>CM046672.1:31040149-32297649 GCA_025594165.1 Tamias sibiricus
TCACCTTAACTCTTGTCCATTTGGATCGTTTCCAATCGAGCCGGAGAATGTTCTGGGTGAGGGGAATCGTGTAGGCAGCATTGTTTCTGAAAAGGAATTTAATGGCAACAGCTAAGCTCTCAGTTAGAGCCAAGTCATAAGGATTTGGCACTAATCTAAAGTGGAGGCCATTGGTAAAATCCTGCCCGGTGTTTGTGGATCTTGCGTTCCGCGTATTTTGAGAAAGTGCTTCCTTCCCGGATTTAGAGATTGGAAATGCCACGTGATTCGATTAAGACAATCATTTTTATATCTGTCCCTGTGATTGTTTTCTCTCTGCCAAATGCTCACAAGCACTGAACTCGACACGGAACTGGCAAATGGGACCTCTGATTGATTGAAACATACAGGATGTTGCCAGAGGGCCGCATAGTTAAAATAAAATATACATACGGGGCCCGAGAGAAGGCCGTTACCAGCCACTGTTAAGTTAAGCAGGGCTTGTCATATGGAATTTCAAAATCAAAGCTTCACTGGATCATGGAATAATCTGCGGCTAACTGTGCAGTTAGCGGGTTTCTCCCCGGCCTGTGCCTCAGTTCTGCAAAACCCTCAAGAAGATTCTGGAAGGAACAGAGCTGTCCTGCGTGAGCTTCTCCTTGGTTGGAAGCTGCTGATTTAATGAGAACAGCTTTAAGTCAAGGTGTACCCTCCCTACCTGAGACAGGGCTTTACCTGGAGCGATCATCGCCTGATCATAGCAGGAAGCCCTTTGTGCCTCAGGATGGTGCAACCTGTCAGTGGTTCCCGCAGGACTCCAAGGTGCACTTTAAATGAAATTATGAGACATTATCAGATCCGAGCTGTTCTTTGGCTGCGGTGAGATAATTTCTGGAGGCAAGACACCTGGCCAGCCTCGAGTAGTGATTAATTTTATGTGTTTAGGGTGCAATCATCACTCAGAAAAAAGGTTGAGGGGCTGGCATGATCGATGACGGGCCGGAAGGAGATGGCCCTTGGAACTGTTCTACATCATCGGTTCCTTTGATCGCTGGCAGAAGTTCAGATATAACTTGGTCGCATCAGCCCAGCATAAACTAATACTGTAGACTTTGCAAAGCTCCATTCGAGAAAGAGGTGGAGGACCACGACTTCAGAACAGCTGGCACTAAGAAAGGTTTCCTTTGCTTTTTTTTTTTGCACCGTCTTCAAAAATAGCATGCATTGATCTGTGGTTTGCATTCAAAGCAGGTTTGCTTGGGTGTGGAGGTGGTGGGTGCTGTGGTGTGCTGCTCACAAGCCCCTTTGGGACTGAGGCACGCGATCTCCTCCCTCCAGACCCCACTCCCCATCTGGCTCTGGAGTGAGGGCTGCTAGCTGCTCGTGGTGGCTTCTCTCCCCTGGCGGTGGGGAGCCTCCTCACCCAAGGCGATATCTCTTCCCTGGAAGCTCATATCCAAAGACTGATCAGAATTGGAGCATAAAACCCAGCTCGCCTCAGTACAGAACAACTCCAAAGGATCATCCCGGTGTCTGTGTCTCATGTGGCACCAGATGTGGCCTTGGTCCCCTGCAACCCTACCCACCTCCTCCTTGCTGTGTCCATCTCCAACAGGTATCACCCCTGAAAACATGTCCTGACTGCCAATACCCATTTCAGAGTCTATTTCCAGAAAACCCAACCTTAGACAATGATCACCAATATGAGCAAGGGCATGAGACTGTAATGTGGAAGCAGATAAATTTTTGTCCCTAAAACTGATATCCACGTCGAAAAATAAAAATCCAGCCAGGGTGATGGATATGCAATGGTGCCCATTTAATGTATATCAGTTTCTGCAGCTTTGATGGCAAACGGCTTTCCTGCTGAAGCTCGTCTTGGTGAACAAGGACAGGACTAATCAGGAAAATGATGCATGGATTAAAGTAAACACTCCAAAAGCATTTTGACTCAATCAAAGAGATTTAAGGGAAGGGATGCTTACACCAACCAGAGGAGGGGGAAAAATGCCCCTTTTGTACTTCAATTAGCAAACAATAATTTGGATAATTGGAAGCAAATGTTTCTTCTTTTATCATATGAATTCCACAGTTCTTTGCCCAATGCTGTCCCCTGCAGGGTAGAAAAAAATCAAATCAGAAGAATCTGAGTCATTCACCAGCCAAGAATCCCCGAGATCACAACCATGGGAGACAAAGGTGGTGTGGCAGCACCAGCACTTCACATCCAGGCCCTGTCCTGGGAAAACGTCACCGTTTTCTGGAATATCAATTCCTAGATGTCCTGCAAAGCACAGAAGTCATGGCTGAAGCCCCCGCTGCCAACCTCATGGATTTCTTAGGTTCAACCTGGGAGTAGCCACAGATTGCTTTTTCCAGCTGAAAGGCGATGTTTTGAAAAAACACAGAGAGAGCCTGCTGGGTGGCTGCAGAGACTAGGAACAGAGTTATCTTTTTTAAGAGCTCAGCAGCAAAAGACTTGAGGAAATGGCTGTAAGCTCAGGTAAGAACAAAACCCCAGTAACTCTAAGCTATGGATGCAGAATTCAGCTGCTTTCTGAGATGATAAGCGAGGCTGCATCTATACTATGGGGAGGCGTGAAAAGACTCTCCAGGCTCACCCTGATCCTCCAAGGACCCAAGCTGCAGACTAGGGCTGGTCGCGAGGAATCTGCCTCCTGCTTCATCACCACCAACTTCTCAGGAGACTGAGAAGAACCCCTCTGGAAAGAACGAGCCATCTCCGTACACACAGGGCAGACAAACTTGGTTTTATGAGCTTTTCTGTTTCTTAGGTGCAAAAACTCGTCTCAGCATCCTGCCAGACTTCCCCGACTGTGTTGTCTGTATCCTGATCATGATGATGACAGTGCTGTCCTTGAGAAGTGTCATTTAATCTTCACAACAATACGCAGAATGGTAATCATCCCATTTTACAGATGAGAAAACCAAGACCTAGAGATGGTCTCTTGAGCAATGTCACACAGCCAGGCAGGGTGGAATCAGGCTGAGCTCGCTGGGAGTAGACAGCCCACAGACCCCTTCCTTACCTGCACAGCAAAGCAAAGGCCAGGGCGGGGGACGGGGTGCTCAGGAGCCTTCTATGAAAATAGTTAACCCCTTAGAAACCGGGAGACCACCGTGGGCAGGCGAGGGCTGTGCTGCGGACACTGCGTCTCCGGTGCTGGCAGGGGGCGGGAAGCACCTGCGAAAGTTCATGGACCGTTTTCACAGCATCTCCTCTGAATCAGTTCCAGGCTGGGGACCAAAGCCGGCTGTGGCCCCAGTCTGAGAGGCACTCACAGGGTGGTTGGGGGAGACGGTCTGGATCTTGAGGGGCCACAGGCTGGCAGAGGCCCGGCCCCTCCGTCTGCAGAGCCAGCCAGCTGTGGAGTGCACATCTGGCAGCTGTGAGACCCTGTGCACCCGTCTGTTTCATCTCGAATGTCCCATTTCTACTCGTTTCTCAGCCTCCCATCTCGGCCGTGACCCACACAAGCCTCATCCTGCACTCAGTGCGATCCCAGGCCTCCCTTGCACCCCTCCCTGGCCCATCCTGGGACTCAGGACTGGGGGTCCTATTGCTCGGGGAGAGGCCATTCTGCCCCTCACATCAGAATTGGCTCTGGGCAACCAGCATGTCATTGCAGCCCAGTGGGCTGGGGCCCCCGGTGGTGGGGAGGGCCGGCCACGTCTCGGCGGTTCCCAGCTCTCCCTTGACTGACTCCTCCGGGGGCGGAGGCCCAATGTTGAGGCGGCTTTGCACAGAAGAGTGTTAGAAGAACCACAGGAATCACACGTCACTCACCTGGCAAACACAGAGGCATGAAAGCAAAAGATCCGAGGGAATCGTGGGCCATCTGGATCAAAAAGGGCCGCTGGCCACGCAGGTGCTGGCCCTCGCCCCTCGGGGCAGCCAGGCTTTCCGGCACTTCCTCCCTGGGGAGCGTGGGTGGTCGCTGGGGAGCAGAAACCTCAGTGGGAAGGCCCTGTTTGCTACTTCATCTCCTTCCATAAGAAAAAGTCTCAGTTCTCAAACATAAATAAAGAGAGATCACCTCAGCGTATACACAGCAGAGTAGACCCGACCATAGTGGCTTTCCACCTGCCAAGAAGGGAGGGGAGCTCTTTCCAGGGGACGCCATTGGACCTTACAAACCTCATTCAGCAATCACAGCTGCCCCCTGAGCTCTTAGCTCGCCAAAGGAAGGCCAGGCCTGTCCTCCAGACAAGCCCAGCCCCTGGCCCTCCCCAAGCCAAGCCCGACTTCTGCTACCACGACAAGCTATCGTTTCAGTTGCCGTGTCCCGTGAACTGTGCCCATGATCATTAAGACCTTTCTGGAGCGAGGTTGCGGTTGGAAACTGATTTCCTTCACCAGAAGCTCCCCACCTCCTGTGTGCTCGATGCTGTGACCTTTTCCTAACATCATTAAGAGATAAAAAGTTAATCTACTGAAAACGAGCTGCATGACCTTTCAGAAAGGGTGGGTACCAGTGTGGGGCCTCCCATCGTTGAAGAAGTTCATGTCCAGGAGGGGGGCATTGTGCATCGCCGAGCGGGGTGACTGTGCAGAGTACCCTCAGGGCACAACCTGGGGGCTCTGGATCTCATCTAAAGCAGCTGAGCATCAGGCACAGTGACCCGGAGGGACAGGAGCAAGCTACCTGGTCAGGCCACCGCTCACATTCATGAGCAATCGGTTTCATGGTTGAGTATTAGATGTTGGCCTGGAACGTGAATTCTGCTAACAAGAAACCATTGATGAGACCAGTGATCCTTAAGTAGGGTCCAGTGGGCCAGAGTCCTCTCCATTCCTTCATTTACCCACTGACCGTGGTTCACCGAATGCCTGGTAGGTGCCGGGTGCTTGCACAGGTATTGGGAACACAGCAACACAGAAAAGGAAAGCAACGTTGCTGCCATCCGGGAACTCACCCATGCCGTTGAGAAGACAGAAAACTCAAAAATAGACAACAAATAAGCAAAACTTATGGTAAATAAAATCATGATAAGTCCTACAAATGAATATACAGGAGAGAGTCACAGGACGCATCTGGGTGATGCAAGGTAGAGATTTGAAATGTGAGAAGGGGATTGGATTTTTTTCCCCCCAAGTCTCTTCTGAGAGGATCCAGGGCAGCCGGTAGCCAGGGCACGTTAGCAGTCCTTCCTTTGCTTTGTAGTGGTCGTCTTTGTGATACAAATTCCTGTGTGGGATGAAGAAGGTGCCAAGCCCACCAAGGTCAAGGGAATATTCTTTCTTTAGTGAATAGATCAAACATGTGGAAGCACAGATGGCAGAGGGGTTTATAACCGCAGGTGAGCAAGGAGAGTCACTGGTAGCCTGAATAGAGTTAAAAACAAAAGGCTTTCAACCAAGAGAATCATAATATCTTATGTTCATACTTAGGTAGAAAAGTTCTACCCGATCAGGAAGGATCCCAGGAATGGGCCAGTTTCCAGTTAATCCCACACCTCTTCCCCACCCTTCCCATGCTCTGCGTCGAATAGTAGAAGCTGACTTTTGTCAAACTCAGAGAGGTGTTTTCCAGAAGTTCTTGGCCAATGGAAGGCACCTGAGATGGAAAACAGAAGGAAAAAAAGAAACCGGAGCATCGCTCTCTTTGCTCTGGTTCTGGTCCAAAGTCCTGAAGGGCAGCCTCTCCAGGGGAGCAGTGGCCACTCTGCTTCCTCGTTCCTGCTGGGGACCTAGTGTGTCCTTCCTGGTTCTAGCTCCCTCTCACTGGCCCCAGCTCTGGGCCGGAGCCCACCCTCCTGGTCTAAGAGTCATAGCAGCTCCCTGAGGTACTAACGTCTAGGTCACCCCCACTTCCTAAAATTATTCTTTTCACTCCTCCAACACATTGGGTTCACTATAGTAAGTCTCCCTGATTGAACTTCCTGAAATGGTCTGTTCCCCTACCTGTTCATGCTCTGATGTGAACGTGGTCTGGCTTCAGTAACTCCACTGCTGAGCAATAAGAGATCTACCTGTAGAGTCTCCATGCTTCCCTGTGAACCAGCCCAAAACACACCAGTCTACCACGGGCCATCTCTAGGAGCTAATGTTTGACCAGCCCAATTCCACTGGCCCTCCAGAGTCCCCCTCAATATCCTTCACTAAAGGACCCGTATTTGCTCCCTGACTACTGGCTAGACATCAGGCTGTCCAACAGACAGTCCACCCCTTGGCTCCTTGGTCGTCTGGGCCAGTGCCATTGGTCCATGGGGCCATGTTTCTGGGAAGTCCTTTCCAGAGCCACACATGGGGCAAAATGGCGTGAAGTCCTCCAGACGTTGGCAGCTCGTAAAGAGCCCAGGAGCAGTTTCTCTGTGTGTGAGATAGATGTGCAGTGAGGTCAGAGCTACAAGTGGCCATAGTCGGCTTTTTGGACACGTGCTCTAAAATCTTGTCCTCGTTCCTGACAGTTTCCTGAATGGTTACGACCCGCCGAGGCATAATCACCTTTGCAGCCCAAGAAGTGCTCGGATTTCTGCGCTTGGCCTCTCTCAAGTGGTAGTCTGAGCATCAGGGAAATTTGAACTTGTTAAAAATGAAGATTTCTGATCCCTAAAAAGACGTAAGAGCAACACTGTCTTGGATTGTGGCCCCAGAGTCTGGACCTTAACCAGCCTCCCAGGTATACAGTGGTTCAGGATCTGCATGCCAGAGGGTTTCAAAGCCCTTGACAAGGGCCGAGAACACCTCGTTATTTCGTGTGCCCCATTATTCCTCCACTTCTTCTGTAAACTGCTCCCCTTACCACAAAAAGGTGCCATTTTTCCACATGATCTTGTTTGACTGGTCATGGTTGCTTGGTTCAGAAGGGGCCACCTGACCCAAACTGACCAATCAGAAGCATTCCTTGGGATTTTGGATTGGAAGTGAAAAAGAGAAGTGTGTGGTGGTGGGATGAGAGGCCCGGCTCTATCAGAAGCCACTTCTCTGGGGCTGGGGTTGTGGCTCAAGTGGTAGAGCGCTCACCTAGCATGCATGAGGCACTGGGTTTGATCCTCAGCACCACATAAAAATAAAATAAAGGTATTGTGTCCACCTACAACTAAAAAAAAAAAAAAAAAATTAAAATAAAAGAAAAAGAAAGAAACTGCTTCTCCACCAAGTACAGAAGGTGACACAGTGAGAGAAAATGAACCCACCATGCACAAGCCAAAGAAGAGACGGAGGGAGTCGGTCCTGGGGCCTGGTGTATTTTTGTCCCTCCTGTGGACGGGCTGTTCGGGTGGGCTGGGTTCCTCCAACTTCTTTGGATTTGGGCAGCCATTAAGTCCCTGTCTTACCTAAGTCACTCCAAATGAAGTAGAAATTGCAACAGATGGGCTTCACGCCGTTTTGCACAAGGACAAATCATTCACCTCATGCCTGTATTCTTCCCTTTCCTTCTCATTTCTTCAAATCAGAGCTGGAAGAAAACTCAGGAATCAGCGACCCCAGGGATGGCACGACGCTCTCTCGAGTCCTAAGCTCCTTGGAGACTCCTAGGAAGTATTGAGGCCCCAGCCTTCCTGTCTCAGAGTTGTACTTTCCCACGTTTAGATGCCCCGGCTTCCAGATGCAATGTCATTTTCAAGCAAAGCAAAACAAAATAAAGTTCCCTTCCAGGCACACACACACACACACACACACACAAAAAAAAAAAAAAAACAACCCACACCAACCTAGCCACCAACCTAGCTTTGTGGGCAGTCATTTGTCAAGAACAAACGACCAATTCTAAGATGAGACACCTTATGGAAACCTGCCGTATCTCCTAGACTTGGTCAAATGAAAACTTTTCCTTTCACATGCTTTAAAAGGTATGAGTTTTTTTGTTTGCTTTTAAAAATAAATATCAGTGTGAGGTTCACCTGGGAATTTGTCAACTGGAAGAGCAACTACTTGTAACTAGAATTGTCATTTGTCCCCATCATCCAAAATGCTGTCATGATGTGAACCAGATGGTGGGGCGATGGGTGTGTAGTAGGTCCTCAGCATACGTGTTGAACCATGGCATAGAAATCTCCTTTTTCAATAACTTTCATCCTATGCGTTCAAACACCCTCTTCTGTTTCTCTCTCCAGGAGCCACAAGGCAGAACAGCCAGCGCTCAGGTGGGGCGGGGACGGTGGGAGAAGCTGATTTCAGGTCTCTACTGCCACTGCGAACGCAACCGTGGCTCCTTGCAGTGTCGATCTGGAGAGTGACAGCAGATGGGAAAGTCAAACACAGGATTTCAGAAATGTGAACTGTCTCTGTGTGTGCAGAGAAAACCTATTCATCGTCGGGGCTGGCCACTCCGTCCCCTGGCCCCTTCCTTCCTAACAGACTCCTACAGTTTTATTTTTTTCCTGGGTGGCAGCGTGAGTGCCGTCTGGGTGTTAGGACTCAGGCTGGGCTGGGTGGCGACAGCCCAGGAGCAGAGACCAGCCAGGGTGGGGTGACCGCCTGCTGCCATCAATTTTTAGTGAATAAGCCCCGTAATTTTACCCAGCACCTAGTTCAGCCACCTCCTGGGCCAGAATGGAGCTTGAAGAGCAAGAAATAAAACATCAGGAGAATCCAAAGTGTGGCTGGGCGGGGCAGCGGGGCTTTCCTGACAGAGACAGCTGCTGCTGGAGCCGTCCCTCGAGAATCAGCCTGGGATTTGTCCTCATCTCAGGTGCCAGGAAGGAACGGAGCAGGGACTGTCACGTATGGGGACCCTGGGCCCCAACCTGTCAGAGCACTGGTATCCCACGAAGACAAAGAATGACCTGGCCTGGATCACCGGCTCCACCACACTTAGGTGACCGACCGTGAGCATGTGGAGTCCCACCTCCGGACTACGGGGCCCTCATCTGTACAATGGGACAGTAGCAGGACTGAGCGGGAGCACCCCAGGAGTTCCTAACAGAGTCCCCAGGACGCGGGGACTGCTCCATGACCAGGAGTCGCCGCTGCTCTGATTGCCGTGATGAAGGAGGTCCAGGCTGCGCAGCTGCTGCCTGTGGGTGGAGGGTGAGCAGCCCTGGGCCCTGCAGCCCTCCCCTTCCTCACCCCATCTCCTGACACTCTTACCACCTGAACGCAGGTGCTGCCTGGCTGCGGGGCACACCTGGTTGACCCTCCGGCTTCCCAGCATGGGTCGGTGTCCCCACCTTGCTGAAGCTCCATTTTGTCACCATAAAACAGGGACAGCAGTCCTACCTTTCAGGGCTCCCGTGAGCATCCCCAGAGACGGTGAATGTCCCTTGTCTCGTGGTGTCAGGCAGGAATTAAGCGTCCAATAAACAGCAATGACGATGATGATAAATATGACCACTGACCATGAATAATTGATAGGATCCAATTTTTAAATTTTTTTTTTTTTTTTTTTTTTTTTTTGTCTGAAAGAAAGGGCCCGACCTGGGGGGCTGCCTGGGCAGGGTCATAACCAGCAGGCCTGTAAGCTCTGAAAGCACAGCTCACACAGGATTTTGACTTCAAGATCTTATTTTGTCTTCACAAAAATCTGGTTAAGGGAAGAAGGTGACTACTAGTTACTCCCACATTCAGATGAGACAGGAAGATTCACGAGATCGCCATTGCTGTGGGATCACCCATCCGGACCAGCAAGGCCCCAGACCTAGCTGACCTGGGGCTGGGGATAAAACTCCGCAACTGAGCACTTGCTGGAATGCATGAGTCCCTGGGTTGGATCCCCAGAACCCCCCAAAAGTAGAAATAAATAAAAAACAAAATACCCAGGCCTACCTAAACCCTCAAAGCCCTGCAGCCCTCCTGTGGCCCCAGTGGGCCTCCACCAGGGGCGACTTTCCTCCCTGGGGGACATCTGGCAGTGTTGGGAGATGTCTTCTAGTTGTCACACTGACATGGGGGGATACTAGCATCTAGTGGGTAGAAGCCAGGGTTGCTGCTGAGCATCCCATAATGCCCTTGACCACCCCGAACACATTATCCATCTTCTCACGTCAATGGTACCTTGGCTGAGAAACCCTAAACCACCTTCTAGCTGTTTACAACCGGGGTATCCTGACCAGTGGAGGTCAGAGGGCAATAAACGGAAATGGAAGCCAATGGGAATGGTGAGGAGGGAGGTGCCAACACCTTCCTTCCCCCTGAGCACCGGGTGGAGGGGGTGGATTGCTGAGCTGTTCTGGTCTAACAGTGTTTCCAACTGTGTATACAAATGGCCATCAGTTCCCACCCAAGCTTTCCAATACTTCTGGTTGGCACATGGTAAGACTGTCATCCTCCAACCCCACAAAGTCAGGGATGGCCACATGACTTGCTTTGGCCAATGAAATGTGAGCAAATGGAATATCTGTCACCTCTGGAGATACTTTAATGGCCAGAGAATGACTCACGACGTTCCTGATTCTCCACTTAAGAAAACAGGGAGAGAGAGAGAGAGAGAGAGAGGTGGGGAGAGAGAGAGAAGGAGAGAGAGTGGGGGAGAGAGGGAGAGAGAGGGGGAGAGAGAGAGAAGGAGAGAGAGGAGGGGAGAGGAGAGAGGGGGGAAGAGAGAGAGGGGGGGGAGAGAGAGAGAGGAGGGACTGAGAGAGAGAGGGACTGGGAGAGAGGGAGAGAGAGAGGGAGGGACAGAGAGATTAAGAGAAAGCGTGCTATTCTCATCCTTCGTCCCTGACAGAAGATGACACAGAGCAGAGCTCCCAGCGTACCTCTGATGACGTTAATGTGAACAAGAAATAAACTTGCTTTTTTTTTCAAGCCACTAATATGTGGGCCTCATTTGTGGCCAAATCATGGTGACAGGCTAGTTGAGCCTATCCTGAACAATGCCATTCAAAATTATCTTGGGAAATCAGAGATACTGAAAACTCCAGAAGATCATGGCAATAGTCAAGGTATTTCACCTACTGAGCTTGTTCAGATCGGGGCTGGGGACACTGCTCCTGCCCTCTTCTGAAATGGGAAAATGGGAACAGGTGAGGGGAATCAAAGGTGGCCTTGGCACCTGGCACGTGTGCTCCTAATTTCTAGGGAAGACCTTACACCTTCAGTTTCCCACAAATGGGAAAAAATAAATAGTTCTCACTGTTGTTTTAAGTGACTCTGTTGTTTTGGAATAATTTTTTTACATACTTGGAACTGTATGAATCTGTTACAATTCATGAAGAATGTTACAAGTGCCAATCGCCTTCCCATAGCTGTTTATAATAAACTATTCAAAAAGAGAGAGGAAGACGATTATAAGTTTTCAAGAAGGATTTAGGAAAATAGAACAGGTTCAGAAGAGTCTCACTAGCAGTCAGAAATATTCTCTAAGTAAGGAATGATTTCAGGATATAAGGCATAAGTGCCTTGTTAAAATCTTAGAAAAACTGAAAGCTACTTAAACCTAGCAAACCCTCTCAGCTAGGCAAAACAAATAATGATAAGGAATTGTCCTAAAGCATATTTTGGGAGTAATTTATAAACACAGCTTTTTGAGCATGTAATAAATACCAACAAGATTCACAGTTAACCTACAGAAATTTTAAGAGAACTAAAATTGGTGAAAGCATTATCTGCTCAAATCCAAGAGGACAAGAGTCATTCAAAATGACCTCCAAGTCTTTCTAAGCAATAACCATGTTAAGAAAGGTACTCAGTTACAAAGAACAAATACTTATGAAAAAAGAAGGACCTGTCACCAGATGGTACCAAGAGCTCAGAGAGCTGAGGCAAAAGCTGGGGGTGTGGGGATCTAATTAAGAATCCTCTTCCATGGAGTAGAACTGGGTCATCATTAGGTAACACTTCATGCTCCAGAAGATGGGGCTATGAAACATGCACCCAATTGGATTTAGAATTGCTATGGGCCAGCAGATGCTGTGGGCTTTGCTTGTTCTCCTTTTTGAAAGGAAGGATCTATTGCAGTTACTCTGTCCATGTTTCTCCATTGTATATAGGGAGTAGGGGTACAGACAATATTTCCTTTCACTTTGCAGCCCTCTGAGGAACTTTTCCTGGGGGTGATTCTTCTGCATCTGGCCCTGATTTACTTAGCTGCATTTTGGAATTCTGGCTGATGTTACAATGGTATGTAATTTGTGCATGAAGATGGAGTACATTTTGCATGCAGAAGGGATGTCATCATTCTGACAACAGGTAGGATTGTGGTAGATGGTTATGAAGATGTTTTCAAAAATTTCTCTCAACCTCAATGCCCCTTTGTGATGTGAGTCAGCCACATTCGTGAAGAGCACTGAGAGATGTAGCCCATTTCCCTTCACCTTGATCTGTGAGCCCCGCAACTTCCTTTGACAATTTGCCTGTGGCAGAAGTTGATCCACTTTTGAGGCCTTCAGAGACCTTGCATCTGACGTTTCCTGGACCATTCTTGCTGCCCTGAGAGGAAGCTCAGTCTAGATGATCAAACATTGGGAGACCACAGGGAAAACGCAGTCATGGGGAAAAAGCCATAACTTCCCTGTGGGACAGCCGGCACCCTGGTCCCATGAATAAAATGAGGTCATCTCAGGTCCTCCAGGCCCAATCAGCACCCGGCCAACTTCTTGTAAGGTGAATCTTCCACCCCTCTGAGCTGAGACAAGCCCAGTGGCCAACCCACAGAACTGCAAGTAACAAGAGGCTGTGGTTTTGAATCATTAAGTTTAGGGATTATTTGTTATGCAGCAATAGATAACTGCAACAAGGGATTTGTGAAGGTGGCTCCTCAGGTAAAACTGATGGAATTGTTCCCAGTTCACTCCAAATCAAAGTTGAGCTGTCAGAAATGACATCCCAGAGCCCCACACTGTCTCCGTAGCCTTATTTCCCAACAGGCCTTGAAATAGCACCCAACATATGTAGAACATCACTTCTGCCCCATGTGGGCTCACCAGGGAGCCAGATACCATTATGGTGAGCATTTTCTTTGCCAAGTTGACATTTTATTTCTTTAACTTCCAAGGAAAAATGAGGAATGGAGGATAAAGGGAGAAGAAATGTCCCTGGTACTCTCTCTCTCTCTCCCCTTTCCAGATTCCAAGGGGAATTTTCTTTACTGTGCTAATTTTTCTTTTTAGTTACCACTTACTGATCAACTATTATGTTATGCCAGACACATTACATGTATAGCTTTCAAGGAAAAAATCCTTTTGAAATTTCCATTTTGCAGATGACAAAACTGAGACTCCCTGAGATTGCACGATTGAGTCAAAGTCACTCAAGTAGGAAGCAGGAAACCTGGGACAAAGATCCAGTGTGTGTGTGGCTTCAGAAGCACGCAGTTAACCTCTGCTTTGTGTCTTACCTCCCCTCCCTCCCAAGATGTGGGCACTATGCTGGTCCTGGTCATGCTAAGCTCTGAAGATAGAAATGTGGTTTGCTTAGGAGTTAGCGCCATATCTGAAAAGCCAAGCAGCATCAAGGTGTGGATTGGGATAGTCATGAACCTGGACGAGGGTGAGATATAGCAGGAAGCTCGAGGAGTGTTTTTAAATGGAGAAAAAAAAGAGCAAGATTTATTAGGGACTTAATCTGTGTTTGGCACTGTGGTAGGAACCAGGCATGTGCCTTCTGTTTTAGAGATGAGAAAGCTGAGGTTTGAAGAAGCTAAGTAACTCACTCAATGTCACACAACCAATGAAGGCAGAGAAGTCCATATTCAGGTGTTTCCAGTGCCAAAGTCCATTCCTTCTGCATGGAGTGAGGCCGACAGTCAGCGAAATGGATCCACGGAACACCACTTCCTTCACCCTCTGGAGTTGAGGATCGCCATCCACGGGCAAAGATGTGTCCTATTCCTATAAGGTTGCTCCTCAAAGGTCTTAGCATCTCTGTCTGACCCGCTAGTACCTTGAATCAGCAGAAAGTCAGTCTGGATACGGAAACAAGCTCAAAGAAAATGAAAGATGTTATACAATCCTGTAGAAGTAAGTAACCTGGAAGGGTGTGCCAGGCAGAACACCCAGCAATCTCTCTTTGTCTGTTTTGGTTTTCCCTGAAGACTCCTTTCCTTATTCAGTGCTTGACAGCATTTACTAAACACACACTCCATTTCAGTGCTATTCTAGTTACTCCAGATGCATTAAGCAACTATACAAAATTCCTCCTCTCCCGAGATCTACAGTCTAGTGGAAGAGAAAGACCATGCGTAGTTTGTCTTCTAAATAAATCTCTTTTTCCTCATGTTAAAAAATAAGCCCAAGATTGTTTGGAGAAGAAAAATGAACAAACTTCCCCTCAGCCTCCATCCTCCACTTACTCCTCTGGGGTGAAATCTCAACAGGGACTGATTTTGCCCACGGACCCCCCCATTGGAAGGTCAGGCCATGGTTAATGGGTATTTAGAGAAGCCCTCGGCCCTGCCCACCGGGCTAACTCTAGGAACCCTCGCTTAGAATCCCCTCTACAGCTCAGCTCCAACAGATCTCTTAAAAACAAGCCAGCAAAGCTTGGAGACCACGCCCCTCCTACCGATAGCAATTAATGGGCCACAGTCATTGCCAAAATAAGTTGCCTTTTTTTTTTTTTTTTTTTTTAAAGCAACCTCAACAGGCTATTCCATGTCCCAGGTCCATTTGTTAAGATGTCATTCATTCTGAATCATCAGGCTGAAACCCTGCTTAGGAGGACGACTGTTATTCCAACTGTAGCTTAATACCTTGAACTTGGAGGTTATTTACCGCTCCGTCCTTTGAGGAGAGTGAGACAGTCTTACTTTGATATTTAATCCAAACACAGGAGACAATTTTGGGGAGGGGGAGGAGGACGGTACAATTACCAGTTAGAATTGACATCTTTGGCAAGAGTTTTTAAGGTCATGGAAGTGTCATCCACCCTCACAGATGACAATTCCAAAAACAATAGTAGTTACTAAAGGGGAAAATGGCGATTGTTGTCTTGTCAAACAAAAAACTGACCATTGTGTTTTGCACGGACACCCTGTGGTTTCCACCCATTTTGCAAAAACATATTTCCCTTTGGGTGGGGATTGTCCATTCTTCCCTTCTATGACATCCTTCCATTGACATCCCAGTGGCCCCAGGGGAGGAGAAATCCACCCAGATATTTGTAGCTCTGAAAGTTCATTTGCGTCATCTGCGTCCAAGATGGGTCATTATTCTAGGTTCAAACCACATCCTGCAAAATGAAAACAACAAGCAGACCTCTGGCCCAAAACAGGAGAGGAGGTGGGACAAGGAACCAGAGGCTGGAAAAGTGTGGAGGTGTTAAAAGGCACAGCCAGTGTCTCTGGAGCCTTAAAAAACAAACTCTCCCTGCAGCAAAGGTGTCATTACAACCTCTTCCTGGCTACGTGCAGTCCCCCAGAGATTACTATAAGTAACTTATAATAGAAATTTTATTAGCGGTAGTAATTTTTTATGATAATTAGAGTAATCTGCAGCCCATAAAATCTGAAGATATATAGTTATATCTTTTATACGGGAAAAGCGTCTCTCCTAAGTATAGAAATACCATAAATGGCCAATGCAGGTTTATGACCAGGGCTGGCATTTACGCCAGGCTGTTTGGTGTGCCTTGCCTTATTAACACTCTTCATTACATTGGCAGTAAACGTTTGATGACAAATTCAAAGTGTGCTCAACCCAGGATCGAAAAGCAACAGAAGTGTCTCCAAGTGCCAGTCAGTCCCATGTCCTCCCCCTCCACCCTCTCTTTCCTCTGAACAGAAGTTTCTCAAAGGCAAGGTCATTTGCTAACAAACCCAAACTCAGCCCTGTCAGCATCTGTTTGGGTCTGACACAGGAGTATTACATCATGATCCCAACAGGCCATAATTTTGAGAGTGCGAATGGTTTCATCTGAGCGTGCCCCGAGTATTAACAAAGAGCAGGAGAGAATGCTGATGCCACGCTAGCAAACGGACAGCATGCTAGCTGCCGTAACAAATAAGCCCTCGCATTTCAGCGGCTTCATGCTACCGAGGTTTCCTTTTGGTTTACCTGCTGGTCAACAGCAAGTGACCTGGTCAGAACGTCTTTTTCTTCCAAGTGGTGACCCAGGTTCCTTCCATCTTATAACTGCATCATCCCCTGGGGCTTCATAGCCATCTGCATCCATTTGTGAAATGCAGGAAAGGAGAAAGAAGAAAGCACTTGTTTATTTAAAACTTCACCCCGGAGGGATGCACACAGTGGTAAGAATAGTTGCATGGCCAAGGCCAGTTGCAGAGGGGCCTCGGGAATTTTGTCCTGGGTGTGGCAGCTGTCTGACTTCGATCACCACACTTTGTGGAACAGGAAGCAAGAAAGGTGTTGCAGGGTTGACTCAGCCCTGCCCCGCCAGACAAGAGCAGCCTATATTTATAACATAGTCCATATAGAAAGATGGATCAGAGAAACAGGACAAAATGATCATAAAGCTCAAGAACTGAATTCTCAAATCGGATCGTGTGTTCAAAGCCGACCTGTCCCCTTTACTGTTTGCTCAATGTGTTTCAGGTTAGTTAGTCTCTTGAGGCCTCAGTTTACTCAGCTATAATATGGGAATCAAAATAGCTAATATGAGGGCTGGGGTTGTGGTTCAGTGGTAGAGCTCTTGCCTAGCATGTTGGAGGCACTGGGTTTGATTCTCAGCACCACCTATAAATAAATAAAATAAAGGTCCATTGACAACTAAAAAAAATTTTTTTTAAATAGCTAATATGAGGCTGGGGATATAGCTCAGTTGGTAGAGTGCTTGTCTCACATGCACAAGGCCCTGGGTTCAATCCCCAGCACCAAAAAAAAAAAAAAAAAGCTACTATGAGTCAAATACAAATACACAAAAATGCCATTTACATGTTATTTCTTTTAATCCCTACGGCAGTTCTATGAGGTAGGTGCTATAATTATCTGAGTGGTACAAATGGGGAAACTGAGGCACAGAGAGGTGAAGTTGCCTATGCATAGCTTTTTTTATATTTTTGGTACCGGGGATTGAACTCAGAGGCACTGAACCACTGGGCCACATCCCCAGCCCTTTTTTGTATTTTATTAGAGACAGGGTCTCACTGAGTTGCTAAGTGCCTCGCCATTGCTAAGGCTGGCTTTGAACTGGCGATCCTCCTGCCTCAGCCTCCCAAGTGCTGGGATTACAGGCGTGCGCCACGGCGCCCAACCCTATGCACAGCTTTATGGAAGACTAAAGAGTCTATCCTAGACCTCTTAGGCTCTGGTCATATGGCATCTCAAACAGTAGAGAACATTAGCTGAGATGATAGTAGAGAAAGGTCTTGGTGAATAGAGAGAGTACTTAATACCTGATTATTCATATACTTCATATCTCCTCTACTGACTTGTTACAATGTCTGAATGTGCACCGTTAGAATCATTGTTTTGGAATGAGGTAGCAGTTTTCTAAGATTGTTCTGCCTAAGACCCTTCTCAATGGATACTCCTCAAAAGGCTGGAGGGGCTTATAGTCAAATAAATGTGAACATGTTCAATACCCTGGCAAGTCTGTTAAAGGCTCTGGTGAGTCCTGCAATAAAGAAACCTGTTTAACTTTGTTTAACCCTGAAATTCTTAAATTTATTTGCTTTTGCAACACCTCCATAGCTAAACCAAGAAAAATCTTGATTGGTTAATCGACCAGAAGTCAACGAATTAGAATTCTCAATTAACCAGAAACAACGTCTCTTTACAACACATTACAGAGAAAGAGAAGATAAATGACAAATTAATATGCTGATAACAATAAGTTGAGAACAAGGGCAAGAAACAGGAAAATATTTTCCATAAAAATGACAAAGATATTATCCTTAACAAATAAACATCATACAAATCAATGCCCAGAGAAAAGAGAATGCAGGCAAAGAATAGGAATAGTTCAGGCATAGAGAGCACAATGGCATGAATATAAATATAATATGCTAAATAAAATACATTAAAATTTGATAAAAATGGAAACACCAGTAATGAAAGAAATGCAAAGTAAAATTTGGATAAAGTCCAAATTTTATGTGGAAAATGAATAAGATTGCATGTGTTCTATGTTGTTTGGGACACCAAACATAAAACACACTTATGCCCATTGACCATTGACTTGGTCATAGCACTTAACGGAAGGTATACTAAAACAGTTAGAGAGTGGGGCTGTGGGTGTAGCTCACTGACAGAGCACCTGCCTAGCTTGCACTGGGCCCTGAGTCTGATCCCCAGAACCACAAAAACAAAAAACAAAAGAGAGAAAGCTCATGTGCAAATATATTTATTGTAGTTCCATTTATAATACTTAAGAAAATGATCAGTGCAATTATAGAAAAAGAACTGGAATATCATGGCTATTCATTATGGAATAGCATGATGAATCTAAAACATTATTTTCAAAGCAGTGTTAATAACATAGCAAAACGCTCATGATATAAGTAATAAGAAGACAAACTTCCGGACAGAAAAGGGAAAACCATGTTTGCAGGGTTAATTCAATATCACGGTGTTAGTATTAAGAAAGGGAAGAACAGTGGTAGTTCCAAGATATAAAATGAGAAGTTCTTTTGTTTTGCAGTTTTTGCTGTTCTCTATTTTCCAGCTTGTCTACAATGACCATGAATGGTTTTTGCTATCAGAAAAATAAAAATGAACAAATGACAAAAGTTAGGATCAAAAATAAGTCAAAGAAGACATTTTCGGATCACTGCTGATCCAGGGTCCCCCACCCACCACCCCAGCTCCTGGCGGCATCCTGATGACTGATGTGGACTCAGACTGGCAACCAGGATCCCTGTGAGATCCTCAGCCACTGCGAAAATGTCCCGCCGAAGCTACCACACTGAGCGTCCTGAGGCAGGAGCGGGCACCACCGCGGCGCACACAGATTTTCAGCAATAAGATGTGAAACAGAAAGACCTGTCCACTAGCTCTCACTTAACTAAACTATGACAGCTGCCACAATTGCACATTAACAAAGAATTCTGATCAGGTGAGGTTCTAGGTTTTGTATCAAGTTATCTAATTATCTGCTGCTCCAGCTTATTTCTAACTCTGCCTTCTAAATTTTTTCTTATTTTCTTTTCTTTTTCTTTTTAGCACGGTGCTATAGTTTGGATCTGAAACGTCCCACAAAGACTCAGATGTCAAAGGTTGAGTCCCTGGGGTGGTGCCTTTGAGGTGGTGTACCTTAAAGAGGTGGGCTCTACAGGGAGGTCTTAGGTCACTGGGTGTGTCCCTGAAGGAGACTCTGGGACCTTGCCCTTCCCCTCTTTCTCTCTCTTTTGCTCCCCAGCCATAAAGCAGGGGGTGTGCCACATGCCCCCACCAGGATGGGCTGCTTCAACCACAGACCCCAAAGCAATGGGCGCAACCAATCGTGGGCCCATTCACAAACTGTGAATGAAAATAAACTTTCACTCTCTATAAGTGGATCACCTTGAGTATTTGTTATAGTGTGGGAAAGCTGACTAATACACGTGGAAAACTAGCACCAGGCTACAAAACTCAGTTCTGGAATGTTCCCTTCCACTCTCCTGTGGAAGAGGTTACTTTGTGTTTGCCAAATCCCTTATTGTTTTTTTCCCCCCTCCTGGGCACACAGACAACATCTCCCAGTCTCCTTTTCAGTTAGGAGAAGCCATGTGATGGGGGATGGCCAAAGAAAGGGGATCTGAAGGGACGCACACCCCTCCCACATGCTATCAGCTCTGTTCACCCTTGGTTCCCCACCTGCTGGACACACCAGGAGACTCCAGAAGAAGATTCCAAAGACCTAAGGGCTGGGGGACCGACCATTCAAAGGAAGGAGCCCAAGTCCCTGAATGACTGTGTGGAGCAGAGTGTACACACACACACACACACATACACACACACACACAGCAGATCCTTTGGGGGACATCATGATGAGAAATAAACAATTGTTGTATTACGTCTCTGAGGTTTTGTCACAGCAGTTGGATTATCCTGGCTGACACAGCACCTAACTGTAAACCCGGGGTAGGATGATGGCAGAGGAGCCCTTCAGTCTAAGTGGAAGACTTAGAGATCATCAGGCTTGGATTTTAATCCCATTCCCACCACTTTCTAGCTCTAGGGCTTCAACCAAATTAACTCTGTTTCTCTGAAGCTCGGTTTCCTTTTCTGCAAACGGAGTTTATAAACAGTCCCCATCTCGCGGTGTTGCCGTGAAGTTTAAATGACCGTGTGTGATTGACAAGGGCACACATCAACTTGTGGGTGCTTCTCTCTTCCATATGAACATGAGCTCTCATCGCCACTGCTTCTCCCTCGTGATGGCAAAGCAAAGGGATCCCTGAAGCAAAGGTCCCTCCGATTGGCCTTCCCCTATTCTTTCATCCAGATACTCCCCACAGGTCACAGTTCCTGGACTGTCCTCATCACCTCATTTGCATATCCTAAGACAAAATGTGTCTGAAAAAATTAAAACGAAGGGAATCAAATAGAGAAAGTACCTGCAAAGCTACCTAGGAAGGCTCGGCTGTGTTTGAGCGTGGCTTATGCCAGTCCTCTATCCTCGGCACCCCCATCACCAGGGGATAAGACTGTGAAGTAAAGATTCCTCCTGCATTGCTTCACTGAGTGCCATCAGCCACCAGGCCTCGTCATAGATTCTGGGGTTGTAACAGTGGAAGGAGCTCAAGGTCCAGCGGGGGCACTACAGAGTGAAGAGAGGTAGCAGAGTGAGAAGGGCTACAGTCAGTCAGTCAGTCGACAAACACGGAGCTTGGCGATGTGCCAGGCACCCTTCTGGTGTTGGGTGCTGGCAACAGGAAGAAAGAAAGGAGGAAAATCCCTGCACTTATGAGGTTTAGATTCCATCAGCATGATTTATCAAATACATAAGTAAGATCTATTTCACATTAGATAGTTATCAGAGGTATAGAGAAATAGAAAGCCAGCAAGTGGTGCAGGAAGTGCCCTCTCGGGAGGAGGGTACCGTTTAGAGGGTACCGTTTCCGGTGCCCCGTGAAGCCCCCGCTGAGAGGTAGCGTTTCAGCATTGACCTTCCTGTCCAATATGGCGTCTGCCCCACTTCCTGTAGGCTGCGCAGGAAGTGGAAGGAGACGCCATATTGATGTCCAAGGGAAGAGTTTTCTAAGCAGAGAGAATAACCAGGGCAAAGGAACCTCAGGGTGCCCCCGGGTGTCCTGGAAGGACAGCCAGGAGGCCACTGCGGCCACAGTGGAGAGAGCACCCCAAGCGTGGTCATCAGGAGCTGCCCACCCTGTCTCCCTGGTGCTGCCCCCAGCGTGCATTTGCCTCGGTGTCCAGCAAGGGTGCAGGGCTTCGGGAAGGGAGCACGGACGCGGGAAGGCTGGAGATGGAGCCGCGTGATAACTGCAGATATGAAATAGAGGAAAGACAAGCATCCTCGTGTTCGCCGTCCTGGTGACACGTGCTGTCTTTCCTTATCCAGAGATCAGGAGATTGCAGCCCAGAAGGTCAGTGGCGGAAAGGAATGACACTCGCAGTGCAAGTGGTTGCGCAGGTGACATGGCAGAACAAAGCAGAGGCGAGGCACTGAGGAGGATGGGCATTCAGGGACTGCAGAGCAGGGGCCAGCTCCCAACAGCAGCCGAAGCCCAGAGGCTCTCTCCACCGCTGCACCCATGCCCGCCCAGGACGCATGTTCTGGAGGAGAGGGGCTTGCTAGGGGGTCACTGTCATTCCTGTTCCACTCTACTTGGAGCCAGAAAGCTTCCAGGAGAAGGTGGCCTTTCTATTACTTTGCTCATTTGTAGATCCTCACACCCTGGGTGGGGACACAGTGTGTGGGAGGAGCAGTACCACCCAACACAGTCACAGCAGAGCCCACGGACACTTGGAAGTCCAGTACCCTGGGCCCTGCACTTTGCACACCCAACTTTCAATGCATTTTCCTCCTCTTCACAGAAGGTCAAGTATGAGCTTTTAAACATTGATTTTATTCCTTTTTTGTTGTTGTTGTTGTTCTGAGGATTGAACCAAGGGGTGCTTAACCACTGAGCCACATCCCCAGCCCTTTTAATTTTTTTTTTTTTTTTTTAATTTTGAGACAGGGTGTTGCTAAGTTGCTGAGGCTGGCTTTGAACTTAGCAGTCCTCCTGCCTCAGCCTCCAAAGTCACTAGGATTACAGGCGTGTGCCATATGCCCAGTGTATTATTCTTTTTTTAAATAGGCAAAGCCTATCCTTATTATAAAAAACCCCAAAAGTCATGAAATGAAACCTCCCACCTATTCTGTCACCTGGCCACCTAATCCCCTTGCCAGATCCAACTAATTTCTACCAAGTCTTATGTGTCCACAGTCCAAAAGATATCTTGTTGCTCTCTCTCCTTCCAGCACTTTAGCACGAATGATAGCACCTTGCTCTTTTTGCTTAACAATAAATCATTGCAGGAAGAGACACCTCATTCTTCTTTTATGGCTGTGTACTACTCCATTGTGTGAGTGAACCATGATTTATTTAGCCTGTCCCCCACTGATGGATGTTTGGGCTTTGCTTGTGTTCTGCTTTTACAAACAATGTGATAATGGATATTCTTGTGTGCAGAATATTGTGTCCACATTTGAATGTATCAAGGAGAGTAGCACCTTTCCTTAGGAATGGCTTCCTGGAAATAGCATTTCTCCATCACAAGGCGTGCGCCCTTGTGATTTTGACAGATGCCGTCAAAGTACCTTTGTAGAGATTGTTCCAGGCTACCCTCCCGCCAACAGTGCACTAAGGCACCTCTTTCTCCACACACCCTCACCCACACGGTTTGTTCATAAACATTTTCATCTCTGCCAATCTAATAGGAGAAAAATGGAATTTATTTAGTTTGATGTGTTTTTATTTGAGCTGTGGGATAATGAAGGAGGTTGTCTCCCTGGAGTTGATTTGGCCTCTCCAGAACCACATTCTGCCCTTTTCTGCCAGGTTCTGGTTCTGGGGGGCTGGGATCTGTGGATGACAGGATCTCTTGGATTTCCCTTGCTCGTGGCTAGTTTGGCGTGGCCTGTGGGAGGGTGAGGAGACAGCAGACAGAGGGGAGAGAAGGGAGGCGCCCCTGCGGCCTCCTGGATGCTGGCTGAGGCTGTAATCGAAGGGTGCAGAGGTCCCCACGGGCAGAGAGCCTTGATGGAGGAGGCTCTTCCTTGGCTAAAACTTCCTCCAGTCTCCATGGCGTCATTTTTTGTCCTTGTTTCCTTAGGCCTAGGAGAGTAGCACCTTCCCTTGGTGCCCCCATGTCCCTTGGTGGTCCTGCAGCCCAGCCTACACCTCTGCACACGGTGCCACCACCAAAGTCTCAGTCAAGCCCTTGCCACCTCCTGTTGTCTGCCAGGACTCAGATGGATGAAAGCTCTTTCCAGAAAATGCTCACCTGCGGGAAAGTGTGTTCTTAGAGACCAACTGATAAACTGCAACTAAGAAGAAGAAGGAAAAGAAGGGGCTTCAAGAACTTTCCAATTATTTTCCTGGAAACAAAGGAGTGCCCCTTCCCATGAGCCAACTGCTCCCCAGCTTGGAGGAGTCCAAGATACTCATTTTTATTCATCACATCTACTTTTCCTATTAAACCAGCATCTCTGGCCACCACCGGACACCACCACCATTCAACAGGGACTCCATCCTCACCTCCCAGCCCACCACATTTTGAAGGAATGGGTTCTTGTCAGGGCACGTCAATCACTGCCATTCACATCAGGAACTTTCCATGGTTCTGGATTTTTTTTCTCAAAATAAAGTTTAAACTCTTACTGACAAGGTCAGATGCAGGTTAATTCCATAGTTGCTTATTAAGGAAGGATCTATTGTGGACTGGGATCTGAGAAAGGAAACAAAGATAAATAAGATGCTTTTCTTCCATTCAAGGGCTTCTGGTCTGGGAGTATGTAAGTGATAGTAACCTGATGTGATGTTGATCATCAGTGGATTAAAAACCCAGTAAGTCTTTGCAAGATAAGAATAAGTGAGGATCCTGAATCAGAGAATTCTACAAATAGAACCTCCCCCAAAACATTGAGATATAGTAACATAGAATTTCCTTGAAATGAAGAAAATACAAAATCTGCAGTTCGCGAGGTATGCTGTGTTCCAGGAAACACTGATGAAAAATGATGGACACTGAGACATTCCCTGGTCGAGTTCTGAGACTTCAAGGGGAAAGAAATATTTTCTGGCCTCCAGGAACCACATCAAGGCATTGGCAATAGAAAAGTCATCGCAAGGAGGAACATTCTCAGCCAAAAGATGACTGGGGAAGGTCTGTCTCCAGAGTTCTGAGGAGAAGAAAGTGTGACTCAAGTAGATTATCCCCGGTCAAGTTGTCATGCAAGCATAAAAGCGATCAGGAAATGTTTTGGAACATAAACTGTATTATGAAATAACCACCCCTACTCCTTTTTGAAGAACTTAAAAAGCTGTTCAGTGATGAAATACATTCAACCAAGAACCAAATGGTAAACATCTCCTGGGACATTCAGTGCCAACAGGCTATGGGATAACGTATATGAAATCCTGATGGGGATGAAGAATTTTATACCCAGCCAAATGGTATTTCTATGACAAAGGCAACAGACAACTTCAAGCAAGCATGGGCTCAGCGTAAACAGCCCGATGATCCTGTCTTGGTGAAAACACCATGCTTGATAAACTCTAACAAAGATCTTCTTATGCTCTTGTAACTTATTAAGTCCCCTTCCAGCCCCTGCTGGACCCAATCCTCATATGTGGAAGTTCCCAGATCTTAGAGGACCTCATTCCACGAACGGTCCATTTACCCAAAAGAAACATGGACCCTTCCTTTTACATGCTAGAACCTCTTTCTTTGAATCTTTCATGGGTACCAATACTTACTAGTATGCTTCTTTTTGCACAAAAGAAAGGGTCTCAGCATCCAGGGTGGGCAGAGCCACACTGGAGAGCCTTATCTCTGCCCTTTGACTCAGAGGATGGACAGTGACCCGGCCACACCTCTGTCTAGGAGAGACACACTTTCCTCTGCAGCATCTCATTTCTCCTGCAGCAGGAACTATGGGAGTCCAGCTTTGCACTGTGACACCCACAGAAGGTTTTCTCCCAAGTCTCCATGTGCCGAGAGTCAGTGCCAGTCAGTGCCAGAGTGGCCACCGCAGAGGCATGGGACTTCTGTGCCGCGTTCCATCACGGAGACACGTGCAGGAAGCACTAGCCCAACGTGTGCCTGTGTTGAGGCTGCCTCTGCCTCCTCCTCTTCTTTCTCCTCCGTGACATGAACCAGCTCCAAGCTGCAGTGCGACCAGCTTTCTTCCCAACTCCCGCTTGGAAAGTCCGCCTTGCCTTGGGCAGGCTCAGGAAAGAGGAGCCAAGGGAAGGCTTAGGAGAGTATCGTTCATTTGTTTTATTTGAGACTTAAGCTCAAAAGGCCAGATCCGATCTCCAGAAGTTTTATCTTTATGGTTGCCATTTTATTGAATCTCATTTTGCTAATTCCTCGGGACACCACACTCGCTATTAGCCATAATGGGTTCTTTATTGGTTTATCCCTAATAATATGTTAATTGATAGCTCCTACTGCTCTAAGACTCAAGCTTTCCCACGTGGAGACGCCCACACAATGGAGCCATCGCTGAGACCCCAACACGGGGAGGCGAGCAGGATCGCCCGGTTGGCAGAGGAGGGGGCTGTTTTTAGGTGGCAATGTTCCAACAGGAAGCCCCTTGGCCCGTTTTTTTTTTTAAGGGCGCGTCACTTAAGTGACAGGTGGGAGGAAGGGAAGGCGCATGGGCGGCCTGGGCGCCAAGTGCACCATGGCCTTGAAAAGCCATATCCTGACAGGTCCTGCCATGGGGACTGGGATCCGCTGGTTGCCGTGTCCCGAAGACACACACAATACCAGGACGACATCATGTCGGGCTATTTGTAAACGGAGCAGGAGCCTAGGCCACAGCCCACTCCTGGGGAAGACATTGATCTGAGAGGCTGGAGCCGGGAAGGGCCTTCCTCCTCTGACACAATGAATTAGTTCAAAGCCGATGACAGCCCACAAGATTACCACCGCCCCTCCAAGGAGGGGACGCTCTGGTCCCCTTCACGAAAACATAGATAAAAATTGCGTTCTTCTCCTCTAATGAGACAAGCTCAGATATAAGTCAATAGAGCAATTCATTAACAAATCTAATGAAATCCCCTGGGCTGCCAGAGATGGCGATGAAAG
This sequence comes from Tamias sibiricus, assembly GCA_025594165.1. Classification (NCBI taxonomy): domain Eukaryota; kingdom Metazoa; phylum Chordata; class Mammalia; order Rodentia; family Sciuridae; genus Tamias; species Tamias sibiricus. The sequence goes on from CM046672.1 coordinate 31,066,178, forward strand.
CCTCCTCGGGCGGCCGGCCCATATGCTGAGGGTCAGATTGCCGGGTGGCTTCCTCTGGCCTATTCACTGCCCACATGTGGCAGTTAAGGTCACTGTTATCAGACACTTTCTCTGTTCACAAAACAAAATTTCCATATGGCCCATGGAAATGGCCCGGCCGGGCTCCTGGTCAGCTTCCCACGGCTCTCTTTGTGCGACTCCGGTCAGGACTGTGTAAAAGGGAGCGAGGGGGTTCCCTCCGCGTCCGCCGCTCCCCTGGCTTTGTACGTCAGTCCAATTTAGGGAAAATCTGCATCACCCTCTCCCGCGTCTTTCAGGCTCAAATGCTCGTGTCAGTCTATTAGAACGTGACGGAAGTACTGATGTGATGGGAAGTCCTGATTGCAGCCTCTGCATTTAAATCCTTTTGAAACCGCGGTGACCTGCTGAAGAGGGTTCTGAGGGGAAGGACGGTCTCAAGGCTCTTTCAAATCCACATAAATAAAGGCCTTTCCTGGCTTAAAGTGGCCCCTCCGATTGAGCCCCACAGAGCCCCGAAAAAAAGCCGGACACGATTGTCATGGATATTACATGACAGTAACAAGAACAGGCCAGGGAGGACAAGTCCTCGCCACACAAAACTGCGCAGGGCTTTCTCGCTGCGATTTGGGCCTCGGATTGTTGACAGCCCAGTAAATAGGCTGTTTAAACCCTTTGAAAGTGAATAAAGAGGGTGTGGACAAATGCTTTCTGATGGCGTTTGTGCATGTAATGGGCAGCGAGTACACACCCTCGAGGACTTTGGGGACGCGTGGGGGGGGTGGGGGGGCCCACAGAGGGAAGCAGGAGGCTGCTTGGATTTCTTACGGAACCCACTATGGGAGGCAGGAGTCAGGGAGAGCAGATCTGGACAGGCTGGGGACCAGGGTGTTTGGGACATTTGATACCCACCCCCCCTCCCCGTGATCCCTGTGGCTCGGGAAAGTTTGGGGTGAGGTCCTGAGACCCGTGTCCCCACATAGCTTCGTGGCCCTGTGGCATGGAGGGTGCAGACCACAGCAGGCATCCACGGGGAGCGCTAGGCAGACATCCCTCAGTTATCGGGCACACTGGGCAAGGCAGAAGCCATGGGTCCCCCTTTTGCTGATGGAGAAACTGAGGCTCATAGCGGTTCAGAGAGTCTCAGCTGTAGCCAGGGTGGTGGTGCACGCCTGTAATCCCAGCAACTCTGGAGGCCGGGGCAGGAGGATCTCACGTTGGAGGCCCACTTTGGCAACTTAGTGAGACCCTGTCTCAAGGTTTTAAAAAAGAACAAGGAAGGGCTGGGGATGTAGCTGAGGGGTAGAGCACCCCTGGGTTCAATCCCCAGCCGAGAGAGAGAGAGAGAGAGAGAGAGAGAGAGAGAGAGAGAGAAGGAAAAGAGAAAGAGGAGGAGGAAGAGAGAGCTAGTAAGTGGTGGAAGATGGCTCAGGACATTCCTCCTGAGGCCTGCACTTCTCATTGTCTCAAAATGGGAAAATGCCTGTCCTGCTATCCCCGTCCTGTTGTGCCATTGTTTTAATAAATACGAGAATGTGATTTCTCCCTCTCCCCCCCCCCTTCTGGCTCCATCGGACTTTGGGTGGAAATATATTTCTCTTGACCCAAGAAGCCAAAATAAACACAGGCACGAAAACTGCCTCCCAGAAATGTAGCATTATGCCGATTGCCTCCAATTTCATCAGCTGTGTAGGTTACGCTTGAAACGGCTCCCCCGTGACCCACAACTCCTTGGGCTTGGCAGCCACGGCGTTTCCATAAATCCAGATCCTACTGTTCCTAACCTCTGACTGTACTTTCCCTGGGAAGGGCCCTTCTAATTCATTTAGCTCGTTTTAATTGTCTTTGGGGGGACGAGTGCTTCCCTTGGCTGGTGCAACGGGCAGGGGGCCTGGGAGGCTCTTGACTGGGGCCTCTCATGAAAATGCATGCCCCTGCAGCACCCCTCGGTAATTGTAATGTCTCTTCCTCACTGTTGATGTCGGAGAGTCATTACGGGAAGAGGCTGACACGTCTGACAGGTGTGGCATCGACACACATTAGGTGGTCCTTAGACAATTTCTAGACAAAACTTTAGTCCACGAAGTGGGATCCCAGCCCTGTTCTAAGCAGGAGAAATGAAAGGTGGTAGATCTGCCCGCGCTGCTCCCCGCACATCATCATTAGCCCTATCTGCGTGGTTCTCCTCCTGCCCTCCTGGAGACTGGGAAGTTCTTAGGGGCTAGGACTGGGTCATAACCCTGTATGTATTCCCCTCCTACCCCATTAGACCCTGAAGGTGGTGCTTCTATTGTTAGGTAACATATCTCCAGCATTATGTTGAATAATTTATCATGGTATCTCCTTTAGTGTTCCTATTAAACTAATGAGGCAGGTTCTATTACTGTGTAATTTAATAGAGAAAAAGATCTGATGCCCAGAGAGGTTAAGCAGCTTGACCAGAATTAAACAGCTCATATGCCCTGCCTGAATTCAAGCCGTGATGAGCCTCCCGCCATGCTGCCTTTCTTAATGTAGGTTCCACTTTACAGATATTCTGGCATTGGTCTTGTCCCGTCTGGTCAGGTGGACCTTGGACTCACTGGTCCTCCTTCACCTCACCTCTTCACCCCTGCAGCACCTATTGGTGCTTCTGACAGTTTGGGTTTCATTTAAAAGCAGATCAATTCCATGTTAAGAAATGTCTCATAATTGCTTGTGTTTGACTTCAGAGAAGTAAACGAGCGTTTTCCACCTCCTGATTTGAGGGGGCTCACTCTGACTGCAAGAGGGAACAATCAATGGCTGGGAGAGGAAAAGGAGCCTTTTTTTTTTTTTTTTTTTTTAATAAACCACACTTTAGATCCTCGATCTCTAAGTTATTACAAATTATAAGGTTAAGACCTCTTAGACGAATCCTAGCTGCTTAAAAATTTAAAACTCCAGGGTAAAGCAGGGAAGTACTAATGAGCTTCGGGCTACGAAATATCTGCGTGTCGAGGAGAAGCCTCCTTTCACACAGGAGCCCATGAGCGCCTGGGAGGTGGCGTGGGTGAGGGCTTTAAGGAAGAACCACGTTGCAGGGGGGACCGTGGGTGGGAGCCAGGTTTGGAGAGATGAAACAGGGTACGGTGGCTTAGAACATTCTGGATCAAACCGGCTGGTTCTCTGTTTGAGAACTGTCAAACCTGCGTCCCTCCAAACCTTCCTTATGTCAACAGGGAGTTAGGTTTCCCCAGCCTGTTCCCTCTGCCTCCTCCGAAAAGAAGAAAGAAAAGCACTTTGTGAACTGTGGTGCCTTCGCACCAGGGTTAGAGGGTGCATGTGTGTGTGCGCATGTGTGCATGTGTGTTCATGCATGCGTGTGTGTGTGTGTGTGTGTGTGTGTGTGTGTACCTTTCACGAGGAATTGGGATTAAAATCTCTTAAGAAAATAGAGCAGGCAGAAGCGACATGCAGTATTTATTTTCCCAATGGAATTGTAAACAGTGGTGGGAGAAGATGAAAATATTTAGAGAACAAACTGACCCGACCCAATTAAAGGCTCCAAGAAATGCCTGCTTCACAAAGAAGGGCAAGCACAGGCGGGTCCCCTTGCACCCACGATGGCATGGGTCACCTATTCCTAACGGCCCCCAGACTCTGTGAAATACCCCCACAACTCACGGGCACGCACACCAACCCGGGGCTCGCAGAGGCCCAGAAGGACCTCAGGAGGCTCAGACTCCCATTGGAAGGCTTCTCCGGTACTTGAGGTGACAGTTCTCTGGTTATTGCTGTTTCCTGGCTTTCATAGGTTGTGACCACGTTCTCAGGGGCCCACTCTATTTTTCTCAGCTTTACTCCCACATGCCCCTAGTTCAGGAGGAGCCCACAGTGACACCCAGGGTTTTCCCTGCTGATAACCAGCATCCCAACCAGAGCAGACAATAAATCCCCAAATGACCTCATTTTAATTAACGATGCTAAAACGGGCCATTTGGAGGGAGTTCCTGTTTCTTCCACGCACCCCCCTCCCTCTTTCTCTCTCTCTCTCTGGCCCAGATCGGATCTGAGTTCCACATTTAAAATTAAATTATGCTTGGGATAATATTGTCTTGAGCTCACAGTTGCTGACATGGATATTGACAAAGACTTAGCCAGTATTTTAATAAGAAAACAAAACGCAGGAAAAGGAGCCAGAGTTTCCAGGCGGATCGTTAAGAAGATGCCGCCGAGGCCAGGGGCCAGCAGTGACTGCATCAGAGATCGTCATACAACTTAAACTTCTTTTGACATCTAGTTATGTCGAAATGTGACTGATCACCCAGGGGTTGGAGCTCCTGAGAGGGAGAAGTTCGCTGACAGACAGCCGCCCGCGCAAGCAGTTCTTAAATGAGAATCAAGAGAAAGTAGCATCCGGGTTTCCTGACAGTCGGCAGCTGCTACCTGGCTCCGTCTCACCGAGGCAGGCCTGTTCTGATGAGGAGACTATTAGCATCTGCACACTTCTGTCTCATTACCACACATCTGCCCACCTTTATCCTAGCGATGCTGCCTCTCATCTGACAGCTCAGGCATCGTCAGGGACCAGGGTACTACGGGAACGGGGTACCGCGGGCTCCCTGGCTCTGCTTTTATTTTCTAAAGACTGGTGTACGGTTTGACAGTACCACGCTGTGGAGGGAAAGGAGGTAATTAGCATACCGGGCAGCTCGTCGACAAAGCCCAGATGCAGATTCCGGGTGACACCAACACCGTGTGCGTGGGGTTGTGGGTGAGCCTGGGAGACCAGTGCTCCTTACACCTTAGCCCTTTGCCCAGTCCCGCAGCCCGCAGTCACGGATCAAAGAGGAATGGAAGTTCTAGACATTTCAAATGAAAGCAAGGAGGAGCAGAAGAGGAGGAGGAGGGAGGAAGGAAGGCTTCATTATGGATCAACATCACCAGCCATATCTTGACTTTGGGGTTTTCCTGCTGCATCTTAGCCAAGCCCGAACCTTCTGATCATCCTTCCCCAGGATGGAAGAGGCCGAGGGAGACCTTGCTTGCCCTTGGTTTCCTCCCTCCCATCTTTAAAACAAAAGGCAAACGTGGCTTCTCCATTTGTATAAAACAACAGCCTCGAGCACCCATCTTGAAACCAGCACCCGGGCAGCAGCACCCGCAGCACCCGAACCCTTCAGGGTGATGCTGGACAAAGCAAATGTTCAGGGCCCAGAGACCGTCCACTCCCTTCCAGTTGCCAAAGGGACAGTTGCCTGTGGGCGTCTTTGCAGCTGGAGAAAAGGAAGCCCCCTCCAGGCTCAGATAAGAGGAGGTTCTGAACGCCTTTCCAGCAATCCTGAGAGGGGTTCTGGATGAAGACTGAGGTCCCTGGCAAGGGACAGGTGCAGGAAGAGGGAGGGAAACCCAGCCCTCTGCTGGCCCGAAGCCCTTCCTTAGCCTGCTACACAGAGCAGACAATAGAACTTGGCAAGAAGGATGCACGGTGCCCACTGAGACTCAAACCCCAAGGGACCCCGAAGGGAGCCTGAAGTGGCCTCCCTCATGAGCCCCAGCCAGCCCAGGAAGCGGGCGTGTTCCGTTGCCTTCAGAGCCATTTAGGAAACTCCTGGCTCCCCTCCCAGCGCTCACCGCTTTCATCCCTCTGATATTTCTTTGTTCTCCTGCTCGCTGAGGGTTTGTATGGGTTAATGGAAAAATTACTGCTATTTTGCAACAATGCAATCAAAGTCAGTTCAGCAAACCCTGATAAAGTGAGAATAGCTTATTCAGATTGAGCTGGCAGGCCTGAACTCACAATTGCAAAGTTTGAATACAAAATAAGATATTCCCCCTTTAAAAAAAAAAAAAGACAGAATCCGTTGTCATTCATGCTAAAAAGGCATTACAGACTGTCGACACTGTACAGAAAAATAGGAGATGTTGACCTTTTTATTATAGACTTTTCTGTACTGTTGCCCTTCTTTCAACTGCACATCGCTCCCCCCAGCTCCCCCCGCCCCTCTCTGCACTCATACACACGCTCTTCAGCTGTATGTTATCTCAAATAATTACCCTCGCTTCTGGCTGTCCCTGGTGACTTCTGCTGCTAAAAAAGCTACTCATTGTCGGAGACTGAAGAGGGATTTCAAACCCGCTTCTTGTGGCCGGGCAACGGCTCTTAATTAACCACTCAGGTATTGTGGAACCTCCAGCCCAGCCCGCTTCCATATGGCTGGAACATGTCCGCAGTGATAATCACAGAAGGAAATATTGTATCAAAAAAGAGCTCACACAACCGAAAGCTTGTGCAAATTATTTTTAATGATTCTTCTCTGGTAAGTCGGCTTATTTATTATTTCAAGCAGAGGAGAGAGAGAGAGAGGGGAATGCATTTGTCCTTGACCCAAATCCCCCCAACCCACACCCCTTGGTGCCCCCCACCCTAAATCTGATCCCAAGAACTGTCATAAAGCATATGCCCCAGGTAGCAAAGCCCCTCTAGACGCCCTGGAAAGCTGCTCCCGCTATGATTTCCATAGGCTTTTGTTTCTATTGGATGCCTCGCCATTCCGAGATGCACACGCGCACACATGGAATTCAGATTTTCCACAAGCAAGCGATTCTACGTAACTCCAGGAGTGAGCGGTTTGGCAGTACCTCGCACATTCATGCTCCTAGTCTCTCTTGCTTTAAATAGCCAGGTGTGGGGGAGGGGCGAACGGCGGTGAAGTTTATAAATCTAATTAAATAGGAAGTTGCATTTACATTTTAAACCAGCCCCCCATCCACCATCACACGGTGTCACTAGACATTATGTATGATTTTACTTTGCGACAGAAACCATTACATTTAAAAATTCATTACAGCAGGGTTAGTTAGACATATGATGGATGCAGCTTTAATCCTGCCATATATTATTACAGTTAAAATGTAAATGATGAAAAATATTTTGCGCTTATCAGCATTTATGCGGAAATGTGTTTTACAGTGATATATGGTGTTATATTTCTATTATTGTGATGAAAAGAAAGCAATACAAAAAAGATGAAGTGTTTATTAAAACATGGTAACTCGTGATAACATATTCCTGTTGTACATGACTTTAAACAGATTCGCTGAGGGCATTTGTCCAAAACAACTGTGAAATGTGTTTGCTGTGCGAATCAGGCTGGTTTTTTTTTTTTTTTTTTTTTTTTTCCTTCCTTCTGATTACAGCTCTTTCTAATAGACGAATGTTAATTCAAAATCGTGTCGGAGGCTACCACGGAGTTGGCAGCCCCGCTTCCTTTCTGACGTGGTCAAAAATGCAGGTGGGCGCCCGGCGAGGGCGAGGAGGAGAAGGCTCCGAGTCTATTAGGTACGGCCATGTGCAGGAAGGCAGGCAGGCCACCCAACGGAATAATGTTTCCAAAGTGACGTCATCGGGAACACAATAAAATCCTATTAGGGCTGTCATTAACGGGATGGAAAAGTCATGGCCAACTTCACTTTCCAATCAGGTGAGCATCCAGGACAAAGCGCACGCTGGGTTCCAGCAGGGCGCAGGGAGATTTCAGAGGCGACCCTGGCAGAACTGGCCAGCCAGGAACGCTGCGGACGCGGAGGCTGTGTCTTCCAGGGAAGTTACCTCCTAATTTCTTTGGCCAAGTTCACTTACAATGTGGTTCCTGCCTCCTGCTCCCTTTTTTTTTTTTTTTTTTTTTTTTTTTTTGCCAGCCCAGAACAATGGCACATCCAACTACAAAATGAAATAGGACACACAAAGAAAAATAAACCCTCATCAGTAGCAACAACAACAAAAAAAAAAAAAAAAAAAAAGGAAAAAAATGTATTACTAAACCCTATTTAAGGAAAATCAACACAAGACAAAAGGCCTTCGACCTTCTCTGCTGTGTTGCTCACCATTTAGGACAAGACGCTTAACATTTCCGTGCAGGGTCCTTTCCCCATTGGCCTTTACAGTTAGAATATTGTAATGATGTTGACTTGGCACCCAGAAAGCACCTCTGCGAAAGGTGGGTCCATGTTACCTGATTCTCTATACAAATTGTAACTCTTTCTCCTGCTTCCTGTGGGTGACAGATCTTGTAATAGATGTGGAATTGACCAGACTTGAAAATCAATTCCACCTTCCCCTCCTTTCATTCAACGTCCCAAGTGTCCCCGGGGAGGATGGCAGCAGAGGCTTAATGCAGATTTCCATGAGCGTCCCTCCCGCCCCCGCCCCCGCCCCCAGTTCTTTCCCTTCTCCTGCTAACATCTGCTTGTAGGAGGATGTCATTGTGTACATTAGCACTGCAAAGTTGAGCGCCCTTCAGAGCTACCTTTGGCACAAGAAACCAGGGAGCCGGAGCCAACCACAACACAGGGCTGGGTATTTCCTAGCTCCGCACTCACCCAGCGCCTCTGCCTGCCTGCCCCTGTGATCTCGAGGAAGTGGGAGGTAGAGGACAGCGGAGGCTTATCTGCCCCCATCCTAGTTATAAGACACAACGCCGCGCCTCCCCAACACCTTGGGAACATTGTCACCGAGGGGTCACATCCTCTCCGATTCCTCTCCGGTGACTGAGCTTGGGCCTGTGACCTACACTGTCCTCCATGTCCCTTTGTTTGTGGCATTAAACCGACTCAGCTGATTTCTTTCAAAGCACACGTTTATAGGAATTGTGAGGACGGGGAACCCCACCCCGCACCCTCTGTGCAACGTGATCTTTCTCTTATAGGTTCTGGCCTTTAAAAAGAAAATCATTATTTCAAAGACACACACACACACACACACACACACACACACACTTTCTCAAGGAAGCAGCAGCCCTGGAAGCAACTTGCTCAAAGCACAACCCATCAGTTCATGTTCCTGTTTAAAGAATTTCCCGAGCCAGGATCCGAGAGGCTGTGGCCTGACCTCAGGTTGCCCTATTAAATGTATTTATTTCTTGGAGCTGAAGAATATTTGCTGAAAGCTGGATTATCACTTGGTAGCCCACCAGCAGCTGTTGAAAACCAGGGCATAAAAGCTTGTTTATGTCTTTAATGGCCCACTTAATGATGGAGCAAGTATGTTATTCATAATAAAATGCCAAGGAATAATCTTAATACTCCAATGCATGGCGCTAGTGAATTAAGAAACATCTGCTATGTCATAAAAGAACATTTTATTTGGGGTCTACATTAAAAACATGATTCCATGGAGTTCTCCTGATTTATATTGTACACAACAAATTATGATGTCTTGAAGTAATTATACTTTACAATTAAGCCTACAAGGCCACTCTTGGAAAAAAAAGAGAGAGAGAGAAAAAAAAAAAAAAGTCCTGCCTGGTCTTCCTCCTTCTAGATTGTTCAAGCGCACGCACTGTAGCCTTATGTCAATAGAGTTCGCCAAAGCAAGGTCTAAAATCTCTCGCAGCTTTTTGACTTCTCCAGGAAGAGACCCAAGTTGCACGAGGCTCCCGAAACCACCACTGCAGAGGAAGAGAACTATTCGGATTCCCAGGGGGAAAAAAATGTAAAACTAATTCCTTTCTGCCTGTCTTGTGTGACTCTGATCCGGGAGCTTATTTTGATGTGACTGGAGGGTGAAGATACAGAACTTTGGCTTATTTAGGGATGAAGGGAAGACTCTGTCCTCAAGGGCTTAGTCTGTGTGTTGTGGGGGTTGGGAGGCAGTGCCCCCCCAGGTCCCTGTCCCCCCACCCCACCCCAGGAAGAGCGATTCGAGGAACCTGGGACACAGCAGCCCTACAGATGTCCCCAGAAAGGGCCAGGTGCTGAAAGGACAAGGTGTGGTCAGCCCAATCTGGGCCCTCCTTCCCTCTACTCCAGATGGCGTCTGTCTCCCACACACCCGCTATCACACCAGGAAGCCACATGTCACCACCTCCGCACCCAACACCACTCATGAGTGCAGGGACATGTCAATTGCTTCCTGGAGCTGGTGCTCAGAGAGCTCCTCTTGCTGCACAAGACAAAAGACAAGTTATTTTAAAAGCTGGCTGCAGAACAGGCTGGTTGTCCAAAGTGGGGGGGCTCTTGACCCCCGGTTACTTTGAGGAACGATCTGGGATAGTGGAAAGAACACCTACACTGGACTCCGCCCTGGGGACTCCCAGGTCATTGGCCTGAGGTAACCCCCTGCACACACAGGCACACATTGGGACTTTTGGCTTTGTTTTTACTTGTCGTGTGTGTGTGTGTGTGTGTGTGTGTGTGTGTGTGTGTGCTGGAGATTGAACCCAGGGCGTCCTGCATTCTAACTCTACCACTACCCATTGGTATTTTTCAAAAAAGCTCCCTAGAGAGGTCTCATGTGCATCTAATGTCAAAAACTACTACCGTAGGGAGACTAGAATTAAAAAAAATAATAATAATTGAGTGGCTCTTTTGTCAAGAAACACTTCCATGGGCCTTCAGGATTTAAAAACTGAGGCTGAGCACTGTTGGTGGAAGGTTAAATGGTGTGGTTGCTGTGGCAAAAGGTATGGAAGCCCCTCAAGAAACCACAAATAGAATTAAATAGGACATATCAATTCCATTCCTGGATGTGTATTGCAAAGACTTGAAAGTGAGGTCCTAAGGAGGTAGGTGGATACTCATGTCCATGTTCATAACAGCATTAACCACAACAGCCCAAACATGGAAGCCACCATCTGTGTCCATCAACACAGATGACCAGATGAACACAATGTGGTACAGAAGTACAATGGAATACTGTGCAGCCTTAAAAAGGGAGGAAATTCCGCTCCTACAACATAGATGAAACTTGAGCATATTATGCCAAATGGGAATAAACCAGACATAAAAGGACAAGTCTTACATAAATCCACACACATGAGATTCCTAAAGTAGTCAGATTTGTAGAGACAGAAAGTAGAAATATGGTTGCCAGGGACTGAAAGGAGGAGGAAGATAACTGTCTAATGGAGACAAAATTTCAACTTGGGAAGATGAAAGAATTCAGGATGGTGATGATGGTTACATGATTTTGTTATGTGTGTTTATTTTACAAATGTATATTTACAATTTAAAATATTTACGAATACACATGTATATTTACACCTTAAATATACATATTTAAAATTTAAAGCAAGGCTACCTGGGGATAGGTCAGTGATGGGGGAAAAAAGAAAGTACTAACAACATCATAAATACTGTGAACCCGGAAATCCTTGCTGGTGAGGGTGACCTGAGAGAGAGGGTTCAAACAATGGCTGGGAGTAGGGGGGAGACCCCCCTGGGGAGTGGGTGGTGCATAGGTGGGAAGGGAGCTGGGATTTAGATTGGGGTTCAACCAGTGAGGAGTTTTCTTTGCAGCAAAGAAAGAGTAGCCTGCACCTTCCCAGAGAGACTGGCGTCTGTCACTCAGTTTGAAGGTGGTCATGTTTAAATATGTGATGGGACTTTCCCCCAGGAGCCAAATGCCCTTGGACCCTGTCCTGCTCCTCTGGGCTCTGTTTCAGAGGCCTCGGCCCAGGTACTTCTTGGACTGTGGCCTCTGCCCATGGGCAAGAAGGTCATGGTGGTCACCTGAGCCTACAACCTGTCCTTAGACGGCTCCCTCTCTATAAAGGGACAGACTGGAACTGTTTCAAGCTCTACTGAGTGTACTAGTCAGGTTTGAGTCACAGTGACCAAAATATACCTCAAGAGCTAGGTAGAGGAGGAGAAGCTTATTTTGGCTCTTTGCAGAGGTGTGGTGCGTGGCTGGCCGCGTCCACTGCTCCCCGTGGTGGAAGGGCACGGTGGAGAAGCACTACTCCATGCAAGGCAGCCAGGACGCAGTTGGGGGTGGGAGAAAGAATGGGAGGGGGGAAAGGGAAGGGGCTGCCGGGAAAGTGACCCTTTCCAGGGCTCACCCCCAGCAACCCACCTCTTCCAGCCCCACCTGCCCTCAGTTACCACCCAGTTGGTCCATTAAAACTAGGGTGGACCCATTGGGTCCCAGCTCTCCCACCCCATCATTTCACCTCCGTCCATTCTTGCGTCAGCCTGGGAGCGCTGGCAGGGGTACACCTCAAACTCAACCCATAACGCCAATCCATGGGTCTGCCACAAAAATGCAGCTGAAGATGATATGTCGACACGTCGGTGAACGTGCCTGCTCAGATTTCAATAACACTTTATTTACAGACACTGAAGTTTGAATTTTGCATCATTTGCATGAGTCATAAAATATTACTTTTTGTGGTTATTTTCCCCAATTATGTAAAAAAAAAAAGTATAAAAATCTTTCTGAGATTGGCAAACTATACAAAAAAGGCAGTGGGCTGGATTTGCCCATGGCTGTAGTAACCATTGGCTTAGACCCTGCCCAGGACCCTAGAATTTCCCTTCTAAATCACCCCAAACCCATGTCGTGGGGCTGCTCTGACCCCATCTCCAGGAGTTAACTGAGCCACCTTTTGTGCCCGCCCCTAGGTGCCCGGGCAGTGCAGGGGCAGCTGCGGGCACCGTTCCTCTGGCGTTACCGTTGCTCTCTCTTTGGGCCAATTCCATCCCTTTCTGCTGAGCTCATCTTTTAATTCTTTAAGTGCAGTTAAAATTTCTGTCCAACCTCCAACCTTTGGAAGCCGGCCGCGGGGCGAGAAGGCTCTTTCCTTTTATAAAATTGCTCCAAGGTCAGGTCCCAGCTGCACTCAGTGAAGCCCTCTGTGGAGGGGACCCACCCTTTTCCTCTGTGAGGCCAATGAAAGCCACGCACAGAAGCCGATGCCAGTTCTGTTTCTCCTGCCTGGGGGCGGGGGGGGAGGACAGGAATTAAACTTTTTGACAAAAAAACAAATAAATTTACCAACTAATTTTTTTGTAATACTTGATGCGTCTTTGTACCGTCTGAGCATAAGTCTATCAGGAGGAAAGGAATCTCTACAGCAGGTGTGTGGGGACATCCCAGGGCCCCCTTGGTCATCCTGCAACCTGAGTCGGCATGAAGAGTAGAGGTGACAGGAGGTGAGCAGACCATGGGAAGGTGGCCTTTCTCCATGCCCACCAAGGCAGGTCCACCATCCAACTGACCACAGTGCGGGCATCCGGTGGGCTTACTAAAAGTAAAAGAGAACAAGCAAACAAGGAAACCAACTCATGCCCCTCGTGCCCCACAGAGCCCCGTGGGCATCTCCACCATGCGCCTGAGGGCACTGCCTCTGGCCAGCCCTGCACCCCCAGCCTCAGCTGCCTGAGCTCTCTACGCTCTCTGCAGCTGGACGCAGCCATCGGTGGTCGCTGTTCTCCAGCCTCTGCTGCACTGTTCCAACCACTCAGAATCAATCCCCTCATCGCCACCTTCACCTTGCAGAACCCCAGGGCCCACCCCACATGCTCTTCCACCATGCTGGGATTTCATCTCCTTTGCTTTTTCTTCCTTTTTAAAATTTTTTTGTATCAGGGATTGAACTGAGGGGCACTCAACCACTGGGCCACATCCTCAGCCCTTTCTTGTATTTTAGTAGAGACAGGGTCTCACTGAGTTGCTAAGTGCCTCACCATTGCTGAGGCTGCCTTTGAACTTGCGATCCTCCTGCCTCAGCCTCCCAAGTGCTGGGATGACAGGTGTGCGCCACCAAACCTAGCTTCATCTCCTTTTCTTGTGCTCGAATCTCAGATTCAGCTCTTGGTCATCTGCCTGGGTCTTGGGGTTGAGGCAGACCATAGTTCAACCCACTCAGCCTTGGGACTCACCTCTTGGAGCCTTAGTCTTCTCTGTACGATGGGAATATCAGTAGAGGCGTCTGCATCACACGGTTTCTTGTCTGAGGGTGGAGTGAGAGAATGTGTAGAACATGGGTGAGACCGTGCCCAGCTTATTCAATGCTGGCCACCATTGTTGGTAGAGGCACCCCCTTGGTGAGTCCCACTGACAGATTCTTTTTTTTTTTTTTTTTTTTGGTTCCGGGGATTGAACTCAGGGGCGCTCGACCACTGGGCCACATCCCCAGCCCTTTTTTGTATTTATTAGAGACAGGGTCTCACTGAGTTACTAAGTGCCTCACCATTGCTGAGGCTGGCTTTGAACTCGTGATCCTCCTGCCTCAGCCTCCCAAAGTGCTGGGATTACAGGCGTGCGCCACCACGCCCGGCTCCACTGACAGATTCTTAACAGGCAACCAACCAGTTGTTCCTCTGAATTGCACCTTATATTCTTCTTTTTTGGGGGGGGGGGGCGGGGATACTGGGGATTGAACCCAGAGGCACTCAACCACTGAGCCGCATCCCCACCCTATTTTGTATTTTATTTAGAGACAGGGTCTCACTGAGTTACTTAGTGCCTCACCATTGCTGAGGCTGATTTTGAACTTGCAATCCTCCTGCCTCAGCCTCCTGAGTAGCTGAGATGACACGTGTGTGCCACTGTGCCTGGCAGACCTCATATTCTTGAATGGGGCTCACCAAATTACAAACCACGGACCCTTCCACTTACGTGACTCCTCTTGCTCCCCAGGAAAGGGCCCTGCTCTGCTGCCTTCTCATGCCTGTCCTCTGTCCTCACTCCTGCCCTCTGGACTAGCTTCCCCCCAATCCTGCCACTGACATGCTCCTGCCATGAGATGTGACATATCCAAATGCATTCACTGGGGTTCAGTTTGTCCGTATTTAGCAGATTTGAAATACCAATGATTCTTGAAAGAAACGGAGGTCTTTCTAGAAGCCAAGTGGTGAGCCCAGGACGCTGTATGATAACGAAACCCAGGCCCCTTCCATCTTGTTGCTCTGCCCCGTGTGGCTGGTGTTCCAAAATCCTCAAGGCTCCTGAAGCCCCTGCAGGAAGTAGGAAGGGACACAAATGTGGCCGCGCCCTTGCAGGACCCAGCTCAGAAGTCATACATCCTGCTGCGTTTTGTAACATGTTGGCTACAACTTCGCGACACCGGCCATCCTTAGCTGCAAGGGACCCCCGGGGTTACCTAGGGGGTTGTCCTGTTGCTGTTGCTGCTGTTTTGTTTTCCTCGATGGACAAATGTCCACTGAAGACTTGGGGTTCCATTTGAGAAGACACCAAAGGGATGGATGACTGGGGACAATGAGAAGTTTCTATGATGAAACATCTATAGTGTTATTTCTTTCACTTTAAGCAGATTTTACGTTTGCCAAAATAAAATGGGCACTTGATGGAAATAGCCAAATAATGCTGAAAAGGTTTTAATGGAAAAAATAATAATTTTTTTGCTGCTCCAATCCACCTCTCAAAAAGCATCAATTTTAGTTTAGTTTGTTTTTGTTTTTAGCAGTTTCTTCTGGAATTTATATCCACATTTCTAACAAGTAATATGATTATACAACTTTCTTTTGATTTATTGATTTTAGGCTTTTTCAATTGCCTTTCCATGTTGGTAAATAATAATTTTGCTTTCATTTTCCTCAAACACACACACACACACACACACACACACACACACACACACACACACACCTGCCCTGTTCCTTTCTCCAAGATTTTCCCAGTAGGGTCACATACAATATTTTAGTTCAAGAAGTAACCAGTCTTTGCACAATTATGATTGTGCAAATATGATTCGGTCTGTGGTACCATCATTATATTTCTTTTCTTCTTCTTTTTTTTTTTTTTTGAAAAATGTACTTCCCCTTGAAATTAAAAAAAATTGTCTCAGTATCTTTATGTTTTCTTAGTTTTTAAAAATCTGTATTTAAAATTCTTCTCATTTCCTCTTCTTAATCTAAGTATTCATGGATTCACTATATCAGATCATCCATGGTGCGATTTTTTCCCTGCAGACTATACTTCCAGAGCCCTTGTTCTCCTGCTCTGATTTGGACTGCCCGCCTAAAAGGACTGTTGTGTAGCTATGCATAGTACTTCATTCTGGAATTTTCTTTGCTTTTCTCATGTGATGGATCTGTTTCCTGGATCCTATCTTCCTTTGATGGTGAAGTTAAATTCGTTACTCACTCCTGGGGAGGACCCCATGGGAGGTAAATGGTTTGTCTGTAGAATGCCTTGATTTTGGCCCCATGCTTGATACTTGGGCTGGGTATAGCATTCTAGGTTGAAAACTCATTTTCATTCATTTTGCTAAAGATTGTATCTCCTACTTCCTAATGTTGCTAGCTATTTGATTTCATTATTCTTTCTGGTCTTTGGCATATGACATAATTTCATTTTTTCTCTAAGAAAGGTTTTAGGTCTCTATCATTGGTGTTATTATATACTGTACTGATGGAGCTAAGGTAGGCCTTTTAAAATTCATGGTGGGGCAACTCACAATAGCCAAATTATGGGTCTAGCCTAAGTGTCTGTCCATGGATGAATGGATTTTTAAAATGTGGCATATATACACAAGAGAAATTTATTCATAAAGAATGATGAAGGCTGGGGATGTAGCTCAGCTGGCAGAGCACTTGCCTCACATGCACAAGGCCCTGGGTTCAATCCCTAGCACCACAAAAAAAAAAAAAAAAAAAAAAAAAAAAAAAAAAAAAAAAAAAAAAAAAAAAGAATGATGAAATCATGTCAATTGTGGGAAAATGGATGGAATTTGAGAACATTATGTTAAGTGAAATAAGCCAAACTCAGAATCAAGGGTCCTATCTTTTTTCTCATATGTGGAAGCCAGAGAGGAAAAAGGAAAAGAAGTAAGGGGAGGTGAGTTCCACAAAAATCAAAGAGAGACCAATAGAGTAGAGGAAAGGGTCCAGAGGGAAGGAGAAGAAGACATAAAGGGGAAATTCTGTGAAATGATATCGTCCAAACTGTATCGTCATATTGTGTGCAAGTATGAAAATGTAAAATAGATTCCACCATCATGTATAATCATGGTGTCCAAATGAGAACTATGGGGAGGGGGGTGGAATTCATGGTGCTAGACTCTAGCTGGATTCTTTTAACCCACAAGAGAAAATTCATGTTGTTCAGTTCTGAAGATGTCCCCAGCGTTTCCTGATGACGCCCACTCTTCTGTGTTGCATCCTCTCTCTTCTTTCTCTCTAGAATGCCCAACTCAGATGTCAGACTCTCAGCTACAAGTTATCATTTAAAAATATTTTTTCTCCACTTTTTAGTTTTTTTTTGTTTCATTTGCTAAGAGATTTCTCCAACCATACCTTCCAACCCTTACACTGAATTTCTGTAGCCCTATTTTGAATTTATAGTTTTTTTCTCGTTTATTCTTAGATTGAATCTTAAAAGGCAGTAGCATCGTGTTCTGGTTTCATGGATGCAATACCTTTCATCTCTCTGCAAATATTGATTATGTTATTGTGATGCTTTCTTTATTCCTTATATTGCCTCTGATACTTTAGAATTTCTTCATTTCTGACTTCTTATTCAGTCCCTATCTTCCATGTTTGGGTTTTCTTTTGATACATGTGAATGCTTTGCAATCAGTTTATATTTAAGAATGCAGCACTACCCTTCAACAGATGAATGAGTAAAGAAAATGTGGTATTTATTTATACACAATGGAATATTACTCAGCCATGAAGAAAATCAAAATCATGGCATTTGCCAATAATTGGATGGATCTGGAGACTATCATGCTATGTGAAATAAGCCAATCCAAAAAACCAAAGGCCAAATGTTTTCTCTGATATGTGGATGCTAACACACAACGGGGGAGGTGAGAATAGAAGTATATTAGATTAGACACAGGAGAATAAAGTGAAGGAGGGGGATGGGAATAAGAAAAAAACGATAGAATGGATCAGACATCACTTTCCTTTCCTGTGTTCATATAGGAATACACGATCAGTGTAACTCCACATTATGCACAACCACAAGAATGGCAAGTTATAACTCCATGTATGTATGAGATGTCAAAATGCACTCTGCTGTCATGTATAACTAAAACAAACAGGACAATAAGAATGCAGCACTAAAAGATTATAATACTACTCACTGAGTAGAGGGTCCCTGTACCTGGAGAGCTTGTTGACTGGTGAGTGTCTAGATAGCTAACCAGATGTTCAGTGAGTTCCTGCACATTTTCTCTGGTTCTAGTTTCTCCAGAAGGGAATGCCCCACCGCTCCACCTCCTACTTACAGGTTACAAGCCCGGCGGTGCCTGCTGGCCATTAGGCTGAGCGGTGCCAGGGTCTGAGTGCACACACACACTGGCCTGGACTCAGTCCACCTGTTTTTATTGCACCCTCCCCGAGCTAACTCGTTACCTCTTCTCCAGAAGCTTTCCATGTTAGTATGTCACGGCTAAACGCCACAGAGTGGCTGCTAAGTTCACTAGAAGTGAGTCTGTGTTTCCATTTTTTCCTTCTTTTGGACATCTGGGAGAAAGAGGCAGAAAAGCATCTTAGTTCTGGAAAGTTCTATGTTATGGCTTAATTAATCTGCGTCTTTTTATTTGGTTCATTCTTTTTTCACTGAACTAACAAGGGAAATTTTATATCATGACAGCAAGTGGGAAAAAAATCAGAGAGAAATTATGAAAATAAAGAAGAAATAAAATAATAGGAACGCGAGAGAGCCACAGTCATGAGCTTGAGGTCTGCTCCCTCTTGGTGAGAGAGACAGGTCAGCTCATAATGGGAGGATGCTGCTCATAGAAAGACCTACTAACGCCAGTTGGAGATTTCCCCCTTTGCTAACAGACTAGAAAAAGAATCCAAAATACGAATCGCCAGCCTGTAATTCAAGGTCCTTCCATCCCGTATTCCTTACCACCTCCATGCAGACCTTCGCACCGCTCAGGTTTTGGCTAAAATTTTATCTTGGCGGAAAGGCCTCCCTGATCACTCCCGCTAGGGTGACTCCAAGTCATTCACAGGACCTGTGGTCAGTTCATTCATCAGCACTTCCTGCCATTCAAATGACCTATTTGTTTATTCGTGCATGTTCAGGCCTTATTATGTGTAACTTCATGAGACCAAAGACATCGATCCATTCACCCAAACGTCCCACACTTAAAAACCGGTGCACAGTATAGGTGCTCAATTAACATCTACGAATGAACTAACACATTATTTAAATTTTTTAAATGTCCTACTTAGTTTCTGTCTTCTGCACCTCCCCAGCCTTCCAGGAATCCACCTCTCTCTCTCTCTCTCTCTCTCTCTCTCTCTCTCTCTCTCCTCTCATTCTTCCCTCTACCGCCAGGTTTCGCCACCAGCCCCAGCCCCATGTGACACAAAGGAAAGCAAGTTTTCACCTGCGACAGGAACCAAGTTGAAATGCGCTGACAGCCCTCACGCCCGCCCACAGCACCTCTCTCGAGAGCCAGCCTCTCGCTAAGGCAGATGCTGGTCAATTAGGCAGAAATTTTTTCATCTTAAAAAAAAAAAAAGTGAGGGGGAAAAAGGATTTAAAAACCCAAAGGTATTTTTGGCTGACATAAGCGTAATTAATTTCTTCACAAGACAAAATGGACAGAAAATGAACTCCAGGAAAGGTCTAGTTTTCATACCGCCAACCTGACAAATGAATTCAGAGCAGACAGAAGACTGGCATACTCCTCCCCGCCTCACCATTGTTCTGCCTGCCGGGGTGCCACGCATGCCAGCCCCTGTGAGGATCTGATCCTGTGAGTCCCAAAGATCTAAACCACCCTGGGCAGGTGCTAAGGACTAAGTCTTGCACCTCTCTATGCTCGCCAAGACTGAGTTCAGGAACCAGGTACATAGTAGGTGCTCAATAAATAATTACAGCTAATCAGATATAAGTTCCTTCTGCTTCCCTACTCGGTAACCACTTTTCTGACTCTCACCTATTGTACTTAATGGATTCTCCTTAATAAGGGATCTCCCTACACTTGCTTACAAACAGTATCTTCTTCCAGAAGTGAAATAGTCCTTATTAAAAGGTTTGAACCATTGTCTGGCATTTCCAGAAGCAGACTAACACACACCTTCATACACAAGAAGTCATTCCTGACAGCAGAAGGTACTTCATTTCCTCCCTCCTAAACAACATAGGATCTTGCTTCCGACAAGGTCAGTGCCGGCCTCACCCACACACCAGATCCTGAGGCCACTCTGCCTCGCAGCCAGCGAGGAGGGTTAGCCACGCGAGGGCTTCTCCGTGGGGGTGGGGTGGCTCTGGGCTTGGGGTGGGCTCCATGCCAGCCAACTCTTCTCTCTGTGAATGAATGAAGGTCATAGAACTTGAACAGATAGTTCAGCAGGAATATCCAAGGACGGTGACAGGGCTTTAAAAAATATTAGCCAGAGCTGGGTGTGGTGGCACCCAGCTGTAATCCCAGCCACAGCCACTCAGGAGGCTGAGGCAGGAGGATCACAAGTTCAAGGTCAGCCTCAGCAACTTAGCAAGGGCCTAAGCAACTTAGTGAGTGAGACCTTGTCTCAAAATAAAAGAAATAAAAAGGGCTGGGGATATGGCCCAGTGGTTAAGCCTCTCGGGGCTCAATCCCCCAGTACCAAAAGAAAGAAGGAAAAAACAACAGAGAGAAAGTGAGTCCCGGGCCTTCTCCGGCAGAGCGAGTCCTGGCAGAGGAGACAGTGCACAGATTTATTGGAGGTAACTGGAGAGCCACGACTTGGCCAACACCAGGAAACGGCGGGTGTTCACTCTAATTGAGCACTTCCTCCTGGAAGCGAATTTGCTCCCTGCTCTTCTGCATGTAGAGCTGGGGGGTGCGGGGGGTGCGGGGGGGCTGTGGCTGTGCTGCCTCTGGAGCCTGTGAAGTCAGCACAACAATGAAGCTAATAATAGCTGGCGAAGGTCTGCAGGTGATTGATTCATGCAACCCAGAGCCAGTTCAAAGTGACCCACAAGTAGCCCGACGCTCACTCCTCGCCTTTTCCAGTGGGAGAGGAAGGGGTGGGGCCGCGGCGCACCAGGAGTCGCACAGGACCCAAAGCCGGGCTCAGCAGGCTGCCAAAAAATGTCCTGAGTAATTGTTCCCAATGTACTATTATTAGTCCTGATTTGTTCCATTACTATAGAGATCAGCTTCCCTGCCAAGTATTTTAAGGTTAGTCAAAACCTGGGCTTGTGACATTCGCGTAGGTCCCAACAGAAAGCACGATGTGAAAAACCACTGCCCTTTTCAGTGGCAGCACATATCTTGGCCTTCATTTTGGACATCTGGCAGAATGCTAGTATGACCCTATGTAAGAATCCCGGCAGTTAATTTCTTCAAGAATTTATCATCATGAAAAATGTTTCTCTCCAGATAAACCTGTGTGCCTCCTTTTGATTAGATCATGAGGCGAACCATCTTCTTGGTCTTTTTACTCCGTCTGCCAGGGAGCTCAGAATTTTAAACCTAATAGCATCCTAAAGTTCAACAGTGAAATGATCACAAAAGAGCTCAAAGATCTGGTTTCTGGACCTGATTCTATCACTTATACGTTCCGTGTGCCTCGAAAAGTCAACGTCTGAGCCTCAGTTTCCATTTTCCATCAAAGGTTGGACAAACACTCTTGTTTCCCCCATGCCAGTCACCCCCCACTTTTTATCCCCACAACAAATGTTCTATATTGCTCAGGTTCTCAAAAGCCATATGCTCAGGAAAGGTAGATCCAACTCTAGAGAGTGGGTCATAACTCATCAAAGTCAAATATGATACTAACTTTCTCCTCTATGACTGCTTCAGAGATGGACACGTGGCCCAGTTAAGGTGACTGAGTCAATATGAGAACTTTGCTGGTGAGCATAGGAAAAGGATTTCTCAATGAGGGGATGAACAAGGGGGAAAAATCAGTCCTGTCCCTCTGTTCCCAGGTCTTCCTTCCTTTGTGTGAGGTTTGTAGGGATGAAAGAGCAGGAGCAATGGCAGCTATCTTGGTACCAAATGGGTATACAAGGAATTTCCAGGGACTCCAATCCTGAAATCAATAAACTGCTAAGCACCCACTGAAAACTTCTAGGCTTCTTGTTATGTAGGACTACAAATGTCCTAAACTTGTAAGCCACTAGTAGTTAAGCATTCTACTTTTTGTAGTCAGAACCATCTTAATGGCTTAAAAAAAAAATCAAAACACTGAAAAGCTGTAAAATGCTATGATAATTATGATGTCCATTCCTAAGACATCTATTTCCCCTTTTGTCCAAAAGCTTCTTGACCCCTGTTTTTCCCATGCTGTTTTAAATTATTTTTATTAGAAATCAGCTCTAGCAAGCTTGTGAACAGTACTGCTACTGTTCACAGAGTCCTTACTTGAGCTAGGTCATGTCCTAAGTGCTTTGTGGGGACTATCTCATTTAATCCAGAGATGAAGAAGACACAATAATCATCCCCCTTTATAGAAAAGTAACCTGAAGCTCAGAGGGACGAGGGAACTTGCCCAAGGTCACAAAATCAACACACAGCAAAGTTGAAACCTGACATCTGGTCCAAGTGACACCGAATTCTTAAATACCACTCTTTTGTCCAAAAATCAGTCAGCCAATTAATTAACCAATAAAGAGCATACTTATTAGCACCAGTCCTTTTAAAGATACCCAAACCTAAGTGTGATGTATCGTCCAGTGATTTTAAGAAGGTTCACTGAGGAGTGAACCCAGAGGCACTTCGCCACTGAGCTAAATCCCCAGCCTTTTTTATTTTTTATTTTGAGGCAGGGTCTCACCCTGCATAATCCCATCCCTTCGCATGGCAGGCGCGGGGAACTGTCACTGCTGTGCTTCTGCCGTGGGAACGTGGTGGTGGCTGAGAAGGACAGTGAGCCCCAAGAGACCGGAGGGAGGAATCCCTGCTTCTCGGACGGGAGGAGGAGGGGGGGGGGGAAGAAGAGGGAGAAGACGGCAAGACAGTGATGACCTTGAATCAAGTTCACCGTTTCTCACAAGCCCAGGGTGATACTATACAAGTCTCGGACTCGGTCAAGGTCAGCGGCCAGGGACCGACTTCCCCACTGTGCTGACTCCACGGGGCTGCTCTGCATCGCTGATGGCCTCCTGGGGCGCAGGGCCCTGGAGGGCTGTGAGCTCGGACACCCCCTGACTCGGCAGGAAACCCTCCTCAGAAGGCCGGGCGTGTTCCAGAAGGTGCTGAGAGGCAAGTTTCCCAGCAGGCTCCTCCGAATGAGCAATGCCTCCCAGGAACTGCTTGCCTTTCAGCCTGTCAGCCTCCATTTCAGCAGAGGAGAAGGCCAGGGCCAGGCTCGCGCCACGGGCTCTGCACTGCCCCCTGGACCAGGATCACGCCTGCCTCCTACAGCGTGACGTCACCGCCCTCAGCCAATCAACAGCCTCCAAGAAGTGGGAGGATAGACGCTAAAGGGAGGTCGGACTGAGAGGCTCTAAGCAAAGGCTCGGGGTGAGACCCGGTCTCCTGCCAGTCCCCAACGCAAGGCAAGTGCGAGAGGGCTTCAGAACAAAACTGAGACCAGTGGCCTCTCCATACGTGGCTAAGAAAAAAAAGGTCAAGAATTTGTGCTGACGATGTAGCAAAGGCTTCCGAGACTACCAAAGGACACACCCAAACCCAAGTGGCTGGCTAGCGATTTTATTTTATTTTATTTTGGTACGAGGGATTGAACTCAGGGGCACTCGACCACTGGACCACATCCCCAGCCCTTTTTTGTATTTTATTAGAGACAGGGTGTCACTGAGTTGCTAAGTGCCTCGCCATGGCTGAGGCTGGCTTTGAACGCGCGATCCTCCTGCCTCAGCCTCCCAAGTGCTGGGATGACAGGCGTGTGCCACCGCGCCCCGCTGACCAGCGATTTTAACAAGACTAACCCTGTGTAATTTTTTCTTCCTTTCTTTCGCACTGGGGATTGAACCCAGGGACACTTTACCAACTGAGCTAAAGTTGCCCATGGGGGAGAAATTTCTAGAAGCAGACCTTGTTCCGGGCAGAGGTTGCTCTCCTAAAAATGATCTAGTACAATGTGCAGTGTGGGTGGAACTTTGCAATGGTGACCAGGAAGGAAAGAAGGTTCTGGATAGCTTGGGGACATGCCCTGAAATGACTTCAAAAATAGGTCTCCTGCCGGCTTGCTGGAAAGGGAGTCTGTCCTTCCACACCACAGTCTGCGAAAAGACCCTTCCTCTTTTGAGATGACAAGCCCCTGCCCTGGCCTCCACACCTGGCATTTGCACAATGCCCACCCCCAACCTTTCCAGTCTGGCCACCTCTAAGAACTGGAAGAGAGTGCTGGCCGGCCACCTTCCCACCCCAGGCTGGCCATTTACCGCCCTGGTCCAAAGCATTGTGGGGCACCAGGACCCGTCATGTTCAAAGCCATTGCTGTTACTCTCTGTTTAGGCCAAGCAAAGGAGTTCTTGTGAGTAATTCATAAAGTGCCTATACTCGAAGGTATTGCACAATCTCATTACCATTAATTTTTGCATATTTAACTGCAGTTTTTAATTAGATGGTATTTTATTATTCATGCACATAATTTGAGTCCAAGTCAGGCTGCTCTCTTGGAGGAAAAAAAAAAAAAAAAGGTGAGGGGGGAGCTCCTCCTGCATTCAAAGTTGGTGCTGGTGTGCTTTCTTTGCTGGTGAGCAGAGCAGCCTCTAAGTCTATAATGGTTCTCTTTTAATTTTGCTAATAGCTCTCATGTTATGTACCTTTATAAATTTGTTAGCTCCAGAGTGCTGGGAGTTGGCTCTGTATGCAGTAACTGTAAATAGTTTGCTCTGTTTGGTTTGCACATACAAACAGTTTGCTCAGACTCCTTGATGTATTATTAAAATGGGTAATGGGCCCCTGGGAAACCATCTAGTTATATGCCTTCATTTGCAAAATAAGCCATGCGTTGTTTTCATCTTTCCTCATGATTGTTAATGGCACTGATGATGAGATGGGTGGATTTTTTTTTTCTCCACTGCCTTTATCAGCACTGTTTTATTATGCAGGCAAAATGGCCAGGCTGCTGATTTTGTCTAAGGTTTTCAATTAGTCATTTGACTGAGCACATCTGTGCTGGCATGCACCCAGAGCTGGACGGCAGCTATTACCGGTTTACACCTGCTGAACCATGGCCATGAACGCGGATGGGAATAAACCTAAATTGGCCTTTTAGATATGGTTGAAAAGTTGTAATGTTGCAGTGTTTTATAGCAGTGTCAGGAAGGTGTGAACTCTTCCGCCTTCGGGCCTCAGAACTTACCACGATATTCCACTCCATTCAAATGACTCACGGAGAGGCTGGTTATTAATATCTGTTTACCCTTTTGCAGCCCGATGACTTAATCGGCTGACGTTAAGTAGATAAGATTCTGTTTGTGCTGCAGCGGGGACAGCAGAGGTCTAATTGTGTTGGTAAACAGGGCACAGTGGCTGCTTTGGAATCTCTGCAGATGCCTCAGAATTATTCAGTAGCAGTTTGGAACAGGAGTCTAATGTCTTCCACTGAAATGAAAATGGCTTCATGGCAGAGCCAAGGAACTGGAGGTGCAGGATTGCTTTAATACTTGGAAGAATCTGGCATTTATCACCGAGCAGGAAAACTGGGCAGATTTCTGCAAGATCTGCTCAGTCTCCTTAATGTTAAGCGCTCGTGCACTTTATGAAAGAGAGTTTTAATTGCTAAATAGCAAGCGATCCCGCTTTCTGGTTCTGGGGATTCCCCAAGGGGCTGTAGGCGAGGCTGCAGGGAGCAGTAGCCTGGTCACTGCAGAAGAACTGACATTAGGACACGGGAGTTCAGGGACGTTTACAAAGCAGCAACATTTCTGTTGGATTGGCCCCATTCATGGGGGACTGGAATCAAAACATTTCCCTCATTGTGGGAAAACCCTGAACCATGTTTCAGACTCTTGGGCTGACAAAAGATATTGGCCTGGTGGCCAGAACGGAGGTGGTTGCCACAACACCATCTTTGTTTCAAGGGATGAAGCTTTTGTTGGTTTCACCATGGTCGTGAGAATGTGTATGGCCGCCATATTGATTCCTAATAGACATCAGTGCCTCCATGCTAAGCCCTTCAAATCTGTCTCCTATGAAAGGACCCCATCTCATTATGATCCATTTCCCTCTTTCAGACACCACCACCAATGATTTTCTGACCATTTTTCTGAAAACAAGATGAGCTTACCAAATTTGTGATGAAGGATCAACTTTTGGCTGAGTTCATACCCACCAACTCTATTCTTTGCTGTTTGCTTGGTTTTTCCAAGCAATGGATGCTATTGCCAATCATCACCACCATCACCACCATCATATTGTCACCTCATCCCATCTTACATCCACTGAAGCTATGCAGCAATACACAAGAAACCCCATGTGACATGTACCATTCTAGGGGAGGGACTTGTGTGATGCCTGTGATCCTTATAACAATAGTAATGGTACCTGTGAGCTAGGGACTGTGATTATCATTCCCATCACAAACGTCATAAATGAGGACACCGAGGTACAGACGGATCAAGAAAATTGCCCAAGATCACACTGTGAATACAAGAAGGAGCCAAGATTCATGGCAGGTGACCTGGACAGGAGCACATCTTTCCAAGCAGTGGCCATCCAGAGTTAAAAGAGTTTCTTAAGCCATGGGTCTGAAATGGCAAGGTGGCAGATGGTAGGGAAGGGTTCCATGGGTTGGAACCTCCTTTTGTTCACCTATCTCTTTATCGGTACTTTTTCTTATGTTGTAAAAGCATACTCTTACCCATCTCTGTGGGCACATAATGGAGATGTTTAAAAGTGAATTTGCACAATCATAAGGCATACACACTTGAAATTTTCTGGATAGTCACCCTCCAAGATAGTTACGGTGCATGGGAATACCTGTTTGCCATCACCCTCCCTAATTTTGTTTTTTAGTTTTTTTTTTTTTTTTTTTTTTTTTTTTTAGTTGTAGATGGACACAATACCTTTATTTTATTTATTCACTTATTTTTCTATGTGGTGCTGAGGATCGAACCCAGTGCCTCACACATGCCAGACAAGTGTGCTACAACTGAGCCACAACTCCAGCCCCACCCTTCCCAATTTTGACATCATTCAGCTCTCTAAGTTTTGCCGGTCTGAGTGTCAAGATCTCCGGCTGAGTGTGCGACAAAACCTTTGAACCTGCTCTCTGTGAAGGCTTCTGTCTCCTGGCCCCAGTCTCTCACCCCCACCTCGGAACCCATGGAGACGAAGATGCTTCGTGTGCTGTAAGATCCGAGTCAAAACAGAAGCGCTTTTCTCTTGCTCAGCACAATTTTGCAGCCTCAAAACTGCAGGACCGGGGATGGGGTCGTGGCTCAGCGGTAGAGTGCTCGCCTAGCACACGCACACGGCCCAGGTTCGATCCTCAGCACCACGTGAAAATAAAACAACGCATTGTGTACAACTAAAGCAAATAGATAAATATTTTTTTTTTTTTTAAACTGCTGGACCTGGTAAGCTAGTTAGCAGACAATGTGCTTCTGCCTCTTATTTTTTTATTTTTGTCAGGGACTGACAGTCAGTGAACCAAACTCTTTCCAACAGCAGCAAGTGACTTGAGGGCAAGGAAGTCACCTTCGAATGCAAATGCCTAGGCCTCAGGCTCAACTCACTGGGCCCATATCTTTTGGCTCCCAGTTGGAGCCCTGGAATCTGCATTTTGAACAGATTTGGATACGTTTAAATGGTTTTTGGCATAAAAAGCCGTGAGCGTGAGCCTGCGGGTCATTCTGGCTCTAGAGAAAATTCTCTCTAGCACGCGGCCCAGTTTCTTACACAGAGTTGGTACTCAGTAAATGCTGATTGAATGTATTAATCATGTCACCCGGTAGTTGTAGGATTTTCATCCTCACCTGGCCCTGAGAGACAGAAGTGCGTCTTCTAGTCACAACTGCTGTGCTGTGGGTCCCTGAGCTGGCACTCTGATGCCACACTAGGCTCCTAAGAGGAGGAGCGGAGGACCCCGTGGCCATCTCGTGACTACTCTTCCTCCAGCAGGCTCAGGCCACCTGCCGTCACCCAACACTCTGCATGGACTTCCTGCAAACCCCTGGGACCTCCACCTTGCATAGATGCCAACGCTGGAGGGTGCGTTGCGGCAAGGTGAAAGTCAAGCTCATCACAGCAGCTTGCCCCACCTGTCCTCAGCCATGTGGCCTCCCTGGGCTCCCAGTCTCAGGGCTCCTCCTACCTCCCTGATGGTCCTCTCTGACCACCACTTCCTCCTCCTCGGACCCAAAGGCGCCCAGTCCCTGGCGTGATTGTCAGCATTGTGTACATCCTGCCCTTGCACCCTCTCACCCTGCCCGCAGACCCTGCCCTACTCACGCCATTTTAAGCGCCAGAGAACTGAGTCCCAGCGCAAGGTCATTCCAATAAGAGGAGCACGTCACTCAGAACTACGGAGTGCCCGATACTCATTTGGGAGTGGATGATCAGCTAAAGTATATATAGTTTTTCTTTATTTTTTGCTTTATAAACATTATTTCCCCTTCACATCATCTCTTGTAGCTAATGCTTTTAAGATATTGAGGATTTCTGGACTGCATTCAAATGAACATTAAATGATAGCTGATGTTCCGGGGGCCTTTCTCATGCCAGGCAGAGCAGCGTGCATTGTGCAAATATTAATTGCTTAAGGTTTTCTCGGGTCATTCAGATGGACCCGAATCCCATGTCCATCTGCAGATGAGGAAAGCAAGCAAAAGAAGAAGGAAGGACGTCGCCCAGGGTGACAGCTAATAGAGGCAGAGTCTGGATTTGAACCCGGGACCTCTGCTCCCAGGCACTGCAGGTCACCCTGGTGCCCTTCCTGTGTGGCTTTGCTCCTTCCTTCCCATCAGGAGAAGGTACACACGCCTTCAGCAACAGGCACACAAAGGGGACTGTCCTTGTTGAAGGGAGGCCAGACCCGTTAGACTGGCCAAGGCCCAAAGATCCCCAGTGGATCCCCACGGTGACCGGTGACCGTGGCAGGCAGCGAGGAGAGGCTGGCTCAGGCCCACAGCAGGCGCGTCGCAGCGGGTCCCAAATTGGCTGTGCACGCCCGGGTCCGGCCAGCCTTCTTCTCTCCGTGTGGTGGCTGCGGAGAACGTCCCCGCAGATGAAAGCGGGGGCCCGACAAAGGGAGACGCGATTTCCCTTGAGCGGCTTGCCCTGGCGGACGACGCCGAACCTCCCTTCTCAGGATGAAGAACCGCTCTGATGTTCTGATGTTGAAAGCATCAAAGGCTGATCCCCTCAGCCGAGTAGTGACACATAGTCACTTGGCAGTCAGGTCCCTGGAGCTCCGACCCCCGCCGTCGCCAAAGCCCGGACCCTCCCCACCGGCCCTGCCTTGTTAGCAGCCAATACTCCACCAGGCTGAGGCGGCTACCTGGGCTGTGCCGGCGCGGGCCTCCATTCCCCCTCCTCCTCTGTCTAGGGTGCCACCCTCTGACCCTGTGCCTCTGCTGGGGACACGGACTTGTCCTTGCCAGCCCCCTCTCTGCCTGGGCTGCAAAGTTCAAAGCCCGTGGAAGGAGGGCCCCCAGAAATACAGCTCAGCTTCCAAGAGGATGGAAAGAAACGCCTCTTCCAGAAAAATGGTCTTCTCACCAGTTTCATCTTTTTTTTTTTTTTCTTTTTTTATCTGATTGCAAAAGCGATCTGCGTTCACCGTTGGCATCTCCACAGTGGAGAGGAGTGTAAAGAGGAAGGGGGAGACTGCCGCAGCCCCCGGCTTTGGAGAGGTTCTGGGCATTAATATTCTGCAGGTGAGCCCACGTCTAAATATCCAAGCCGGCCGACGCCAACACTCGGCCTAGCTCGGACCTCACTCTTTATGCAACCCTGTCACCTGCTGTCCCCTCACTACAGGACCGTGGTCACCTTCCTCTCTCAGAGACTTTTTTAAAGCATCTTGCTGAATTAAACATAAATTTTGAAGTGCGCCCAGTGCTTCCCCTAAAACACAAGGGCTTCACGCAGGTGACAGCGGCGGGCTCAATCCGAACTCTGCTTTTAAGCGACACCAAAAAAAAGACTGGCTGGGAAGCAATTCAGAGGGACGGGGAGGCTTGGTGCATCCAGGGCCTCTCTTTGCAATCCGGATAAAACGAAAACACGCTCTGGCCGACTGCTTTGTTTTTTAGAAATTAATAAAGCGTTTCCCACACGCCGCCGCCCTCCCCCTCGTCGTGAGCAGTCAAATCACGGCCTCGTCCCCTAGCTCACGACGGCGAGTAAATAGGAGCTTCCAGGATAGACGGGGAGATGATAAGCAATTCCCACTGCAGCGAATTCTTAATATATAAATTCATCCAGCAGCCGTTTAGTATCAACTGGTAAAACCAGAAACAATGGAAGGCAGCCAGGCCTGGCCCCGACGAGGTCAACCACCAAGGTTATCTATATTCAATTACTGGTATCTGCAAACTTGCATAGCTGTCAGCTGGTCAGAGCCCAGATGAAAACTCACCATGCACTCGGAAAGCAAATATAGTTTCCGAGGAGAGCCTCAAATTAGCTCCGTGGATGACTTGGCTTCCAGCGCGCACAAGCCCTGTGCCTTTGGGGACATCGCTGCGGGCAGCTCCTCAAATGTCTAAATTTGGGCATCATCTTATAAATCTCTGTTCCTGGAGTAGGAAAGAACCGGGATTGCTCCTTAACCCCGGGCGACGATAAATTATATCACTTAACAATAGATAAACTTAAGACACTTTTCCTGTACCGAGGACCCATTGTGAGGTAAGGGCTAATCTCCAGCATCGCCTCTCTCCGGCCGGCACCACTAAAGACCTGTCGGCGGGGAAGGGACACAATAATTTGTTTTCTAACTCCTCCTCCGGAACCATATATCATGTGTGGAAACAAAGCTTCCCAACAGCAGATACGTATCTGTTTCCTTTATCTCAGTTCCTCTGCCTATCAGGGGTGATGCAAAGAGGACGTGTTCTCGAGGCGATGCTTCCAGAGCCTGGAAAACGGTCACATCTCCCTCCTAGGCCGGGCTGCAAGTAGGGAAGAGGTTTGGCTCTCCAGGAGAGAGGACAGGCCACACTGTGTGGGAGAGGAGGACTTTCTGCTCTCTATCACATCCCATCAGCTGTGGCTTGAACGCGGGCAGTGTTCCCCCAAAGGTCCATGTGTGTTAAAGGCTGGTCCCCAGGAGTCGCTCTGGGAGGGGATAGGACATGTTGGAGGTAGGGTCTGGTGGGAGGGCTTTAGGTTATTGGAGGCATGCCCTTGGAGGGATTGTAGGATTCCAGGCTTTTCTTCTTTTCTGTTTTTTTGTTTGATTGTTTGTTTTGGCATTTTGCTTCCTGGTTGGTGAGGTGAGCAGTTTGTTCCACCACACATTCCCTCCATGATGTGTGGCCTCACCAGCGGCCCAGAGCAACTAAGTCATGAACTGGAGCCTCAAAACCACAAGACAAAAGAACCTTTTTCTCTTTAGAATTCATTGCCTCAGGCATTTCATTATAGCAATGGAAAGCTGACTGATAGAGCCCCAGCTTAAATTACACCTTGGCTAATCCTGGCAGGTGTCTTTCAACTAAGGCCCCTTTTGGGGGCCCCATGGAGATGTACCAAATGTGCAAGTCAGAGTTAATCGATGATGAGGTAATTTGTAGATTAGCTTGGGGAAGCCATGCACTGTGGGCCCGTTAAGAATACATGTCCTTGATTTTCCCCTTGTGCCAGGGCCTCTGAGCTGTTACTTTCCCTGTCATTCCATGCTTCCTGCAATACCTGTCTTCTTCTCAGTCCTTATAACCTCTCCCTTATGAAACCCTTCCAATTCTCTCCCAGGCTCGATATGCCAGCCATGGGCTCACATCTGAGCTACAAAATCAAGGACTGTGCATTCATAAATGCAATCTGTTTAGTTTAATCAGACCAGACTCTGGGACACAGATGCAACTAGGATTATTTCATAAGAAACTATATAGTATGAGTTCATCCAGGGAGGGGGAGGCTGGATGGAGCCACGTGAATCCCAACTTTCAGTTAGGCCAGGACCTGCTCCCACCTCCAACCTGGGCCTTGCTCCCACTGAAAGCCACCACACGTACAGCTGTGCGGGTTGTGTCCTGCACAAGAGGCCATATCTGAGGGCCTGCCATTCACATCATAGCTTGTAGATTTCTGCGTCGGTTATGACAGTTTTCTGGTAGAAGACACAATCCTCAGCCCTCCGTAGGTTCTGCGTTCACAGACTCAACCAACCAATCATTTTTAAAAAGTTCCAGAAAGTTCCACGTGCCAAGCACGATGTTGAATCCAAGCACATGCAGTGATGCCCTGGGACATAAAGCACTTGTTTGAACGGTGCCCTCCTGGTGCCCCGCTCAGGCTCCAGGTGGTGGGGGCTGCAGTGGAGACGTCTGTGCTGACCCACACAGATGTCCCCGTCACCCTTCCTGAACAGTGTCGCCTGACACCACTCAGGCAGCGCTGATGCTGCCCCAGGAGGGCACCTACCGAGGAGGAGAAGTGCCTGGGGAACACGCAATGCTGTGGGGACACCACCCCGTCCCTTGCAAGGGACCTGAGTGTCTCCAGATTTTGATATCCAGGGGGGTCCTGGAGCCCACCCCACAGGGGTCCCAAAGGACGACTGTAAAGAATTTTAAATCACAGCAGATACTGTCTGGAGGAAGGGACCTTTGCTTTCACCCACGGGGGGCACCGTAGGGGCCGGGGTGCTCCTGCACCAAGGAGCCCACCCCTCACCCCTGAAGCCACCCTGACACCTGCCCAGCAGATCCCTTCCCGTGTCAGGGAGAAAGGTCAGCATCACGAGGTGGTCTGCCCGCGTTCTGTCCCCTTGTGTTGGCGTCTCCTTGTCTCTTTTATCCACAGCAAAGAGCCCTGAGCCTGGCTCATGAAGGTGTCCAAGACAGTTAGTGAGGGAGGGAAAGGAGGGAGGGAGGGAGTCTGTCTGTCTCCTTCAACCGCCACAGGGCATAAACAGACGTCTCGGTGAGGCTACCTGATCTGATCTGCACTTTGGAAACCTATTTGCCAAATAGAACCCAAGGACTACGGAAATGTGGGGGCATCCCGAATTTCTTGTACAATCTGAAGTTAGGGGTTGACCCAAAGAAGAAGATGCCTCCTCCCTCTGTGTGTCAGGAGTCAGCGGGGACGGAGGGGACTGCCCCCGCCGGGAGGACATGGGCACCTCTCGGTAGGGATGGCGGAGCTGCGCCGCGGGAAAACGCCCCCTGCTCTTGTCTTAGGACACCACACGTGCTTTCGAGTGCGGCAGGTGCCAGGCCCCTAAGTGACGCGCTGTGCCAGAGCAAGACCAGCGGCCCTGTGGTCACTCCCTGATGAGGATGCTGAGGACAGCCCCCTTCAGTCAGCAAGGGACCAACAGCTCCCACCCCATACTCCTCCTGTCTGGAAAGTCCCCAGAGTGCCGGGCGCTTCCTGGCCCTCTGAATTTCCCCAGGAATTCTCACGGAGGACTCAGCTGCACTGTCATTCCGAGAAGCAGAATAACAGCACTGCGCTGGGACGGCGGGAAAGCACGGCTAGTCTTCGTGTGCTGTCTGGTGATCATGAAATGAATGCTTGTTCATGGTTAAAACTAATCCAAAGACAAGGGAAAGATACCAGAGGAGCTAGGCATGGTAGAGCACGCCTGTCACCCCAGCAACTCGGGAGGCTGAGGCAGGAGGGTCTCAAGGTGGAGGACAAACTTGACAACTTAGTAAGATCTTGTCTTAAAATAAAAAATATGAAGTAGCTCAGTGGTAGAGCATCCCTAGGTTCATCCTTAGTACTGAAGAAAAAATAGATAGATAGAGAGAGAGAGAGAGAGAGAGATAAATTACCTGCAACCCCAGTACAGCTCTAGCACAGGCCAGCATGCTGACCACTTGGTCTGAGTTCCCCAGACAGGGGTATGCGCCTAGAGAGGCTGTGTGTATCTACACATGATCTATTAAAGAGGAAAAAAAATGGGGGGGGGGTGTCCATATCATATTGCTGTTTTTGTGACTTCTTTTTAAATCTATAATATTCTATAAACAATTTTGTCAAGAAACATATTTTACATCATCTTTTAAAATAGCTGAATGATATTTAGTTATAAAAATAAAGAGTAAAGCATTTAGTGAATTCCAGATTGGATGGGCATTTTAGGCTACTTCTTTTTTTTCCTTTCAGTTATCATATACAATGCTCTGATGAATTTCTTTATGTGCATATCTTTGAATATTTGTGGCTTATGAAACTAGCTTTCAATAGGAAAAAGTAAGATCCACCTTCAGGCACAGTGTATGTAAAAGCCGTGTATGTCCACACAGGTAGGTTTGTCACGTGTATGTGACTCCTCTGGGGCAGCACAGGTATGAAGGCCCGACCAGGAGCGGGCACTCTGGTGAGGACGGGGGTGGCGGGAGGGCAGGAGCCCTGTCTCCGAGGACTCACCATTTAGACAAGATCATGGCAAATCTGGTGGATGAGGGCGTCTTACCAAAGATTCAGCCACAGAAGGAAAGCATCTAGAGGGAGGAAGGAAAGGAGGGAGGGAACACCCCAAGTCCAGGACCTCCCTTGAGGTGGAAGAGGCACGGGAGGCAGAAGGGCTCAGAAGTCACAGGATTTCCTCTGAGGTCCCTCACATCGCCCCACCTCCCACGCCTGCCCTGTGCCCGGTGCTCGTTGGTGGTCATTCATTCAAACCTTGTCACCACCCTCTGGTGCAGATGCCAATGAGGGAGACGGTGGCAGAGCCAGCTTCCGACCGACCGCGGCTGTCTGACCCCTGAGCCAACTGCTGCTTCAGGGGTAGCCTGGAGGCAGTGGTGGTGCTGATGTGCGGGTCTCCATGGTGGCCATGTTGGTAGTGCTTGTGAGGATGGTGGTGGTGGCGAACATCTGGGTTGATGTTTGGGTGATGTTAGAGGATGTTGGTCATGGTTGGTGATAGAGATGGCTGTGGAGGTGGCAGTGGCAGTGGGATTGTTGGAACAGTGGTGATGTTGGTGATGATGGTGGTGATGGTGGTGGTGGTGATTATGGTGGTGGTGGTGATTATGGTGGTGATGGTGGTGGTGGTGGAGATGGTGGTGGTGGAGATGGTGGTAGTGTTGGAGATGGTGGTGGTGGTGGTGGTGGTGATGGTGGTGGTGGAGATGGTGGTGGTGGAGACGGTGGTGGTGGTAGTAATGGTGGTGATGGTGGTGGTGGTGATTATGGTGGTGGTGGTGATTATGGTGGTGATGGTGGTGGTGGTGGAGACGGTGGTGGTGGTAGTAATTGTGGTGATGGTGGTGGTGGTGATGATGGTGGTGATGATGGTGGTGATGATGGTGGTGGAGATGGTGGTGGTGGAGACAGTGGTGGTGGTGGTAATGGTGGTGGTGGTGGTGATGGTGGTGGAGATGGTGGTGGTGGAGACGGTGGTGGTGGTGGTAATGGTGGTGGTGGTGGTGGTGGTGATGGTGGTGGTGGTGATTATGATGGTGATGGTGGTGGTGGAGATGGTGGTGGTGGTGATTATGGTGGTGATGGTGGTGGTGGAGATGGTGGTGATGGAGATGGTGGTGGTGGTGGAGATGGTGGTGGTGGTGATTATGGTGGTGATGGTGGTGGTGGAGATGGTGGTGATGGAGATGGTGGTGGTGGTGGTAATGGTGGTGATGATGGTGGTGGTGATGATGATGGTGATGGTGGTGGTGGAGACGGTGGTGGTGATTGATGGTGGTGAATGTGGTGATGGTGATGAAGGTGATTGTGAATGGTGAATATGGTAGTGATGATGGTGATGGTGGTAGTGGTGTTGGTGTTGGTGGTGTTGGTGTTGGTGGTGTTGTTGGTGGTGGTGGTAGTGGTGGTGCTGTTGGTGGTGAAGGTAGTGGTGTTGGTGATGGTAGTGGTGGTGGTGATGGTGGTCATGGTGGTGATGGTCATAGTGGTGGTGGTGATGGTCATGGTGGTGGTGGTGGGATCATGGCCCTAGTTAGGGAGAACAGAGGTAAGGATCGAAGCTAGAATGTGAGCACATAGCCCAGCTACAAAACACTCCAGGAGACTGCCAGGAAACACAAGCATTTGGGCCGCAGAAGGCACCGGGACCCTCCCAGCCCAAGCTGCATTACTAAATACTGATTAGAACGGGGCAAGACTAGAGCAAGCCTGGAGAACCCTGCTGGCTCTGGGCTCTGGCCGACAATGTCTCTGTTGATTGCTCTCTCTCCACTCTCTAGAAGAACCACCTCACCTTCTGCCCCACCCAATAAAACAGCTTGGTAAATATAATTACTTGCACCATCTAATCAATAGCGGATTGCTCCTGGCCCCTGCTTGTTCAATATCAGTGTCTGGGATCACAGAATCTTGATACTCCCCTCAAGATGTCAATTTCTGCTTAATGTTAGATAAACCACATCTATCAACCCCATTCGCTAATGAGATTTCATTGTGTCATTAATAATATACATCTTAAGAATATATGTTTTCGACTAATATAACATGAAATATGAGGTTGAAAATAGTCTACCCTTCCTGGCCGTAGAGCTCCCGGTGCTGATTGAACAACCCAAATCAATGTTGTCTTAAGCAATCTTGGAAAGCGATTGTGGAATTTGAGAGACAACCCATGGGTGGGCGAAGAGAAGCTATTCGTCCATTGATTTTCCTAAGAAAGAAACCCAGAATTAAAAAGCAATCTCCATCCATAGTAAAAGACCTGCTAGTGGGACTTACTTGACTATCAGCATTCGTCACCCCCAAAATAGGGCAGTTCTCTGCCTAATGTTCGGGTCACATGTTGCAAAGGGCAGCAATGCTCTGGGGTCCCCCTGGACACGCAGACATGAAAACCAAAGCTCAGCCTTGTTAGAAACACGTTGCCAGTAGCACGTGGCGGGGACGCCTGCCGCCCAGGTTCAGGTGCGCACAGAACAGACACTGGGTGATCAGCCTGCTCGTGAGAGAAGCTGTCTCCACGTCAAACCCCAGGACGGAAAGCCTCAGGGATGTGACGCTGCGCCCCAGGGCCAAAACACCTGCACCAAGACGCAGGCGACAAGAGGAGGTGCCACGGAGGAAGAGCAGGCCACGTGTCCAGACGAGGCAGTCATCAGTCACTTCTCAGGGTCCGTGGTCCTTAAATGATGGGCAGAGGACAGCAGAGTTCGTCTGTGAATATTGTGTCCCTAACGCCCCGTCATTTTCCAGTGAGTATTGTACAATGAACGGCAAGTCCCTGCAGCAGAGGGAAGCTTGACTTGGGGTGTCACATATACTAAAATGGAAGGATAACTGCTCTGAGCCAACACGGGGTGGACCCCTCCCCGGGCCCCCCGGTGGTGTGTTTGGGGCAGAGTGCCCTGACCTGAGTCCCCATCTGAGCTAAAGCTGTAGGCGCACAAACCCACTTCCACACACTGATTGTTCTAGAAAGTCACATCCCGGAGCTACAGCAGTGCCCTTTCATGCGCGGTGCTGGACGGACATCTGGGTTTCCATCTCCAGGACCACGAGGGGGTGGACTCGCGGCTGCAGGTTCAAGGTCCCTCACTTCGGGGTCTGGTGGAGACTGTGGTCACCTGCGTGTGGAGGTGTATGCAGGTAAACAGCCTCCCAGCAAGAGCCCCTGCACCCTGGCCAAGCCTGGACTTGCTCTTCCTCCTCCTCCTCTCTCTCCTCTTTCTTTTTCTCTCAGTCTCTTTATTCCTCTCCTCTTCCCTTTTGGTCATCTTCTATCTTACTTTTTAAAAGAAAAAAAAAATCAATGGGACGACACGTCATCCTCACCATCGGTTTGAGGATTGTCATCCTCACTGTTGGAGCTGGCTTATTACCACATTGGTGTGGGTCTCAAGGTCCTTCCAAGTTTGAATTGCCATCATCATCGAACTTTCCTCCCCCTCCCCTTTTTGGTGGTGCTGGGGATTGAACCCAGGGCCTTGTGCCTGCGAGGCGAGCACTCTGCCAACTGAGCCATGTCCCCAGCCCCTCCTTTCCCTTTTAATACATAGATATTCCATTTTTAAAGACTCCCAAATGAAGGCCAGGGCCGCCATCTACCTCCTTCTCCCACGTGTGCGTGGCTTCCTTCCCCGTTTTTCCAAATCCTTTCCTACCGACTGTTTCTTTGGACTGTAGGAAGAACGGTGGCAGCCAGGTGGTGACACCGCGCCCCAGAGCCATGTCGCAGGGTGCAAAGGTGAGCAACATGCGGGAGGACCCGAACCCCGTGTGTGTGTGTGTGTGTGTGTGTGTGTGTGTGTGTGTGTGTGTGAACTTGTATGGAGGGACCCTGTGGGGAGGTGTGACAACGGGAGAGAGGGGACAGGGACAAGACCTGTCACTGCACTCCGTATTGTTGGATCATGCAACTGCATTTACATGGTTTCTGCCCACATAGGTAAAGATGGCAAATCTTAAAAATGAAACGCCATCAATTCAGGCTGTTCAGTCGGCCTTGGGGAGTTGAATGACCATGGCCCCCAAAAGTCTTCCATCAAAAAATTGGTAAACTTGTAAAAAATAAGATAATAATGGGTACGTTAGGTGTGGCCTGCTGAACTCACAACTCAGCTGGTGGCTCATCCAGGACACCAGGCCTGCAGAGGAGGGGCGGGCACAGCCCGCAGAGGACACCCCAGGACGCCCCAGGACGGACACCAGAACCAGGCAGTGGCACGCACGACTCAAAGTGTGGTGTGTTGAGGCGAGGCGCCCCGCAGAGGGACTTTCAGGGCCTCCTTCTTCTGCCCTCCATCGTGACAGCAGGTTCGAGAGGCCGAGCCGACGGTGGTGGCTCTCTTTCATCACAGCCCACAGGCCACCGTCGTGGGTCCCCGGGGCGGGTCCTGTTAGAGCTCTACCTGGACCGCGCTGCGGCCAGCGGCGCCGGGCTCCTCCTCCGCGGCTCTTCCCCGGTGTTCCCGCTGTCCTACACTCCCCCATCCCCCGTTCTCCTCAGGGACCCTGTGTGGACCGGACACCGGGGGACTGAAGCCCCCCGGCCAGCGTCCTGCCTTCTTCTTCCTTGAAGCCAAGCTTCACAAACGTGCCTGGGGGTGTGTAAAGGCAGCACTCGGACGGGCCCCCTGGCTGTGATGGTTGCAGCCCACGCCTGGGCAAGGGACCGGGAGCTGCGAAAGTCAGCAAATAAATAGAATAAAACGACCCCGATCACTGGCTGGAGGTGACGGCACTCACAGGACAGTCAGCGACAGTGAGACCAGCCTGAGTGACTCCACAGTAAAACGGGGCAGGCTTTAGGACAGTTGCCATTAAGAAAATAACACTAACAAGAGACACATGTGGGTGCGGCCAGGACACGTCCCCAGGGCTCCAGAGCAGGCCAAGCTGGCCATGGATCGAGGCTGAGAGCTCGTTTCTAGCTCGAAAGCTTCGCTGTGATCCCAGGTCAGAATCTGGGAATGAAATTCTTTTTTTCTGCCCAATCAGGAGAATCGTGTGTTCTTAGTTGCTTTGATCTACTAGATTTGGGAATCAGTGACCTTTAATGTTCTGACATCTTTCCATTTTATCTGGTCCTTTTCCCAAGAAGTAGCCCAGAGAAGTCAATTGACTTACCCAAGGTCACACAGTGAATTCCTCACAAAACCCAGACCTGCACCTAGATATCAATATCTGCTTTGCAGTTAATGTTGTCAAAGAAATAAGGTGAACTGTGCTTGGTTTGGGTGCCCTTGTAAGAGATTGTTATGACCGGGTACTCTCACATGTATTTGTGATTTCTCAATTTGGGATTACTGCCTCCTTTTTGAAGACTTTTCTGTTTCTTTTGCCCATGTTTTGGGTCTAGGCCTAAAGATCCCCACCCAGGAAAACCCAGTCCAAAGTTTTCTCCTTATTTCTCTGCAGTGTCTTTTGATCATTTCCTTGTTTCTTTCACTATCTGAAAGTTAGTGTGTTGGATCATCTGCTTATTTATTTATTTTTTTTATTTTTATTTATTTATTTATTTATTTTGGTACCGGGGATTGAACTCAGGGGCACTCGACCACTGAGCTTCATCCCCAGCCCTTTTTTGTATTTTATTAGACAGGGTCTCACTGAGTTGCTAAGTGCCTCACCATTGCTGAGGCTGGCTTTGAACTCTCAATCCCCCTGCCTTAGCCTCCCAAGTGCTGGGATCCCAGGCGTGTGCCACCACACCCAGCTCATCTGCTTATTTATTTATGGTCTTTCTCCCCTTCTAGAATGTGACATCCATGAGCCCTTTGCTCAGTGCCATACCCCCAGTTCCAAGCACACAGTAGGTGCTTGATTTTACATATAAATTCATGTGCACGTGCAACATATATTTTGTATCCACTGTGGACACAACGCCCCCTTCCCTTCAGCCTCTTTTACACACCTGCTTGTAAGACCCACCCCATCGAGCCCCGTCCCCCAGGTCAGAAGGCCTCTGATATCTGCAGCAGCTCCTAGAACTATGTCCTGCCCACGTGGACTCTTAAATGTAATAGAGACAGCGCGTAGATTAAGAAGTCTGGGCGCCTTGTCCAAAATAAAAGTTGATTTGCCATCTCTGGACCCCTGAGCTTAAAGAAGGCAGGCATCTGAAGAGAAGGCTTCCATTAGGACTAATTAATACGTCGTGGTCTCTCCCTCTGCGGCCTTGAAGCTGGGCATCACCAAACGCTGTGCGGAACTCAGATCTGCTGGATGGAGAGCTTGTTTGTCCCCCTCAGCTGGCTCTGTGTAAGTGATCACAGGATAGGGTTCCATCGCCATCCCCAGTGAACGTGATGAAAGGCTGCTCATCGCTCCTCTCCAGGCCTGGAGCTCAGAGGCCCCTTGGCCCAGGAAGGGACCTAAGATGCAGAGCAAGCCAACACCCCCACCCTCGGGCAGCCGGATCGCAGTGTTGGCCAGGACTGCCATGGAGAGAGATCCGAGTGTGACCTTAGCTCCGCTGCCTGTTAACGGGCCGGGTGACGTGGGGCCATGGGACAGCGGTTTCCTCATCTGGATGTTCAGAATGTTTATAAAATACCTGGGGCAGAGCAGCCACGTAACGCAGGGGGTCACCACCACCCCTACCTCCGGGCCTCCGCCAGGCTATACTTTGGATCTGAATTCCACACTCAGGGGCTGGGGGCGTGGCTGGGCGGGAGAGCACTTCCGGATATGCATGAGGCCCTGGCCTGGTCCTCAGCACTGCAGCGAACACACCGAGAATAGATGCACAGCTGCAGGGGCTCCAGCTGGCTCGGTCACAGTCAGGGCTCTTGGGCCGTTTCCTTCCACGTGGGACCCTGGTTTCGTCCCCAGCCTTCCCGCCACCCCCCACTGCTGCAGCTTTAATGGAGAGGCTCTCCTCCAGGGCCACTTCTCAGAGGCCTCTGCCATGGCCTAATCAGGAGGCACCTATGCTCAGCCACGCCCAGCCCTGTCCACTGAGCCCGTCCCACGTCCCCCTCCCCACAGCTGGTACCTACCAAGCTTTGCTGACTC
Organism: Tamias sibiricus; assembly: GCA_025594165.1. Classification (NCBI taxonomy): domain Eukaryota; kingdom Metazoa; phylum Chordata; class Mammalia; order Rodentia; family Sciuridae; genus Tamias; species Tamias sibiricus. Next base: position 31,107,340 of record CM046672.1, read on the forward strand.
TCAAGACCCGACACACAGTAGGTGTGCACCACAGATGTGTGGGAAGAGGGCAGACAGAAACAGACCCCTCCTCAAGCAAACCCCCCCCCCAAGGCTGGCAAGGGCTAAGGACAGCACCAGTCATAATTGGCGGAGCACCGCGCAAAGGGAAATGCAGGCTCCGGGTCGGAAGGACTGGGAGTTCCTGGGCAGTGCCAGCCCAAGGCCTGACCAAGCGCGCGACCCTGCTGAGCCAGTGCGTGCAGCCCGCCCCGCCCAGGAGGCACCCGCAGGCAGCAGGAGGCATGATGTGGAGAATGGGCTGCCCCTGTGGGCCACTGCGGGTCACACCTGCAGCCCAGCCCAGCAGATGCAGCCCAGGCCCCGCTTCTCCCACACTCTTCCTGCCCTTGCTCTTCTCCTCTCACTCTGGAGAAGGCTGGTGCCAAGAGGACCCCATTCCTGCCCCTAAAGTCTCATGAAGACTAACAAGTGACAAAACTTCACACCAGAGAGGACAATCATTTCAAAGCCACCAGGATGGCCGAGGATGAGAGAGGCCCAGGGACAGAGCTGCCATTGACAGATGTATAGGTTGCACACAGCACAAGACTCTCCGGATGGGTGAGTGGGACTGACATGGGCCTGGGCAACGGGTAGGGAGCAGGGCCCTGCGGGTGAAACCGAAGCTTCTCAGGGAAAGGGAGCCATGTTTCTTTGCACACTGGCCACTTGAGAAGCCACATGCCTGCCTGGAGGGGGCATCGTTTTCTAACTTGCACAAAAGCACCCTGGAGTTCAGAGCTCAGCAAGGCCCTGCCTGAGACCAAAGGAAGAGTTCCAAATAGCCGAGGAAAGTCAGGCATGTCAGAGAGAGAGAGAGAGAGAGAAGGGAGGGAGAGAGGGATGGGGGAGAGAGAGGAAGGGAAGGAGGGAGGGAGGGAGGGAGGGAGGGAGGGAGGGAGGGAGGGAAGGGAAAGGGAAAGAAAAACAAAGGAAGAGGTAGAGGGAAGGGATAAAAGAAAAGGAAGTGAGGAAAAGAAGAGGGAAAGCAGTCGCTTCCTCTCCCACCAGTTAGACTGGCCTCCTCGCCCCTGGAGACCCCAGGGTGGCCGCAGAATCCCCGGATGCTGGCTGTTGGGACATGACCATGTGAAGCTGGAAGTGGGCAGCTCGTTCCCCCAGCGGCCACAGGACAGTACAGGTTCCCCCCAACCTCAGCCGAGGGCCCGGTGAGCGCCATTTTCCGGGAAGCACTTGGAGTGGAGACCGGGTCAGGCGGGCGTGCCAGGGCGCTGGCACAGACTGAGACCACGCCAGCTGCCCTGGGCTGCTGGCTCCACGGTCCTCGCCTCTGTGGCCCTGAAGGATTCCCTAAGCCCCAGGGCACTGGCTGGAGGAACTCTGTCCTTTCTTCTTGACTGGGACCCTCCTAGGACCAGGAGTAAGTCCTCCCTCTTCCCCCCCCCACCTCCCCCCACCCCCCCGAGGCTGGAGACGTGCAGACAGGTGGCAGCGGGTGCCCAGCGAGGAACTCAAGGAACTCACAGGAGTCCAGGCCCCTGAGGGCGGATCTGGCCTCCCACCAAGCCTCGGGAAGAAGTCTCACCAATGCCCTTGAAATGTCACCCTCCCTTTCTCAACAGCCTTTAAACATTCCCCCCTGGGTTTGAGCAGGACTTTAGCTCAGGGGGCAGAGCGTGGGAGAAGTGGCATGGAGGTTTGTAGCTGATTTCAGTTTTAAGCGACCAGTCCCACAGGTCTGCAGGGGGCAGAGGACTGGTGAGGGGCGGGGGCGGGCCAGCGGGGGCCCTGCATGCTGGTATTGAAGGGTTCTCACAGCAGCTCGATCAGGAGGAAAATGAACCCGCCCTTCCTTGCAGATTTGGAAACCGAGGCCAAGGAAGGGCGTGCGCGTGCGCATTGAGCATCAAGGCTGCTGTGGACGATTCCATCAAACGCTGGTCTCGTGTGCTCAAGAAGCGACTTTTAACAGGGTGTTGTTATTAATGCCCATTGCACAGATGAGGAAAGCGGAGCTCTGGGCAGTCGAGGAACAGACTCCAGGTCTCCATGACCAAGGAGAGGTCTTCCTGGAAGCAGCCCCTGGGGATCAGATTCTTTCCGTTCTTCTTCCTTTCCAGCAGGAGGGTATCAGGAAGAGTTTGTTCTGGGCTAATCCTTTGTGACCTGGCTCCCCGCTGAAGCACGGGGGTGCCTCCCTCCGCCCCAGATGCGCAAGTACACACGGGGGAAGTCCTTCATTTGCATGCTTCAAAAGTCAAGTGGAAAGACGTCCCGCAGCCATCTGGGTCGGGAAGAGCCTGGTCCTCCTGTGACATCCATGGCAACCGGAACTGAGCGAGGCCGACAAGTCGATGACAAACATGTCCTCAAGCCCTGTAAAGCCACACACCCCCCAGTCGTGAGATCGGCAACTGCCGAGGGCCTCGCCTTGGACAGAATCGTGATGCCGGTCTTGGAGACTAAACCCCCCCAGGGCGGGGAAACATCCTGCCCTCGCTGAGTCTGTCCCTCTCTCCATCTTATTAAAGAAGGCCGAGAGAGCTGCATGTGGGTTTGCAATACCAGTTACCAGCTGGTGGAATCACAGAGCTAAACCCTTGCTCCTAGAACCAGCCCAGAGACCATGCCAAGCCACCAGATGGGTAGTGAAATCTTTTAAACAGCTGCTGTCTGCAGTCGTGCTACTGCCGGGGCCGTGCGTTTATTTTATAGGCATCACGGGTGATCAGAGCCCTTCAGACTGGAAATTAAAAATCCCGCCTTGCAAAGGCTGCTTCATCTTCCCAGCCTCTTAGGAGAGTGTCTGCTTCCCAGAGTTCCGTTTGGGGAACCCTAGGTTCGTTCAGATGCTGACCCCAGAATGATAAATGGTTACCGGTAGGAATGGCCCACCAGCAGCCACCCCCACTGACGGCACATCTGCCGTGGGCTCGGCAGGTGGTGCCTCATTCCGTCCTCACGGCGGTCCCACAAGTGGGCCCCACGAGTGGCCCACTGGATGGATGGGCATCTGGAAGCACAGAGACGTCAAGGATTTGCCCAGAATTATGCAGCCAGAAATCGGCAGACTTGAATAGAACTTGAATCCGGGTCTCCGCAATCACAAAGCCTAGGCTTTAGCTGCGCAGGCTGGTGCCTGCCAGGGATCCCAGCAGCTCGGGAGGCTGAGGCAGGAGGATTGCAGGTTCAAAGCAGCCTCAGCAACTTAGCAAGGCCCAGAGCAACTTCATGAGACTCCTTAATGAGATAACTCAAAATTAAAAAAAAAAAGGGGGGGGGGCTGGGGATAGAGCTCAGTGGTTAAGCACCCCTGGGTTCAATCCCTGATAACCCCCCCAAAAAAGGCCCAGCATTTGATGTCTAATAAGGATGCAATAAATGAGTATTATTATTATTTGCCATATTACAACAATCTGTAAAAGGGTATGTGGAAGCCCTTTGTTCCGTTCCCTTAAGAACATTTCAGTGCACGGATCCCGTCTGTCTTTGGAAGAAAAATACCCAGCAGTTCTGCCCCACTTTGTGTTTAGGAGCCAAGTTAGCCCCTCCCCCCGCCCCCCCCCCCCACACACACACTTTTTTTTTTTTTTTTTTTTTTGCCATTTTTGTAGAAAGTTCTCAACATGCAAACCAGACCCTGTTTAACCTTTGCCCAGCATAGCTTTACCTACTTCAAACCCCTCTGGCTCTCCGAGGCCTGGCTTCCTTCAGGCGCAGGCTGTAAATGTTTGACTTTGATTTGAGATACATGACAATAAATTAGGGGACATTTATCAAAGCTGCTTTTTGCATAAATTACTGCATTATACAAATACACTTAGCAGGATCCTGCTTCTTTGATGTTGGGAGCCAAGATTTATGTGCGATGGAGTTTTTATTTATCTGCCCTGTTCACCTCTGCAAGAACTGGACATACTCCTCAATTAGTTCCATGCTTCTCGAAATGACATCTATCTCTCGCAACTTGAATCGAGGGAACAAAGACACTTAAACCCCATCCAAGTGGCCTTTTTAAGGAGAGGAGCAGCTTTATCAGACCCGGGGTGTCTCTGGATTCTTTCTGCTGAAAGGAGATTGAAAGGTATTACAGTCTGTTGTGCTGGAATTTTCTGGAACAACCGTTTAAAAAAATTGAATAGAGGAAAGGGTTGGGTGATGATGATGATGATGATGATGATGATGATGACGATGATGATGAGGATACAGAAATGAAGTCTCTATTCTCCAAATTCTAGGTGAAAGGAGACCGGGATCTCCTTTTGCCTGAGCCTCTGCTATTCCATGGTGTAAGTTCCGTGCGACCCGGTGGGACAGGGTCTGGATATTCTGATTCATCCACTGTTGCAGAATCTTCATGCATTCGTCGAGTTGAATATTCTATAAAGGTGCCTTTTTTATTTTTCATTTTTTGAAATACTATTTCAAGAAGGAAAATTACCAACTCCTGTTCCGATGATTTCATCAGAGAGGATGCAGTTGTCAAATTACAGGATGTGTGTGAGGCGGCGGGGTCAGAGGAGAAGCCAGGGCCGCACTGAGCAGGAAGCGCCTTCCGAGTTCCATCCCGTCTCCGCAGGGAGGGTTCGAGGACCGTGCCTGCCTGGATCCTCAGAAGGTCACGTGGGCAGCCCTCTGCCCCCCAAGACAGCAGCAACCCCCGTGAGACCGAGAGCTGGGGCGGGCGGCTGCAGGGTGTGCAGGCAGCAGGAGCGCGCTCTGAGCGCAGCCCCGGGGAAGCAGCATCCTCGGGCCCTGCCACAGCCACGCCCAGGCTCAAGGCCGTTCCCACCCTGAGACCCTCCTGGAACCTGGAGAAGGAGCCGGCAGCAAAACCCCACCTCCACCCTCCCCAGCGCCTGAGGCCAGAGCGCTCCCCACTTGCACCCCGCATCTCCTCCTCCTTCGCCCCACACTCGTTCAGAGTCCTTGCACTAAGTCCAGGAAAAGGGGAAGCGCAGGTCAGGAAAAGGCACAAGAAAAGGAAGCACTGGACTGAGCCAAGATGACAGGAACGGGCACTTCATGTCGCCAGAAGACGGGCATAAAGCAGGCAGGGATAGTCAGGACGATCGTGATATGAAAATGCTGGCATTCCTCCCACACCTGTCCTGGCCAGGCCTAAGGTGCTCCATCATTTACCCCTGACACCACCTGTAAGCTGGGAACGGTGGTTTGTCCTGTTTTACAGACCAGCAAACCGAGGCTTGGAAAGGTCACCCAGATTTCCCTCTGTCGCTGGGCTCAGAAACTGCAGCACTGGGGGCCAAGCCCTGTCAGTGCAGGCGCCTACTCCAGCCCGCCAGGCCGACCAGCCGCATCACTGGGGTCGGCTGGAGAAAGCACGTGGCCCTCGGTGGCCAATGTGGACCTGGCACAGGGGACCACGGAGGAGTAACTTGAGGCCCCACTTCATGCAGGATCCAGCGTCTAGGGGAGAAAGGCCATCAAAGAGTCGAGTCAAGGTTTCTGACGGAGAAGCCTCACGCTTTAGGGAAGAGTTTCTGAGATCCGTGATCCAGAGCCACAGAGGCTCCGGAGACCGGAGACCGGAGACCGGAGACCGGAGACTGGAGACCATACCTCCCGCTGGTGTGCAGCACCCGAATGATCCCCCAGAGAGCGGTTGAGGCAGCTCCTCTTCCAACCAGAGCGAAACCCTGAGCCAGGAAAGAACCCTTCCCAAATGCTCTGGTTTGAAATACAGTTGCCAACGTGATGGTGCTGAGAGGTAGCGGGACCTCCAGGAGTCAATGGCCCTCATGCATGGAATAATGGTTTTGTCTCAGGGATGGGTCAGCTCTCAACAGAGTTTGGGCCCCTTTCCTCTCTTTGCATGCTCCCTCTTCCTCCTTCCACCATGCACGGAAGGTAGAGCAAGGTGAAGCGGAGCAGATGGTGGCACCACTCTTGTACTTCCAGAACTATGAACCAAAATCAACCTCTTTTCTTTATAAATCACTGAGTCCCAAGTATTTTGTTATAGCAACAGAAAACGGACTGAAACACTGGGTATCCAGAAAGCTCCCCAATCTTGGTTGTTTTCCTTAAGCAGGGGCTCCCCACCACTCTGTGTCCAACCACAAAGGCTTCAGATTGAAGTGTTTCAGCTGGAGGTCATGACTAAAGCCTACAGACTCTGGACGGAAATACCCTCCAATCCCAGGACAACACGCAATTGATAAAGGAGGTTAAATTCAGAGGGTCCTTGACAATTGCCTGTGCATTTTGGTGGACAGGAAGAAAGCCCACGGCTGTGCAGGATTCTGCTCTTCTCCACTGTCCCTATGAGACCTTAGTTCTTTTCTACCTTTCCCACCTTCCTGGTTCTTTCCGCACCTAAAAAATCTGATTATCCCTTATTTCTCAGAGAGCTGTTGAAAAGATTAAAAAGCTCATTTGCTCGGGGTGAAGGGAGTCTAGCACTGTGCCTGACACATTTAGGTGCTCATGTTACGCTAGCTCCATTGTTCCCAAGCCTGTTCCAACTGAAGATTTTTTTTTTTTTTGTATGATGATGAATTTCTAATAAACTTTTAATTGTAGCTGCTTGAAGTTGTGGTGGAGACAGTACGGAGAGTGTGCACTCCACCTATTAGTATCTTAGTATGGCACAGTAGTCACAGATAGCCAGCTGACAGGGAGACGTTATTATTAACTAAAGTTCATACTTTGTGGAGAAGCCCCCAGGTGTCCCCAGATGACCTTGCTCTGTCCCAGGGTCCCATCCAGGATACACTGGGTCATCCTCTCTCCCTAGGCTTCCCGTGGCTGTGACCACTTTTCAGACTTTTCTCCTTGGCCATGACCTTGACGGTTCTGAGGTGCGCTGATCGGGTTTTGCAGAACGTCCCTCAGACGGGATTTGTCTGAGGTCCTTCCCGTGATCAGGATGCTCCTGGGTAATGTGTTGTAGGGAAGAGGATCACAGGGGCAGAGCTTAACCTTCTCAGATCCCACCAGAGATGCGTCCCATCCGCAGGTCTCGTCACTGCTGATGTTGACCTTGGTGGCCTGGCCTGATGGCCAGGTTTCTCCCCTGTGACGCTCTCCTGTCTTTCTCCCTTCTCCTGAGCCCTTGGGAAGAAAGCCGTTCCTATGGTTTGGCTGTGAGGCGTCCCCGAGGGCTCAGAGGTGAAAAGACTGCACTGTCATTTCCAGCCGGCTTTGGACAGGCCCGCTGGGTGTGACCGCGGGCAGGTGGGGCGAGGCTGGAGGAGGAGGGCCCCTGGGGGCCGCCCGGGAAGGGTGCATCTTCCCTGCGTCCCCTTCCTCTTCTCCAGCTCTGCCTCCTGGCACCAGGAATGGAGCAGCTGTCCTCCCCCGCCCTCCTCCATGGCGTCGGCCTCACCCCGGGCCCAGAGCAATGGAGGCAGCCGAGCGTGCACCGACTCTCTCAAACCAGGAGCCAGAATAAACTTTCCCTCCTCCGAGTTGTTCTTTTGGGGTATTTTGGTCACAGAAACAAAACAACTGACTAAAAGAGTTACTATGAGCTGGGCATGGTGGTGCACACCCGTAATCCCAGTGGCTTGGGAGGCTGAGGCAGGAGGATCGTGAGACCTTATCTCTAAATAAAATACAAAATAGGACTGCGGATGAGGCTCAGTGGTCGAGTGCCCCTGAGTTCAATCCCTGGTACCACCCCCCCCCCAAAAAAAAAAAAAAAAAAAAAAAAAAAAGAGTTACTATGTACAGTCAAAAATGAAGGAATGGGGAGTTTTATGGGCTTTTTTTTTTTTTTTTTTCCTGGTACCAGGGATTGAACCCAAGGGTGCTTAACCACTGAGCAACATCCCCAGCCCTTTTTTGTATTTTATTTAGAGACAGGGTCTCGCTAAGTTGCTTAGGACCTCACTAAACTGCTGAAGCTAGCTTTGAACTTGCAATCCTCCTGCCTCAGCCTTCCAAACCACTGGGATCACAGGCATGCACCATCACACCCAGCTTTATAGGTCTCTTTTAATGCACAGTATCTACATAATTATTTTAATTCTTCTATATAGAAGATCGGTCTGCTCCTCCTTGTTGATCGTGTCACAGCAAGGACTCATGGGTATTTATTCTTCAAGGGATAATCCAGGGCTTTCCTTGTGGCTCAAATTGTTCTGGCTCTCTCTTTCCATTGCCTTTCCTCCCCTTGGTTCCTACAACCCTTCCACATCCCCGTCATTCTGGGTTGGGTTTGGGTTCTCTTTGTTTGTACTTCTGTTTGGCTTTTAGCACCTTCTTACTCACTGTCTGGAGCCCCATGCTGTTCCAGCCTAACGGTGTGTATTTCCTAGCCTCCTTATAGAGTCCCAGAATCAGCCATTTCTCCCAGCCCTAGTTCCATTCTTTGAGGAATAATAATAGGAATGAAGATCGGGCCACTAGATACGGATGTCACAACTAGAAACGGGTGTCATTCTGTAAGCCCTTTGGCTGACAAAGCAAGGAGATGTACGTGTGTGTACTAACCCTCGAACACACACACAGATATCAAGACGTCTACAGGCCACAGTCCGTATGTGTGCTAGGCTCCATGTGAGTTCAGAATGGCTTCTTGCGCCTCGCAATGCGGTGAAGACTCGCCCGTGCCTTTTCTTGCCATCCCACGGAACAGCTGTACCGGGGTTGGTCTGTTCTTTCTCCTGTGAGGAACAACTTGGTTGTTTCCAGTTTGGGGCGATTATTGATAAAGCCACTGTACACATTCATGTGCAGGTTTTTGAAGAGATGTGTTTCCAAGTGACTTAGGTAGATATCTAGGCGTTCGGTTGTCGGGTTACATGGTAAGACGGTGTTTAGCTTTGTCAAATAACTACCAAACTGACTTCCTCTGCGACGGTGCCATTTTGAATTCCTTTGGGGATGGACGAGAGCTCCGGTTGCTGCCCAGTCACGATGTTGTCATTTGGGGGATTTGGGTCATTCTAATAGATGTGCAGTGACATCTTGTTGTTATTTTTAAGTTGCAGTGTCTTAATGACAGATGATGTTGAGTGTCTTTTCATTTGCTCATTTGCCACCTATTTATCTTTCTTGGGGGAGTATCTGTTCAAATCTTTTGCCCATTACTATTTGGTGCCAGGGATTGTTCCCAAGGGTGCTTATCCACTGAGCCACATTCCCCAGCCCTTTTTTATATTCTATTTAGAGACAGCATCTCACTGAGTTGCTTAGGGCCTTGCTAAGTTGCTGAGGCTGGCTTTGAACTCATGATCCTCCTGCCTCAGCCTCCAGAGCTGCTGAGATTGCAGGCGTGCGCCACTGCGCCCAGCTCTTTTGCCCATTTTTAAATTGGGCAGTTATGTTTTCTTATTGTTGAACTATAAGAGTTCTTCATGTACATTTCTTGCCTGTCATACCCAGGGCTCGCCACGCCGCCCCGGACCCTGCACCTGCATCATCCTGAACCCGTGAAATGTCACGTCACCCCCACCTTCACGCGCAGGCTCAGAGAAACAGGTAGGGGCGGTTCCTCAGTGTCACCAGCTGCCTCCCCAGGAGTCTTGACTGAGCCCCAAAGAGCTCAAGCAGACCTAGAGCACCCCCTCCGTCATGCTCCCCACACTCCAGTGAGTTTCAGTAACAGGGAGGCGCCTCTAAGATCACCTGTAGGGGGAGAGCCCCCACCATCCCAGAGCTGATCCAGCAACAGTTCACAGTGACGCATCCCAGAGCAGACGTTTCACACCACGAGGATCCTTAGAGAGCATTTAGACTACGTGGAACGTGACCACACAGAATCTCAGCTCATAGATGTTACCTGGGGTAGCACCAGAGGAAGGTAAAGCGAGTCCCATCCATTTAGTGTTCAACACAGTACAGCTCTCTAGCCCTGGCTGCTCAAATCAGCCTCACCCAGGAGCATCTTAGATATGCAGAACCTCAGGCCCCTACTCCAGACAAACCGAATTAGGACCTGCATTTTAACAAGATCCCCTACACCACCCCAGTTGGCATGAATGTTCATGAATACTTTATAAATTCTTCAACTTCTCAAATCTTTATTGAGCATCTGTTATGTGCCGGGCATTGGGCTAAGCAGCAGGGATTCATCAGAAGACAGGATCTACCCTCACAGACTTAGTCTTGAGTGGACACTGCGATCATGAAACTCCTTCACAAGTAACTAACTGGCTCATCCAACTGCACTTGTGGTTCATACTATAAAGTGCATTTGAGCTGGGCACAGTGGCATAAGCCCGTAATTTCAGCAAATCAGGAGGCTGAGGCAGGAGGATGGTCAGTTCAAAGCCAGCCTCAGCAAAAATGAAGCACTAAGCAACTCAGTGAGACCCTGTCTCTAAATAAAATACAAAATAGGGCTGGGGATGTGGCTCAGTGGTCAAGTGTCCTGAGTTCAATCCCAGGTACCTACAGATATATATATATATATAAATACACATATACATATATATATATATATATATCTAACAGATAGATAGATAGATAGATACATAGATAGATAGATAGATAGAAAGATAGATAGATAGATTTGAGACCCAGAGACCTGCAAGACAGATAGGCTTGAGCTGGGCTCAGGACAACATGGAAGAAGAACCCACGTGCATGGTGGATGATGCAAAAGAGAGCTGCAGAATCTCCACAATTTTTTCCATCCCAGCATCCTGCACAGCATTTCTAGAACTGACTTTCTGCAGAACAACACCCTTGAGAAAATGTTGTCCCAGGCTCCACATGTCCACCCAGGACCCACCAGGACAGCCGAGGGAGGAGGTCAGGCTCAGCTCTCCTAACTCAGACCTGTCCACCATGCCATGCTCCCCCGTCCGGGTCACCAGGAGCATCCCTGGGTGACAAGGAGATTTGAGGTCCCGGGCATCCAGCTGGCTGCCAGCCAGGCTAGACACACACACATGCAGAGTTATTTTCATGGGGCAGCAATTCTGGAAAATATGTGGTTTCGGAGTAACATAATTATCATCCTCTAAAATTAGGCGCATAGTCTAAACAACCCCAAGTCTTCCTTCGGCAAGAAAACAAACAATGGCCGGCAGGAAGCCCGAAGTGATGTGTATCGTGTTGGCCAAGAGGCCCACGAGTCTTCCCGCTGAGCTCAAAAGGCAAACAGCATACAAAAATGTAAATATTCTATTCTTTTTTCAAATACCACCTATCCCATCCCCACCCCAGCAGGCTCCGGGCACCCTCTGGATACCCCTACCCGCCCACCACCTGGCTTTGGTGGACAGCGAAGGCTGTCTGTCCGTGTATTATTTTCAGCAACCATTATCTAAACTGCTGATGTAATAAGGCTCTGGTATATGAAATTCACTTAATAACTCACGCTTAGTTATTTATTGTGAACTCGGTGCACGGTCCTTGATTCCATTTCCCAGCGAAATATAAGTGCGGCTTTCATCGTGAGCGCCTGAATTTATGGCAAACAGACCGAGTGACATTAAGAAAGCCGCACAATCCCTTCATTCAGTCTTTAATAAGGAAGCCAAGGAAAAATTATCCTAGCTGGTTTGCGGGTGACAGCACCAGAACTTTCTGGAGTCAGAGAGTTAGCACCGTGCCTTCTTGTCAGCCCATTAAGAAAGCAAACCTGGCACGGCGTGATATTAGAACCATGTGTGAGAAAGAATTTCTCCTCTGGTAAGACATTCCAAATACTGTCTCCAAGCCAAAGACTTTGGTGTTAGACTAATTTAAGCAGCATGTTGAAATCAGCGTTCAGGACTTTGATCATACGGGGATCGTTTGTTACAAATTGAACTAACCCAGTCTCTATTTCTGGCGGATCAGAACTTTGGATTTGTTGAATTAAATGCCTCATTTAGTACCGTTTGCACATGAAAAGAAACGCAGCGCTCAGGAATCTGATAGTGAATCTTTCACCTAACCAACAGGTCTACTTTTTATTACTTTTAAACCTAATCCATACTCCGTCCGCAGTTCCTAATAACCCTAGGGCTGTTCAGAGTGAAGTTTTAAATCAAGTCCCATGTTATTGGGGGCTGGGGAGGAGGCGGTGGCGGGGCGGTAGGGGGTGACGGAGCCATCCTTGAATTATCAAACCATGTAATAAAGAACATATTGGAACCCGGGACCGAAAGAAAAGAGAGAAAGAAAAAGCAAAATAAATTAGTCCTCCGTTGTTATTTACTGTCTAAATAACCCAGTTTCCTTTCATGACAACCGTGAGCTAAAATAGCAAAATGGTTTTGCAGACCTATGATTTTTGTGCCGTTGCCTGTCTGGTCCGGTGGAAACTTTGAGGGGGGGTCAAAAGGGCACGAAATAGACCATTTCCACATATGGCTGCATTTTCTTTTCAGTTTTGAAGTTATAATATCTTTAACTGTAGATAATGATATTATAAACTCTCATTTAGTGCATTTTAAGTATATTACATACATGAAACAAAGATCTCGAAGGAGCAGCGGCTGAATCCTTAACAAAAAAACATCGTGACTCAAATCCACCAAGCAGGAGGCAGGTATTGGGTTTGCTGAGAATGTCGCAGCGGATAATCACAAACACAGCCGGGGACCTGACTCCTGAGTGTCAATTGTGATCCCAGCCAAGACTGGGCAACGATGATTTAATGGTAATTAACTGTTAATTATTAACACTCGGAGGTCAATAAGCTACTTTGGGGCAAGGTTTTACTTTTGCACTCTGTGGCTCATCTATAACTTTGTTTCTCAGGGGTGGGGGCGAGGGAGCCACCATCTCCCTATGACCTTGAGTCCTAACGACTCCTCCTCTGGACACGCACACAAACAAAAAGAAAAAGAAATCATCGAGATTCAGGAAGATGATTCTTTCCTAAGACCTCTGTGCAGTTAATTCATAAGTAGTCACTTGCAGACTTAAAAAAAAAAAAAAAAAAATCCTCTTGAATGAGGACGGCCTCCATTGATGAGGAAAATAATAGTAATTATTATTATTTTTTTTTAACATGTGACTCCTCTTGAGTGCCAGAAAAATCAACAGATGACTACTCAGGCTTATGGGCATGAAGATGAGGTTGATTTCCCCCACCCTTCCCACCCCTTTGGAGAAAGAAAATGGTTACGAAACAGATAACGATAATAAATGTTTTATTGGTGAAAAAAGAAAGATCAAATCTTTAATGAAATCAGGATGGGTTTAGAGATGAACTCCGTCTGAACTCGCCAGGATTCGTGGAACTTCAATTAAAACAATTTCAGAGGGGCAGCTGACAGCAAGGTGCTGGAGAGAGTAATTAAAATTGAGCAATGTTTTAGCACCAGGTTTTCTAGCTGGATCCCAAGAATGTGTGGTAGCCACGGGGATGGGGTCTGGGAGGAGGGGTGAGGATTCTAGACAACACAGGTTAAGAAATCCCACAGATGCTAGAATCCCCGGGCACTCACCAACGTGCATTTTTTTAATGCACTATTTTCACCTCCACACGGATGCTTGTAGAAAACTGGCTTCTTAAACTAAAGACTGGCGTTTTCAACCTGAAAGATTCTTTTGTGAAGTCACGCAGGAACCCCAGTGAGAAGATCAAGGCCAGGTCACATTGCAATTTAAAGCATGAACTTCAGAGCCAGGATACCTGGGTCCCAGGCTTGCCTTTGCATGTACTCGCTGTGTGACCTTGGTTACGTCATTCAACCTCTCTGGGCCTCTCTGTCCCAGATGTAAAATGGGATGTCGATAGCATCTCGTTCCTTGAGTCGCCAAGAGGTTTTAATAAGATATTCCACATAAAGTGCTTGATGACACAGTGCCCGGGACCTAGTTAGCACCCAGTAGCTGTGGGTAAATATTGTCATCTATTAGGGGTGAAAATGAAGAGGTAACTGTAGATGCTCAGCTTCTGCTTTTCAGAAGCAAGGACTTCGACCCCATGTGGCAGCTGCACAGAGCAGACAAAATGGAAGGTCTACATGGTGACACGTGGGTCCCCTTCGCCAAGGCTGAGGAGTTTTTTCTTTGCATGAGGAACATCCTGGCTTCAGGGTTGAGAGCGGAAGCCACCTCTTAAAGGAGCCGCAGTGGGTGGGTGTGCAGCCTGGGAACGTGGGGACCCTCTGGTCAAGAGTGCTGAGACCCCCTTCATCAAAAGAAAACTGACGGCAGGCAGGCACCAAGGAAGGAAGGAAGAAGAAAAGAGGAGGGAGCAGGCTTTGGTCCCTATACTGGGGTGACGGCCCTGCTCCACACGTCAGCAGACTCTTCCCTGACTTGAGTTAGTGAGCGGGAGCAGGCTCCTGGCCGGGGCCACCAAGAGCTCTCTGCAGCACCCTGACCGCACACGGTGAATGTCATAGAGGCGTTTCCCCCGCAGGGTCAAGACCAAGAGCACGTGTTCTTGGACACCAAATGCTGGGGAGCACAGAGGGAAACTGAGTTTGCACACAGTACCCCCAGATTTCTGAGGATCACCCAAAACAAATCGACACTTAGTAACTGGTCAACCCAACCAGGCAGCCCCTGGCCCCCGTGTCTGCCCAGGCTCTCTGGTCCTTAAGGTCTAGGCACCCCCAGCCTCCTGGAGGGGAAACTCCCTTCCAACTCCCCCACCAACATGGCGCTGCGCCGACTCAGCAGTTTCCCCAAGATTTACTCCCCCACCCGCACCCTGGCAGGAGCTTCATCTTGGCTTTTGGGACCCGGCTCATGATTTTACATTAAGCCAACTTTCTAATGGTATAGAGAATCCCAACATGGGAATAATGGTGTGGGGGGGAATTAATTACATATCCTTTTGGCCTGCCCTCTGCAATTTAAAAAAATAATAATGTTTTTATGGCTGCAGCAGCAGAATCACCTTCCAAATTATATTGATCCAGGTTATTCAAATGACTTTCCCTGAGACCACAGGAGAGACAGCTAGGCAGGAAGCTGGAACACTGGAATTCTTTCCTTTTCCTTTTTTTTTTTTTTTTTTCCCTTAAACTTCACTGCAGATAAGCCACGTGCAGATAACTGAGAATGGACTCTTTCCGTTTCCAATGAATCCGCTTCCTCTGGTGTCTGGTATTCACTCTCAGACTTCCCTCTGGTTTCCAGTGCAAACCAACACTCTTTAATACTCCAAATCCATCAGACACTTTGCTTTTCCCTCGTGAACAAAGGAGAAATGTTTTCGTGCAACTTTATGGAAGCCATCCATCTCCCTGAAAGGCTGCCACGCTCAACAGAATTCACATTATAACTTATGCAAAGCAGAGGGCGGGCGGCGAGAGGGGAAATCCCGGCTTCTTTGAGCAGTAGCATTGCATTAAAGAAAACATGCATTTCTGCTGAAATTCATATTGGTAAATGGATTTCCCATCTGAAACATTGTTTTTCACTAAGAGAAGCTTTTAATCCCCTTAAGTTCCTTTCTAATCTGCCTTGGAAGTGCTTGTCTCAGGAATATAACAGTGATGATAAAACAGATTTAATTTATTAGAATGAGACAGCAGCCAGCCAGCACAGTACACAAGAGTGCATGCCCGCCGGCTGAGGGGGACTGTCATTCCTGGGTGGATAAAGCTTGTCCCATCTCCTCCGGAGACAGCCCCAAGTTCAGACGGCAGCCTCCCTGCCTCACTCGGGAGCAAACGCCCCAGCTTCGTGGGGTTCTGTTGTTTCTTCTCTAAGGGCCAGAGAGCACTGTCCCCTGCTCCGTCCTGTGGAGAATGGGAAGCAGGGTGGGAACAGAGACCACCCAGCCTGTGGGCAAGGGATCCCGAGGTGAGGAGACCTCTTTCCCACTGCCTGGTCGGATGGGCCACCTTGGGTAGCAAATGCTCTCGTAAGCCAGGAGTTAGATGGTCAGGGGATTCAAAGGCCACCATTTTATCACACCCAATCCCACTCCCAAAGAAGATATAGAAGAAATTAAGGCACGTGTCCACCAGCCCTGGTCTATCCAAAGCCACTTGATTTCTGGAGGTGGCAGGAAGTTAATTCTTATGCTTGGGTCTATTCATTCTCCATCTCGACCTCTTTTGGTGGTTGAACTCGGACAGCCCAGAATATGGGGGTAGCTGAGACCATCTGCCTGGCATGTGTCCCAACCATCATCATGGCACCAGACACGTACATGACTCTGTCTTCTCTTTTTCTAAGCAGAAAACTGTTCATTTGTTCATTCAGTTCCCACTTAATGATGTTCTCAGGGGCTGGGCTTAAACTCTTGGGAACAATACTCTTGCAGCCCCAAGAGGATTCATCTGATTTTAGCACACAGCATCAGTGTCACTTTCTAAGTTGTCACACTGCAGTGGTCAAGAACATAATCTCTGAGCCAGGCGAGGTGGCTCACACCTATAATCCCAGCATTTGGGAGGCTGAGACTGGAAGATCGCGTGTTCAAAGCCAGCCTCAGCAATGGCGAGGCACTTAGCAACTCAGTGAGACCCTGTCTCTAATAAAATACAAAAAAGGGCTGGGGATGTGGCCCAGTGGTCGAGTGCCCCTGAGTTCAATCCTTGGTACAAAAAAAAAAAAAAAAAAAAAAAAAAAAAAAAAAAAACACAGCCTCTGAAAGCAGGGCTAGGTTCAGATCTCAGCTCTTGTACTTACATGGTAGGAAACATTGAATCAGTAACAGCTATTTTCTTACCTGCAAAATTTGAACATGAGGGCTGGGTGGTAGTCAGGGGTAGAGCACTTGCCTAGCACATGTGAGGCACTGGGTTCGATCCTCAGCACCAAATAAAAATAAATTAATTAATTAAATAAAGGTATTGTGTCCATCTACAACTAAAAAAAATTTTTTTTAAAAACTGGGAACATGATTATTTACTACTAGCGTATAAATGACATCATTTGGTTGAAATCCTTAGCATATGACCTAGCACATGGTCACTGCTGACTCACTGATGCTAGGATCACACACTAGGCTTACCTGCATGCACAGCTCTCCTTTCTGTTCATCCAGTAATTTCCCCGGTGTTTATTGAGCATCTACCTTGTGCCTGGCTCTGTGCTAGGCATTGTGCGCACAAGGTGCAGATGTCAAGGGACAAAGAGATGCCTGACAAAATCAATCTCTCATGGAACTACAGTTTTGTGTTCTATCTTTTATTTGGATTTCATGCCCCCACCAAAAAGAAATTAAAAAAAAAAAAAAAAAAAAAAAACCTCCCAATATTGTAGCTCTTTAGGGTAGATAGGATCGATTTCATTTTAGAGGAGCAGATACAGACTTTGTCAATGACAAAGTTGCAGACAGGGAGGTGAGCCGAGGGTATATTCCAGAAAGCAAGGATTCTGAATCTAGGCAATGTAGAACACAGTAATCCAAAACCCACGTGGACACGACCGCGGTGGCCCCAGGACATACCCCATCCCCGGGCACGTGTGCACTTGGCGGGGAAACGGCATCCCACGCCCAGCGGGGGCCGGAGGTCTGCTGTCCTCAGATGCTGGGGAGGCCTGGGAAGAGAGAGGCTGGGAACTTGACGCTTATTGAAAGCACTTGCTGGCAAGCTGCGCTCCGGCCCACGTGGTGCCCGAGCCCCAGGAAGCGGGGCCGCGGCAGGGGTCAGCGCCCCGTCCTGACAGGCGGGAGCTGCGGAGTCTGGCCGAAGATGGATGAGGGCGCCGGGGACGCGGGGATCCTGCGGCCCAGCAGCGCGGCGGGACGCCGGCCACTTCCCCAACGCTCTTTATGGGGCCGAAGTGGCAGAGTGGGGACGGGGCGGGGGGGGGGGGGCGGATTTTTATCATTTTGGACATAAATAACTCCACCAGCAGCGCGAGATCAGACCCCTGAAAATCAACCTCCCCGCAACCCAAAGCCTGTCCCGTGTGGCGAGATCCACTTCCCCACCTGGGCTCCTGTCGCTGGTCCCTGGAGAGGGCTCAGCCTGCCCAGAGAGAAGCCCCTTCCCTGCCTCCTCCTCGCCTCGCAGATTTTACCTCCCTTCGGTCCCTGCCCAAACCATGCCTTGCCAGCAGTCCTGCCTCACTTTCCTTCATCCATCTGGATGTGGGGGAAGCCAGGTCCTTCCTCCCACCTGGGAGGAAGTTGCCGACAGGGAGGTGAGCGGAGGGTATATTCCAGAAAGCAAGGATTCTGAGTCTAGGCAGTGTAGAACACAGTCATCCAAAACCCACCTGGACATGACGGGGTGGCCCCAGGACATACCCCATCCCGGGGAACACAGTGATCCACCTTCCTCTCCTGTCCTGGCCTCTCCTGCTCCTCAGAGGCCCTCCAGCCTTCCAGCCTGGGCCCTTCTGGCCAGCAATCCCACAAGCCAGTCGCTCCTATCTCAAAAACACCATCCCAGCTAAAACAAGTCATCTCTCGGAGCCCTCATCTTTCTCCAAGGATGTCTGACTTTTCTAACTCCCATCTAGGCAAAATGTTCTTGCAAAGGTCATCTCCAAGTTCCATGTCTTATTTCTTTAGCCAAGACCAACTTGACTTCATTACCACTCCATGAAACTACTGCAGTCAAGCTGGTCAGTGAGCTGCATGCCGGGCAAACGCAAGGACCTCTCTTCTCTTAACGCCCCGTTAGCCCCTTATTCCTTCTTGAGGCATCTCTAACCTCAGCTTCTGCTTTCTCAACCCCTCCACTCCCCAGTGACTGCCTCTCCAGCTCTTGCTGACTCTCTGTGATGGTTTAGCTGTGAGATGTCCCCCAAAAGCTCGTGTGTGAGACAATGCAAGAAAGGTGAAATGATTGGGTTATGAGAGCCTTGACCTAATCAGTGCATTAATTCACTTGAATAGATCAGCTGAGTGGTAACTCCAGGCAGGTAGGGTGTGGTTCAAGGGGTAGGTCACTGGGGGTGTGACCTTGGGGTTTCTATTTTGTTCCTGGTGAGCAGCGCTCTCTCTCAGCTTCCTTGTTGCCAGGTCCTGAGCTGCTTTCCTCCATCACGCCCTTCCGCCATGACGTTCTGCCTCACCTCAGGGCAATGGAGCTGGTCATCTGTGGACTGAGACCTCTGAAACCGTGAGCCAAAATAAATGTTTCCCCCCTCTAACGGTTCTTGTCAGGATTTTTGGTTGCAACAACAACAACAACAAACAAACAAACAAACAAAAAAAAGCTGACTAACACACCCTCCTCCATAAATTTCTAGGAGTTGGGGTGACCCCAGATTCAGTCCTCAGTCCCCTTCTTTCTACATTGTTCTCTCTCTCTCTTTCGGTCAGCTCATTCATTCCCGTGATTTCCAGTACCATCCGTGTACTGCCGACTTTCAACTTCCGGTCCCAGCCTAGAAAGTTCCCCAGAGCTCTGGCTCCTGACATCTCCACAAAGACATCTAATAGGCTTCCCAACTTGGCATTTGCATGACCAGGCAGTGTACAGGGCAAGAAATACAACAAGTTTTTTAGACACGTCAAAGATTTTTCATCCTCATAGAGGGTTAATAAAATGCAAATTAAAACAGAAGTGAGATTTTTTTCTTTCCACCAATTGGTTTGGCAAAGAGAGATCAAAACATGTAATAACATACTGTTGATAAGGATTTGAGGGGAACGATGCCTTTGTAAATTAGCAGGGAATATAAATTGGTATAATCCCTTTGTAGGGCAAATTGTCAATAACTATCAAAATGAAAAACACACATCCTCTTTGACCCAGCAATTCAACTTCTAGGAATTTATCCAACACATATATTAATTAATACATTCAATACATGCATTTATTTCCTTTAATATTTGTTCAATAGTCATATATCTGCAAATGAATATTGAAAGCATTCAGGAAGCCATTTAACACCAACAGCAAGAGACTGGTTGCATATATAAAAATACAGTTTCAAAGAAGAATATACATAACTGTCAAAAGAATGGAAAATATCTTTATAACATAATACAAAGCTGGGCACAGTGGCACATGCCTGTAATCCCAGCGGCTAGGGAGGCTGAGGCAGGAGGATCAAGAGTTCAAAGCTAGCCTCAGCAACTTAATGAGGCCCTAAGCAAATTAGTGAGACCCTGTCTCTAAATAAAATATAAAATAGGGCAGGGGGTGTGGCTCAGTGGTGGAGTGCCCCTGAGTTCAATCCCTGTCCCCACACTAAATAAATAAAATAAATAAATAAAATAGCCGGGCATGTGGACGCCTGTAATCCCACTTTGGGAGGCTGAGGCAGGAGGATCGCGAGTTCAAAGCCAGCCTCAGCAATGTGAGGCACTTAGCAACTCAGTGAAACCCTGTCTCTAAATAAAATGCAAAAAAAGGGCTGGGGATGTGGCCCAGTGGTCGTGTGCCCTGATTCAAATAAATAAAAAATAAATAATAATAATAATAATAACAATAATACCAATATTTTAAAATATTTTCTAATGCACCTGACATATCTTTTTCAGCTATGTGTTGTTGGCTTCCCCTAAGGTATAATGTTAAAAAAATTTAAAGTGCAGAAGATTTATATAGCATGCCACTAGTAGTATTTTAAAAAGGTGATAGAGACTGAGACACACATAAGTGCTTCATAAATACAAAATATAGAAGGAGACACACCACACTTCTCTTCAGGACTGACAATCTTTGGGGCCATGGAACTGGCAGACCATTTTTCAGGGATTAGGATACCTTCCTTGTACCTTTTTGAGCTGTTTGAATTTGCTTTACACGTTCACTTATTACATTTTCAATGCTAAAATAAAGTCAGGTTTCATACCCTGGTTCCTTCTTACCTTTCAGTTCCCTGCTAAGATGCTGCCTCTCCAGTCAGGCCTCCTTGTACCCCTCCGTCTCTATCAGTCTCCCCTGTTTTTTTCTGTCCCCCATCAGAGCAGCAATATTTTAAAATATTTTTTAAATATCAGGGTTTCAAGAGCGATTTAATTCAAAAAGATCTCCCCAGGCACTGTGGTGTATGCTTATAATCCCAACAGCTCAGGAGGCTGAGGCAGGAGGATCGCAAGTTCAAAGCCAGACTCAGAAATTATCGAGGCCCTGTCTCAAATAAAAAATATAAAAGGGCCGGCGATGTGGCACAGTGGTTGAGTGACCCTGGGTTCAGTCCCCAGTATCAAAAGGGGGGGGTCTCTCATGAGAGCATCAGAGGGGCTTCCTTATATACCCCCTTGAAGTATCATATCCCCCTCACCGTGGTCACTCTCTGACCCTTTGCTCTGCCTGTTTTTTTCCCAATGCACCTGACATATCTTTTTCAACTGTGTGTTGTTGGCTCCCCCCATTGGCATGTTAGCCCCCAAAGAGCTGGGGTCTCACCTATTGAGTTCACAGCTCTGTCCTCTGTGGCTAGAATAGTGTTTGGCACATTGCAGAGACTTCATAAATATTTGTTGAATTCATGAATGATTCTATGGCTAAGAGGAAAAAAAATTTTAAAGACATTTATGTAAAGGCCGCAAACCTGGAAAAGAAAATATCTGAAGTCACCACGTTAGTGCTAGATGTGACATCTACAGTTGAGTCATCCCCAGCACCCACGTCCAGTTGGTGTTAACGTCAGCTGGCTTAGTAAACGGCCTGGGGTAGCCTCACCACGGCACCAGGTCACAGAGACATTAAGGGGACAAGAGTGAGTGGCTCTCCAGAAAAAGCCTCACAATGGAGAGCAGAAGAAACAATGCTTCAGAAAACAGCGGCAAGATAGTCCTTAGTGAACCTCCAGAGGAAGTGCCCTTCTAGGTCAAGGTCACTGTTAAGGGGAGGTCAGGGCTGGGGAGAGAAAGAAAAGACCAAGGGAGTCATTGGGCCTTTAGATTACCCTGAGTTGCGTTCCAGCTTCCAACAAATGGGTGACACCCAGGTGTCAGAGCAGACAACTGCCAAGGGAGGGAGGAAATTAATCATTCAATTACTCAAAACCCAGCAAACTGGCTCAAGTCGGGAAAGCAATGAGTCAGCGGGGCACTGGGAATCCGCGACAGGCACCCAGAGCAGCAGAGAGGGTGAGCCAGGAGCGCCCGCCTCCACGCGCCCTCTCCGGACGGCCTGCCCCAGGAAGACAAGGCCCCGACCCGCTCTGCTGGGGAAGGGTTGAGGTCAACGCCACGGCTAGAGCCTCCCACAGATTTCAGAAAGGTCTGTTCTCGGCCCTGTTGCTTCAGCGCCAGCTTCTGTCCTGCTGGGCCCTCCCGAAACCTCAGGAAACCTCATGTTTTCTAAATTGTACTTTTATGCTCAGCAAGCCCTGAGGCTACCTGGTTAAAAGTTGACATGAAAAAGATCCTCCATAATTGGTTCATTTGAATGGTGTCCTCCGCAGAGTCATCAAGGTGGGCCGTGCGCATTAGCAGCAGTTCACATAAAATCTGAGAAGCAAAATGTCAATCATTCTCAGGCTTCAAAAACTTCTCGGGGCTTCCTCCAGCCCAACCAAATGCCAACGCGAATTACACTGGGCAGGACGAACTTGGTGCAGCACCCTGTTAGCTAAGGCTTTTCCCCGTGGGTACAATAGCCATTTGGTGCCAGAGAATTTGGGGAGGTGGGATTGTCCTATGCATTGGAGGGTGTTCAGCAGTACCCCTGGCTTCTACCCACTAGATACCAGTAGCACCCTTTACATGACAGCCAAAAATGTCCCCAGATAATCACCCAATGTCGTTTGGAGAGCAAAATCACCCAAGGTTGAAAATCACCCTTCTAGAAGCTTCTATTCATTTGGACAGTTGAAATCTGGGAACGTCATCAATTCAGAAACCACATTTCTGCTGAGTCCTGTGCTAGGCATTAGACATCGTCCAAAAGCAAGGGCTAACGCTGTCCCTAGCAGCTGTCTTAGAAGGAGCAGAGACAAGCTCTTAGTGCCTTCTTGAAGGTGTGCCCTCAAGTGTGAGGCCTCCCTCAAGAAGCCAGGGCAGGGGAGGCCACGCCGTCTCATTAGGAGAGAATGGATGCATGAGACCTTCTTAAGAAACTCACAGTGGAAGACCTGGGCAAAACTTGTTTCTAGCTCCTCAGGTAAAAACAGATGTCGCAGGCCTTGCAAAGAACACACTGAGGGTGCAGCGGTGACTCACCTGAGCTAATTACAGAGATCACCCAGGAGCCGTGCAAAACCAGGCTGCTCTTAGCTGCAACACCAGGCAGCAGCGAAAGCTGCGGATGACGATATCCGCTTTAATAACTGGCACTGACACAGAGCCCTCCCCGCTCCACGCCTATGCCAGGAAAAATAAAGAAGCAATCAAGAAAATCGCAGTGGCATTTATCACCCCCTCCAGTGAAAGGCAGCCACCATTTTCCTCCATGGTGGTCTTTGAGACTGACTGGTGGGCCCCGTGGGGGTTGCTAGGTCTGGGAGATGTACTTGTGGTGGGGGCAGGTGAGTGGGGAGGGGGGTGGAGCTGGAAGGAGAGGTGGAGGTCCAGGCATCTGCAGTTGCATACATTAGGGGTTCATTGGAGCAACAGCGAAATGATGCCAAGGACTTGGCCCTGACAAAGGCAAGGTCCCCAGAAAGTTCAATGAGTAAAATCTGCCGGTGGCAGGTGTGTGGGGGACTGTCTCTGGATAAACCTAAGACTGTCAGCACACGACCGGAAAGGAGTGTGGATGCCTGGTAGGGATTTCAGGCCGTCAGGCTAAGGAAGTGATTGAAATTCAGGAAGTGGGTGGCAAGCACAGACCATCAGCCTAGCAGTGTATTTCCCAAAACATGGCACCATTGCCCCAGATGGTACTGGGATGTGAGAACACTGCTTTCCTAACACTGAATAGCGAGCGGGGAGACAGGCGCTCCTGTCAAGTCTCTTTGGGCTCATCTGATAAAGACAAAGATAGTCTCAGCTTAGTGCTAGATCTCCAATGCGCATGTCTCCCTTTGGAACAAAGCAAGAATACACCTCAGGCTCACCCCTTGGGCAAGCAAGAGAACTGAAGTCAAGATTATCAAGGCAAAATTTACATGCAGTACAGTTCACCTTTTATAGCAAACAGATCTGTGAGTTTTAATAAACACATGCAGTTATAAAACCACAGTCACAATGGGGCTATAGATTTCTACCACCAAAAATAACTCTCTCAGGCTCCTTGAGGTCAACTGTCCCCCATATCCAGTCATGGCAACCAGTGATCTGATTTCAGTCCCTATAGTTTTGTCTTTTCCAGAACACCATAGAAATGGATTCATACACAACGTACGCTGCTGGGGTTTTATCTTGTGTTTATCTTTACCTTAGACTTATGAGGTAGCAACTGGTTTTGCATTTAAGGGCTCTCTAAAGTATTCTTTTAAAATAAACCAATAGTTTTAAAAATAGAGATCTGGTTTATTGACCAGGTATGGTGCACATATGTCAAAAATCAGAAAGATTAGATAGGAATTGTTAAGAACTGGGAAGGAGGGGGCTGGGGTTGTGGCTCAGTGGTAGAGCATTAGCCTAGCATGTATGAGGCACTGGGTTCAATTCTCCATGCTGCATATAAATAAATAAAATAAAGGTCCATTGACAACTAAAAAATGTTTTTTAAGAAAAAGAGAACCGGGAAGGAGCAGAAATTTTATCCAACTTACAAGTTAAAATAGCTTGCCAATTTCACGATGCTGGCAGAAGACTTTCGGATCCGAGACAACGAATTTGATTATTCAAGGCACAATAAGCAGTATGAGTATCAGCATATTTGCAAAAGTTCCCTTTGTCCCTAATCCCACAGGGATGACGCAGATAGGCCAGGTGGATGCCTGCATTGTAGGAGA
This sequence comes from Tamias sibiricus, assembly GCA_025594165.1. Classification (NCBI taxonomy): domain Eukaryota; kingdom Metazoa; phylum Chordata; class Mammalia; order Rodentia; family Sciuridae; genus Tamias; species Tamias sibiricus. The sequence continues at coordinate 31,131,922 of CM046672.1, forward strand.
GAAACCCAAGCCTAGGGAACCAGAACATTTTCTAATGGGTGATATGTATGTCTGCCCTTTTTTTTTTTTTTTTTTTTGAGGAAGACACTTTCTATCTTCCTAAACTCTTTGCTACACAAACATCCTTGCAAAGGTAACAAAGGCCACTTAGCAACTCCCTCGCAAGACACACACAAATGTGAGGAACACATGGAGAATTATCTTCCAATAGGAATGACTGAAATCTGGGCTACCTGACTTAGAAAATGGAAAGGGAAAAGCTAGGCAGTCACAAGTTGGAAGACTCAGGACATCCTAGCCAGGCAGACTTGAGCACTGCATTTTCCTCTAGAAGGTTCTTCTGGAGCAGTGAGAGGTTAGCTGAGATCTGATTCTAAAACCATTACCTCCCACCATATACTCTCCAGAGCAAACTTCCCATTAGAATTTGGTCTTCCAGGGGCTGGGGTTGTGGCTCAGTGGTAGAGCGCTCACCCAGCACGTGCAAGGCCCTGGGTTCGATCCTCAGCACCACATAAAAATAAATAAATAAATAAATAAAAATAAAGGTATTGTGTTCAACTCCAACTAAAAAAGTAAATATCATTTAAAAAAAAAAAGAATTTGGTCTTCCACAAGTGGGAGGGGTGAGACCCTTTGCCCGTGTGGCCACCGTGGTCTTGGATAGCTGTAGTTTGGATTGTCACTTAGCTCATACACATTTATATATCGGACTCCGTGCTGGCTAATGTGAGTCGGTTCCAACCTCGCTTTGTCTATACAATGGAGATTTTAATCCTAAAAGGCTGAGGAACCAGATCCTTAAATTCAATATAGCAATATTGTTCAGCATGGTGATGTGTTCTGATCGCTTTATAGTCCTGATCTGATTTGATTCCCCAGCCAGCCACATCCTTGGTAGGCATGTCTATGAGTCTCACTTTACAGATGAAGAAAGCAAAGCACGGCCCTGGACCCACAGGTACATGTGGCAGAGCTGGGATTTGAACTTGGTCTGGCTGAAGTCAAAGTCAGTCACTTAGCCACTGGACACTTATCTCCCCTGGGAATCACTGCCTGAAGAGGCCTCAGAGGCAGCCAGGCCATCAGAAGACCCTGGACCCCTCTGCTGTGACCTCTATGCTGAGCAGGTCATGGAGGCAGGGAATGGGGGAAACCCGGGTTCCCTCTGAGGAGACGCCCTGACCTCGGAAGCTGCCAACACAGGAAGCGTGAGATAGAACGCTCACCCCGCGCCCACTAGCACCTTGACCCTTCCGAAGCAGGCAGGCACGCCTGGAAAGGTAGGTATCTCTGGTCCCGGGGCCTTTTCCTCCCATCTACACTTCATCAAAAGCTTTCCAGAAGGTTCTCAAGAAGCTTTGGGTCCTGTTTCAGTTACTATGGTTACATAACACATCACCCCCAAAACTGGCAGCTTCAAACAACAATTTGACCTCACTCACAATTTTGTTGGTCAAGAATTCGGAAAAGTCACAGATGAGATGTTCTTCTCAAAATACTATAATTTTTTAAGATAATTTTTTAAATTAAAAAAGAAAAAAACTTGCCATCTTTCTCTCCAAGGACTCTTCTACAGGTCCCTTGTCTGGTGGCATCTTCCTGGTATTCAGGAACCCAAACTCTGTGATATAACTATGCGCGGGGATCATCTGAGGCCTATTCTAAAAATGGAGACAATCAATCATCTCCCACGTCAGGACTTGTGGAACCCAGGAATATCCCCAAAGCCACCCTTGATCTGGACCCCGTCACCACATGTGCATGGCTCACGTCCTACCAGCTCAGCTGCCCCTGCCATTTCCCATCCAGCCCAGCCCTCACACCATGGTCTGTTGAGCATCTTTCAACCACAGCTTGCTTTGGGTGACGCAGCCTGTGGCCGGTTTCCACGCTCCTTAAAGGTGGCAGGTTATGTGCTAGCATGGGGCCAGCTCTGTCCCAGGACAGGCAATCTCATGTCCCATCAAATGTTCACTGAAGCAGGGCGCGGTGGCGCACGCCTGTAATCCCAGCACTTGGGAGGCTGAGGCAGGAGGATCGCGAGTTCAAAGCCAGCCTCAGCAGTGGCGAGGCACTTAGCAACTCAGTGAGACCCTGTCTCTAATAAAATACAAAAAAGGGCTGGGGATGTGGCCCAGTGGTCGAGTGCCCCCTGAGTTCAATCCCCGGCACCAAAAAACTAAATGTTCACTGACAGTGACACGTTGGGAGTGGGTGGGAAGTGCTTCACCGTGTCGAGAAAGGACTGAGCCAGAGGCGAATCGCAGGGCTGGGTTGACCAGGGTGGAGCAGAGGACAGGTAGGTCTGAGGCCACCTGAAAGCCATTCTGGGGACTGTGGTATCTGCAGTGGGCAGCACATTTTGGTTAAGCCTCTTGGTTTGAAAGAAACCCACAGATTCAACTTAAACTGATTTAAATAAAATAAGAGAATTTATGTGTTTGTATAAATCTTGAGGTCTCAGGTGTGGCTGGATCCCCTGGGTGATGTCATCTGAACTCCCTCTTGCCTTTTCCCCCTCAGCCCTGTTTCCCTCTGTCTTCCTCATCTCAGGCATGCTTTTCCCGAGACCCCAACCTGGCATGCTCTCCTCTGGTGACCCCTAGAAGACATGCGTCTCCTTCCTAGTTACCCCACAAGGAGCTCAGGGATTGAATCTCTGCACCACCATCAAATCAGGTGTCCATCTGTGAAACAGAGACTGTGGCCAAAGGATGGAATATTCAGATTTGCCAGACCTGGGTTCCACCCCTTACCCAACCATGGGCAGGGCTGGGCAGGGGGCTACCTGCCCCTGGACCAATTACTATGGGGAGCAGCCTTGAATGCTCTGATTGGCTAATCCCAGGTCACATGCTCAGACCTGGAAGCAGGAAGTCTAGCGCCAGCCTCTTCCACCCACATGGTCTCTGTGTGTGAGAGGGATAGGTGGGTCTCTCCAGGGTGGGGCAGGACACCAGGTATGTGAACAGCAGACATCCTTTATGTAATGGGCAGCCATGAAAAGAAGATTCTGGAACAGGCACTGATGTGCCGAGGACAGTATTTTAGAGAGGTGCATCAGACAACCACCCCACGCCTCCCAGTCTTTAAAGAGCGGAAGCTTCCTGCTGCTCCACCTGGAGCGCGACTCTCCCCTCTGCAGGCCACAGCTAGCTTTGGCTCACTGTCCGGTCCACGCACAGTGGCCACCACACCGTGCACACCAGGAGAACTCTGGGTGCCCTGCCATCCCTGAAGAATGCCTGCCCACGGCTGAGGAGCACCCACCGGCCCCCTCAAGCGGGGAGCCTGGTTCTGCCGCTGACCCCTGCCCCTTCACCCGCACCCCACCGCCTCCCCAGGGCAGCCTAATCTTTGGAACAGGTGGGAGGCCTGGGCCCGGCTCTCAGCTTTCACAACCAGCAGCTCAGCAAGGGGAAACTCATTACATGGGTTTAACGGGGTTTAAAGGACGTTAAAGAGTCCTGTGGGCCAAATTAAGAGGCCTCGACTTACAAGCTGAGCTATGGAGGGGTCCACTGCGTGGTTAGGCAGAGAACACGAGCCCAGCACTTGGTCCCACGCAGTTGTGGTGAGAGAAATGTGCTCCCCAGGGAATCGCCAAGCAGAGGAGAAAGAACAGGTGCTGAGGCCTGGGGTCCTGGGGCCCCTGAATGCTGAGGGGCTCGGCTTCCCCTCTGTCCTCCAGGGAGGTCACTAAAAGGTGCTATTCATCAAGAGACAGCTAATTTGATGAATTAAGCACACCTTCATGCTGAGATGCTGCTTGACCATTCAAAAGAATGGTTTCTAGATGTGTGTCAAAACATAGCATCAGGTTAAAAAAATAAGCAAGATCGCTGGGTGCAATGGCGTGTATCCTGTACTCCCAGTTACTTGGGAAACTGAGGCAGGAGGATCACTTTAACCCAGGAGTTTGAGGTCAGCCTGGGTGACACAGTAAGACCCCACCTCAAAAGTAGACAAACAGTATATAGAATGCATGGACAGCAGCTTACCATTGGTTATACAAACATACTTAATGTTATACAAACATACTTAGCATGAAATCCTCATTTCAATAGCTCAGAATGGTCACATACATGTATCTATCTATGTACACGTGATTCCTGGTCGGAGTATGTAGAGGACAGCTTTGCTTCGGCACCTTAACTAATGCACAGGGTAACCATGGTTTCCTCCACACCTAACTGCAGAGAAGACTATGAAATACAGTCTAGGAAGAGTGCAGTTTCTAAACAGCTGGCCAGCCTCTGAAACAACCCCCAAAGGTCTTAATCAGACACCAGGGGAGACGCTGGTTCATTCCAACTCTAAGCAGAAAGGTGCAAACAAGGCCATGTTACCAGTCTCCAGCATAGAACCCAGGCAATGTAGCTTTCCAATAAAGAATGGAATCACTCTAAACAAAACTTCTTCTTTAAACATAATATGTTGACTTAATAAGAGAAAGAACTATCAAGGTATGAACTTAGTTACATAGAAAGGGATTTTTTTTTTTTTTTCACATTGAAATCCTCTCATTTAAGAGGTGTTTAACTTAGCACCTACTATGAGCCAGGTACGGAGCCAGTCTGCAGGAATACAGGTTTCAGTTCTCAAGGAGCTTCCAGCCTGGGGAGGGAGGCAGACCTTCATCATTCATCGCACAGAGGTGCAATCCCTGTCTTGGCTTGGTCTCCTTTGGAAGCAATGGAGATGCTGGTGACAAGGATTCAAACGTGGTATCAGGAAGGTAATCCCAGGAAACACCAGTAGGGAAGTAAGGAAGTGAGACAGAAGAGGAGGAAGCCACCAAGTGTGCATTTTCAAGCCAATAACCACCGTAGGCACCTGGAGATCAGTTGCATTGGGGAACAGTGCAGAACACCCATCGCTGCACTTTTCCACCAAACAGGAAAGGGAGCTGGGGTACGTCCGCACCGCCTGCCGTCCATCTCGGAGGAGACAGTGTTAATTTCCTGTCAGGCACTTCCAGCCTCTGGCACAAAAGGGCAGAGCGGACTCTCACAGCCAAAGCAAGCCCTCAAGCAAAAAGCTAAAGATACTGGGAGTTGGGTTGGGCCACCAGTTGAGACTGACATTGCAGGGACAAGGGCTTCTGGGCAGGGCCCTAGCGTCATCTGGGACATCACCCCAGTGATATGAGTAACAATCTCAGGAAGAAAAAAAAATGAGACTACGAGGCTCAGTCGTAGGTGAAAGTGTAGTAGGCTCTGGCTTTGGATCCTGGCTCTGCCAGCAACCTCACCTTGGCTCTCTACCTCAGTCTCCTCATCTGCAAAAGGGGCAAATAAGAGTACCTGCTTCCAAGGGTAGCTGGAAAGAGGAAAGGAGGCCATCCATTTGAAGGGCTCCAAAGAGCGCTGGCCTGTCACCTCTGGGGCGCCACAAAGCCAAAGCCCCTGCCCCAGCATTTGGGTTCTCCTCTGTCCCTCACAAGCAGGTGGCTTCCTCTCAGTGTCAGTCATCATGCCACCACAAGTCAGGTGGCACTTTCCACCTCGCCTCTGGAAACCCGACTGCTCCTGACCCAGGCCCCGCAGGACCTGGGCCAGGCCAAGCTCTGTGCTCCGCTGAGCTCGCAGGACACCCGATCGTCCATTTGTAGGCGGTGGCATTTACTTCTCCTTTTGTTGGGCGTCCAGTGGCGGGCCAGTTCTGAGCACCCTGCCTGGGGAGAACAATGCCCCTGTGTTCCCCCCAGCCATTCATGTCGACTTTTGTTTCAGCCTAAAATAACACCGCGCTGGAGGGTATTTTCTTAACACCGCCAAACCCTGTGGAAAATGTGGCGGGCTGTGGCTGCTCGGGGTCCCCTGGCTGATAACGATGTCATGATGTATAGGTGAACTCTGCTCCTCCAGGGTCGGGGTGACCCTGGGATTAGGGCCGCACTTATCTCCCAAGACATCTCGGAGCATCTGGGATTCCATTTCCCGAGCGAGGCCCTGGGGGCTGGAGTTCTGTTCTGTGCGTAGGAACAAAGTGTCGCTGGCTCAGCAGGGCTGGAGCCGATTACGGCTGATCACTGGGCCTAAACCGGGGACATCTGAGAATGGTGAAGAAAGGGAGGGGATTCCACAAACCCAAACAAACACGGACTTCAAGCAAAGACGTGAGCACTAAACAGTTTTTTAAAGACGGCCAGAGAGAACACACGGGCCCCGTGAGGCCTGGGCTCCCCGAGTCACACACTTGGTCAACGTCTGGCCAACCCGCTCTCAGCACACGCTCTCCGCAGCCCCATAAATCACACACCGGCAGCTTTCTGCCAAAAGGTGCTATTAAAAAAAATTAAAAATTGACTTGTCCAAAGGACCTTAAAAAAACAAAAAAAGTCCCCAACCCACCACTTACTTTATTAAAGTTCACAGAAAATAAATATCAGATTTCTTTCAGCCTGAATTTTCTCTCCAAGTACAATCACAGAAACTAGAGATGAAGGGGACCAAGGTGGGGTGGGGAGGTGGCAGGGAGGACCCAACTGGGTCACTTTTTCCATAATCTGTGTAGTGATATTGTTGCTGCAGTCTCCCCAAATTAGCCTTCCCATTTGCTGTCGAGAAAACAAACCGATTCTCAAGAGCAACAACCCCAGCGCTAGAAATTTCTAAAAATATTACAGGGGGAAAAAACTGTTTTTAAGCTTCCCTTTAATTACAGACGAGCTTTCCCCTTCTATTTAGTTCAGCTCAGTCATGAAATGGAATTGAACTTCCTTTCTGATTCATTCTTCAAAACCTCAACGTCGATTTTATCAGAAACAAATCTGACACTCTGCGGTGCCGGTGCCGCCTGGGTCAGCCTCCACCCCAGATCCGCGTCTTCATTAAAGTGCCCTCTGTTTGGTTTGCTTAAGGAGAAATCATAACAGAGCGGGTTCGATTTCTTCTGTGTTCGTGAAAAAATGTACTGACCTTTCCCTCGCCTTATTAGGGTAACTGGAGGTGAGGAAAGTCACAGAACGCGGTATTTTCCTAAGAGGGCCTCAGACCTGCAGCGGAAACTCATGGCACTGAAACCTCTCTGTTTTCTGGATCATAGAGCCCTGGCCCCTGACTTGTGAGGCTGACTGCCACTAAAGCTTGCTCCTTGACACGGGAGACACTTATGTGACTGCAGATGATCCAAACAATTCATCTCCCTTTCCTGTAGCCCATGAGCCTAGGCAGGGTCGTCCTCTTTTCTCACTAACCTTAACTAAGCCACTTACAAAGAAAGTAGAGAGGGGAACGGGAGAGATCTTTACAGATCGCCATCCAAACCTGACCACAAATGGTTCCAATTTGCTGCAGTGATTAAATCTATGTGAGTTTAAGGGTTTTCATTGGGGTCATTTGCTACTTTGGAATTCTGCTGGATGCCTTGCTGGGAAAATGAACTTGGGAGTCACCAGCAAGCGTGAAGAAGGAAGAAGGTTACTAAGCAAGCTCCTAGCATTTAAGTGGATACGAAAGACAGACTCCGAATTCTAAATATGGCTCAGAGAGGAGCGCAGGCAGGATTAGATCTGTCTTTGTGCCTGGTGGGGCAGCCTGTCAGGACTGCCTGACTCGGATCAAAGCAACAGCCACCAGTTTGTCAAATATGCTAAGCTGGGTGTTTACACAAAAGTGTCAACACCAGCTTTGCACCACAAAGGGACTCATACATTTGAAGATTAATTACTTCCAAAACAGAGATTATGGGTAAATACTGGTTTCTTGGGGGTATTTGCTTCAAGGGGGTATTTGCTTGGCCCCAGAGGCAGAGAGTTGGGGACCAGCATTGAGAAGCTGACTGAGGCCCATCCTGACCCCAGGCCTTTCATTTCTTGGTACTTCACCCTCCCTGAACACACAGGCTGGGCTCCGCGTGGTCAAAACCCCCATGTGTGACATCTCTCTCCTCTTCATCTGTTTCTCTCTTCTTTCTCCTATACTTCCATTGTGGGGTGGATTTTCTGAGTTGCACCCTTCCTGTTCTCCATCCCCCCAACCCCTTTCTCCAGCAGGAGCATAGGATTAATGGGTGGATACAAAGCCCATGGTGAACCAATCCTAACTTCAGAACTCAGCGCCCTCCTCTGTTGAACAGGGACAGGAAACATGCTTGTCCTATGTACTGCACAACCCTATTGGAAGATTTAAAGGACAGGAAAGCCATCATGACTGAAAGTGATAAGATAAGTTGATGATGGCAGATTCTAGACCAGTGTTCTGATAGTCTTGTTTTGACACATCGAAAATTGGCCTGAATATAGACTGGATGTGTATGTGCACACACACACACACACACACACACACACACACATTCTCACACCAAAGACCAAGCCAGAGCCGGGCGTGGTGGTGCACGCCTGTAATCCCAGCGCTTGGGAGGCTGAGGCAGGAGGATCACGAGTTCAAAGCCAGCCTCAGCAATGGCGAGGCACTAAGCAACTCAGTGAGACCCTGTCTCTAATAAAATACAAAAAAGGGCTGGGGATGTGGCCCAGTGGTCGAGTGCCCTGAGTTCAATCCCCAAAAAACAAAAACAAAAACAAAAAAACCCAAGCCAGGATAATGTCCTTAGAATAGGGTCCTCAGACCAAGTACATTAAAGCCACTTGGAATACTTGCTCTAAAGGCAGGTGCTAGCTCCCTCCCCAACCTATACCAAATTCCCAGCTTTGTGTTTGCTAAATGACACACTTCTATTGCAGTTGGTACAAGGACAGCATTGAGGGAGCAGCAGGGACTGTCCTCGTTGACAACTTTCTACGTATTTTAAAGAATATTAGAACAAATGTAATAGCAGCAAACACGTATGACTTCACACAATAGGTGAGTGCAAAACTAGGCATGTAAGAAAACAATGAGGTTTTTTTTTTTTAATTAACTTAGTAATTAGATTGGTGGATGATGGCAAAAACCATAAAAGGGATCCATAGGTGTTTGAATCGGAGAGCGCCCTCTCTGGAGGAAAGAGACCTCCATTTCTCAAAGTTCCCCAGGTTGACACAGTGTTGGGCTCCAGAAGCAGGTGGTTTCCTGTGACTGGGCTGAGGGTGGGTGCGGCAGGGAATTCTTCAGCGTGCCTGATCATGCCGGGTCTCCCAGGGCTACCCCCAGGGTTCCGGGATTTCCTGGCATTAGGGAGAAATTGCACAGAAGGTATTCTTGAAGGAAAGGTGGGGCAGGTGCAGGAGAGGTCTTTGCAGACCCTCCCTGGGATCCTTAGGGCTCGGCCCTCCTCACTGACGACAGTGTGGCCATTGGATCACACCGAGCCTGCCACCTCCAGGGAACCTACCGAGTCAGAGGACTGACACATTCTTCTGAACCTCACTCTGGGGCCTCATGGGTCATTTGCTCATCTATTCATTCACTACTCAACAAATATTTACTGAAGACCTACTATGTGCCGGGTATAAATCCAGCCAGAGAGGACCCTCTGAGAGACAAAACTGATGAGGTTCCTCCCTTCAAGAAGCTCCCCATGGGACAGGGGTGACATACAGTAACTTGGCAGTCAGACATATAATTCAGGTAATGGGAAAGGATGTCAAGTGTGGAAGAAAGGACCTGAGGCGTGGGGAAATAAAGAAGCGCAGTGCGGGAGACAATGGAGACGTCGTCTGGCCCTGGGCTGTGTGAGCGATAGGCTGGCTGGTCTTTCGTGTGGCTCATGTATCTAGGCGTCAGCAGTAGAACACAGTAGGTGCCACATTATTCCTTTACCCAATATCAATTAAATCTAATAAGTGGATTATGAATTAGCTATTTTGATGGATCACCTCATTTAATTCCAGCATTGTACCTGGCATGTAGGAGATGCTCAATAAATATTTCTTAAATAAATATTTCTCCCTCCCCACCAGACTGACCCCAGAGATAGCGGGTCTGGGTTTCCATGCTCTCCACGGCTCCCAACTCACCAGCAGGAGGCCCTAACAGACGAAGGAGAAGGGAAGTGTCTCTTCCTGCGGTGGGCTATGTTTTCTTGCAGTGGCCGTGCCCCTCCACGCCTACAGCTCTTGGTGCTCGGTGCTCCTCCACGGTCCCCATCTCTTTAGAGCTCTGATGTGACCTTCTCTCCCCTGCCCTTCCAGACCTAGAGGTAGAAACAACACCCAAGATTATCGGTTCCTGGGTTTAGTCATCTGCTAATCATCTAGAAAAGTAAGTCCTTCTTTAGGTACATCCTTATTTTTCTTTCTTTCTTTCATTTTTTTTTTTTTTTTTTTTTAGCATTACTGGGGATCAAACTCATAGGTGTCTTACCACTGAGCTACAGCCCCAGCCCCTTTTAAATTTTATTTATGTTTATTTATTTGGTGCTGGGGATCAAACCCAGGGGTGCTCTATCACTGAGCTACAACCCCAACACTTTTTATTTTTTATTTTGAGGTAGGGTCTTACTAAGTTGCCCAGGCTGACTTAGAACTTGTGATCCTCTTGCCTCAGCCTCCCAAGTAACTGGGATTACAGGTGTGCACCCCTGTGCCTGGTCCACCAAGCCCTTCCTCTGGACCTCTAAACCTTAAGGATTGGACTCTGTTTCCTATAGGGATTCTGACCAGTAGACCAACCATGTCAATTAAAAGTTCAGAAAATAGCCATGCATATTAAATACAATATGTATGGGTACATACAGACCTATACACACATGTATGCCTATTATCTCAGATCTACTCCCCACCTCTCCCTCCTAGTATCTGGAAATACTACACTGGCTGACCTTGAGTCTGAAGAGTGCATTTCCTTACCTGCAGCCCACCCTACCGCGTGCCCCCTCCCACCTGCGCCTCTGTGGGGCTGCTGACGGCAGTTCATGAAGAACACCCATGTGCAGCACCTTGCAGAGCTTTCTGGAGACATCCACAGCCTTGTGTCCCCGGCCCATAGCCACAGCTGTCCCCACACCCAGGGATCAAACCGTTCTGTTCCCGCTTACAGACTGCAACTTGTCCTTAGGCCTGGGAAGGAGGTGGCGGGAGGGAAAGTGAACTTGTGAAATGAACTGTCAGCCCCTGCGGGGACTGGGGGTGCGGGGACTCGGGTGTGTTCGTTCCCCTGCATTCATTCATTCAGCATTTGTCGAAAGCCAAGAATATGCTGAGCTCAGTGCCGGGCTCTGGGGACCCAGAGCTGAATTGGACAGACACGCCGAGTGTGGCTTTGAGAAGCTCTGCTGGGGAGAGAAAGAAGGGCAAAAGCAAAGTGCAAACCAGTCGACTGGGCCCATGTTTCTTGGCAGGAAGAGAAACGGCTAGATGGGGAACAGCAAGTTCTCTTCCCTGCAGGATGCGCAAGTTCCAACCGTGGGAAGGTCTGCGCCTGGGGAGGAGTGGGGGTGGTATCTAAGGACCATCGCTGGCAGCCAGGAGAGCGCCATCACCCAGCTGGCTGCTCCTGGCAGGGCTTTGTTCCTGAGGGGTCCGGGAGCACGCAGAGGACCGTCACTGCCGAGAAGGCTGTCAGCATGGTTAATCAAAGGAGGAGTGGCCAGAGAGCTCCTGGAGAGTCACCACGTCCAACTAGAACAATGGGCGGCCTGGCCTCGCCGGTGTCCAGAGAGCTGGTTCAAGGTTGCTCCACGCCTCTTTCTTGCCTTTTCTTGATCATGTCCACAGTTGCAAAACAGAGAAGGTGTTATCAGCATCATCTGCCCGTGGCACCCGATCAGAGATAAAACTGAACAGATCAGTCTGCTGAGGGCAGCCCAGGGCCTGGAAGCTCACTTCTGGGTACAAGATGCCCAGTAGCAGGGCATCGCCCGAAAGACTCATCAGGGCAGCGATGGGGAGAGCAGATAAGAGGCTTGGATCCGTAGTCACAGTCTGTTCAGAAACTCCTGGGTGGTCACAGATTTCCGGAAAATTCTCACCCCCTCCCCCCTGCCACATCAGTCAGGCCAATGCCTCAGGGCAGAGCTAGGGAGGAAGACTTTGAAATAAAAATTAAAAATGTGAAAGAGGTGCAGAGGGCGCTTGCCTGCAACACCATGAGCTAGGCCGTGAGAAGAGAGGGACTTGGAGTCGGGCAGAAGCAAGCACACTGGCCTGGAGAGTGGCTCGCCTGGACTGTCCCGGCCCCTGTCATTGAATTCCATGAGCAGGTGAAATTTAAAAGTTCACAAAGAGGTACTGCCAGGTAGGTTTGGTGAAGCGTTTTAAGCCAAGGGGCAGAAAGAGGAAAGCAGAATGAGACTGACCCAGCAACCAAAGGCTGTCGGTCAATGCAGTCGGGGCAAATAAGGAACCCTGGAAGGTCCCTTCACACCCATTGGTGTGCATCCCCAAGGCTGCAATGGGGACAACAGAAGCCACATAACCTACTGAGAGCACCTGTCCCTTTCACACTCCATCTATCTTTAAGATTTTTTAGCCTGGCACGAAGAGGGGAATGGAGATCGTGGTTGAACTCCCCACCCCAAAAATCATCTGCAGATTTTGCACGCTCATCTGATTTTTGCAAGAGTTCATGATCCTCCCCACTAAGGCTTCCGAGATCCAGTCTTCAAGAGACTTTCAAACATGAGCAATCCAGAGCCAGGGAAAATAGGCACTGTGGTCTGCGAAGGGCAGCAGAGTGTCGACCACCGACACAGAGCCTTGTCCAGAGAAGGAGCTCCTGAACTTGAGACCAGACGATGAACAGACAGACACTCACCCTGGCCTCGCTGTCCATTTCTTAGGTGGCTCCTGGGGGCCAAACTCTTCATGTTGACCTGTCCCACCCTCTCTGCAATGCTGCAAAGCAGGTCCTGCTGTGCCCACTCTCAGATGAGGACACTGACCTGCAACAAGGCTCAATGACTAGCCCAACGTGTTAGGAGCAGCAGCAGGACTTGACCCAGAGCCACCTGCCCAAAAGATTACAATTATACACCGCAGAGGGCGGAGGAGAGTATTGGGTCGTTTTGGTCGAGGACCTAGGAGTCCCAGCTTTCAAGCACTCAGGGCCTGAGGCCCAGCCTGTCGGTCAGGTGGGTGGCCGCTTGTTGCTGCCTGAAGTGATTGCCGCTTGGAGCAACAATGCCACGGGAATAAGTTCAGAGGCGGACTGGAAACAAACAGGCTCTTTATTCTGCTAGCTTCTCTCTCCGGTTCCAACAACTCCAACACCATACACACTTCTACAACCACCACCACACCACACAAATGGCGTTGACCCCGTCCACAATCCCCCGGGCCAAGTCTCGCGAGATCATGCAAATGGCGCCAACCCGATCTGCAATGTCCCGGGCCAAGTCTCAGGAGACCATGGAAGGTGGTAATGCTTATGGCTCACAGCTAACCGCAATCTTAGCTATCTCCTTAATTAGGGCTCCTGCAGCTGCTGGCCAAGATTTGGAGGAGAGACCCATTCTTCCTCCATCTGACCTGCCACTTTCAGAAGAAGACTAAGCTAGTTTAAAACCCCACTCTAACATGGGCTGAGGGTTAAGGAATTGGAATGGACCCCAGATTTTCCCAAAGAGTGCCCAGTTCTCCCCCAAGCTGTCCCAAGGCTATTGTGACCGTGTAGATAATGTTCCAACTTCTAATTGAAACCACAAAACAAGTTGTAAATCTCTCTGCCTGGTGCTGAAGGTCACGCTCTGAAGCTGGCCTTGAGCTTGCTCTTTGCTGACTTGAGGGAGAAGCCCTCTGAGCAAACAGGACAAGGTGCTTGGTGGGTAGTCAGACGACAGGAAAGTGGGTTGACAGAACTGGTCCACTGTGCACCTCAAACCCTGGGCAGGACCCAATGGGATCCGCAGGGTTCTCTCCTGCCAGCCTCCGACCCAACGGGGTCACACCAAATCCTGCAGGGCTTGGAGATAGCATCTGGGTCTAAACACACAGACTGGGGGTGGGGGTGGTCTCAGTGGTCTCACCATCCAGGGCAAGGGACTTGTTAGAGCTGGCAGGGTGCCCGCATTGAATCTCCTGGGCCCAGCGGTGCTTAAGTTGGGGGTCCACAAAAGGTTTACAGACAGAACCAGGTGGCAGGTGGCAGAGAGATGGGCACTTTTAAATATGTGTGTGTGTAAAAGTATATATATATGTGTGTGTGTGTGTGTGTGTGTGTGTGTATACATGTATATATACACATAGATATCTATGATTAAATAATACATATATATTATTTGGGACTTATTAATATGACTTGAAGGAAATGTTCACAGGAGCCCATATCTGACCTATTATTGACAGGCAGCCTGTGACAGGGAATGCAGCCAGACAGCCTGGGTTTCAATCCGTGTGACTAAATGCCATCGATGGTGCCTGCATGTCCTGGTATTCCTGGCCATTGTGCTTGCTATTTAACAGGTATATGACCACTCATCAAGAAAGCTAAATATATGTGGGAAATGTGGTCTGAGTGCACATGCATGTGTGTGTGTGTGTGCGTGTGTGTAAAAGCCCAGGTAGAAACTGGGGGAGACAGGAACCTGGAAAGTGACCAATGGATGATGTGACAGGAAACGCTGACAGTCCAGTCGGCTGGTGATACCAGACTCTGGGACTCTCTGCCTACAGTCCCAGCGTGCTTCTCTTTGAACTGCAGGTCCCCCTATGACACACTGGCCCAAAGGGACTTTGCCACACTGCCAGGCTCCCCAGGTGGCCTCCCTGTGGCTTGGCGGCCTGCAGGCGGGGGAGGAGGATGCCATGACTCTAACAGGTCCCCAGCTTATCTCATCTCCACCTGGGCCCAAGTTTTCTCTCCTGCCTCCTACCAGAAACCTAGAGGGAGCTGCGGTGGCATGACTCATGTGACATCGGATGACAAGAGCTTTGTGGAAACCTCACCCTTCCCACCTGCCCACACCTCTGGCCCTGAGAGACGGCCTCCAGGGCCGGACCCCAGGGGATACCAGGCCCCGCGCTCAGCAGAATGTGGTCATGGAAAATCCGTGGGTCGCAGACCTGCCGCCCGCCTGCCCTGCCGGTGCCTGCCGCGTGCCCTCGGTGCCATGCCACAACCTCCTAAGGTGTGGGCAGAGGCGGCTGCAGCCCTGCTGTGTGCACCCTGTGTGAGAAGACAGAGGGACTCTCCACTACTGCCCCGGGGGTGGGGGGCTCCTGCTGAACCGAGCAAACGAACTTCGCGAGGATTCTGTTCTGTATGTCAGTACTAAATGTCCTTGGAGGGGGACCAAGATTAACTTGCCTTATCTTGGATCCTGCCTCACAATCAGCTGGGTTATGGCAAAGTTCCACGGCAGGCAGAGACACTCGAAGCGTCCCAGAGCACCCCAGCTCCCACCGGGGCCTTTGGCAGAGAGGGCAGCTAAGCCATCTCCAAAAGCCCCAGCCTCGCCCCAGAGAAGCAGCTGGAGGTGGGGTCCACGCACCCTGGTGGGGGAGGGTCCCTGGGACTCACCTGCCCCCAGGCTGAGACACCTGCGTTCCCAGCTCCTTGCCCCTCCCACCCCCTGACAAAGGAGAGACAGAGAGTTAAAGGAGCCCCAGGGAGCTGAGGCCTGCAGGCCGAAGGCCCTAGCTCCACAGTGTGGAGCTGGCGTAGGGCAGGTGAGGGCCAGAGAGAGGGCCCCCGTGCAGGACAGGACGCAGCTACACATGGCGTGCAGCTGGGGAGAGGGGGTGGGGGAAGTTATTATTTAATGGGGACAGAGTCTCCGTTTTGCAGGATATAAAGATTCTGGAAATGGAGGGTGGAGATGGCTGCCCACCAATGTGAACAATGTGCCACTGTACACCTGATATATACTGATTATACTGATCATATATACATATGATATATATCATATGTGTACTGATATATATATACACACATATATACACACATACACATACCTGATAATACAATGTACACCTGAGAATGACAATGAGGGTAAATTGCAGGGTGTATATATTTTACTACAATCAAAGTAATTTTAAAGTTGTATTTGTTAAAATGTATGAGTATTAGAAAATGATATAATAACGTCCATAGTCTTAGGGTGGGGAATAGTTCTTCCTGGTTTTAAGCAAGATGTGAAGTACAGAATCCACAGAAGAAAAAGTTGGCGGTGTCGAAGTCGCAGCTGCATTAATTTGGACAGCGTGCTCTGAAGCCCCCGCCACTCATGCAGGAGGCTGAGGTAGGAGGATCCCTTGAGCTCCAGAGATTCAAGCCAGCCTGGGCAACACAGACCTCGCCTCAAATAAGAAAGGTTTGCTAAGAAAAAGTTTAATAACAATCAGGAGGAGAACAAGAGAACGAAGACAGGTGTCCTGCGGGGGGGGGGGGGGGGCGGGGGGGGGTCTCCAGTCCAGCACTACAGGACTCTACTCCGTGGTCATTTCTTTATTACTATCACAGATTTGGGCCTTGAATTCAACACTTATTTTATTTTTATATTTTCCCTTTTAATTCTTAATCAACTTAATTGAGCTATACTTTACATGCAAGAAAATGTAGCAATTGTTTTTTAGGTACCAGGGATTGAACCCAGGGGTGATTAATCACTGAGCCACATCCCCACCCCTATTTTGTATTTTTTTTTTTTAGAGACAGGGTCTCACTAAGTTGCTTAGGGCCTCACCAAATTGCAGAGATTGGCTTTGAACTCACGATCCTCCTGCCTCAGCCTCCAGAGTTGCTGAGATAACAGGTGTGTGCCACCATGCCTCGCAAAATGTACCCATCTTAAGCGTGCACACCTCTGAGTTTAGAGAAACTCATGCCATCAAGATACAGGTCTTTCCCATCATTCCCCAAAAGAGCTTTTGGGCTTTCTGCCACGATCCTCCGGCCTTGTCTTGGGGTTCTAGCCACCTATTTGCCATTGCTCCAATTTGCCTTTTCTAACAAAGTCCCCTCAGTCGAATCATTGAGCACGCAGTCATTTGCTTCCGATTTTTCTCGATTGACATGTGCTTTTGAAATTCACCCCTATCCTTGTGCATCATAGTATCTGGTTTTTCTTCTCTAGTAATTCTCCATGGTGTGACAGCCCCACCCTTTCTTTATCCACCTGTGGATGGCCACTCAGAGGGTTTCCAAGGCGGGGATCTTGTAAGTAACCCTTCTGTGACCATGGGCACGTAAGTCTTTGTGTGGACCTGTTTCCACTCAGTAGGTACCTAGGAGGGGCGTTGCCGGATCATGTGATACCTGTGTGTCTTGAACTAATTTTTAACTTAAAGAAATTTATTTGGAAAGAAAACATCATGACACTAAGATGCTTGGAAGGCAGTATCATTTCCCATAAATAAAAGCTCACCATAACAGAGAAAACCATGGCTATTTAAATACCCACGAGAGCGTTTGCTGTACTGCCCGCAAGTGCTGTTGGCGCGGACACCTCGGGTAAAGCAACATTCTTACATGCCTGAGATACTCTTGCCTGCCAGAGGCCTTGAGCTTTAGGTTAGTTCCAGTAACTCTCTCTGCTAAAAGTGGAGATAAGCAGGTGTCAGAGAGGTGTTAGAGACTGGGCCAACTCTCTGAGGGAGGAGGATACGCCACTGAGTCAAAGTTACTTAATGTCAGCACAGGTGCCACCTATAATCAGCTAATCGCCCCTTCTTGAGAGAACAGGAAGAAAGGCTGACTCAGTCCAGTTCAGCCACCTGTTTTGTGTGTGTGTGTGTGTTGTTTTTTTTTTTTGTTTTGTTTTGTTTTTTTGCTCAAGGAGAAAGCCCTTCCAGCCGAGTCGAACTATAGAACAAAAACAAACAAACAAACAAAATCATGGAGTACTTGCGATGAGCCAGTTAGTGCCTTCCAAATATTAGCTCACCTATTAATAGAGAGGGTTGAGCCACTTTTTTATAAAGGAAGGGTAAGAGACTGTAAAAAGCACACTTGCTTGTTTTGAATGAGAATGAGGTTCACAAGCCAATTAAGCAATATTCCAAGTTAGGGGCACAGGAGGGAGTACTGCGTAGTGGGAGATGAGTCTGGCACGAGGCGTCCGGCCCCGTCGGCCTGACCCCCAGGGGCTCAAATGCCCGGCATCATCACAGCCAGAGGCCGGTGCTGCCCAGTCATGGGTCTGGGCTCCGACCTGGTAGCCGGGCCCCACCACATACCAGGTGTCCAACTGTGGGCAAGCAGCTGGGCCTTCCAGAGTCTCCGTGTGACGCGCTTACTGCTGGCGTCCCCCTGAAGTCCTTGTGTTGAGGTCCTAACCCCTCAGTGTGCTGGAACAGGAGATGGAGCTTTGGGAAGGAGATTAGGCCAAGAAGGCGGAGCCCTTATGAATGGGATGAGGGTCCCCTTAGAAAGAGACCGCAGAGTCGTTTCCAAAGGACTCAGGAACTGATTCGAAGGTGTTCTTTCTTGCCACATCTGGCAGTTTTTGTCTGTGTTAGCTTTTTGTCACTATGACCAAAATGCCAAATGAGAAATACTTAGAGGAAGAAAGACTCATTTTGAATCATGGTTTCTGAGCCTTCAGTCGATGGTCATCGGCTCCATTGCTTGGGGCCTGAGGTGAAGCCAAACATGGCAGAAGGACATGGGGAAGAAAAGCTGCTCAGGTCGTGGCAGCCAGGAAGTGGGGGGGGGGGGGGCTGGGAAAAGGTTAGACCCTTCCAGGGCACGTGCTCAAGGGATCTTCTTCCTCCAGCTAGGTGCCCCCCGCCCAGCAGTCCATTCAGCTACTAACAGGTTAATCCATGGTGTGGGCAGAGCCCTCGCATATCAACCACTTCCTAAAATTCTCTCCTCTCTATCCAAACAATAATTGCAGCTGGATGCAGTGGTGCCTGTAATCCCAGCAGCTCAGGAGGCTGAGGCAGGAGGATCTCCAGTTCAAGGCCAGACTCAGTAACTTAGTGTGGCCCTAAGCAACTTAGACCCTGACTCAAAACAGAAAACAAAAAGGGCTGAAGATGTAGCTCAGTGATAAAGCACCCTTGGGTTGAATCTCTAGTACCCCCCACAAAATAAAATTAAAAGTAGTACTACTACTAATAATAATTGTGATACATTAGGACTCATTAAAAAGAGAGGGAGGCTCCAGTGAGCTCCCTCATCCCTTCAACCGCATGGGGACTCGGAGAGGACAGTCCTCTATGGACCAGGAGGCTGGTCTCCACAGCCAGCCAATCTCCTGCTACCTGGATCTTGAGCTATGCAGCCCCTGGAACTGTGAGAATCCCATGTTTTTGGTTGACCCGGTATGGGGTCATTTGTTACAGCAGCCTCCACGGACTAAGACGCTCGGTTTCCTCACCCATTAAAAAAAAAGAGTACCTGCTCATAGGCTCCACAGTCGCCTGGAAGCATTAATTGCCTGTGATACTGAAGGAAAAGCAGGTAGCAAGCTCCTGATAAGGAGCCCTCCGAGAACGTCAAGTGCGGCTGTGGCGATCACATCAATGACACGCAGTGCAAGGACACAGGATGCTTTGTGGACAAGGAGGTCAGGAGTCGGCCTGTCAAGAGGTGGCTATTGTCAAGTAGCCCCCGTGTGCCTGGCACACCAGGCTCCCAACCCTTGGGGGTGAAGACGGCCTGGGCCTTCCCCTCAGGAGGCCTGGACTCCGTGGGCGAGACACACGAAGCATGAAAACAGCACCTAAAGAAGAAGGCCTCGGGTTCCAACAAGATTTACAAGATGATTAAGAAGAATGATTTCATGCAAAGAAATTGGGTGTCCCAGGCTGGTCAGCAGGGTGCCCCTGAGGATTTAAGAAGATGAGATATCAATGATCATGAAGGGTCCTTGATAAAAGGGGGTAAAGGGAAGAAGGGTGGAATGACACTGAACTTTCCAAGGTGAAAAGATGAGCATGTGCAAAGGCCCAGTGCTAGTGGGTTTGAGGGGCAGAATAGGCCAGGGGTGAGATGTAAGTGAAGGCCTGATTATTCAGGGTCTGGAAAGCTACCCGGGACATTGGTTTTTATTCTGGTTGGAATAGAAATATTTTCCTGAACTTATTTGAAGCCAGAGTACAATAGTTGAGCTCTGGAATTTTCCCCAAAGGCTTGTGTGTTAGAGTCTTGGTCCCCAGCTGGTGGCGCTATTGGGAGGTGATGGAAACTCTAGGAGGTGAGGCCTGGTTGGGGGAAGCAAGTCACCGAGGATGACTCCTTGAAGGATATATCCTGTTCCCTTTCCTTCCCTTTTCTCCCCCTCTCTCTCTCTTTCTGTCTCTCACCCTCTTTTCTGACTGCCACAGAGTAAGCAGCTCTTCACTCTAGATCCTTCTTCTGCCACGATGTTTTCTGCCTTCCCACAGATCAGAAACAACAGAGCCAAAAGAAATCTCTCCTCCTTTAGTTCATTTTCTCAGGTATTTTGTCACAGCAATGGAAAGCTGACTGTTATGGTTTGAAGATGAGTTGTGTCCCCAAAGCTGCTGTGTTCATGCAGGGATATTCAGAGGAGAAATGATTACCTTATGAGAGCGTTAGCCTAATCAAGCCATCCTAGTTTGAATGGATGAATGTCTGGTGACTGTAGGCCATGGCTGGATGAGGTAGGTCACTGGGGGCTGAGCCCTAAGAGGATTCCTTTTCCCTGCACCCCTTCTCCCACTCCTCCCTTCCTCCCTCTGCTTCCTGGCCACCATAGACAGAGCACACTCCTCCACCATGTCCTATTACCGTGATGTTCTGCCTCATCTTGGGCCCAGAGCAATGCAGTCGGGCAACCATGGACTGAACCTCTGAAACTGTGACCCCACATAAACTTTCCCCCTCTAAGTTGTTCTCATCAGGTGTTTTAGTCACAGTGACAAACAGAAAGCTTCAGAAAGATCACCCTGTCCGCCACGCAGAAGACGAACCACAGGGCTCACGAGCACAAGGAGGGAGCCCAGTTTGGAAGCTGTCGCAGGAATCCAGGTAAGAGGTGTGTGTGGCTTCGAGCGGGTTGAACACATGCGGATGGTGAGAAGCGGCCGTCCACAGGCTGCCGGCGGTCGGCAGAGAAGACAGACGTAGCGATGCACTCACAAGGGCATAGTGGGTTAGATCTAGGGCATGAGGAAGTCGAGATGAGCTTTACGTTTTCGATCCCAGCAACTGGTAAAGTCTTGCCACTTCTCGTGCTGGATAATGAGGGAAGAGGAGCAGGTGGACTGGAAGCATATTTGGTTTGAGATGTCTGTTAGAGGATTATAAAGAGAGGGTAGTACCTGGTGCCCAGGAGAGAATTCCAGGATGGAAATTAAATTTTGAAATAAAAATGTCATGTCTTCCTAAACCATGTCAGCGGATGACACCACCCAGAGATAGTTAGATACAAGGGGTGCGTTCCTCTACACTGTAGTCAGCCGCACGATGAATCTGAGGAATGTGCACACCACATTCCCCTGCTGGAGATTCCGGGAGTCCGCCAGCATGTTAAATGCTCCTGGTAAGTCTTGCAGCCAGTTTAAAAAAAAAAAAAAAAAACTGAGATTGACTAATTTCACTTAGCATTATATTCTCCAACTTCATCCATTTACCTGCAAATGCCATTATTTTATTCTCTCTTATTGCTGAGTAAAATTCTAGTTTGTATAATGCTAAGTGAAATTAGTCAATCAAAAATCCAAATACCGAATGTTTTCTCTGATATAAGGAGGCTAGTTCACAGTGTTGTTGGATGGGGGTACATAGGATTAGAGGAACACTAGAATGGTCAAAGGAAAGGGAGGGGAAGGGAGGGAGCAAGGGGGGAGGGGGGGAAGAAAAAAAAAATTGGCGGTTGAATGAGATGGATATCATTATCCTAAATGCATGATTGAAGATCTGAATGGTACATATATACTTTGTATACAAGCAGTTGTATGTAAAAAGATGCTATACTTGTGCATTATGAATAAGTAAGTAAATAACTAAATTTAAAAAAACTGATTAAGTTGGTTTCAAACAGGATTTCCCAAAGTTAATTGATCGCAGAACACTTTTATATATAACACACCGTGGAGCACCAAGAACATCAAGAACTCGAGTGGGACCTTCAAGAATGAGCAGAATCAGTATAGGACACTAGTGTAGAAGAACTTTCTAGAACAGGGGTCAGCACACTCCTTCCTTAGAGGCCAGAAAGTCTGTATTTGAGTCTTCGTGGACCCTGTGATCTGGTCTCTGCTGCAACTTTGCCATTGTAGTATCAGAGCAGCTACTGATGACGTGTAAATGAGCCGGCGTGGCTCTGTTCCAGTAACAGGCAGCAGGCCAGATGTGACCCGCACATTGACATCATTTTCTTCCAAAAGCAGGCGGAAGGCCAGATGTGACCCATGGGCCGTAGTGTGTTGATGTCATTCTCTGATGTAGAACAAGGAGATCTAAAAAAGGAACACTTGCCTAGCATACGAAGATCCTGGGTTCAATCCCCAACACTGAAAAAAAAATAAAAATAAAGATTAAACAAAATACAAAGCCGGGTGCGGTGGTGCACGCCTGTAATCCCAACACTTGGGAGGCTGAGGCAGGAGGATCGCGAGTTCAAAGCCAGCCTCAGCCATGGCGAGGCACTTTCCAACTCAGTGAGACCCTGTCTCTAATAAAATACAAAAGAGGGCTGGGGATGTGGCCCAGTGGTCAAGGGCCCCTGAGTTCAATCCCTGGTACCAAAAACAACAAAACAACAACAATAAAAAATACACAAGTTAGGGAAAGCTGTGACAAGAGGAAAGGGCAGAACGGGAAAAAGAGCAGCAAATGCTGGGGGCGCCGTGGGGAGCCGGGCTGGTGGAAGGCCGGTGCTTGCTGGGTCATCTCAGGAGGGAGGAAGGAAAGTTCTAGGTCCTGCTTTACAGCTAGGGAAACAGAGACTTAGAGGTTAAGCGACTTCCCCAACCGGGAGCCGAGCCCAGGTCACCTGATGCTGAGCCCAGCCCTCTGGACCACTCTTCGAGGTAACCGGCCACATGGAAGGAATGAGGACGCAGCCTCCGGCTGGAGGCATGGAACTCTACCCAGATGCCACCTCCACCCTCGGTCCCTGCCACAGCCTTGGAGATGGATGACAGGCTGGCCTAGCCACGCCCCTGTGCCTGCCCCCTTGCCCTGTTAGATGAAAGGGGAAAGCGTCCCACCAAACAGGGCAGCGCCTGCGTGAACAATGCCAGCGCCTCTGGTGCCCACGACAGCGAGGAGACGTCCAAGGAAACACCGATATTTATTTATCTCCTGTTTTCTTTCAGATCTAGCAATGTGACAATAACACGTGTCACCGTGAGCCCAGGCCCTGCTGGCAACACCTTGAAAACTACGCGGAGGTTCAGAAAATAAACAGCAGTCGCTCTGATTCCAGTGATAAAATACCAGTGTAAGGAGAGCCTCCTGGGACCCATAATCTGGAATTGTCAGGGGATAAGAATTGTCTGTCTTTTTGATAAAAGATGTCAGCTATCCTTCTGGCTTTTAAACAGAAAGAAACACTTCTGATTATGAGACGGTCGTGGATCACGGAGTCTGTTGAAAGAATCCGCGAGGCCAATAAATGTGCTTGCCTCGCTCATCAATGTCCTTAAAATTTCTTTATCAGAATGAAATTCAGCCAAATCAGAGTCACCAATAGCCCACAACTCCAGCGCCCTGTGGTTCTCGGAGAGCGGGCGTGGTGAGAGGCTAAGCTTCCTGATTGCTATTCAGTTCAAAAAACTGCAAAGACCATTCCAGGATCCACAATTATCATTATTTTTCTTATGGCTCAGGACTAATAAGCCTCCTGAAAGATGGTTCCGTCGTTTGTGGTCTGTGGTTGTCTGTGGTCTGTGACTTGTTTTGCCTCGAAAAATGCTACAAGTGCTGTTTTCTTTCTCAATTGAAATTCAACAGGGGGAAAAAAATAGCCCAATTAGGAATCATCAGCAGACGGCTCACACATAATAAGTCCCAAATAAATAAATGTTTACTGAATGAGTGAATGAGGATTAAATAGTCGCCCAGACTGGGACAGACTATAAAGATCCAAAATAAGAATTGAAGTAGCCGTCGATAGCTATTGATCAAGGCAAGCTAGAGGACTAGTCCACCTCACAGGCATCAACCTTAATTGACCTCATTGTGAAAGGTCACTTATTCATCCAACAAACATTCATGGTGCGCCTACTGTGTTCCAGGCTCCCTGCTAAGTGCTGAGAGCACAGCATGGTTCCTGACCATCCAGTGCCCATGATCCAAGGACAGGGGAGATGACAAAACAGAAGGACACAAACTAAGGAAAGAATTTAGGTTCAACTAAGTGCTGCAGTTGAGGCCAACAGGCATTAACCTACACTAGCTGGGGGATCCCGGAGCCACTTTGAGAAGGGGTCACTTAGTCTGAGACATCAAGAATGAGAAGGCAGCAGCCGTGTGAAATCATGGGCATTTGCAGAAAACGAAATCAACGTTGCTCAGAACAGAGTCATTTTCTGTGACTTGACACACATTTCTTCTTCCTCAGTTTGGGAAGCCAGAAGTCCGAAGCTGGTATCACGAGGCTTCAATAAAGGTCACCCTCGCTGGGGGCTTCAGCAGGGAGTCCCTTTCTTCCCCTTCTGGCTGTGGTGGCTGCCAGCCCTCCTTGGCTTGTGACCACATCACGCCAAACTCCGGCCTCACGTTCACCTTGCTTTCTCCTCCGCCTGTGTGTCTCCTCCTCTTCCGAGCCTGCACCAGACGCCCCCTGAATGTCATTATTCCTGCCAACAATCTGTGTAAGTCCCCTAGGCTTGTCTTTCCTATGCCTCAAAGTTCTCCCAGCCCTACCCACTCTTCACTTCCAAAGCCACCGCGGCGGGTTTAGGTCTTCGATCCAAGAGCACCCTGCTTCTCCTGGCCAGTTAAAAATCTCTCAAGTTAATCGAGATGTCCCGAGTA
The DNA here is from genome assembly GCA_025594165.1 of Tamias sibiricus. Taxonomy (NCBI): domain Eukaryota; kingdom Metazoa; phylum Chordata; class Mammalia; order Rodentia; family Sciuridae; genus Tamias; species Tamias sibiricus. Next base: position 31,156,647 of record CM046672.1, read on the forward strand.
TACTCAGGCTTGCTCTCCACGTGCACAGTGGCTGTGTCATTACGAAATGTGGTTTAGAAACCACGCGATGTGTCCCTTGACCACGGATGGCTTTTTGACTTTGACATATATTTGCAATGTGTTATGTCATTCAGTATTATCTAAAACTAATAATATTCAGTGTGATTGTATCTTTTCTGGCCTGGGTCATTGGCATGAACTTCTGCTACTGCTGGTTAACAAAGCCCAGCCCCAGGGATGCTGGGGACCCCTCGCTGAATGCTCCCAGCCTGCTAGAGTTTGTGCCTAAGAGCTGAGGTCTCTCAAAACTGCTGGGATTACTGACGGCTTTCCCACTTGGGTTTCCTTGCAGTTGTAGGCTCCATGCCAGACGGCAGCGCCGAGCCTCACTCCCATGAGCCTTCATGCTGGAACACCAGGCTTGCTCAAGGTTTCACCACCAACAGATGAGGCTGGGCCGCGGTGATCTTTGCCAAACACAAATGGAAAGTCACTGTCCCCCTCCCCACACACACGCGCCACATACCCATCTACCCCCAGCCTATCTGCATGCTGAACCAATTAATGGTTTCTCATTGCTTTGGGGATCATGCCTTGGCGTGGCCAACGTGGCCCAGCTGGTGTGGCTCCTGCTGACCTCCCCAGACCTGCCTGTGTACAGCAGCTCCACCAGCTTCTTCAGTATCTTCTACCTGCCAAGCTCCCTTGGGTCGCTGGGCCTGTGCACCTGCAACGCCCTCTGACAAGACTGGGTTTTTCCTCTTTCTCCCTTTTCTGGTGATTCTTCTCAGGCTTCAGGTCTCAGTCACCATCAAGCCGGCTCCCCCTGACTTCACTAGGCACGGATGGCTCCCAAAGTCTGGGTTTCGTTCCTCTATCGTTCTTGTCACAGATGACTCAGTTGTGCCTTTGTTCATGTGGTACTGTAACGGTCTCTCCCCACCTGGGTCGTTCATTCCCAAGAGTCTGTATCCCTTCTGTTCATTGCTGTGTCACATGGCTCTTGCTGACATATCTGCTGAATGAATGAAGGACCCGTGAAAGATCTAAATTGCCATGGCAGACAAAGCTCTCCCAGGACATAGTGTTTATCTACTGCAAAAGAAGAAAAGTCACATTTCTTGGAGAATTACTCCATTTATAGGGAAAATCAGGCCCCCCTCCTCTCTAGACCAGTCTTCCATACCCTGCACAACTAGCCCAAACTGGGCAGGCCAAGGCCTGTTATTCTGCAAGAAAATTGTCTGACTTTTGCCAACTTGTGCTCAACATTGACACGCTATAAATAACATCTTCCTTTGAGCATCGGAATGGTCAAAGCATAGGTGAATTAATTAATCCAGTTTTCTGGGTTGGTGGGGACAGTCTCTGTTTATACAAATTTTCACGTAATGTGCTATTTCTACAAAATAGTATACAACCTGGATGTAACGGATCACCATCATCTTTGGTATGTCACAGGGTGTTTCAGACCCTAGAAGGCTCAGGGGTGCCTTTGAGGGGCCTGAGAGTCCCTGGTGAGGTTAACCTTACAGGTTCTGGGACCAGGCTGTCCTTGGTTTAGATCCTGGTGTTGCCATTCGCTAACTCCTCTGCACTCTTCCAGGGTCCCTTCTCTGTCTTTATCAGGAAAATGGGAATACTAGCCCCTCTGTCATAGGGCCACAAGTATTTAATAAGATAATTGACTTAAAAGCATTAGGTCAACCTCCCAGCACACAGCAAGCACATGATAAATGTCTGTTCTTAATAATGGACAGGAGTCAGCCCTTGCAGGCACGGGGTCCACTCTCAGTACATCCTCAGTGGCTCACAATATACAAGATTAGGTTGGATCTGGAGGGTTTTCAGACTAAAACCCTGATGTTCCCTGCCAGGTATCTTGCTCATAAAAACCAAGAACCAGAAAACCTTGGGTGATGAAATTCAGCCCGCTGCCTGGACTCTGTGTTAACAGGAGTTGACAACATTGGAGCAAGTCAACACTACAGGCGTTGGACCAAATGGCAGCTCTGCCTTGCCAGGGTGAGGGACTCGTCCTGTGTTTGGAGTGGGGCGATGGTTTCCTGTTCCTCCGGACTTGCGTCTAATTCCGGCCAGAGCGTGTACCAGATGCCCCACTCCAGACAGGCCCAGCAGCCATCTATCTTGATGAGAAGCAATTTCATAAATTCAAACGGGGCACATTTCCTACGCCATTTATTTAGCTTAACAAGTTAATCAGAGTGCACGAGCCCAATTTGTCACTGTGCTGTTTTCTTTCACTGGCTGCTTTAATTGTATAACTATGCCCAGAGGTTTGATGAAATTTTGAACACATCAAACAATACGTGGCCCGCTATTTTGAAGCAGGGCATCCCCCCACACACACACACACACACCTCCTCGGAAGCTTCCGGCTCCTGCTTCCCCAATAGCCTGGTGTCATTTGGTTACTGATCTTTTAGATATACCCACCCCCCAAAAAAAAAAAAAAAAAAAAAAAAAAAAAACCTAGGGCCTGAACCGTGTAAACGGGACGGGTAAAGGGCAGAAGGGAGAAAGGATACTACAAAATGCAGCTGTCACCGACTTCTGGTGGAATTCCAGAAAATGCCAGACCATATCTTCTCCCAGACCTCTCTCGTAGGGATGATGCGGGGTGGCAAAGGAGGCTTGAGAGCATGCTCCCTGTGCCACACGGGTCTCTTCTGCCAAGTTCTCATCTTGAGTGGCTTTCAGCACCTGATGGATTAAGGGCGGGTAGCGGGGCCGTGAGGCTGGTCCCTGGAAACTGATAATAAATCTGAGACGCGTCGCACAGGTGGTGGGGTCCTTTGAGCTGGATGGCGGTGGGGGAGGGCAATAAACCGAAACGAATGTGCCTGCATTTGTTCTGGAAGTGTGACTTTTTTGGGATTTCCTTTTTTTATTTGTTTTGAATTCCCTCCTCTCGGATTTAAATCTCCTGTCTCCTCTGCGTTGGTGTTCACGTTTCAACCTATAAATTTCATTTTAATAAAGGAAATGTCTAGCCAGGAGATAATATGGGCTCTAAAAAAAAAATTTTTTTTAAGACAGAAAATTTCTGTCCCCGCCCCACCCCCACCTCGCACACATTTGGCCTCACAGCCAGCCCCAGATGTTCCCTCTGCCTTATCGATGTGCCGAAAAGAAATGCAACCCGCCCAGGCTTTCAAATTTTCCACCACAGGAACAAAAGACAACAGGAGGGCAGGAGGAGGCCTTGCTGAAGTTGGAGCTGGACAGGCTCAGAGGGCCATGGAAGAGGCCAGGGCTGCAGAGGAGCCCCGAGAGCTGAGGCCACCGACCTGTGCTCCCCCGGCTCACCCCTCACGCCCCTGTGAACCAGCCGGGTTACCTGCCAGGGTGAGGCTGCAGGAGTGGCCCTGATGTCAGTTCCTGATGATCTTCCCGGGCTCAGGTTACAGGCTCTGCCTGAATCACGCACATGGCCCAGGGCACAGCCGCCTTCCTTGACGGGAATTTCCATTTCCCATGGTGGCGACCCAGGCTTCCTGTCTAGAGCCATCTGTTGAACCAAGGCCCTTCCTAGCACGCCCAGGAGGCCAGCGACCAAGCCCTCTGCCCCCAAACACCCATCCCCAGAGTCCCAGAGGGAGCCTGCCCCTCTGAGCACTGTAGCTGAGACTTTAACTTCAGTGCACACAATGGATCCTCTCTGTCGTCCCCAGGTGAGTGAAGCATGTCACAAATCACAGGGACCTCAGTGTGCCCACAAGGCCCCCAGCACATGCCAGTCAGGGCTGCAGTGTGCTCTCTCCTTGTCTGGCCCCTGCCACAACCCCCTCATCTGGACTTCCTTTGCACCCCCAGGTATCTCATGGGCAAATGCTGTTATTTTAACATTTAGAATTTTATTTTAATAGGTAATAGAAATGAATCATTTTTTCTTTTAGAATAATGACATATAAGCCGGGCGCGGTGGCGCACGCCTGTAATCCCAGCACTTTGGGAGGCTGAGGCAGGAGGATCTCGAGTTCAAAGCCAGCCTCAGCAATGGCGAGGCACTTAGCAACTCAGTGAGACCCTGTCTCTAATAAAATACAAAAAAGGGCTGGGGATGTGACCCAGTGGTCAAGTGCCCCTGAGTTCAATCCCCAGTACCACAAATAAATAAATAAATAAATAAATAAAAAAATAATGACATATAGTTATCTTTTCAAATAAATGTATCTGCATACAGAGGTGAGTCCCTTTATATTTCAGGAAGGTAAATGTAAGAGCCAGCTGATGGTGAGCAGCGAGGAGGGCCAAGGAGAGACTGGCATGGTGCCGTGGTTGAGGGCACACACCTGAGTCTGAAACCCAGCTCTGGAATTTGCTAACTGTGTGACCTTGGGTGAGTACCTTAACCTCTCTGTCCCTCCCAGGATTGCAGGGAGTTAATGCTTAAACTGCACAGGGTGAGTTGTGTGCAATGTTGCTGCGCCACCTTTGGGGAGCTCCAGACTCTTGTACTGGGCTGCCCTGTGCTGCCTGGAGTGATGTTTCTAGAAGCTGAATCAGATCTTGTCAAGTCCCTGCTGACAACTCTGCCTGTTGCCTACAGGATGAAATCTGAACCTCTCACAGTGGCCCCCAAGGGATTCTGGGAGCTGTCTCCACTCCGCTGCTACAACTTCTTTCCCAGCCATTTGCGGTCTGTGCTGGACGATGCTGTTAGACTAAACTTGTTCCTGCAGCCCACATGCACCTCCCCGGTTCATACCTCTATACATTTGCCCACGCTGTGACCTCTGCCCCACGGGCCTCTCTCTCGCCTTGTCCTGCGGGCAAATCACATTTCAAAGCTTGTTTGAATATCAGTTCCTCAAGAGAACTTCCTGGATTCCTTGTCCAGCCCAGGCAGGGTTAGGCCCTCTGAAACCCCAGAAGATCATTAGAAGGGACTCCATTGAAACACAGAAAGCTAAATCACGCAAAATTAAAGTGGGTTCCTAGAGACCACGCACAAGACTCATGTGAATAGTGCGAAAGTGTTTGATTTATATTTTTATATGAAAGCAAAATTATTTCAAAATACATTTATCTGATGCTTGACGACATCTAAGCTCTCACTGCCGCTATGCACTTATTTTACGAACTAACGAGGAACAATTCCTGCTCTGAGCACTTAATTCCTATAAAATTATGTGATCAATAAAACAGTATTCCCTCCATATTTGGCTTCAACAGAAAGGTTATTTAGAAAGACCATTCTGTGTGCAGAGAGTTTTCATTTATTTTCTCCAGAAACTCTCAATACCTTGATATTCAACTTAATGTTCCTTTTCTTGGCTTGCCAACTCCTCCACCTTGGCCAGGTAGGGCCTCTTTGAACACCAGCTTTGAGACCTCTTCCAGGTCCTTCTCCAACCTCACTTTCATCAGCGTCATGAAAGCCTTCATCTTTCGCAAATCTGCCAATTTCCGTTTGTAATTGATTTGAGTTGTACAACCCATGTGTGGTTAAGATGCTTACAACACATGACAGTCACAAAGAGGCTGAAGACAAAGAGACCTATGCAGGGCCTGGAGGAGTGTTCTGAGCAGATTTGCTCCACTACTCAACTCCAAAAATCAGGGGTTGAATATGGAGATATCAAGGACCCCTGTCCCATACCTCCAACCACCTACTGCATTATCACTGGACATTGTACCTTGAGCGTGTATCCAAAATGTGCCTTCAGGTCCTGTATTCCCCTCTTTTTTTTTTTTTAATACCAGGGATTGAACTCGGGGCGCTCAGCCACTGAGCCATATCCCCAGCCCTATTTTGGATTTTATTTAGAGACAGGGTCCACTGAGTTGCTTAGCACCTTGCTTTTACTGAGGCTGGCTTTGAACTGCCGATCTTCCTGCCTCAGCCTCCTGAGCCGCTGGGATTATAGGTGTGCACCTCTGCACCCGGCTGCTCCTCTCTTCTTTCTTCTAAGTTCACCCCAGCAGCCCCCAGTGCACACAGTCAGCTACACCCACCCTTCTTCCATGTCCATTTGCAAACCTCAAATGTTAAGAAAGGTGGTTTTCAAGGATAACATCTTGCAAGAATGGCAAATACATTTTTATTACCATGCTAAATCTTAGCAATGAATACAGTCAGACAAGACCAAGTAAGAGACCAGGGAAGGCCTCCGTGGGAAGGACCAGCATGGAGTGCACTCACATCCGCCCCGGCCCACGTGGAGAGTGGGGGAGAACGGGGTGTGGGATTGCTGACCACGGTGGACGGTCCGCCCGCGGGTCCTCTCCAAGAGCCCTTCTTGTCGGTCCCTTTCTCAGCCTGCTCAGTCATCTAGAAGTCATCCACGGGCCTCTTCTGCTGCCAGGGGAAGGGCCAGCTTGGGCTCCTCTAAAGCAGTCTCACATTTCCTAAGTTTCCTTCTCTGTCAGAAATACCAACACCGCAACACTCACCTCTCCCGTCCCCAGGAAGAGTGTGAGTCTCACTTCCTGCTAAACCCACATAGGCTCCCCTAGAGCCTCCAGATACACCAGAAATGGGTCACCAAGGGACAAGTTCCCGCTCCCTTCCAGGGGAACAGTCCATCTGTCCCTTAGTTCATTCATTCCTTTATTCATTTGTTCAGGGAATCAGACCCTCAGTCAACACTTCCCATGATGCAGAGGGCCCAAAGCCAGCCAGGGTCAGAGTCCACCTTGGGGCAGAGGTGGGCGGGGTCCTGTGGGTCTCTTGGAAGGAACAATGTCTCTGTGAGGTGATCACTTTTACAGCGTTCAATTATTTATCAGTTCTTAGATTTTTATTTTGGAGACAGATTTAATTTAGACAGATACACAAATTGACAGACTAGATACACCTCCAGATACCCTTCACCCACTCCACCCATAAGTTGACTAATTTCACAAATAGCACATGAGCATTTTTATTTGTAAAAATTATTTTCAAACACTGACTCGAAGCTTGAGATCTCCTGCAGCCACCTGCCCCAGCTCCTCGTCCCTTGCCGAGCCAACTGCTACAGTTAGTTTGGTGGTTTTCTTTCCTATAGATAATCAGGCACCTGTAGAAATAGATAGAAATTGATTTTCTGTGTATCTATGGAAACATGAATTGTTTTGCTCTGGGTTTTTTCTAGAGCTTTATCTTTTTTTATTTTTATTTTTTTATATACCTTATTTTACACTGAGTCTGCCCACATATGGCTTTATCAACAAAGAGAGTTTTACAAGCCTGTACATTGAGCTCTACCCCTAAGTCATCACTGAGAATTCCTGCTGACCAGAGGGGACCAGGGGCACAAAGTAAATCCTGGGGAGGTAACTGCTACCATACATAGCCAGCTGCATTATCTAGAGGTTTCTCTTTGGTTTTCTTCAGTAACCTTCTAAACAACACTGTCATGAACATCTTTGTGAAAAGTGTTCTTGGTTCATGTACAAGTTTACCTTCTAGTGTAGATATCTACAGGTGGATCGCTGGGTCAAAGGACAGGCCTATGCTCATTTTTAATCTTAGCAACCTTGCCGAAGTTTCTCAACCAAATTACTCTCCCATTAAAAAAACAATAATAAAGTCTAGAGACTGGGGATGTAGCTCAGTGGTGCAGCATTGACTGGCATGTGGAAAGTCCACATTTCAATTCCCAGCACCACAAACAGGAAGGAAAGAAGGAAGGAAGGAAGGAAGGAAGGAAGGAAGGAAGGAAGGAAGGAAGGAAGGAAGGAAGTCCATTTTCCCACAACATACAGTACTGAAATAATTAAACTTTAAAATTATTAGCAATCTGAAGGGTGCACAAATGCATGAACTTTTTATTTGTTGCATTTTCCTGATAACTGGAGGATCTGAGCTATCTTTTCTAAATCTAATCTTTGTCTCTTTTGACCATCTCATGTTATTGAATGAAGATAAGGTCATTTGAAGCAAAAAAAAAAAAAAAAAAAGGTGGCCTATGCTAGCCACCACTTTCTCGGGATTGATTCCATGTCCTTGTCCCCTCTGGTCACTATAAACACTCAGTGATGTTACAGTCCCATTTCTTGAGCGTCCAGAGTTCTGTGGTTGGGGGAGATTGTAACAAGAACACTGGGCACAGAGCCTGACTTCCAGGATCTAAGGTGACTTCAATAAAATGAAGATTTCTCCAGTATTTTAAATCAGAAAAGGCTTTTTTGGGGGAAGAGTCTGGACTACTGGGACAGGGGCAGGGGCGACACCGTTCTGGGAAAAGCAGGTGGAGAGCTCTTGGCATCCAAGGGCAGGTTGCCAGCTCTGGCCGCTGGCCACGTCTCCAAGGCCTTGTGCTGAGCTCTCAGGCCTGCTAATGGCCCACCCCATCAGGGCTGGGCTTCTAAGGACCCAGTGATCCCCGGAGAACTGGCACCAGCCTCAGAGAGGACACAGCTGTGGAGAAGGCTAGTGTTACAGGTAATTTTGGCAATTAAGAGTCATGTTCAATTAAACAGATTTGTATCATGTTACTTGGGAAGGCCAGCAGCCTAGGGTGTGTCCCCAGCCGAATTAAGCAGAGAACTTCAAGTTCCAAGCCCAATCCCTCCGCTGTCTTCCCCGTCCAAGAACGCCTCTCCACTCCCGGCCCAAGAGCTCGCAGCAAGAAACACTCGCCCAGGGGCCTCCCTGCGGCTTCCACCAGCTGTCTGCATGGAGCCTGACAAGCACCCACTGTCTGTCACCCCCTGTGACTCTTTCCAGCCACCCTCCCGTTTTAGAGATGAGCAAACTGAGTCTGAGCACTGAAACCCGACTCAGGTTGCGTGATTCATAAAATAACTCAAAGCCAAAGACTCTGAGGTAAGAGCTACAGAGCTCCCCCTGTCATACTCAGGACATTTGTGAAAGTCTGTTTTGCTTTGCCCAAATGCCGGTTGTATATTTATTGACTCTATAAGTTTCTTTAAATCAGCTCAGTTGGAAAAACTTATATACCTTACTCTAGCAGGAACACTCAGGAAATGATGGGATTGGTGTGCAAACTGTAGGTGTTTACTTATAAGCCCAATATGGTATTCTTAGTTTATTTTGTATATCACCCAAAAATGGCCTTTTATGTGGCCAGGATGCCACTTTTGTATCTCACCTTGGAAACAGCACCCCACCCCACCCTAGGCTGCCCCTCCGCCTCTGGCTGGCTCTTGGGTTGGAGGGAAGCGTGGGTGGGGGTGGGGGATTGCAAGCTCTGATATGGCAGGACCTGTATTAAAATCCCGGCCTTGCCACTTAGGAGCTCCCTGAACTTGGCCCCATCTTGAGCTTCCGTTTCCAAGTCTATAAAATGGCGCTCATGAAATCACCCTCCCTGGTGGCGTGCTGAGGTGACTCAGGAGATGCAGCCTGAGATGAACTTGGCTCTGGGTGGCTCCCTTGAGGTTCTGCAGTCACTGGGAAGGAGCAGAAGGAGGTCACAGCCTCCCTCCCGCCTGGAAGAGGTCAGAGCGGGGTTCAAGTGCCTGCAGGTCTGCAAGAGCCGCTGTTCACACCTCTGGGCTGCTGGTCCCTCAAACTGAGGAAGGTCTCCAGGCAATGCCGAGCTTCTGCCTCGGGTTCAAGTCTCTGCTTGGCTGAATCTCTGAGCTCAGTCCAAAGTAATGACCCCAGAGCAGCAGGTCAGGCCCTCCCCGTACTACCCCAAACCCTCCCCAGCAACACGGGGCAGGCGAGACTGGGAAATGTGGGCCAGAGAAGCACAAGGCGCCCCCTCCTGCTAGACACCCTCTCAGACAATCCAGGGCACATCCTCTTGCCTTGGCACTCAGCCACACCTGGGTTCCTAGGGAGACGGCATCTTCATCTAGACTAGGAGTGGGAAGTGGAGACGGGGCGACATTATGGTGCTGTTGGTGGACTTTCAACACCTTTGCTCTTGTGGGCCCCTTCCTCCATTAAAAAAATAATAATAATTAGAAGAGTTTACAGGGCCGGGGTCGTGGTAGAGCGCTTGCCTAGCATGTGTAGGGCACTGGGTTTGATCACCAGCACCACACATAAATAAATAAATAAAATGAAGGTATGTGTCCATCCACAACTAAAAAAAAAAATTATAAAAAACAGTTAACAATAGTGTTGGTATAAAGACAAATAGAATCCAGACTAGATTTGTTATTGCACATATATTATTTTTATATTCATTTATTCTTCTGATATGAAAAGGAATTCACATTAAGACATCTTCACGGGCCTCTAGGAGTACCCCAGACCTAGACACTGTGGCTATTGTGTCTAAAGGAGACGTTTCCTCCCTGCAGGAACTTCGTATGACAGCACCCCAGTATCCCAGGGGTGATCCCCAAAAGAGAGAGCCCCAAGGAAAAAAGTGTCTGTGGACAAGATGCTACCAAAAAATTCTCAGGGATCCAGGATGTGCCTAAATTTCCAAAACGGCCTGGAAGGAAAGACATTTTGTCACCTGGATAGTGAGTGGGACCAGGCCAGAGATTGGAGCGACTCCCTGCACCCCGGGCTGTGGGTGCCGACCTCGGGTGCTCTACCCAGAATGTCCAGGTGGAGGAGAAGCCAAGCAAGGCGAGGAGTTCAGTGAATGTAGTGCCGCACCCACCTACGGACAAATTCCCCCACCAAAGTCAGTGTGTCCCCCAACAGGCTCCTATCCAAGAAGTCTGCATTACCCAAAACTTCATACACCCGATTCAACTTACTAGTAGGATCCACCCTCAGTTCTGGCTGGCTCTGAGCAGAGCAGGACTTTACGGCTCGAGACAGAGGTCCTGAAGGAAAGCGTCAGGTCCAATGTCAATGCTTACATTGAAAGAAGGAATTTAGCAAAGGTTTCAGCGTCTCAGAGAAGCCAAAAGAAGGAAAATGCTTTTTCTTTGGGAAAGACTGGAACCAGGAGGAAGAGAACCTTCTGGAATAGCTCTTCCTGTTCCTCCTGACTGTGCACCTCTGTACCTCCCCCTGTCCTTCCCCTCTGGGCGGGCTGGCCTCCTCTGCCATCTGCCTCATGGGGCCAAGAGTCTGAGTTCCCAAGTCTGAGTTCCCACTCTGGGCACCAGGCACACCTCTGCGCCATCTCTTCATCTGGAAAGTCAACCCCCCAGAACAGAGACGTTGAGTAGCCCAGTGTGGGTCCAAGGTCCTCCCAGGAAAACAGGGACACCCAATGCCTCCGACACCTCTGGGCACCTATGCCCTGTGGAGGGAAGGCAGTTCCCACAGAGAGCTGTGGCGGCCGTCACGAGGAGCTGGAAGGCCACCTGAGAGACACCCACCTGGTGGTGAGTCCATCGGAAGCAGAAGGAGTGGAAGTTGAGTGGGTGGGAAGTCATCGTTCTGCTGGTTGAGTCCTGACCCCCGAGGGTGGTGGGCAGCCATCACGGACAGCTGCCTCCATTGGTGGTGTGCACAATCCCTCAACCAGAGGGTGATATTTACCCAAGCACTGCCCCGAGGGTCCTGGTCACAAACACACAGGCAGGACCAGCCCTCACACAGCACTGGGGCCGCGGGGTTGCAGTTGGTGCCTGGGCTCCGCACACTCCCTGGGCTGCGGGTGCCTGTCTTACAAACACCCCGTCTCTGTGGGGCCCTGGGCAAGGGCAGCAAGAGCAAAGCAGACCAGCACTGCGCGGGCCTCTGCGCCAGGCAGGGGACGGCAATTCCTGCCCGATAGCTCAGCGCTGGGCAGCGGCTGAGCCTCCACGCCAAGAAACGTTGCCGCCAACATACCAGCTACCCAGACGCTGGGCAGATGACGCGGCTCCTCTGCCATCTCTCCCGGGGAGCCTGCCAAGTCCCCAGGCCCAGCTAGTGCTGACATTTAAAGCAAAGTGTGTGTCAACCATATTAAACAATATACCAAGCTGTGGGTTATTAAGTGCAGGGTAAATTGACCACAGCAATTAAACAGAGATTAGGGAGTGATAAAGCCGGAGTCCCAGGCTGCGAACATGGCAGCACACGGCCCGACTCGTACATAGAAGTATGAACGCCGCGACACCAGCTCAGTGGCGCGGCCCTTGAAGGAAACGTGCCCGGTGCCCCCAGCCTACCAACCGCACCTAGGTTTAACTTTCCTTCTTTTGACATTTGGACTTTCTAAAGAAGTCTTGGCTCAAAACTGGCATCTAGGAATTATTGGAGACTGAGGCAGGGCCAGGGGACATGCCACAGGGCTCCTGGCAGCTGCTTTTCCTGTCTCTAGAACCCGGACACCCCAGGGCAACAGGTTGAGGTCCTTCCTGCAGGCAGAAGCAGACAGGAAGATCCCAGGTAGGGACAACTTCATCCCACCAACCCCAGGCACCGTGGCAGGGGTCTTGCCAACACCCTAGCGGCCTGTCTATCCCCCAGGACTTTGGCAGGCCCTGGAGGTTCCGACGTGGTGTGTGGGTCAGGGGAGGGGCGACCTGAGGGGGCTCTGACCTGAGGCCCACACAGCTGCCTTTTCCCTCCAAGGATTCCCCAGGCCCAGGGGCTGGCGGAGCCTGGAGGGTCCGGGCTGAGGAGTTGAGAACACAGGATGTGGAGTCGGGCTGATTGCATCCTGACCGCAGTCCTGCCTCTTGCTCACTCCATGACCTTGGGCAAGTGAGTTATCTTTTCTCAGGCTCAACTTCCTCACCTGTAAAATGGCCCAATTGCAGAGTACACCCTGCGAGCGAGTCTGCACACGTGCAGGTTCCTAGTTGCAGAAGGACTCCACAGAGAGGAAGGCATTCTCTGGTTGGCAGTGGGAGTCATTGCCATTATTGTTATTCCAGAACCCAGCATTGAATTTTGTCAATACTCCTGACTATTGGGGTGAGCTTATATTTTGGACTCTCAATATAAAGTCTTGTCAAGGGTTTCCTTCCATGGCCAGTGACCTCTTCATAAACAAAACCTATCGCTGTTCCCCTGCTCCATTCCATACTGGGGTCATCCAGGCCAACGCGGGTCTCAGACTCCCATAAAAGATGGCCTCCAAGCGGAGCTGGCTGCTAGGGGCTCGTGGGAACCTGGAGGGTGAAGCAAGGGAACAGCTAGGGCATTTCTCCGAGCCCTCTCTGTGGTTTCCAAAAGAAGTCGCTTCTCTGTGGCCCAGAATTCCCCGAGGCACCTGGCTGCAGCTTCCACCTGGGGACCCTGGTCCCTGGGCTGGGGAGACTCAGCCTCCACTCTTTATCCTCCAGCTCGAGGGACGAGGGCGGTGGCTGCATCCAGCTGCTGCTCACCTCTGGGCTACTTCACCACCCCTGCCTGCAGTCCCAGCTCCTCCTCTACCTGCAAGCAATTCCTGTGTTAACTTCCCTCCCTGGAGACACCTGAAACCTCTCCATGTTCCTGCCTGGACTCTAACCCACTTCCTCCCTCTCCAAAGCCCCTTCACTGAGGAGGGGTCCCCGAGAGCATCTCCGCATTCGACTTTTAATAGGTGAATTGCAAACACACCCTTAGACTAGACTCCAGGATTGAGGACCTGGGACAGCTTGCTTAATTAACCCTTGCATATCCAAAGCCCGGATGAGTGCAGACACATAGTAGGCATCTGATAAATGTGTACTAAATAAATAAACTAACGAGCTAAAGGAAGAGCCCTCATCTCTGTGGGAAGGGGTTTCGATATCATTGTGGAGTGGATGGAGGGAACGACTCTATCCCTTTATCCCAGCCATTTCTTCATTAGTAGGAGTAACAATAATAATGTTGTCTGAAGGTTGGTTACAGAGGGAGATTTCAGTAGCCTGGCGCGGTGGCGCACACCTATAATCCCAGCACTTGGGAGGCTGAGGCAGGAGGATCACAAGTTCAAAGCCAGACTCAGCAATGGCGAGGCACTTAGCAACTCAGTGAGACCCTGTCTCTGATAAAATACAAAAAAGGGCTGGGGATGTGGCCCAGTGGTCGAGTGCCCCTGAGTTCAATCCCTGGTACCAAAAAAAAAAAAAAAGAAGAAGAAGAAGAAGGAGATTTCAGGGGTTGGGAAGGGGATCATGGGAGGATTAGACAAACTCTAGATAGGGCAAAGGGGTGGGAGTGGAAGGGAGGGGCAGAAGGGTAGGAAAGATGGTGGGATGAGATGGACATCATTACCCTAAGTACATGTGTGAAGACACGAATGGTGTGACTCTACTTTGTGTACAACCAGAGACATGAAAAATGTGCTCTATATGTGTACTATGAATTGTAATGCATTCTGCTGTCATATATAACAAATATAAACTAAAAAAAAAAAAAAAAGAAGAAGAAGCAGATTTCATCTGTGCTTCCAGAAAAGCCAACACTGTCACTGAGATCAAGTAAGATGCAGTGATATCAATAAACTACAGTCTTGAGCCTTGGTCCTGACTGAGCTTTCTACACCACCCTCATTTTTTTCTCCTTTACTCCTTAATGTGGGTGTGGGGAGTGGTCAGGAGACTGTCTTGCTTCGTTTCACATATACTCTTATGAATCGCCCCAAAGTCCTTTCCGGTTGGAAGCAGATCTGAACGAATGAGTACAATAATAACGTACCCCAGAGATGTTGTGGGTTGGGGAAATGGCTTAACGCAGGGTGTTGGTCCATTTGCAAATGGGCCTCTGAGGTTTGAGCTACCACTGACCAAAATTTCAGAGCATTTTTTGGTTCTGAGTGGTCAGGAAGGATGAGGAATTTCTGCCCGAAACTAAGTACGTTCCAAACTATAAAAGCTTTAGCTGAACTGTAAGAAGTATGTATTTGGTGTCTCTGGGAAGGGGGATGGGGACATCCTTAGGCTGCCTTTGGCTTCTTGGTTTTTCTACCCCTACCTGCACTGGGGTTGATTTAGAAGGGCTCCAGTTCTACCTCCACCTTAGGTCACAATTTATCTGCCCCTTGACCTACCTAGCAGGACCCTGCTCTTAGCTAGCTGGGACCCAGGAGATCTTCTTATAAATTAATTCATACTAAAGTGTGAAGGGCCCTCTATGGGCTTAATGTGTTTGCATGTCAATGAGAAAGGTGCCTTAATCCAAGTCCTTTGGGAAGGATTCTAGACACCAACAATGGGCTCTCCTCTGAGAGATTTCTTGGAAGGAAGCCTTCCCACCTGAGTTCCTCTTCAATTTTCTATAATTGAGCCACAGTGGGAACTTGAGAAATCTACAATCACTGCCTGAGCTCCTGATACTTAAGTGGGTTGAATGAAATGGCCTCTTGGGTCTCTTTTTTAACTCAAATGCCGATTCCTTGAATCCAAATCTCTTAGCTCAATATTTAAATCTTCTCATCGTGTGAACCTAAACTCGAACTATTGTCCATGTTTCCCCTTCAGAAACCACAGACACCAGAGTCACAACGCCAACAGTAACACGAATGAAACCACCAGTGTTTCTTGAGCACCTATTATGTGACGGAGCCTCGCCACATCTTTAACAATATCATTTCCATTTTATAGATGGGGAAACGAGGGCCAGAGTCACCTTGCTCTTCTGCAGCATGCAAGGGCTGGAGCCAGGGTTCAAAGCCAAGGTGTCCATACCTCAAACCACATGTGGCTCCTTGATGGGTATACCTGTCTTCCAGATGAGCCACAGGGGCCCTCTCACTGTAGAGACGTGAAAACCAGGCTCAGAGAGGGTAGGCCAGCTGCTCAGGATCGTGCAAGCTGCAATTGACCTTCAAGGCACTCCCTTGGCTCTGCTCAGTTTCCCTTGGATGCCAAGACCCTAGAGTTTCCTTACAAGTCTGTCTGCCTCTGTCTCCCTCGTGGACACCTCCCTCCCCATCAAAAAACAAAAACAAAAAACAGAAAAACAGCAGAAAGCTTAGACAAGGAGGGAAGGAGGGATCTGGAGATTTCAGCCAAAGCAGCAGCAAGTTGTCTCTCATCCATGAAAACAAAAGTCAAGAAAGCCAAAGTCTTTTAAACTGACCCCCCCAAAATAAACTTCCCTTCTTCTGGGCTGGGACAGTAGATGCCAAGTTCCACCTCAGGTCTTTAAAAAACAAAATCAAACCAAACACTACTAAGCCTCCATGATTCCGTTTGTAATAAAAACACGGACTTCCCCTCTCCCCTGGTGGGGTGAGCGGCTGTGGTTGAAGAGACTGTTTTCATAGTCAGTTAATTATGCCCTGAAAGGAGGGCTGATGATCTAACTTCCCGCCCTGGGCTTGGCCGGAGAGCTCCCCAGCTTGGCTCCAGAGAGCTAAATGGCCAAGAACCTGACACTGGAGAGGTAAGAAAGGGCGGGGACGGAAGTCCTGCAGACCCCCAGCTCCCAGAGCCTTGACCAGGAGCCCTAGGGTGAGAACATCTGGCTCCACACCTGCCTCTGCCAGCTCCTGGCTGCATGAGTCATTTTGCCTTCCCAAGGGCTCGGTTTGCTCATCTGTAAAATGGGGATGTCAATGGCGCTAGGAGGAAAACGCTTGGATAGCACAGGCCCTGGCTCTGGGGCGGCTGACTGACTCATCTCTGGCTCTGCCTTCACTTCCCTTCCTAGATGACTCAACACCGGAGAGAGCCTGCCGAAGCTGTTGCTAGTTGCAGCATGCTCCTCCCCAGGAACAGCCCTAATAACCCTAGTGACCACGCAGCAAGCACTCCTGCTGTTAGTCAATCCTAAGAACAACCCTCCAAGGCAAGTCGTATTATTTTGTCCATTTTCTAGGAAAAAGTCATCAAGGCTGAGAAAACTGACTCATCTAGAAAGTGCTGGGGGGCAGAAATTAAAACTCAAAACTCAGTCCTTGTGCTATGGTTTGGATATGCTAAAGTCATGTGCTACAGTGCACTTTCCTTGCTTGCAAATGTTAGTTTTTTTCCCCCTTCCTGGAATAAATCCTTGTTACATTTTTTTGTTTGTCTGTTTGTTTTACTTGGTTTTGGTTTTTGTTTTGGTACTGGGGATTGAACTGGGGGCACTTGAACACTGAGCCACATCCTCCAGCCCCCCTCCCCCTTTTTTTTCTTTTTCTTTCTTTCTTTTTTTTTTTAATTTAGAGACAGGGTCTCACTGAGTTGCTTAGCACCTCACTTTTGCTGAGGCTGGCTTTGAACTCACCATCCTCCTGTCTCAGCCTCCCAAGCTGCTGGGATTACAGGTGTGTGCCGCCGCACCCAGCTAGTGTTATGTTTTTCATTGACTTTATCTTCTGTACCCAATGCAAAGTGGTCCTTCCTCCCTACACTGCTCCCTGCCCCTCACCAATCCTACCAGCCTCTCAATTTAAGTTTTCATTTTGAACACATATTTTTCTTGAATCCCCGCTCGAGGGACATTCTGAGGATCCAAGCTGGGCTGGGTGCTCTTCAGTTCTTCTATATAAAGCTGTGCTTTGGGGATTTCCTTTGTCTCTCACTGTGACTTCTTGGATTCCTTATCTTCCTCTTTTCTGGGTTACATTCTTGTTAAGCTATAAATGTGGTCCCCCTCAAAATCCATATGTTGATGCCCTCGCCCCCATTTTGAATACATTTGGAGATAGAGCCTGTGAAGAGGTGATAAGGCTTCATGAGGTCATAAGAGGGGCCCCAATCTAATAAGCCTGTGCCCTTATACATAGAGGAGAAACCTGGGCTGGAATTGTGCCAAATGGCAGTGCACTTGCCTAGCACATGTGAGGCACTGGGTTCAATTCTCAGCACATATAAATATATATAAATAAATAAAATTAAGGTCCATTGACAACAAAAGAAAAAAAAAATTAAAGAAGAGGAGAAATCAGAGCTTGCGCCCTCCATCATGAGAGGACACAGCACAAAGGCAACCATTTGTGATCTAGGAAAAGGGTCCTTACCAGAAACCAACCCTTTCAGAGCTGTGAGAAAATGTTCTTTTGTTGTTTAAGCTGCACAATCTGTGATATTTTGTTATGAAAGCCCAAGCTGACTTACACAGCCCTCATTTTGTTAAAATAATAACTGCTTAGCAGTTAATTTTTTTTAACCTTTCCACTTCAAAACAAAAAACAATGTAGATAAAGAATCTTCCAGATATGGAATTCTAGGATAAGAAGAATATCTTCTCAATGTTTTCTCAGGGTACTCCTTTGTTTTCTGACTTTCACCGTTGTGGTTGAGAAGTCTCCTATATTCTTATCTCCAATCTTTAAGCATTTCTTTTTCTCTGATAGTTTTAGGATCCTCTCTTTATCCTTGATGTTCTGGAATTTCACCATTATGAGCCTAGTGTCAATCTTTTTTCATTCATCATACTGAAAGCCAGTGGGTCACTGAATTTGAAGACATCTTGGTAGTTTTCTTGTATTTTTTCTTTGATTATTTCTTTGTCTCCATTTTCTGTGTGAATTTTCCCTAAACTTTCTGATAGGTAAATGACACATGGGTTTGGCCTTTGTGTTTTTAAAACATTCTTTTCCTCCTAAGAGACATCATTTTTCATTATTGATTTCAGAGGATTTTCTCAACTTTAATCTTCCAATTTTTCCATTTAACATTTCTTTTGCAATCATATTTCAGTGCCCAAGAACTCTTAATATATGCTTGTTGATTTTCATATTTTTTCATAGGTATAATATATTCTTATCACTCTGTAGCTGATACTTTAAAAGAAAATCTTTTGGCTGCTTTATTGTCTTATTTCTTGCCTTCATTTTTGTTTTGTTTTGTTTTTGTTTTTGTTGTTTGGTTGGTAGGTGGGAAGAATTTTTTTTATTCTCATGTTGAAGACTTCTCAAATGTCTCAAGACCTCGGGCTGTTTATATCTCATAGACATGCTCCAAAAAGTGACTAGGAAATACTGTGTGTGTGGATGGTCAGAGGCCGTATTTTGCTTTGGAGGATCCCCATGGGTGAATACCATTAGTCTGCCCTTAGGGGATAACCTATATTCCAGAGGAGAATCTTCTGATCCCTTAAAAGGTGGGAGTTGGGGAAAATGGAAGAATGATCACCAGGCAGCTGGAATTCAAGGAGCAAGAGAGAGGATGGGCCATTCAACAGTCTGAGTGAGACGTTACCTTGGTCTGTTCAGGCTGCAATTACAAAATGCCATTGATGTGCAGATTAAACAACAGACATTTATTTCTCATAGTTCTGGAGGCCAGGAAGTTTAAGATTCAGGCAGCAGGAAATCCAGCGCCTGCTGAGGGCAAGCTTCCTGGTTCACAGACAGCTATCTTCTCACTGTGTCCTCACATGGCAAAGGGAAGGAGGGACTCTCTGGGGCTTCTTTTGTAAGGTCACTAATGCCACTTATGAAGGCTCGGCCCTCATGACTTTAGCACTTCCCAAAGGATCCATCTCCAGATACCCTCATGATGGGGACTAGGGTTCCACAGATGAATTTTGAGGAGACACAAATATTCTGTGTATAACAAATGTATGGTTGTAATTTTCTTGGTACTCATTAGAAACAAGGAGAAGGAAAAAATGGCTAGGCAAGGAAGATGTATCTTATTGGTATCTTTCTTGGTTAGAATGTATTTTTGTCTGAAAATTCCAACACTTCTATCTACACATTCTCTGTTATGATTTCCATCTCAGAAAACATCTACCAATTTGCTAGATTTCTGACACATTTTCACCTTAAAACTTCCCAGAAAAGTATGAATTTTGGAAATAAATATTACTAAGTGACTGAAGAGTATTTTTTCACACTTTTATCTTTAAAAAGTGACAGTTTTGATAGCTAAACATCATAGTTCATTATGTTCTGTTTTAGCATTAAGCTTTTTTATTATACAAGTGAAAGTGTTCGTTACATGTAATCTAAACCAGGATTTTACAAATGTTTTCTGTAAAGAGTCAGATAGTAACTGTTTTCAGTTTTGTGGACCTTTGAATCTCTGGTACATCAATTATAATTCTGGGGCCATAATGTAAGTCATATACAATATGTAAGTGACTAGTCCTGACTGTGTTCAAATAAAACTTTATTTATAAAAATAGATGTCCAGGTTTGGTCTGCAAGTCATATTTTTTTAAGTGAAGAAAACAAAATTACCTGGAATCTTCCAACCAAAGATAGCCAATGTTAATATTTGGATGCATATCTTTTCAGTCACCTTTCCATGCATATACAGTCTATTTTCAAAATAGAATTACTATCTATACACAGTTTTACTTTGCTTTATCCACATACTATTTGAAGAATAATTATACTATTGAAGAGTCCTTTACTAGCATTACTATTAATAGTTAAGAAATACTTCATTACATACGTGTAACACAACCTATGTAACTATTCCATTGTGGATTTTTTTTTTCAATTTTAACCTTTATAATAAAGAATCAGTTATTAAATTTAGTTGCTATGTATGGGTCCAGCCCCACTAATGCCTGTTCTGGTTAGTTGATGCCCTTTGCCATTCCAATCACTAAATATTTCAAATGTCAACCCTAGAAGCTATATCAGAATAAGTATTATCAGAATTAAAGTCTTGTGCAATTTCATAATCATTTACTTAGGATAAATTCATAGGAAAGGAATTGCTCCTTACTGTGTATTAGCATTTTCATATTTTCCACAACCATTGTGAAATCAACTTCTAGAAAGGCTATATTAATATTTAATCCCGTCAGCAGAATATGAGAGAATCTCTTTTCTACAAAGTATCCTTTTAATAAATAGATTTCACAAGTTAGCATAAAATTCTCAGACTCACAAGTAATATCCTTGACTAATGTCATCTACTTTGTTTCTTGAATAGTGCATGGAGGAAACTCTCTTAATGAGACAACTTGGGGTGGGGTGGGGCGGGGTGGGGCGGGGCTCATTCCTCCAGTAAGGTGACCAGATTCGGGAGCGGCTGACTCCTCCCACAAGCCTTCCCAGGACCCCTACATGGGCAGCGGGTCCTGAATTTGACCAAGACGTGACCTTCCTGGGGGTGGCGGTAGTGAGCACCTTCTCTATATTTTACTAGCCAAGCTTAGATGGATCCAAGACGCTCCAGCAGATCGCTGGGTCAAGTGCGTACCCCCGTGCTGGGCAACGAAGAACTGACCAGATGTGCTGTGTGCAGCAATCCCGGGATCCTGTGCAACAGCTGGCTGCGCCTGCGCGCGCCTGCTCTTCTTGTGTACAAGCTTCTGGAGGCCTTGGGGTGCAGTCTGAGGAGCCGCGCCTGTGCCCTGTTTCCCTCGTGTTTGAGTTTAAGCCCACAAAAACCTTCTTTGGGTGATATTGCTTGACCCTTTTTGATTTCTATCTCAAGTGGAGCAAAAGAACCTCAGATGAACTGGTAACATCAAAAAGCTCTGTTTTGCCTTTTCCTCCTTTCTACCCCCAAATTGGGGAAAACCAACCTCAGGCTGATTGGTAACATCATCACGCCCCAGGCAGGTAGCCTTCAGCTAAGCCTTTCTCCCCAGTTGTGCTCTGTGGGCACTTGTCACACGAGGTGTGTTGAGAGAAGAGGAGTCTCTGGTGGAATAAACGTAGGAGCTGCTGAGTAGGGTCATCCGCACCTCTGAGAGACCCGCAGCTCACGGCCCTGTTAATAAAAGCTGGGGGAAACGGGACCCTGCGTTCAGCTGAACACTATATTTTACTCTTTAACCTAGAACTTTCCAAACACCTCCTTTTTCTCAAGTTATACCTATTAGAGATTTGATGAACTAGTTCATCCAAACGAGTTTGGAGAGTCTGGTCTAGCCAGTAGCCAAAAACACATAAACCTATCATTGTATATTTTAGCATCCCCACCCGATGATCCTGCTACGAAAGAGTGTGACAAAGAGCAAACTAGAAAACAGAAAATAAGGTTATTTCACCGGATAATCATAGAGGAGAAAAAGCTTCAAAAAATGAAGAGCATTCTTTCTGAAAAGAGGAGGGATGAAGGGAGCAACCTTGGTGGGACAGGGGACAGGTGATTACCACACAAAGCAGGCCGCCCACAGAGTGCGCGGAGGTTGCTCAACCTTCGCCAGGGGATGACAAAGCTGGGGAACTCATTACTCCGTTAAAGTCCGAAGAACATTTAGGCTAATTTGTGGATGTCAGGTTCGTAATGGATTATTCGAAGAAAGCTAAGGATTTGGGGGAAGAAAACATCGGTGACCTTTTGGAAGCTGACATCATAGAAGGAAATTACCTTGTTCTTTCCCTCTAGGTGAGTCATTTCTTAGTCCCTTTCTTAAAGGTCTCCAAAGAGACAGTCCCTAATAACCTGCCTCGTTGCTTGTCCATCATTAACTGCTGAGAAAGATCATTCTTGTGCGCATGGAAACCCCTTTATCTCCTTTGCCAACCTGGAGCTGAGAGGTACTAATTTAGAATTTTCCCTTCTTTGATTTATAAAGGTAAAGGAGGGTAGGGTAGCTAGAATGTGCGGAAGATCCTGGAACTTACTCCTACCATTGATTTCCATGATCTTCCAGGGTAACACTGAATTTTGAAACTTTTAGCAAGACATGCTTAGCATCTGCACTTGAAGAAGCAAGAGATCTCATCACGAAGGGAGAGCACTTCTTACAATGATTCCTGGGTAATGTGAACTCTGTCGAAACAGTCTTCATCCTCTCTCGAGAACCCTCTTTCATAACAGGAAACCCCCACAAGATCACCAATGCTGAACAACCCTGAGTCTCTGGGCACCCTGGCTTTGCAATCAAGAAAGCCAGAGACCTCCCTGAAGGTCAGCATCCCAGGCCTCCACTGTACTTGCTAACTTTCTTGACCTTGACAGAGAAGAGGGAGCATGCTGGAAGACCTCACGTTCTAGCAAGGAGAAGAGAGCATTTTGTCCAACCTCACTTCATGTTACAGATGACAGAAATGAGCCCGAGTTGCGGGGGCGGGGGGGTCTGCTTCAAGTTGCAAGTTATTGAGTCGTGTGGCTGGAAATCAGGACCCGAGCTCTATCTGTTTTCTCCTGTTCCTTTCTATACTAGACACATTTTGTTGTTGTTGTTTAATTTTCTTGTCCTTGAGTCGTTTTTATTTTTTTCTCTTCAGATAACATCTTTATCATTTTATTTGTTGCTTTTAGATAGACATGACAGTAAGATGTATTTTGACATATTATACATACATGGGGTGCGACCTATTACAATTTTTTTTTTTTTTAGTTGTAGGTGAACACAATACCTTTTATTTATTTATTTTTACGTGGTGCTGAGGATTAAACCCAGTGTCCCATGCATGTCAGGTGAGCGCCCCACCACTGAGCCACAGCCACAATTTTGTTACAATTTTGATCCCATTCTTGTGGTTGAACATGATTTGGAGTCACACTGGTCGTGAATTCATATATGAGCATAAGAAAGTTGTGTCTGATTCTTTGTACTGTCTTTCCTATTCCAATCCCCCCTCCCTTCCCTTCGCTCCCTTTTGTCTAATCCAATGAATTTCTGTACTTCTCCTCCCTTGTTATGGGTTAGCATCCACATATCAGAGAGAACATTCCACCTTTGGGTTTTGGGGACTGGCTTTTTTCACTTAGCATGATATTCTCCAGTTCCATCCCTTTACATTTTTTTCAACTCTGTAAGGGGCAGTTGATGGGTTAGAAGGTTCTAGAAAGATTCCTCTTGTGAAGATGGAACTCCTGGACTTTGAATCTACAACAACGTCTATTGCATTCTGGGTTTTCAGGCCTTTGTTTTATTTAAGAGTTAAGTCTCTCACCAGATATAAACCCTGCCAGGACACAGTCTCCAAATGCCTACCATGACCCTTCCAGAAATATTCTCCTTAATTATGCAGAAAGCATCTTTCTTGCTAGGTTGCCAAATAATGTCGCAGGAACTAAAGGAGAACTGGGACTTGTTTTGCTCTCTTCCACTGACTGTACATCTTTGGTTTGGTTTTAAATTTCTCCATTCTCCATAGGTATTGGCACTGCTGGATTAGTAATGCTAAAAAAATTTATCTTTACAACCTATTGTCTTAGGTAAGATTGTATCAACAGCTCCAGATGGACCAATCTCCAAGAATAATTTCACTTCCCCTTATCATTGACAGGAATCACATTTACATATTCCACTGGTGGGCGAGATAATGCAGAAATGATTAATGTCCCTCGATGTACAGATACCTGTAGACTGTTTGATCAATGTCTCCCCAAGAAAGTGTCTTTCATTCTAGATGCTCAAAGTCCAAAAAAACGCTCTGTGATTAATGTAACTAAATGTTTGGGGTCGGCGGAAGCTGCAGGCTCCGTTCCTGCGTCCCCATCCCACTAAAGAGAGGTCACAGGAGACTGGATTAGTCATGTGGAGAAAAAGTCTATGGGATGCATGTGTGCTTGGGACTTCCAATGTCCCTTTAGAGAGAGAAGTAAAATCTGCCCTGGATTCTCTCCTTGGGAGTCTCTGGAAGGAGAACAAAATGCTCTTTTGATACAAACGTTAATTCCCATTTAGAAGGCCACCAGGGTCTGGTTCTGGGAGTTGTGTCAGAACTGGGTTGTGTTCTGATTTATTTCATATACTTTGTTAACCAGAAATACCTGGCTTCTTCCAGTTATCCCTGAGAGACGCACCGTGAACAGTTGGGACGATACAACCACAGGTATGAAGAACAGCACATGGCACATTTTCTTAAAGGTCCCCTCTGGGCTGAATTTGAAGATGACTCAAAGTTGGAGTATCCGGAGCCAGAATGACAGAGAGTTTGGAAGGCAGGAACTCCAAGACCATCCTGAAACATGTTAGGTGGCCCTGCTGCATCCCTCTGGGTAACCCTGGTAACCACCTCTGTGCCTCAGTTTACCCGTCTGTGACCTGGGGATGATGTCTGTAAGGACTTTTATGGTTGTTGGGAAGCATAAAGGAAGAGACATTTTAATGGGATTAGTTCAGTGTTAGGGCACTCGGCAAGTATCAAATTGAATTCTAGGTATTTTCATTATCATTATTAATTCTGAAAATTGCTCCTTGACATGATTCCTGCCTGCTTTGTGCAAACAATGGGGCTTTCTTCAGCTACTGCCTGGCTAGTTTCCTCCTGCAAGGAGAATGATTTTCCATTGGAAAATATTTTTAAGGAAATTATATTCAATTCGAGTACATTTACATAATAATATGCATATCTAAAACCTGGCTAAGCCGGGCTGCCCCTAGCTGTGGGAGCTGAGGAGGCCATATTTAAGAATACAAATTACTCTAGGAATATGTTTCTGTGCCCTGGACTACCCCCAAGGAAGACACGCAGGTCCTGATTAAGTGGTAAAAAGGCATGAGGCTAGATGAAGTGAGAAATAAAGTCCAGAACCCCAGACAGTGGTCAAAACCAAAAGATAGAGTGAGGGAAAGACGATTCTGAGATGAAGAGTGGTGATGTCACAAAGGAGAGCTTAGGTCCTGGGGAAATCTCTAGAACCATCCATCGTCCGTTCACTGATTCATTCGACAAAACATTGACTGAATGCCAGGCACAGCCCTAGAGGTGTCCGGATAGTCCAGCAAACAGGTCAGGCCAAGTTCTTGCTCTCCGGAGGTTTGCACCCCAGCAGGGAGAACAAACAGATGGTAAATAAGGTTCTTTTGGCCAGGCGTACATGATGTGAGGAAAATGGCGCCAGCCTCCTTTCTCCCTCTGAGGGCCATGAGGAGTTGCTTCGTGGAGAAGCAGCTCAAGTGAGACGCCTGTACCCTGCTGTCCTCTTTGCTGTCCTGTGTGGTTTTAGAACGTTCCCCCCTTTGCTGGATTCTTCTTCTCTTCAGAATGTGAGCGCTGTGGATGATTCCGGGTTCCCAGCATGAACTCTGTAAGACAGGTGGCCCGGCCCTCACACGATCCAGCTCAGTGCAGCGAATGGCCCCTGTGCTCTCTGCCAGGGCCCCTCCTGTGCCCGTGGGAGGAGTTCTTCTTTGGATATGGTTTAAATGTCCTCCAAGGGTCCACTGTGACTGGAGGCTCAGAACTCAGGTGCCCATATTGGCAGGTGGTGGAACCCTCGAGAGGAGGTGCCCAGTGGGAGACCCTTAGGTCGCTGGGGGCTGTGCACGCACGAGGGCCTTCTAGAAGGAGGCCTCAAGACTTCTATCATAAAAGGAGCAAGCCTGGCCCCACCCCAGCTCTCTGCTTCTTGGTTGGAGACATAATCTTCTTTCTCCCAATGCCTCCCTGAGGTGGCTGTCTACTGGGAAGTGATGCAGCCGAGGAAAGGCACCCAACGCCCAAGGTGCCATGTGCCATTTGGACTTTGAACCTCCAGAACCCTGGGCTAAATAAACCTCTTTTCTGCGTAAGTAGCCTGCTTCAAGTATTTTGTCACAGTAATGGAAAGCTCACTATTGCCAAAGGCATCACCAGTCTGTGGTGATGTTGCCTGCAACTCTCCAACCCTGGGCAGACCCTATCAGTCAAGCAACGTGGGCACAGCTGGACCAGCCCTTGGTCTCTACACAGGTTTCCTTGCTCACGGGCATGATGAAACGTAGTGACTGAACCGCACAACAAAGGGGGAGGGTGCTCTGTGCTGCAGCGTGTCACACCCACGCTGTCCTTCCAACAGTCACATCAGCCTCCCGGGCACAGCTTGCTCACCGAGGCAGCACAGGACTCCCCTGAGCTGGGCTGCTCAGGAAACTGCAGGACCCGACTCTGTGGCCTTGCCCTTTCCTCCACGTCACAGCCCGCCCTCGACATTCATCTCAGAGCACATCGCATGGGCTTCCGGGGCTTTCGAGTTATGCCAGCCTGAGTTTAAATCCTGACTCTCACCTCTCAAAGACTTCACTTCCTCATGGGAACAATGGGGAAAATGAGAGGGTTGAGTGGACTGGGTGAGCATCGGGGGCAAGTGCCTCCCCAGCCTGGCACGCGGCTCTCAATGAATGTCAGTCATGGTCATTATCATAACCCTAACCCTAACCCTAACCCTAGCCTGCAGATCTGAAGTGCTCCAAAATCCAAACCTTTCTGAGCACTGACATGATGCTATACTATGAAATTTTTGTTACAGACACAAAATTCACAAAAATATTCTATAAAATTACCTTCTGGCTATATGCATATGGTACATATGACCACCAACGAACAATGAATTTTGGTTTTAGACTTGGGTCCCTTCTCCAAGGTGTATGTGCAGGTGTGTGTGTGTGTGTATTCCAAACATTTTATATATATATAGATATATATATATACACACACACACACACAGAGAGACACATATATAGAGAGAGAAACACACACACACACACACACACACACAATGTGAATATTCCAAAATCTGAGAAAATCCAAAACTCAAAACTCCTCTGGTCCCAAGAATTTTGAATAAAGTGTACTTAACTTGTATTATTGTTGCTATCTATTTCTTTTTTTTTATTTTTTTTTATACCAGGGATTAAACTCAGATGCACTCGATCACTGGGCCACATCTTCAGCCCTTTTTTTGTATTTTATTAGAGACAGAGTCTCATGAGTTGCTGAGTGCCTCGCCGTTGCTGAAGCTGGCTTTGAACTTGCGATCCTCCTGCCTCAGCCTCCCAAGTGCTGGGATTACAGGCATGCGCCACCGCGCCCAGCTTTTGCTATCTTTTTCAATAAGAATACTTCTGCCTGCCTTGATGTGCTGGCACATAGTAGATATTCAATAACTGTTATTCTTGTCTTTCTGCTGCCATCTCCAGTCCTAAGTAGGCAGTGGGGCCGAGGGGGTGCTCCATTTAAGAGAACTGGAGAGGGGAGAGAGGCCGGGGTCAGCGCAGGGTGGTGGGTGCTGACTTTCCAGGAGGGTGCAGCTCCCATCTCGCCAGCGATGTTTGCCCTGTGTGTGCCCCTCTGCCATGGGGTCCACCAGCAGTAGAGGCGCTTCAGCTGGTGTGACTACTGGGACAAATATGCCTATTGCCTACTAAATAATGCAGAGCGTTTGCCCTTCCAGACTGAGGTTTAGAGGAAGGTTTATGTGATTTTGCATTTTTTTTTTCCAACAGAGAGAGAGAGAGAACCAAGAGGGAGGTTGGCAGCAGGGGAGCTTGTGTCTAGTTAAAACACACACACACACACACACATACACACACACATTCAATAAATGAGAAAATTATTTAAATAAGCAATCCTGAGGAAAAAAAAAATATGGGAGCCAATTTTATTCATAAAAACCACTGATTTACACCATCCTAGCTAAGAGCAGCTTTTAACTCGAGCCTCTGAGATCCTATTTATTATTCAGCAAAATATTCAAGATTAATAAAGGTATCTTTAATACTAATATAGCAGCAAGAGCTAATATATGTAAAATAATTATTATGAAAAGTATTATCAATATTTGGGGGAAATAATGTACATGCATAATGAATGAATTTTGCCCCTGGGTTTCAGCTTATATCTTGGCCTGATTTTGCATGGAGAAATTCTGCATTATAATGAAAGGCAAAATGATCACACATTATAACTGCGAGGGTTTTATTTTTTTTTTATCATTGCTCAGAAGGATCCTAAAACTGTCACCTGAACAGGAAAAATATATGTATATTCCATACAAGTGTGCACATGGCCACATTGTTCATGCTCTGAGTGGTGGAAAACACCCAAGTCCCCCACTGCTTCCAAAATGACAAGGCTTGGCCCCGAAGAAGTCTGTAACAAATTTCTGATTGACAAACATCACAAAAATACTACCACATTTTAGGCAAAGCAAAGGTTGCTCAGACTTCCTTTCTGCATAAACCTTCCTGAGGCTTAAATCCTCTGGTATTTCTCAAAGGACATATACAAAGTAAATCAAATAAAGAACTGTTTTTATTGTCATGAACCATTGAGGAAACCGTTCCACATTTAAAGAAGGATCCTCCCCTACCCCCATCACCACTCCAAATTTCTTATGGGATAAAATAAATTCTATTCAGCCAACATAAGGATCCTGATCCTCATACCCAACCCTGTAAAAATACAAAGAAAAACCAGGGCAGGTATCTTCCCTTCTAGAGCATAGAATCGAAAAGCAGAATACGAAAGATCTCATCAATGCTAATCGGGTCCCTCCTTCTATAGATCAGGAGACTGAGGCTTAAAGACGGCAAACTTGTTCAAAGCTAAATGTGTGATCATTTCCTTGTTCCTAAGGTAGAGAACTTTCTAGAACTCACCCTTCACCCCATCCAAATTTTCCAGGGAAAGCAAAATGAAGATAGAGTGTCCTCTGATGATGTCAACTATCTCCACAGAAAATCTCCTCCAAGGCCAAGAGAGACGCTGAGGTCAAGCTGAAGTTGCACTTCTCCACTCTCCACACGGACCCCAGCATAAACAACAAATGGACTTTGTCCCTGCGAAGCACACAGCATGAGTCTCATCACTCTCCGAGGCCTCTGTACTTGGGGAGACATTTCAGGAGTGAAAGTTCCCAACTTCAGTGATCCTTAAGATGAGGCAGGCATGTTCAATGTCATCCAAAGAAAACACAAGTTTCCAAACATTTGCTAGCTCTGGAATTTATGTGAAAGAACTCATGTTTGAGAGGTCTTTTTTTTTTTTTTTATGTTAAATGACTACACCATAAATCTCACAAACTGTATAAATCAGACTTCACTCCAGCCCCATGAGTGAGGCTGGGACTGATTTATAGCCAGGCATGAGAGAAGAACAGTGGGTTTTATTTGTTTTACCACCTGGCATTTACACACAGAGGAGCCTCAGGGAGCTGGCCTGTAAGGTCCAGGGAATGACCCACCAGGCTACAATAAATCCACCTGTGAATGGCAACCCACCTAAGAACTGGACCTTGACCACAAAGACGTGCTGTCTGGTGGACGCAGAGATGGCGTTGATGGGAAGTCCAATGGGAGAATCGCTGTGTCTTCCTTAGCTCTGCTAAACACGGCTAATCATTAATTAATAGAGAGAATCCTCTTTGGACCTTGCGGGTATTTGAAGATTTGAGATTAGCATGCAATATTTTAAGGGATATCTTATAAATTTTGAAATTATGAAACTTTGCTTTCGTGAGGCCCAAGTCATTAATGGCCTCTTGGTGAATCTCATTACTGGCATAACCGTCGTTTGTTAAACAAATATTGAACGAGCAGCTCTTATGTGACAAGCTTCTCGTGAAGCTTACCATCTAGGAGAGGGGACGGAAAATAAACAAATAGTGGATCAGATGACAGTAAGTGCCAAGAGGAAAGTTAAGTCAAGTGACAAGGTATTCTGTTAGATAGGGTAGTCAGTGACTGACTAAAGTGACTGACAAGTGACACTCAACTAGAGACCTAAGGGAAGCAAGGGGAAGAGTCTGCAGAGAAGAGAGGTGAGGAGCCCGAGGATAGGGTGGAGAGGCAGCGTGGTAGACACCTTTAAGGCACACCTTTGGAGTGGGCTGGGTGGAGTGGAATGAGTGACAGAAGAGAATAGGAGATCAAAGAGGTAGCTGGAGGCCTGAGCCTGCAGAGCCTTGTAGGCCCCAGGGAGGATTTGAGCTTTAACCCCAAGTTAAGAATGATGCAATGGGATCTGTACTTTGAAGGCATCAGTGTCTTCATGGAGGACAGAATGCTGGAAGTGCCCATTAGCATACTATCGCAGTAGTCCAAGCCGGGGCTCTCGGCAAACAACCTCCGTTTGCTTTCATCTCAACTCACTCTACGCACGCATGTACATTTCTTGCTAACCATGGGACCTGTTTTAAGGAAGAGAAAAGTCATAGTGAAACCTACAGTCTGGGAGCTCCAGATAATTTGGATAAAGAGCAGTTTCTGAAAAGTCTCAAGAATGCATAAACAGCTGGGCGCAGTGGTGCATGCCTGTAATCTAATCCCAGTGACTCAGGAGGCTGAGGCAGGAGGATCTCAAGTTCAAGGCCAGCCTCAGCAACATAGCAAGGCCCTAAGCAACTTAGCAAAATCCTGTCTCAAAATAAAAAAATAAGAAAGGCTGGAAGCCGGCACGGTGGCGCATGCCTGTAATCCCAGCACTTTGGGAGGCTGAGGCAGGAGGATCACGAGTTCAAAGCCAGCCTCAGCAATGGCAAGGCACTTAGCAACTCAGTGAGACCCTGTCTCTAAATAAAATACAAAAAAGGTCTGGGGATGTGGCCCAGTGGTCGAGTGCCCCTGAGTTCAATCCCCGGTACCAAAAAAAAAAAAAAAAAAAAGAAAGGCTGGAGATGTGGCTCAGTGGTTAAGCCCCCCTCCCCGGGTTCCCTCCACAAGC
Organism: Tamias sibiricus; assembly: GCA_025594165.1. Classification (NCBI taxonomy): domain Eukaryota; kingdom Metazoa; phylum Chordata; class Mammalia; order Rodentia; family Sciuridae; genus Tamias; species Tamias sibiricus. Next base: position 31,187,615 of record CM046672.1, read on the forward strand.
CATAAACAACTCCTTTTCCTTTTGAGACATGTCAAGGATTCCGTAGTCCCATTTTTTAAATGTATTTATTTGTTCTAATTAGGTATATATGACCGCAGAATGCATTTCAATTCGTTGTACCCAGATGGAGCACAACTTTTCATTTCTCTGGTTATGCACGATGTGAAGTTGCACCCTATGTGCAGTCACACATGTACCTAAGATAAGGATGTCCATCTCAAAGTCCCCACTTATTATATGAGCCATGCGCTAGGACGGGGACACAGCCTGTGATTGTTGCATTCTTTCCGATGATTTGCCTCACACCAATTTGTTCCCCAGTATTTCCAACACCTGGGGACAGGTGGCTGGAACCCTGTTCACCAATGTGTAAAACAAATAGTACCAGGGACCTCACTGGACTTCACGAAAGCCAAACCAGACTTCCTGGGAAGAAGAGAGAGAGCCCACCAGGGAGAGAGGAGAGAGAGAGATGGGAGGGAGAGAGAGAGTGGCGGGGGGGTGCTTTGCTGTATCCTTTCCAGCAAATTGTTTGCTGGCCCGGGAACCGATTGGGAACAACACTTAGGAGTGATTACTAAGGGGGGGGGGGCACTGGCAAGACAGTGAAGAATGGAGCCAAGTGGGAGGGAATGGACAAATTAATGATTAAGGAAGACTTTTTTCTTCTAGGAGTCCTGTCCGGCCTGGCCTCCCAGATTTGAGCAATCTTTCACTGTCAAGAGAGCCTGGGAGATTGATTCAATTAAGATTAGCAGAGTCGGAAAAACCGCGTGGGTCCGATGGGCTGCGTTTTGTCCCCACTCTCTGTCTCCGGTGCTGGTGGCCTGAACACAGGTGGGGTCCCGCTGCGCTAGGTGGCAGGGAGGGCCACACAGGCTTGCAGAGTGGGGCTCATTGAGCCAGGCGCCGGGCTTGGAGAGGTGGCACTTCCCTGTTCTTTTCCTCTGAGGTCCTTCCATGCGTCCTTCTTGGGATGATTTTTCTTATAATTAGCTACTTCTTACCAAGGAGGTGGAGAAACTCTGATATGTGGGGGTCAGCGCCGGGTACAGTTCCTTGAAGCAAATATATGTAATTGGAGGTCTCATTAATTCTGAGGCGATGCCCAGGTGCCCGCTGTGATGCGTCAGAAGGGCGGCGGGAGCTCCTGGAGCCAGAGCGTGTCTGAGACAAAGAGGCCCCGGCCGCCCCGGCATCTGCCGGCAACGAGTCTCCCCAGGCTCGAGGTCCCCAGGTGAAGAGAAGGGAGGAATAAATCAGTCCCACCCCGTCCCACGGTGGCACGGGAAGCCAGGATGAAGTAGCACGGTGCCAGGTGCCTGATGGGGCTTCGCGTTGGAGGAGCCACCCGTAGATGCCTCAAATGGCCGTGCCTTGAGAATTGCCACCAGCTCGGAATTGGTATTCAGACCCTGTTGCTGGATAAGTTTAATGAAAGTGGTACTTTCCGCGAGGTCCCTGGTGGCATTAGTTCACATTACAAAATCATTATACATAATTTGACACTATTGTGCACCGTTAGCTTAGGAAAAAAGGCTTGTTTTACAGCTCTGGGGACAGAGGTCCCTCCAGATAAGGTTGGGCTTGCGAGAGAGGGAGCGGGCCGAGAAGTACCTCCCCCTGGTTAGTAATGAGGGCTTTGATGTTCAAGGCAGCAACTCCCTTTAGACTCAGGCAGATATTTAGTCCAAGGAAGAATAGAGCCGAGTTACTCTTTCAAAAAGCAACCACAGACCATGTGCTGAGCCCTAATACTCTGAAAAGCAAACATCTAATCCGCATTCTAAAGATTTCTGCCAACATCACCAACCTCCAATGGAGGCTTTGTTCTAAAACTTCCTGCTCCTGGTGGCTTGGCATAACTTGCCACATGTTGTTCCATGACATTCCATGCTGTTCCATGCAGTCCACACAGCTGTTATTTCTGTGGTCTGAACAAATGAAGACTTAGCAGTTGCTAAAAGTTAAAACACCCCCAGGCCAGTTGGTGGGTGCCCCAGGCCTCTGGATTCCTCTGCACATTGACTCACATCCTAAACTGTCAGGCTCTGCAGATGCCCTTGGGACCCACGGCTAAAAAAAAAAAAAAAAAAAAAAAAAAGCCAATCTGAGGGCAGGCAAGATGGTGTGGACCAAACTGTGGGCTCCTAAAAATCCCTATGTTGAAATCCTAATTGCCCAAAGTGACTGTATGTGGATATAGGGACTTTGAGGGGTCATTAAGGTAAAATAAGGTCATGAGATCATAAATGAGTCTTATTGGGACAATGCTAGGACTGTGCTCTAAGAACAGGAAGAAGAGACACCAGAGATCTCACCCTCTCTGCACCCACACACACAGAAAGGGCATAGCAAGGAGATACCATCTGCAGACTGGAGAGAGAGGCCGCACCAGAAACCAACCCTGGATCGTGACTTTGGACTTCCAGCCTCCAGAACTGTGAGAAAGACAACCCCTGTTATTCAGCCAGTCTGTGTGATGGCAGCCCTAGCAGACTAAGACACCGGCTATGCCAGTGGGTCCTCACACCAGTTGGCAAAACCGGTCATCCTTGGTGTCCACAAGGAATTGGTTCTGGGACCTCTGTGGCTACCACGATTTCCAGATGTTCAAGGTCCTTATATAAAATGGCATAGCATTTGCATATAACCTACACACATCCTTCTGTACACTTCCTGCAGGAGCCCTGTTTGGGGAGATGGCTTAAATTGCGGTGGACTACAGGCTTTGGCTTTGGACATGTTTGGGCATTGGCGCCTTCCGTAGTCTCACGGGACTTGGCCTGGGATCTTGCGAGACTTGGCCGGAGATCTCGAGGGACTTGAGCGAGATTGCGGATGAGGTCTGCGCCATTTTAGAGGTTAGAGGAGCGTGGACGGCGTGTCGGGGTGTAGTTAGAGCCAGAGAGAAAAGTTAACAGAATAAAGGGCTGTTTGTTTCCAGTTCGTCTCAAAACTTCTTCCCGTGGCTTCTTTGCTCCAAGTGGCCATCGCTTCAGGCGACTACAACTTCCCAAATTTTTTTTAGTTGTAGATGGCCACAATACCTTTATTCTTTTTATTTATTTTTATGTTGTGCTAAGGATCAAACCCAGTGCCTCATGTGTGCTAGGCAAGTGCTCTACCACTGAGCCACAACCCCAGGCCCCCTTCTGTATACTTTAGATCGTCTCTAAATGACTAATAATACCTAATTCAACGCACAGGGTATATAAATAGTTGTTATACTGTATTGTTTAGGGAATAACATATTGCAAGGGAAAATATCTGTGCATGCTCAGAACAGTATAATTTTTAAAAAATAAGTTCAAGTTTGTTGGAACCCATGGACAGAGGACTGGCTGTTCTTTGAGTTCTGCCTTGCTGGCGTGCTTACTTAGCAAAAGAACTCTCCTGCTTCCTGGGGCTAACTTCCAGGGGTGCCTGGTACAGAGTTGAAATGAATCCCCAGTGAGCTGCCGGTGTGAACTCGGGGTCCCCAGTGTTGTCCTTTAGTCCCTTTGGTCACCAGTCTCTGGAGCCCACCTCCTCCCGGTGCCTAGCACCTGTCTCTTCCCTCCACTCCAATGGGTGTCCCCTTGACTCGGAGAGTGACACCTGTCAACTTGACCTCCCTGGCGGCCTAAAGACCAGCCTTCCTGCCCCAGGCCTTCTCCCTCCCAGCCACCTGCCTCCGCAGGGCACGCGGCTTTCCCAGAGCTCTGAACATTTCACTGTCCTGCTTGAAACTCCTGGGCGGATAGAACCAGACCTCTCAGGGTGAAGCGTCTGCCTTCCGGCTTTCGTGCCTATGCTGAAAACCGCCCTTCTGAACCGCTCCTTGGTCAGCTCTGCAGAGCCCCTCTGTGAGGGAGTTACGTGGACAAGTCTGACAAGAGGGTCGTTCTGACATCCTCTCAGTGGTGGGGACTGAGCCCCTCGTGTGGCATCTCAGCTCACTGGCCAGCTCTGAGAGCATATCCCTCCCAGGCTGGGTCTGAAATCTACCTCCTTACCACCTCTCCTCACTCCTCCTTCCCCGTCTTCTCCTCCTTGCCCCAAATCCCCCTCCAGCCACCCAGAGTTCTTTTGTGCCGTGGAAGCTGAGACGACAATATTCTTATTCACTGCTAGATTCAGCACCACAGTGACCAGCACATGGTAGGCATTGGGTGGTGCTGAGTAAGTGAAGGGCTGCAGCCTCAAAAGACTCAGCTTCCTGTTTTTACAGAGGAACAAGCTTGAACTCATCCAAGGACAGGGGATGGCCCAGGGTCACACAGCAAGAGTGGACAGGCCAGGCCAGAATCTATAGATCTTCACTTCTTTGAGAGAACTAAGAGCAAACTGGAAAACACCGTCCATTTGCAGATCGCGAGTAGGAAATTGATGGGTCCTTTCCCCAGGGGACTCATTGGGATAATGCAGACCTCAGCCCCTGTCCATGCTGGGTTCCACTCCCATTTATTCAAGGGAGTGGGATGCAAGATTGATGAGATTCTAAACAGTGCCGTGTTCTGGGCATTTGTGGGTTGGAGTGGAGTGCAGGAAATCCTGCTTGTCTCACAGAAGGAGACAAATGTGCTTGGAAAATTCCCAGAGGGAAGGAGGGCATGGCCGGGAATCTCCATCTACACAGGCAGGAGAATGAGGGTCCAGGATGGTTCCTTTGTGTCCCAGAAGTTTCCTAAGGACAAGTCATTGTGGGGTGTCATGGGTATTTCAAATGCTGGAGAGGGCTCAGGCTGTCACCCAGCAGAGAATAGCTTTACCCCCAACCCCTTCTCCCCCTTGAGGCCCCAACACCCCCCAACAAAGAGGAGGAAAGGCTGCTCCCAGAATCCCAAAGGAAATCACCCATACGCCCCAACCAAGAGAGGGGAGGAGGGAGATTCCCAGAGACCAAGAGAGATGGATTCCGAGACAGATGTGTCCGTCAAAATGACCCCAAGGCAAAGCAACAGTGAGACAGAGTCTCCACAGCTCTCGACACCACAGCGGAGAAAGACTTCATTCCAAGAGACTCTTGAACGAGGGAAAGACGACGAAGGTGCACACACCACTTCTCCCTTATTCTTCCTCTTTTCTTTCCTTTCTTTCTCTTTTTTTCTTTTTCAAACAGAGACCACACTCCACAAGGACCTCAGCGGAGGAGAACCGCCCAGCTCCGCAGAGTAACGGATCTAGCCCTGGTGACAAGCACAGAGCTGCCGAGAGCCTGCAGCCCACGCCGGGCTCCACGTGCTTCTCGTGCACTTTTTCCCCACAGCACATTCATCTCCCTGGGCAGTGAGCACGCTGATCACCCCCACAAGTGAGGACACGGGGTGAAGAGTGGTCGTCTCAGCCAGGGTCTCAGCGCTAGCCCCGTGTGGAGCCTAGAAGCTGCGCAGAGGTCCCTCTCCTGGCCTCCAGGACTGCTCCTAGCCCCCCGGTGGAGCTTGGAGCTGCGGCCTTGGGGATCCCCGGCCATCTCAGCATGGGCCACCTCCCTCCCACTGGCACCTACACTGACCACTTAGGCTGCATTTTCTTGTCCAGGCTCTCAGCTGACTCCCCCAACAGGGTGGAGGGTGGAGGGCTCCCTTCTGCAGAGCAAAAGAACTCTCATACCAACAAGAGGGCACCTCCAGGGGCTGTCATGCTGTCCCTGGGCCAGGCGATGTGGGGGACCCTGTACCTCTCTTCCCGAGCTCTCCCATAGGCAAAGGAGAAGGAAGAGGTAGTCCAGAGATATCTGGGAGTAGTGCCCAGAGCCCAGAGGCATGCAAAGCAAGCTTCCAACTTCCATAAAGCCTCATTTTTTTTAAATCTGAAAACTTCATGGAGACTTTGCATCCTAGAGCAGAATATATCTAAGAAAAAAAGAAAATAATGTTTTTAATTACTTGCTTTGGGATGAAACAGATGATCCCAAAAGATGACCCATGTGTATCCTCTGGGTTTATTCCAAGCCAGAAAAGGAGCCCAGTTTGAAAAACTCAGAACGCATCCAGTTCCTGCTCACCCTTACCAGATTTCAGCTAAGAAGACTGAGGCACAGAGAGGTAAAGTGATTTGCCCAAGGCTGCACAGCAGAGCAGGGTCTAGGACTCACTTTTTTTTTTTTCACCAATTTTTTTTCCAACCCCCCCCCTTACTCCCTCCCTCCCCTCCCTTTCCGTTGACCATTCTAGTGTTCCTCTGATCCTATGTACCCCCTTCCAACAACTCTGTGAACCAGCCTCCTTATATCAGAGAAAACATTCAGTATTTGGATTTTTGAGATTGACTAATTTCACTTAGCATTATATTCTCCAACTTCATCCATTTACCTGCAAATGCCATTATTTTATTCTCTCTTATTGCTGAGTAAAATTCCATTTTGTATATATACCATATTTTCTTTATCCACTCATCTACTGAGGGGCATCTAGGTTGGTTCCATAACCTAGCTATTGTGAATTGTGCTGCTATAAACATTGAAGTGGCTGTGTCACTGTAATATGCTGTTTTTAAGTCTTTTGGGAATAGACCCAGGAGTGGGATGGCTGGGTCATAGGGTGGTTCCATTCCCATTTTCCCAAGAAATCTCCATACTGCTTTCCATAGCGGTTGCACCATTTTGCAGTCCCACCAGCAATGTATGAGTGTGCCTTTTTCCCCACATCCTCTCCAACATTTATTGTTGTTTGTGTTCTTGATAGCTTCTCAGAAGAAGATACACGATTAATCAACAAATACATGAAAAAATGCTCAACATCACTGGCAATTAGAGAAATGCAAATCAAAACTACTCTAAGATTTCATTTCACTCCAGTCAGAATGGCAGCTAGGACTCACCTTTGCTGAAGCCTCATTCATGATCCCTACTCTCCATCCAACACGGCGGTTTACAGTAGAGCTGAGCACCAGGCACGGAGCTGAACCACCAAGGAGTGCATCAAGATGCAGCAGGTGGGTTTGGCAACCCCGGGGGTCAAGGAGTGCCATCTACATCTGAATTCTTTGTGCTTCCTTCTGTTTCCATGTTGTAAAACAGGAAATGAGACAGTTTGCACTTCATGGTTCTGTGTGAGGATTGTGAGATACTGCATGCTCCTAGCACATAGTACTGACTCAATAAAACATAATGTTTAATGATACTATCACTTTTACCGAAGAGAAAGGACTTTCCCCACCCTGCCCATGGTTCCTTTCCAAGGCAGGTGATGCTGATTGGGTGTTCTAAGGATGCTCCTTACAGCTATGATCATGTCAACCTGTCTCCCTGACCGGGTGCAAGCCTTGACCAGGTGGAAAGGGAGCTCTCAGCGAGGGCTGTATGTATACACAGATATGTGTGGACTCTACCCAACACACCTACGTGTCCACAGAGACGTTCACCTCCTTGGGGAAAGACTGAAGCCTTCCTAGTTGCTGCTGCAAGTGGATCTCTTCTAAGCATGGAGGAACCAGCACGAGGAGGATGGCACGGAGACGTCACTTGTTTCTAGTGTCAATGGGGAGAAACTTCTTAATCCAGGCCGTGCTGACTTTTCCCCTCCTGGCTCAGCCCGGGCCCCTCTCCTTGAAGGCTGCAATGCGGGCGCTCCCAGAACTCTCTGGCTCCATTCACAATCCCCTTTTCAAAGCTGTGGCAGTTTTGTGGCCTTTAATGGCCTTTAATGACCTCCTATTGTACCCTGATTGCCAATCAGGGCACACGTAATGACCAAGCAGCATCACTTACCCCTTATTTCGATGACAATGGCCAGAGCGGCCAGCTCGCTGTTTTGACATGAGCGGGGTCACAGAGAAAGTTTTCAGGCCGGTGACTTAAAGAGCCCTGACCAGCCGGCACCTAGGACTCCTCAGTTGCTGGGGCTCGACAAAAGAATGAACTCTGAACTTTTCCTTTGACGGATGGAGGTCATTAAAACGGTGGTGGGGGCCCCTTCAAAGGCAGGTGTAGACCGGGCTGTCCCTCAAAGCACCTAATAAAGAGAGAACAGGCGATTGTGTGGGATTCAGAGGAGGGGAACTTCTGGGAGATTCACTCAAGTGCTTCAAAGAAAACAATGAGCGGCTCCGGCCGATTGACGGGGGCCAGAAGCACCGTGGCCATCCCTCTGCCACCCATTGAATGGGTGGCTGCGCCAATTGTTCCCAAACAGGGGCCACCACAATAAATGCTTTGGGTCCTTTCATAGGTACCCTGGGTTCCATGGCCTTAGACGAGCAAGAGAAATCTAGAGAGAGCGTCAGCCACCGACTTGCGTTTTAAATTCCATCCGTTTTAATAAAGTGCCGAGAGACCTCCAAGCAGCTTAAAATATTAAAGGTTTCTTTTAAACATCTGGAAGATAACATCTAATTACTCGATAGCGCTCCAGGTTATTAATATGTCATCATATGAAACCCACCAAAAAACAAACAGCAAATAAAAGCCCCCCTCCAACAAGGCTCATCTCTGCAGAACAGAGGCCGGAGCAAAAGAAGCGCCCCCGACGGGGCTCCCAGACATCACACGCCCCCTCTAGCCCCAGCCCCATTCCCCACCACAGCACAGCCAGCTGGGGCCACATGCTGCCCCTGGAGGGGACAGATTCAGAAGGGCTGACCTCCTGGCAGTCGGGGGGACCAGTCAGCTAAATAGATTGGCTGCAAATGACTCGAGTCATCGAAGTTCAACCATGAAGGGAAACGAAAGCTTGGGGGATTTCACCTCCCTCTTCTCTTGTTTTCAAAAGGTGTTTTTTGCTTTTCACAAAAGGGTCAGGAATTTTGATCCCAAAGGTCTGGGCGGGAATATAAATGGATTTGGATAAGCTGGAAGCCGGGTCTTGGGGGAGTGGCGGGCTGAATGCATCATTAGGATCTCCGGCTGGCGCAGCCCACGCACATGCGCACGGGATTCGGAATCCTGCACCCCTCTCCTGCCAGGGCGATGGTTATTAAGGGTAACGCGATCGGATGAGAAGGCGGCGACCCCGCAACCACAAAGCCCAGAGGAAGCAGCTGTGGAGACAAATAGAGGAAGGTCCCACCGCCCTACCACGTGCCCACAAGGCAGACCCACATCCTCCGCATCCTCCAAGAACAGATCCATTGCGGGTTCTCCACCAGCTAGTGGTGTCCACCCTGCTGAAGGAAAAGGTGACGATGGCTCGCAGACCCCAGAAGGGGCCCCTGGAGCCCTCCCACTCATGGCCACCGAGGAAATCCAGACAGGAGCAGCGGTTTGTCCCTGAGCCATATAAAGGAAAGACGCACAGGCTTTAGCAGTAATGAGGACTTTCCCCAAGGACCGTGGTCTGGCTCATTCCAGCGACTCACTACAGCACCACAGACATCTTTTGCACATCCACAAGCAGGGTGCTAAGTGCGGGGGCTTTATGACTGTAGGGGAAAGCAACCCTTCTCTGTACCCTCTGAAGGTTCCTAATGGAGTCATGGTTGACTTCTGATAACTGAAACTGCTTGAAAGCAAAACCATAGATAAGGAGGGACAACTGTGGTTCTCCTAAGCTTTGGGAAATGGGGCCTGAGGTCCAGGGGTTGGAGGGGTAGCAACAAGCAAATGTCTCATGAACAAGGCTGTCCAGAGACCCTCAGAAGTGACCAAGTGACCCCCAAGCAGCCCTCTTCCTGGTCCAGATGCCTTCCTAGTATGGATTTCCTTTAGGGATGTCGATTTCTCCTACAAGACAGCTTTTCAGAGTTATGGCTATGTCTATAGCTTTTTAGAATAACCACTTCAAAATATGCCATAGAAGCGTATTCTGGGGTGGCACACTGTGATCTTCTACAATCATATTCTGGGAGGTTATGTCCTGAGGCCCAGCAGGTGACCAAGACAGACACAGCCCTGCATCTTCATAGGGAAGGTGGGAATTAAAGAGATAATTATTCAAATAATGAATACTTTCAGTGATGCCACAGAGGGGGAAAAATGTTATAAAGACCTAAAACAGAGAGATCTGCCCAGTCAGGTGGGTGGGAAAGACCAAGGCAGGGCCTGGTGTGGGAGGCTGGGAGGTGTGCCCGCTAGGCAGAGGAAACTGGGCAGAGGCCTCCTGACAAGAAGGATGGGCTTGGACTTTCCCATCGAGGACAAAATAAACAGCACGGAGTCACAGGGAGCTTCTGCCCCAGCTGCCTCAGTTTCTTTGCTTAGTTTAAACCTCAGGGTCTGAACTCAATTTGAGTGGCAGGAACACACTGGGTAGGGAATGGAGGGCCAGGCTCCTAGGCACTGGTCAATTTGGGATTTCCCTGCCAAGCCAAAGTAAGAAGAAGGAGGTGGAAGAAAAGGTAACAGAAGAAAAAGAGGAGGAAGAAGAGGAGGAGGAACTTGAACTGTAAATTATATTGTTTGGCAGATTCGATCAGATCAGGACTTGGGGCAGAAACATCTGGAAATATCTGGAAGGTGCAGATCTGTTCAAGTCCTGGGCCTTCAGAATCTGTCCAAGGGCAAAACACTCACCCATAGCTTTTGGAATCATCTGATGCCACCACCTCAGGTCTGTGCAGGAGGGAACACTGCAATCAAACCTTGGTGCTACATTCCTTAGTTTACAGGTAACCTAAAACTCTTCCCCCTAACCATCTACCTCAAAGCAAGGGAAATGCAAAATCAGCTAACTTGACCATTAGTAATTTCTAACATTTTCTCACCATCTCCCACAGGTCATCGACAGTGACACAAACATAGACTCATTTAATCTCCATGACAACAGAGGTGTGCATTATCATCATCATCATCATCATCATTTTATAGAGGAGGAAACTGAGGCTCACAGAAGCTACATGTGCAATCACACTGCTTTGAGAGGATCTGCAAATTTGCTCCCAGGTAATCTGGTTCCAGAATCCTTTTTTTTTTTTTTTTTTTTTTTTTTTCCCACCACAGCCCTAGAGAGAGAGAACATAAAAGAGATCACTTTTCCACATCACACTAAACCCTGATGTTGGCCCTGGTCAAGATGGAGAGCGTGTCACGCGGAGGGATCCTGCAGAGGCGGTGCCTGTATCTGAGCCACAGGGCGTGCACAGCCTCCGGTCACAGGACGCTGCTGCTGGTCTTGGGAAGGGGCCACTGCATGGGAAGTACTCAGGGCCGCTTTGCTTTTTTTCCAGGAAACATCTCAGTTAAATATGCAAGCATGTTTAATTGCAGGGGCTCAGGCAACTTGTTTATCTTCCTTAAACACTGCCAGGGTGGCTCTCGTTTGTTATCTGGGGTGTGAAATGGAGGCTGACAACAATTAATGCCTCCTCCCAGGCAGCTCCGCGGCGCTCTGACGGGAAGCTGTGTACTTCCGAGCAGGCGGCTGAGGAGGTGGCGGGCCTGGCTGTCACTCATGATCCGAGGGGGCGAAGAGTGACAGCGGCAGCTGACGGCCCCTCCCGCTGCCTCCGGAGAGGCCCTCGTGATAAAGCATCCTGCTTTGTGGTGTAATCAACTTGCTATACATGCATTACCTCCTAATGAGCGCCGTGTTTAAACAAGTGTATAGAACACATCTGTCCGGGCCTTGGGACTCGAGGCTGTGTGACCAATTTCAGCATCTGAAAGTTAAATTAATGGTAAAGGGTTTAATTGTGAGTAAACAATACCGCATTAAGGAGCAGTAAACACAGCAGTGGGGACCCACGACCAGCTCTGGCATCACAGATGTGGCAGTCTCCATGTGACCGTTAATAGTCCTCCCCGCCTGGACTTTGCTGACAGTGTCTGCAAGCCCATTTGTCATCTAAATGGTCCGTCCCCTTCTCAAACATAATTTTGGCCCATGGTCCATTCACAGGGCCGACAGGGTCTGTGTTCCTTGAAAGATAGGCCAAAAAAAAAAAAAAAAAAAAATCCCAAAGCAAGTAGGAATGATCTGGAAAAGTTCCAGCTTCTACATTGAGACGTGGAGGGGGAGGGAGGGGAGCACGCCCACCCCCCATATCCAGGCAACTGGCGTGGTCCCGGGGAGCTAGTCTGCCTGAGACACAAGCTTCGATGGTAACGATTCCAAAACCTGGTTTTAAAACACCCTGGGGTGTCTCCCACGAACAAAGGAAGCCTCAAAACCAAATTAAGTTCCCTTTAATTAAAGATCATAACATACGCCACGGAGCATTCTGTCACGGTAGGGGGAAGGAAGCGACTGTCACATAAAATAAATAGGGTTCTGCAACTCAAAAAATCAAGAAGCACACTGCAAGGAGCTCTGGACCTTTCTGGTGTGTTCGCAGTTATCATCGTGGTCCCCTGGGAAACAGCCTGGCCATCCAATGTCATAGGCAGGGCGAGGCCGGGAGAGGGGAGGGTTTTTTCCCCAAGGTGCAGATGGTGAGGAAAGTCCTTGCCCTCTGGGGAAGGAGATGGGAGGGCTACATTGTCCCTGTCTTCCTCTCCGTCACCCAGCAGGGCACCTGGGCCTCACAGGGGCGCAGGACTGGCATCGCTCTCTGTCTCTTTAAGGGACCCCACCTGCAAGGCCTGTAGCAGGAGCCTCAGCCACCTTCCTCTCTCTCCTTTGGCCTCCCTGTAACCTGGGCAAAAGAAGGGTGCTCGGTGGCCCAGCCTGGTTCAGCCAAAAACTGATTCTGCTCTGCTAGGCCTGAGGCTCCCTAGGGGCAGAGAAGCTCTCAGGGACCCAGGTATGGAAAGGAGGTCAAGAAGTGGCCAAGGTGGAATATCAAAGGTCCCAGCTTTTCTCTCTCTCTCTCTCTCTCTCTCTCTCTCTCTCTCTCTCTCCCTTTCACTGTAGGAATCTGTGGTTTCAAAGACAGATCACGTCATAGCCACACACCCAGACTTCAGATTCAGTCTCCCCGCAACTCGATCAGTTTCATTTCTCTGAACCTCAACGTCCACACCTGTGAAATGGGGCTACACCTGCGTTGCTGAGAGGGTGCCACCGTGGCACAATGCGTGGCACCGACTGAGCGTTCAATGTGACAAGCTATGACAGGTACCCCTTTGGCCAAGACCTACTTGAACTGACAAGTGGGACCAGCCCAAGGAATTTGGGGGCCACCATTGTGCCTGGATAACCCCAGGGCACCAGATGGCTGAGTGAGGCCAGACCCTCTGTGGGCTCCACCCACCCTCTCGCTCGCAGCTGAGAACACACAGCCACCCCAGACCCTGGGGACCTCAGGGCTGGCCATGAAGTAGACCCGGCACCATTCCTGCGGGTGCAAGGAGGCCGTCTACACTGCTTGGGGTTCCGTGACTCAGTTCCTGCCCACAGAGGAAGTCGACTCCTGCATTGCAAAACCAGCTCCGAGTCAAAACCAGCGCTCTAGCTCTGCGTCCAGTTTTCTGTACTAAATTTCTTAGAAACGTGCCCCAAAGTGTTGGCTCATTTTGTGTGTTCCAACTAGCAGGTGAAGCTCGCGCTCCTATTCCCCACAGCTCTCCTGCTAGCGAGTTCATTTTACTAACCCTTAATGGCTATCCATGCGTGGCCTGAGCAAATCCATGTATTCCCAAAGATTCCAGACTTTCAAAGCAGCAAAAGATCTGTGGTGGCAGACTGGCTGGAAGATGGTGCCAAGAGGGTGGCCAGGCCTGTGACAATGGCAAGGGCCAGAGTCAATGATGAAGCCTCTTCCTCCTCTCTTCTTCCAGGCGGTCCTATGGATGCCAACAAAGCAGAGGGGGTCTAGCTCCTTTAAAAGAGGCACGTGGAATTATGTCCTAGCTCGGCTACCCTGATTAAAGTCCCACCACCACCGAATGGTGTCACCTTTCGGCTGTCACGTGGTCTGCAGTTGTGCCTGGACTGACTTGCAGCTCCCCTGGCTTCACCTTGGCTGTCCAAGTGCCCCAGGTGGAGAACAGTCAGGCCGAGCCTTCTCGATGGTCCCGTAGTCCTTCAGCGTGTCCAGGAACACCTCGGATCTGCCATCGTCACCTACCTGGGCCAGTTCTAGGTGAGTCACAGGAAGAGTGGGGAATCAGCCCATGTTGGCTTTTCAGCTGTCACTGGTAGACATGCAACAGGTGTTTGTGGCCCTTCAGAAGCAGAAGGAGACTTGGAAATCCTCTCCTTCAGTGATCTGTTTCAAAACATTTGTCTCCGCCGTGAAAATCTGACTTCAAATGAAATCTTTGGCAGGAGCCCAGAGCCGCTCTGCCCAGGCGTGGCTGCAGGGTCCCCAGCCCTCCTCACCGGACCTCAGCTTCCACCCTGGTGCTCACTGAGCACGTGTGCTGTGATTTCTCATCAGAGAACAATCTGAAAAGTCACTGTGCCTCTTCTGACTCTACTGTCCAATTGAGAAGATTGTGGCTCAGAGAAGTGTATAGATTTGCAGAAAGTAACACAGCAACAGATATCCCCAAACATACTTGCTGTGGTCCTAGAGGAAATACAGGTCCATCCCAAATACCATCACCCTCAATGTTCTGTGTGGTCCAGTCAAAGAAAGGCCTGGCCCTGAGGTCTTGTCTGCTGAATGGACATAGTAGGTCTTTAAAAGACAAATTCACTTGTCTTGCCTTCTCTCCCCTTTTTTTTCTCAGACACAGAACCCAGATCCAGCCATTCTAAAAAGCCAGGAAAAACACAGCCCACCGAGGACATCGACATTGTCACCCTTCCTCCTCTGTGACTTTAGTTTGCCTTTAGAGCCCATTTTCACCATTTATTGATTTCGGTTTTCTGCTGGTCTATGAATGACAACTTGAATTAAGACAAACACAGGCTGAGAAGCCACCAGGCAGTGCTAAGTGGGCGCCAGGGCCTTGAGGCTGAATGTCTGCCGTGACTGTGCAGCTTCCGGCCCCTTCCATCCACCCGGGGAGCCAGGACAGACAGACTCCTGCCTAGGTGCCTGCAACAGGGTCTGCTTAAGTCAGCACAGAGCTCTGAGATGAGGGGTGAGTTGGGACTTTGCCAGCTCCGAAGCTTCCAAACTGTCCCGAGGGTGATCTGTTCACTGAAATGGCTGTGTATGTAAACAGTGGTTACAGCTGGGAATGGTGGCGCACACCTGTAATCCTAGTGGCTTGGGAGGCTGAGACAGGAGGCTCGCAAATTCAAAGCCAGCTTCAGCAATTTAGTGAGGCTCTAAGCAACTTAGGGAGACCCTGTCTCAAAATAAAATATTAAAAGGGCTGGGGATATGGCTCAGTGGTTAAGTGCCCTTGGGTTCAATCCCTGGTACAAAAAAATAAAAATAAAAAAAATATTCCAGAGAGGCCAAATGGTCTTTACCTGGCCTTCACTGGCCAGGAAAATTGAGCTCAGTTGTTCTAAATCATTTAGACTAACTCAGGCTTGCAGAAAGAAGACTCAGCGGGTCCGCCCATAAGTCTCTCAACTCTTCTGTCTTCCAGAGCTTCTGGCCTGGGACAAATCTTTGACAAAAAAAAAAAAAAAAAAAAAAAACACTTTTTAACAACACCTTAAAAAGTTGCCTTAATGATGTATCTTATCCCTTAATCTGTAGTGTAAATAAAAAAAAATTAACACAAACCTCTTAACCTAGAAATTCTACTTTTACAAATCCATCTTAAGAACATAATCAGGTAAGTGCATAATGTTTATATAAGGACACTCATCGCAGCACTGTTTATAATAGACAAAACCGGAAACAACCGGGAAACCTAGCAAGAGGGGATTGGCAAAGAGCTTATAGGAATTCAACTCAGATAGCTACTCATCAGCCACTTTAAATGATGATGTTGACTATGTATTCATGTGGAAAGATGTTTCTAAGGTATGTTGCTAGGTAAGTAAGACATTAAGAAGCTAAGGCTGGGGTTGTAGCTCAGTGGTAGAGCGCTTGCCTCAAATGTGGGAGGCACTGGGTTCAATTCTCAGCACCACATATAAATAAAAAATAAAGGTCCATCAACAACCAAAATAAATAAATAAATGAATAATTTTTTTTAAAAAAACTAAGAAGCTAGAGGTATAGTTTCATTCTTGGAAAAAAAAATTTAATTCCAGAACATGTTCCCATTTTTATTTGAATAGAAGAAAAGAAAATGGAGGTAGACCAAAATGTTTAAGTTCAGAGAAATTTCAACTTGCTTCTGACTAATTTCTAAATACATAATCTGGAAAAAAAATAATAATAAGTCTTTTTTCATTGCAGGAAGATAGGCTTGTGTGAGCCACAAAGATGGCCTTGAAGAGTGTTCCAGGCTTTCAAGGTCACTCGAAGAGAGTTCCGGCCCTATCATAGTTGGAGCTATCTTCTCTCAACAGCGGCGGCCCACACCTGGCCCTTCCTTGTCTCCTCACTTCCAACACCTGGGGGAGGTGCTGCCCGCATCTGGGCCTTCAGAAAGCCCTTTCTCACCACCACTCTGGCAAGGGGAGGTTACAGAGAGTTTTTTCTTTTGACATAATGGAAAGAAAAGACAAAGACAGGAGTGGGGGGAGAGAATGAGGGAGCCCCCCCCCCCATATCAGACAACAAAGCTCAATTGTTTTCACCATATACCCCAAGCCAGAGACCTGTCAGACCAATAGAAAACCTCCCTCCTTGGAGACACTCCTCAAGAAGACAATCTAACCATCTTTAGGATCACAAGCAATTCTGGGAATCTGACGGAAGCTCTAACCCTCCTCAAGAAAAACCCATGTGTCTACAATATGGCACAAATTTCTGGGGGATGATGGGCCCTCCAGCACCAGTCACTACTTTGAATAAGGGTTCTCCTCCACCCTTCCCACACCCACATGCGCACCACCAAGGTGAAAACTCCTCCAAGACAGGACTGAGACTCCCTGAAACAGGCCACCTAGAGGTTCACAGGAGGGAGGCGATGAAGACAGCGCGGACACCCTCAGTTCCAGACGAGGAGGGCGCCATCTTGTTACTCCGGGCTTCGCGGCAGGACTTCCTCAAAAGCAAGAGCATCTCTGTGTTTCGCAAGGGTGTTAAAGAGTGTGATTAAAGGGTACCACAAGTCAGACCTCACACACACACCTCCCACCAGATTGGCGGCCCCTGCCTGTCTGATCCTCTCAGCTGGTAAAGGACTGGGGCCAGCAACAAAAGGTGTTAATAGCCTGATGAGGAGGCCATGCTGATAGATGACCCATTATGGTGATCGCTCTTGTGCGAATGGCAACTAGGTTTGATCAATTAGATTTTAATGTAAAGTGGGGCCTGGGGGAAAAAAAACAGCAACCAGGAGAAGGAAGACCCTTTGTTACTAATGTGTCTGAAAAAAGCACTTAATTGAGGTCATAATAATATTAGCGGCTCTCATCATCAATAATTCAGCCTTATTTATTACTACCCGATAAAGTCCGTCAGGTGGGGAATGCAGGGGCCTTTTGTTGAGGGTAGGATCTGTGGCTCCTCGCCCCGCCCCCCAGCTTTGGGGCCACAGCATATCGCGATGTCTTCAATTCTCAAAACGCTTTCCAAGTACTCTCTGAGAAATGGGGGACTCCTCAGTCCAAGTTTGCAAGAAAGGTGTCCTTTAACCCTCTCTGATCCTTCCCCACTCCAAAAGAAATTTTTTTTTTTTAATCATTTTTTTTCTGAAACAGTAGCTGATTGTGCTGAAGCAATCTGTCGGGAGAAAACCAATTCTGCTTGCATAGATTTAGCACCCTAAAGAACAACGTAAATTGCGCCTCTTCACGTGCTTTTTTAGTCACCTGTGGTTTGTTATCTTTTAAAGCAAAAAGGGAGAGCGCACCGAGCGGGGGTGCTAAATGAATGCATAATTGTACAATTAAAGATGCTAGCTCCAGTGTTAAAATTTAAAATGTATTAGTCTCATAAAACCGCCTCATTAGTCTCTGTGTCTTAAAGGACAGACTTGTCCATAATGAGGCGCGTGCAGGAAATGGCGCAGGGGTGAGAGCGAGGGGACGGAGGGGACATTGGAGCTGGCTGCCATTTCATTTTTCAGAAAGGGGGAGGAAAAACACTTAATAAAGATAATTGGGCTGGTTGTGCCTGTTCCCATCTGGAATGGAAACACAGACAGACCCGAGGGCAGACGATCGGTCATTAACCAGGAAAATAACCTATTTGGAAGGGATCCGTTTGTTTTATAAATGATGCTCCACTTTAGAACAGCTTAACCGCAATCATAATAAAAGTTCCTCAAAAAACCCCAGTCAGGGGACGGTGCTGAATTATCGATCCGGCTGCTGCCCGCGATGGCTGGACTCTGCTTCTACTCTGCTCGCGGGAAACGGCTTTTGAAGTTTTTTGCTTTTTTTTTTTTTTTTTTCCCCCAAGACTAAATAGAATTTAAACTGCCCCTCGGTGATCAGTGGCTATTAGCGTGTGGGTTAGGAGACACCCGAGCAGGGGGTCAGGAGAGGTGGCCCAGGTGGAAGGGAGAGAGAGGAGGCCCCGAGCCAGGGGAAGACAGAGGTCAGCTCCGAGCGCGGCTCAGTGGGAAACGCAACGGCCCTGGGCAGGCCAGGGACAAGGACTTAGAAGAATTAATGCCCACCCCCAGCCCCAGGCTGGCCATCGTGCTCCCCCCACCCACCGCGACACAGGCACAGAGGCAAGGCAGAGAGAGCATTTGGAAAAGTCATTCATCAATTGCAGTTGGAATTGTATAGATCAGGCAGCGAGGGGAAGCCCAGCGCCTTATCCCACCGCCCTTATGGTGAAGGCAAGGGGGAGTAATTACTGTAATTAGAAATGAGGGCTCTGCGGCGAAGCTCCTCTGATCCACCCATTCCCAGGGAAGGGTGCTTAGCTGCTTAGGAGGGCGTGTGAAAGTGGGATCTTCTGAGACAAAGGGAGAAGGGCGGAGGCGACCTAGGGCACCTGCCTTTTGCAAGAAAATGAGGGATCCAGGCTCTGGAGGATCCACCGCGGCGTCTCCCAGGGGGCGATATCAGGGGGCACGTTGGGTGGTCACAACTGGGGGAGATGGACGCTGGCGTTAGTGCGTAGAGAGAGAGGCAAGGATGAGCAGCGCCACCTCCTAAGGTGCGTGGGGCAGCCCTGCCCGGCCCCCACCACCCTCGTCACACACGTAACAGAGAACCACAGGGCCCTAAACGTCATCAGTGCCCAGGTGGAGGAAGCTGGTCTTCTTGGACCTCGCTCACTGCGTAAGAACCAGAGCCAGTCCACTCTGTCCCCAGAGTGGCCTCTCTGCACTCACACCCCAGCCCCCTCCTCCCTAGTTCACAGATTACAGAAAAATGGCTTCCTCCAGGGCGGTGTTCCAAACCTCTTTGTCCCTTAGGAGTCCGTCAGTCTCAGCCTGGCAGATGAAGGAAAAGAGGGTAAATGTTCGCCGTTTCTACGGGGCCCATTTGACCCTCATGTAAGGACCCAGGTGTCCTCCTTGGATGGTCACAAAGCAAATTCCAATGGAATCGTGGGCAGGTGTCTAGACCCAAACTTAGCCTCCATGCCCACCTCCACAAGATGGACATGATAATCATTCTGCTTTGCAGGGTTGTGAGGAGATAAAAATATGTTTAATCCAGGACCAGACATATATTAAGTGCTCAAAAAAGAATCAAGGTAGAGAGGTGGGGGGGGGGGCGGTGGTGAAAGCAAAAGAGATTTTCCAACTGGTATCAGGCACCATGCTCAGCAAAGATGGCAGCCACACCAAACCCCAAGAGGGGAGGAACTTGTCCACCACCCACCAAGGGATGGCTGCCATTTCTAATCACACACACACAAAAAAAAAAAGGAAAGGAAAAAAAAAAAAAAAGAAGCTGATGCCATCATCTGCAAAGCTTAAGTGTCCCTCTAAGCCAAGCCCCATTCACCTTTCCCCTCCTTTCTCTACCTCAGTTCTAGAAAGAGAAGGGGGCGGGGCGAGGCCTTTCCAGATCTCTCCCTGCATGCTCCACCATTTCCTCCTGACAGCGTTTGACTGTGCTTATTATTTCCTGCAAAGCCCTTATCATTTTCAATGTGAATTTCAAATCACACTGATCCAGCCCTTCTTAGCTAAAGTCAGCTTTATCAACCACAAGAGATGTGGGATTTGAGAGAGATCTGAGTAAATTCACATTGTTTGGATAAACTCATTCCGGGAGCTCAACAAATCAAAGCCGAAATGGATATGTATTCCAAAGAGACTGAGAACGGCTGGGGGAAAACGGGGGGAAAAAAAGTTACCATTAACATTTTTATTTCTTTAAAAAAAAAAATACAAAACAGCAATCCCTTTTTAATGAGCGTGTTCTCAACAGTCTTTTTGAACCTTTACCGGGGCTTCTTAGGACACACCAGGCAAAGTGGCAGGAGCTTCGAGGTTGTTGACAAGCAAGTTGTTGAAGAAAAAATCACGATGCCTGAGGCCCCCACCTCCCAGCCTTGGTCAGTGAGACCCGCTATCAAATATGGTAATGGGTGAATTTATGCATTATCCCATAATTTAAGGAACTGTGTGTATCATGTATATTTAAAACTATTTCTCTGTAGTTTTAATTATCTCAGTCTGCAGGGGCAGAAAGGAAAAAAAGGCAAGTAGCTCCCTTGCCTGAGACCAAAATGAAAGCACTTTGCCTGCTGACAGCTAAGACGCCTGTCCTCGCTGGTTGAGATTTCCTATAAAATTTGCATTGGAAAGGCAGCGTTAAGTATACTTAAAATAAAAAAAGGGGGCATTTGCATCTAATTTGCTACACTTGCAGTATTAGAGTTTTATCGGAATAAAGACACGTCAAATGGATTTATATAGTTAAAGCTGATAGCTAGGGAAGTCCACATCGAAAACACCAGCTAAATGCAACAAAGTTGGAGCAGCTGATGGTATTTACAAGTTGTTGTCCCCCCCTCCAATGATGATTTTAAAACTGTAGCAAATTATCTGCTTTTTACACAAGTCTGGTGATTACAAGGTTTTAACTCAGGGCATCTTTATGGATGTTGCTCTTCCCTCCCCCCTGACCCCCGGGCACACCCAAGCATGCCTATAAAATGGTGTGGTTATAAAAATGTGTTATCACAGTGAATCTCATCGGCTCCAGACTGAGGCAGGTCACTTGCTGGCTGTGCGATCCGCAGCTGGCACCTCCTTGGTCTCAGTTTCAACATCTGTAAAATGGGCATCATAATAGCTGTTGTGCAGGATCGATAGGTACAATGCAGTGTACAGGCTGCTCAAAGGTGCCCGGCCAAGGAAGTCGGTAGGGGCTGAAATCCCAGCACGTGGCAAGTCAGGAATGTGGCCAACTGCCTTTTCCAGAAGGGGTCATCTCACTGTCCTTCACGAGCAGGGACCCAACAGTTAGCCCACTGATCCAACCTGAGGAGGCTGTGAGTTCCAACCCGGGTTGATCCAGGACCAGGACCCAGCCACATCTGGTACCTACACAGCAAGAACATGTCAGGAGAAGGAGGAAGAGGACAGTGATGGATCAATGAAATGTCACGTGGCAAAGGTGTCTCCTATTCTGGAGGGAAAACCTCCCCATTTTCCTCACTTGGGAGACACCCATCATCAAGTTTTGTTCCAGGAGAGTCTGGTTCTGGTGTGATCTGGTCCCAGGCAATGCTCTCTGATTCCACAGACCAGCCCAAGCAAGTGGGGAGCTGGGTGGGCGGTGGCCGCCCAGATCTGGAATGCCCTTCCCCACACCCCCACCCCCAGATGGCTGGAGTACAGTAAATCCCCAGCCCTAGGCACAGCCTTGCACAGCTGGGGACAGATTCCTGCCTGCGTGCTTGGAGGCCCTCTGGGGACCACCCTCCTTTCCCCTCTCCCAGCTTGGAAGGAGCTAGCCACACAGGAAGGGGACACGACGCCCCCCAGTGTCGGCTCCCCTGCCTTGCTATTCCCTGGGAAGCCCATGGCCGCTGCCCTCAAAGTCAAGTTCCCGAGGGCCAGGCTGCCTTTGCTCCGAGAGCTGGACAGAGGGGTCCTTCCAGCTGGGAACCCCAAGCCCGCACTAGCATCCCTTGAGCTCCCCCCAGGACCCTCATCTCCTACCGCGTCTCAGAACTACCCTGGCTTTCAACCAACCCGGCCTCGCGACCACCACCAGGGTGCGCTGTGGCAGGCCACTCCTGCTCAGAACCTCACTTCCTCCTCTGTAAAATGGGAACAGAGAGAACACCCTCTTCTCCAGATTGTTATGTTGAGCAATTTGCACAGGGAGAGCAGGAGAGAGGAAGTAGTTGGGGACAAACCATAAAGAAGACGGCAAGGCCACCAGTTACCAAGCCTCCGCTGGGCAGAGCCGGCTCCTGCTGCCAGGCTACAGACCAGTGGCCAAAGTCCTGACCAAGGCTTGCTGAGCCAGGTCCATCTGCACCATTTCAGGGGCAGGCCAGGGAGCCACTGCCCGGCTTAGATGTCTGACAGGAAGCAAAGGGCCTCCGCGCCACCCCTGCTGGCCACCGCTGGCCATCCGGGAACACTGCATGCTTGGTGCAGGTTTTAATGTCTTTGATGGAATAAAAACCCTTAAAATCCTTTGCCATTTCACAGAGCAAGATCCCCAGGTCAAGAACGCAGTGCCGCCTAGCTGGAAACCTCATCCCGCACCGGGAAGGGCTCTGCTGTTGACGAACAAGTGGTGGGATCCCAATCCTGCACCCTTTACGCACTACCCCAAAGCCCAGAGTCCTCTGATCCCCGAGCCACAGAATGGCATCTCAGAACAGAGCTTGGCGCGGCCCCAGGATGATGGGCAAATGGAAGCCACCAGAAGAGCAGGTATTGAGGGTGGACAGGCCACCAGCAGCACCTCATTCCACTTCCGGTGCTAGGATGGGCATGGCCTGTCGGCACAGACCCGAGACAAGAATCTGGGTGCACAGGTGTATCTGAAAGCTGACCCCAGGAAGCGCGCAAGGAGGTGGGGAAGCCAAGCAAGGAGGATGTCGGCTCTTTGCAAGGGGCATTTAGGGGCAGGTTACCCATGTGGCCAGCTGGGGCTCAGTCTTGCTGACCCTCTGAGAGACTATTGACCAGCATTCCATGGCCCCGCTGAGCACGGAGAACCAAGGGTATTTCCCACCATCCCCCCACCTCACTCATTGAGGGTCTTGCTTAGAACTTGAACTTTCTAGACTGCTGCTCTAGTCTCAGGCAGAGTCTGAGATGCAAAGCCATCGGCAAGAATGGAAGGTACTTCACGGGACCCCAGGTGGGCAGAGAGGATACCGCCAGGGCCCTGGTGACTCTCTGGAAAAGCTATTATTAGTATCGCCATCTCGCAGGTGGAGAAACCAAGGCTCCGAGAGCCTCACCACCACGTAAGTAGCTAGCAATAAAGCTGGGGGCTGAGCCTGGTCGTGACTGACTCCAGGGCCCCGGCTCTGACCATCAGGCAACACTGCCTGGCTTGGGTACCAGTCTCCCCACGCGGTGCGATGAAAAGATGTGAAATAAATGTGAACCGTGACAGCATTCAAAAGGAGAAAAAAGTCTCTCAAAATGAAATAACTGCTGCCTCAACAGCACGAAGCAAGTGCAGGGCACACAGCAGATGCTCAACGGGGGTCAGTTTCTCCGCTTCCAACCCTTTGAACCTCTTTTCTAACTAATATGCAAACTACCACTCCTTGGAGGAAAGGCAGGAGCTCTGAGAACCGAGAACCTGGCACGCTCCTGCCCAGCAACTGGCACACAAGCAAAAGAGATGAAGGCACCCAGCTACAGTGCTACCCCGTCCGCCCCGCCTGGCACTCAGGAGTTGAGATGCAAGGCCGGGAGAGGGCCCAAGCGGGCCGCACGCCGGGGTCCGCAGAACCAGGCTAGGTTGGAGAGTGGGGTGGGAGAGAGGAGCCAGTCACCAGACGCTCAGGGAAGGGAGGCAGGGCCTGGGAACGTTCCCTGGGTGACTCCGGAAGCCAGCCTGCGGAGCTCCACTCAAAGGACCTCCCTTTGTATTAGCCTAATGGCCTGGAATGTCCCATCTGCCAAGTTCGCCTCCCCTGGGATATTTCCTACGTCTGAACTGGCACATCGATGGTGTCTGAAGATGCTCGATTCAGCAAACGCCACTTTCCATGTGGCCATTTCTACCTCCCCAGAATGCCAACAATACTGTCTAACTCTGTGGCCAGCCTGGATGCTGGAACCAGAGGTTGGCAGTCACTTTACACTGCAGTCATCATCCTTGGCAACCCACCGGGGCCTCTCATTAATGTGATGGCTCTGCTGGCCCAGAGATCTGGAGGGAAAGCAATGACATCCTCCATGCTGACTTCAGCAAGTGTCGGTCACAGACACGGGCTCTAGGGTCGCACAGACCTGGGTTCAGATTCTGCCTCCACCATGTACCAGCAGGGCAATGTATCTTCTGAGTCTCGGTTTCCTCATCTGTCAAATGGGGATGTTCCTGGTCACTGCTCTTATGGGTTTGTTTACAGAATTAAATGAGATATTGCACATACAGAGTTTTCTTCCTTGGTCCAGTGTGGTAGCAGAATAGAAGTTAGGAAAAGCCTTCCTCCTACTGAACACAGATACACATACAACAATGTTGGATAAAATAATTTTAGGAGGCTTTTCATAATGCATGGGCGAACCAGGAGGAAAAGCAAATAAAATCCTTGGAGGCCAAGAAGCAATGAGAAAGCTCAAAAGCAGAAAATAAAGAATGAACTAGTGTTCACTTGGGGACAGCTGCTCACACCTGGTGGCTTAAGCCTTTGTTTTCAAGGTCTCTGAAGTATGGAAGGGCAAAGACGAGACTTGAGATCTAAGCAAGGTGGCTGTTTAGATTGGGACCCCCTACGTAAAACTGGAAATATGACCCCCTCGGTGAATGAATGAATGAGGATTTTTTTTTTTCTAAATCCCATATCTCAATAAAACTGTCACCAGAAAAAGAAAAGAAACAAAAGCAAGTGGCCATCAGGCTGCAGAGGAGGAGAGACCACAGGATTTTTGCCAGTTCTCTCTGAACAACTAGTCCCAAGCCTCACTTGGGTTTGGAGTCGGAATCCACTCACTATACTTCTATATATGGCACAAAACCCTAAGCTAGCTACTCAATGTGGTTTCATGTTAGGAACCAATCAGGAAGCTGGAAGAAACAAATGCAAATTTTCTCTAGAGGAATGCCCAGCAAACTAGACCTCAACAAATCCCTATAAATACAGGGCCAAAGACCGTGACTTTGCAAGCCAAGTATCACAAAATCACAAGGAAATCAGGCACCATGAGAATAAGACCTGCAGAGTCTACGATACTGGAATGAGAATAACACAAAATATAAACCAAGCATGTGTAGTATATTTTAAGAACTAATCCGCACACGTTGGTACATTCCTATAATCCCAGCAAGTGTAGGCTGAGGCTGGAGGATCACAAGTTTGAGCCCAGGCTGGGTAACTTAGAAAGACCCTATCTCAAAAAAAAATTTTTTTTAATTTAAAGAACTGAGGATGTAGCTCAGTGGTAAAGTGCCCCTGGGATCAATCTCCAATATCAAACAAACAAACAAACAAAAAGACCTAACAACATTTTAGAAGTAAATACTGTGCACAATAAGTATGACTCTCAAAAATATACTATTGGGTAAATGAAGTCAGATACAAAAGGCCATGCCGTATTTATGGGAGATTGGTGTCAGGAACCCCAAGGACACCGGAATCTGGAGTGCTCACGTCCCTTACATGAAATGACATTTTATTGGGATATAACTTGTGCATAGCCTCCCATCACATTCCCAGCATCTCGATGTTACTTACGATACCCAATACAATATAAATATTATGTAAATGTTTGTTATACTGCATTGTTTATGGGACAATGACAAGGAGAAACTTTGTGTTCAGTACAGATGAAATTTTTAAAAATCTTTGCAGTCTGTGATTGGTTGGGCCCATGGATGCAGAGAACCTGTGGATTCAGAGGGCTGATTGTGTTGTGTTGTTTCACTTATGTAAAGTCAATAACAGGTGAAACCGAGTATGGAGTCAGAAGTCAGGGGAAGATTTCTATGGAGAAGAGAGGCTGGGGAGGCTTGAGGGGCAGGACACAGTCTGTTCACGTATGTACCTTCGCTTTGTGAAGAGTCAGCAAGCTGCAAACCTGAGATCTCTGCACTTCTCTGTGTGTAAGTTCTACTTCAGCATAAAGGAAGAATTGCAGACATTAAATGCCTTCTACACAGCGAAGAGGAAATAACTGCCCCAGAGGACGGGTCTGAAGAATTAGAAGGATGCCAGAGGAAAATAGAGGTGGAAAAATACAAAGAGACTAAAAAAACAGGAAGGATGAAGGAAAAAAGATCTAACATACCCCCAGAGTTCCAGAAAGAAAGAATGAGAAATTAAAGGGGAGGAGATATTCAATGAAAATGGTTGAGAATGTTCCAGAACCAAGAGAAATCACCCTCAGATTCAGGAATCCCAAGCTGAATAAATAAACAGCCACCCCTAGGCAGATCTTAGTGAAGAACACCAAAGACAGAGAAAGGATCTTAAAAGCACTTTGAAAAAATAATATGAATATTACCTAATTAAAAAAAGCAACTAGAAAAATAACCAAAACCAACATAGTCATGGAACATAAAGAGCACTTAATAAATAAATAGAAGCATTATTAGAGCTTATAACAAATAATAGTAGCAGAAGCATTGAAATGTCAGCTCTGCCACCATCTTTTTTATGGGACCCAGAGTAAGTCACATGACCTCAAAAAGCTTTGGTCTCCTTGTCTTAAGAAGAGGATTTGGGTAAAGATGAAATGAGATCATGGAAGTGAAATATTTGATGCAGTGTCTGGCGCTCAGTTCCTGTTCAATCAGTGTTAGCTACAAAACCAACCCCGTGTTGGACCAGAGCAGCAAGCAAGTTCATCTCAGATGACATCTTGGGGCCACTGCTCCAGGACTGTCATTTTAAAGCTCAGTTCATCTCTTTGCCACGAGCAAACATGCATCTGGAAATTGCCACCCAAGGACAGACATACAAAGAAATGGCAAGAAAGAAAACCTGATGAACACTGGTTCCACAGACTTCATCCCAGGCTTTGCCCACTTCTGGGGACAATGCCCCCAACATCCGCATGCCCCAAATGCCATGTGATGAAGAAACACTAATCTGTTGTCCTCTGTGCAAATATAAAGTGACGCACTGTGATCACAGCGGCCCTCGGAGCCCTGGTGAGTTTGGCAGGGCAGGCTAAGAGTCAGAGACCAAGAGGGCCGCATGACCCACCCTGAGACCCAGCCCCCGTGAGAGTCAGCCAGAGCTTGGATCCAGCCTCTGGCTCATCCTGCGTCATCATCCAGGGCCTTGCTTTGAACTCCTGCCAGGCTCCAAAATTCTTCCTCCAAATCTTGGACTAAGTGGCGGTTTCCTCTTCTTTCAGGTGTCATCTCAAACGTCTCCTTCATGGAGACGTCTTCCCTAGCAACCACCTGGATTCAATTCTCTACCATGCTATACCTTTCTCGCTCCTAAAATAGCATCTCCAACTCTTCCTAATTGCATACTAGCTGCTGCCATTTGTGTAATGTCTCCGTTCAGCAGTGCGTCACCCATGCCCGGCAGAGCACCTGCCACGTCCCCACACCATTCTAAAAGTGTCAAATGAATAAATCTAGCTCGAGTGAACTCCCAAAGTTGAGCAAATAGTTGTGATATCACTTGGCAGCGGTCAAAAACTAGGTTCTCCAGTTCTTCTCCTGGCCCTTCCCAGTGGCCCCCAACAAGGCTTACTGGACAAAAAGCAATGGATGAGAAAAAGGAACAGCCCAGGAGCATGACCCCGCCTCTCTCCTACTGGCTTCTCTGTCTCAGCCAGTCCTGAAGAGAAGAGCCTGGGCGCTCAGAATGGAATAAGTCTCTCCCACAATCCAGCTCTCCCCTGCAGGTAGTCTTTTGACATGAATTGGTTGGGCATATTGATAGATTAGGAGCTTGTGCTCAGCTCTGCGGAGGTGGGAGAAACAGCCCCTGTCTCCCCGCGGGGACACACCTAAGACAACATATGACAAGAAACTGCAGTGTGGGCCACACGCAGAGGAAGCCCACAGGACGCTGGGGAGTGAGTCCCCTCCTGATGATGCCATGGAAGAAGTTTCTCCCTGTTTCCTGCCTGTGCGTGCCGGCTCGAGGACTTTGCTGTGTCCCGTTCCATCGCTGGGAACCCAGGAGGATGCAGGAGGGAGGAGAGAGGGGAAGGAGGTGGAAATGCATTAAAACAAAAAAAAACCAGAGAGAGAATGCCACAGTGTAGGGTTGGTCACACATTTGTCATTAAGTCAAAGCCGAATCCCAGTGTTTGTGTGAGGTGGAATTATCTCATTCTTTTAGCCTGCGAGTCTCTGTGATCCACCAGTCAAGTATGTGATTGGATTTCGGCTCAACAAAACCTTAAATTACACACCTATTGTGCCTGAGCTAAGCCCGGTTCACAGCGGTGGAGGAGGCTTCTCCTGGCTTCCCTGGCAGCCTTCGATCCACGCCTGCTCTCATCTGCTGCTCGATGAATGAGTAATAGGATTAGAGGGCCTCGTCCCAGGCCACACTGGATGGGGATCGTCACACTGGGTGCAGGGACAAAGGCTGGGGTGATGGACAGGGGCTTCGTAGCAGAGATGCGACTCTTCCCCCCACTGTGCCACTGACATAAAGGACAGCCCAAAAGCCACAAAGGGACACTGCCAAGTTCTGGGTGGAGACCCGCTAACCGGTGTTGAGAGTCTATCATGGTCAGCAACTGGAAGGCACCTACCCAGTAGCTCTCTGCTCACCCCAGTGCTCCTGAGAGGCAGGAAGGGACATCTTTGGGGTTTTCCCATTCAATAGCTATTTTCAATTTCCAGAAAATTGAAGTGGGAGACAACCCAGTCCCATTCTCAGAGGAGGTTCTGATGGGATGAACTCCCCCTCCAGCTCCCAGGTAGGTCACGTGACCAAGCCAGGCCAATCAGAGCCTTCAACGTTCACGGGAGAACAGCCCCCCCCCCCCCCACACACACACCGGGGAACCAGGAACAAGCCTAGAGGAAGGACCTGAGGAGATGCGGCGGGGGAGGGGGACGCCATCACCTGGGCAGATGCAGGCAAGCTGGACGGTGGCATCTGGGGAGCCCAGGATGTCTCCTCTTCCTACTGCTGGCTCTTCCTCCAAGGTAGAAGCCAGGTCCATCCCTTGGATTTTCAGGAAATAAAAGCCAATACACTCCAATGGCACAAGGTGGCTTGCCATGGGTTTTCCGTCCATTTCGTTCCCATTCATTTTACAAACAGAGAATCGAGGTTCACAGAGGCCGGCCAAGGTCAAAAGGCCAATAATTGGCAGAGCTGGGATTCAAGGCCAGGCCTTCTAATTCTAGCACACCAAGCCCCTTCCCTCCAGGTCACTGTCTGTCTACTCCATGGGAGGGGTCTGTAGGAGCCCTAATTAAAGAGATAGCTAAGACTGCGGTTAGCTGAGAGCCATAAAAGATGGTTCAAGTTTCACCTGATATTCATACATTCATCTAAGAATCTTTTTATGCCCGTGAACACTGTGTGACGCACCTGTAAGCTCGAGCTGTAAGCACTTGTCCTTGTTAAAGCAAAATGTATTTAACCGGGTGAGGGTTAGTGGCTGTGTGGTTGGAGTTAGAGTTGGTTGGAGTTGTGTGGTTGGAGTTAGAGTGGTTGGAGTTGTGTGGTTGGAGTTAGAGGAGAGTTGGAGTTGTGTTTGGAGTGCGAGAGGTTGTTGGAGCCGGAGAGAGAAGTTAGAAGAGAGAAGAATAAAAGAACTTTTTCATTTCCATC
Organism: Tamias sibiricus; assembly: GCA_025594165.1. NCBI lineage: Eukaryota > Metazoa > Chordata > Mammalia > Rodentia > Sciuridae > Tamias > Tamias sibiricus. Next base: position 31,217,210 of record CM046672.1, read on the forward strand.
CTGCCTCTGAATTTTCTCCTGCGGCGTCATAGCTGCAAGTGGCAGCAGCAGGCAGCTACAGGGGTCAGACACTGATCCCGGGGGGGGGGGGGGGGGGGGGGGGGGGGGGGGGGGGGGGGGGGGGGGGGGGGGGGGGGGGGGGGGGGGGGGGGGGGGGTGGGGGGGGGGGGGGTGGGGGGGGGAGGGAACAGCTGGCAGCCTGGGCCCACGGCACACTCAGAAAGGCCAAGACACATTTTCCCCTTTCTGTCAAAACCTCTGTCTAGTGTAGGTCACATTGTTTCCCTCCTCTGAAGCCAGAGTAGGCAGAGGTTTGGAATCATGGAAATATCAGGGATTTAGAGGTGAACAGACCTGAGTTCAAATTCTGATCCATCTAATTATTCCAGCTGTGTGACCTTGGATAAGTACCTTACCCTTTCTGACCACCGATTCTCTCATCTAGGGTGGAAATATGTGTACCTCCCCCATGAGAGCAATCATGAGGATTAATCAGAAAACGCCTGTGTGTCGATGATAATTTTTGACTGGAAGGAATAGAAAAATCCTGTTTACTGCAACTTTAACAAAGGGATATATATTTCTCAGATAACAAGATGCCAGGGGTGGGCAGTTTCAGGATGAGCTCAGTGGCTCTGCCATTGACTTGGCCTTCCCCTCATGGTTGCAAGGTGGCTGCAGCAGCACTAATCACAGAACCCTTCACATAAAGGATTTCCATTCCCACATCTCTCCTGCTTTTAAAAAGAGCACTAAGCACACTTCCGCCTATATCTCATTGGCCAGAACTAGATCACATGACCACATTTAGCTGCAAGGGATTCTGGGAAGGCAAGCCAAGCATACTATTTTTTTTCCCCTTCTGTTCCTCTAAAAACAGAAAATTGGAGAAAGATGACCTCCAGGGAGACTGTAGTTGCCAAATAATATAAAGTATTGTGGGTAGAATCTGGCACAGATAAAATATTCAGTGACTGCAAGCATTATTATTATTAGACTACGTGTTCTTCCACTCATATACAGGGTGATTTTTTCCTGCATATTTCTTCTCCTCAGTGCAGAACTTCAAGAATGTGTGCAGCCCCGAGGCTTCTAGCTCAGCCTCTCCTCTGCACCCACATAGTCATGCCAGGAACAGCCTGCTCGCTCTCCCCCGGGAGGACGCTCCACAATTGAATAGCTGCCCTCATCCCCACCAAGGAAAGCAACGATCACAGAGGTGTCGGCAGAGAAAGATCCAAGAAGACAACAGCAGAGAGATCTGAAACTGAACGTTGCCATGGAAAGCAGACTTGGGAAATCAAGTGCAACAGAGACCAGCCCTGTGGTTGCTAAAGCTTTTGTGAATCTGACACTTTCAGGGTTGTTTAAGCCACAATTTGCAGCCGGCTGCTTCTACCCTGCAAGCCCCAGTCCTCTGTCTCTACTGCTCACCAGCCTCTTCCTCTTGTTTATAAGAAAGAGGACGGCTGCATCTTCCCGGCCCAGAAAAAGAGGACATGGCAGTGGGTGGAGTACTAGTTTCCAGGAAGATTCAGGACAATGGCCTGTCCCATAATCTGCCCATGTGCACCAGGTCCCCAGTGACTTGGACAATCATTCATTCAACATACAGTTTTCAGTACCTAGTAGTGTCCAGTTAGTGCTGGGGGCTGAGGCACCAGCCAATGGTGAATCCCACGTGAGGCTGCCAAACAACTTTCGAGACTTTGCACGTGATGTTGTCTCCACCCCAGGGACATTGCCAACATCCCTTTTCCTCCCTGTTTTAGTCAGCTTCTTTGCTGCTATGACTAAAAGATCTGACCAGAACAATTTTAAAGGAGGAAAAGTTTAGTTGGGGGCTCAAGGTGTCAGAGGTCTTAGTCCACTCCAGTCCATTCCTGGGGGCTGGAGGTGAGGCGGAAGAGTGTGGGGGAGGGAAGTGGCTCCTGTCGTGACCAGGAAGCAGAGAGACTCCACTCACCAGACACAAACATATACCCAAAGCCACGCCCCGATTCCCACCCCCTCCAGCCACACCCTGCCACTTCAGTTACCACCCAGTTAATCCCTATCGGGATTAAATCACTCTCACAACCCAATCATGTCTCCTCTGAACCATCTTCCACTGTCTCACACTTGAGCTTTTGAGGGGACGCCTCACATCCAAACCATAGCACTGCCCTCGACCCACACTCACGTCGTCCTAATTGCACACGTCACCTTCTGCCTATCTCCAGCCCCTACCTCAGTCCCACCAAAAAAAAAAAAAAAAAAAAAAAAAAATGAACAGTAACAAATGTTGTCAAGGACGTGGGCAAATGAGAACCTCGTTCATTGGGGGCCAGAATGGAAACGGGTGCCTCTGCTTTGAAAGCAATCTGGAAGTTCCTCAAAAAGCAAAACACCGAGTTACCACCTGGCCCAGCAATTCTATTCCCAGGGGTAGACCCGAGACAGCTGAACACACATGTCCTCACGGAAACCTTTACACACATGCTAATAGCAACATTGTTGGTAATAGTCAAAGAGTGGAAACTCTCCAAATGTCTGCCCAGTGTTGGGGAACATCAAACAGGTGCTGTCCCTACACAGAGTATTCTTCATCCCCAGGAAGGAATGAAGCTCTGAGGCCTGCTACAATGGAGAGAAACTTTGAAAATACCATGCTAAGTGAAAGAAGCCATGCATTATATGATTCCACTTAGATGAAAGGACCACAGTGTGTCCATCCATGGAGACAGGAAGTAGCTGAGCAGGCGGGTCGGGGCTGAGAGATGGGGCGATGGAGCCGCTGTTGATGGACGTGGGATTTATTTGGAGGGTCATGAAAATTCTTTGGGGAAGGATGGAATCAGACGGTGGTGATGGTTACGCAGTCTTGTGAATCTACTAAGATATGCTTCATTTAAAGGGATGGATCTTATGTCATGTGAAGGAGATCTCAAAAAAAAAAAAAAATTTTTTTTTTTTAAACCCTCCGTGGCCCTGACTGCCATTTAAAAAAAAAAAAAAAAAAAAAAAAAATGAACATTGAGCTGGAGAAACAGTGTCTGCCGCATCTGCTCCCTGGCTCCCCGGCCCTAGCCCTGACTCCCAGCTCCTTGGGAAGCCTGGCGCTGCATGCTAAAACTCCTGCCACCTCCTGCCACCTGACAGCTAAGCCGGGAGCCCCCCCCCTGCCCCCCACCAAGGCCGGCTACTGGCAGCCAGTGTCTTCCCCTCACTCTGCCCTGCCCTGGGTTCACTGCCTGACAAGGGAGACATGTTGGACACTAAGCATGTCCTTGAGAAGGACACTGAGCAGAGGCCTCAGCAGCATCCTGTCACCGACCACCTCTGCCCGGCTGGGTGATCCCCAGGGAGAGAGAAGAGCCCTGCACAGGCACCAGTGCCAGCGGAGGTGACTGTTGTCCTGACCCTCGCCCCCATCAGAGCCATCACACCTGCATGGAAGAGTCATCAGGGGTTAGTATTAGTTCCTTTACTAAAAAATTATGCTAGTGACTCATCCTATAGTTAAAGAAGCAACCAGGTGGAATTTTCTTTTGTGCAGAAAGGCTAAGATAGACATGCCAGGGAGTCCTCGGCCTGGTCTCCTCTCTAGGAAGTCACTTAACAAGACCTCTCCTCTTTGGAAGTCATTTATACTCCTTAAAAAAAAAAACCTTTAAATTTTGTTTATGTATTTATTTATTGAACCCAGGGCTTTGAGCAGGCTAAGCACATTCCCCACCCCTAAGCTGCACCCCCAGCCCCACTAGCACTTTTAAGTAGCATATTCTCCCATCATCTTAGATGCAAGATCTTTATTTTTTATTCTTCAGATCTTGTGGGAGCTAAAAAAAAAAAAAAAATAAGAAGGCTCAGTTCCCACTTGCCCAAGGCTAAAGACTCTGTACTCCCTGACGATACTTCTACTGATTCTTTCTCAGACCTCCCTGAGAACTCAAGCTTGCAGGAATCTCCCTACACTCCCAAGGCTGTGAAAACTCAGTGTCATGGAGGAGGGTCAAGGTCGGGAGAGCAATCCTAAATGTCTAGTTTCCTTGGGCACAGTGGGATTCTAGAGTCTGATGGGGCTAGGCTTGAGGCAGGTGGCCACCATATTGATCTGAGTTGGTTCTGAACTTGAGATATGGTATTGTTAAGAAGGCTCAACAGGGATCCATGCAGGCCCTGAAGCCCAAGGCAGCTGTTCCCATATGGACTCAGTCAATCAGGAGAAAAGGTACACCATATGAGAGAGGGACTCCAGCTGCACATAAAGGAAGAGACTGCCCTTGGATTTGACCATGCTCCCAGGCTACCATGGAACATCCAGTCAAGAAAGATGGCCGACCACTGCTGGCATCTCTGGTGTCCAGGGCAAAGGGCCAGGTGGAGGGACAAGTGGTCCTGAGTCCCCACTTACTCCACCATGTGCTCCTGTAGGACTTTGGCCTGGGAAACGAATCTCTCATGATCAAAGGGCCTCAGCTATAAGACAGGCTATTTATAATCCTGACATACTCTCCTCACACACAGGGTAGGGGTGAAGATGGAGAAATATCACAAATGAGAAACATGTTGCTGTTCCAGGATGGCACAGAAATCAAACAGAGGAATACCAAGGAGGGAAAAGGCATTTGTCAAAAAGTTTCTCCAAGATAAGAAAATCCATGGTGTAAACTCAGTCCCTTGAGAGTTTGGACATCCCTTGGATTTTCTTTATTTTGTGAATGTTCCAGAACAAACTTCTAGAAGATAAGGCACCCAGATACCCAGTCATCCAGATGAGTGATTGTAATTTTGAGTCATTCTTTCCTCAAACATTTATTAAGCACCTGCTATATGCCACTCACTCCTGAAGCAGATGTTGGGCTACAAATATGAGTTATACACACACAATCCCAGGTCCCAGGGAGCTCCCCTTCCAGCAGGACAAAAAAACAAACATTCAAAAAAAAGAACAATTGTAGGACAGTGGAGGAGGCCCTGGGATTATGTTTGGGGCTTAGGGAAGATACAAGTACATGCCAGCAGACACCAGGGAAGAGGGGCTTCTGAGAGACCCAGGAGCCTGGTGTTGTGAAGGGACCGAAGTCCTGAGTCACATGAACCTAGGGATTGCAGAGCAACTTTTCTGGTTGGGTGATTTGGAGCAAATGGCAATGTCCCCTGGCCTGGGTTTACCCATCTGTGCTATGGAGAAAATAACTGTCTACCTTACAGGAGGAGTGGGAGAATTAATAAGTGATGTATGCCAATGAGTGTTTAAGATGGTGCCTGGCCCCAGTAAGGGCTCAGTTAATGGCACCTAAGAAATGACGCTATACTATTCCCCACACCATGGGGCGGGAGGAGGAAGGTGGTGACTAAGAGAACTGTGAATTGGTTAAGGAGACTCCTTCCCGGTCCCCACCACACTCTCCCTCGCCTAACTTTGCTGGTTCTCTCCCACACACAGATCCACAGGGTGCTGTGTGAGAGAACTGGACTTGAGTCCAGCCGGGTTCTGTCCCAGCTGCCTCTGCATGTGCGCCTTGGGCCCCACCCCGCAGACTCTCCCCTCAGCTCTGAGAGCAGGTGGCCTGGAAGCCATGTAATGTGGTCCAGCAAGTGAAGTCTGAAGAATGTGACCAGATCGGCAAGGGACGCCCCGGGGATGGCAGGAGGCAGGCGTCCCTCAAACACGGAGAAAATGCTGCTTCCCCGCGACGTTCGTGGAATGAGAGGCTGTTTGGCTGGTAAGTAACTTCCCTGAAGAAATTCTTCCAGGGTATTTCGCCATCGCCAGCTGGTATTTCTTGGCAGCTGAAGCAAGATAATAATCATGTTGAAATGGCACCCATGGCCTTGTAGGAACAGGACATGACTTGTCACCTCCTCGGGCCTGCAAGCCTCCACCTCCACTGCCCCATATCTCCTCCCCGCCACCCTGGGGCAACTCGCCTACGGGCAGTACCTGCAGCTAGACACCAGGAGGGTGGGGGGCCAGAGGGGCTCTGAGCCAGCCCCTGGTCCAATGCCAGGGCACCAGGACAAATGACCACCAGCTGCCCACCTGCCCCCAAACCACCGCACCCCACCTCTCTTCCAGGAACCCCTCCCACTCACAATTCCACCCAGGTGTACTTAGGCACATTTCAAAAATCTGCTTAATAAATTACCACCTCGACATGACCTGACAATAGTTACAGATAATCCGGGGCTATTAGAAGCCTTGTTTACAACGCATATAATTCTAGGTTGTGCAAAGCCTAACAAGTTAGGAAAGGTGTCAACCTTCTCTCTTTGAATGACATAACTTGTATGCACAAATTATATGTAATTGATCCAAAGATGTTACAGACATTTGAAAAACAAAGGGTAGGCCGCCTCCCTCCCAACCACTCCTTCTGGGAATTTACCCTGGAGGAAATTATTGTGAGTGTAGGGGAAAAAAAAAAAAAAAATTAGCATAGGTCTGTTCAAAGTGGTGTTGTTTATAATAACAAAAAAACTTTAGAAACAACTCACCTGCGCAACAATCACAGATTAATTCAACAAACCTTGGAACCTGTACAAGGTGAGATTCTAAGCAGCCATTTAACATAATAGTATGTGGGAGACTAGAACTTGCCATGGGAAAAAATGTTAATCATCTCTTGTTCAGTGAGGGAGGAAAAGGAGGATAAGAGGCAGTAGTTACAGTTAATTTCATTAAAATAGTTTGTATAAATTAATTTACTTAAACAGTACTTAGGAGATAGTATGTTCTGCAGGCGGACGGATGAGGCTGAGGTTTGAATCTTAGGAGTTATGTGATCTTGGGCGAGTTATGTAACCTTGTTCTAGACTTCAGTTTCCTTAGCCACAAAAAAAAAAAAAAAAAAAAAAAAAAAAACCTGCTTCATAGAGCTATCGCAAAGACTAAGTAAAATTACCCATGTAATTGCTATTTAAATTTATGTAAAATCTATCTGATATAAAATAAAAGTTCAGTCAGTGGTAATCTTTGTTAACGTTATTATTGTGCAAAAAATGGCCAGCTCTGATTTGTAGAATTCTAGGTATTTATATATCTAGATAGATAGATAGATAGATAGATAGATTTTTTTTTCCTTGTCTATTCCTAGAAGGTACCATTAACCCGATAACAACAGAAAATCTTTTTTTTCAACTTACAAAATGGCTGGGGGTAGGAAGGAAGTTGCTTTTTAAGAGAGAAACAGGGATGAATCAGAGGTGAGGCAGGCGGGTGACCTCAGCAGATGGGCGAGGAGTTCATTCTACCACCCAGGGGGCCGCTGGGCAAAGGGGCAGCCTGGCTCCTGTAGATCCGCATCAGAAACAGAGGCCTGGAGAAAGCAGGGGGAGATGGTTCCAGATATTGCAAAACAGTTGTCCAGGCCTGGCTCCTCCCCCCGCTGTGCTGACCCATCTCACCTTTCACCAGAATTTAGGTCTCAAGAGTCCTGGGTGGGGCAAGAGGCCAGTGGGAGGGGAAAGAGCTGTTACTAAAAAAGTGGAGGAGGCGATGGATGGGGGGTGCTGAATCAGGGTCCTGAGGCTCAGGGTGAGGGGCACTGGCTTATGTCCCAATGAAAGGGAACTACAGGAGGTAAGAACTAGTGGGAACCAGCATAGGTCAGAATGTTCTAGAAACCCAGATACGGCCGGCCCTTGCCTGGTCTATGAGACCCGTGAGGTTGGCATCGTGGTCTCCGGGCTCCACAGATCTGGCCCACTTGTGAAAGTGCACACAATCTCCCGGCACGAGCCACCATTTCTCAATCTGCCTCACCCAGAGTCAGGCAGGTGTCTGGGGCTCTGCCATGCCTCTTTAATTAGACTCCACCTTCTAGGTCACAGAGGGGGTGTGCAGCAGTGGCCAGGAGCAGGGGAAGGACCAGGCGCCAGAAAACCGGTCTCCATTCGGAGCAGGGTGGGTGCCATGACAGGACAGGCCCCTCTTACACAGGGACAGGGAAACAGAAGCCATGAGCCAGACGGCGGGACCAGCCCCAGAGCAGGGTTGTGGTGGCAGACGGTTTGATTCTCAGGCAGAGGAACCGGAGGACAGGGAGAGAAAGGTGGCGCTCCTCCCTGACACTCTGACGAAGAAGGCTCAGGAAGGAGGAGACCCCTGAGAGGAGCCCAGTCCTTTCTAGGCTTTCTGCCACCCAAGTGTGGCCTGGGTCTCTTCACCTTCCAAAGCAGGAAGTTATCAGCAGCTACAGGAGACCCAAGGGCATTGCCCACCCGCTGCCATCTTCGGGACGGCTGCGTGGTGGAGGTAACAGCATTGCCAAAGAAGGCAATGGGAGCCCCTTCCAGAAAGAGCCTGGGAAGCCTGCTTTCCCCCACTCAGGAAGGAGAAGGCAGGTGTGGGATGGGGGGGTCCCTCCACCTTCCAAGTCTCCAACGTTGGTGGCACAAGGGGACAGTGCAGATGGGAAGGGTACTCCTGCCTCCCAGGGTTTGGGGTGAGGTGGCGAGGACTCTGAGGCCACACCTGAGGACAGACAGCTCTGGTCACAGGTCAGCATGACGGGGCTATTTCTCAGGAATGTCCACCATCAGGCCCACAAAACCATCTCCCTTCACGCTACAGATGAAAAATGAACCACATCCTGCTAACTAGGACGATGCTAATCAAAAACTGGAAAATAACAAGTGTTGGCAAGGATGGAGAGAAACTGGATCCCTCACACACCACCAGCGCACACGCCAAATGGCGCAGGCACTGTGGAAAACAGCTTGGCAGCTCTTCAGCCAGTAAAACCGAATTACCACTGGGCCCAGCAACTGTCCTCCTAGGGCCACGTCTCGAAGAACTGAAGGCAGAACCCGACAAGTTCATGTCTCTGCAGGCCCACCACACCTCTATTCAGAAAAGACCAAGGGGGGAACGATGCAGATGCCCATCAATAAGTGAAAAGATTGATTTAAATGAAGTATATCCATAAGATAGGACAGCAGTCACCACAAAAAGGTGACTTCTCCTGTATCTTGCAACATGGATGAATCTTGAAAACATTATGTTAAACGAAGGAAGTCAGACACCAAAGGCCACATGTTATACACCTGCATGTAGATAAAATATCCAGAACAGATAAATCCACAGAGACAGAAGAGAGATTACTGGGTGGGGACCAGAGCGGACTGCTCAGTGGGTATTATTGGGTTTTCTTTGGGGGTAATAAAAATGTTTTGGAACTAGATAGACTTGATGGTTACACAATCTTGTGAATATACTAAATGACCCAGGATTTTAAAGTACCAAATGGTTAACTTTATGTAAATTTCCCCTCCATAAAAAGAAATGGATCTGAGCCAAGAAATTGCTTCTTGCTCTGCCATGTGTTTCGAGCACATTATCTCATTATTTCATCTCTAGAACAGGGCCAGGAGGCAGAGATCTATTACCCCATTTTCCCGATAAGAAAACTGAGAATCAGAGAGGTGATATAATTTGCCCAAGGCCTCGTAGCTCAAACCAGGCTTGAGGCAGAGCAGAGAATTCCCTCACTCCACAGAGGCTGTCTCAGAACTTCCCAGAAATTCTTCAGAGTTGAGTAAGATGGCCCAGCGGGGTGCTGAGGATGTGCTGGGGGGCGAGGGGCCGAGGAGCCTCGGTAATTCCATGCGGTTTGGGGGTGTTGGAATTCTGAGCATGATGGCGAGGACCTGGGGGAAAGACGCCTCGTGTCGAGCCCATCCGAGAACTGCAAGGTGCTGGCCTGAGCAGGGGCTGGAAGCCAAGCCTCGGAGGCAGCAGATGATCTTTGATCCTTCAAATCATTCCTGTCTCGACCTCGTGGTGGGAACAGGACTCAGAACAGAGGCCTCACAAGGCTTTCATGTGATGGCCGCTGAGTTTCCCAGTCTATACCAGACAGATCTCCTCTTCCTCCTTCTTCATAACTAAGACTTACTGAGCATTTGCTGTGCACCATGCATTGTCCCAAGCACTTGAACTACAAGAACCCTTGGTCATAGGATGGTGTCACGGTGATTGTCTCGACATCACCAAACCCACTCCCCTTCCCCTGCACCCTGTGTTCAGTCTAACTCAGGCTTGGCAGTCCCGTCTTCCGTGATATCTACAGGGTCATGCATGAGCATGGAACTCCCTTCCAACCCAGGGACATCTGTTGGGTCTTCTGAGAACCACGACCTGGCACTGAAGAAAGGGCGTCCGGAAGAACAGGCCCTCCTTTCCCCCGGCTGTCGTTGTAACTGGATGTGACGCTGGAGGCTGTGGTGACCCTCCTCCTCCAGCCTGAGACGGCGGAGTCGAGATGGAAGGCCACCACCAAGCCACCGACCACACCAGGCCCACGCCTTCCCACGACAGCAGAGAATAAGCGACCTTGTCACGGATCTGGTACGTGCTATTATTACTTGTGGCCCAGGTGATCCTAACTGCCACTGATAGCTGCTGCAAACAGGACCTTTTGAGGTACAGAGAGGTTTAGTAACTGGCCTAAGATTCCACAGCTGGTGAGACGAGGGTCTGAGCCCAGAGACTGGCCCCACAAATCCACCTGGCACCCTGTCAGTCATAAGCAGAAACTAGACGTAATTGACACCAAGGATCCGGGACAGAGCTGAGGGAAGAGGGGACGCCCGGTGAACACGACACCCATTTCCCCACGTTTCTCAGCCCGACTTGGTGTCCATCTAGCCCCAAAGGCCCAGAGGCTGGACATCTCCACACCCCTGCCAACTTCTGTCCCTCAAGAGCACAGGTTTCCACATCCTAGGCCCAGCCTCCCTATTCCAGGCAGCCCTCCATGATTTACCCCCTGCCCTCCCCTTCCCACCCACCCAGAAGCAATTTTGAAACCTAGCGCCAGTACCCACGCAGCAGCCTGAAGGATCTCATACAATCATCAGGTGAAGATCGCGTCACTCTGCCCCAAGCCCTCTCGCTGCTTCCTGTTGAAGCTGGCATCAAACCAAACTCACAGCCATGACTCGGCAGGCCATGTATTTCGGACCCTGACTCAGTCCCAACTTCCCTGGTCCCACTCCTCCCTGCGCCCTTCACCTCAGCCTGGCTGGCCTGTTCCTCAAACCTGAGAAGCTCACTCCTTGCCCAGGGCCTTCGTCATGGCTGGTCCTTAGTGGGGACAACACCTTTCCCTCTAGGTCTTGCCATGGGCTTCCTCTCAACACCCAGGACTCCCTGAGAGGCACGTCTGCTCTCAGTTTCTGTCGGGTCCCCTGATTTTGTGGCTTTATGTATGACACATGTTTCTAGAGTGTTTCTTGTTTTTTGAACTGTTTCTTTTATTATTTCTCATCATTGATCTAGAATGAGTTGGGGACACATCGGTGTGACTCACTGTCAAATCCCCCAGCACCCACAACCACGGCATATAGCAGGTGCTCAATACACATTTGCTAAAGGGACACAACTCCATCTCCAGGCCAAGGGGTGCTCTTAGCTGATGCATGAGAAATGACAACCACTCGCGGAGGACCTTGAAGTTGTGCAATGTGCTAGGCTCAGGCTCGCAGCAAAAGGCGCAGACTTGGTGCCTTTGAGAAGCTCTGCCAGCTTCTCAAAAGTGATCTTGAGCTAGTCATTCAACCTCTCTCTCGGTGGCCTCAGTTGCCCTGACCATCAGATGGGGATGACGGCTTCCAGAGTACTATTGTGAAGAATGAGTGAGAAAATACATTGGCATTCAGCACGGTGTTGGGCATACAGCAAGCACTCAGTAAAGAAACTGACTTTGCTCGTTTATGGTATCAGAATATAGAAGAGAGAGTGGGAGGGAGGGAGGAGGAAGCAGCCACATTTTGGCTGCAGTCTCTGTGCCCAGATGTTCCTGTGAACAGGATCCTCTGTCCTGAGGAAGGAGAAGGCAGGGGGGTCTGAACGGACACCTGCCTGGTCCTCCCCAGCCCTGCTGGGTTCTCTGATCGCCCAGGCAACGCTGGCGCCATAAAGCAGCCAGACTTAGCCCAGGAGGAAGCTCGGGGTACCCAAGGGTGAAAAGCAGACCCACTCTGCTTAGAGCACATCCATGTCCCCAAAGCCCTTATGGTGGTGGCAGCTGCCGCAGGGAAAAGCTTGCTGTGGGGATGAGTTGGGTCTTAATAGCTGCTAATTGGTCATAAGGCGGGAGGAAGGGAATTAACGGGCAAACCGTTTGGCTGCTAGTGAAGGGACCATAAACCCAGAAGGATTTTATCGGTCGGTCTGCTTTTTAAGAGTTCTCATTAAAGGAGTGTCTTGGCCCTAAAATGGTCCACTAGGACCAAGGCTTTGAGATAACGGGGTGAATGTTGAGGATGACGGGGTTCAAGCCCCAGCAGCCCACCCTGCCCGCTTCTCTTGTCCTGCTGGGCTAGGGAGGGGCATCCTAATGCCAGGAAGACCTCACCTGCCCATCCTGGCCCAGACACTTCCTACCTGCCCAGAGCCCTCTCCGGGAGGAATCTTCCCACTCTAACAGAGGATACACCCTCCTTTAAGCCTTGTTTTGGGTTTTACTCGCTCAGCGAATGAGGGTGTTTTCTTTGGTTGAGGATTATCACATCTAGCATGCATGGATTATCAATTTTCTTTCTCCCCCCCCCTTTATTCTCTTTTATATTTTTAATAACAGGACCTACTTTTATTAAAATTCACATAACACAAAAAACATATAAAGAAGGAAATAAATTATACTCTTTAATAATCTTACTCCTCAAAAATAACCTCCATTAACATTTTGATATATAGCTTTCAAGATGGATGGATGGATGGATGGATGGACCTTACTTTTTATTTTAAGTATTGAAGAGGTTAATATAATTAATATTCAAGTACATACTACCCATCTTAAAAAATAAAACATCACAGACATATTGATTCCTGTATTTTCTGTGTTTCCTCCTTGTATCATCCCTGCCCTCAAAAGTCACCTTTGCCCAGAAGGTAGCATTTCTATACCCTTGTTGTACTTCTACTGTATCTGTGCAGTGGTTCCCCTTACCCATGATTTTGCTTGTCATAATTTCAGTTATCCTTAGTCAATCCTGGCCCAAAAATATTAAATGGAAAAGTCCAGAAATCATTCCTAAGTTGTAAGTTGTGCACCTCTCTCTGTAGCAGAATGCACCACTCAACGTCATCCTCTCTAGGGTATTAATCATCCCCTTTGTCCAGTGAATCCACTCTGTATATGTTACCCGCCCTTCAGTCATTTAGTAGATGTCTTGGTTATCAGATCAACAATCACATTATTAATGCTTGTGTTCAAATAACCCTCACTTTACTTAATAATGGCCACAGATTGCACAGGTAGAGATACTAGAAATTTGCATATGCCAAGGAGAAATTGTAAAATACCTCCTTTAAGGGAAAAGTTCAGATTCCTGACTCAGTGGGGAAATAAAACAGTATATATAGGGTTCAGCACCACCCATGGTTTCAAGCATCCACTAGCTGTCTTCCTTCATACACTGGATAAGAGGCGATTACTGTATCCATAAACAATAGGCAACATTGTGTCACATAATGTTACCCATTATAGCAACTATCAGGTAAATGTGACTTTATGGAACTTGCTTTTTTTCCCTTCTACTTTGTTTCCAGATTTGCTATGTTGTTAACATTCTAGCACTATTTCATTCACTTTAACACTGTATCATATTTTATTGTCGATGCCACATTGTATTTATTCATTCTCTTGTTGGACAATATTGCTGTGGTTTTGAATTGTTTACAAACACGGCTACAGTGAACATTCTTGTATCCATCTCCTTGGGGAGATATATATTTCCTTTAAGGGAAAAGGTCAGATTCCTGACTCAATGGGAGAATACACACACACACACACACACACACACACACACACACACACACATATATATATATATAATGTTTTATATTTGCTCACAAGAGTTTCCCGGGAACATAGAACTGGAGATGGAACATCTGTCATGGTGTGAGTCTCCAACTGTACTAAACATTGACAAATTGCTCTCCAAAATGGCTATTTGTGTCCCTACCATCAAACACAAATTACTACAATCACTTCAGAGAACAATTTGGCAATATCTGTAAGTGCATGAGAGTTCCTGTTGCTGCACATCCTTGTTAACATGGTGTTGTCAGACATTTAAATTTTCGCTGATCTATTAGGTGTGAACTGATATTTCGTGGTGGTTTTAATTGTGTTCCCATTGTTAATGAGATGAGCACCTTATTATATTAACTGGCCTTTCCGGTTTTCTGTTGCATGATTTGCTAGTTCTTGCTCTGCCTAATTTCAATAGACTAGATAGACACAGATAGAATTAGAAATTGTTCTTAACTTGCTATAGTTAAAAAAAAACATACTGACATATATACATATATGACATATATCATGTATACATAACATATCTGTGTGTGATTATGTATATGTATATATGATGTCATTTTCTTACCATTCTTTTTTTGATGGACAGTCTACTCTTCTAATGATCTATTAAATTATTCTCATTTTCCCATTACAAATAGTGACTATTTTGTAGCATATATTTAGTACAATCATAACTGCTTCTATAGAAGATGATCAATTCTCATTCAGTTGTAAGTGGTGATCTGTAACAAAAAGTAGAAAGCAATAAAAATACAACCAGATAAATTCAACATTAAATCTCTCCCAAATAAAATTCCTCCTCCTTTTTCAACAATTCAAATATAACCTGAGAATAACCACTTTGGAAGTCGTGTGCATGGTTACATCCGTTCAAGTCTACCATGTACCTTGCTGTGGCTCAGCAATTCCACTCCTGGGTATGAATCTAGCAAAACTGACATCACATATCCAGGAAGACAGGCCTGAGGATTGTCAAACAGCTTTATTTGTAAGTCACTTAAAACTGCACCAATGGACATGAACAATAATTGAAGGGATCTGAGACATGGTGGTGAATGAAAGAAGCCAGACCCAACAGAGAATGCACATCATCGTCCCATTTGTATGAAGCTCATGAACCAGCAAAACCATCTATAGTATTAGGAATCAGGATAATGGTTGGCTGTAGGGGCCCAGTAGAACTTTCTAGAATGTTGGAAATATCTTCTTTCTGTATCTGGGTCATGGATGTGTTTGCTAAAGTCATTGAATTTTACCCTTAAGGGATGAATACTTTCTATGAGTCATGCTACTGTTAAAATTGGAGGTGGGGGTGTCAATGGATACAAAATTCCAGTTAGAAGGGAAAAGTTCAAGAAAACCTAGTCCCGTGTGCAACATGGTAACTATAGTTGGTAACAATACATTATATACTTGAAAATTTCTTAGAGTAGATTTTAAGTGTTCTCACCCCCACATGCATGAAAAGAGAAGTATGTGAAGTAATGGAGATACTAGTTAGCTTGATTTAGTAACTCCACAATATATACATATATTGAAACATCTCACCATGTACCATAAATAGATACAACTTTCATTTATTGATTTAAAGATAAAAGTTTTTAAAGTATAAGTGCAATTTTTTTTTTAAAGAAACAACCTTGTTTTAACTTTATGATTATTTGGGTTCTGCCTGGGTGGAAGGCAGATTTTATTGAGATCCTGATGATCATAAACTAGTGGGTTACACATTTCATAAATGGTATCCCGATTCATAATTATTATAACTATCCCAATGGGGGGGTGTGTGCATAAACTGTGAAGCATGCTAAGTTTGGGTAACTCCTCTAAGGCCCCAGAGCTAGTCAGATTCTATTCATAACCATCATAGTTGACATTGGTTAGGCATACTGTTGCTCGACATGTATTATCTTATGTCATCTGCAAAACAATCCTGAGCATGGGGTGTGCAAGGGCACGACTATTTATCTCTATTGTACAGATGAGGAAACTGCGGCAGTAAGTCATTTCCCCCAGGTCATACAGAGGAACGAACCTGTGTGGCATAAGCCCCAGTTCTGCTTCTTCTCGCCCCAAGACAACGTCTGGAATGGACCTTCTGCAAGCTGACACCGGGGGTGCTCTGCTGCGCACTGAAGGCAGCTGCTTGCTCTATTCCAGGGACTCCTGGTAGAACCTAGTGTTTGTTGACTTTTCCCCATACTCTCACATCTGCACAGAGTTGAAATCCCAACATCAATTAGCAGCCAGATCTTCCCGAGGCAGAGGGACTCGGGCAGGGGAGGAGGGAGGGAGGCAGGAGTCCCACTGTTTCTCTGTCCTCAGAGCCAGACCTCACCCTCCCAGACCCCAGGGGCCCCGGGTACTGATAATAAGCTGCAGCAAAAGGCGTGCGGCTACATGCTTTTTGCAGAATTGGGTGTCACCCTAGGACCTCATTTTAATGGAAATGCACTAGATGGAGATAAACTTCAGGGGGGATGAGGAAACAGCAAACCAACCAGTTAGCCCCCGTAGGCGAGAGAGAAAGAACCAGGAGGGGACCGAAAAGGGGGAAAGACACCTGACCCATCACCAGGTTGCTGCCAGCAGAGGCCCGAACAGTGCCACGAGCCACCCTATTACCCAGTCAGCCCTCCTCTGCGCTGCTGCCCCTCAGCTACAGGGTTCCGTCTCAGGCCACACTCAACCTGTCACCAGCTGATAAATCATTTCCACAGAGGGAGGGGAACCCATGGGTGAGCATCCCAGCCCTCCCATCGATGGCAGAGTGAGCCTCCAGACGCGGGTCTCTCCCCCCATTTCAGCAAGTAGGTAGATCCCCCAGGGGCATTGGAGGGAAGAAATCAGGCTAAGAGAGAAGAAACCAGGCCCCCAGGCAACTACCAGGTCCCCTGTCTGGTGAACAACAACAAAAATTAGCTCAGTCACAGAAGCCTACCATAGTAGTACCAGGCCCTTAACGCACACAGCCTTTGACTATCCTAGAAGGGATTAATGTTAGCCTCATTTGACAGAAAGGGAAACTGAGGCTCCAAGTAGGTTAAGTAATCACTTACTCCAAATTTTGGCCTGGGTGACTCCAGAGTCCCTCCTTATTAAGTTTAAAGCCTCCCTCTGCAGAGAGGAAAGGAGAAAGAGCAGAAGAAATAAGTGCATTGGACGTAGTAAGTGCTCACTGAACTTAGCTGATGATATTTATGAATTAGAATTTAGACTACTCCTGATAGTTACCCATAAAAAGAGACCCACCATTGCCTGGGTCTCTTAGCCTGCACCAATGACATTTCCAGGAAAAATGTTTGCTCAAAGGAGGAAACAGCCTTTCTCCAAAAAGGGCACAGTGAGGAGAAAGTCAGAGCCCTGAAAGGCCATTGCCAACATGAGGTAGTGACAAGGAGTCAGGCTGCACTAAAGCCCGCGGAGGCTGAGAATCCTGAAATGTAGAGGAAATGAGTTTTGCAGGGGGTCAGCTCAACTTGAGAAGGGGAGCTGTTTCCCATGACTTCGGGAGTTAATAAGGCTGCCTGGTGTCAAGAATGGGCCCTGGGGATTCAGGTGCTGGAGGTCTGGAAAAAAAAAAAAAAAATGGCATGATGGCCCAGATCTAGACACGCCCACTCAAGCCCCCTTCAATGAGGGACTGTCATTCCGTAGTTACTCCAGAAGAGGGTCACCCCAAATGCTGTGGCTCTGACACAGGGGGCTGCCCGTGATGGCAGCCTGGAGTCCTAGCAAAGCACTTTGCTCCAGTCCCCAGAGGCCAGCACCTGCAGAAAAACACCAGACTCCCTGGAGGTGAAACCCAGCTGTCAAATTCCTACGGTGTGAAGAAGGAAACCACTTCCGGGATATTAGTGGAAAGAACTCTGAGAACACCAGAGGAGAGCAGGCTTCTCCCAACACAGGTGGCAGAAAACCTGAATGCTGAAGGCAGGATTGTTCATACGCAGCACCTCCCGGTAATTACTCATACATAGCAAGGTCATTTACAGCCAGGCAATCTCACCTATCTGTTCACAGGGTCATGTTCAGGTAGGGGTGCTCTGATGATACCAGCTGTGCAGCCTGAGGGTGACACCTGGCCTCTCTGAACCTCAGCTTCTGCTTTTCCCGATCTGTGACTTGTAACAGTGAAGTGCCCAAGCAAAAACTCAAGGAGTTATACAAGATTTCATTCCACATGGTAGATTGATGAGCAAAATGGCCCAAATTTCTTACCTTTCCTGCACCCATCAAGAGGTGGAGTCCATTTCCCCACACCTTGAATTTGAGCTGCCTGTGGGACTTGCTTTGGTCAAAGCATATGGCTAAGTGACAGTGCTCCTTTCTTTCCCTGTGTCATATTTGGCTGGCTCCCTTGCACCTCTGAATTTCCGCGAGAGCGTGCCTGGGCTAGCCTGCTGGAGGATGAGGCGTGTGGAGCAATGCTGAGTCCACCTGCCCCCAGCACTCATGAGAGTGCCCATCCAGGACACACAAATCTACCTGCTGGCCACAGACCAGAGTGACGTGCTCAGAGCAGCAAACCACGCAGCCAATGCAAAAATTATGAGCAGTACTAAATGTTCACTCTTACAGGTTGACTATCCCCATACAAAAAAGCGAATGCTCTAATAATTGAAATTTTCTGAGCACCAACATGTCACCACAAGCAAAAGAAAAATTCCACATCAGATCTCCTATGATAGGTCACAGTCAAAATGCAGGTGCACTACAAATACTGTATAGAATCACCTCCAGGCTATTTGTATATGATACATATGAAACATGAGTGAATTTCACGTTTGAACATGGGTTTCATCCCCAAGATGTCTCTTTATACGTACATGAAAAATATTCTGGATAGTAGATAGTCTATAAATTTATTATTTTAAAGTGATATATTTTAAATGTTAACATTAGCACTAAAGTAATTAATTTTATTCTAAAAGAATAAAGAAAAGACTGGGGAGGGGAATATTCTAAAAACTTAAAAAAAAAAAAAAAAAAAAAAAAAAAAAAAAAAAAAAACTTGAAATCTGAAGCACTTCTGGCCCCAAGCATTTCAGATAAAGGATATTTATATATGATATGTATATGATATATCATATATATATGTCACTGAGGTTTCCTTGGTCACTATGCATATATCATTGTGTTCAACTGCTCTACCCTACGTGCCCAATCAGTCACTAAATTGAAACACAGTTGTTAAGAGGCCGACATTGGAGCTAGACCTCCTGGTTTCAAATCTACTTCCTCTCCCGTCCTGCTTCTTGACATCGGACAAGTCCTTTAACCTCTTGGTGCCTCAAGACTTTGTCTGCATTTCCTTATCTAAAAATAGCAGTTGATGGTAGAAGCCTACAAGAAGTCATTGTGATGATTAATGAGTAAATAGCACAAGATGCTAAGGTGGCACCAGCCACAGTTAATGCTGCATAAGGATCTGCCACTAATGTGCTGCCTGCTAAATATTATAAATCATTTTCTCTTTTTTTTTTTTCATCTAATACCTAACAAATATCATTCTGATCATTCTGATCCAAGACATTTTTGGGGGTGGTCTTCTGTAGCCATCTTACAGCCATTAAACTACTGTCTATAATGAAAACAAAGGGATCTTTCCAAAATGTAGACCTCAAGGCTGTCACGCTGATTAAACCCTTTAGTGGTGCCCCACTGTCCGCCATATAGTTTAAACTCCCCCAGTGATTCTAAGGCCCTGCTCAAAACAGCCCCTATTTAATTATCCGGCCTCCTATTCCAGTGCTAGAAATAATGAGTTATCACAGCCACCACCCCAAGCACTTGTTCTGTGCAGGGCCAAAGCTAAGCATCGTGCTTTCATTGTACCACTGAATTCCTGTGACCACCTTGCAAGATGGGTACTGCAATCCCCATTTTACAGATCGGGAAACTGAGGCATGGCTTGCTCAGGGTCATCCAGCCAGTAGCCACTGCTCCTGATTCTGAGCCCAGCTGCTCTGCAGGTACAGCACCCCATAGATGTGAGAAACTCTCATGGTAAGCTCCTTCCCTACTTAGGCTCAGGTCCTATTTGGGCGTTCCTCTACAGTGAACCGGAGGGAACGGGCACACCCTTGCTGTGGTTATGAATTCTCATGCCATAGAGTGCAAGAAGTTGGCAGACCAGTCAACAATCACAAAGAGTAGTAACAGCCCAGCTTAAAGTGGTCAGACCCTGCTGACCCCAACATCTCATCCAAGCCCCAAGCTCTCCTGTGACCTATTTTGACCTCAACTGTGGGTTGAGGCCCAGTACATAATAGGTATTTTGTACTGCTGTTAACCTAGTTAATTAAAGCAATGCTCCAATACCACTTACTATATGCCAGGCAACTAACTTCCTTAGGCCTAATAGCCTGGAAGATCATGGAGAACTTGGACAATTATGGAGGCCCTCTTAGAGGAGGTAACACCTCAGCTGAGCCTGAAGATCACCCCAGAGGGCAAAGGTACCGATGAGCAGCAATATTCTTGCTTTGATCTGTGATTCTCAGCCACACGTTAGAATCACCTGGGGGAGCTTTGAGAACTTGAAATACCCACACCTGGTCCTCCAGGTGATTTAATTAGCCTGGGGGCAGGGTTCAGATAACTCTCAAGTGCAGGCCAGGTTTGGGAACCCTGCTCCAGTTGATTCTGAATTGCCATCAGAACCTTGGAAGCTAGTGCCCAGCGTCCCCTTAGGAAGCTTGGCATTCTGCTACCACGAGGCTTGAGCTCTGCCCCAGAGCTCACAGCAGCCACGGGGTGACCTCCGGACAAGGTGACCTCCTCAGGAGCTTCAGGGGACTTTCCTCAGCCTTCTCATCAGCCCTTCAAGGAGTGCCTGGCTGAGGCAGTAGGAGAGTTAAGGCAAAGCTTTGATCACAGAAGCAGGAGGGAAGCAGAGGAGCCCTGGGCCGAGGCCTCCATCCGGGGCCCAGGCAACGAGGCCCCACCTCAGGCCTTCCAGGTCCAGCGTCATGGTTTTGCTGTATGCATGCATGATTATCTCTCTGCTGATTCTCCTTACTTAGACCACTGTACTTCAGAAGGAAGCTTTCGATAGCTGCTGTTTGAAAATGGAAAGCCAGTGTCCTTTGTCCTAAATAGAAGGTATCTTAAGAGCAAATTTGAGGGGCTGAGAGAGTAGCTCAGTGTCAAAGCATTGGCCTAACATGCATAAGGTCCTGGGTTCAAACTCTAGCACTGCCAAAAAAAAAAAAAAAAAAAAAGATTAAATATGATTTTTAAGATAATGTTATTAAAGTGGAGTTAGATGTCTCTCAAAGCCTCTGTGGGAAGCCTGTTCTGCCTTTTATTTTTGTTTGTATTGTGGTAGACTATATCAAGCACAAAATGGACCATTTTAACCATCTTTAAGTGTTCAGTTTAGTGGCAATCATGGTGTTGGAAAATTATCACCACCCTCCATCTCTAGAACTTTCTTCGCTTTTGTTGTTGGTGCTGCTGTTTTGGGTACTGGGGATTGAACTCAGGGGCACTCAATCACTAAGCCACATCCCCAGCCCTATTTTATATTTTATTTAGAGACGGGGTCTCCCTGAGTTGCTTAGCGCCTCACTTTTGCTAAGGCTGACTTTGAACTGGCCATCTTCCTGCCTCAGCCTCCTGAGCCACTGAGATTACAGATGTGTGCCACCATGCCCAGCTAGAACTTTCTTTGTTTTGCCAAAATTAAATTCCATACCCCCAAAATAATAACTCCCCATTCCATCTTTCTCCCAATTTCTGTGCCTGTGATTTCTTTGTTTCTAAAGGAGGTTAAAAAGAGTTGGAGAGGTGTTAAGAGCAAATTAGCACCAAACTGAGACTTTCGTTTTGATTTGGTTCTGATCAAAAGCGGGTGAAAAGGCAACTCAGTTCACTCCTCGGGATTCAACATGGTGATGCGACTCAATACCTCCCCCTTTGCATGGCCCAAAGTCTCAGGATTTGTCCCACAAGTTGCAAACACTGCCCAAGTGACTCCCAGGCTTCTCTTCTAACTTGCAGGCTTGCAGCAAGCACATGATAAAATCTGAGTCTCGAGACCCCCACTATGCCCGTGATGCCATCAATGCTCCCAACAATGCCCAGACAGAGATTATTCCCATTTGACCCCAGAAGAGACAATAACAGCTCAGCAAAACAGTCATTTACCCAAAGTAACGCAATTAGCCCACAGCAGGGCCTGTGGATCCAACCACAAGCCTCTTTTTTCTCCACCCCACCACACTGACTTCCTTCCCTTTTAAAGCAAGTTGCAGGAGAGGAAAAGCCAGAGAATGTGAAGAACGACAGGAAGGTACTGCTTGGTGGCTCTGTAAACACGCCTGCACTCAGCAAGCAGACTCCTAACAAGTTCATCAAAATAAATCGACATGGCGCATGCCTAGGTGACACTCCTCCTGGTGCATAAATGGCGCAGCGACTCTCCGGCCATGGGACCACCAAGCCGGCTCTTTAATGAATGCACGCGAGATGCTGGCTGCTGAGGATGTGCCCCTCTGCCCATCCCCGGGGGCCCACCCAGCTCTTTCCCAGGCCTTCACACCAGCAAATGGCTGTGCATACCCCCCCTGCATTTGGGCATTTCTGCCCCTGCAGGATTCTGATGCAAATGGATTTGACACATACACAGAGCATCGCCCTCCCAGCTGAGCCCTCCTGTTTGCTAATGGGTTTCCAGCACCCTCCCTGGACTGCTTACCTTCCTCTTTTGTGTTTATTTAAATAACAGCCAGGTAGAGACCTTAGTTAAATATCTTCTGAGACGCCAAGATTGGAAGCAGTTCCCTCCACTCCACTCCTCCACCCGACAGATGAGGCGATGTTTGCAGTGGCTTCCAGAGCAGTTCTCTGGCTGGTCTCCATTTATTTGTGAGGCTGGGATGGATCCATATGCATAAAGCTTGCACATTAGTAGGAGCCTCATGCATTTCCAGGCTAAGGGATGCAGCCAGGTACCTGGCCTGACCCTTCAGCTGCCTGCATTTGCTTTATTACCAAAGCCCTCTCCAGCATGAGACAGATTGTGTGCACAGGCCTCAGAAACAGCTCCTGCGCTGATTCAGTCCTCCCTTGGAAGCCTCAGCGGAAGGGTTCCAGAACCCCCATGGATGCCAAAATCTATGAACGCTCAAATCTCTTATATAAAATGATCCAGTGCTTGCATATAACCTATGTAGATCCTCCTGTATCTGTTGAATCATCTCTAGATTACTTAACACCCAATACAATGGAAATGCCCTGTAAATAGTTTTACCCCAGTACTGTGTAGGGAATAATGACAAGAAAAGTCTTTTCTTGTCACTTTTATGGATGTAAATTGATTTCATACACACACTTACACACACACACACATACACATACATATACATACATACACATATGTATGTATACATGTATGTATGTATATATATATGTATATGTGTGTGTGTGTGTGTGTGTGTGTGTATTGGGGGGGAGTACAGAGAAATCGAACCAAGGGGTGCTTAACCACTGAACCACAACCCCAGCCCTTTTTATTTTGAGGCAGGCTCTTGTTAAGCTGCTTAGGGCCTCACTAAGTAGCTGAGGCTGGCTTTGAACTTGTGATCTTCCTGCCTCAGCCTCCTTTCAAATATTTTTGATCCTCAGTCGAACCCACAAATGCAGAATCCACGTCTGTACGGGGTCATCTACCTCCAAAAAAGCATCTGATTGTTTTCCTATTAAAGAAATTGACTATTACTTTCCATCTTATCTGGGGGATGAACCTTCCTTATATAATGAAATTAGCTTTGAAAAAATGAGTCTAAGGTTTAAGACTTGCTCAAAGCAAGCTCACCACCAGATGTTGAGAACAGCAGTGCCTCAGCCAGCCCCCCAGGAGATCCTGGGAGGCTGAATGTGGCTGATAGGAGAGAAAAACAGGTGTCAGGCCCAAGTCTGCGGGCTCAGGGTGCCAGGCACCGAATGGGACATGAGACGATCTCAGGGTTCTGGGGATCCAGAGAGACTCCTTCACACATGTGCTCCCCCTCCCCAACTGTGGCCACAAAATTAGGACCTGAAGGTTAAGAGCAAGGATTCTTCTTCTTCCTCTTCCTCTTCCTCTTCTTCTTCTTCTTCTTCTTCTTCTTCTTCTTCTTCTTCTTCTTCTTCTTTGGTACCGGAGATTGAACTCAGGGACGCTCGAGTACTGAGCCACGTCCCCAGCCCTATTTTGTATTTTATTTAGAAATAGGGTCTCACTGAGTTCCTTAGTGCCTCAGGCTGGCTTTGAACTCACGATCCTCCTCTCCTGCCTCAGCCTCCCCAGCCACTGGGATTACAGGCATGCTCCACCGCGCCAGGCAAGAGCAGGGATTCTGAAGTCTGAGAGATCTGACTTTCCTCAGTTACCTTGTAGAAGTGTGAAAATTAGAAGTGTGAAAATTAGGACGTGCCATGCACGTCCTCAGCATGATCCTGACACTAATCAATCACCGGTGCAATGGCAGCCTCTGCTGGAAGCCTTCCCACTCCCCATCCCTCCCTCCCTGCCTTGCTGAGAGCTCTCTGACTTTGTTCAGGATGGCCATGTGCCCAGTGCCCAGCCCTTCACAGCAAGCTGGTGCCAGCTGCTGACGAGTCGCTTTCCCAGCCTCCCTTGCAGTTAGACTTGACTCTGACTTGACCAATGTAGACCAGGCAAGGGGAGAAGGGCTCCCCTCCACCTCCACCTGTCTCCTCTGCCCAGAGCAGGGCAGCCATTTGGTGACCGTTTTGCAACAGTCTGAGAATGCAAGATCAGAGTACCCAGAAGGACGGAAGAGGACACGGAAGGAGTCCTCGGCGACAGGGCTGAACTCCTCCCCAAAACCGCGGCGGTCCTTCTTCAGGCTCCCCGTGATGGACCTGGTGAACTCGCTGTATTGCTGCAGCCTCTTGGCCGGGTCTGAAATTTCATTCTACTGTTTGTAGGCAGTGACATTCCTAGCCTCTGTCCCTTCAGCCTGGTGCAGCCAAAAGAACCTCAGCAAAACGGAATTCCAGAAGAAGCCAATCCACATTTTTTCGTCTCATTCTTTCCATGACTCGGTGGCTCCAGTGGCTCCAGGATAGCAGCTCCCACACCCAGTGGACACCCAGCCCGGGCTGTGACGAGAGTCACGCGTGGACATCTGAGCAGATGGGGACCTCTGGGCATCTGTGAGAGAAGCTGGCCGCCTGCCCACCCCTGTCTGCCCCTGAGGCCTCTGATCCAAAGGCCACGGCAAGCCGCCTACCCCACGCTGTTCCTCCAGTTGTGAAAAATGGGGATCATGGCACCTAATCCACCACGCCGCCTCTTCTCCAGTCACGTGGACAACTCCCACATGTGTCAGGGGCCTTACTTGACCCCTGGGGGCACAGCCCCCACCATCTAGCACCTGCCGACCTTCCGAGCCCCATCTTTGGCCCTTCGTGGCTGCCACTCTGAACCCCAGTCTTCCTGAATGTCCTTCAGCTGCTCGGACACACGGTGGTATCTTCCCTTGCCTCACAGACGCCCTGCCCCTGCCTGGCACATGCACTGCCCTGCCCTTCCCCTGGCAAGGTCCTGTTCCATCGCAGCCCCGCTGATAAATCGCTTCCTCTAAGAAGCTCTGCAGAGCCTCGCGCACACAAGTGTGTGGGTACACCACACACACACACACACACACTTGAGGTCCCTTTACCTGCTTGGCAGCTGCCTCCCCACTGGTCTGTGAGCTGTAGAAAAGCAGAGCCTTTCTAGATCCCCCAGGCTCGCCGTTATACCTCTAACATCCAGCACAGGCCTGACCCAGAAGGTTACAGGCTCACTTTTTCTGTGAGCATTTTTCCATGCTTTAACAAAGATAACAATTTTTACCATAAAAAAAATGGAATCATGCTACAATAATATTCTGTTACTTTCTCCCATTAAATGCATATTTTCTCTAAGACAATCCAGATAGCTCTACATATGCATTTATTAAAGGGATGAATACTTACATAAAGAGTTTAGCACAACTCCAGGCTCTTGACAGGCCCAGGATAAATTCACATCTGCTAAGAGAGACAGAGTTCAGTGGCTAGGAGTGTCCGTCCCGTGGAGCAATCCTGCCTGGGTCTGAATTCCAGCCTGATGACTTAGTAACTGTGTGACCCTGGCTGGGCAAGTCACTCTACCTCTCAGAACCCCAGTTTCCTCATCTGCATATGAGAATCCAAATAATAACGACCTGCTAGAGTTGTTGTGAAAATTAAATAACGTGATTAAAAAATAAAGTACCTGGTACAAGATAAGTACTCTCTAATTATTATTTCCATCAAAACTATGATTAAGCCAGATATATCCAAGACGAGGCCTGGAGCAGGCCATCACACGGGGGACTGGGCCGTCCAGGTTTTCCTCTATCACCCACATCCTGCCACTTGTATTGAGGTTCACTCTGGGCACCCCTTCCCCCTTCAGCAACGCCACCCACCCTAGGATTGTCCTCCGACCGCTCCCCCAGCCCTCCTTCCCATCCACCAGCGGTCACAGACGCACTCGCCTGATTGATAAAGTCCCTATCTGGTCATTTACGATCTGGCTGCCGAAGAGGTAACTCCTGCCAGCTCGAAAAGCAATTAATCTGCAAACAAGCTGGGCAACAGCAGGCCTGGGCATTGCAGTCTCGGGCCGAGACCGCTCCAGAGAGCAGATAAGACTGTAGTCGTCTATTTATTGTACATTTTAATTAAGTGCTTGTTAACGACAGTTATTTTAACAGTCATAAAATTACTGTTGTAATGCATTTTGTTGGAGGGAGAATGGAAGAGCTGCAGGATTTTATGAAAGCAACCACAGATTGCCTTCACTTTAAATCAAAGAATAAATTCTGAAGAGGAGGGTCGGTGCTGCGGTCCAGGCCCAGACGCTAATGGTTATTTAATGCGCTCATCAGTGTTTGTAAGTCCCGAGCATACGGCGCGGACACAACAGCCTCCAGACCCTCTTTAAACACTTATTTGAGATGACAGGAAAAATGAAACCGTTTGTGCTTTCAATGGAAAAGCAATCATTGGTACATTATATTCGCCTTGCCCTATCATGCTAATGCATGGTAAAAATGTCACCAAATGTATTTAAGGGCCTGATGGACTGTTAACGTTGGATTCCTGGTACTGGACTGATTAATAAAAATCTTCAATTTGTATGTAAATGCAGCGAGGCCTCATATCATCCGCATACCTGCACCCAGAGAAAATAATAAACTGAAGTTTAATGCAGCAATTATCAGCATTTATGGAACTCTTAAAGCGGTGGCGGCGGAGAAGCCGGCATGGAGGGAGATGGGGGTGAATGGGGCTGCTTGTGGGCTGTGTGGGCTTTTCCCAAGGGCCAGTATCTGGCATAGCGGGTCACACAACACGCCGTGGTATCCTGTGCTCATCCAGGGAGAAATCAAGTGCAGCGACTCAGGGTGGTGGGTTGGAGCTGTCGCCAGCAAGATGATCCAAGAGGCGGCCCCTCTCGGCTAACAACCCCTCCTTAGAACAGTGAGGCACCTGCTGACTTTGCCTGGTCTGATTTGGAGGAAACCCCACTGAGTGGTCCCACCACCTGCAGAGACTCGATATCTAAAGATACAAATGGCAATAGTGACAAACCACTTACCGCATTGCTAAGTGTCAGGCCCAGAGCTGAGTAGTTTACACATTAATCCTTGTAATGTGTGTGCCAGACCCATGTCCTTTTCCTCCTGGACACAGAGCTAAACTACATTTCCCAGACTCCTTTGCAGGTAAGTGCAGTCCTGTGCATTAGTTCAGTTGACAGTTTGGTGAGCATTTTTCCATGCTTTAACAAAGATAACAATTTTTATCATAAAAATGGAATC
Organism: Tamias sibiricus; assembly: GCA_025594165.1. Taxonomy (NCBI): domain Eukaryota; kingdom Metazoa; phylum Chordata; class Mammalia; order Rodentia; family Sciuridae; genus Tamias; species Tamias sibiricus. Next base: position 31,244,874 of record CM046672.1, read on the forward strand.
ATGCTATAATAATATTCTGTTACTTCCTCCTATTAAATGTATATTTTCTCTAAAACAATCCAGATAGCTCTACCCTACCCCATTGTAGTCGATGCCCTGTGTTATCAGTAAGAGAATATAGAAAACTGAATGTAACCAAAGCCCTATAAACAACCTGTGGTGAGTTTGTGACAGACATTCTTTACAGGTTGAGGTGGGCATGCCTATGGGATAAGGTCTCAGAAATGGAATCCTGAGCTCAAATAACCTACACTTAAAATACCAATAGATGTTTCCAGTGCTCTGAAATAATTGTACCAATTTGTATCCATGAGGTTTTCTTTCACTGGCTAAGACTAGAAGGCTGGTATGGTTGTAGGACTGTCGTGAACCAGAGAGAGGAGCGAGTGGGGACAGCCTCCGCCACCAAAATAGGTGGCTGCCGCCCTTTCCTTACTTTTAAGACTGCAGGCTCCGGCAGATTGAAGCCCCAGTAGAAGCTCACTCTCCTTCCTGGAGAGAGGGCAATGGAAGGTTTCCATGTCTAGAGGTCACAGGGTTTATGTGTTTGGGGCCCACTGGGAGGGAAAAGTGTCCAGAGAGCATGACTTCAAGGGAGTCACTTGTCTCTTTGGATTTACTTTCTTCACCAGAAAACTTCTTTACGCAGATGAGATGTAAGTTAGGTGAGGGCCTAGTAGTGGAAAAGCCCTGAATCTCAATGGCTTATGCCACTGGTAGGATGTCCCGCTCAAGTGCTGTCTACAGGGGTGGCAGCTCTTCTGCAGGAGTGGAGTTGAACTTCTTCCATCTCTGGTCCTTTGGTGTACATGCTTCCAAGATTCCCACCAAGATAACAAAGGGAAATGGGCAGGGGGGTGGCCCAAGGGGGGTTGTAAGGGACACAATCGTCCTGTCCCCATTCCATTGGCCAGCACTCAGCTACATGGTATGGTGGTCATGCAAATGTCTCTCAGATTCCCTGCTGTGGGGAGCCCGATTCGCTGGCAACCCCAGCTGTTCAACCTCTGGATTTACCTTCACACTGATGAGGAGGGAGGCCATGCTTCTCCCGGACAGCCCCAGGAATGACCAAACATGGAGGAAGCATTAAGCAGGCCCACTTTGGCAGGACCAGGGAACTCTAATGGGCAGTGCTGGCTCAGAGACTTCCTCCTGGCCTGGCAGGCACTTTCTTGGAGGTGTGATGCAATCTGAGATTCCTCCTCAGTGCGCCCTCTCGGGCTTTGCTCCTGGGGGGTCACGGCCTGCAGGCTGTCCTGCTCTCTCGCGCTTCCTCCCCCAGCTCAACTTGTGCACATCTAGTACCTGACCCACCTTCCTGTCTGCTCCTCAGGCTGCAGCTCTCGTTTCCAGCTCTGTAAGTGTCTGTGATGTGAGAATCATTTACCATCAGCACGAATTACTTGTATAAACAAAACAAAATTTAAAAAGAATTTTTTCAGAATCTCCTGGAAAGCTACCAGGACCCCAAGAGGCACAGTGAAGGAGTGGGGCCGTGGACAGAGAGAGTGGGGGGCCCGGGAAAGGTGAAGAACGGGTCTGTTGCCACCGTGGGCAACTGGGGGCCGATCTCCCTGGGGCCTCAAGAGAGCCTAAGAGCCCTGTTGGAGTGGCTGGACCAAGGGAGGATGGTGGGGGCGTTTCTCCACCACCCCTAGCTCACGGTGGTCAGGAGAGGCTCTTGGGGGGGTGAGCAGCACTGTGCCTGCACAGCCCAGAGATGGGGTACACTCCCCCCCCAGAAGAAGCCCTCATGTGGGTGCTGCAGGTGGAAAGCCACTGCCCACAGAACTGTCCAAGAAAGCTATAGGTGACTCTGGAGTAAACACTGGGGACATTGGGACTCCAATAGCCTAATATGCTTCTCCTGAATTCTATTGCCCCACTCAGGACTGAGCCTGTGCTAGGGACTTAGGAGATGTAAGATGAATGCAACCAGACACACACCCACACACCCACACACACACACACATCACACATAAACACACAGAGTCATCCCTCAGTGTCCCTGAGGGATTGGTTCCAGGACCCCCCAAAGATGCCAAAATCCACCACGGCTCAAGTCCCTCTTCCCTCCTTCTCCGTTCTTCAGATCTTCTCTACAATATTTATAAAATCTAATGCAATGTAAGTGCTATGTAAATAGCTATTGCACTGTATTGTTTTGGGAATCATAAGTAAAACAAATCCATGCATATGAAGTACAGGCACATTTTTTCCCCAAATATTGGGAATCACTGGAGGTCAAGGTCAGGGATACAGAGGGTCAGCTGTCACAGACCCCTCCACTACCCTCGGAACTCGCTTCGTCTCCCTCAAATAAGAGAGGGGTTTTTAAATATTCTTTCTCTCAATTCTCAGTATTATCCAAGACTCCAAAACAAAGGCAATAATAAGACAATTAGGAAGCCGGTGGCCACGTCCAGGCAGCTGTGATGGCCCCGGTGCTTCAGGCCCGTGATGGAGTCTCATGCCCGCAGCCCCTCCATGACACCTGCCACCAGGGCTGTCTGTGGCCTTCACTGTGGCCTTGCCTGTGGGTTTTACCCAGCGGGTGGGTGAGTGTGTGCAGGGGGTCTGGGCGGAGCAGGAGCACCCAAAGTTAGAGGGCAAAGTCAAGGCATGGACATGTGATTTTCAAGGTCAACAAAGGAGGCATCTGGGGACTCTCAGGCCCTCGTCAAGTTCTCTCTAGTGCTAAGTGCTGGTTGTGTGAGGAATCACGCCCCTGTGTGTTCCGAAGCTCCTATCTTTTCAGAGCTTTGGGCCTCTTAAAGTCCACATGGGGCACCTGTTGTCCCCTCTCCTACTCCAGCCGCAGCAACAGGGGTCTCCCACGTGTGCTCTGACCAGCTTCTTACAGCTACAGTGACTCCACCATATTCTTCTTTTGTCCTATCCTGGGTTTTTCTGACACTGTGGGTCTTCTGTAGCCCTGTAGGAACCCACTTAGCATTCACCAGGCATGAGCACCCCAGAAATGTGAGAAGGTTAAGGCCTGCAGGGCCAGCCTCACCCTGCAGAAGTGGAAGTTGCTGGGGAAAGGCTTCCTCTCATCCCCAGGGGACAGTGGCCACGCCACCTGCAGCTGCTTCTCCCACGGTCTCACCTGCCCATCCCTCCATGCCCCCCCCCCCCTCCATCCTGTCCACCTGCTCCCCAGAACTTCCCCAAATAAACTCCCCCACGTCAGCCTTTGCCTTAATATCTGCTTTGGGGGAGACTAAGGTTTTAATCCGAAATAATCAGAGTTCCCAAAGGCCTACAGGTTTGAACTGTTTTTTTTTTTTTTTTTTTAAGTAAGAAATAGAAATAGGTTGGCAGAGAGAAATGGGACAGGGAACCCTGGAAAGACAGGGAGAAAAATGAAGCAAAAAGAGAAAGAGAGAGGGAAGGGGAAAAAAAAAAAAAACTCAATTTGCCGGTTAGCTCCCTGCTTACTTCTCGGTCAAGTTCAAATTGGCTTCACCTTCTCCACATTCCAATCAGGCTGCTCCTGAGGAAGCGATTTCTGCTGGTGCAGCATCTCCATAGCAAACGCAGGGGAGGACCTCAAGACTTTCCCCAAAACATTAGAATCAGCTAGAAAAAAAAATCTACCCACACGTCACTACAGAGTCTCTGCCACTGGCTCAATGGTCCCATTTATTGGAGACCCTCATGCCATTTGCTTGGAGCTTTGGGACAAAGGAGGACCAAGTCCCCAACACGCACCAATCGGGAAGCAGAACACACATGGGACTTCCCTTCTCCTACCAACATGCAGATGGTAATAAAACCAGGCTTTTCCCACATTTTTCAGGATTAATCCTTTTGAAAGGTGTCCAGGCTGCCTGAGCCTCCTGCACCTCCGGGTCCCCTTCCCCTTGCCATTGTCCTCCAGGGGGAGCGAGGACAGGTCTGGGCCATGCACCCCACCTCCAGCAGGAGGGCCAGGCTGTGGGTCGCTGCATGACCAGCACACCATCAAGGCATCATAGAGAGATGGAGCTGCTGACCGGGGCCACCAGAGTCCCCAGATAAACAACAAAGGGACAGAAGAGAAGTGGGATTCACTCACCTCTCTTTCCTGGGGCAGAAGGAGAAAACTATTTTTTCAGTATATTTCACTGATGGTAAAATACACAGCACATAAAGTGGCCCCATCGTGGGCATTTGTAAAGTGTACAGTTCAGCTTTGAGCATTCACACCATGGTGCCGCCATCCATCTCTGGAACTCTTAGCAACTTGCAAAACTGAAACTCTGTACCCATGGAACAAGTCTCTACTTCCCTCCTCGCCCAACTCCCCGCCACCACCACCACCTTTCTGTACCTCTGTGACTTTGATCAATCTAAACACCTCCTACAAGTGGAATCCTACAGGCTGTGCCTGGCTTATGCCACCTGGCCCAATGTCCTCAAGGTTCATCTGCATGGTAACATATGTCAGAATATTCTTCTGTCTTTTAAGGCTGAATGGTGTCTCCTTCCATGCATACATCCCTTATTGATTGATTGATTGATTCATCTGTTGATGGACACCTGGTTGGCTTCTACTTTTTAGCTCTTGCAAATAAGGCCACTAGGAACACAGGTGTGTAACTATATGTTCAAGACTCTGCTTTCAATTTGGAGGGGACACACAAGATGGGAACATTCTGGTACCACCAAGTAGCCCCGCAGCAAGCCTGACGTGGGAGGAGGCAGGACAGCAGTTATGGACACAGGTTCTGCAGCCACACTGGGCTGATTGCAAACCCTGATTCTACCTCTTACTCTATGTAGAAGAAAGTAATTAATATTTGTTGGCCCTTGCCATGCGTGAAAGACTTTACTAACCCCTTCCACAATAGCATTAGCTTATTTAATCCTCAAAGCAACTCTATTCACTATTATTCACCTTATTGCACAGAGGAAGTTAAACAGTTTACCTGGATTGAAGTAAGTGACAGCCAAGATGTGAAGGCACACAGCCTCATTCCAAAGCCCATATGATAGTAACGATCATGACAATGATAATAATACTAAAAATAAATAAGAAAGAAGAGGAGAAAACAAATCCCAATCAACTGGTTTCAATTATTTTTCCCTTTTTGACTCTTACGGAAACTGAATTTCCAAATAGCTCCACAATGTGTTTGAAGTTACATGGTAAAAAGAGGACCCAGGCTCCTCCTGTCAGCCAAGTCCCTCCTTTGTCTGTTCAGCTGATCATCGATCTCTGCGTGAATCCTCTGTGAAGAATGAGGAAGGACTTGTAGGCAAAGGGCTTTCGTGTTCTCCAGTCCTACCAGTGTGTTCTTGGGCCAGAGCAGAAATTCCAAGGACATCTGGCAGAGAGGCTATAAAGTGTGACATGTGGGAAGGAGGAAGAGGAAACGCCACGCAGGCTGGAAATGAGGAGCAGATCTGGGGACACGAGCTCCTGCACCTCCAGGGCTGCAGGATGTGGGAGAAGGAAGAATAACGGGGGCGTGGGGGAAATATCGCTCTAGAGTCCAAAGCGGAGGTACAAGAGAAGTTTTGAGAGTCACGAATAAAGATGAGATTTGTTTTAACATTATTAAGCTTTTATTTATTTATTTATTTATTTATTTATTTATTTTGGTACTAGGGATTGAACTCAGGGGCACTCGACCACTGGGCCACATCCCCAGCCCCTTTTCTATTTTATTTAGAGACAGGGTCTCACCGAGTTGCTAAGTGCCTCGCCATTGCTGAGGCTGGCTTTGAACTCGCGATCCTCCTGCCTCAGCCTCCCAAGTGCTGGGATTACAGACGTGCGCCACCACGCCCGGCCCCTAAAATTATTCAGTTTTTATTTGGGACTTTCTCCACAACACTGAGATAAGACTGGGCCATGTTGGCTTATATTTGGGTGAAGCTAGCTGAGGAGTAAGATATGGGGGGCACACTACCTGTGTGCCAGGCAGTAGGTTTATGGCAATATCTGAGACACAGGTGGCCCTCCTCTTGGGGCAACACACCCCCAGCCCCCGAGACCAATGGCTGAAGTCAGGGAATAGAAATAGAGATGCTTCAGTACCTGAGAGTATGACCATTTCTCTCTATTTCTCTTTTGAAGAACCTCGTGAGGAAAAATCCAGGCAAATCCAAGGCTTCCTGGCATGCGGGTATCTGTTCTCTGGGCCTCTTCTCTGCCGGGCGTGGTCCCCTGTGGCCTGGGCCTCCCTGGCTCCCTGCCCTTCCCTAGAGCTCCCAGCATGCTCCTGCTGTGCTGCCCCAATCCCCACACAGAGGGAGCATCAGCCCCTCCTCCCTCACTGCAGGGGCTGAAGAGGTTCCCCCACCCCCGTCAGCCTTCCCTGGCCCAGGTGAGACCTTTGGGCCCCCAGGCCACTGCCCACAGAAAGCACTGATGTTTCTGGTCCCTCCTGGGCTACAGTGCCACCAAACAGCTGCTGGTTGCCTCCAAATTCCACTGTCTCCATTCTCCTCTCCCCTGGAGTGCTCCAGTCTTTCCAAACTGTCTTTAAATTTTCTAAGAGCACATATTGTTTTCTTCCGAATTAAAAAGACTTACATATGCATGATACAAAAATTGGAACGTGTAGAAAAGGACAATGAAAATGGACACAGAACCCCTCTGCCCAGGGAGCATCATCACTCGCCATCACCTCGGGAGCATAGCGAGGACAAGGCCCCAGGTACAGGTGCAGACACTGCGGCCCAGGGGCCCAGGTAGGAAGGGTGGAGCCAGGAGCCAGGTGTGCCCAGCTCCGAAGCCCTTGCTCTGAACATCGCCACGCCTTCAGCCTTTTCCTGTCCCTGCAGGGATCCAACCACTGGCATACCTGGAGCAGGTGCAGCCAGTCAGACCGGCACGGCCACCAGGGAGAGCTGTCCATCAGGACAGCCACCGGGCCCATGCCTCTGCCCGTGGGAACCCACACCCGCTCCGGCAACCATTTACCAGAGAGGAGTGAAGGGCTCTCCCTCAGCCCCAGCCCACGGAACACGGCCTCTCCCAGGCCTCCTGCCACCGCGCAGAGAGGCGCCCCTGTGTCACCAGCCCTGGCTTCCGCGGGAGGCGGAGCGCAAGCCCAGGGGAGAAGACACTGGGGACATTCGAACGCAGGCCGTGGCTCTGCCTTCTCCTTTGGCAGGAAACTAGAAAACTCGCCAAGCACACACCATGCAGTGGCCTCCCGGCCACTTCGGGCCCCAGGAACACAGCCTTCCACAGAAGCATTCTGATGGCTGGGCACCATGTCCAGGCTGTGCCAGACCCACCCCATGCCACCCAAGGACGGGTCGGTGGTGCTGGAGGACCCAGAGCGACCCCTCCCTCCCTCCAACAACCGTGTACGAAAACCTGAGGGGAGCATGTGTGTGAGTGTGTAAGTGTGTGTGAGTATGTGTGAGTGTGACTCTGTGTGCGTGTGTGTGCGTGTGTGTGTGAGTATGTGTGACTGTGTGTGAGTGTGTGTGCGCGTGTGTGTGTGTGAGTGAGCGTGAGTGTGTGTGTGAGTGTGTGTGAATGTGAGTGTGTGTGTGACTCTGTGTGTGTGTGCATGTGCGCACGTATGCACAAGACAGTCACAGATGCTCCTCGGCCTTCACGGGGGCTCCATCCCAGCAAATCCATCCTAAGTTGAAAGTATCTTAGTCCAAACCACAGAACCCACCTACCACACACCCGGCTTAGCCTTGATGACCTCACACGTGCTCAGGACACACATCAGCCTAAAATGAGGCGAAATCACCAAACACAAAGCCCATTTTCAAATAAAGTATTGCATATCTCAGATAATCTATGGAATCTTATAATGGATGTAAAAAATGGAATGGTGGGATGTGTGCATTTGCATGCCACCACAGAGTTGAAAACTTCCAAGTGAAAACATTATAGATCTGGGAGCGCGCACACACACACACACACACACACACACACACACACACACGGTGTAGGGACTTATTGCAGGGAGAGAGGTGGTCTCGGGAAATACAAGGGAAGTAGTGGGGAAACTGAGTCAGAGAAGGGAGCATGTCACGGTGACCCCGGAGCCACTAGGCCTGCTCCATTCCACCTGGTCCTGCAAGGAACCAGGTAGGTCTCAGCTGAGGTCATCCCACAGAGACGGGAAAGCTGGGTTGTGTATCCCCAAAGTCCTGCTCTCCACTGACTAGCACACTAGGGTAGATACAAACATGAGTGGGAAAATGGAAATTCTGTCAGACATGAGTGCGTCCCACGACGTTCTCCGTGCGCTCGCTGAACAAACACATCATTTATTGGCGACAAATGCTTAAAACGAACCATGATCTTATAGAACTTCACTCTGGCATTTCTTCACACACTGGGGAGCTCATGAGACCCTCCTCAGACTCCAAGAGTCCCTGTCGGTGGTGACCCTGGGGTCCTGGAATGCTCCTGGGCCATTGGGAACTCTAGGGTGCTGGAACCCTCCTGGTGGATGAGCCCAGGACGGGATTCCGTGGCATCTCAGGTCCCCCGCGGCAGCTCTCTGGGCCTCAGCTGGGCCTCACTGCTGATCATCAAAGCACAACAGGGACGACCTGAGGTCATAGCCTGATGACCCGACCCAGGTCACCAGCCCATCCGGCTCCCCGAAGCCGCTCAGCCAGGCTCTGTGCCGGGGCATTAGACTCCCTCCTCTGGGGCCTCGAGGGACGAGCTCCTGGACACCCTCCCCTTCCTCCGGCCTGCACAGGGGAGAAAGCGCTGTCATCATTAATCACCCCGGAGGCTCCGGGGAACGGCGGGATTTCTAACCACGGAAAGCCCACATCAACAGCCACTGCTCCGTCGTGTCCTGGTTTACTCTCCAACGCTGCAGATCCAGGTTCAGAACTTGTAAAGTGGAGGGAAATGAAGGGGGAGTGGGGGTGGGGCGAAGAACAACAGAGGACCCCAGCCTCGTGGACCCCCAGGGCTGTTGGCAGTGCTGCGTCTTCGTTCCCCGCCCCGGAAGGGACAGTGGGTTTTTTTACATTCTCCAGGAGCCCCCACAACCCAACAGGACCAATGACAGGGTCCAAAAGGCACGCGGGTCCCTTGGTTCAGAAATTCTGATGACAGTGACGGGAGATCATGAAAGCGAGCATGCCGGTCACGAGGCCAGCCCTGTGCCACGGATATGCCTAAGCCAACGGTTGAGGACCTCAAGCCAGCGTCCCCAGGCTGTCCCCAGCACCACCTCCCTCCCCAGCGCTCATTTTCTCGTCACCCTGTTTTAGTCTTTCTGCTTCATTATCATGCTCTGAAAATAATTTTAGACCTTTGTTGATGTCCTTGTGTGTATCTGTGTCCCCCCAGGCGAGTGTCCGCTCAGACCCCGGCTGGTACCTCGCCAGCCTTGCTCGTCACGGTGTCCCCAGCTCCCAGCTTGTGACTGGCCACCCACAGCGTGCTCCATCAGTGCTTGGCGAGTGAGTGGACGGGCGAATGAGCCACTTGATCACACGTGGTGGATTCAGAGACCCCCCCCCAAGAGGCCCAGGCCTGCCCACGCCATCCCTGGTACGTTACTGCCAGTCAATGGCCAGAAAGAGGAGCCGCTCGCACGTTCCCAGCTTTTCACTTTATTCTCCAAAATCACTGCTTGGTGTCCAGAAGGAAAAAAAAAAATGGCTAACTATTGGGCAGCATCTACAGGTGCAGAGCACAGGCATCCCGGTGACCCAGCAGTCCTAACAGGGACACACCCCACAGCACACACAGAGGAGGACTAAAGGCACACCCAGCTCGCTCCCAGCAGCACTGCTCAGGTGAACCACCCAGGTGCCCGTCCCCCCGCGAATAGACGAGCGCACGCACGTGGACGGCTACGTGGCCTGAGAGGATGCAACCACGTGCATCAGTGCGGACAGATGGCATGGATGTACTGTTGAGCAAAAGACGCCAGAAACAAAAGACATACGCTGCCTGGCTCTATCTGCACCAAGCAAAAAAGAAAAATAATAATTACATATATATATACATATATATATGCAATGCTAGTCTACATTTTTGGAAGGTGAGCCATCCTTGGGTTATCTATGCAAGGTGGCTCTCCTTGGGGGTGATGGAGTGACTGGAAGGATGCCCAGGGGCTTCTGTGGGACCTGGCTCTGCACAGTGGTTATCTTCCCTGGGTAAAAACGTGTGTATCCTACACTCTGAATACACGCACCTTATGTGTGGGTAGTGATCTTCGAGGAGAAGTCAGAGATCCTACTGAAGAGGGAAGAGCCCTGAATGCCCTGCAAGGCCTGAGTTACATCCGTCCGCTGAGCACAGTGATTCAGAGTGGGGGGGTTCCAGGCTGGATTCCTGGGTATCAGTCGTGATACACACTGCCACTTGACAGCGGTGTGATGGCAGGCAAGTCACTCCACCTCTCTGTGCCTCGGTTTTCTTCTTCTCTAAAGGAGGGGATAACAGTGCTCATCTCAGGAGGTCATTTTGAGGTTTAAATGAGGTAATACTTGTAAAGGGCTTCAAAACCACACCTGGTACCTAGTAACTATCATGTACCTATTAGGTTTTATGGATGGGAATATGATATCAGGGAAAATAGTACATCTATTCATCAGAATAGTGGGAAAATGCCTTTAAGATGTGTTAAATGTTGACTTGTGTGCCTACACACTGAATTACGTTGTCTGTACTTTACATTTTATTGTTTGTTTGTTTGTTTGTTTTTGTACTGGAAAATGAGCCCAGGGGTGCTCTACTACTGAGCTACAATCCCAGCCTTTTCTGTTTTTATTTTGAGACAGGGTCTCCCTAGGTTGCCTAGGCTGACCTTGAACTTGCGATCCTCCTGCCTCAGCCTCCCATGACACTGGCTTTGTGTGCATGTTCCGCCATTCCTGACGTCGCACTTGACACATATCAAGTCGTCGAGTTCTCCTATGGCTTTTTTTTTTGTGTGTGTGTGGTACCGGGAATTGAACTCAGGGGCACTCAACCACTGGGCCACATCCCCAACTCTTTTTTGTATTTTATTAGAGACAGGATCTCACTGAGTTGCTAAGTGCCTCGCCATTGCTGAGGCTGGCTTTGAACTCGCGATCCTCCTGCCTCAGCCTCCCAAAGTGCTGGGATTACAGGCGTGCACCACTGCGCCCAGCTCCTATGGCTTTTTTAAAGTGGGGAAACGGAGGCACAGAGAAGCCAAGTCACTTCCTGAAGGCCACCCGAGAATAGGAAACAGAGCTGGGATTTGAGCGCATCCCCTCATCAACAGCCTGATCGTACCGGATCCCTGCAACCCACACCCATGTCTTCAATGCCACGTGGAAAATACAGGTGAGGAATCAAAAGATACTCACTGCCCTGGCGAGCCACCAAAGCCATCCTCTCAACCAAGAGTTGGATCTAATGACAGAAAGGCACACGGGTTCCTACGGTGGTGCTCTGGTGAGAAGGAGGTGAATCCACGGATGTGGGAGAAAAAGGGAAGCGTCACCCAATGAAGATTTCATTTTCACGAGAAAATCAGCAAATGCAGATGCCGTGGGACGGCGTGAAAACTGCAGGACCTGGTTTTGTCGGTTGTTTTTTTTTGTTTCCTCTTCTTTTTTTCCTCAAAGCCACAAGAAACCAAGGAGAGGGAGGGAGGTGAGAAGCCCCACATTTCCCAGCATGCCAACCTGTGCCCTGCAGAGCGACTTGACTTGTCTACTGCTTCTAAACAGCTGGAGAAATGTCAAACTGTCATCAGTGATTAAAGTGGGATTTTCCAAAGGTTTCAAAAATATTTCAAAATTCAAGACCTTATTCCTCTTGCAGAAAATAAATCCGGGCAGCATTGCCTTAACCAAATGCATCATGGGACCTTCTTTCCCTACTGGTTTTCCTCTCTGGGTGTTGATAGTGTAAGACAGGCTTGGTCTTTGCAGTGGTTTTCTTTGCTGCCTTAAGCAGGTTTTCTTGGCTGCTTCTACCCAACCAAGAAGCACAGAAGCCCGTGCCTGGGCCCATGCTCCACCAGAATGCACAGAGATCTGTGATGGAATTATGTTGGGCCCGTCAGCCACACAGTAGGCATGCAGGACTCCTGGGGATTGCTGTATCCACCTCTGTGTGCAGGACCAGGTACATCATCGGCTGGGACCAGTGCACAATTGCAGGAGCCCTGTTTGGGGAGAGCTAAGATTGCGGTTGACTACGGGCCATAGACATTTTTGGGCATTTCCACCTTCCGTAGTCTCATAGGACTTGGCCCAGGATCTCGAGAGATTTAAGCCGTGACTCAGCAGATCAAGCTAGCGCCATTCCTGCTCGGGCGCATGGGATGAGACCAGAGAGAGAACGGACAGGGTTATCGCTATTGTATAGATAGATTGTAGGGGCTGGGATTGTGGCTCAGCGGTAGCGCGCTCGCCTGGCACGTGCGCAGCCCGGGTTCGATCCTCAGCACCACGTACAAATAAACCCATTGTGTACAGCTAAAGCAAATAAATAAATAAATATTTTAAAAAAAAAAAAAAGATATATTGTAGTTTCTTGTAAGAGTAGGTGCCTTGGTTTCTTGTGAGAGTGTGTATGTGGTGTTAGAAATTACAAGGGACAGAGACAGAAAGATTAAAGAATTTTATCGTCTCCATCCTGTCTCTGGACTCCTTCCCGCAACGCTGCCATTCCAGGCTGCAGTCCCTTTCCGGTGACAACACACAATGAAAATGAGTTGTCCTTTTGCAAAATTTAAAAATTTCAGGATGGCCAGGTGCAGTGGCACATGCCTGCAATTCCAGCAGCTCGGGAGGCTGAGAAAGGAGGCTCGCAAGTTCAAAGCCAGCCTCAGCAAAAGTGAGGCGCTAAGCAACTCAGTGAGACCCTGTCTCTAAATAAAATACAAAATAGGGCTGGGGATGTGGCTCAGTGGTTGAGTATCTCTAAGATCAATCCCCAGTACCCCCCCACCCCCCAAAAAAAAAATTTTAGGAAGGCCACAGCTGAGCATTCTGCTCAGGACCTTTCCAAGCATGAGATACTGTGAGCGGGTCACATGTCCATGAAACAGCCCTGTCAGCATGCATAAGATCTACTCTAGAGTCTGGAACCCAGCTAGTGGTTGATCAGCAGATACCAAATGTCCGTCTTACCACTGTCGTGATCCCCTCTGAGAAGATGCTGTGGGTTCCTGAACTGTATTTTCTAACCTTAGTGGAGCAGTCCCTAGGCACAGATATTATTCCTGACATGTTAGCTCATCTACACTAAGACTCTGCGAGGTAGAGACTATTATTGTCTCAGAGCAGGCAACTGAGGCACAGAGAGCTAAGTCACCTACTGAAGGTCACACAGTTGCTAAGTTGGGCTGGATTTTGACCCAGGGCATCTGGCTCCAAACCCTTCTACTGAGTTGGGATTAGAAACACTCAGACAAACCAGTGGCCCCTCTCCTTTAGGTTGGGACCCATGTCTTATTTCTCTTTGTGTCCTCTTCCCTCGCACACCCCAAAAAGGAGCAAACACTCAGGGGACATCCTTCATGCAAATCGCATTGCTGAACACCTCTCTGGACCAGGCCAGAAATCTGTCCTGGAAAAGACAGTGATGTCCCCTCTTCATCCATGTTCCCAGCCAAGCGGAGTGGTGACTGGCAGTCGGGGGATTGAAGGGGTTGTTCTGGGTGACATGCAAATATTTAATCAGTGACATGACCCGGGAAACGAGCAATGAGCGTGGACCCCAATGAAAGTGGACACTTAGGTGGCCCCTGCTATGCCCTTTGGTGGCTGGATCATGGGGCCCCTTACATCCTGCTCATCTCCCCATTATTTTGGAGTTCTCCATTGCATTCCTGAGAATGCTTGGCTAATTTCCGGCTCTAAATGCCCATTCAAATCCACAAACATTGGGTACTCATACGGCATGCCACAGAGAAAGAGAGTGTGGAGAGGGAACAGTAAGGGAAACGTGATTCACTCCATGCCTGGAACATATTAGCTGCTCATTTAATACCTCCTAAATTGAGCTAATATGAAATTAGAAGACCTACCCCCAGACATGTAAGACCGGTGGAGCCCATTTTTCCAGAGGTGAAAGTTGTCATGTTCACAATCTATTCTTAGGTAATGGTTATTCTCAAATTTGGCAGCTTAAAATGGGGATATCCAACCTTTTCCTCAAAAGGTCAGATAGTAAATATCTTAGGCTTGAGGGCCATGGCACCTTCCTTTGATCAACAGTTACTGCTGTGATGAGACAAAAGCCACCACAAGCTAATGTGCACGAGAATGGGTAATATTGGGTTCCAACAAAACCTTATTTACAAAACCCAGTGGTGGGAAGTCTGCTAACCCTGCCTTTGCACGATGTCTATTATTGCACGGTTTCTGTGGGTCAGGCCCGCGTGTGGCTCTGGCCCGGTGGTCTCTCTGGGGTTGCCATCAAGTGGCCAACGAGGGCCACTGTCACCAGAAGACTGAGGTGGGGTTCGAGAATCTGCTCCCGAGCTCACCCGGTGTTGAAATCCTGGAGACAGTCGCGGGGGTGGGAGGGGAGCCAGGGCCTTCCGAGGGGCGCCCGCCCTGGGAATGGCGCAGGAAGCATCTGGCCGTTCGGTCCCCCTCCTTTGTCCCAGGGTGTCACAGAGGGAAGGCCACTGTGTGAGGTCCCTGCTGACCTCCAGGCGCTGCTCCGGAGAGGCGAGGTGTGCCGCGGTGGCTGCTGGGAAGGTGCTGCCCACACCTGCGGACCAGCGGCGGCCCAAGGAGTTAGAGCGAAGGTCCTGAAGCGGCCCAGATGTCCCCAGAGTGCTCCTCCCGGCCGGCCGGAAGCCACACAGCCCCGCCCTGCGGACTTCTCGTGTGGCCGCATGATGGCTTTGACCAGGGGAGGATGCGCAGGAGTCGCCAGGGTCCCCTCCAGCAGAGCGTCGAGAGCCGCTGGGGGCCTCAGGGTGCCCTCGTGGCTGCTGCGGCCCGTGTAGCAACACTCCCGAGGGAGCGGCCCTTTCAACCTGGAGCCCGAGGCGCAGAGAACTGGATCAGAGCCTCAGCTCGGGAAGTGGGGGTGATCTCAGCCACCAAGACGTGAGGGCGGTTTATTGCCGCGGCCACCCCAACTAACCGGATGGATTGATTCAATAACTGAACCTGAAAAGAAGGTTGAACTCACGCCGGACATCCGAACAAGTGGGTGTGGGCCCCAGGATGACGTTTTGTGACTTCTGTCCCAGAAACGCAAAATTCTAGCTTAATCAATGAGCGCGTGTGGTTTTGAAGTCCCCTTTGCTCACTGTGGGCTTGCGCAGGTGCGGGTCTCTCCTGGTACCGTTATCCCAAGGTCTTGATGCCAACTAGTCTCCAGGGTGGTGATGAAGCTCAGCCTCGCCCCAAGTCCCTCATCACCAAGTAGATATTAACCTGTGCACTAAGTAAAAACAGCAGGGAAACTCTACCACAGGGCCTTTGCACTTGCTGTTACGGTTGTTTAGAACAATGCTACACAATGAAATAAAATGTGAGCCACAAAGGTAATTCTAAACTTTCGAATGACCACATTTTAAAAGGTAAAAAGGAAGAGGTTGAATCAATTTTGTCAATGTGTATGGTGTTGGGTATTGAACCTAGGGCCTTGTGCTTGCTAGATATGTCCTCTCCCACTGAACTTCACCTCTAGCTCATCTAATTTTAGAAACATACTTTGTTTAATCGAAAATATTGTCATCTCAACATGCAGCCAATGGCTAAAAATTGGCTGGCCACTGTGGCCACTCATCTCAGCTACTCTGAAGTTTGAGGCAGGGGAATCACAAGTTTGAGACCAGCCTGGGCAACTTTACACAGCAGAGCGTTTGTCCAGCATGCGGGCAGCTGAGCTCAGCCCCCGGTGCCACCCAGAATAAAAATTTAAAAATTCATGAGATTTTAAGTTTTTCTTTTCCTACTAGGCGTTTGGAGTCTGTTCTGTATGTGACACTTGCAGGGTATCTCAGTTTGTACCAGGCACATCTGAGGTGCCGGCGTCACCTCTGACTGGTGGCTACTGTAGGGGACACAGAAACCCTAAAATACACTTTCCCCAGATTTTTTGTGACCAGTTCCGGTCTCAGCTGAAAGCTCACCTCCTCACAAATGCTTCCCTTGATTGTGCCATCTGAAGTCACACTTCTACCTCCTGTCACATCACCTTGTGTGTCAGGTTGCCAGTGCTGCTGTCACAAATGAACTCATAGTAGGCAGAGCTTCAAATGACAGAAATATATTCTCTCGTGGTTCTGGAACTAGAATCTGAAATCGAGGAATCGGCAAGGCCACGCTGCCCCTGAAGGTGGCAGGGGAGACATCTTCCTGCCCTTGCTAGCTCCTGGTGGCTGCCACCACCCTTGGCACCCCTTGGCTTGCAGCTGCACCTCCCCAACCTCTCCCTGTCTTCAGCTGACTGTCCACCCGGTGTCCCTGGCTTTTTCTCATAAGAACACCAGTCACACTGGATGAAGAGCCTACCTTACTCAAGTATGAGGTGAAACCCCAGCAAAAGTCTGACCTGAACCAATCACATCTGCAATGGCCCAGTTTCCAAACGAGTGTGCATTCCCAGGTTCTGGGGAGGTTCTGAATTTGAGGACACTGCCCAAGCCTGCACACTGGGACTTATTGGTTGTGTTGGCTTGTAGAACCTAATCCTATCTTAAGTGGCCCTGCTTGATTTCCTAATTTAGAATCTGATCACTCCACTACAAGTCAGCTGGGTTAGAACAAAGCTCCATCTAGCTCACCGATCCATCCCCAGCCCCAGGCGCAGCTTGAGGACTAGGAGTTCCTCCCGTAAAAATTTCTTGCAGGGCTGGGGTTGTGGCTCAGCAGTAGAGTGGTCACCTTGCACGTGCGCTGCCCGGGTTCAATCCTCAGCACCACGTAAAACATAAATGCATTGCATTGTGTACAACTAAAGCAAATAAATAAATATTTTTAAAAATTTCTTGCAAAGAGGAAGAAGGAGAAGAGAAGAAACAGACTTTCTGCTGTGACATGTTTAAGATGGTGCACAGGAACTGAGACAGGGCTGGGCTACGGACTGGGAATCCAGGGAGTCGGGCCTTTGAGCTAATAGCTGCTGCAAGACCACCCCTTTCCAGGCTGGGGTTGTGGCTCAGCGGTAGAGCGCTCGCCTCACACGTGCACGGCCTGGGTTTGATCCTCAGCACTATGTACAAATAAACCCATTGTGTACAGCTAAAGCAAATAAATAAATATTAAAAATAAAAAGACCACCCTTTCCATTCTCTCTCTAGAGGCTCAAGAAGAGGCCCTGTTGGGGACCGATTCTTGCAGAGGGACAGAGTTCCACGTTCCCAGGAGCCCTAGAAGTCTGCCTTTCAACCTTACTCCACCCCAGAAAAGCAGCCACCAGCCCACTAGGAGAAGGCCAAGAGAAGAGGCAGGAGAGGCCCCTGGAGGTTGTACCTTGGTCAGGTTCCGCACCATTTCCTTCCCACAGGAGGGAGGGGCACCGTGTACCCACAAGGATGTCCTAGTCCTACAGCGGCCGAGAAGCAGGGCTGACACACCCAGCAGCCACAGGTCACTGAGAGGAGTGGACCCAGGTGGGGCCTGGATTGTGTCCAGGTAAATGGGCAGCTGCTGCCGTGAACTTCAGGGCACTGCTCTCAGAAAAGAGCTTCTATTTTCAAATGAATGTTGAGATCAAAACATTTAAATGGATTTTTAAATAGAATTCAAGCAATTCAAACAAGAGGTTGGCGGAGGGGGCCAGGCAGGGAAAGCCAGCATGGAGGCCACAAAAGAGGATGTTCCCAGACGTGACCCTTGATTGACAACCTCTTGTGTAACGCGATGCCTGATTGTCTTTAAGAACCTGAGATTTCCAGTGTGGATCTGATCAAGGCAGGACCCCAGTCTGTGACACCAGCCGTGCATGTTGATTGAACAACAACAACAAAAACCGGAGCAGACACAGGTAGGCCTCAGCCAACCAAAACACCTTCTTCTCTTCCACCAGTCCATTCCCTAGAAGAGAAAATAGGTCCTTGACCCTAGTGACATTATTTTGCCCAGGTACTCTTCACACATTTGCTTAAGTACAAAGATTGAGGGGAAGGGAAATCCAATCAAACCAGGAACCACTCTTCCAATATCCTTCTCCCAAAATCCCCCAAAGACCCTGATCTTCCTCCCAAAGGAATCACAATTAAGAATACCAGACAGGGTTCCAATCTGGGCTGCATCAAGCTCTCTCAGCCTCACTGGTACAATCTCTAAGACTAGGATTAGGTCTCACCCCAACTTTCCATAAAACTATGCAAATTAAAAAAAGATATTTTTCCACCAGTGTAGCTCTAAACCAAGACACACAATCTAATGATCGCAGAAAGGCTAACTGTAGACCATCTTAGCCCCTCTGCTGGGTGCCCTTGTTCAGTGAACATCCTATACAACCATACATAGCCACCCTGTATAGTCTCTCCCCTTGCAAGCCTATTGTAAGAATTGTGATACTGTTTTAAAATGTTTAACACAATTATGTGGTAAGTAATAATAATAATAACTCAGCATGTTATGCTTTAATCTTAATTTATTTACATAATCTTCAACAGAATAATACAGGCAAATCCCAAAGCAGGGCAGCTCCTGGAGTCCTCAATATGACTTGAGGTAGTGAGGACAGAGAATTCAACAAATACTGAATGGTAAGAAGTATTCTCTTTTCAATGTTATCATCTCTTTCTAGAAAGATTCACTATTTAACACCTTCAGCACTTGCTAGGCAAGCACTCTACTGCTGAGCCACAACCCCAGCCCCCGACCTTCAGCATTTGCTAATGACACATACATGCGCTTGAACCCCTAGAAGTCTTTCCCAAGCAAGCCTGGACAAAATGTATGAATAGGGCTTGGGTTTTAGCTCTTGATCTTTTACAATTTCCTTTTCTGGTGACTAATAACTCCTTTTTTTTTTTTTAACAGTCATACCAATAGTAGTATCAACTTTTCTTCCAAAAAAATATGTATTTGAGTTTTTAAAATGACCTGATTTAAGGGAAAATGTTAAGTCGATAAGAGTAGAGGGTGGTAGCAGAAATTTGGAGTTGAGGAAATTTGACCTCAGGCAAGTCCAGGCAAGGTCAGACCTTTACGTTTTTTTTCTTTGGAACCGGGAACTCTGACTCCCCCGACAGGGAGCAGGAAGAGAACTTAGCGCAAATGTTTCCTGTCCAGGGTCCTCGGTGCGACAGTCTCTGCAGCCAGGGCTCTTGCCTTCTGATTTCTCAGCAACTCACGTCGGTTCCCTCGGTCTCAACTCAGTTTGCGCCTGGGCTCTGATGACCCTTCACTTTGAGAGGTGCACCTGGGTCAGGGTCCCGGGTCCCTCCAACCTCAGGGGAGGACCTCGCTCTTGGATGACCGAGCCTGGCTCTGTCGGGGAGAAGTCCGGAATGGAACCGGCTCCCGACCACAGAGGGTCTGTCCCTGGTCAAGCCATGCCAATGCGCCCTCTGAGATACAGGGGGGCTCGCGGAGCAGGGGACACGCTGAGGCTGTGTTTGGTCCCGCGATGTGTCACCCGGAATCGCAAACAATTGATTGCCATCAGACGCCGTTGTCGGGCGCTAATTTCCTGGTGGCGCTCCATCACAGGCCTCTAAACTCCAGGGGAGGGGCTCAGGGGCCGTTGGGCGGAGGGCGCGGAGGAGCCACAGCGAGCCAGGCGGGGGTTCCCGTAAGGAGGCTTTAATGAGGGGAGCAGGACCGGCCTTTGCGGAGAAGCGGGAGAAGGCTGGGCCCCGCGCTCTGCGAGGTCACTTTCTCCCCAGGGACAGCTGCCGCCGCCAGGGCCGGTACCCACTGCGGGGCTCTTTGGGGGCCGCACCACCCTCGCCCACTTCAAACTGCTGCGGGAAAAGCAACGCCAAGCCACAATGCAAACGCGCTCATTACCATATCCTCAATATGCATGAAGAAAATGCGCGATGCTGGCCGAGCCCCATCACCCGGCGCTGGCCTCGGCATCCAATAAGGCGACATATTCATCTCTCGAGATGGATGAGGAGGGGGCGCCAGGGAGGCAGCCGCTAAGAGGGGGAGAAAGGAGGGGACAGATCCTGGAGAGGGAGAGAAGAAGGGATAGACACCAGGAGGAGAACCCGAGAGGGACCCGGAAATCGAGGAAGGAACTAGGGGAGGGTTAAGGTGAAGGTCGACAAACGCAGGTGGGGGGAGGACACCGTCACCAGGAGAGGGAAAAAAGAGACAAAAGAAGAGAGAAACGGAGCAGGATGGAGAAAAGTGAATTAAGTGGCCCTGAGAGAAAGTATAAAACAGAATAAATTAGGGAGCAGGAAAAAAAGACAAAAAGGAATGACCTAGAAATCAAATATACAGACAGTGCAAGGGATAGAGAAAAACAAAGGAAGTGAGGGAAGCGAAACTGCAGGTGGAAAAAAAAAAAAAAGTCGACCCTGGAGAAGTAAAGGAAAATAGAATTATTCACGCTAAGGTCCAGGTTTTTCGATCTAGGCCATTATTGGGGCGCTGCACATCGCGGGCCGCGCGGAGACCCAGGGGAGTGGGCCGGGTCGGGTGGCGCAGGGGCGGAGCAGGGCGCTGAAGACCCGCTGGCCGGCCTCCCTCCTCTCCTTGGGCGGCCGGGCCGCTGGGGAGTGCGTAGGCCTGGCCCGGGGCCCACCCTGCGCTTCGCGACCCGCTGCCGCTGCTGCCATTCCGGTGGGCGGCCTCTCCCGTGCAGAGAGCGAAGTTGGCAAAGTTTCCCCCAAAGTTTCCCGGTCACTTCTCCAGACACCGGGAAGGCCTCCGAGGCCCTGGCGGTTGGTAGGGAGCGGCAGCATTTTCCGGGGTGGCTCTGGAAGGCCCCTGACCCGCGCCTGCTGGGAAGCTCCGAGTCCGGATTCCTGGCCCAATGCGAATTCCTCCCGGTGCGATGCCAGGCCACGCATTTGGTCCGTGTGGCTGCTAATAGCGGAGAGAGAGAATGCGAAAGAGAGGGAGAGAGAGAGGGGAAGGAAAAAAATATTCTCAGCTCAATTTAAGTCTCATGGAAAGGGCTTACAACTGTAATTAAATCATTAAATTCTTGTCTACGCTTCACAGAGCGGAGAGAAATTAACTTCCCACCAACCTCATTTTCTATTTGAACATGAAATAATGATTTTCTGCCCGTCTAATTACAAAGCCAACATCTGATCAAGCCAGCATCCAGAGGGGATTATCGCATGCACGAGTATTAGACCTCATTACCAGCTTGAGTGCAAAATTATTACATCTTGTAATTGGATGGTGAGATTTATATACAGATCGGCCCGGTTTCTGTAAGATTGTAATTACAAGCTTCGTTGGTTAGCTACTTATCAGAACTTTGCAGGAAAACAAAACAAATGACTGAGGAAAACGAGCATTTCATTAACCTGTAACCCCGAGCGCGGGGGGAGGGAGCGGTGGGAGCGCGCGCCGGCGGCGTCTGCAGGAAGCCCAGGGATAGCCAGCCTGCACTGCCGCCGGGGGACACCGGGCCTTGGGAAGAAAGGACAGAAGATGGGCCTCGCCTGGGAAACACGGAGCTACAGGGGCTCCCCACCACCAGGACGCGCGCGCGCACAGCGGGGCTGGGCGAGGAGGGGGCAGGAAAGGGGCTTTGGTGGCTCCAGGCTTGTGTGCAGTGCGCGGAGCAGCCCCTGAAACTGGTGGGCCTCAGGCCCTGGGTACACGTCGGGCAGCGGCTATGGGTGTGCGTCCAGCGCACACTGCTGTGTGCGCCACGTGTGTGCAACTGACACCCTTTCCGTACACTCCCTGGGCTGTGTTCAAAGAACGTCCGCAGCGAGTCTCCACAGCGCTTTGTGCGCTAGGAATATTGGAAGAAGGAGAGATGATGGAGAAGCTTCTGCGTGCGGCGAGTTTGTGCGCGCTTGTCTTTTCCAAATCAACTTCCCGCGCACCTGCTTTTCCTTGCTATGCGAGAGAATCACCCTGACCTAATCTCTTGGATTAAAAATCCCTGGAACATATTCGGCAGCCCGCGGACCCACGAGTTGAGTCCGGATTCGGGTTCCACTAGCACGGTCCAGTTGAAGGACCAGCACCACGTTGGGGCTCCTCGGTCTGAGATGCTGAATCCCGACTTGGGGGGTGGGGTGCGGATTTCAGGGCCTGGCTAAGACTGTTCCCAGCTGGAGACTAGGTAGCCCGGGAGGTTGCTTCTGCTTCCGGCCTGGGGCTCCTGGAGGGATGTAATTAAGTAAGGTTCTTGGTTCTTGTCTTGGTGTGAAGGTTCACCCTCTGGGCCGGGGACGGGGGACACCCCGGCATGGCTGGTTCCTTTAACAGTCTGGCCCCTCTGGGTCCTCTTTCCCCGCTGTCCTCAGTCCGACGCAGCTGGGTCATTAACTGGTTAATGCGTAAAGAACCTCTCTGAGGCTCATGATTGAATTAAATATCGGGCGTTTCACCCAGGCACTTACAGTGCAACCCCAGTTCTCCTACCCCAGAATCTTTCTCCCACCACCCACCTGCTCTGGTGCCACCACTCCCTACAAACTCTAGGGCTTCAGGGCTGTGGAGCCTCGAGGTCTGCACCTACAAGACACCCTGGGGAATGTTACCCTTGATTTTGCAACCCTAAGATTTTTTCGTGAGAAGGTGAGCCCAAGATTACCTATGATATTCTCTGAAAGGTTAAACTGGAAACGAAATCAGGCGCCGGGGAGATATTTCAAGACCACGGAGCTGCCCCTGATGTCGCCTCCTTCCGCAAGGTTCACCTACAGCCAAAGCCCAGCATCAGGCGGAGGCGCAGGACAGAGGATAGGGAAGCAGTTCAGACCCAGTTGGGGAAGACACCAGTTTCCCCCATCGAATCCTAAACCTGGTTGTCCCGGAACTTACTTTTGTCTTTTCCCTCAATATTCTTGGCGTTCGAATCTACCGGAGTCATCTACCAGTCGGAAGAAAGTGGCAGGAGTAGGGGTGGGGTAAGAAGAAACTTTTTATTATGCAACTGAGTTCCCCAGAGCTGCTGTGACCAGAGACAGCGGGGCCGACCCCCTCGGATCCCTCCACTCTAGCGGAATTTGGATTCGATTCCTAGATCGATCAGTGCCAGGCGGCCAAGCTGAGGCTGGCCACTCCATTGCAGAGTTGCGGGCCCCCGAGCTGTCCCCCAGGCACAACCGCCTCAGGCCAGGCCCCTGCGTGGGTCGCCGCCGCGGCCTAAAGCACTTAGTCCGGAGCGCAGCAATTCCGGGAATTTCAATGCCTTTCTTGACTGTACGCCCTAATCCGTGAAGGTGGGCGCCTGAATACTGATACTTCAAGTTTGATTTAGGAAATACTCCACCATACAACCAAAAGTCTTGTCTCCCATCCCTCATCCCTCCCCGACGGTGGGAGGGTCCTTGCAGAGGGAAAACGGGTTGACGCTGGAACCTGGGAGCAGGGAAAGAGCTAGTGAAACAAGGATCTCAACAGACCAAAAAAAAAAAAAAAAAAAAAAAAAAAGCCTGTGTAGAAAACTTCTCGAAGTACTCTCTGAAAGTTCTTGGGCCCTCTGACGTCTGGCTCCCTGTTCCTCCCCTCTTCCACTCCTTCTGGCTCTACCGATTCTTCGCGGCTCTCTAAGACCTCCGGAGTGTCCACCCTTTGGCCACCGAGCCGAGCCCGCCCTTTCCAACAGGGATTTCGCACCCCGACACCCGGGAGGCGTTAATGTGGCAAATTGCAGTGTTTGGTCCTCCCGGGTAGAGGCTGGACTCCCCACGCCCTGGGCAGTGAGGTGGCCTTTAGAAACGCCTTTAGGACGCAGTCCCTCACCCCTCGCGCACTCTTCTCCCTCCCTCCCGACCGCTCTGAGAGGCCGGGAGTCCAAGGGGGCCTCGGCAAAGAAAAACCCTGGGGTCTCCCTTGGCCCAGGGTCTGGTCCCGACCCGGGCCTGTCGCTGCGGCTGGGGGAGAAACGCCGAGGAGCCGGAGGCGGGGAGGGGCGAGCTGACCCAGTCCTAACCCGCGTCCCTGCGCCTCTCGCTCCCCCTCCCGGCGCAGGCAGGAGGGGGCGGGAAGGGACTCGCGGCGCCCGGGCTCCCGCCCCGCCCCGCCCCGTGCGCGGTATCCGCGGGGGTGGGCGGCCTCGCCCGTAAGGCGCCCAGGCGATTGGCGACTCGGCGAGGAGACGCCAGGAAAAGTCGAATAAGAGGGCGAGACGTCAGACCCGAGATTTGGGAAAGGGTGAGGGAGGGGGTGGAAGGGCGGGGACGGACACACAGACACGGACGCGGACACACACCCCCCGCGCAGTGCCCTAAGTGTGGGCAACTTTGGGCCGCCTTAGACCAGGGCGCAGAAAGGCCAGGAAGGTCGGGGGAGGTAGTACGGTGTGAGCAAAGGGAAGGGTTTAAAATAGGAAGGAGAGAAGAAAAGTGAAGGGAACAAAAAGGGGGAAAGCAATAGTGAACCAGGGAAAGAGAAGCAAGAGGAGAGGAGAGTTGCGTCCAGGACAGTGAAAGAGCGGAAGCGATCCTGGGGGGAAGAGGCGCAGCGAGGGGAGGGGAGAGGAAGGGAGAGGAGGGGGAGTGAAAACTAGAGGAGGGCGAAGGAAGCGAGGCGCGACACTGCTCGCGGAGAGGAGGGCAGTGAGGAACGCCGCGCGGGTAGAGGCGGCTCAGGCGGCCGAGAGGAGGGAGCGCGGCGCAGAGAGGAGGGGCTTGCGGCCCCGTAGAAATGTCAATCAGAGCCCGGAGCCCGGGGAATCTCCGCCAATCTGTTCGGACCTGACCTGGCTCCTCGCCGCCGCCGCCGCCGCCGCCGCCGCCGCCGCCGCGGAGCAGATCAATAGGGGAACGCGGAGCGCAGCGCAGAGCGGGAGGTAGCGCGGCCCCAGCTCGGCCCAGCCCCCGATGCGCGCCGGAGCCCGCGGGCGGCGCTGAGCAGGGCGGCCCCGGGGGCCGGGCCCCCTCTCCGTCCGAGCCCCGCGGGCCACCATGTCCTTCCCTCAGCTCGGATACCAGTACATCCGCCCGCTCTACCCGCCCGAGCGCCCGGGAGCTGCAGGCGGCGGCGGCAGCGCGGGGGCCCGGGGCGGACCCGGCGCGGGAGCCTCGGAACTGACCGCCTCCGGGTCCCTATCCAACGTGCTCTCGTCCGTGTATGGGGCGCCCTACGCTGCGGCCGCTGCGGCTGCCGCCGCCGCCCAAGGCTACGGCGCCTTCCTGCCCTACGCCGCGGAGCTGCCCATCTTCCCGCAGCTGGTAAGAGCCCGAGGAACCCGGGAAAGAGGGTTGGAGTTAGGGCGCCCGGCGAGGTGAGCGCGCGGGATTAGACTACCAGGGTCCGGGCCCGGAGGGTGGAGGCGGCGACTGTTAGAGCTCACCCGCGCGTGTCCCCTTCCTTTTCCATGTGCGTACAGGGCGCGCAGTATGAGCTGAAGGACAGCCCTGGGGTGCAGCATCCGGCCGCGGCCGCAGCGTTTCCGCACCCGCACCCCGCTTTCTATCCGTATGGCCAATACCAGTTTGGGGACCCGTCCCGTCCCAAGAACGCCACCCGAGAAAGCACAAGCACGCTCAAGGCCTGGCTCAACGAGCACCGCAAAAACCCCTACCCCACCAAGGGCGAGAAGATCATGCTGGCCATCATCACCAAGATGACCCTCACCCAGGTGTCCACCTGGTTCGCCAATGCGCGCCGGCGTCTCAAGAAGGAGAACAAGATGACTTGGGCACCCCGCAGTCGCACGGATGAGGAGGGCAATGCTTACGGGAGCGAGAGGGAGGAGGAAGACGAGGAGGAGGACGAGGAAGATGGCAAGCGCGAGCTGGAGCTAGAGGAGGAGGAGCTCGTGGGGGAGGAGGAGGACACGGGGGGCGAGGGCCTGGCAGACGACGACGAAGACGAGGAGATCGATTTGGAGAACTTAGACGGCGCGGCTGCCGGGCCTGAGCTGGCCCTGACTGGGGCAGCGCGCAGGGACGGTGACCTAGGCCTGGGACCCATTTCGGACTCCAAAAATAGCGACTCGGAAGACAGCACGGAGGGCTTGGAGGAGCGGCCACTGCCAGTCCTGAGTCTGGCCCCAGCACCACCGCCAGTGACCGGGACTCCACCATCTCCGCCCTCGCCTCCCACCGGCCTAGACCCCTGCGCTCCGGCACCGGCTCCCTCCTCTGCCCTGCAGAAGCCCAAAATCTGGTCGCTGGCCGAGACGGCCACTAGCCCGGACAACCCGCGCCGCTCGCCTCCCGGCACGGGAGGGTCTCCTCCTGGGGCAGCCGTCGCACCCCCGGCCCTGCAGCTCTCCCCTGCAGCAGCCGCTGCCGCCGCCGCGGCTCACAGACTGGTCTCGACGCCACTGGGCAAATTTCCCGCTTGGACCAACCGGCCGTTCCCAGGCCCGCCGCCCGGCCCGCGCCCGCACCCTCTCTCCCTGCTCGGTTCGGCCCCTCAGCACCTGCTGGGACTTCCCGGAGCTGCTGGTCACCCGGCTGCCGCCGCCGCCGCCTACGCTAGACCCACGGAGCCCGAGGGCGGAACAGGTGACTGCGGAGCGCTGGGCTCAGTGGGAGGGGGTTCTGGGAGACCCGATCCGGGGATGGACAGGCTCTCGGGGCGCAAGGTGCTTTTCTTTCCGCTCCGCGTCCGGCTCGCGCCGGAACCGAACGTTCTAAAGGCCCTCTTTTTTTCCCCCTCTTCGCTTCTCTCAGATCGCTGTAGTGCCTTGGAAGTGGAGAAAAAGTTACTCAAGACAGCTTTCCAGCCCGTGCCCAGGCGGTAAGAGACCCTGAGCTTGGGGGCGGGGGGAGCTGGCAGGAGGGTGGAGGAAAGAAGGCCGAGCCAAAAGCACCTCTTATTGCCCCGGGGAGAACCTGGCTGGGAAGTTTTTTAAAAGGGAACAAAATGCACTCCATTGTCACTTCTTGCGGGCGCAGAGACCGCTGCCAGTTCCAGCCCAGGCCCCTCGGGTGCGGCCTTCGTATTTAGAGCTGGGAACCCTAACCCGGCTGGGCCAACAGGCCCCTAGAACTAGCCACCTCGCAGTGAGGCCCACTCCTTCCAGACCTTCGGGTCTTCAGCCTCTGTCTTAATAGTTTAACCCACCAACACATACGTGTCCAGCTGAACATGATCATACGTTGAGACACCTCCCCGCCCCTGACCCCAACCCCAGGTAGGGTATTCCCGCCCTAGGCGACCTCCGAGTCCCTATTTCTCACCTTTTTTGCTCCCACCGACTCTCTTCCAGGCCCCAGAACCACCTGGATGCCGCTCTGGTCTTATCGGCTCTCTCCTCATCCTAGTTTTTTTTTTTTTTTTTTTTTTTTAAATGATTTTTAAATTGTAATAATTGTAAAAAACAAATCGCTCTGTATAGTTACAACTTGTAAGCATGTCCGTGTATGAATACCTAAAAAGAAAACTAAACAGAAAAAGAAAAAGAAATAAAATCAGTCCCCCTCATCCCTCCCCAAGTCGCTTCTGTGCCACCCCACCTTAATTGCCATTGTCAGGTTTGTTTGTTCGATTGATTTGGGGAGGGGGGTGGAGTTTCAGGAAGAATAAGCGTGTCTGTTTTGTATATACAGAAAAGTGTACATATGTGTGAACCAAATTGTACAAGAAAGTATCTATTTTTGGCTAAATAAATGAGCTGTTGCCACTTTGACTATAACCGGCCCGCCTGCCCCCGATAGATCTGTTTGGTGGTTCTTTTGGGTTTTGGGGGGATTTTCCCCCCAGTTGTTCCAACGATCTCCCGAATCGGCGGGAAAGGACAAGTGAGGAGACAGAACCCGTGGTGGTCAGGGGACCGCAATGGCGAAGGAGGCGCGGAAGTGGCGGGACGGGGGCCGCCACCGGCGGAGAAGCGGTGGGAGAAGTACCTGGAGCGCCCTAGGTGACGGGCGGAGGAGACAGGTGGGGAACCTGGGCAAGATTTCCTGCCGGTCCACGGAAGCCACCGCGGGGCTTCGGGGCCTTCTCCGGTGACTTAGAAGAAAAACTAAGCGTCTGGGACGAGGAGGACTTAGGCTGGGCGGTCCGGTCACTCCCTGCTCCCATTCTTTGACAGGCACAATCGAGGTTTTCCCAATCTTACATATAAAGGGCTGTGCAAGCTCAGCCGCAAGGCCTCTTTCCAGCCGCACTGCGCCCTTCAGACGGCTCCTTGTAAATGCAAAGTTGTGGGTTGGCGGTGTGGGGGGAATACGGAGTTTGAGGTGCCAGGGGTACACATCCTTCCTTCTGAGTGACGGGTGGCTGTACTCCAGTTGAGAGTTGGAGGACCGTGGCGATATCTGTACGTCTGGACGCTCCAGTGAGACTACCCCAACTTTCTGGGGTCCCGGAGCGGAGTTAGGGGGTCGGGCTGTTGCACCGTTCCAGCCAGGATTCAGGCTGGAGGCGGGCTGGGGGTGGGAGCCAGGAAATTTGGGGCTGGAGCTCCCTCTACAGGACAAAAGGGACGCTCGGCGTCTTGCTTCCATGGCCTCTGCAGCCAGGCCAGGCTTCGCACCCCCTCCTCGCCCTATTTTTCCTCTTTCAGTTTGCCAGCCAACCTTGATCACTTTTGACTTGAAGATGTGGGGAATGCTTGAGAGCATGACGTCCCGAGGTAGGAAGTAGGGAAGACGTTTTTTTATACCCCTCTACCTGATGTTAGTGAATAGGCTGGCCAGATGCGGGGAGTTGGACCCACAGAGCTTGGAGCCAGGCGGGCGCGGGACCATCTTTCAGGTTCCTGGGGAAGCTTGAGAAGACCTCTCACTCCCAAAGCCACCGAACAAGGCACAGAGTAGTGCCATCCACCTTTGAAGCTCGGCAGGAGCTGGGGCAGTCTGGCAAGGATCCGCCCATGCAGGCACAGATGTTTGAGAGCCTCCCTGGAGAGCTGCACCAAGGATGGGGCATTCCGGGTGCAGCTGGGCCCCAAAGGCGAGTGGGGAGGGAGTGTTAATGTAGTGCCGGTTGTACACAGGGCTTCTAAGTGCAGGTGACCCTGGCAAAGACGTCCTGCATCCAGGACTAACTCCTTCAACCCGTTCCCCCAGGCGGGAGTCGCCCCCACAGCACTCCCTTGTTGCTAAGGTGTTTCTGGAGTTGGGCACATTTCCAGATCGCAGGCCCAGACTGGCCACAGAACCCCCAGACTTGAAACCGGCTGAGCTGGAAGTGGGCAAACTTCAACTTGCCAGGGCTTTGAACCTGAGGCTGGGACCCCAGGACCAGGGCTGCAGCCCCCAGTTACCACAATGAGAGTCTTTATAAGGCCCACACCGTGAAATCCCCAGCTTCAGCCTGGCGAACTTGCTGGCACACACCCTGCCCCCCCTTCCCCATTTACCTCCTGTGAATCCCTGGGCAGATCATTGAATTCCTCCTGCCCTTATATCCCCATCTGTAAAACGGGGGTCCTGCTACCTGGCTGCTGAGAGAGGAGGTCTCCAGGGCTGATGGGTGGGAGGTGGGCAGTTACCATCTTCCAGAATCTGAGACCCCCACTCCTCAGACACCTGTAAGATTCTGCCCACCCCACGGAAGCATCTTCCTTCAGGCAAGACCAGATCCACCCAGGGAGAAAGGACACTTCCCCAGGCAGGGGCCCAGCAGGGCAGAGAAAGGGGCTATGACAGAAGTCAGGCAGATTCTCCATACTGACTATCCAAAACAGGAAAACTGGGTCTGTTTCAAGGAACATGGGCTTGCAGAGGCTGGACAGAGTTTGAAGAGATCTGGTTATGGGTCCCTGGGCCTTGCTCTAGTGGAGACCCTGGAGTTTGGTCAACTTGTCCTGTTGGTCATCACATTGCAGGGATAATGGTCCTTGGATGAAACCAATTTTATCCACATTGCAAGAGCAGTAAGTGCGCATGCCGGGTGGGGGAGAGGGGCATACACCCTGGGGGAGTTCTGGGTGTGTGTGTGTGTGTGTGTGTGTGTGTGTGTGCTCCACTTAACCCATAGAACACTTGGGCCCTTCAAGTGGCCCGAAATTGACCCCAATAAGATAAACTAATCAGAACAGATTCTCGTAGTTTCCAGCAAGACAAAGAGGAGGAGATGGCTCCCTTTGCAGCTCTCACATTTCGTCGGGGAGCCAGTTCTCATTTCTTTTCTTCCCCAGAGCTCACCTCGCCCTTAGCCCACCTCTTCCCTCCTCTCAGGATCCCAGGAACAACTGATTCCATCTCTTATTGTTGGTGTTTAAAATCTAAAGAGGAACTCAGAGGGAAGGAGAGAGAGAGAGAGAGAGAGAGAGAGAGAGAGAATATGAGAATATGGGTATCTCATCCCTGGTCTGATTAAGCTTCAATTAGAAATAAAATATGTCAATCACCCGCCAGGAAGGGGTTTCTGCTGTCGGGGTTGGTTATGCAAAGCACTCCAAGGTGTGTGGGATAATCAATTAGGTCAGAGGAAGGAATGTGTGGCAGGGCTTCCCTCATTATTTGCATGGAGCTGGGGGCTTGTGGGGAGGATTGCCTCACAAGGGCAGGAAGCCAGAGAATAAAATTATCTCCCTAAGTGATCGTCCACCTCTGGGACCGGATGTTAATGGTTTTCAATTGAATTTCTTTTCAGGGGAATACAGGGAGGAAAAAGCAGGATCCAACCAAAAAGAGACAAGAAAGGGAGGGGCATTAGAGCATTGATGACTCACCTGTCCCAGGTGTGAGAAGAGGACAGCCCCCCCCCCCCCCCCCCCATACTACGCTGGTTTTCTCTAGGCCCCTAGAGGGCAGGCAGGCCCAGAGGCTCCACTATCCTAGGCCTGCCTGGGTTTGCAAAGTTAGCCAGAGCAATTGAATGCAGTAGAAACTGGATGTCAGATATCTTCTGGTTTGGGTTCATTGGGAGTTTGCTTTTGGCCTAACTATTTGTATCCTTCCAGAAATGTCCTGTCTATCCTAGAATTTCTGATTACATGTACTCCTTCACCCCTATCCAGTCAAAATGCGTGAATGTAAACTTTGTAAAAATCGTGTCTGTGTTTGGAGCTAACTCTCCAAAGGGGGGCCTAAATCGCCTACTCTAGGCCCCACTGTGAACATTTGGAAAAATGGAGAGTTGGATTAGACAAACTCAACCCAACATTCTTATAAATCCAACAGGGTCCTGAATTAGGCATAAAGAAAAGAAGAATGGCTCCAAAGACAGTATGGGGGCGAGGGGGTCCTACCTGTTCACTGGATACTGCCTCCTGATCCTAACTGGCCACTGTCACCTGACTCAGCCAGCCAACCTGGTCACATTAAAAATGTCCACCTTTGTATGACCAGCCTAGCTTTGATGTAGCTGCTGCTCCTCTCTGAAGAGGCTCCAGTCCTTCTGAAGGCCATCTCCATGAACACATCCCCTGCTGAGGGGGGACACAGCTGGAAGAGGCATTATGAGCACAACTGTGCTCCTCAACCAGGCAGTTTTGGTCTCCCCTCCCACCCTGGGGACAGCTGACAATGTCTAGAGATGACTAGGATGGGGTTGCTAGTGGAATCTCAGGAGCAGAGGCCACGGGTACTGCTAAAGGCCCTATAAGGCACAAGACAATCCTCCAACACAAACAATTAGCACCCTGGATGCACCCAGTCTTATCTGATCTCCTAAGCCATGCAGGTCAGGCCTAGTTGGTACTTGAAGTGCAGAATTACCAGGTCCAAACTGTCAAGAAACAGGGAGTTGAGCGGGGAGAAGTATCTGGTGCCAGCCCAACAAGTATATTCTCCCAGAAGCCACGGCTTTATTGAGAGAAACACTAAAACTAAGTGGAATGGTTTGGTTCTCTAAAAACTTTTGGCCCTGGTAGGGGGAAGTGGCGGGGAGGTGGGGGTGGGGGGAAAGACAGCAAACCAGAAACTGGGAGCCTGGGAAAAAGTAAGAGTGAATCTCAATCCTGCCGGTGGACCTGGAACCTTCTCCAGCCAGCAGTGAAAGGGAGGGAGTCAACCCCAGGAGGACGTCCATCTGCAAAGCTGGGCCTTCTCCTTTGGATATTGATGTCAGAGGCAGGTTACAGGAAGCCTCTTACAGAGGAAAGCTCAAGTCATGTGGTTTTTCTCCTCAGCTGCTGCTCTGTTGTCTCTGCACATAAATGCCACTATTTATTTACTTGCTTATTTTACCTAGGGGAGAGAGAGAGAGAGAGAGAGAGAGAGAGAGAGAGAGAGAGAGAGAGAGAGGTGCGCCCTGTCAGGCAGCAGGAGGGAGACAAAGGCAGGTTAGGGCTTCTGGGGGCTGGCCTGGCTGGGCAGGCTGTGACGTCATGGCTTTGTGTGGGTGGGGGGGAGCCCCGCATTCTCTCACTGCTAGGCCGCTAACAAGTGGGCCCACAGCCCTCGGGCCTTTGGAGAGCACTCATCTGGCAGATTGCGCTTCTCTCAGCCGCTCAGATTTATTTTGCCAAAGTTACAGGGCAATTATGGAAATGCGCCCTTTGAAGCCAGGCTGATTTCTCTTTATTTTCTTCTCCCTGACAAAGCAGAGCTTCCCTGCCTCTGGTGGGCCTGTGTGTGTGTGTGTGTGTGTGTGTGTGTGTGTGTGTGCGCGCCCTCCCTCTCTTTAATGATCCTTAAGAGTTTCCAGGGAGAATGTAAAAAAATCTTTTTAAAGGTGGTAGAAGGATGCGTGGATAATGTTAATATTCTTTTAATATTTTTGAAGTGGGATTCTGATGGCCAGGAGAAGAGAAATGGATTAGCGACAGCGAGAGGCAGATGCCTCCTGCTGGGATGGTGGGTCCCCGCCAGCCTCGCCACACCACGCTGGGTGAGGCCCGCGGAGGCTGGCGGGATGACCAGTTGGTAACAGACTGGCCCAGCTGCCTGGACCCCTGCTTTGCCCCTGGAACGGTCGCTCCACAGATCGTCACCTTAGCTCAGGCCTGGGAGGGAGAGGCCAGCTCAGTGGAGCCACGTCCTGGGCGTTGTCCCTTATTTACCAAAGTAGCATGGAATCTGGAGGCTCCTTGCGAACACGTATTTCTCTCCTCCCACCCCAATCTGTCTGACTGCTGGGGTGCTGAGAAAAAGTGTCTGGAGCCAGATGGTGTCAACAGGGCCCCCGTTCAGGTCCGTGGAGGGGGAGTCAGCAGCCTGGACGGCGTGGTGTCTGGGCCTCGGTTTCTGTGTCTTAGCGTGGCTTTAACGTTGTCTTTTTCAGTGTTTTGTTTCCTCCTTCCTTCCTTCCTGTCCTGGGAGTTTGGCTCATTCCTGTGGGCAAACACCAGTGGGAAGTCTTGTCACCTCAGGAGCCGGGGCCAGCCCAGTGCCCGTCCCGAGGGGAGCCCCATTCAGCTCTTACTCCCTGCCTGCCTCTCCTGAAAACATACAATAAAGTAAAATGGAGTTGAGGAAGAGTTTACGACATGACAGACCCCATGCTGAGCCCTACCCTTGCATTTCATTCCCTATCCATGGCCTCCTCTGGGAAGACGCCATGTCCTCTCCCTTTTGCAGGTGAGAAAATGAAGGCTGGGGAAGGGAGCAGAGGGAATAGAGGGTGTGGAGAAATTTCTAGAAACACAGAAAACAACTAGAAAGGACTAAAAAAAAAAAAAAAATCAAAGCAAAACATTCCATATGGTGCACCACCATCTGAATTAAAGTGTGTGTGTGTGTGTGTGTGTGTGTGTGTATGCGTGTGGTGCTGGGGATCAAATCCAGGGCCTCACCCACACTGGGCAAGTCCTCTACCACTGATCTACATCCCCAGCCCTCCATCTGAATTAAAAAAGGGAATATGAATTTACTTCTGCAAGAAACCGGTAAGAATGGTTATGTCAGGGAAAGGACCTGGTGACTTGTTGGGATCAAGGCGGGAAGAATATTTTTCAGTATATATTCCTTTGTCCTTTTGATCATGTATTGTTAGCTCTTCAAAACCCCTTGTTTGGGGGCTGGGGTTGTGACTCAGTGGTAGAGCACTTGCCTGGCATGTGTGAGGCACTGGGTTCGATCCTCAGCACCGCATAAAAATAAATAAAATAAAGGTATTGCATCCATCTACAACTAAAAAACAAAACACTGTTGGGTTTTTTTTTATTTGAAGTTGTATATATAACAATAGCATGCATTACAATTCATATTACATATATAGAGCACCTTTTTACATATTACTGTTTGAATACAGAGTGTATTCATACTATTCATGTCTTCAATCATACATTTAGGATACTGACATACATCTCATTCTACATCTTCTTTTTTTTCCCCTTCATACCCCCTTGCTCCCTCCCTTCTCCTCCCTCCCCATTGACCTTTCTGGTGTTCCTCTAATCCTCCTATGTTCCCCAACCCAACCTTAAATAACATGTTTGTTTGTTTTCAAATGCATGTGGGGGGAGGAGAGAGACAGGCCCAATTTTTCCAGCTGTCACAGCAGACTTAAAATGATGCATTCGTTGGGCACCTACAGATTCCTGCCAAGCACCTGCATCTGCAGGACCATGCTTGTCAGGTGTGGTGGTCCAGGGAGTGGGCCCTAGAATCAGTTTGCCTTGGTCCAAACCCAGGTTGCCTAGCTCCCTGTGTGACCTTGACTACTAACTGCACCTCTCTGAGCTTTGCTCCCTCCTAATACAGGAAGAGTAATTAGATTATTTCCCTCATGGGCCATTGACAGAATTATGCAAGTTCATTCATGCTCTCAGCAACGAATCATGCATGATGATTTGCCTGGTGCATAATAACGACCTAATAAATTATAAGCGTTACTTTTATTAATTAGAACAATCACCTTAAGCGATAAGCATTATTGCCCCCATTTTGTAGATAAGTAAGTTCCCTCTTGGCCACTAGCTCAACATGGCCAATAAATGGTAGAGCCAGCATTCTGGCTCAGGTCTTTCTGATGGAAGAACACACGCCCAGGCATTCGCGGGCACTGGACTCAACCACTCTTTTGTGCCTCTGGTGCTGAAGTGGGCAGCCCTGCGCCTGCCATTCCACTTTGTTCCCCGCCCCCACCCTGATACCTGACCTGCTTGAGGCTCATGGGCCTGACACTCTTGGGTGGGCCAGGACTGGGTGCAGCACCAGCACCCTTCTCACTGGACCCCACCCGTTTCCACTGTGGAAGATAAGGGAGAAGGGCATCCGAGAGGCTGCACCAGAGGAAAGACTTGACTTCGCTACCTTCTCATTCATTGCGTTTTTAAGTAGGACGGGATGAGGATCTCTGGGCACAGCTTTAATTCCTTCTCATCTTCAGTCCTGGTGAAGGGGGTTCCAATGTCCGTGCACATCACATTTTGCGGGAGGAGACATTCATACATATCAGCAGCAGAAATGCTCGTCCTCCTAGATCTTTGCTACCCAGCGTGTGGTCCCTGGGCCAGCAGCAGCAGCTGATGCTTGTTAGAAAGAGGTGCCCAGGATCCTCCCCACATCCACTGGGTCAGAATCTGCCTGTCCCTAGAAACGGCTGGGTGACTTGAGTGCCTATTGAAGCATGGGGCCCACTGGTGTAGAGGTTCCCCAGTAAGACATGTGCACCTCCCAGGACCAGAGCTAGCTCTGAGACTTGGGCCTCCAGAGGAGATGCAGGATGGAGCTGGGGATGCCGGGGATGACGCTGGGGTGGGGAGGCGGGGAAGACGGAGGATGGGAGGAAGTCAGAGGAAGAAGGCACCAAGCCCAACCCAGGCTGATGACGCCAGAATCAAAGACGCCCCCTGCCTCCTTCCGCATTTTAAACATGTCGGTGAGTAACACCGGGTTCCTCATGTCCACTCCTCTCTGCCCACGCGTCCTTCTAGGTATTTCACAGCAGAGCTCAGGGGAGATTCATTAGAAAAATTTAGGGCTTTATTAATAGCAACTGATTTTTTTTCCTGCATTACATGTGATCCCCACTAAACTCAGGTATATGTCATGAAGAGGAGGAAGAAGAGAGAACGGAAGAGAAGAAGGCAAGAAGAAAGGAAGGAAGGGAGAGAGAGCGGCTGGGCCTCGGGGATGGACAACAAAGGGCTGAGACTATCTCATTCACTCCTTCTCCTCTTCCTCCTCCCACTGGGGAATGAACCCAAGGATGCTTTACCATTAAGATACATTCCCAATTCTTTTTATTTTTTACAAGACAGGGTCTTGTTAAACTACCAAGACTGGCCTTGAACTTGCCATCTTCCTGCTTCAGCAGAGTTGCTAGGATTCCAGGTGTGGGCCAGGTGCCCGCTGTCCATTCACTTCTTTTTATTCATCAGACAATATTTATCACTCAAAGAAACGATGTGAACCTCCCTCCTGGAGGTTGCAGTCTACGGTAAACAAATGATTTAATAATGATGATGATGTGTTACATTTGTTGGCCTATGATATAAACAAGATGCTCTAAGATGATAAAGGGGAACCCAACTTAGTCTGGAGTTGGGGAGGCCGTGGACAGATAGAATAGTGTACTCATGTGCCTGGCTACTGAGAGGGTCTGTAGCACAGCAGAAAAATAGGTGGGTTCCAGGCCTGTGCCACCCAACGTGGTAGCCACCAACCACACTTGGATTCTGAGCACCTGACCAGTGAGTGACCAGTCCTAAGTGAGAAGTGATGTAAATGCAAAATGCATTCTGATTCAAAGACACAGTGTATTGAAAGAGAATTCAAAGGATCCCGATAGTTTTGTTTTACATATTGAAATAATATTTTGGACACATCAGGTTAAATAAGATATATTATTAAGATCAATTTTAACTGTCTCTTTTACTTTTTAAATATGGTTATTAGGACTTTTTGGCACACTTGACTCATACTGCATTTCTACTAGGCAGCACCGCCCCAGGAGACTGAGATGCCAGGAGTCGGGATCAGCACCACGGCTCAGCTAAGGCACCTTGAGCAAATGGCCCAGCTGCTCTGAGCCTCAGTATCTTCCTCTATAAATAATGACATCAGCCGGGCGTGGTGGCACATGCCTGTAATCCCAGTACTTGGGAGGCTGAGGCAGGAGGATCACGAGTTCAAAGCCAGCCTCAGCAATGGTGAGGCACTTAGCAACTCAGTGAGACCCTGTCTCTAATAAAATACAAAAAAGGGCTGGGGATGTGGCCCAGTGGTCGAGTGCCCCTGGGTTCAATCCCTAGTACCAAAAAATAAATAAATAAATAAATAATGACATCTGGGATTTATTGAGCATGTTGTATATGCAAAGCCCAAGTATCAATCCATTCAGTCTTCTCAAGGTAGGTCCTGCTGTGCTTGCCATTTTGCTGATGGGAAACTGAGGTTCAGAGAGATGTGACTCACCCAAATCCACATCCCCAGAAAGTGGGAGAGGCAGGATTTAACACAGCTCACCTGGCTCCAGGGCCTCTATTACAAAATCACAGGGCTGCTGTGAAGGCAGCAGTGGCACCTGCTCCCCAGGATTGCGATGGTGTGCTTGTCAGCTTCATGTCACCATAACAAACAAGAACCTGATATAATCAACTTATAAAGAGAAAAGGTTTATTTTGCCTCAGAGTTTGGGAGGTTTCAGTCCACGGTCAGCTGCCCCGTTGGTTTTGAGCCCATGGAGAAACAGCTCATCACGGCAAGAAGTGCAGGGCGGAGCAAAACCACACCCTCATGACCAGGATAGGAAAGAGCAGGAGGAATGGGCTGGAGTCCCAGCGTCCCCTTCAGAGGACCTGAGGACCTCCCACTAGGCCTCCCCTCTTAAAGGTGCCATCATTTTCCACCGGCATCAGTCTCGGGAATAAACCTTTAACATGAGGCCTTTGGGGGGGGGGCATTTAAAATCTAAACTGTAGCATACGGAGAATTTTCTCAGAGGCAGTAACATACACAAAATCCTTATGAGAACACCTGGGCCACATAAGCACTCGGTGATGAGAGTTGACAACAAAGACATTTTTATCAAAAATAAGATAACAATAATCAGATGATGTCTGCTCTAGCAAGAGTCACACATTGAGACGCCATATTAATTATCTATTGCCAAGTAACAAATTATCCCAAAACCTAGGGGTATCAAACAACAGTTACTATCTCACAGTTTCTGTGCATCAGAAATTCAAGCTAGAGGCTTGACTGGGCCTGGAGCACCTCCTTCCAAGGTGGCTCACCCACACAGCCATGGCCACAGCGTGGACCTCTCCGCACAGCTGCTTGAGCATCCCTGCAACGAGGCAGCCGCTGTCCCCAGAGCAAGAGACTCAAAAGAGAAGGCACGGTGTCTTTTATGACCTATCTTTGGAAGTCTCACTTCATCTTCTCTGCAAGATCCTACTGCAGTGATACAAGTCAGCCCTCTTCAACATGGGAGCAGACTACACAAGGGCACTCATGCCAAAAGGCAGGGGTTGTTGGGGCCATCTTGGAAGGTGGCTGCTACGACCACTGATACATCTGTGTGACTTACAGCCCCTGTGTGTTCCCCTCTAAGAAAACACACTCCTGAGGTCCTGAGGGTCTGGGTACCTGGGTGCAAAGGACAGAAACCTAGTTTTAACCTACTTAATCCTCACTGAGATCTTATAAGCAGAAAGAGACCCAAGGATCTGAAAGTGTCAGTACCATCTCATTCATTCCAACTTCTGCTTCAGTGCTGGGCTCCTGCTCTCAAAACAGTTACCATGAGCTCTGTGGCCATGGCCTTAGAGATGGTCATCAAAAGAGAAAGAAATGATTTCTCTTGGGGAACTTCAGGTGTTAACTCCCCAGGAAGTCCTCTGATTGGCTCAGCTTGGGACATGTGTTCACTGCTGGGCCAATCACTGTGGCCAGGGTGTGTGGCAGCAAGAGGCATTTCCTTGGAGAAAGTAAGGGCGCTGCGCCCCTAAATCCATGATAGGCACAGTGATGGATGCATGGATGTCTACTCTACTGGACAGGTACAAAGGAAAATATGGAGGACAATGCATGTGCAAGAGGGGTGAAGGAAGATCTGTGGCGAGGTCTGGAGGCAGGTGAGAATGGACAGTAATCATGGACTGGGGTGTAGCTCATTGGTAGAGCCCTGGCCTAGCATGTCCAAGGCCCTGGGTTTGATTCCCGGCAACACACACACACACACACACACACACACACACACACTCACACGAGTATGTTCAGTCATTTCACCAAAGGCCAGTCTCGCAGGGCTGAAGACTGTAAGCAAAGACTGAAATCAAAGGTTCTCAACCTCTCTACCCTTCCCTGGCCTCCCACAGGGCCCTCCAGTCTCGATCGGGTCCCCCATTGGGGTGGGTATGGGACATGGCACAATTTCTCCAGCTTTTCCACCTGCCCGTCCCGTGGAAAGAGGTGGGCCAAAGAGCTTCATAACCAGAAGAATCTGAGGTCAGCCCTGAAGGAGCCCTCCACGGAGTGAAAGTTCTTCCATGTCTCACTTCTTGTCTTAAATATATAGGAATTTGTACTTCTGTCCATGCTTTCCTACTTGTCTTGTTATAAAGGTAGTTTTTCCCTGTAAAGATCTTCAGAGAAAATGGGTAACTCATGGCCCATATTTATCCTGTGACCTTGGACCTGCTAAGACACAGTTCAGTGTGACAGAGCTCTTGGTACCCAGACTCCAGGAGCTTGGGCATGGGAAGCAGCAGAGAGCCCAAGGGTTGGAGCCGGGGAGACTCCTGTGGGACCCGTGCTTTGCTTAAAGTCACCAGAACTTTAGAGTTTGACATTTCCCCTTCTCGTGGTCCCTCCTTCTCGCTTCCCCTTTCACATTTGAACCTGAGGTGGCAGATGGACCTTGGGGCTGGAGACTCCCTTGACATGGGGTGCATCTCAGGGCCAAGTATTAGTAAGCACTCCAGAGATATTCACCAAATGCATTTGCTGCTTTGAAATTCAATAAGAAAATTAGAATCATCCTAAAGATATCTTCTAGGTCTCTAGGAAGACCGGTTGCAAATATTTTATAAAATAAGAACCATTAAACACTAGGAATATAATTTTATTTATTAAGTTTTTTGTACCTTTATTTTTTATTTATTTATTTTTATGCGGTGCTGAGGACCGAACCCAGGGCTTTACGCGGGCTAGGCAAGCGCTCTCCCACTGAGCCACAACCCCAGCCCCTAGAAATATAATTTCATATAAAGATGTCAATAATTATCAAATGCCACAACTGTTCAAATAAAATGATCAAATAGAGTAATTATAACAGATAGTGAGTTGCCCTGTGCTTAGATTTGCCAAGTGACAGGGACTCATCTTCACGTTTTCATGTCTGAGGTCAGCAGAGAGTATAGTGTGAGGGCAGCCGCTGCCTTATTTTTTAGTTGTCTTGTAACCTCTCCCTCCACACCTGAGCACTCAGCTCCTCCCGACTCGCACCCCAATACTAAAGCAAGCTGGGAACGGTTCATGAGGTCAGCCGCTGAGGTTGGAACTAGGGGTTGTGTCACAGGCTCCTGCTGATTTTCTTAAGATGTGGTCCACATAGCAGTCAGACCAGGAGGTCTCCACACCAGGGTCTGTCCTGCCAGCAGGGGCCCTGACCTTTGTGTCCTGGAATACAGGAGAACAGGATGGCATAGCCCAGCTGGAAATAGTACCTGGGAAAAGGCCACAGACTCTGTCACTTGCTCCACAGCACGCAGAAGGGCCAGTGCCAAAAAAATACAATCATCCAGAAATGTGGAACCAAGGCACTGCAGGAGAGAGGGGCTGAGCAGACAGGGTGGGGGAGGGAAGGGACAGAAGGGCTGGCAGAAGTAGAGCCAGTTTCTGATGGAGGGCCAAAGCCTCTCTCAATGGCCTGGGCAGCTGCCACTGGGGAATAGGAGGTACCAGGCACCAGTACAGACTGGTCTGCAAACCAGAGGCTTCTGAGGAAGTTGTCTTGACTGCTCAACCTTCCTGGGAAAGAGAGAGGTCCCTGCTATCCAGCAAAACTGTGGGCAGTCAAACTCATTTTGCAAAGGGGGTGTCACTTCCTCTCCCCTAGAAGGGAGCAGAGGAGGGACCCACCCAGTCTTCTCTTGTCACTCTGTGTGTCAAACCTCTTAACCTCCTTGCTCCTCAGAGAGGACATTAACAATAGGAGCAAAAGATGGGTGAGAATTGGCCTGTGGGGAACCACAGTGGATATTCTTCTTGCAGCCTCTGAGATCATTGGCACTGGGCTTTTGTGCAACTGCTAAGCCCATTTTGGGTCACCATCTAATTCCCAGTCCTCTCTCTCTGTTAGTTACAGAAAAGCTGCCATTTCTCCTTGCTTTAGCAATGCCCCTGGAGGTATAAGACATGATCATTAGTGACAAGTTTGGGACATCTCTGAATTAATACCAGTACCTCTAACCCTGAGAATGGACATAATGCTTGCTGATGTGTTGGTGTGGCATTTGAAATACTGGACAACTGGAACCTCCTTAGTATCAGAACTGGCAGCGTTCTTAGGTCTCTTGCTATATCTCGTACTGGCAGATCAATTTGAGACATGGAAATATCCAGGAGGTCCCAGGGAAGGGCCAGAGAAGAGAGGTCACTTGATTTCAGGGCAGCACAATTTCCCAATGGGCATGGAACTATTTCTATATTTTAGAAACAGAAACAGCTGGATGTCCACAAACCAAAGAATGAATCCAGACCCCTTCCTCACACCATACACAAAAAATTAAAGTCTATCATAGGCTTAACTGAAAGAACTAAAACTATAAAAGTCTTAGAATACAGGTATAAATCTTTGTAGTCTTAGGCCAAGTAAAGCCTTAGACATGGTATGAAAACACACACACACTTTGGATAGGGCACAGAGGAATGACAGGGAGGGAAGGGAAGGGAGGGGGCATGGGGGTAGGAAAGATGGTGGAATGAGATGGATGTCATTTCCCTAGGTACATGTATGAAGACATGAATGGCGTGACTCTACTCTGTGTACAACCAGAGAAATGAAAAATTGTGCTCCATTTGTGTAGTATGAACTGAAATGCATTCTGCTTTCATATATAACAAATTAGAACTAATTAATTAATTAAAACAAGCACAAAAAAACAAGAAAAACATCAAAATGTAAAACTTATATGCTATGAAAGATATCATGAAGAAAGTAAAAAGATGACCGACAAATGGAAGAGAATATTTGCAAAGTATGTATCTGAAAAGAGAGTTGTATACAGGAGACACAAAGAACTATTACAACTAGTAAATGAGTAAACTATCACAACCCAATTTAAAAATACAAAGGATCTGAATAGACATTTCCCCACAGATGTTTGACCAATGGCCAATCAGCATGTGAAAGGTTGCTCAACATCATAGACAAATCAGAGAAATGTAAATTAAGACCAGACAACAAGATACCACTTTACAGCCATTAATATGGCTATAATCCAAAAGACAGAAAGTAACAGTTGTTGGCAAAGATGCATAGGAATTGTAGTTCATACAATGTTGATGTGGATGTAAAATGGTACAGCCCCTTTGAAAAAACAGTTTGATGGTTATTCAAAAATTAACCATAGGCCAGGCACAGTGGCACATGCCTGTAATCATAGCAGCTCAGGAGGCTGAGGCAGGAGGATCACAACTTTAAAGACAGC
This sequence comes from Tamias sibiricus, assembly GCA_025594165.1. NCBI lineage: Eukaryota > Metazoa > Chordata > Mammalia > Rodentia > Sciuridae > Tamias > Tamias sibiricus. The sequence continues at coordinate 31,287,277 of CM046672.1, forward strand.
CTCAACAATAGTGAGGCACTAAGCAACTCAGTGAGCCCCTATCTCTAAACAAAATACAAAAAAAGAACTGGGGATGTGGTTCAGTGGTTGAGTGCCCCTGAGTTCAATCCCCAACACCTACCCCCACCAAAAAAAATTAACCACAGTCTCCATGTAACCCCAAAATTCTATTCCTAAGTATGTCCTCAAGAGAAATGAAAACACATCAACATCAAAAATTGCACATAGCGGGCTGGGGTTGTGGCTCAGCGGTAGAGCGCTCACCTAGCACGTGCGCAGCCCGGGTTCGATCCCCAGCACCACGTACAAATAAACAAATTGTGTACAACTAGAGCAAATAAATAAATATTAAAAAATTGCACATAGGTATTCATCCCAACATTATTCACAGAGGCCAAAAAGTGGTAGCAACCTGAATGTCCACCAACAGAGAAATGGATACACAGTGTGTGGTGTAGCTGTAGAATGGACTACTATTTAGCCATAAGAACCAATGAAGAACAAACACATGGTGCAGCACGGACAGACCATGAAACCACGCCAAGTGAAAGGTGCCAGCCACGGAGGATCACATGTTGTATGATTCTGCTTATGTGAGATGTCCAGAATAGGAGAATCTGTGGACACAGAAAGTAAATTGATGGTGGACTCAGGTCCTGTGGGAAGTGGGCAGTGACTGCTAATGGGCCCATGGTTTCTTTTTGGAGAGATGAAAACATTCTGAAATTGGTTGTGCTGCTGATTGCACAGCCCTGTGAATATGCTAAATAGCATTGAATGGTACACCTTAAATGGGTGAATTGTATAAATATATCTCAAACTAGCTCTTAGATGTGTTCCACTGGCCAACACACAAATAAATACACTACTTAAAGATTCAAATATGAGGGGCTGGGGTTGTGGCTCAGTGGTAGAGTGCTTGCCTAGCATGTGCACGGCCCGGGTTCAATCCTCAGTACCACATAAAAACAAAGGCATTGTGTACAACTAAAGCAAATAAATAAATATATATTAAAAAGATTCAAATATGAATGTACACACACACATACACACACACACACACACACACACACACACACACACAAGCACACACAAACACACACACCCAACAGACACAAGCAAGATGAAGACATTGAGAGAACGAGGTCAGCATAAACAACTGTGAATATTTTTTCCCAAAGCTGATAATGTTTAGTTTGGGCATGAAAGAACCTATTGAAAATATTTACGTAAATTTTACTTTCCACAAAGAAGCAGCAGCTTTTGTATTCTCAAATAATTATGTTCTGGAACTTTCTTATTTGCAAAACTCCCGAGATTGGGCTCGTATGCTCATTATAAGAGGAGTAGGACTCCAAATAACAATATTTGAAGGACAACATGCATGGAGTTTCTAAAAGCCTGGTGCTTTTTTTCCCCCACAAAGAATAGCTGACCTTCCCTCTACGCAGCAAACTGCCTCTACCTAACACCTAGAAAGGAGAGACTTTCTGGAAGACTCCAGGGCAATGATGCAGCTTCTGTGTCCTGAAAGAGGGAGGCTCCGTGACTAACACCCAGGCCAGGGCAGGAGCCCTGAGTGCTACGCTGTGTGGGGAGACTTGGGTAAGCCCAGGTGCCAGGCAGATAAAGCCCGTGGTTTCTCTTAGGGGGGCTGCCACATGGTTCACGGGCACTTGCTGCTTAGCTGCAATCCCAGGAAATGGGAGTATGGGGTCGGGAAAGCCACACGGCCTTGTGGAGGCCTCATCTTTTGCACGGTATCTCTGTAGTCGACTCGGGTGTGTGGCAGTTGCTCTCACATCTGCTGAGCACTGCGTTAAGTACTTAGCTCTTCTAATACTCAGAACCACTTACTGGGTCAATGCTGTCATCATGGCCAAATTGCAGATGGGGACTGAGGTCCAAGGGACAGTGGAAACTTTTTATTTTGGGGGTACAGGGTATTGCTAAGTTACCCAGGCTGGGCTCAACTCACACTCCTCCTGCCTCAGCCTCCTGAGTAGCCTGGCGTGCACCTCTGCACCTGGCCCAGAGGAAGTTTTGAGTCCAGTTCTGTTTAACACCATCGCCAACTCTTAATCACTTAGCTTCCAAACAGGATCTCGGAACAAGAACTCACAGATGAAGAGAGGAGGAATGATGGAGGAGGGGAGCAGCTCCTTCCTCCTTCCCTCTGGCATTGCATCGAACACTGTCAAAACACCTGGGAAGCAACATTTCCAAGCACAGGTCACATAGGAGAAAAATATCCTCACCCAAGATACAGGGGCAAGATTGCCTGGGGAGGGTGTCACCCTGACTCTTCTCTCTGTGCCTTTTGGGGAAGACAGGAGGGGCAGTGAGTGAGTAGGGAAGGTAAGAACCCAGGGACGCCCCTCAAAGGCTGGGTCAGGTCCCCTCACCTGAATCCATATCAGGACCCTAGAAACAAGTGCCTCTCCTCTGCTCCAGCAGCCCCCAGGAGACCATGGGGGTGTGGCTGCCACTCTATGGAGGGTGCCCTTCTCCTCTATGTCTTCCCCTGCACCCCACTCAGCAGCCCTGCCCCTGGCTGAACAAGAAGGGTTCAGGAAATGCATTTGCCCAGAGCTGACCTTAACCAAAAATTCCTCAGAAAATCCACACTGAGCCAGGAGGAGAAGGCTATGGGACAAGAAAGAGAACAGAGACTGGGGCCTGCAGGACTCGAGTCAAGTCTCAGCATAAGCTCAGATTTCCAGAAAAAATGCAAGAATTATATATTGTCATATGTATGTGTATTTAGGTTGTTTCCAGTATCCCTAATCACAAACAATGTAGCAACGTGCGCCCATATTTTCATTCTTGAAATGCCACCCACTTTTAAGTGTGATGAATCAGGAAGAGTTAGAGCCAACTGCATGTAGTACAAAACCCCAAATAACAGAAATATAAAATCATCTACCTACCATCCACATAAAAGAAATATGTATATCCAGAATAAAGAAGTCCCACTTGTCATGGAGGCTCCACAGTATCAGGGACATGGGCTACTTCTGTTGATGTGTTCTCTCACTCCTCGTGTACTATCTCCATCTACCTCTTGGTCTGCAATGGTGGTTGGTGCTACCATCTGTGTAATGGAAAATAGGCATTCTCTCAGCTCACCTTTTGTTATGGTTGTATCTTTAACGCCTGCCCCTCAAAGTTCATGTGTCAGGCAATGCCTCAGTGTTCAGAGGTGGATTGTGGGTTGTAGCTCCCACAAAAGATTGGATTGTGGGAGCTACAACCTCATCAGTGGATTAATCCATTTGGTGGATTAATAACTTGAATGCACTATGGGGTGTTAACTGTAGGCAGGTGGGGTGTGGCCTTGGACTCTCTGTCCCTGGTCCCTTCCTCTCTCTGCTACCATGAGATGAGCACCTTCCCTCCTCCATGCCCTTCCACCATGACATTTCTGCCTTGGAGCCTGTTGACCATGGACAGAGACTTCTGAAACCATGAACCAAAACAAACTTTTCCTTCTCCAATTTGTTCTTGTCAGGCATTTTGGCCACCACAAAGAAAAGCTGCCTAAAACCTTTTCAACTATTAGGAGTGTGGGAAGCAGCTTTTTTTTTTTTTTTTTTTTTTTTTTTTTTTGGTACCGGGAATTGAACTCAGGGGCACTCAACCACTGGGTCACATCCCCAGCCCTTTTTTTTTTTTTTGTATTTTATTAGAGACAGGGTCTCACTGAGATACTAAGTGCTTTGCCATTGCTGAGGCTGGCTTTGAACTCGTGATCCTCCTGCCTCAGCCTCCCAAAGTGCTGGGATTACAGGCGTGCGCCACCACGCCCGGCTGGAAGCAGCTCTTATTATAACCATTTTTCCCAGAGATGAAAAAAATGAGATGATTCAGAGAGGTGAAGAGGCTTGTCCAAGGTCACAGATCCAGCAAATGGTGTGAACTCCAAGCCTAGTGTTCTGTGACCCCTGCACACTTGAAAATGTAGGTCCTTTGGCAGAGACGCCCTGTGAAAGTTCAAGAATGGGGTTTGGAGGGGAGGGAGGGGCAGGTGTCTTTCCCATGTGTCCCCCAGGATCCCTGCTTCTCCAGAACAGGGGCTGTTCAAGTCCAGTGACAGCTGCGGTCTCAGCATCACCTTCTAGAGGTCCAGACTTACTCCATGGCTTCCCTTATGGCTGGGGTCTGAGGTGTCCCCCCCAAAGCTCCTTGTGAATGCGGGAGGTGAAATGATTTGATTGTGAGCTCTGTGACCTAATCAGTCCATCCTACTTTGAATGGACTGACCGGGTGGTAACTAAGCTGGTGGGGCATGGCTGGAGGACACGGGTCACTGAGGGCATGTCCCAGAAGGGTGCCTCTCCCTGCGGTGCCTTTCCCCTTCTTTCTTTTGGCTTTCTGGCCACCATGCCCAGAGCAGCTTCCCTCCGCCACACTCTTCCGCCATGATGTTCTGCCTCCCTTTGGGCCCAGAGCAATGGAGTCAGCCCACCGTGGACAAAGTCTCTGAAATGGAGAGTCAGAAGAAACTCTTCCTCCACTAAGTTGTTCTCGTCAGGTATGTTGGTCACAGTGACACAAAGCTAACAGCTTCTCAGCCACAGTCAAACCAAAGTTTATTTTCATTCTCCCTTCCCTATAAAGGAGAGCAGAGCTTGGGCTCCACATTCCATTCTAAATAAGGGACCAGAGGACGGTTCAATCTGATTGCGGTGGTTTTGCAGTTTGGAAAGAAGGATTTTTGTGTACTCGCATCTCCCACTGGGCAGACCCTTCATACCCTCCCCAGCCTTGACCTCTGATACCATCCTGGTGCCACGTCAGCATCTGCCCACACCCACCCCTCTGCCTGTGGATGGCGGGCACCTCCGTGCAGGGGCTGCTCACTTAGACGTGATTTGTGAGTTGCCCAGCCCTTCCTCTTCCTCTTGTGAGCCTTTGAGGATTTCCCCAGCTCCCCAGCTCCTTCCACGCTCCATACAGGAAGGCCATTGCAACCCCTGAGCAACTACAATCCAGGCTTTGGGGATGGACTGAGAGGGAGGAGGTGGCCGCCATTAGCATGACATCACTGCCCAGTTCTAGCCCAAAGCCTCATGGCATCCCCCCAGGTGACTGGCCAATTGAAGAAGGGGGTCTTCTAAGACCATTATTCTCAAAAGGTGATCCCCATCATCATCATCATCATCACTTGGGAACTTGCTAGAAATGCAGGTCTTGGGTTCCACATTGACACATGCTCATGAAAGTTATGATCCTGCTCCAAGATGCAGAATATCTGGCAACTTCCCTGACTCTCCATCCTAGGTTCAAATTAAGTTAGCTTTCAGGACTGGATACCTTAAAAAATGAGTAAATAAATAGTTCTGCAGGAAGATAATTCTGAGAGACTTGACATGCCACATTCCTCCCCAGAGTATGCAAAACACATCAGCACATTAATGGTCCTGATAACTCCCACATCAAAGAAACTTTATTTTCATTTAACTGGATGCCTCCCAAACTTACTCAACTACGACGTCTTCTTTTCCTAGAACACCCAATTATAGACTATCTTTTGCGAAACATGGTCCTTACTTGAAAGAAAGGGAACCACAGTCCCTCACACTATCTGTAAGAAAAGTCAGCTGTGATGCCCATGCGATGTCACATTTTAATAACCAGTTCCAAGACCCCAGGATGTATAAATCAGGAACCTATTTTAAAGGTGACAGAACACTTACATCCATCACCTTTAACTAGAGCCACACCCTCGCATGTCCAAGATTTCAACCTCGATTCCCACGGTCCTTCAAACTCAGCACGCCCAACCCAAGTTCACTACAGAATCCCAGTCCCCTGTCAGGACACCCAGCCCTCCCAGCCCCAGGGAGAGTTCTGCACTGCTGCACTCAGCACTCCCTCCCCTCCCCCAACACCTGCCCCGCGCTGCTGGGACCCTTCCACCTCACCGCTGGCCAAGGTCACTGGGTCTGTATCTGCTGGATCTTTTCACTCTTCCCACCCCTGCTCCTTCCCGCGACCGAGAACCTGCCCTCTTGCCCTCTAGGCACATGCCGGCCTTGGTTTCTCCATACTCCATCCGCCTCCTGCCACTGGAGGGATTGCTCAAAGCCCGGATGTCTTGTGTCATTCCCTGCTCAGATCCCGGCCCTTGCTCTGTTCTGATTCCCACGTCGAAGATGGAGACATTGAAGCACAGAGAGGTGGCGGGATTTGCCCAGGGTCACGTCTTTATGAAGCTCTGACATGATGATTTCAGAACCGGGCACTGAGGTCCCCTGAGGTCCCCTGAGCCCTTCGTGGCTCCGCCTCCCTGCCCGGACCCTTCCATGACGCTGAGTGACTTCTGTACCCACACGGTGATCTTCCACAAGGTCTCTGCCCCCTTCTGCTTCGGTTGTGCCAGAGAAGGAAACCGTACCCCACCTCCCGCACTTCCCGGTGTCATCATGAAACTCCTGCTCAAAGGCCTCCCACGAGGTGTCTCAGGGACGAAATTCCGGAAGGTTCCCTGCATGCTCATGTCCTGAGCCACCTCCTAAAGCTCACGCTCCATCACCTCCCCGTCTTGCCCTGCTCCTGGCCCTGCTTTCCACACACCATCCTCTTGTCTTGTCCCCAGGAGGAGCCCGTACTGTAGGCGCTGGTGTTGCGATCATCTCCACTTTACAGATGAGAAGACTGAGGCGCAGAAGCCTCAGGAAAGCCGCGTGCCCAAGTGGAGTCTGGACTTGAGCCCCGGGCTGTCCGACTCCAAAGCTGTGCTCTGCACCACAGGGCACTGCTGGGTTTGTTCACAGCCTGAGAAGAGGGCAACGGAGGCCCGCACTTGGCGGTGCCTGACAGCATCTGTAAGCAAAGCGCAGGGCCATGCGCACGGGGAGAGCACGCTGGGAGTGGGAGGGGCTCAGGGGGCAGGAGGTGGCATCTGAGATGAGACGTGAAGGACAGCTAGAGTTTCAACAGGTGGCACTTTCAGAGAGGGCCAGCCAGAAGGAAAGAACAGGAAGCACAAAGACCTGCAGGTAGGAAAGGGCAGCGGCTGTCCCAGGAGTCGGGTGTGGCCAGGGCGTGGATCACGAAGACAGAAAGCCCTGGGGAGGCCGCAGCTGCAGGCAGGCCACCCCTGGGAGCCGTGCGTGAAGCGCAGGGCTTCGCCCAGCCGGGCGAGGGGCCAGGCAGGCTTCCCTTGGGGCGGCGTGGCTACCAGACCTCGGCTGTGTCCGGCAGCGGCCCACGGCGGGCGAAGCACCGGAGAAGGGCGGGGGAGCTGGGAGTGCTCCTCCTGCTTGGGCCTCGCTCTGCGGCATGTTGGCCTGAAGGCACGGCCCAGAAAGTTCTAGTGAGCCACAGGCCCCACGCAGAGTCCCAGGTGTGCCCTGGGAAGGTAGCACGGCAGGCCGGGTGCCTGAGTTCTCTGGGGGGTAACAGGCAGGAGGAGGTGTGAACAGAGGGCTTGACTGCCCGCGTCCAGTGATAGAAATGGCTCCTCGTCTCCCGTCCCTCTCCATGGAACAGCGTATCCCAACTCCCACCATTTTGAAAAGCATGGGAACCCCGACTGCCGAGACTGGAACGCCCAGACTGAGGGGGCAGGCTCCTTCTCAGCTATTTGTGTCCAGATTGCCCTCTCCGTGGACTGTGTGTGGAAGATTGCTGATCCCTTCACGGGCCGCAGAGCCACCCAGCTTGCTCCCCAACCAACTCCCATCGTTCACTCGGCTTGGCCTCCCAGAGCGGCGGTCTGGTCTCTGGTCTCTCTGGACATCTGTGTTCTCAGCCTAGAAGCAACAGAGTCCACAGCTCAGCCCCACGGGGTCTGCTTCACCCCACCTCACCCTCTGCACCTCCTCGCCCTGCCTGCCAGCTCCTGCCTGGCAGGTAAAGCAGAGCAAGCCCGCGGTCACTCTGTCCTGCAGCCCCTGCCCGGCATCTAGGGGTGCTCCTTAAGTCCTGCTTCAGTGAAGTAACAAATCTTTCTAATGGGTCTCTGCCAAGCCCTGCTACACCTGCCACTTTGGTCACCTAGGGAAGACCTCTCAGGCAACCCTCACCAGGCATATGCAGCCACTTAGTATTTCAATAAAGCCTCCAACTGCCACTTCTTTATTGTATCAAAGTATTTAATCCAGAGCCAGGTGTGGTGGCACAGGCCTGTAATCCCAGCGGCTTGGAAGGCTGAGGCAGGAGGATCACAAGTTCAAAGCCAGCCTCAGGAACTTAGCGAGGCCCTAGGCAACACAGTGAGACCCTGTCTCTAAATAAAATACAAAAAAGTGCTTGATGTGCCTCAGTGGTGGAGTGCCCCTGCAGTCAATCCCTGGTACCAAAAAAAAAAATAAAAAATAAAATAAATAAATAAAAGTGCCTAATTCAGTGACATCAACTACATTTACAGTGTTGTACAACCATCATTTGTACCTGGTTCCAGAATATTTTCATCACCCCAAATGGAAACCCCATAACCATTAAGCTCCCCATTCCCCTCTCCTGCCTAAGACAACTGCTGATCTACTTTCTATATCTATGGATTTGCCTATTCTGAACATTTTATATAAATGGACTCATATAATATGTGACCTTCTGGGTGTGACTTCCCCTTAGCACAGAGGGAGGTTCATCTATGACATCACATATATCCTTTTTAATGGCTAAATAATATTCTATTACATGGCTACACCATGTCATCTCTAAATTCACCCACTGATGACAATAGCATTGTTTCTACCTTTTGGCTACTGTGAACATCACACACATTTGTGCATAAGATTTTATTTGCACACTATTTTCAATTCTTTTGAGTATATGCCCAGAAGTAGAATGGCTGGTCATTCTGTGTTTAATTGATTGAGGAACTGCCAAATCTAATTATTGGTTTTTCCAAAATGCATGCCTCCTTATAATGAAGCATCTAGAAAATGCCTGCTCACAAAAGAAAGTTAAAATCACCCGCAGGTTCTGGCACTTAAAGATAAATAGTCCACTTTTCTGAATTTTCCCACTAGGATTTTTTTAATATTTATTTATTTGCTTCAGTTGTACACAATGCAATGCATTTATGTTTACGTGGTGCTGAGGATCGAACCCGGGTCGCGCACGTGCTAGGCGAGCACTCTGCTGCTGAGCCACAACCCCAGCCCCTCCCACTAGGATTTTTTAGAATGGTTAAATATGTACCTATCAGGACACTTTTCATTTAAAAGTCTCTATGAAAAGGGGGTCGTAGCAATGTCATTTAATGCCACACCTGAATGCCTTCCCCGTGACAAGCCTATTTAAAATTGCACCTCAGCACTCCCTGTTCCTTTCCTGCTCTGCTTTACTCGGGGCATTTATCATCATCCACCTTGTCTCTGTCGTGCCTACCAGGAGCCCTGGGAATGCTGGGACTGCGGCTTTGTTCACTACCCTGCACACAGTAGGGATGCAGTAAGGACTTGTTGAAGGAATGGATACTTGGGAATGAAAGAAAATGTAGCCAGTTTAAAATTAGTACCTTTTAAAACGTGTTTGCTGGTGGGCGGCAGAAGTGCTTGGTGAACACCCACCTTGGAATGCCTGCTGCAGCTATTCTTCTTCAAAGCGCCCATCCTGGGCAGGATGCAGTCCCTGGGAATTCCACCAGCAAGCACGGGGCCCCGCCCACCCTGGAGCTTCCTGAGTTCATTTTGCAGGAAGGCCCCTCATTTCCATCCCAGGCTTCTGGAAGGGGGCTAGAGGGAGAAAAGGGGGATCCTGAAAATCTCCAACAGCTCAGAGCCCATTTGGTCCTAATTTCACAAAGGGTTTCTTCCGAAGTCCAAGCAAAGCCAAGATCCCCAAAGGGAGACCGTGTCTCTGCCTCCACCTTCCTGTCCATGTCAGAGCAATTCTCCCAGCCACCTTGTCATGAGCCCACTGTGCTGCTCATATTAGTTACAGATGATGGCAATTAGAGGCTGAATCTCCCTGGCTCCTGGTAGAATATCGAGACAGAACTACAGCTATTTTAAGATTTTAAGCAGATTTATACTTAGTGCTTCAAAGAAAGCCAGCCAGCAAGGAAAATATGGTAACTGTTGCTTTAAATTATAGCTATCATTACTTCAAAAGGATATTCAATCAGAAACCACTGAAGACTAAAACTATTTACATCTCCTGACACTTAAAAGCTAGCGAACAGTTTTAGCCTGTCAACTTTGGACATGTTGGCTACAAAGAGAGAGGTACCTTGCTGGCCTGCAAGGAAAAAAAAAAAAAAAAAAACGTTCAAGGGACCAGGAACTGAGAAGGAATGCTGGGAGGCTCTCGTTCAGAGATCTCCTCCCACCTCTCGCCCATGGCCTAGGAAGGATTTGGGGTTCGGGGCATATGACTGCGCAAGCAGCGATCCCCAGACATCTACAAAAGCTCACTCTCTCCAAGGCAGGAAGACTGCCCTTTTCCGCCTGGCCTCTGGCCTTCAGGTCCCTGCCCTGGGGAAATGCTGTCTCATCCCATTAATGGAAGTCCCAAGGCAGGACTGTCTCTTGCTTGTTCCTGGGCTCTACTGCATGGACTGCGCAGGAGGGCTGGTTATGTATCGATCAGAATCAGAGCCAATTAAACCCTCAGTGAACAGAGACAGTGGCCAAAAGTATGGGTTTTGGAGATAAGACTTCTCTTGGTAAGAGTTCAGGCTGTCTAGTGTATGCACTGTGTGACTCTGGGAAAGGTCACTTAACTTGTTGAGACTCAGTTTCCTCATCGGTATAATTGGGATGATTTGAATCCCCACTTCATAAGATTTTTGAGAACCTTAAATTGAGATGATGTGCATGCAGTATGTTATTAGTCAGGGTTGCTACAGTCTCAGCAGCACAACAGCTCCTGGTCAGCAGGCAGCTGGGATAATGTGGGAAGGGGCGTCAGGATTTCGCCATCGTTTCCTAAGGTTTTGGTGTTCTCTGTTTCTAGCCTCAGGAAGGAGAAAGAAGCAATGCGTGAGGTCTTTGGGATGCAGAAACAAGGAAGATTTCACAGATTGATGATCTGGGAAGATCAGGTAAGACCCCTGTGTGGCACCCCTAGGGAAGCCTTCCTTAGCAACCTGAGTTAGATGCCTTCCTGCGTCAGTCACATCTACTACAATGCAAGATTTGTGAGCAGAGCCCCAAGATCTGTTGTTCACAGCCCTATTCTAGAAGTAGCATCACCCTACAGAGAGATTCAATAAATACTAGCTGGAAGAATTCAGTCAAATTCATTCCCACACGTGGCAGGTGCAGATTAGTAAATGCTGCTAAGGACAAATCTGGAGAAAAGACAGACAGCCATTCTCCATACCAGAGGTTAACTACAGCTCAGGAGGGGCAAACTTAGCCTATTGGCTGTTTTCACAAATAAAGTTTTATTGGAACACAGAACCACTTGTATGCAAGGGAGGCTGGGAAATGTAGTCCCTGGCTGAGGCACTGCCTCCCAGGGAGAACGCCACAGCAGGAAGAGCTCAAATTTTCAATGGTCAGGTAGCTGTCATCTGCCACAAGCTCTTAATACAGGGTTACTCATTAATATTAATGTTTATTAATATTAATTTTTAAATCCAATCTTCCATTTGCACAAATGAGATCCAGAGCTATCTATGCAAGTTTATAGCAAGTAAGTGGCAGGACTAGGATTGGAGGAAACCTCTCTTGGCTTCTGACCCACCCTGGGATCTAGGAGAAAGAATAATAAGCTCCTACTCTGGGCTATTTGCTGTAGATGGGCAGGGCCTTTGAAGGGTTTGCTCCCCAGGTTTTATGAAGCCCATATCTCAGGGCTGCTCACAACTTTACTGGACAGACGAAGATCTGCTTTGCTTTTCTCCTGGGCTCTGGAACCAGAACTTCCCAACATGCACTGCTCAACTGGAGCCCCCAGCCCACTGTCACCTCCTGTCTTCATGTGCCAGAGCCCTCTTCCAGCAAAGAAGAGTCAGAGCTGGTACCATGGCTGGGTGGAGTCCCATGTCCTCTGGGTGGAAGCTGTGGCCTACACATCCCTGCCAGGAAGCTTTTCAAAAAAGGAAACTTCTCCCCACCCTGACCCATGACCCACTCTGCCTCCAGCCTGGGCAGGTGAGGCATGTCACCCATTGTCCTGGGCTCATCCCAGCCCCTCCCTTGCCAGGCAGGACTTGGAAGGCCTGAACAGGCACACACAGGCTGTGTGGCCTGAAGGATATCAAGGGCAAGGCAGGTGGTGGCATGGGAGTAAGTTAGATGCTGTATGTCACCTGCACAAGTCACTTCCTTCTTTGGGCTTCCACCTCCCCTCCTGTCATAAAGGCAATACCATTGCTCTACACACTTTGTAGAGATATAGAGGGTGGGCTTAAAAATCTGAAAACTTACCTGTCTTGCATAGTGGACATTTATTGAGTTTTCAACCTCTTCTAATAAACTCCATTTTCTTTTAATAACAGCAACTGAATTTCCTTTGGGTAGATTACCTCTCCCACATTGCTTGCAGTTTTGGTAGGACTCCAGTCAAGAGGCCCCACCCCTCTCCTGTCCAATGGGTGTGTACATCACCTCATGGCTCAACCAATCAGATTCTTCCCTGGGACTCTGAATCTTGAGTGGACACAGAGAATGAGAAAGAGCACAGGAGTTGTTCCTCCCCTGTGGGGGCAGCCTACTCTTACCAACACACATGTGCAGGCACGCACACACACACACACACACACACACGGACATCTGAACCCTACAGCACCCACATCTCCTAACAGTTTGCCTTGCTTTCTCAACAAGGCCATTAACTCCTTGGGAGCAGGGAAATGTTTTTAAATTCCTCTTTTTTTTTTTCTTTCCCCCAGCAGGGACCTACAAAGCAGTGTCATTGGAGACAGAGCTTCCACGCCAGGGTCAAGGAGAGCAGGCCCACGAGGGGCGTTCTGGGTAGCCTGGCTGCGCCACCGCGGGCACGTGCTTTAAGCTCTCTGCGCTTGCTTTCTCCTCTCTACATCAGGGGGCTGTTCTGTGGATCAAAATGGGAAAATACAAATAACTACCTAATGTATGAAAAGAGGTTATTGCTATTATCACAATTATTATTGACACACAAGCCTGAAGGCCAAAGGATTTTTAGTTACAAAATGGATTCTGTTCTATTCCAGGGGATGGTTGGCATCAAGAAAGAGCTTCCAAAACTCTTGGAATCAGCTTTCAGACCCAATGATTCAGTCTCCCAGAAAACTACTCAGCACCTATTCTGTGCCAGGCAGCATCCTGGTTCTTTGTACTACAATTTTTGGATTCCAGAAGGTCCAAGAGATAAATAATTCCCTTTGGGGTTTTTTTTTTTAAACTAGGAATGTGTTAGAAAGACCTTGTTTTTTTAAATTGATGTGGTTTTCACTTATTTATTTATTTATTTGTTTATTTATTTATTTTCTGACGGAACTCCCTCATTCTCACAGGGACGTACCTTTAAAGAGAAGGAAGATTCAAAGTTCTGGCTGCATCCTGGGCAGAGGCACCAGTCAGTGTCCACCAGATGCCCCCGATATCCCATCAGTATCGGAAGGCAGCCAAAGCCCAGGGTGACCGCACAGCCCAGGCTGAAGGGCCTCGAGTCACGAGCTGATGGCTCCTAGGTTAAAGGACTGTGGGGAGCTATAGCAGGTGGGAAGATGGTTCCTGCTCAAAAGGAGTCCAGAGACAGCTTGAGGGCAGGACAGCCATGTGCCCTCCGAGACCTGCCCCCTCTACCAACCCCAGATCGGGAAGCTGAGCTCAGGAAGCTGATCCAAAGGTCAGAACCAAAGAGTTCCTGTGCCCTCTCCCACCCACCCTCAGACCCACCCCAAACACACACAGCTAACAGGAGACTTCGGCCACCAGGCAGGAGCACAAGGGCAGGCAGAGGGGGAAGAGGAGAGCGGGGTATTTGTCTCAGGCTCCCTGCCTGGGCAGCACTAGGACAGGCTGTGGGCCTCAGCAGGTGGCTCAAGGTTAGAGCGTCAAGGTCGTGGGCCCTTCTGTTCATCCACCTCTTCTAGAGACTCATCACCATTCCTTCCCCTTGTCCCTTTGGGCCTAGAGGGGGTAACAGGCCTCTGTCACTCCTTGGGCTTCCCTGCATGTGTAAACAGGCCTCCTCTAGTGATCCTGACTGTCACCTGCTGAGGGCTGGACTGCTGAGCTGGCCCTCCCTAGATCATTCTTCATGAGCCCGGGACGGGAGAGTCCCTTCCAACCGTGGTAGGAAGGTGGCTGGGAAATGGGCTGCACTCTGGAGGGCCTGGAGAGACAGGAACCTGGTTCTGCAGGTACTCAGAGACCCCCAGTGGCACACAGAAAGCCCACTCCGTGAGTGGGTAAGTGACCACCATAGATCTTTCCATCGAGATGCTGGGGGAGTCTCAGCCGCAGTGAGTACTGGGGGAAGGGCAAAGAGGAAAAGGGCTGAAGGACGCAGCCAACCCTTACCTAATCTTCTTCCAACCCCAGGGAATTCTGTGTCCCAGCAATCATAAAATACTCACCTGATTTAGGAGCAAATGGTGACACAAGAAGTTGCTCCCTGAGCACTCGGCACTAGACAGTCCTCGTGATAAGTCGTGGAGGATTTAAAAGGTTGCTGACATTTCCCGTTATGTATCTTTTCATTAGAGGTAACTATCACTTTAAGCAAATTGTTTCAGGGCCTGGAATGTAGCAATAAGTGATCTAATTAGTGTAGGTTGTAATTTAGGAAGGTTCATTATGTCACAGACATTATGACTCCTGGGTATTACTAAAGGACTCATTTGTAGCCCCTGAAATGATTTTCTCATGAACACATCTAATGTCACCCACAGAACTAGAGTGGGGCCTTAAGATGACTTGACATATTTGAAACTCCAGCTTTCTTAAGGACTGGATTTTTGAGACACTCATAAACAAACCAACAGATAACATACATGTCAGATTTATGCCCCATTAAAGGGAAACCAGTTCTGACTAGCGCAGTGTGGAACCCTTTATTTTTATTACTCGGTGTCACATAAATCACTTAAGACAAAGGCATCATTGAATGATAACCAAGACACCAAAAGAATAATCCCAAAGAGTCAGAAAGCCTGAGAAGTAGCTGGTTGAGCTTTTCTTATTTTCTTTTGTATCTTCAGTCCCCCAAAGAAAGCACAATTGTGATATCTATATTCACAAGACTAAAGTGTGCTTTCAGTGTAACCACAAACTTGTAATTGTGTTACTAGAGCATGCCAGAAGCTGCCTAGTTGCTGTCCACTAACATTTTTTTCCTTTTCCTTTTGGGTACCCAGTGGACTACATTTCCCAGCCTCCTTTGCAGTAGGTCAGCCATGTGACTGAGTTCTGGCCAATGGCATGTGAGCAGAATAGATAAGCACCACCATCACCTGCCTTCCCACCAGACCTCAGCACAATACTCCATGCTTTCTCTTCCTGCCACTTGCTCTTAAAACACAAAGACCCAGAGGGAGCTTAGCAAGTTCAGGGATAGTGGAGCCACCACATGGAAAAAGCCTGGACACTGAGTGACTGAGGGGGCAGAGTCCCCACCTACCCACTGTCGAGAGGCCAATGACGTGATAATTAGGTTTCATGTGTGTGCTGGGCCACTGCTCAGTGTCAACTGCATTTTACAATAGTTGTAACCTAGACTAATACAAATCTAGGAGGCTCTCGATTAAATTGATGTTTCTCAGTCCCACCAGCCAAGAGTTCCACTTCCTATAACTTGTCTTATAAAAGCAATGGGTTTTTTTTTTTTTTTTCTTCTCAATACTTTCAACTAACAAAGCTGAGCACCAGAGGAACGTGACAGATCTGCTCCCTCAAACAACGGCTGTTTATATTGTGCCAGGGAATGAAGTTTCTTTGCTTCTGACTAGATCTGAGCCCATGGTTGGGGCTAGAAGGAGAGGACATTCTGATGTTCTAGGGTTGGGTCACATGTCTGTCCTTAGGGCTGTGTAGAGTCAGTTTCCCCAAACCAAATGGGCTGAGAGTTGAGAATGGAAACAAGATATCAAAAGAATGAGAGAATGGATTCTGGGCAGGTAAAAAACCAGAGATACCAACTCTACATTCATTTCATGAGATAACAAAGACACTTCTAGGGACTTTCCTAAGATCAAACAGCTAAGAAAGGCAATAGAATGACCATCCTCTGCTATTTTAACTTTCTTCTCCTTATCTCCATGGTTGCACAGGACAGCATGTCCAGGAAGCAGCTGTTTTTGGTGCAAAAGAACTCAAATAGCCAGCAACTGTGGATAATTATAAGCACCAAGGAACCATGTTCCCTAATGCATGGACCATAAACCCATCAGTTGTCCTGAGGCTGCAGAGGGCTTTATAAAAGGCCATTCATCTCATTAATAATTGGTCTGCTGCCAACTTAAGTGGTTTGGTGCTGTTAACTGTAAGTATATTTTTAATGCAAGGAACTTACTCCCATTAGCTGTCTTCTCTTTGGAAAATATGACCAAGTAAAAGGCTGAGATTTCACAAGCTGAGGGAATCACCTGGCATTACCCAGCCTCTTAAGAGTCTACCTGTGCAGCCAAGTTCATTTCCAGCATCGCTCTTGAGGACAAAACCCCTCTTTCATGGAATAAAGGTTGAGGGAGAATCCTGCAACAGTGCTGGTCCTCTGGCATTTTATTTTGTTCCAGAACTGTCTACAAAAACCTTGCTGACTCCTAGCATCAGGAGACAGACATGGAATAAGGCCATTGGAGTGGCATTTCCTGGGTGACAGCATTGCCTGCGTGGATGAATAGGACACTTCAATCCTTTGTGCTTCTTAATGCAGAAGCCTATCTCGCAGACATAATTTTTGGGAGGCATTTGTGTCTGGGTTTATTAAATGCTTTGACGATCCCAAGAGGTAACTTGCTTAGACTCTTCTGCTTCTGCCTGTTCACCTGCTGAATACCTTGCAGCTAGGAATAAAACGAATGCTTCTTTCCTCAGGGAACAATGACAGTAATTCGCTTCGCCAGCCCTACTCTTTGTGAGACTTTCAAAAGAGCCTGGAGAGAGCTCTTCAGGGCCAGCCACAAATCAGAATTCCTCCAGTTGATTGTGATTTAAAAATATGAGTTATTGAAATGTTTAATTTGGTCCAAAGCTTGCATCAGTTTTCTTGATCTGGTGGATTTGAAACAAAAGGGGGGAAAAATGTAAAAATCCTCATAGGACTTTTCCAGACTTTCTCGGCTTTTGCCAGGCTGTGACCTAATCCTAGAAACCTCCTCAGGACTGTTTGGGCCTAGTTAGAGTTATTTAAGGCAGGCCCACTGCGCACTTTGCAAGTGGCACTCAACACCTATCAATAATCAGATGCCTGGGCCCTAGACACTTGTATTTAAATAGCAGCTGCATTTTATGACCTCAAGGTTGTTTAATCCACCCTATAAACATTTGGAAGTTTCAGGAAAGCCCATTGCATAGGGGGGATTGAGCCAGTTTGGAGGAGATCAATTCTGATAAATCATTTCTCTAAATGTGAACCGGCTTTATAAAGATGTTAAGCACTTTAGACATTTCTCCTCAAACGTCCAGCTGTTTCTTCTAACTGCTTCCAGAGAACCCAGACATGCTTCCAGAGAGAACATTCGAGCATCACTGAAAAACAGAGACAACCCCTTCCCCCACCCCCAACTGGAGGGGTACCGGGACTCGGTGCACCTGCGCAGGCGCCTTGTCTGCAGAGCGGGCCGAGCCCCTTCCTGCGACTGACTTGCCCACTGCCCAGTTCCGCCCACTCTTGCTTGTCTGCAGTCAGACCCAGATGTAAAACAGATTACAGTCTCTGTGTTTTTTTAAGAGAGAAAACAAAAACACTTGTGTGTCTTCAACATCCCCCTACAGTGAAACTAAGCAGGGTAAAGAGAGCCCTCGGGAGAACGTGGCCCCAAGAGTCAGAACCCGACAGCCCGCTGCAGACGGCGACGGCTCTGCAGGCCTGGAAACATCTGGTGTGTGGAGATGAGGCTCCTCTTTTCTGGAGCTAGAAAAACACACAGCCAAGCAGACTGCCAACTTCCCAGCTCCCCTGAGCCTCTGAGGTCAATGTTCCAAAGGCTGGGACTTCATTTGAACACCCTGTTCTGTCATAAGCCCTTACTTTGCTGAATAACTCACTGGATGCTTTTTCTGTAATTTTGAGAATCAAGGGAAGGAAAAGGCCTAAAAACAAATGATAGTGCACCCAAAGCAATGATCCTGTACATCATCTACTTGGACAAACACTTCCAAGCTCATTCTCTCAAATGTTCCCTTCAGGAGAGCTGCCTACCAAGGCAGAATATGTTGGGAGTACCCATTTTATGGATGAAAAAACTGACAAACAGTGGCCTTAAAAAGAGCCCTGAGGAAAATCTCCTGCACTGAATCTGAAGCTCCAACAACATAATGATACTACTGGACTCAAGCAAGGTCACTGAGATCATTTTTATCATTAATAACTGTGTGACCTTGGTTTAACACCTTTCTGTTACAGATTTCCATAAAATAGGGGTAATAATCACACTTGCCATATAAGGTTATTGTAAGGAGTAAATTCAATAATTAAATAAAAAGACTGGTGTACCTCATACAGTAAGCCCTCCATAATCATTGGTGGTGGTGGTGATGATTTTGAAATATACACTTACATGTGCTTCCATAAAAGACTAGGTATAAAGTTGTCAATTAGAATCCTCCACAATATAAAAGAAGATGATGATGTGATGACACCACAGGCCTTTCATTTCTTCTGAATGTCAATTATTTACAGGGGTCAGAACATGGTGTCTCCCACCTCCATTTTGGAACAGTGTTCTGATCATATTTGAAAGTCCATGGGCTCCGGTGTTAAAAAAAAAAAAAAAAAAAAAACTCCAATGCTATACACTTTTGACTACACCAGCCCCGATGCCCCGAGCTACGTGCACAGTTGAAGAATCTCCTGGCTTTGACTATATACTCAGAGGTACTGTAGATAACACCTAGGGAATAAGGAATGTCCAAAAGGCTTTGGCCTACCTCTTTTTCTTAGTATCTAATATTTCACTGTTTCTTTGTGACCAAAAACCATCTGCAGGCCCAGCAACAGAGATTACTGGCACTCCCCAGTGTCTCCCTGGGCACACAGCCACCATTACATTACATTCAGTCATGTGACTGAACTCTGGCTGATGGAATGTGAGCAGATGTGATGTGCACCACTTCCAGGACTCCCATAGTTAGTGCTTGTTTCTCTCTGGCCCCATGTTACCGGCAGAATGGAGAGGACTCCTTGGACAAGAGGAGTCTTAACTTTCAAGATGGCAGGAGCTTAGATCCCTGAGTCACTACATGGAAGAAAGCTGCCTATCAGTCGAGCGCACTTACTTGGGGTCATGAATAAGAAATAAATGTGTATTCTGCAAAACTGCCAAAATTTGGGAACTATGATTTTAAAAGTTTGCCTACTTTTGACTAATGCAAGCCCCATTATGGCAACTTCTAAGGCAGTAACTCAGAATTACAAAACTAGTTAGGAATTCAGGCTTCAACTTCTTATCCACAGCTTTCACCATGAAAGTTCATTAAAAGCTGTTGTCCACCACTACCTAAGATATACGGGCTCTTCAGAGTTGGATGGAGGGATGGAGGGATGGATGGGTGGGTGGGTGGGTGAATGGACACATGGGTGGGTGGAGCTTGACCCGTAGTCATTTATCTGCCAAATCATCATCAATCCACAGAGGAAGGCCCAGAAAGTGTTTTTACTGAAAGCTAGGAAGCTGTAATCTGATCCGCCCCCAGTTCTCCAGAGGTGGGCGATTTAGTATGGGGCTGTGCAGCCTGAAGGAGGGCGGCCCGGATGCACACAGGAATCACTAGGGGAATTGACCATGCGGATTCACAGAAGTCTCAATTCCGTTTTCCAGTGGCCACTCAATTCCTTAAGACAAAATGCAAACGCGGCGAGACAACTGAGGCTGCAACGTGGCTCTTTTGCAGACGACCCGATGGGGTTCTGGCCAAATAAGCATACAGTGCTTTTATCAAGAAATAGAGGGCACGCCAGCCAGCGGGCTCCACCCACTCGCCTCCTGCTTATCTCCTCCCAAGCGCCTGCCGGTCCGCGGCGTTGAAGTGCAGAATCCGCCCCGCCTCCGTCTGTCCGGGACCTTCTTCCTGCAGGGCTGCAGGGACGAGCCCTGCGCTCAGTTCCCCTCAGCTCTCCGCGGGGATGGTAGGCAGAGCTGGGCTTTTCTCCTCCCAGGGCCGCGGGAGCGTCTCAGCCTCTGGCAAAGAGGCCCTTTAAGCCTGTCTTTATGTCCTTATCAGAGCTCCACTGCAGGCCCAGGTGCCAGGCCTCATTCACTCAATTACCGTCTTCGCAGGACACAATGCTCTCTTCTGTGCGCAGATAGAGACACTTTCATGGCAAGGGTTCAGAGCTAAATCCTCTTTTGATACTGTCAAAACTCCCTGCCAAGCTGACACTGTATGTTAGAAGGAAAAGGGCTCACCAGCGTAGAAAGCCGAAATTAAATTAAACAGGATATTAATACCTACTAGTTAAGGAAATGATATTTCCTCTTTTTGATTTTTCTCTCTCTCTCAGTGCCCAAGCCAAAAAATGCATCCCCCCTCCGCTGAGCCAGGCGGCCACGGGGTCTTCCAAAGCAAAACACCCGCAAGGGTTCTCTGGAGAAGAGGCCTCTGCAGAGCTCCTCCTTTGCTGCCCCCAGCCAGCTGCCAAGCCCCAGGTACTTCCAATTTCCCTCTGTTCTATTGAAATGCAGTCCGTTTAATCCTCTGGACTAGAAGGAAATTGAAGCTCAGTTTAAAGTGGCCAGATGATGGGCAGCATTTTTTTTTCTTGATTTTTTTTTTTAATTTCAAAAATGAGGACCACATTATTGTCTATATTTAAGAAAGAAGAAAGAAAACAAGAAAGAAAGCCAGTGAGCTGGGTGTGGTGGCACATGCCTGTCATCCCAGTGGCTCAGGAGGCTGAGGCAGGAGGATCACAAGTTTGAGGTCAGCCTCAGCAATTTAGCGAGGCTCTAAGCAACTTAGCAAGAATTTGTCTCAAAATTTAAAAAATTAAAAAAGGGCTGGTTATGTGGCTCAGTGGTCAGTGGTAAAGCGTCCCTGGGTTCAATCCCGTGTCCCCACAAAAAAGAAAGAAAAAATCACTTTGCCCTCTGTTTGAGCTTGCAGTCCTGTGAAATTTCTCTATCAAGTGCTTGGCTACAGATCATCATTAATAATAACGGTTCTATTGTCATCACATGGTTACTGAAGGGTGATCACTCAGTGTGCTTTGCATGCATCAGGCCCCTCTGCTAAGCATTTTGTGTGAGTCGTTTCATCTGATCCTCATGACAGTTGAGGCAGGTTCTCATCCCCATTTGAAAAGTGAGTGTACATCTGTGTCGCAGCATCACTCACGGTAGCCAAAAGGTAGAAACCCGCCAAGTGTCCATTAGTGAATGGATGGATGGGCAAAATGTGGTACATCCATACGATGGAATAGTATTCAGCCTTTACAAAGGAGGCAAATTCTGACACCTGCTACAAGATGGGTGAACCTTGAAGACATTCTGTTCAGTGGAATAAGCTAGACAAAAAAAGCAAATGCTGTATGAGTCTAAGCATAAGAGGTACAGGGAGCTGTAGACTGTTAAGGTCAGAAAGTACAACAGTGATTACCAGGGGCTGGGGTCAATTTCATGTTTGACAAATTTTACCACAATAAAAAATAAGTAATGTAACAAGACAGGAGGTCAGGTTCAGAAAGGTGAAATGACTCCACAGGCAATAGCCCATACATGGCAGAACCTAACCCATCCAGGTCAAAGCCTCTGGCTGACCTTGTGATGACCTGTAGGTGCTGTTGGGTAAGCCTCTCCTAGACACCAGACCCTCCAGGGAATTCCTGTCACTGCTTAAAACACGATCCACATCGGAACACCACTTGACAGTGAAGAGCAACGAACCGCAGCTATGTGCTGCAGCATGGACGGAGCTTTCCTCAACACGCATGACCACAGAGCCCTTGTGTCCCCTTCCTCTGATCTGCTGAAATGTGAACCACTTGGCATCCTAGAATTCCGGAACAAACTTAGAGAAATGCCACTTCTAATCTAAGCCTTCATTTGACAGGTGAGAGATTTAAGTCCCAGAGAGGGAAAGGGACTTATCCAAAGTCACAGAGCGGGTACTAGAAGCCAGACTGCCCAGCTCTCAGTCCCAACTTTCCATTCTTCACCTTGGTGTCTGATGCCCCACAGATAGGTGCTACATGCAGGAGAGAATAAATATGTCCCCTTCCCCCAGAGTTCACCTTTGACAGTAGTAGAGATGGGGAAAGAGAAACATGTGATTCTTGCTGCAGCATTGGTTGATACTTGGTATCAATAAGTATTTATTGGGTGCTTACTGTATACAAGGCAGCTCTGTTTCTACTGCTTCATGCACATCAATTCTGTTCACTGAATATTAGCTCAGTGAGGAAGTCCCATGTTACAGATGAGGAAACCAAAACTTAAACCAATTTAACTGACCCATGCGGGGCCACATACCTAGAAAGTCTTACAACCTGGATTCCCACTGAAGGTGTCTAACTTAAGAGCCTATGACCTGTGTGTGCCCAGCCCCCTCTGGAACCTTCCTGCCCCACTAAAGTTAAGCACTTTGCAAATCCTCTTTGTTGAAGTTCTCCCCAGGGTGCGCACATGATCGGCTCAGGAAAGCCTCCGCTTTCTTTTCTTAACATCCTTTTCCATGTTCCAGAAGAAAGGGGAAGTGTCAGGTGGCCTGGGAAAGCTCCGGACTTGTTCTGCACACCTCCTCTCCCGGCTCCTGGTGGTATGGCTTTGCAGGCATTAAAGGGACAAGAGGTGGAGAGAAGAAAAGGTTTCTTTGGCCTCCACGTCTACAAGTGCTTTCTCGTTTGTCTTCTCTATTCTCGTCCAGTGAGCGTCTCTGACAGGCTCCTGGCATGGGACCCTGCGGAACGGAGACCAGCAGAAAGATTGATCCCCCATAAATCAGTGCAGTTCAGTCCAACAAGTAATTATGTGATTCCAACAAGCGCTGTCAGAGGGGCCAGACCGCGGCCGGCAGTTGCTTGGTGCGCCCAGCACATCAGATGGTTTATATTTTTTTTCAAACAAAAATAAATCATCAAAATTCATGAAAAATAAAATAAAATAAAGCCCCAACTGGAAGGAACAGATGGAAAAGAAGGAGCAGCAATAACGGTTGGCTCAAGAGGAAATGAGGAGGCAGGGGAGGCCGTCCTGCCTTGGCCCCTGCCAGCCTCTCCCGGGCGGTCCCTTCATCCCCTCCCCATGCCCAGCAGAGCTGGGCAGCTGCCCCTGCACCTGCCTGAGTTGCCTCCCCGCTGTCCCGCGCCATTGGCTGCTGCCGTTTCTTAAATGCTAATATTCTGTTTGCACAGATATTTTTTTGCATTAATTTTGATTTTTAAAAAATATCATCTAGCCTGATGGCTGAGATTTTTGGCACTCAACATTTGTCCTCTCTCTTCTTACCCTGGCCTCGGCCCTGGCTGAAGGGATAAAGGAGCGCATTTGTTTCAGGATGATCAAAGCACCGAGGAGCGCACAGTGCACTGGGTTAGGTGAGGGCTAAGTGCTGCCAAGGGGCATGGGTGGGTCGCTGCGACCTCTCTCCTGCCTAAACCCCCAGGAAAATTAGCCCCTCTAGGGACTGATTCCCAGCTGGGCAGGAGAGTGACAGGTAAGAACGCACACCAGACAACGAACGCTGAGTTCTTCCCTGTGCACTGCTCGACTCCAAGTGCAGTGCATTACGCGTTTTTACACATTTTCTCCCCATGACGCCACCAGAGTGAACCACCCGCAATTGCCACTAATTGGTAGCTTCTGATCTACATCGGTGGCAGTTTCATGTGGCTTAGGCTCCTATTATCCTTCATTTTACTGATGAGTACTCAGAGGCCTGGAGGGGTGCAGTCACTGCGGCACAAGTTTCTAAGGAGGCAGAGCCCGAGCAGTTTGTGGTAAGACGTTGGGCTCTGAATCACTCCCTGCCCAGCCCCTCCCAAAGACCCTCCTGTTGTCAAAGCAGTCCTGCCCCCGCTCAGGTACCAGTGGGCTTTAGTTTGTAAGTGGGGAGGAGATCTGATGGATCAAAAAGACCTGTCTGGGAACGTGACCAACAGGCTTCTTGATATTCAAGAAGCCTGTTCTCAGCCCCAGAGATGCACAAGAGAACTGCGATGGTTAACTTTCTGTGCCAACTCGACTGGGCCATGAGATGCCCAGGTAGTCAGTTAACCCATTAAGTCCCAAGCTTTCATCCATGTAGGATGATAGGACATAATGGGACATTATTTCTCAGTGTCTCTGGAGGGGCGTTTCCAGACAGAGCTTAGTATTGCAACTGGTGAAACTGCCCTTCCCAAAGCCCGTGGGCATCCTTCAATCCGTGGAAGGCTGAAAGAGAACCAAAAGGTGGGGGCAGGTTAAATTCCTTCTCTAAATGACTACTTGACCTGGAGCAACAATCTTCTGCCCTCTGCATACCAGGTTCTCCAGCCTTTGATCTACGCCACCAAATGTCCTGGGTCTGCAGCTTGCATCAACAAGAGACCTAGCTTTCATAATTGCATGAGCCAATATCTTATCGTAAATAAATAAATAGGAAGAAATTGTGGGGACCGTAAGTATTACACGCACACATATACACAGTCATGTGTTGCTTAACAGGGACATATTCTAAGAAATGCAATTGTCAAGTGGTCACGGTGGCTCATCCCCGTAATCCCAGCAACTAGGGAGGCTGAGGCAGGAGGATCATAAGTTTGAGGATCTACCTCAACAACTTAGCAAGACCCTGCCTCAAAATAATAAATAAAGGGGCTCGAGATGTAGCTCAGTGGTGAAGCATTGCTGGGTTCATTTCCCGTACTGCAAAAAAATAAATAAATAAAATAGAAATAAGAAAGAAAAAGAATGTGTTGTCTGGTAATTTCTTCATTATCTGAACATCTTACAGTGCTCTTGCCCAGGCCTCAGGGGCGAGCCTGTTACACCCCCCTGATCTATCTAGTACAGTCTCTTCCTCCTGACTGAGAGTCTGTACACGATATGTTACAGTACTGAATCCTGTAGGCAGTCGCCACACAATGGTAAGCATTTGTGTATCCAAACATAGGAGATGCACAGTAGAAACACCAGGTGATGGGAATTCTCCAGCTCCATCGTGGAAGCACAGCTGTGTGCGTGGTCCATTACAGACCACACAACGTTACGCAGCAATGACCCGGATGCATTATTGGACAGTTTCTCTGGAGGACCCTGGCTAATATAGCGTCTTAGCTTCTGCACCCCCATAGTTGGTGAGCCCAAGACGGTACAAACGCTCTTTCCCTGGCCCCCAGGGGACATCTGGACCCAGGTCCTCTCACCTGACGTGTTGCAGCCCCCACCAACCCTCACCACTGTTACCCTTCCTGACTTAACCGTTCACACAAGGCCTCTGCGTGCAGCCCCGGGGAGCAGCGTCGAAACGAAGCCAAACTGCAAAGCTTTCTTCCTTCTTTCCCCTCGTTGGCAGGAAGATGACATGAGCAGGACTCAGGGAGTTCATATTTGAAGCTCCTGCCCTGGTAGCAACCAGCTCCCCCCTGTCTCTGTCTTTTGTGCAAGTTTAATAAAATAAATTTTGAATATCAATAAAGAGCGTTCTATTTTTCTTGGCATGTCCCAGCCCCGCTCCATCCTTCTAGCAGAAGTCCTGCTACAGACAGATCACGTTTCCACAGATCATTGATGTGGTGCCACAAGGGCTGCAGATGATTTGCTAAAATGCTCCAAAGGTATTCAAATTTCTTTAAAGAAGAAATTCAATTTATGTGCATTTATATTACAATGTCTGTCAGGAAGAAAGGTTATAATCACCAGCATATTTTAGATTTACATTTTCTTCTGTACATGAGGTAATGGTATTAGAGGGAAACGAGGCAGCCTAGAGTTGAATTGGATGCATGGTCCTATTTTCATTGCTGCTAAAAGCATGTTTTTGAAGTTCTTGAGGAAAGCATATGTTAGCATATGTTAGGGAAATATCAAGAACAGGAGGCCGGGCGGCTGAGAGTTTAAAACATTCAGCTCTCCTTCTGGATTCGCCATGTGGGGCACAGAGCTGCTCCTCAGCGCCCGGACCCCTCGGAAAGCTGTGGTCGCTTGCAGCACCTGACGCAGACTCAGAACTGAGATGCGGCTGCGTGGGTGTGTCCCAAGGGCACTGGCCATGCCTACCCTGGGGACACCCAGAGAGCTGACTCGAGTTGCCTTAGGGAGGCCAGGATGGGGTGAGCTACTCCCTCATCCAGAAAGCAATCCTCAGGCCCGGGTATTTTTAAATTACTTCCAGTGCTCTCTTCTGGAAAAACACATCAGTCATAGGTGCCCGGGACGCTTCCACAGACTGATGGAACAGGGCTGGCAAGATGACTGATCCCGGCTTCCTGTCAACAGAGGCTGGGACTCTCCTTTCATGTCCAGAGTCCAAAGGTGGTAACAGGCAACACCCGGACTCCAGCCCACCGGGTTTAGTCCCACAGACACGGAGGTCATCCAGCTGTCCTGAGCCAGCCACGGGGAAGTAGCTTCTTAAATTCCTGAGCTGTGTTCCCTAGACCTGGACCTACAGGAACCTGCATAGATGAATGTCCCTCAGTGTGGCTGACTGGGTCCCAGCATGTCACACTCTGCTCCACAGCAGGGACTCAGATGCTTCACCTCAGCACCTCCAAATCAGTATTTAGAAGTTCAGGCAAAGGACGCCTACAACATTTTCTTAACTTCTCTTCTAGGAATCGAATGAGTGCTGCTAAATGGGCATTTTAAGCCAAGGGCATTACCACTTCTTTGTTGTGTTTTCCCTTTTGACAAAAGCAATAATTATTGAATGTAGAATATTTGGTAATGGTGGATGAAGAAAAAATTAAAATCAGCTTCAATTCCATCCCACAGATGTAGCCATTTTTAACATTTTGTTATAAAGCCTTTCTGTATATCTTATACATGAATTTATCACATATATAACTTTCATTTTATGTAAATACATATTTTCATAAAAATGAAATAATACTAAACAGTTTTATTGCTGTCTTGGTTATAGAGCACATTATAAGCTTCTCTTTATGTCATTGAATAGTTTTCTATAATTTCACCCACTCTGTAGCATTCCTCTCTACAGCTACACCTTAAAGTAATTAGCCAATTCCCTCTTTTCAGACACTTAGGTTATTCCCATGTTTTCACCTATATAATTAATGTCACAATGAACCTCTGTATAGCTGCTCATATCCACAATTATGTGTTCAGGACAAACTCCCAAAGTAAAAAGAGGGCGCCATGAGATACAAACTTTTTTTAAAAATATTTATTTATTTGCTTTAGTTGTACACAATGCATTTGTCTTTACGTGGTGCTGAGGATCGAACCCGGGTCGCACACATGCTAGGAGAGCGCTCTACCGCTGAGCCACAACCCCAGCCCCCAAACATTTTTAATATTTTACCAAATTGTCCCCAGAATGATTGTAACCCTTACTCTTCCTATCAGCAGTGTGTGAAATTCCATGTTTCATTGACCCAAACCCTAAGTTAATCGTTTAAGTCCTGATAAGTTATCGCTGAGTCTAGGAGAAATGTAGACAGTGGGTCCCTCTAGGAATCACTAAACCTTGGTAGGGTGGAAACTCCCGGCGGAGATGTGACAACGAGAGAAGATACTTTTTTTTTTTTTTTTTTTTTTTTTTTTTTTGTATTTAAAAGGAAAAAATTCATACCAAATAGAAGGAGTCGGATGGAATAACAGAACAGGTATCATTCCCAGTCCATGAACATGACAGCAAGGGATGGAGGGAAGGGTCTGGTGACCAGAGGGAAGGCACCTGGATTGGCTGAGACACCACGCCATTTTTTTCTCACAGTTCTGGGGACCAGCTGGTGGCTCCTCTGTGGTTCTGCCTGGACTTGGCCTTGCAACTGAGGTGCTCGGCAGGGTCAGCTGGGATGGAGGGTCCCAGATAGTCTCGCTCACAAGTCCACTGCTGGCCATGCCCCTGCCCAGGACCTCTCGCTCTCTAGACTCTGACTTCTATGAACTTGTCTACTCCGCCTATCTCAGGTAAGAAAAGTCATCCAGTGTTTGTCCCTGTGTGACTGGCTTATTTCACTCAGCTTGACATCCTCAGGATTCATCCTGGTGTGGCACGTGTCAGAATGTCCTTTCTGTTAAGGGCTGAATAATGTTCCACTGTAGGTCTCTATCGGATTTTGTTTATCCATTCATCCTGTGATGGACAGGCTCTTGGGCTGCTTAGTCTAGGCTTACTTCTGCCACCTGCAAAGTAAGCCCCAAGGCCAGCCCAGCCTCAAGAGGATGGGGACATAGATTCCAGGGATTGATGAGAGGAGCAGCAATACCGTATTCGTTGGGGCAAGGACGCAGGAAGTGCATTTTACAATACACATCTACTGCCGAACCAAATGACAACACGGATGCCCCAAAAGTTCCTGATAGAAGCATCACGACATCTCAGTGGTTACGAGTGCAAAGTCTAGAATGTCGTTGGTTCAAAGAATAACTAGCCCAGGAAGGGGACAAGGGGCATGTTTGTGACCCACACAGATTTTAGATGAGAAAAACCACTGCTTCCTTCCAATTCCAAGATGTGATCAATTTAGCACCGTGTTTACGAGTTTAACGCAAACAAACTCTGTAATGAATTTAACGGTCTGTTCAGCAGATGAAATGGAACGAGTAGAAAAGAAGGCAGAGACGGAAACAGGATCGGAGGGCTGTCCTTCTCCAACACCCAAAGAAAAACTAACCGTGGGACCCTAAGTTCATTCCATCCTTCCTCCATGTTGAAGTTCTGCCAGTCGTAAAATGGAAATCGCGCTCCCTGTTGTTGTGAACAGACGATGGAGTCGTGTTTGTGAGCGTCATCTGTTAAAAAGGAAAAGCATGATCGTGTATCGCCCTTCGCCCTGCCCGGGTGATTTCTTTCAAGTACCCGCACGCTCTTTCCTGGTGTCCCGTTCTCCCTTTTCTTCCCTCTGGGGTCACGGACAACGTTCTTGCCTTTGCTTTATCTGATTTCTCTCTGAAGTCCAGCCAGGTGCCCCCAAAAGACGGCAGGGCTGAGTTTACCGGCGTGCTTCCTGGTACATTTCGATTTCAAAGTACACTGCGGGTCCTTAATACATGTTAAACAGTAACACAGCCTTGCTTTTTACTGGCCCTTCCTGTCCCCCCTGCGAGGGCTGGATAAACAGAGGGACATTTGGAGCAGAAGGAAGGCAGTGTCCCCTGTCGCTCCAACCCCAGTCAGAAGGCCCTGGCTCCTGAGCAGGAGGACTAGTGTCCCTCCAGCCTCGATTTCTACATCTATAAAATGGGGATGTAGGAGTGGGATTTGGTGAGGTAGGGGAGGCAGGGTCCTGAAAGGTTAGGAAAGGACGGTGTCTGTTTAAAATCCGATCATCTGTTCCGAGTGGAGTTCGTGCATTAACTTTGATTTTTCAAAGTCGCAGTGAAATATTACCTTAAGAGTGGAGTTGTTCGATGTCCTTTTAGGTTTTATGACTGAGGTAAGTGCCACCTCCCCTGCCTCACCCTAGTCTTGGCCCTGGGTGACAGTGGCGATCTCCTGGGCGCGTGTTCAGGATTAAATGAGGCGACACAGGAGACTGAGTGGCAGGCTCGCGGCAACCTCCCGGCACCGGTGACCCGTGCTTCCGGCGGCTGCTTTCCTCTTCGCCATCCTAAGCAGGGAGACTGAGGCTCGGGATTGAACCCAGGGCTCGTGCGTGTGAGGCAAGAGGCTTCCACGGAGCTAAAGCCCCAGCTGCCCGGCCCTACCCCACGGCTCCTGGGTGGCATCTGTCTCTTCCACTGGGCTGGGACTGAGACTCCTGCCTGGAACGGAGCCTGGTCCAGAGCAGACCCATCGAGAGCGTCCATGGAGTGGAAAGGACGACCCAGCCGTGCAGACGGCCTGTGCACCAGCGCGCTCTGTCTTTTAAATGTCCAGCTTCTAATTTGCCAATGGGGACAACCTAACACCAACACCATGGGTTGCCATGAGGAGTGACCACGTCAAACCTCAGACCCAACACTTGGCACATAGAAAATGCTCAATAAATAGTAACTTTTTTTTTTTTTCCTTTCACATCCTAAAACCCCAAAGAAGTGGCCCTGGGCCCTTTTGCAGCAGCACGATTGACATTGTGGACCTCATAATTCTTCACTATCGGTGCTGTCCTACGCACTGCAGGATGACCAGCAGCACCCGTGGCCCCCACCCTCTCGATGCTGGCGGCACTCCCCAGGGGACAATCAAAAACTGCCTCCAGACATTATCAAAAGCCCTGAAGGGCAAAGTCACCTCTAGTTGAGAACTACTCTTGTAGCCCACTGTCTCAGATTTTTTAGAGAAAAGTTGATGCTTCTTAGGATGTCCTTATTTTCTCCATAGTTTGCGACATTAAGGGAATTTGGGTTGGGTGGGCAAATATTAAAATAAGAAGAAAAATAATGAAAATAGTAAATATTACAATGATATAGGATATTAACCGAGCACGTACTAGGTTCTAATCTACACTTGATGCTCTAGGTACATCACCTCCTGGCCGCATCTCCACGGGGTAGCTGGAATTGTTCCATTTCCCAGATGAGGAAACCAAGGGTCAGAGAGGTCAGATGACTTTCCATGGCCACTCACCAAAGAGTAAGTGGCACACCTGGATTCCCACCAGCTGAGCCCGGCTCCAGAACTTGCATCTGTCCCACGACGCTGTGTGCCTTTCAAAAATCCATCTGCATTCCAATCCCTTGTTGAATAATCTCCATCTGACTGTCTCCACCTCATACCCTCCATCCCCCACCAGATGTTCGAGAGTGAAAATATCTGAGAAAATAAGCTGAATTTCTAAAAATGTACATCCAAATGTCTGGAAGGCTCTTCCACGGGTGATTAAATTAAGAGCAAGTATGCTTAAACAGAAAGGCCCCTGCCAAACTGAATTCTTGTTTGCCGTGTTGTTTTTGGATGAGGAGCAGGGCCCTCGCGGAAGGTTGAGGTGGCAGTGAATCTGTCCCTGAGAGCAGCCTGCAGGTGCTCCAGGGACCAGCCACCAAACGCTTCCTCTTCATTTAACTTCTGAAGCGTCCTTGGGGAAACATCTCCATTTGTGCCACCGGGGGCCTGTGGCAGGCTGCAGACTCCACCGTAGAAGTGAAGAGGAGAGGGGACACAGGGTCTGGCCAGCTGGTCCTTGGCCGTGGTCCGTGGACCATCAGTGTCCTCTTCGCCGGGGAGCTTGTTGGAAATTCGCATTCCCAGGCCCCGCCTCGAGGCTACTGAATCAGAAACTGCCCTCAGGAGCCGTCCAGGGGATGCTGATGCGACTGGCCTCGTCCACCATCGGCCTGCAGCCTGCCTTCAACAGGCTCCCCTTCTTGCAGGGAAGAGCTCTCTCCACTTTGGGCCAAGATGAGGAATTGGGGACCCAAGAAGGAGAAGGGAGTTCTCCGAATCTTGGATGGAAAGGGAAGAACAAGGACCAAAAATGGACAGCCAGGGCAAGGTGAGATGTCCCCACAGTGCCATTAGGGTCCTTGCAGGTGAGCCGGGCGCGGTGGCGCACACCTGTAATCCCAGCACTTGGGAGGCTGAGGCAGGAGGATGGCGAGCTCAAAGCCAGCCTCAGCCATGGCGAGGCACTTAGCAACTCAGTGAGACCCTGTCTCTAATAAAATACAAAAAAGAGCTGGGGATGTGGCCCAGTGGTCGAGTGCCCCTGAGTTCAATCCCCGGTACCAAACATTAAAAGTCAGAACCGGAAGTTCCTTCAGGCCTGCCCACAGAGCTGTCACCAAGATCTCTGTCGCAAATCCATCACAGCGCTCCCTTTCAGGTTCCCCATCCACCCCAAGCTGGGTTCCCCTGGCATAGTATCGTGGCCTGGCCTCTGCTGTCTCCCAGCCTCTGTCCCCACCTGTTGGGGACTGCCCCACAGCACGGGTGCTCCCAGCTCCCCCACTGCACCCAGTCTCTCTGGACGCCAGACCTGGTCTGGTCACTGCTAATAAGCCTTTCCTTCTGCCTGAGCTGGTTCATCTACAGGGAGGGCACCTGTTCCCAAGAGGTCAGCCCCCAAAGTCAACGGCAGTCTCCACCCGCCCACTTCCAACCAACTCTGCTACAATGGACGTCCATCTGCCTTGGACTCTACTTGACCTTAAAGGAGACGAGTGTCAGCAATCCCGTGTCATTCAGGGATTGCCACCAGGAGCTCTTTAGAAAACACCTGGCACCATCGGGGACCCCCAGCAGGTAACGAGTGTGTTGTTAGGATCTGAGGCCTTGTACCAGGAAAATTCATCAACCCTCACCCCCATCCCAAGCTCCTTTGAGACATCACGAGGGCTGGCCACGATCTTCACGTTCCAAAGACTCCTTCATCGTTTCCAGGTTGACTTTCTTGATTGCCACCAACGTTGGGCCCCTACGTAGCACTGGCCTCCCTATCCAGAAACCATAGCCCGTTTTCTAGACATAAAAGTTCAGAGGTTTTACCCCAGTCTCCATGCATAAAGATGTCTGGTAAACATCACACCATGGGCTTGAACATTTAGCCAGCGTCCTGGTCAGGGAGCACTCATTTTCCACTGGCCTGTACCACGATTCTCCACCACCTAGTGCAGCTATCACGCGTCTGCTTCCAACCTTCCAGACCACACAGGGTGCGTGTTCATAGGCGCCCGACGCAAGGGGCTCAGTGAGGCTGGACGACACCCCAGGCAAGAAAGGGGACACTTGGCAGCTGAGGGTCACCTGGCGAAAAGCCCTGTGTTGGGTGGGGGACAGGGAGGGGCAGCAGCAGGGAGCACAGAACCAAGAGAAGGTCACCGGCAGAGCGCAAGTGGCTAAGAGACGCGGGGGTCCGCTGCATCCCGAGCCAATGTATGGTGGAGTGACACATGTTTCTGCTTTAAGCGATCAGTTCTTACTTTTGACATTGAAGATTAAAATTAAGTGCATTACCATAGATCGGTTTACAGGGATTGGGTACATCTGTTTTGGAGATGTAAAACAAAACGGAGTAACATCATTAGATGTGTTACCAGAATTGGAGCGAAGGGTCCCCGCCGGGCTGGGCTGCCGGCTACCGCCGTGCCACGGTATGCCCCACACTTGGTAGGGAAGGCGTTTGGCCGGGGATGGTGACAGCGCTGCCCTCCCCAGATATAAGGAGGTGCCGAGACATAGTCCAGAATCCCCCGGGTCAGGTAACCAAATACCAGCCACCTCTTCAACGGTGATTGAAGGGTGGGCGGCTGTTGCTGGAACTCAGCCAAGGCCCTAGCTGCTGGCCCTCACGGCTAGCTTGACGCCCCACAGCACATCACTTGCCAAGGGTTTTACACTGAACTCTGAGGTCCAGCCCAAAGGGAGAAGACTGGCAAGTTAGATTATTGCTCCAATAATGAGCGAATGGTTTCTGGTTTGCTATTTACACTGCTCTCTGGGAGAGAAAATAAGTCTTCCAACTGAAGTACTCCAATTTCTACTATTTATCCAAGATTACACATATAATCCCATAATAAAACACCGGTCCTGCCCAGAACACACAGTGATTGCCTACAGATGTGCCCAAACCAAAACATCTGCACATCCAAAATGGCCACCGGCATGATATTTTATCTACCGAGGGCCCATAACCAAAATGCCTAATTAACTTCTGAAACTTTCAGAGTGGAAATCCCAGATAGGATATGAAAAGGCACGCTGGTGACAGAGTAATGGCATCTTGGATGTGCTGCCTGAGATGGAAGGCCACGCTGTGCCTGACATCAAGTAACACCTTGTAGTCTGAAGAAGTTTGGCCCCAGCAGCATGCCGTCACTGACACATGAAAATAAAATACTCTCCTAATGGTGCCTGGCACAGCGTCAGGAAAATACCTCATCTGAATTTTTATTCGGCTGACAAATGATGTGCGTCTCTGCCTTTATCTGGCTGCTTATATTAAATATCTGAGTGCAGCGAAGATTTCTTAATTTGCTCGTTTCTCTGGGTACCCTGCAGAAGGAGAGCTTAGCGTGGAAATGTATCAAGAGGTAAGAGAGACATCTACCTGCTCTCAGCCCGAGCCCTGGAAGCGGCGGGGGGGCCCGTCGGATCAGATCACATAAGCATCTCCACTCTACTTTGATTTGTCTCTCAATATACTGTTTAAAAATGTAACCCAATCACCAAACCCTACAAGCAGTCTGTTTATTATTACTTTTGATAGAAAGGTTCATAACATCCTGTAAATGTGTGTGCAATTTTTATTCCGTTTGGCTATGAGACACTGAAACCATCGGGGACATTTATTAAAACGCATTCAGCCGTTCTTTAGGATGAGGTTAATGTGGGATTTATGCCTCTGTGGTGCTCCGCGCGCAGAGCGGTAATAATGCTTGTTTAGTACTTAGTTCACGTACAAGATGGTCGGCTATAAAAATCGAAGGAATAGAAAGATAGGCTAGAAAAAGCACAGAACGGAGGGTGATTCCCTCAAGTTGGGGGCTGAGAGAGAAGACCAGCTTCAGGAGGAGAAATTTATTCTCATGGAAGATCTGATTCTCTGGTGTGATCAGAGTGGGGGCTCCCAGAGGCCGAGCTTGATCAGCTCTGGCCAGACAACCGGCCCGGGGAATTCTCTGCCAGGCAGCTGGTGGGAGATGGTCTCTGCGTGGCCACACGCGTGCTCCCAATGCCTCTCCAGTTCCTTTCTACAGCCCATGGCCTTCAAATAGACCCGAGGCTTCACGAGGGCCAGAGGGCTGGGGCCAGAGCCAGTCAGACATCCGGGCTTGGGCTCCTCTGGTATCCAAAGCAGATGGACTCGGCAAGATGGGGATAAAAATTCCAAGCAACTTCCTAACGGTTGGCCACACGTCTGGGCATCAGGCAGGACGCGCATGTTCCCTACACATGTTGGTGATGTGTTTGCTTCCAAGAGCGGAAGGGATCCAGAAACCCCCTGGAAACCGCCCAGCTCCGTCCCCAGGAAAGCCTGTTCGTTCAGGGAGCTGCTCCTCATTGGAGCAGCTGGGGGCCAGCGTCCTGCTTCCCTGTGGGAAAGCGGGGGCGTTGGGGACCTGTGAAGGCAGGGTCTTCCCGCCCGCTGCATCCCGGCCCACGTCATGGGCAGGAGGACGCACGGCCAGGAGGACCCAGCTACTGCGGAGGGGCTGTGGGGACCAGACTGGACGCAGTGCTCTCTGCTTTCCAGCCCAAGTGAGGGGCTGGAAGGAGAGTCAGCACCACTGAGCTGAGCTGAGCTGCATGCGTGTCCCCCTCTGAAGAGGGCAGGAGCCTTCTCCCTGAGCACCTTGATCCCCATCTGCTCAATCCCTTCACCCATAGCAGCCCCAGGGACCATCTGAAGAGAGAAGTCAAACCCAGTCTCCCTGTCACCCCTTCAAGCCTTCCGGCGGCTTCCCACCACACCCAGGACATCCAGTCTCTTCCCAGAGCCCGCAGGCCCCGCGCCACCCTGCTCCCACCTCTTGCCACTGTTTCACGTCTCCCCAGGGGTCGTTCCTCCCCAGCCACCCTGGCCTTCCTCCTGCCCATTCCTCCCTCTACGCTTCAGCTCAGGGCCTGGTCCCCCTGTCTGGGACACTCTGCTCCAGACATGTGCATAGTTGTGTCTTTGTTACAGAGAGCTCAGCTTCCATGTCCCCACCTGGTAGTGACCCGATGGCCATGTTGTGATCAGTGTAGCATCGAGAACAATTTTCCCCCTTGTCTATTTGTGTCTATTAGCCTCTGTGCTAGGAAATAAGCTCTGTGAGGGCAGAGGTCTTGCCTGTCTTGTTCATCTCTGTGCACCTGATTCCTCCAGCAAGGACAGGGCTCGGCAGATGAAGAGTATTGCAGGAATGAAGGTCAGCAGTTACCACGCACCAGGTGGCACGTTGAGTACGTTACACACAGGGTCTCACGGGATCCTTGTGACAATCCTGCCCCTCCCCCCCGCTACCATTATGGTACCCATTTCACAGATGAGAAAACAAAGTCAACCAGGTAAAGTCCTTACCCAAGGAACACAACCCAGGAAGAGGGTACAGTGAGGCTCCAACCCAGACCTGGCATTTCAGCTACAAGGCCAGTCGACCTCAGTTGATGGGTAACTCACCAGGAGGGTGCCCAATTTCCCAGATGACCCCAGTAAAAGCTAAGTCAGTCTGTTCTAACAAGCACTTTGGACAACTAGTCCTTGTTCCATGTCCCTGCCTTCCCCATCCCGAGGCTTGTCTAGATCCCTGCCCCTGGAGGTTGCCGGGTAGATATTTGGTTTACATGAGGTCCAACAAGGCTAATTCAAGAAAGCACACCCTGGTCCCTGCCTCTCCCTCTGGGAACCTCCCCTCGCCCCCAACCCCCCTCTTCCTGCTCCAACACCCTCACGCGCGCATGTGCCCGGAGTCTCCTTCCAAGACTTCCTGCCTGGCCCACCATCCTCCCCCACCCCCACCTGAAAGTGAAGACTGTGTGTGTGTGTGTGTGTGTGTGTACACAGTACGAACCACAGCAGGTCGTGGAAAGCCATGGGGAGAAGAGTCGCCTCGACTGCCAATCACATTTTTTAAATGGGTCCTCTGGCTTCCGCCAGCTTTTCCTACGTGCCTGTGGCTGAGCCGGGGAATTATCCTCGGGTACCATTTGCTCTCCTGGCACTGCCCCACCACCACGTGCACTAGGCACGTCCCACGTCCCAGGGCGGGGCGTTTTGCTCAGTTACATTGAATGACAAATGTTTCCACAGCTGCAAACAAGGCATTTTTGCTAAGAAGTTGGGCCTGATGGAGAAGAAGGCGGCCGACACTGTTACTGGTGGTTGAATGAAGAAAGGGAGGGAGGAAGGCACAGAGTCCTCCCCGGGGGCACCAGGGCTAACGGCAGGTCCCAGAAAGCTAAGTAGAGGGAACGCTGCTGGCGTCTTCACAGGCAAGGAGTTGAGCTGGAAACAAACCAGACACATCGAAAGGGGAAAGGGGCAAAGTCCTGCTGCGTCTACCTCGCTAAGAGCATCGCTGAAAATAAGCATGAATCCGGGGCTTGCTATCTGCCGTGCATGCTCATGGCCCCACCCGGCCCTCACCACAGCTGCAGGAGCTAGATGGTCCTGTTGTTAGAGACGAGCCCAGGAAGAGTAACGAAATTTCCAGTGTTCCAGTGGAACAGAGTGCCAGATGACAGCTGTCAGACACTTCGCTTCTATGCTAAATCCTTCCAGCCTCTATTCTTCATGTGTAGATTTTTAAAAGTGTCTTAAATTCAGCTGCCCAAGGGAATCACCTGAGGTGCTCTTCAGAAAAAAAAAATAAAATACTGTATTAGCTTTTTTGTGGCTGTGACCAAAATACCCGATAAGAACAGCTTAGATGGGAAAGCAACTTTATTTTGGCTTAGGGTTTCAGAGGTTCAGTCCGCGGCCATTCGGATCCGTTGCTCTGAGCCTGAGATGAAGCAGCACATGGTGGCAGAAGGGCTTGGTGGGAGACAGTTTCCCACTTCATGGCAACCAGGATATGGAGAGAGAGAGGGAGAGGACCAGGGACAAGATACGCCTCCAAGGGCACGCCCCCAGGAGCCCTCCACTCCAGCCGTGCCACACCCGCCTGCAGTTCCCTTGCACATTAGTAACCCAGCCAATGGATTAATCCACTGATTAGGTTACATCCCTCACAATCTAATCATTTCACCTCCAACACCAACACAGGAGCTTTGGGGAACCCTCATATTCAAACCATAACAGACATCAGTGCTCAGACCCCAGCTCAGACCAACGAAGTGCCCCCAGACGTTGGTATTTTTCAAAAAGTGATTCTAACGTGCAGCTAGGCTTGAGATCCACACTTGGTTCTCAGAGTGGGGTTCCCTGGGCCAGCAGCATCAGCAACATCTGGGGACTTGTTAGAAATGCAAAGTCCTGTCGACCTATTGAATCAGAAACTCAGAGGCCCGAGCCCAGAAATTGGTGCTTTAACAAGCCCCCCCGGTGAATTCTGAAACAATTCGGACAACCACTGCTCTTCCCAGAATATAAACTCCACCAGGCCAGAGAACGTGTATGTCTTGTTTTCACCTTGAATTCTCAGTACCTAGAACCAAAAAGAAACAAAAGGCTGCTTACAACAGGATGTGGATACAGTTTCCATTATAGTAAGAAACCCAGAACTGGCATTTAGATCCAACTTTGCGGAGTTAGTTAAGAATTCCATTAGCTACTTGTAGCGGCAAGATTAAAATCTTTGCAGTCCAAAAATGTTTAGTTAGTCTGTTCATTCTTTTTCCCTAAACAGGCTACAGAGACGATGAAATTAGCACCAACCACAGTGGTCACTGAGGGCCTGCAGCTGCTGTTATTAGTGCTGGCTGTGGAGGCCAGTAGCTTATCTGCAAGGCTGTTGTATTTTCTGCCCTTACAGCCCCAGAGGGCTGAGGGCAGCCCTGTTTTGACAAAGACAAGAGAATTTCCCAAGCAGTTGGGTTAATCCTGCATTTTCTGCTCTGCCAACACCTGGACAGGCCATAGCTTCATCAGAGAGTTAACTATCCTTACAGCTCCACTCATTAAAGAAGGAAATCGGTCGTGCCTTTCCACGGCGGCCGTCTCCCCTTGCTACCTCCTGACCACACGTGCTCACAACTGGCTTGGAATCACGACAGTGCTGCAAGTGAGCAGTGATTAAATTTGTCCCCACAATTGATGTGTCTGTGACTGGCAGAGGGGGAGGGGGTGCTAGAGAGCAATCAGCAATCAATGGGGAGAAGGTGACCTGATACCACAATCTTCTGCAGCTGTGATCAATATCGCTCCGGCTTGGGTAGAGTCCTTCTCCATCTGCACTGCTCCCTCTCGATAGAGTTTATTCTTGTATAAATACCTTAAATAAATAGTGCAAGGAGAACACCCAGGGATACTTTAAATTACATCCATATCATGCAACGGCAAAAGCGAGTTCCACTGGGGAGAATCTGTCTCTCAGAACCAAACAAGCTTTTCCTTTAAAAAGCTCATAATTGGTTATTTACACACTCCACGACTTTGCATTTATGCCGCATCCCGATTATCATAAGCATTTCCAATTTGACAGAGCCCGGCGACGGTGCAGCACCGCGGCAAGCTCTTCTCATTTCCGATGCGACCGAGTGGAGGGGGCGAGAATCCATGATTCACTCGCTGGGATTTGAATAGGATGACGCCCTGCCGTCTCCAAGCCGGGGCTGTGTTCTGGGAACATGTGTGGCCTTGAGAAACCTGCCTAACACCCTTTAGGAATCGTAAGCATTCTAGGGACCAAGATTTTTTGTCGTTGTGACTGGGTGGGGGCGGGGTTGCTTTCCCCCCTCTCCTGGTCTGGAAGGAGGGCGGGGGAGGATTTGGTGCTGTCGAAACAATGCCGCCCCACAGATATGGGTCCGGCGTGCGGGTTGGCGAGAAGCAACATCAATTACGTGCAGATCAATTTAATCACGGGCACCAGAGCAGACTGGAGACAAAGGCTGTGCCGCCAATCCCCGGGGCTCCCGGGGCTGCTGCACTGGGTGTGCGGGGCGAGGTGGAGGAGGTGGCCACCCTTAGGGACCCCCGTGGAAATGCTCCTGTGGGTCACAGCCTCCCTGGTGGGACAGGATCCAAGCACAGCTGGCCTCTACTGCATGGTGGAGCCTCAATGTGCCCGCTTCTCCCCGTGCCCACCGCTGCCACCAAGCCCGTCTCCTGAGCGTCTCCTGGTCCGTCTCTGGGTTTCTCCCACTCTGGGCCACCCCAGTCCATTCTCCCCAAGACAACCAAGTGACCTTTTTTAAAAGGATCCATCAGGTCCTCGAACACCTGTGTTGAAATCCCTGCCACGAGCCGGGCGCGGTGGCGCACGCCTGTAATCCCAGCACTTGGGAGGCTGAGGCAGGAGGATCATGAGTTCAAAGCCAGCCTCAGCAATGGCGAGGCACTTAGCAACTCAGTGAGACCCCGTCTCTAATAAAATACAAAAAAGGGCTGGGGATGTGGCCCAGTGGACGAGTGCCCCTGAGTTCAATCCCCAGTACCCCAAAAAAAAAAAAAAAAAAAAAAAAGAAAAGAAATCCCTGCCACGTCACTTAGAATCACTCGACTCTGCAGGCGGTGGCCCACTCTTGCTTTCCCTGGTGGTCAGCGAGGCCTCAGGGAGGACGGTCTTTTTGTAGCTGGAACACACAAAGCCAACTCTGACCTCAGGGCCGTGGCCAAAGCTGTGCCCTCTGCCTGGAATGTCCCCTGTACTGTCCCCACATCTTCCCGTGGCTGGCTCCTTAATAGATGACTCTATTGCACAATGTGCCTCGTGTAGTGTACGTATACTAGACCATGCACAGCGCACCTATTATAAAGGAACATGCATCTCTCTATTCATACCGGCACCTGCCTGCGCTCAAACGCCACCTCTTCTGAGGAGCCTTCCCGACTTCCCACCCACTGTGCTTCCCAGCCTTTCTCTCCGTCCTGCTCTGACCGTCACTAGGACTTCTTGTCCTCACAGCATCACCTCATCTGTACCTGTACTGCTGCAACCTCCCGCAGCAGGCTGCCTCCACGAGGCTGGGCCTCAGCTCCTGGCTCCCTGCTCCACTCACACCATCCGGGGTGGCACACGGCACCCAGCAGGTGCCAGGGAAACACGGGGTGAGTGAATGCGTGGCTGAGAATCAGGAGACACCCTCATCTGCCCCGAGTCCCGGTTCCACCCACCTGACCAAGAGGCTCCTCCCCATCTGATGTCCGTTTCTCTCCTTGCAAAACCAGGAAACCCCAGCAGGAAGCTCCCTGAGCAGAGGCCCTGGCCATGATGAATGCCTGCCCCAGGGCCTTTGCTTCTGCTGCGTCCTGCCCGCCTACGGGCAGCTCTGTTCCCCTGGCTTCAGGCCTACGCACTTGGGAGGCCTCACCTGCGACCCTCGGGCTTCCTGCATCTCTTGCACCACCAAGGCGTGTGGTCCCTTTCAGAGGTCTGGCCCTGCAGCTCCTGGGTCCCTGCACAGAGGAGCCCACGGCCCCTTACAGCCCCCTCCCCATTCTGGATCCTGCCATCCCCTCTGTCCATCTGCTCCAGCCTGTGCTTGGGAGTTTCCCTGGCACCCCCTCTCAAGGGGGACTGTCCTGCACACTCAGCACCTCTTCTGTCCCCACTGTCAACACAACCACCAAGAAATGACCCTTAGGGGGCTGGGGTTGTGGCTCAGCGGTAGAGCGCTCGCCTAGCACGTGCATGGCCGGGGTTCCGATCCTTAGCGCCATGTAAGAATAAGTGCATGTGTACAACTAAAGCAAATAAAGAAATAGTTAAAAAACAAACAAACAAACAAAAAAAAAACAGCCCTTAGGGATGAGAACCACTCCTCCGGAATCAGTGATTCTGGGTTTGATTTAGTTTTTTTGTTTGTTTGTTTTTTGTTTTTTTGAGTCAGGGTCATATAATTATTTTTTATTTACTTTTTTATTCTAAGTTGTCATATATGACAGAAGAATGCATTACATTTCATATCACACTTATAGAGCACATTTTTACACATCTCTGGTTGTACACAAAGTATATCATCACCCATCTTCATGCATGTATGAAGACACGAATGGTGTGAATATACTGGCTTTGATTTCTAAGCTGTGTTGTGGTTGAGAACGTGGACTCTGGAGTCAGGGAACAAGCAGAATTCAAATCAAGGCCCTTCCACTTACTAATCTGTGACCTTGACCAAGTTGCTTAGCCGGTCTGAGCCTCAATTTCACCATCTCTAAAATGGGGATGATTCATATTTAAATGAGGTTAATTTCAGTGATGTTTATAGAATGATGGCCTATTATAGGGCTCAATGAAAAGGAAACACCCACAAAAAAACATGCACACATACACACACACATAGACTTCTGTTATTTTCTCCTGTTAGCGTGGGTTTATTGTATCTACTGCCCCATAAAAATGGAACTATTCCCGCTCCCCTGCAGCTATAAATTATCAATTTTTCAGCCTTATAGCATTTAACATTTGAAGTTTTCTTTAGTGGTTTCAACAGCTCATCCATTTATCCAACAAGCGTCACCTGAGGGCCTACAGGTTCTTGAGCCCTTTGCTAGGAACAAGGGACACAAGTGGCATGTCGTGGCTGGACTTCCTGCCCTTGTGGAGTTGACGGTCCCGAGGGGGAGACGGGCAGGAGAGAGGGGAACGAGCAAGTATGCACGTAATTACAGACGGGCCGCAAGTCACAGAGGAACCAGGTAAAGGAAAGTGGGGCACGGACCAGGAGGGGACACGTTAGCTCGAGCCACTACCAAGGGCCCCGAGGAGAGGGTGACTTTAAGCCAAGGCAAGGAGGGCAGGAAGGGACTTCAGTCAAGAGGACAAATGGAAAAGTGTCCCCATGGAGGGTGTCCTGTGTGAGAACACGGCCAGCAGAGAAGAGCTCGGGGTGCCCAGGGGACGGAGAGGGGCCTCCAACAGGAGGGGAGCTGGCCACACAGAGCAGGGACATGGCTCCGGCTTCTGATTCCTCTAGGACCAGCTCTCAGGGAGAAGAAATGAGCAGCACGTCCTGTGGGGCCTACCCCGCCCAAACTGTCCCCTGAAACCCAGACTGCTGCCTGCTCACCTCTGCAGGCCTCAGGAGATGGCGCGTGGCCTCAGTGCCCCTCACAGACAGAGCAGCCCGGGAAGCCCAGGAAGAAGGAAGCAAGAATCAGTGACCACCACATGCTGAAGATGAGGCTCAAAGCATGACCAGAGCTGCCCTTCCTCTCTAGTCAGACAAACGCAGAGCAGGAGAAGCGGAGAGGCTCGAGCTCCCAGGACCCCGCCTGGC
The DNA here is from genome assembly GCA_025594165.1 of Tamias sibiricus. Taxonomy (NCBI): domain Eukaryota; kingdom Metazoa; phylum Chordata; class Mammalia; order Rodentia; family Sciuridae; genus Tamias; species Tamias sibiricus. The sequence goes on from CM046672.1 coordinate 31,330,185, forward strand.
CCGGCTCCGAGCACCTGCTCTTCCAGAATTAGAATGTGGCCCCAGGACGCCCAGGCTGAGCGGCTCCCTCACTCACCATTCATAGACACGGAACCACCACCCCTTTCCCCCAGGGTGACCATCCAGTGGGCAAATTACAGAATTTGTGCTATTCAAGAGATAAGCTACCGGGCGCAGTGGTGCACGCCTGTAATCCCAGCACTTGGGAGGCTGAGACAGGAGAATCGCGAGTTCAAAGCCAGCCTCAGCAATGGCGAGACACTTAGCAACTCAGTGAGACCCTGTCTCTAAATAAAATACAAAAAAAGGGCTGGAGATGTGGCCCAGTGGTCGAGTGCCCCTGAGTTCAGTCTCCAATACCACACACAAAAAAAAAAAAAAAAAAAAAAAAAGAGAGAGAGAGATAAGCCCACTGTCCCCACTCTGCCACAAACCCCACTTCTAGTCTCCGCACATTTCACCATTAGAGTATTTCCTTTGTGCCTTCCAGGTTCAGCATTTACAAACAGATGACTTGGGGGAGATGGATACGTCATGTGTTTAGCCATTTGGAGGAGAGCAGCCGTCCCTAGCTCTGGCAACACATCAGGGTCACCTGCGACACTTTTTTTTTGTTTTGGACAGACCCGACCTGGGCCACCCCTCCAGAATAGTAGAAACTAAGTCTCCCGAGGCTGGACCTGGACGTCTGCAGTCAGCGCGCACTCCCTGGGTGGTTCTGACGCACCGTCAGCGCCAAGAACTACTTCCATGGACAAGCCTTTGGCTTCCAAAATGTTCTACCAGGAGACACCCCATCGATCATTTGCACGTAGCAAACGGCCCCAGGGAGAAGCCAGCTGCTAAGACTGTGCTGTGTCTCCCACAGCTGAGCTGCCTCTGCTGGCAGGGCCCTCGGCCAGGGCTGAGACGAGGCCCTAACCCACTAGGGCTCTCCGTGCTCCCAGCACAGGGGCTGGGCTGGGGAGAGGAGCATTGGCGGACACAAGCAGGCACGGAGCTGCGTCCAGCACCCGGAGCCTGTCCAAGGTGGGGGAGGACGTTCCAACTCAGGAATCAGAAGTAAGTCGCTGTGGCACACTTCCGTGTGACAGGCACAGTCCAGTCCCCACCGCCTCGGCTGCAGCCTGCCTCAAAGGATTCAGGGAAAATGAAAATTAATGGGCTGGGAAGGTAATCAGCAGTGAGCCCCACTCCTGCTAATAACCGCCCTTCATCACAGGTAGAATGAGACAGAGTGTCCACTCAAGGCCAAGGTCACCTTGGAAGAGGAGGGTGGGGGCCTTTGAAGGGCCCCTTTCTCACCCAGAGCCTCCCAGGTCAGGGAAGATGGTCTCAAGAACAGCACTGTTCCCCTGCGCTGCCACGGTCGAGCGTGCTCACAACGTGCTGCAGGCACTGCACGCGGTGTCCATCAGGCCCCGGGCCCCGGCCCTGCCTGCTCTGAGCGGCCACGCCTGCCCTCCACCACCCCAAGTCGTTCCCCGTGGCTTCAGCACTGCGAAGCTGCCCCAGAACAGACCAGCTCTGGGGCTGAAGGGGCTGCAGGCCAGCGGGGCAGCCCTCAGTGAGACCCTGACACTTCCTCCGAGGCCTCCACACGGGCCCAGGGTAACTCCCTGCAGACCACCACTCCCGCCCTGCCAGGACCTCAAAAGCTCACGCCCTACCTACACCCTCCAGGCCGGCTCTTGGTTCCCAAAGCCACGTCCCTCACCCACAGGCTTGCCCATCTCCCTGGGGCGCCCTCCCGAGGTGCTGGTGGGGGCGGTGGGCAGCAGGAACCGCAGCGGCCGGTCTGTGAAGGGCGCCTTCGGGAGCTGGGAGCTGCAGGGCGGGAACCGTGAGGCCATGGGGCAGCAGGGGACAGGGACTCAGCCACCTGTGAGCACTCTCCGGTGTGTTCTAGCCAGCTTCTCTGCCACCATGACCAAAAAGACCCGACAGGAACAGCACAGAGGAGGAGAAGTCTATGTGGGGCTCACAGTTCAGAGGTCTCAGTCCACAGATGGCTGACTCCATTCCTTGGGGCTAGTGTTGAGACTGAACATCAGGGCAGATGTGGGTGGCAGAGGAAGAAACAAACAGCAGAGAGAGAAAGTTCCTCTCCAGGGACAAAATATATGCCCCAAAGGCATACCCAGTGACCCACCTCCTCCAGCCACACCCTACCTGCCTGCAGTTACTACCCTATTGGTGGATTAATGCCCTGATCAGGTTGAGGCTCTCCTAACCCGATCATCTCTAAACTTGCATGGCCTCACACGTGAGCTTTTGGGGGACACTACATCTAAACCACAACACCATGACAAGCCATTTGCGTATAGCACCTCATTTATTCTGCACACCAAACCTGTCAAGGGGGTGTGGTTTAGTAGGTAAAGCTTGGATTCTAGAGCCAGGGTGCATGGTTTCAAATCTCAGCCCTGCCACTTACCAAGTGTGATCTTGGGCAACTGGCTTCACCTCTATAGGCCTCAAATGCCTATCATTTATCTGCAAAATGCAAATAACAGTGCCTCACATCATAGGATTAGAGTGACGTTTCAATAAGGCTTTATGCACGTACACACACATGCACGCACAACGTTTAAAAGCAAGGAAGAACAGAGACCACTGAGGGACACAGGAGCCACAGCAACTACCCATGGACAGGGTGGGATTGAGATGGGAACCCAGGACTAGTCTTGGCTTCAAAGCCCTCGATGCACTTAGCATCATCAGCTCCTTAAATCCTCCCCACTGGAACTAAGGGGCTCTCCACCCCCTGCCGCGTAGCCCCTGAGTGTCTTTGTCCAGTGACCACACCCCCACGGGTACCTCTTGGCCAAGAAGCTGAGCTGGTCAGGGCATGGGCAGGGACTGGGTGCCAAGCACAGGGGAAGCCTGGCATCAGGCACCCGGCGAGCGTCTCCCTCCCAGGAACCCCCATCCTCAGCCGGGTTCCTTTCCCACACCTGTGTTAGCTGCCGGCTCGGTGAGGCCAGGTCGGTCCCGTCAGGTGGGGAAGACGGAAGAACACACCCACACCAGGTGGGACTGTTGTACACCCATGTTCCTCATCAGTGGGGCTCTGCCTGTCCTCTCGAACTGAAGGAGGTTCTTCTTCTGGCCCTCATTGGATCAGAAAGTGCCAAGAACCTGCTCTGCCCCGTGGCGAGGCTTCAGCAGGAGGTCGAGCAGTAGAGGCTGCCTGCCCGCATCCATCCAAGTCTCCTGGACTCAGCACCTGGCTCTGCTCTCAAGGACCACCCCTCACACACCTGTCCAGGCAGTTTGCCTGGGGCTCCCTCTAAGCTGTCGTGTGGTCTCACTCTGACCAATCTGAGCATGACATCTTTCCGTAACAGCTGATTTGAGGATGGGTACATGTTCAAACTAGGCAAATCAAAGAAAAAGAAAGTTAATTCCAGAATTGTCATTAGCAGGATCAGAAAGCAGCATTCTCCTTCACGGAATTTAAACTTAAAGGTACAGGGGATGAGGCTGGAGCAGCTGACTGTCATCTCACTACCATGAGAATAGAGCCAAGTGAAGAAGAACATGATTGAGAAGAGGCTGTGAGGGACAAATGCCCAAATAACACTGTTTGAGCTCCTGGATGCAGCTATACCTGAAGCTGAACTGAATCCTTATAGTTATCTAAGCCACAATATTTCCTTCCTTGATATTTTTACTTAGGTTTAGTGACTTGCAAATGGTTTTAACAACAGAAGGAAGGGGAAAAAAATTAAAAAATTCTGAAATGGGGTTGGAGGAGTTTAGGGGCCCAGCCAGTCGATGTGGTGGGGATAAGTCACGGTCTTCTCCCTCTTCCTCATGGAAGAGAGCTCTAGCACTAGCCAGAACTGTATTCTAGAAAGAGCAGAATGCTCCTCCCCAAAGTGGGCAGACACGTCACAGCTGGCCTCCAGCCAGGCCACAAAAGACAGTGGTCATTTCAGCATCGCACTTTGGAGGCACTGGGTTCTTTATGGTCCAGAAATCAATGCAAACTCACGAGGAGCCTCTGTTTGAAAGGACCATGGCATTGATCTGGATGAGCCGGGCCCCGGATACATCAAGAGGGCCTGACTGATCTCGTGGCTCTGTGCCGGCCAAAGCTGACCCATCGTAAACCCTTGATTCCAAGGAGTCGATGAATCGGGGGTCAACAGGCAGTCATAACGGCGGCCTCTCCCTCCGAGCCTCCCTCTGAGTCAGGTCAGAACTGGAGCATTTTCACCAGGGTTAGCTGCAGCCTTCACGGGCCAAAGAGAGAAGCCTCTGGAGGGCGAGGGGCTGAGTGTCCTGAGGGGACGGGTTGCCTCCCATGCACACTCCCTGGCCCCTCAAGGTTTGGGGGAACTCTGGGAGGAAGGGGAGTCACAGCAAGTCCCCTGGGCCACGGTAGGTCCCTTCCCCTTATTGGAAATCGGGGCGACCTCCACAAGGAGGCCCCCAGTGCGTAAACTCAGTGATTCCTGGGGAAAAGGGAGGGGACGGAAAGACCAAAAATGCTGACAAAGGTGGCGGAACAGAGGTGGGCCTCAGCACCAGAGCCTGGATTGATTGGCCTCAGAGAATGTGGGATTAATTATGAGATCAAAGCTTAAGACCCTCACAGGAGAATTTTCCTGGCGTCAAGGAAGTCAGGCTGATGTTACAGTTTCTTTCTTTCTTTTTTCTTTTTAGTTATACATGACACTAGAGTGTATTTTGACATACCATACATACATGGAGGATGACTTCCCATTCTTGTGGGTATACGTGATGTGGAGTCACACTGGTCAAGTATTCCTATAAGAACATGGGAAAGTGATGTCAGATTCATTCTACTGTCTTTCCCATTCCCATCCTCCTCCTTTCTTCTAATCCCCCTGTCCAATCTAGTGAACCTCCATTCCTCCACACACACACCTATTGTGAGTCAGCATCCACATATCAAAGAGAACATTCGGGCTTTGGTTTTGGGAGGATTGGCTTATTTCACTCAGCATGATAGCCTCCATTTACTGGCAAATGCCATAATTTCCTTCTTCTTTATGGCTGAGTAGTATTCCATTGTGTATATTTACCACATTTTTCTTGATCCATTCCTCTATTGAAGGGCACCTAGGTTGGTTCTATTTCTTGACTCTCTTCTCCTGATGACTTGATGAGGCTTAGCCCATCACTTTAGGATGAGAGAGAAAGAAGATGGGGCTGGGGTTGTGGCTCAGCAGTAGAGCACTCGCCTAGCACGTGCACTGCCCGGGTTCGATCCTCAGCATGACGTAAAAATAAAGGCATTGTGTACAGCTAAAGCAAATAAAAAATATTTTAAAAATAAAGAAAAAGAAAGAAAGAAGATGGTGGCTGAGAGGAGAGGAGGTGAGGGCAGACGTTACCCTCCCCTCCATGGAGAGGAGATGTTGGCTCCTGGTGTCACTTCCTCCCTCCTTCAATACATTAGAGCTCGGCTGGGTCTGCGAAGGTTCAGAAACAGAAACCAACCCTGGCTTGCATGCACACAGAGAGGAAGGTGGGAAGGCAGGGGCAGCTCTCAGAATCAAAAGAGGTGGGAGTGAGGGGTGTGGGAGAGAGAACCTCTACAAAGCCTCCTCCAATGGGAACTCTGCTTTCATCTTGAGACAGTGACTCTTATTGGCTGATCTGTGCTCAAGTGCCCACCCATTGGCTGGAGGTCAGACAATAGGCGAATCTCACCACCTAGGCTTGACTCGCTGCGTGGCCCCTTGGCAGAGCGCTTGATTGACAGTCCTGCCAAGTGGGTAGGGGTGGGCAGGTCACTCTCTGAAAGTAAAACTGGCACTCTAGCCAGAAATGTAGTGAGAAGGCAGGAGGGATGGGTGTTAGACAACAGCGGGCACAACAAGGTCCTCAGCGCTCTGGCCCGGGAAAGATTCTTTTCCCCAAGAATCCCAATGTACTCCGTGTGGACTGTCACCCTACCGAGTGATCGCACGTGTCCTTCCCAGCCTTGACTGAGGAGGGAGAGGGGTGGGGAGCAGCTGCTGCATTCGTGGAGCCGGGCAGTGAGCTGAGCACCTTACACCTATGGTTTCATGTCAACCTCATAAGGGCCGCACGAGGGGATGAACTGTGCAGATGGAGGCCGTGGAGGCCCGGCTAAGAGGCTCGCCTGGAGCACCGGCTCCTGCAGGCAGGATGTGCAGGTAGAGCCGGCAGTGTCCAGAGCCTGCGCAGTAGAACACTAGGCCACTGAACCCTCAGGAGCAGAGTGGGAGCGCAGACCCGCAGGAATGCAGTGAAGAGGAAAAGAGGACGAGGAAGAAAAGCAAGGAGAGTTCGCGGGGAAGCCAAGGCGCCCAGGTGCCGGAGCAGGTAAAGCCTGGGATCTTGGCCCTGGAACCTCAGGCTTGTTCCTTTGGCTGCCGGCACCTCCCCTCCTCACTGTGGGGCTCCCTCCACCCCGACTTCCTTTCCCCGTAAGGTAGCAAGCACACAAACCGTACAGCGACTGAACCACAGAGACCCATGGTCTGGGAGCCACTGCGTCAGTCTGATGTCCCCACTGTGCTTGCTGTCTGTGTCCCGGATGATCGCAAGATAGTTCATGGCTGTCTTTTCCTCTTCCTCCTTGCTCCACCAGGTCTCTTAAAACCCAGTGGTCAAAATCAAACAGACTGGACCTCCCGGCACCCGAGGCCTCCTCCTGCATGACCTCGAAGGCGCAGAAGAACCTGGGCAGGTGAACGTGCTCATCTCCATTGGATGCATGAGAAGACTAAGGCTTAGACAGACGAGTTGGGGTGTGTGTGTGTGTATTATTTTTCTTTCTTTCTTTTTTTTTTTTTTTTTTTTTTTTTTTTTTTTTTTTTTTTTTTTTTGGTATGGAGGCCGGGAAGAGAGGACACCTACTTTAAATCTCATCTTTCTCATCTTAACATCTGGCACTGGCACCAGGACCCCTGGTGCTGGGTGGCCTGGTCCCTGCTTTGTCTGCTGGGTTCAGGGTCCCTGACACCTGCAAAATCTGCCCTTGCTGAGTTGTGGCCTCACTTAACCAAAGTTTGTGAAAGGGCACCCTGGGAGAAGAAACAGTCTTATCTAGCCAGAACCCTGCTAAAATCCCAATAAGCCCGTTGCGAGCTAGAGATTGGAGTGCGATGCTGGCATCTCTCCTCTGGTGTGGAAAGAGATTACACTGAGTCATATTTCAAAAAGGCACAACTGACACAGTATAATCTCCAGTCTTAACTCCCCCTGACCTTGAGAGAGCAGCAATAAAGCAGAGGGGCTTCGGCCGCCAGGAACACAGATTTAGACGATCATGAAGGAGCTGGGCTGCCAGGAGAATCTCATCAGCCCCCTGTCTGGGACCCTGTGGAGATGTCGCTGCAGGGGCAGCACTTGACGCCACTCAAAGTGAGGCTTTAGAGCTCTCCTCTCCTGCCTCCTGCAGTCCGTGACCAGGGTCCAGTATCATTGTGCAAGGACCCCCAGCCAGCCTGCCAGCCTGATGCCCAGGTTGGCTCTGCCACTCTCCAGCCTGCAGGCTCTGAAGGATGCACCAGGACCCCTTTGTATAAGCCCTCCACGCCCATCTCTTTCCCGGCGACCATAATGAAGCTGAAAATGTCGCCAGGAAAGGCATCGATCTGTTTATCTATCACCCGCTAACCAAAAGTTTCCTGCCTCCTGTTAAAATAGCAATGATTTCCTTTGCAGAATCAAACAGGTCTGTTCTCGGAGCCTTGAGAGCAATGGCAAAGACAGTTTAATCACTGTCCTCGACGCTCCTTCCCTGAATACCAATCTTTCCCGAGCTCCATGATGAACATTAGGGAAAGAATTCAATCAAAAAGCAGGGGCTGACTAATTGCAGGGTGTCGCACGTGGAATTGGGTTACCCTGCTCTGCTCTGGCTCCTGCCCGGGGCCCAGGCATTCCAGAGCAGCTGACCCAGGAATTCCAGCACAGTCGGAGGGGTCCGCTGTTGAGTCTCTGAGTCCCTTCGACACATGATGAAGACGATGGCTAGACTGGGGGCGTTAGACTCTTAAGTCTGATCCTATCCTCCAGCCCCAGCTCTGGCCATTTAATTCCCAGGAGCCTCAGTTTTCTTGTGTGTACAAAGGGGAATATGAAATATCCATTAAAAGGCTTTGTGGGGATTGAATCCCATGATATAGGCACACCTTGACCATCATTGTGAGAGGTCAAATAATGAGAGCTGTTGTTGGAAGTAGCATTACATATCATAATAAGCAGATGTCATCACACGTGACATATTTTAAAATACACTGCTAAACACATAACTGCTCATAATTTTAGCACAGTTATTACAGGATATGATGGATGGAGTCTCCCTTATGCATAGTTGCTCCCCCCGGGTCTGAAACTGGACCATCCTAGGAGCACTCTGTGAGCATGGAGAAGGAATTTTTGGGACAGATACAGAGAATGGCATATTGTCACAGGCTTGAACACCTTTCTGTCCCCTCCTGACTTTGCAATGAAAAGACAAAATAAGCACGGTTGGGCTGGGGTTGTGGCTCAGCGGCAGTGCGCTTGCCTTGCACGTGCGCGGCCCGGGTTCGATCCTTAGCACCACGTAAAAACATAAATGCATTGCATTGTGTACAACTAAAGTAAATGAATAAATATTAAAAAAAAAAAATAAGCGCGGTCACCTAGGTGGAGGGACAGCGTCCCCTTTCCTCCTCTCTTCTGCCTTGACGTGCCTTGCTGGGCTTCAGACCTCAGAGCTGCCCTGCAGGAGGCTGAGCCCTGCCTGCCGTTGGGAACCCAGTTCACAAACATAACCAGGTGCCAGTGGCCTTCCCTTGCCTGCTGCCAAATTCAGTTGACAGGAATGAATGACTACCAGTGACGCCACTGTAGAAAAGAACACCCCCCACCAAAGTTTAGATCATATCTTTTCCACCTAGTGATATGATCACTTTCAAAAATAAGTCACTTATTCTAAGACAATGAAGTAAGTGACCCCCATGCTCCTCCACCATCCACAGGTGTTCATTTTTCACACACTCACACACACATATGCACACTCACACACACACTCTCATACACTTCACACATTCACACACACACTCTCATACACTTCACACATTCACACACACTCATACACTTCACACACTCACACACATACACACATATACACACTCACACACATTCACACACACTGACACACACATATACACACACTCATATACACATACTCACACATACACACATACTCATGCATACACACATACACACATACTCACACACAATACACACATACACACATATACAGTCACACACACACGCACACTCACACACCACTCTCTTCCTGCACCAATTTTCCACCTTCCCACATTGATGGCAGTTCCCCTGCTGTTCCTCAGTCCCCTGAGCACTAATGCCATGTGGGGCTCCCCAGTCAAGTAGCCAGCTGGAAGCAATGTCCCCGAATCACTGATTGGCACCTGTGTTGTCAGTGGCATCACCAGAGGTTGCACACCAAGCCTGCCGCGGTGCCCGCTGGGCCTGGGCAGTGGGCCCTTTCTGTGAGGGTCCCGCCCACTGGCTCCTCCCTGCTTGGAGCTTCCGCCCTCCATCCTGCCCCGTGCCCTGCGCCACGTGAGCTGCAGGAAGAGGAAGGCTCTTCAGCTCCCCTGTCGCCACCCCCCGGGAACAGGGATCAGTCCTCTCGGGTGGACGCTGTTCAGTTTTCCATCCAAAATGCAGCCAGGGAGAATCTTGCTCTCTCTTGGTTTTCTCTCCCACACTGAGCCTCCAACAGACCGGGCCCCTTCCTTGCCATCTTAGGCCCCAACTGCAAAGCCCCTGCACACGAGAACCCAGAGGAAGACGATTTGTTGGAGATTTTATTAGAATAGATTAAAATGGTTCCATGCAATTCAATGATGTCACCCATGCAAAGGTGACAGCATGCGTGCAGTGTGACTGAGAGGTCCTCACCCCAGGGAGCACGGACACCCCTGGCAGAGACAGACAGTGGGCAGTCACAATGCTGGTGACACGGCTGGTGTGATGGGGAAGGTCATGGCATAGAGAGGATTTGGGGGGATCTAGTAAGTTTTCCCGAGGAGGTGGCGCTTAGCCAGGGACACGCTGGGCACGTGAAGGCAGAAGTCAGCAGGGCCAGCTCTCCCAGGGCCTGGTGAGCCACGTCAAGGAGCCATGTTGCTGGGCCCCCGAGGTCAATGGTGAGCCACTGAACAAGAGCGTGGCAGGGTCCTATTTGCACCTCACTTTGGCCACGTGTGGGCATTTGAAAAATGATCCCCGAGGGGATGAGTGTGGAACTCCATGCGTGTGGCCGCCTCCCTCCCAATGGCTGACATCACGCTCGTCTAGTCCAGGAGCTTCTGCTTGTCCACTCTCTGGCCTCTGCTTCCCCTTCTCCCCACCCCAGGGTCCCCTTGCCCTGGGTCTGCTCCTCCAGCCCCTGTCCTCCTTTTCTCCCCTTGCTCTGCCTCTCTGGCTCCCCCTCACCCCGTCTCCCCTTCTTTTGTGTCTTCTACTTCTCCTTTCTAGGTCCCCCTGGACCCACCACCTTCGGGGCACCTTCTGCAAAAGCAAGCTCAGAGCTGGCTGTCATTTAGTCTGATGATTTCTTTTCCCACCGTGGCCCACACACAATTCCCACCCAGCTCACAATGTACACATGACCTTTCTCATATTCATTATCAATTAAGGGACCAAATCCCTTCTCCGAGCAGCACAAGAGACCTCTCCAGACAACACAGAGGGCCTTTCACACCGGCTGCCATATCACCTATCCCACGTTTCCCAGTGGGCTGTGGGGCCAGGTGAGGAGGCCTGTGTAGACGGGCAGATGAATGTGGGTTTGAAGTCCCTTGAAAGTCATTTTGCATGTGGGTTGCATCAGGCCCCAGATGTCTAGGCCCTCCCAACAACATGGAGGTCCTCAGCTGTTTCTTCTTTCTTCCCTGTGTGGGACATACTAATGTCCCCCCAGCACAGCCCAGGCTGCTCATCAGAGCCCCTACCACAGCTCTGGACACTGGGCCCAGCAGGCCTGTCCCAGAGGCGTCCCTTCCCTCCTACAGTCATTGGGCCAACGGGCCACGTTCAGCAAAGGCCAGGCAGATGATCTGCAGCCCCTAGGAGGAACTCCTTCTAGGGCCCGTGGGCTCGTATTTTGCAGAGTTTTCAAATTACATATTAGTGTTCACAGAAGTTCATCCTGCGAGGAGCTGCGTGCTCTCGGCCCAGGCCCACGCCGCCCAAAGCTCCCCTCCTGTTGGTCTGCCGCGCCTGCTCCTCCGCCTCCTCTTCTTCCTTCTCCTTCTTGCTCGGTCTGAGCCCACTCTCACAGGTCCCCGAGGACACTCTCTCCATGGGAGTCAAACAGTAGGTACCAGAAGGAGGCCAACGGCTGTGGACTGTGTCCAGGGGTCGGGCAGGGCCCTCCTGCTTTCAGGCCCTTCCCTCCCAGTGCTGTGGCCACGGCCCAGCTCGCCTCCATGGTCTGCTGGAGACAATGCCCTGGTCCTAAGCGGGCACCCAGCCCAGGACCAAACCCAGGGTCTCAAGAGCATGGTCTTCAAGAGACAACCTGACCCGTGTCCCCTGGTCCTTCCTTCCAGCAGCATCCCTGGCACCGTCCCCCGGATTCCCTCAAGCCCCGGGCACAGCAACCACCCAGGAAGAAAACCCCAGACACCACCAGTCCCACATGCTGCCACAGCCCCGGCTTTGCTGCTGCCTGGGGCGGGGCCGCGGCTCCCCGGGGCTCCGCGGCCTTGCGGCTGGCTGGGCTAACCACACCCGTCTGGGTGCGTCTGGGGCGACATGCTGTGTGCATTAGCGTCTCACAGCCACGCAAACGGCATTGGGCATGGTGGTTGCCCACGTCTGTTTTCCATTCCTGAAGCAATGCGCCCACCAGCATCCAGAAGAAGACTGGGAAGGCCACACTGCTCGGGGTGACGGGCACGTCGTGAAGGGAGGAGCGAGCCTGACAGACCGGGCAGAGGGAGAAGGGGAGGGAAAAAGCCCAACACCCCCAAACTGCCAGGCCATCAGGCCTTGGGGCCTGCAGCGCTGCGGCGTGAGCGGCCCCAGCGGCTGGCGCTCCTCACCCCCCCGCCACAAAGGGCCTCTCCCGCGCAGCCCCACAGAGACCAGGTGAGGTTGCCCGACCCCAGCCGGCAGTCCTCCCTGTGTCTGGGGACTCGGGACACTCCTCCTGTGAAAGTCCTTCCCATTCCTTTCCAGGTGATAGAGGCCCTGAGCGTCCACTCCTCACAGGCCTGCAATCACTGCTCTCTAGGGAGACCACAGCTCCCCTCTGGTGCCCAGCCTGGCCTGCAGGGAAGGCCCAGGCCTCGGCATACCCTCCTTCCAGGAAGAGGTGCACTCTGGTGACACCACAAGGCAGCTCAGGGGCAATGCAGAGGGAGAGCCTGCAAGTGCAGGAAGAGGCGCGGTCAGGACTGGCACCACCGCACCCACACTCACACTCTCACACAATCACACACACACACTCACATTCTCACACACCCACACTCACACGCTCACACACATACACACGCTCACACACACACACTCACACTCACACATTCTCACACAATCACACACACACACTCACATACATAACACACACACACACTCCCAGGAGCAGCAGTGTGTGGCTAACAAGCTTGTCCAAGCAGCATGGACACCTCCTTCCGGCTGCATCTCCTTCCCAACAGTCCTTGTTTACTTAAAATGTGGCCTAGGGTTTGAGGCTGAGGATGGGGAAGGGTCTCCAGAAAGCTCCCTCCTCCGCTCCCCGGCCTCAGGGTGGGACCTCCAGCTCAGGAGTCTAGCGACCTGCTCACCCTCCCTGTACAAATCCTGGGTCTCATTTGCCCCATCTCCTATTCGTTACTCGGGTCATTTCTATCCAGTGTCCAGGGGACTCCAGAACACGGACACCAGGAGGTGAGGAGGTGGGGATCACGGGGGCCGTCTTGAAGGTTGACTACCACGGTAATTAACAGTCAGGATCAGAGACACTGAGCACGGCTATCCCTGACTCCATACTGTCCTCCCATCCCCCCACCTGCTTCATAAGGGTTCCGACTTTCCACTTTCTCAGATTCCTTACAAACAGAAGATGGTATCAATTAGTATATTTGTTTTATTAAAACAGTGCTCACCTTATTGTCCTGTATTGAAAACCCAAGAGCATCTGCCTCAAAAACCTTCTCTTGTCTTATTTCTACCACTTTTCTTCTACTAGTCTATGTTCCTGCTAAAAACAATGACCTAAAGATCCCTAAACATGGACAGTCCCCTCTCTCATTGCCTGTTTGTTAAAACTAGCTGTGTGACTTTTGACAGGATTCTTAACCTCTCTGGCCCTCCCTTTCCACATCTATAAAATGGAGATAATAACAGTACCTGCCTCTCTGAAGTGTAATGAGAATAAAATGTGTCAAATGTGAAAGCACTTGGCATGGAGGGAACACTAATAATCTCATTCTTGAGTAACCACTTGGACGAAAAGCATTAAATAAATAATAATATAGTAAATAATAGTATCAAATGTATTACAAGTCAGGTCTGACGCAATGGTGCATGCCTGTAATCCCAACCGCTCAGGAGGCTGAGGCAAGAGGATCACTAGTTCAAAGCCAGCCTCAGCAAAAGCAAGACACTAAGCAACTCATGGAGACCCTGTCTCTAAATAAAATATAAAAAAAAAAAAAAAAAAAAAAAAAAAAAAGGGCTGGGATGTGGCTCAGTGGTAGAGTGCACCTGAGTTCAATTCCTGGTGTCCGTCCCCTCCAAAAAAAAAAAAAAATTATTACAAGTCAGGATAGCAGTCAAGAGAGCAATGATTGGAGAGAGTGTTCTAATGGATCAACTACACCTGCAAGCAATGACTTGACTTCTTCCCATTAATTTCGCTCAGGTACTTAGTGCCCATCGCTGTCCAGAGTGGTTTCCATCCATTGTTAACTCAGCCTCACCACTTTCTCCTTCCATGATTCTGATGCAGCACAGCTGGGAACTACATTTCCCAGAACCCCCTTCCCCATGTGGTTCCAGGTTAGAGTTCGGTTGAGAGAGGAAGATGGCAGAGAAGCAGACACGTTTTCCCTGGAGGCAGTTACAGCCAAACACAGAAGATCACGGGGGTTGATAACAACTTTCCAGAGAACTTCAAGAACAACTCATTTTGGTGCTGCAGACTGAAGGAACTGGAGGAAATTCTCAGATGTCCTTGAGAGTGGCAGGGTCTTCCCAGCAATCTCTTAGAGAATCGCTGCAGAGCTTCCAACTGAAGCCTTCAGGGAGTTCCCCTCGCCTTCCCCTGCCCACCTCTTCCAAGGGTCGTAAACGCCCCTGATCCTGAGGTGATACCCCCCACACCTGGAATACATACAGTGGCTTCTGTTTTCCTAAGTCATCTGCCTTTGAGAATTCTAATCCCTTAGTTAAGAAGTCAAACAATTAAGGAAAACATCATTTCTGAACACAGTTCAGACAGGGAAATTCATACAATGTGCCAAGTCCCCTAATCATCCAAAGTAGAAAAGACCTGCAGACCTAGTGGCAGATGTTGGACTTGGTGAGCTTGAGCAGGGGACTTAAATTGGCCCACGCAATCTGATTTATGCAGACCACAAAGCAATTTAGGGCTTCAAAGAAACAAAAACCACATGTCTAAGAGGTCTTTTTGTGGTGTCAAAACACAAAAGTCAGTAAGAAAATAGTCTATTGTTTTCCAGTAAGACCCCAAACATAGACCTTACCTTTGAGACAAGTCCCTGCCATATTCCAGAGGCAGTCGATGGAATGAGTGTGGTGTTGTCTAGCCTTGCCTGGTCTGCAACGTCTCCCTCCCCTGAGACTGGGAGTGTGAGGCTTCCAGAAGCAGGTGAAATGAGCAAACCAGGGCCACAACAAGCACTCAGAGCTTCTTAGATCTGAGTTTTACTGGAGCTTTGCTAAGATCCCTGGACTGTGTGAGAAAACATCATGGTTTTTCTAATTTTTTTTTTTTTTTTTCTGTTTTAGTTTGGCTACATGTAAACTAGGAGTACTATTGAGCCCTCAGGATTTTTAATAAAAGATTCCCCACACTTTGTTCAAAAACATGAGTTCTATAGATTGATCTTTGGAAGAAAAAAAACAATCATTCTGTGTTCAATCAAGTCTGGGGAATGCTGAATTTGAGACAATTGGATGGGTTTCTTAATTGTGGAATGTTCCAGAACCTTCAATATGCCTCTGTCTGCAGGCAATCACACTGGAAGGAATACAGCCTGCTGTGAATTTCAAGCTTGTTTCACTAAGAAACCTTCTCCTTCCCCTCCCGTGTCCAGCGCATTTGGAGAAATTAGTGTTCCAAACATTGATACACACCAATAAAAAGGATAAAGTATTTCTACATCCCTGAAAACATCTCACTTCATTAATAACTTCCATTAATAACTTCAGAATACCCATGTCCAGGAGTGACATCAGCAAGATGATGGTCTAGGAAGCTCTCATTGTCCCATGCAAATATTAAACGTGTCTTTATATGAGCTCTGGGAATCATTAAAAATTCTATAGCCAAACAAATGCCCAATGAAGACTAATACACATAGAGGGCTGGGTTTGTCACTCAGTGGTAGAGCCTTTGCCCAGCATGCACAAGACCCTGAGTTCACTACCCCCCCCCCAGTACCATAGGGAAAAAAAATGCACATTCAAATGGAAAGAGATTTTATGGTGTATTTTACTCATCCTTTCCTTATTTCCCTCCCCAGTGTGGTCGGCGTGATTTGAGGGAAGTGATATTCCAACCCCTAGTTCCCTTTCTTGAACCAGAAAAAATAGAGTGGACCTAATTTACAATGAGGGCTTCCTGAGAGTTGGGGCTTCCTGGGAGTAGGTTTCTATATCACCTAACATGAGGCTCAGACAACCAAAAATAACACAACCTAAAACTCAGTCTAGAGGAGGCTTTTAGGAAGAAGCAGATATGGCTCATGAAAACTGCAAGAGGACTATAGATTTGCTGACACCTGAGACAGAGATTACCAGTTGAGAATACAATAAAACCACCAAGTCCCCAAGGAGAAACATAGGTCACTCTTAGGAAATTTAAAAGCAGCCATGTATAAGGGAGAACTGGGGGAAAGGTACACACACGTACACACACACACAGAGATCTAGAAATTGTCTGCAAAACTAAGTTTCTTATTTTTCAGATGCTAATTTTAAAAACATTATCACAAGACATACAAACAGGAAAATGTGGCTCATTCAAAGGAACAAAATGAATCTCCAGACCCCATCCCAAAAGAAACACAGCCATCAGACTTACTAAACAAAGACTTTAAAATAGCTGTCTTAAATATGCTAAAAAAAAAAAAAAAAAAGTCTCAAAGAAAATACAGACTAACAACTAAAGGAAATTAGGAAAACAACGTGTGAGCCATATTGGAATATCACCAAAGAGAAAAAAAACAAACATAATTTGGAGCTAAAAAGCACAATAACTGAATTGGAAAATTCACCAGAGGGTTCAATAGCAGACTCAGGCAGGCAGAAAGAAGAATTGACAAACTTGAAGAGAAGTCATTTGAAATTGCTAAATCTGAGAAGAAAAAAGAATGAAGGGAGCATGACCTGGGAGACTGATGGATACCATCAAGCCAATAGGTGTATGGATTATGGGAGTCCTAGAAAGAGAAGAGAGAGAAATGATTTGAAAAAGAAATGGCCAAAAACCTCCCAAATTTGAGAGAAAATGTGGATCTATACATCAAAAATCTCAACAAACATCCAAGTAGGATGGCATTTCATCCCAAAATATGACTTCTGAGGCATTTTTCCTTAAGAAAATACTATATTCTCGATCTTGGGCGAAACATTATTGGCATAGCCATTTTGTAATTGGTTGGAACAACCTGTATGTCCAACAATAGGGGATCTGATAAATAAGTTAAAATATATCTACAAGATGGAACATGATGTTGCCACTAAAAATAATGTGGCAATATTTAGAATATAAGATTGCTATATGCAATCTTATTTTTGTGACAGATAAATGTGCGTTCAAGAAAGATTTAGAAAGAATGAACTGAAAGAATTAAGAGGTTTTTTTTGTTTTTGTTTTTCAAAATGAGTGAAATCAAGGTTGTTCCCCTTCTTTGTGCTTCTATATAAAATGATAGCTTTTGTAAAAAGAGACCAAAAAAAAATCTATTTTACAATTAGTCGCATACCTAGTCATGGTCCCAGATAAGACTGGAGCTCACATTGCTTTCCATTAGACCGTGCTGCCTCTGTTTCAACTCTGCCTTCAGCTCTGGAGTCTGTCTTTACTTAGAATGGGCTCTTTGCCTGGGGATGGCCCCACCACAAGGCCCCACTAAGAGCTGCAGATCATAATTCCAGGTACTTTATCAGATCAAGGGATAATTTTTAGGTTGAGTTGAAATTTCATCATGCATTTGGCTCCCTCATCTAAATTATCTGCTTACCCAGACTTCTTCGCTTTTCTGCTCATGGACACTAACCCTTGTTCACCCTTCCTCCTGCAGATAAAAAAGCCTCTCATCACAAGCAGCACGCCCCTTCCCTGCTCTCTACAGACCTCCTTCACTCCTTATTGGTGTAAGAGCCATGCATCCAGATGACCAAACAGATAAAGCTCTCTATTCTCATTTCTGAGTTTGTCAAAGTATCTTGGCAAATTTCCTTTTTAATTTACATAATTTCAGCTAACATCATTTTCCCCTAGGGGCTCTTGGGTATCAAACGTAAACAGGAAATACGAGTCAGTCCCCTCACCTGTGCCAAAGTCAAAATGAAATCAAATTCTAAAAGTAATAAAATAAAATGAGTGATGGCCATCACCCTGCCACGGCTATTTCACAATAACAAGGTCTGACACATATTAATTCTCAATGCAGCCAGATACATGCCCAGACTCTCCAAAGCTACACTCACTTCCCAGGACTGCAGGCTGACATTTCCATCCCAGGGAATCTTTGGAATTCAAGTCTTTGGACTTTGAACTGTGCCATGGACCATCACCCTGTCCCACCCCAACCCACTGTCCTAGCACTGCTGGTCTTCAACTGAGCTTTCACTTCCTATAGGACAAACCATTTCTCAGGAAGTGCTAGAGTCTAGAGTAGACCCCTCTGTTAAGAATGGAATTCCACCAGGGAAAGATTCAGACAGAAGTCATTGGATGCCTATTTCCTACTTTAAAAATAATAATAATAATAAGCCAGGCATGGCGTTGCACATCTGTAATCCCAGAGGCTTGGGAGGCCGAGACAGGAGGATTGCAAGTTCCAGGCCAGCCTCAGCAACTTATCAAGGGTCTGAGCAACTTAGTGAGATCCTGCCTCAAAATAAAAAATAAAAGGGCCTAGGTATTTGGCTTAGTGGTTAAGTGGGTTCAATCTCTGGTACCAATAAATAAATAAATACAAATCTTATCACAGATCTAGGAAAACTTTGCCACCAAGAATAGAAACACGGAAACAGTAGAAATTGATGCACTCACAAAAGATGCTAAACCCCTGAAATCTTAACCTGAGGAAGGTCAAAGGTGTTCAAGTCATGTTCGAGGGACAGGTCCTTTTCTGGCAGAGTCTCTTTGAAATTTTGAGATGCTCCAATATCTGTAGTAGAGATTCCCCCATTTTGAAAACCCAACATGAGTCCAGCAGAGCATGAAGGGGTTCTACCCTGAACCCTAGCACTTCCTGAGAAGGTGTTCATCCTATAGGAAATGAAAGATAAGCTTCAAATCTGCAGTGCTAGGGCAGTGGGTCCGGGGCGGTGAGGATGACCATCCAGATTGCTGAAGGATTTGAAGGAGAAGAGCTGGTCCATCGGGATCATTACGCCCTGTTGAGAGCACGTGGCAGACCCGCTCCGTAACTGACGCACAGAGTGCGGGGCGAGGCGGTGATAGTGGAGTCGTGAACAGACTCCAGAGACCAAACACCCTGTGTACAAGGAGGTGGAGAGATGGGAGGATTTCCTGATGTGGACAGATGGGAGGACTTCCTGTGGTGGACAGATGGGAGGACTTCCTGTGATGACTTCAGCAACAGCAAAGGCAAAAAACCAACTGAGAATAGGAAACAGGAAAAATGGCGGACCCCTGATGGGAGCCCGGAAGATTGGAATGGAATTACAGGAAGGACATTTTTTGAGTGCTCCCAGAGTGAGCTGAAATGAGTTGAAGGAGCTGTAGATTCCACAGAACTAGTTGAAGCAGATTTAGAGCAAGGGGCTGGTTCCTCTTATTGTGACCTTCTTGTCAGTATCTGCCCCATTCAGGTGGCCTGGGAAACAGGCAAGCTGGTTTTGCGCGCACACACATGCACCACCCCCTGTGTTCTGTGGGGAATTTGTTGCTAGAGGAACCCAGAAGCCAATTGGGTTGGTTGAAATTAAGTAGCTCCTGAGACAAGCTTGGAGATTCTTTGATGATGTGTGGATGGGGGGCCAGGAGAGAGAGGAAAGGAAGCACAGGAAGGAGAACTGAGTCACACAGAGAAGATGTGTGCCTTCTTTCATGTCCACTTGTTACCTCTTCCTTATCACACATAGACCCGTTTCCATCTGATAGGCCCAAGCCTTGAAATAACTGTGACACAAACAAGTTTTTCTTTCTCTGATACCTACTCCAATACACATTCCAAGCAGTGTGATTACTTAAGTTTGCATGTTAGAAAGGGATTCTAACTAGTGTTAAGTTTTTCAGAACTCAGAGAAGAATGGAATTTCCAATGGTTGGAACTCCATTCAGGTTGCACAGAGAACAAAGTGAAGAATGGATATAAAAATGTTATGGGCCAGGCCTGGTGGCTCACCCCTGCAATCCCAGCGGCTTGGGAGGCTGAGGCAGGAGAATTGTGAGTTCAAAGCCAGCCTCAGCAAAAGGGAGGTACTTAGAAATTTAGTGAGACCCTGTTTCTAAATAAAATACAAAATAGGGCTGGGGATGTGGCTCAGTGGTCGAGTGCCCCTGAGTTCAATCCCTAGCATGCCCCCCAAACTGTTACAGAATATCTAAGGCAAGACCATGGGAACCCACACGAGGCAATGAGATCCCAGATCCTCGTGTCCTAAGGATAGATACAAGAAGTCATGTCATTATCAGGTAGTTTGGAGCCACATTTCCCTATCTGTAAAATGGGAATGATGAGTCTCTGAGAGTTTGGAGATATGCATGGGAAGCTCTCCAGAACATTATTTTCATTATTAACATTGTTCTATCACCCTACACTTGCCAGCCCCACTTTTTAATTTAAATTATTCTCCAACAGAGTAGAGTAAATGGAAACTCTCTGGTAGGACTTGTCCCTTGGGGATATCAAAGTATGTATTTGTCAAGTGCTTTTGGCTGCAAGTGACAGCAACCCATGTCAAAATTACTTAAGCAAAATAGAAATTTACCAGTTTGTATAACTGAATATTCTAAAGGTGGTATGGTTTTATAGCTTCAGACATAGTTGGATCCAGGGGCTCTTATGATATTAAGACTTAGCTTCTCTCACTTTCTCACTCAGTGTCTTAACTCTTGTTTCATCTCCTCATTGACTTTATTTTTAGGTACAGTCTTGCTGCATAATGATTCTCCTGGAAGCCCTTTAAATTAGTAATCTCTGCATAAAAAGAAGGTTCCCTTTCCCAAATAGTTACAGAAGTCCCAGAATCAATACCTACAGCCAGGGTGATAGGATGCTCTGATTGGCCCGGCCTGAGTCGTATGCCCATTCCAGAGGTGAATGGGCTGAATTCGTGAGGAGGGTTCACTGCCCAAGGGACATCAGAACCCGTCCCCTGGAGGAGGGTAGGTGGTTATTAGGCATGAACACCAAAAGTCCCACAAAGTCAACCTCTTTAAAAGAAGGGAAACCAAGAAACCAAGATTTCCAAGCAGAGGTTGAAAAATATGTCCAACTCCCATTAATGCCAGTGATGAGACATGAAATAGAATGGACCAGAATCAAAGTCCCCAAAGAATTAATGTCTACTAGTGGAACTTTTTTTTTTTTTTTTTTTTTTTTTTTTTTTTTTTTTTTTTTTTATTCCTAGGAAACTAAGACCTTAAATTAAGCCTTTTTAGACGGGAAAATGCATGAGTCAAACCCACCCCAAAATAAAGTGAGAAAATAGAAGGTGCCAGGAGGTGGAGGGCATTGGGTATTAAGCTTCAGGCTCTTTGTTTTTACAGGCCTACTAAAAATGTTTGGAACCCCACAACATATACTTAGTGGGTCCAAACTCTGAGAAGAAAACCCTAAAATCAAATCTAATAGATGTTTAATTAAATGTCAAAATGTCTGCAAATCTGAATACTATATGAACTTCATTAATAGCTACGTTTAGTAGTCACAAAAATCCCATGACATTGGAAAACAACGTGAAGGGTAGCTACTGCTCACTTTGCAGGAATTCCTAAGTTTGCACAATGGTTGCTAAGAAATCTCAGCCACCCTACGTGTAATGAGGTGCTCATTTCACTTCAAAGGCAAAACAATTCTGAAAAAACCTTTTCAACCATCCCAGTGTTTAATACATGTGATGATTTGATGTGTGCGTGTTGGGGTCGGCATGTTTCTAAAAGTACGGGTACCTGGGTGTCTGAACAGCCCTGCCCATGGGACACCACGGAGCCGGGGAGGCTGCAGCCATCTGACCATCCCCCCGTCCCGGCTCCCAGCGCCTCCCTGGCTGAGCCCCCACCTCTCTTTTAAGCCTCTATCATAGCAACAGCCCCAGGGCCAGACCCCTAATTGCCAGTTTCTTCTAAGTGCAGGAAAAAAGGCTTCTCCAGCCCTCGCCCCCTCCCCAACACAAGCCCAGGGGGTCAGGCAGGTTCAAAAGTTGAAATAAATGAATCTTTACACATTATAAGGACCCAAGCAACATTCTCTGTGGCATTAGTGCCTGAAACAGCAGCAAGTAAAAGCAGGTGTGCTGGGCGTCCTGTCAGCTAACGACACTGATAAGCCTGCCATGCCCGGTTCTGCTTCATTTCAAACAGACTGCTGGGAAAAAAAAAAAAAAAAAAAAAGGAGGAGAAAGCCAGGGCAGAAATAATTGCTGGAGCTTCCAGTGAGCGCAGAGAGCCTGCAGGCAGAGATCAACGGGCCTGATTTCATCCTCTTCCTTTTATTTCTATAGCCTTAAACGTTCTGCTATTATAAAAGTCATCATGTCAGCTTTCTCCCCAGCCTCTCCAGCTGCCCATTTTCAAATTGTATCAATTGGTAAGGCTTTTGGGCTGCAGGATTTTCATCTTGATTTATGGTTTCTGGGCTTTAAAGATGAAGCAGACTCCACTGACCCTATTCAAGCAAGGAGGGTTGCTGAGTCCCGGGCATGTGTTTATAATCAGATCCTCCCCACACTGCCCAGAAAGTGGCCAAGGCTCGTGTCTCCTCCTCTTCCTCCTTCACCTTTATTTTTTAAATAATAGATACTAAAGCACGGTGTGAGTGGGCAGCGCTTGTTGAGGCTGCCCCGCTCAAGTGGATGAAGGGAGTCTCTGCTTCTTAGCAGACACTAGGGATCCGGGGCAGCAGGCTTTAAGTACTTGAAGCTGTTGGCTTCAAGAGGAAGGAACTAAGATGTGCACGGACCTCACACCGCTGCTTTCTAAGGAAGCACGGAGAGGGCCAGGACAGGGCTGAGCGGGCCTTTTTAACTGGCAGGCTGCATAAACAGCGAGGGTGCACCGCGGGTTTCAGCAAGCGCACGCCGCCGCGCCGCGCCGCAGGGGGAGCTGGCGCAGGGCTTTCTGGGCACGCGGGGCAGGTGCTCGGGCAGGGCGGTATTAAAATGTTCAGGCGAGTCGCAGGAGGACTGCGGAACAAATACCAACTTCCACAGTCCTTTTCACACGTTGTCCCTTCGTGCACAGAGATGTGCCCCCATTCCACCACCACCCACCACCCCACCTGGGCAGCAGGCAGCCACCAGGAAGGGACAGGAGGAGTGGGACAGGGGGTTCAACGGGACCACGGAAGAGATGGTCCCAAACCAGGCTCTCCTTGGAGGGTTGGAGCTGCGGGGTAGCTGTTGCCATGCGGTAGACTGGACGAAGACCAATTCTGGGAAACATGGGTCCGAGACAGGCCAAGACACACATGACCTTATCAATGGGACTGAGGGTGGGGGCTCCAGAAAGACCTATGAAGCCTCATCTCAGAGTTCCCGCAGGAAGATGGTTCCTTTCCTAATTCCTTCCAGTTCATCTAAGTGTGCAGGCCAAGGCCCTATCGAGTTACAGCCTCACATCTCAGGGCCCTGAAAATCACCCTTTCCTGAGACTTCAGACCCTTACAAATGCTGCTAACAAGAGAGGAGGCTCTTCCAGGCACCCGGAAAGAGGTGGTGATAAATAACCCTGCGTGTGTGTGAGTTCGTGGGAGCGTGTGTGAGTGTGAGTTAGTGTGAGTGTGTGGGAGAGAGAGAGAGAGAAGGAAAAAGAAAAGGGGAATGCTAATTGTGCCAGGGACACTGACAGATGTGACAGAAAGTGTCTTCATTGAGAAATTGCCATCTGAAGTCCCCCTTGTTCCTTCGGAATCAGGAGAGAGAGGAGGGGGAGCCTGACAGGAAGTGAGGATTCCAGACTTCAAATACAAACATTATGAAAAACAAGCAACATCTGCAAACAGTAAGTACTTATTTATATTTTATGGAGTGTGTGCTTGGGATTCTGACAGGTTTTTAAACAGAGACCATATTAGGCCCATTCAAAGGCGAGAATGTCCCTTTTAAAAATGCATTACCCTGCTGCTCAGGCAGGTCGGCCTGCCGCTGGCCTCAGGTGAGCCCTGACCCCTGCCGACCTGGTCTAACAAAACACACATGCGGGTCTGCAGTGGGACCGTTTAGTGCTCCTCTCTCAAGGTCAGCGCAGGCGGGCGCTGGAGGGTTAGTATTCAGCCTGCTTCTCCCTCAGCTGACAGAGCCGCTTTGAACTTTTCCCTTCTGAACAAATAGGAAGGGAAACTAGCTCCGGGAATCATAGAGCAGAGCACGCAGCAAATAAATAAGCCGCAAATAAATAAATAAGTGGCCAGCCTTGTCCCCGGCAAATGAAAGACACCCCTCCTAGGCTGCCAGGGTTTCGATGCATTTGGTGCATATGAGAAACTTTAAAATAAAAACAATGGAATAAGCCTACTCTCTCTTTTCTCCCCTCCGTAGGATGAACCCTTTATTTTTGACAACAAATAAGAGGCGGTTGGCAGGTACGGTGTGCTATGCACCATGAAATATTTAGTAAGGCAATAACGACTCCCCGGACAGCTTAAGAAAACCACGATTATATTCAGAGAGAAAGCCATGAGCAAACAGAGGGGGGAAAATACAAAGAAAGATGAAGGAAGGCCTTTCATCAGGGCTTCCTGTCCAATAACGCAGCCAGGCTTGATCCATATGTTTTGAGAAAAATCAAAGTGTCACAACTATCCAAAATGTCAATAGCTCCGGTAAGGAATATTGTCTAACATTTTCTATTACACCGTTCAAGAATTTGCCTCCCAGCGCAATTTGGAAGGAAAAAACAAAAAAACTCTTTCATTCCAAAAACACTCAAAGAAAAGAAAGGAGAAGGGGGAGGTGGGACGGGCGGAACAAGGCCCGTTTCAGGACAGTGTGTAATACAATAATGCTCTGGGCTCCCAACCCGTCCTGAAAGCCGATCCTCTGATGAAAGGGTGTTCTCCTCCACACCTCTCCCGCGTGCTGGGCTTTCTTTGCAGACGTTCTTGCTAAGGTGCTTCTTGGACAGTGGGGTGTCACTGGGCCGGCCCTACTCAGCGGGAAACCCAAGAAGCCCAACTTCCAGCAGCTTTCATATTTGGATAATCCTGTGGAGTGATTTGAGGGTTGAATCGGGGGAAACTCCACTGGTTTCTTTATATAATAGATGCCCGAATATCTGGGTGACCGGCTTTGGGGCGAAGAGAGAGAGAGAGAGAGAAAGAGAGAAACTGGCCTATGTAAACAATTTATTGCTGCCTTGGCAAAATGTAAACAAAACCCAAGCACGCACCTTGCCCCGGGGATCGGCCTGGCAATATCTAGTTTGACAGAACTTGCGGCACGTTGTCTCCTCCGCCTGCCTCCGACATCCTGGAAATTCTAGAGGGACAAATCACGCTTGAGTTGCTGCTGTCTATGCCTTGTGGAATCTTAAATAGAATGAAACAGGCCCCCGACAATCAATATTACTGACAAATTAATCTCAGCGAATAAACTGTTGTTCGCTTCCAGGCTGTCCCAGGCCCCAGAATAATTGTGTAAATGAAGTTGAGACCTTCCCACCGATCTGCTGGTATTTTTCCTGGTCATCTACCTGTGGGCCGCACTCAGGCGGCCTGGAAGGATTCGGTTTCAAAAAATCAAATCATATCGTGGCCCTGACCTTGCTCTGTTCACTTCCTCCCTGCCAGGGCTTCATCCTTGCTTCAGAACGAACACGTGGCAAATCCTGAGAAGAAGCCCTGAGCCCATCTCGAGGGAGGGGCAAGGCAAGAGGGGACCCGGCTGGTGGCTGTCTACACTTCTGCCCTCAAGAGTTCATCAGAAATAGCTTGGAAGCTCAGGTGAAGCAAGACATTCAATGTCAAGTCAAGGTTTCAAATTTCTGGGTTTTTTTCCCCCCGCCTAAGGAACAAGAAGGGCACATGATACTTCTGTGACTTCCCCCAAGATGCCTGAATTGTGTGAAAGGGAGTGAGGAAAGAGGGCTCCTGCCCAGAGGCAAAATTCACCCAGCCTGCATCAGCATTAAACATTAGGCTGTTTTATGCCAGTTGACAAATAACCACCCCCACCACCCGCCATGAGCCCTCTGCTGCCCACCATTCTGGGTCTTTCCCAGAACTTTCTCCTCTTCTCTTAATTCAGCACCAAAAGGGTTAATATGTGATGCAGCAGAGTGCCCTCCAAGACACCTGCCTGGGATGGGGGTTCCATTCCACAGACCTGGGATCCAAGACACTCAGGAACCTCAAAGCAAACAGGCGACAAGAGTAAACAGCAGCAGGAATCAACAGTCACCAGGGTGTAATTGTCATTAGTATGTAAATTTTAAAAGCTCAGTCAAAAATATCAATACTTCCCACTTAATTTATTACTATATAAAGATGGATGGTAGTGAAGCACGACATTGATTTTCAGAGTCCTTTAAAAAAATGGTGAGGAAGAAAATTGTCAAAGACAACACAAAATGCTGTGTCTCAAAATTAATCATTGTGCTTTTTTCAAACACACACATACACACACACACAAACACGCACACACTTGTAAGACACAGTACAGCGGCATGGGTAGTTCAATCTTATTTGATTGCCTTTTCTGAAAATGAAGAAATGGAATAGGCCACTTATGTAAAGAGCCCTCTCGGAATGGATTAAAGACGGGTTAGCATTTTTACTGTATCGACAGCAAACCATTAGGTAGCCACACTCCAGCCTGGTCACTGAGAGGAAATCGAAGAGAACAGTTCCCCGGCAGGTCCTCAGCCAACCCGGCTGTCACCGATCAGCCAAATCCAGGCCCTGCTCCTGTTCCCACTTGTCATAATGACACAGTCCTACCACCCTCATATTTACTAACATGTTTAGAAGGAGGAGCAGTCGTGACCACTAAACAAACGAGCAAATTCATTATCAGGTTTAAAACTGTTCTGGAAAGCCTGTAACCTAAGGATCGTGTTCGTGTCTGAAATGACATGGAAATCGGTCTCTAATCATCCCCTGTGCCGTTAAAGGATGGGTCACTTCCCTGCACTTGACATTTGGAGATGTTTGCATTTCTACAGAAGGAGAAGGGGGCCGGAGAGGGAAGATTTCAAGGGAGCAAAAAGTAAAGGAAAACAATAAAGAGGACGAGATGTATTCATTTTGGAAGTCTGTGCTGTCACGTCACTTATTTTATTTGGCTTATTTTTTTTGTTTGTTTGTTTTCAGCCTTTTGGCTGTGTGTCTTTTGAATAAACAGTCTCCTGATTAAAGCAGATGAACCTGAAGGTAGCCTAGACAGGCGCTCTATCATCTAAAGAGTCAAGATTCCAAAAGAACAGAGATGCTCATGTTTTATCATAATAAAAGAAGGATCTTATTTGTCTCCTATTTCCTGAATTCCAGGGCTCTACCTCCCACCCTCTTCAAGGGACCCTGTGAACTGTGGATGATTATCCTGGGTTTTATTAGGGTATCTAGGGAAACATTTTTCTATAGAGATGCTCCACCAAGAATCAGGCTACAAGCCAAGAGCAGTACTTCACATTCATCAGACTAGAAATATGCATCTCGTAGAAAAGCATCTTGTCAAGAGAGCACCAGTATCCAATAAGAGCTGCCCGTCTGGGTCCCTGCTATCAGAATGAAATTTCTAATTTATCAGAATGCTTCCACTATATTAAGCAGTAATATAGTTCCCCTCCTCGTTTTCCTTACAAAGTGAAGCTGTGGTTCAAAAATAAACATCAAGTTACTAGATGTCTTCCTGCTATAATTAGATTTAACTCATTATCTTTCATTTCAATAAAATCACAGGAAAACACAGGAATGTAAATGTGTAGGCTAATTGCTTATGGAAATTCAGGTGCCACACTTGGTATAAATTTACCCCTTGCAAGAGAAAGACACAGTTGTGTCATTATCGTAGAATTTTACAACAATATGTAATTATAGAGAGAAGCAGGTGTAATTAGCAAGTCTTTCCACGAAGCAGGTAGCATTCTTGGTTAAATATTTACAGCTATGCAAACAGATGGTAATAATGACAGTTTTCGCAGCCAAACATTTCAGGGCATCCAACAAATATTATGAAAAGTGGTCATTATCAACCCAGCAAGCACTGCTTCGCCTTCTAGCTTGTAAGGAATGCTTCTGCAGAGTTTGCAAGACAAGAATCCAGGCTGAATCGGCAGTGCGGTTTCAACGGTGATGAAAACAAGTAACAAAGATGCCTTTTCCCCTTGTTGCTGCAGAGATGAGCAATTAAAGCTGCATATTTAGAGATGACATCAGCCAGGAGTCCTGCACACACAGAAAAATTCATTGCATTTCCACCGCCCTCCTTCTTTCTTTTCTCTTTCCTCTTTCTGTCCAAAGAAACTGTAAAGATGCCGAAAGCTGCAGGCAATGCAAACTCCAAACTACCCACCAAGGGTCAGTCAGACCTGCAGCTGTTGCACAAAATAAAATCAACGCAGCTCACCCTGGGCAAACACCCTCTGTGGCTCTTTATTACCAAATGATCTGAACTTTGACCCAACCTGAACAAAATTTAATATTTTCTCCCAAATATTTAAAAAATTCATTCTGGAGCTCGTAAGGAGTCAGAGAGTCTGTGAGCCGTAATTTGACATCTGAATTATTCCGAGGCTAATACGGAAAGCTATTCAGAAGCTTATTTGGAGATGTGTCAATCAAGATATCACTTGTGCAAGATGGACTCAGGCTTAGGAGTGTGGCTAGCTTTCAGGGTTCCACAAAATAAAAGGCAGGCAAGCTCTGATGAATATGTTACGTCTTCATTCTCGACAATGACATTTTTCTTTTCTTGATGGAGTCTACGAGACCTCAGAGAGCCGTGTCCCAGGGATGGGCCTTTTTCCACACCTGTAAAAACATTTTAACGTTTATTAAAAATGATAACCATAAACAACAAACATGGTGTCGAAGCTTGCCTCTGCTAATTCGAACGCGCTGATTAAGATTTTAAGCAACGCTTCTAAATTAGACTGTCAGGCTGCAGTCCTGAAGGCAGGGTTGAGGTTCTGATCCCGAGCCGGCTTGCAGCCTTTTCTGGGCTGATTGTGAGCCAGACTAGCGACGCTCAGTGTTCTTGCATTCAATTCCAATGAGTTGGGGGTGATTCAATTAGCCCTGATGGTCCACAAGATGTGGCCCAAAATGAAGCGGCTGGGCTCTGATCGCCTCCTCCCAAGGTATTTCCCCAGCTGACAAGCAACAGTGTTAATTACCCATTGTTGTGATCTGAAAAGACACCAGCATTTTAATTATGTAAATTCAGAGCCATTTTGTTTGGATGAGCAAAAAAATAAGCAGACAGCGTGTTTCTCAGAGGGTATTTTTATCCCCATTTGGTATTTCTGCAAAGTTGACTGCAGTATGTGCTGTGCGTCAGGAAAGAGGCAACTCCATCCATCCCCGAGCATCTTGGGGTAACTTCCTTCTCAAGAGACAAAGAACAGGACATTGTCTTAGCCATTCCGATTCTCCTGGCATCTTGCACATGAGGCTCCGACAGCCAGTTTAGTAAGGCCTAGGGTGTCCATGATGGACAGCTTTGCTGTAAGCCAACAAATGCCCGGGACTTCAGTACCTATGAAGACCAAACCACGACCCAACATGAATTACCTCAAGCATCTCCAATAGATCCCCCAAAATATGTTGGAAGCATTTTCTGCTATCAAAACTCTATTTAGAAAAAAAAATCCTGGAAATTGTAAAACTAAAATCAAATATTCTTCAAAGCTGTGGAAAATTCAGGAATCATTTCCATTTCCCAGGAGAACTCTTTATTCTAGAACAATGTTCTCCGTGGTAGCTTGCCCTCCCCTCATCCGATCATCAGCCCCAGCATCATTAGGAATTTGTCCACTGTCAAAGGGGTACCTGGTACCTAAGAAGAGCATTTTGCTATTGGATTTGATCTGAAACTGAGATCCTCCCATCTAGAGGGATTAGATTTGGAACTCTGGGGAAAGTGATGGGGGAGAGGTGGATTATAAAACTCAGCTAGAAGAGAATATAAAATCGTATGATTGAATTAAAATGGAAAATGCCATATTATGGACTAGAATGTAAATTTATTAAATATCTAAGATGAACCAAGAGACTGTGAAGAAAATACATCCTTGGGGTGTATTGCCAAATCCCCATCACACTCTAAATCCTAGGACCTGGATTCAAGTGTACTATTTTCTGGGTAATGGTGAGCAAGTTTGAAAAGGCCCACATCCCTCAAAGAGTTTCCAATCTGGTACCTCTTTTCCTGCTTCCTAGTTTGATAAGTAATAAGATGAACCATGTTGCAGAGGCCCCTGTCTTGCCAATCAGTTAATTGTTGATGCAGAGGACATTAATGGGGGGCGGGGAGCCAATTTAGGGAAATTAGGGAGGGAAGAGGGTGGAAGTTGAGAGTGTTTTTCACAGATAAACACATGGCAACCTTTAAAACACCAACTGCACTTTATCTGTAAGGAAAAGGAGCAGAGACTCCATCCCACAACCAGTCCTGTTTTCAGCAGGATTTTGGCAGAGATGAGAGAAGGCAGAATAAAAATCAAAAGAGTAACCTACAGGCAAGCATTGACAGAATATGATAAAAGGAAGGAAGAGAAGTGAGTTGCATTAACTGAGCACTTACTATGTGCCAAATTAATCATCTTCTCACTTGATCATGTCACAATCTGTTTTCCGTATGAAGGATCCAGGGCTCAGTGGAACTAAACCATTTGCCCAAACGATCACAAGTGTGGGGCCTATCCTCTTTCCACTCATGCAATTCGTATTCTGGGTACTTAAAATTTGGGGTGCTTTATAGGTTCTGCTTGGAAAACCATGAAAATGGAAAATATCTCAATTAAAAAAGATACATAGCCTGGTGCACACCTGTAATCCCAGAGGCTCAGGAGGCTGAGGCAGGAGGATCAAGAGTTCAAAGCCAGCCTCAGCAAAAGCGAGGTGCTAAGCAACTCAGTGAGACCCTATTTCTAAATAAAATACAAAATAGGGCTGGGGATGTGGCTCAGGGGTTGAGTGCCCCTGAGTTCAATCCCTCGTCCCCCCATCCCAAAAAAATACATAATGTAATGTGTTCCCTGATCACTGAACTTATGTAGCCTCCTAACTGGGGTCAATGTCACCTGCTTGGTCTCCCCCTTTCTCTTCTGCATTGCCTCCTACTTCACCCATTGATCATTCCTTTCATATCTACTTAATTCACTTTAAATGCCGGAGCATCTCAGGCCTTCCTCTGAGACCCTGCTCGCTACAGCATCTCTCTGATCTGGAATTCTTAACCTCAGCACTACTGGTGAGTCCGGCTGGATAAATCTTTGTTGTTGAGCTGCCCGGTATGTGGCAGGACGTGCAGCACCATCTCTGGCCTCTACCCACTAGGTGCCAGTAGAAACCCCTGCCCCCCAAGTTGTGACAGCCAGAAACGTCTCAGACAGTATTAAATGTCCCTCAAAGGCAAAACTGTCCCCCATTGAGAGGTGTTGCTCTGGAATGAATCCATTCCCATATATTTGATCATGAACCACCCCCTAGGCTTGGTCCAGACCCACACCTGCTCCTCTATCCCAGAACCCTCTCCCAAGTGTGGACTGACTTCTTGTCACTTAAAATCAGAATGCAGGGGCTGGGGTTGTGGCTCAGTGGTAGAGCACTTGCCTAGCATGTGTGAGGCAAACACTCAGACTCAGGGCCTCACGTATAAATAAAATTAAAGGGCCGGGCGTGGTGGCACATGCCTGTAATCCCAGCACTTGGGAGGCTGAGGAAGGAGGATCGTGAGTTCAAAGCCAGCCTCAGCAATGGTGAGGCACTTAGCAACTCAGTCTCTAATAAAAATACAAAAAAGGGTTGGGGATTGGCCCAGTGGTCGAGTGCCCCTGAGTTCAATCCCTGGTACCAAAAAAATAAATAAATAACATTAAAGGTCTATTTACAACTAAAATAAATATATATTTTTTAAAAAATCAGAATGCAGAGATTTCACAAGCACCTCAAACTCAATGGAATTCAAAACATACCCCGCCATCCCCTGACCCCCAAAGCTGCTAGTCCTCTATCAGGTTCCCCTTGGCAAAAATAACACTGGAAACCTGGGGGTCACCCATCACGGTTCACGGTCTTTCAAACTGTACTCTCCCCACCCCGCCAACCATTGCTAAGTTCTACTGGGTCTGACCTTGACCTTCCTCCTGCATCAGCCCCTTCGGCCCCTTTCCTCTGCCACACCCTCCCCCTCCCCCTCACCACCGGTGTCCTACACTAGAACAGCTGCACCAGACACCTGGCCACACAGCTCAGTGCTGCCCCGTTCCACCCATCTGTGCCCCACACTCCCCTCAGTGAGAGATGTGCAAGGGTCTGGTCGTAGTCACTTCCCTACTTATGATCCTCTGGTGGTTTCCCATTTATTGCTCTCCAAATACACGTCCACCGTGGCCCTAGGCCTGTCTGGTCTGGCCTTGCTGGTCTTGCCAGATTCATCTCAAACCAACTCTTCCTGGGCTTGGGGCAGTTCACCAGATGTGGCTACCAGTCCTTCATTCAGTCGGTTCTGCCTGCCAAGATCACCCTTCTCCTCACTGACCCCCAATTAGCTAAGGATTCAACTTACACTTAGGTCCCTGAATGCTCTTTGGGGGTCACAATCATCCCTTCCACTCTTCTCCACCATTGTAACTTTCATTGTACCATTTTGTTTCCTTGCTTGAATCTTCTCTGCAGGGTTCAGCAAGGACAGAGGCTTTGATTGCCTGGTGCATGCTCTGTTGCTCCTTCTACACTGTTCAACATGGCGGTCACCAGCCTCAGATGGCCGTTGACCATGAAATGTGGCAAGCATGAATTGAGATGTACACGGTAAAAGTAAAATATACACTGATTTCAAGACTTCAAAAGGGAAAATGTAAAATGTATCATGTCATTTCAGGTTAAATAAAGGATATGATTAAGTATAATGCTTAATGTGGCTACTAGAAAATCTTAAATGACATATGTGGCTCATATTATTTCTAGTAAACAGTGGCAGTCTAGATCCATCACAGTACTAGTACATAGCAGAGACTTGGTTTTAATATGGATTAGTAGACAGAATGGGCAAAGTCATTTTCTATAGGATGATCAAAAATGCAAACCAGATCTTATTGCTTTGTTCTTAAAAACCCTTCAGGAACTTGCAGAAGTAATTCAAGCTCCTCCCCATAGCCTGCTAGTTTCCTCCAGACTGGGATCCTGTCTCAGATCTATCACCCAGTATGTTCTACATGCCAGGCATCTGGAAGCACCAGCTGTGCCATGACACCCTTTACCTTCATGTTTTGCACATGCTATTCCTCCTGCCTGAGCCCTCCTTCCTTTACTCCTCTGGTCTGCTCTCTGATTTACCTTTAAGCCCACCTCCAGGAAGTCATCCTTGAGTCCCATGGGAAGGGTTCCATGGAATTACAGGACATTCATCCATTCACTCATTCATAGTGTTAATGGCTGGAGATCCAGTAGTGAGCCAACTCAGAGGTACTTCCTGTCCTCAGGGGAGCTTGCAGACTGGCTCACTGATCAGACTCTGAACTCCCGACAGGGAGTGTGTTGTTCATCTCTAAAGCTTCATCCCTAACTCAGAACTGGGTTTACAGGTTTTGCTCAATAAATGTCTTTATAGATAACAAAATATTGCACACCCCAATACAACAGGTTGCACTTGAAAGCATTCCCCAGCAGGTGCACTCTTTCTCAGAGCTGAGGCCTCCTTCACTCCCATCCAAACCTCAACCTGGGTGCTGGGCTCACCTTCTCCCTCCCGACTATCCTAGGGGAGATGGGCTGGCTCAGCCATAGAGTTACCAGTTAGGCCGGGCATTTGCTCAGGGATTACTGGCTCCTTCCAGGAGAGGATTACCTTGTGTCCAAACCCATCAGACTTGGGAACAGCCCTCCAAATATTTGCTGAGAGTTCCTGACCTTTACCTTCTCTCCCACAGCCCCACAGGGCTGGCAGATGAGCTGGTGGGAGCAGCTGAGTGACAGCTCAGGGCTCCTCCCTAACTCCTTCCTCCCTGCTGTCTCTTTGGTATTCAGACCAGGCCTGACTGCAAGGGCAGTGGCTCCACTCAGTCACTCTTCATATTAAATAGGGAGCGCTCGATGCTCTCTGTGTTGACTCTGCTAAGACCATTAAGGCCCTTGGTGGCATCCCTTTAATTTGTGCTCTTGAAGCAAACTGCTATCATAGAAACCCCAGTTGGGGAGAATATTGCTTATATTAAGGATCAGGATGGAGGGAGCAACGGCTCTGATCCACAGCAGCACAACCAGAGACGATCGTCTAGGGCAGAGAGCTCCAGGAAATACAAGTCCATTAGTGAGCATCTGGGAGGAGATCCAGGAGGAGGAGGGAGGGGTCCTGGAAGTTCATTATCTCCCCCAACCACTTGTTCCAAGATGAACCACTTACCTAGTCCAAAAGACATGCATGAGGTTCTCAGCAACGCTGGCGTCCTCTCTGCAGGCAAAGCCCAAAAAACTGGGTAATGAGGCCATTGCTGACCGAGAGGCACATTCAAGAGAGGAAGAGCCCAGCAGTCTCGGGCAGCCGCCTTCCCACCATCCAGACTGTAGGTAAAGGGAGGTGTCCAGCCGTGGAGGAGAGCATCTGCCCCAGGGGAGGGGGCCCTCCAGGAAACAGGAACCCCCCCAGATGGCCCTGCAGAAGACATAAGAACCCCAACAAGCAGCCACGGGGACCCTGGTGTGCAGGGGACAGAGTTGCCTGGCCAAATACAGGCTGTCCTATTAAATTCAAATTGCAAAGAAACAGCATGATTTTTTTTTAATCTCACTAAAACACACAAAACATAAAACTTCGAGTTCTAATCACTTTTAAAGTGTGTGATTCGGTGGTATTAAGTTATTCACAATGTCATGCAACCGTCACCATTATTTACTTTCAGGAATTTTTCATCACTACTCACAGGAACCATTAGATGGTCACTTCCATCACCCTTACCCCCTACCCAAGGCAGCCACTTTCTACTCCTGTCTTCCTGGACTTGCCCATTCTGCACATTTCGCACAGTATGTGGCCACATGTGTCTGGCTTCTTTCACTTAGCGTAGTGTTCTTGAGGTTCATCTGCGTCCTCGCTTGCGATTGGCACTTACTCCTTGTGATGGTTGAATGGCACTCCATCCTGTGGATACACCAAATTTTGCCATTCTGTCCGGTGACGAATATTTGAGTTGTTTTCACCTTTCTGGCTATTGTGAGCAGAGCCACTATGAACATGGGTGTACAAGGTTTTGTTTGAATACCAATTTTCAACACTACACCTAGGTGTGGAACTGCTGGGCCTCATGGTAACTCAAGGATTTCTTCGTTGAGGAGCTGACAAGCTGTTTTCCACAGGGGCCACACCATTCGACATTCTCACAAACAATGTCTCAGGGTTCCCAAAATCCTGTGGGTACAGAGGGTCTTAGAAAGAGATCTAAAAAGACAAGTGTGAAATATACAAAGCAGAAAGTGAAGTCAGTCTGACTGCCACATTGGTTAGGGACCGTGAGGGACAAAGAGGCACCACGATGGTACCGGGCTTCTGGGTGCAGAATGGTGAGGTGGCCATTCTGAAGCAGATCATGTTTGTGGGTCGACCATGAGTTTATTCGGAGGTGTTTTAATATTTGCAGAGGGCACACTCTGTTCCAGTCACCTCCATTATTTTCTTTGGTCCTCACCAGATCATCCAAGTGGAATGCAGGGAGCTCCGTAACTTCTCTAAGGTCACACAGCTAGACTCAGCAGAGCCAGGGTTTGCATGCAGCCCCCTCAGACACGGAGCTGTGAGGCCGACCATGGCACGGTGCCCTCTCGCTGAGCTGCCTTGTAGGAAACCCTTATCTATCCTTACCCTGGGTGGATACTGCATGCAATTCTTATTATGTGCCCAAAGAGAGACATCAGCTTTCATGCTTGTTGTTCAGACAATCTTGCATTATTTAAGGAGCCACCAAGAAAAGTGTATTTTTATAATTTATATTAAAAAGGGGGGAAAAAAACGAGCAAAATAGGCAAAGATGCAGGGAAGACCCAGGGGTCAGGGGGCTTCACTGGACAAAAGACCCAAAAGTAGACACCTTCAGTCTAGAAAGAAGACATCTGAGAGCAGACGAGATCAGAGGGTGCAGCCTCAAGAACTCCTCGTGGGGTAAACACAACTACTCAGCTCGCCCTGGGAACCCCCACCCCCCGCCAAGACTGAAAGAAGTTGTTTGGGGACAAATAAAAGCAGACATCACTACCTAAGACAGTGCTGGGGGCCTGCCTCGTCCTCTGCACTTACGGGCACCACACGTGTCCCTGCTGCACTGAGCAGGGTGACTATAAAGAGCCGGGGAAGAGAGGAACCCAGAGGAACCTGGGCTTGCACTTCCCCACTGGGCGGGCAGGCGGGGCCTCTGTGGACGGATGGAACCCAGGCTCAGGGGCGGCCAAAAGCGATGCTCGGCATCTCTAGTAGGCTCCCCATCCCAGAGCACCCCATGCTCTGGCATGTGCTGTTAGCATTTCCCTAGGCTTGTGTGAAGTGCTGGTAGGTGCCTGCGCCAGCCCCTGAGCCCCCATGAATAGCAACACCCACTGCAGAAAAGAGAAGGGAGGGGCGAGAGGTTCTGCCCGGGAGGAGGGTGCATGGGTCCCTCAGTTATCCGAGCAGGGCCATGGTGAACCAGAAAAGATCAGTCCAGGGGGAAATAAACACTCCTCTAGAAGTTGACAGGTAAGCTTCCATTGCTCCCCAAGTCCAGGAAGGTGTTAGTAGAAGAAAATAAAGAGATACAAGGAAAATGTGTCACTCGGGCATGATTCTGAGTGACGGGCCATCAGGGCATGGCATGGTGATGGGCTGGGTCCAGCCTGGGAGGTTAGGCTCAGAGAAGCCCCGTGCCCTTCCCATGAGGAGGTCAGACGACATGAAGAAGGAACCTGAGCATCAGAATCCTCTGAGTAAATTAAAGGAAAAGGACGTAGTCTTCGTGTGTCGCTGTGCCAATTACCCTGCAGCCCAGGGGCTTAAACAATTGACGCGCATCATCTCAATTTCTGCAGGTCAGAAACCCTGGCCTGGCCTAGCTGGGTCCCGGCTCAGCAGCCCCTATGAGGCTGCACGCTGGTGACAACCGGGGCTGAGTTCCCACCTTGGGGAGGCTCTGCTCCTAGGCTTCCTCAGGAGGCTGCTGACAGCCCTGGGGCCCTGCTTGCAGCTGCTGATCCTGGTCTTGGGGAGTCTCCACAGGGAGGCTCGCCCCCAGGAAGCTGGTTTCCCTCAGGGCGAGGCAGGAAGAGAACCCAGAAGCAGCCAGCAACGCAGAAGTCACCGTCTGCATAACCGGATGCTGGAAGTGACATCCCATCCCGTTACTGTATTCCATTCATTAGAAATGAGTGTGGAACAGGAAATTTCAGAAATAGGAAGTAGAAGAGAGGTTGCCAGGGGCTGTGGGAAGAGGAAAATGGAGGGTTGGTGTTTAGAGTCTCTGTTTGGGAGGACGCTGGGTGCCGGGTACGACGCCTCTCTTGTGTCAAAGCTGCTCCCGGGGAGCCGGCCGGCCACGGGAACTCGCTCCTGCGCCCCCTAGAATCCAATCTCTGCTCCGCTCAACCCTCGCTTCCTCCAGGAAGTCGTCTGGGACTGCCTCCCCAGCCCACCCAGTTGGGATCCTGCCGTTATTCACTTCACAGGACTCCAGTGTCCTCTCCGCAGGACGTCCCTAGGCTTGTGACCACACAGGATCGCTGTGCTTACTTGGTTAGTGTAGTTATTTATTTGGTCAGTGCCTGAATCTTGCACTCGCCTCAGCCCCCGGGAGGCAGGAGCCACGTCTGATCTTGCTCACCTTGCAGACTCCGTGTCCCCGCGTGCCTGGCCTGCAGTGGGCGATCAGGAGACGGTGGTTTAATGACGCCCAGGTCCCGGCCGTGACAAGAAGGAGGCTCCATCCCAGGTTGCATGTCTTCACTAACAAAGGTCCACCCTAGGTGACCCGGTAGAGGCCCGTTCCTCTGGCTGCAAGGACCCTTCTTCAAGGCAAGCTTTTCCTTCTCTCTGGAGAGCAGCAGTCCACCCGCCATCTCCCTGCTCCCCCAAGGCCAGGAGGCTGCACCAGGGCCCCCTCATCTGGCCATTGCATCCCCACCATGCCCTGGCCCGGGCTTGCCCCTGACAGGAGGCCTTGTTCCTCTTCCTTTGTACACAGGTTCTGGGGAGGGGTGGGAAGCCCCAGGCCCCGCCAGGGCTGAGGGCTCAGCACCTCTCATAATGGGAGGTCAAACGAAATGAAAGCCCACCTCCCCTGCCCCGTCATCTGAATGCCTACATTGGCTATGACATGGCTGAGGGGGAAATATTGGATTTATTTTTATGAGTTAGTCATAACCCTAAGGCCCATAAGAGGAACTGTGCGAAGTGAATCCATTCAGAAGGTTGAGAAGGTCACAGCTAACTTGTAAAAATAAATCCAATATTTCTCACTGTGTCTTATTAGGTTTATATGATACAGACATCTCAGAGAGATCTGGTTTTTGTTTTTGTTTTTTGTTTTTTTTTCCTAATGATCACTTTCCAGTGCCATTTGGAGCGTTTCTTTCTGGTCTCAAACACCACATCTGGCCACATGTGGCAGTTTCTTGATTTTTAAATAATTTTATTTTTTGAAACAAGTACCTGGGGGTCCTCACATCTCCTTTGCATGGTTTCTTCTTTGCTGGAACCAGCACTGATGTATCCGGTTCTGAAGTAGCCCCACATGGAGATGGGGAAGAACTGAGGACCCCCTGGTAGGTGCTGCAGCTGCGGGTTCAGACCTTCCCTTCTCATCTGGCTAAAGCTCTGCAGCGGAGACCAGATGGATCGTGGTCATCACCAAGAAACCCGCGGCACCCTGTCCTGAGTTCTTCAGGCCGGAGCCTCCCACAGCCGGTATCTCTCCGTGACTACGAGGGGGTGTGGGTCACACAAGGTTGGTGTGAGGAGCGGCGGGGGAAAGCCCACCCCAACTCCTGCTTGCTGCTTTTCCCTCTTCTCTCTCCTTCCTCGAGGCCTGTACCTTTGCTTTCTCACCCAACAGGCTGATGTTTAATTATAATTGTCTTCTGCACTTGAACCCCATTTCCTCCCTATGTTGGCTTACTGGGGCTGTCAGAACACACCGGGCTGCTGAAACGCAGAGACTTACCTTCTCACAGTTCTGGAGCTGGAAGTCGAAGATTGACATAGATCAGGGCTGGTTTCTTCTGAGGCTATGTTAGCTTTCTGTCATTGTAAACAACAACAACAACAACAATAATAATACCTGAGATAAGCAATTTAAAAGAGGAAAGGTTTGTTTTGGCTCACAGATTTGGAGGTATCAGTCCATGGTTGGTTGGTTGGCACCACTGGCCCCATTGCTATGTGGCAAAGAAGTATATCATGGCAGAGCACGCCTGGTGAAGTCTGGGAGGTGGGAAAAAAATCAAAAAGAGAAAAATGGAAAAGATCAGTTTCCCACAATCCCCTTCAAGTGCACACCCCCAGTGACCTAAAATCTCCCACTAGGCTCCACCTCTTAAAGGTTCTACCACCTCCCATGAGCACCAAGGGCTGGGGACCCAGCCTTGAACTCGTGGGCCTTTGGAAGAAGTCCAAGATCCCAACTACAGCTAAGGCCTCTCACCTGGCTTCCAGATGGCCGTCTTCTCACTTCCTTCTGTAAGCCAGAAAACTGATTTCAGATTGGTGTGAATTTGAAGGCCATTATTGAAACCACTCCCTTGACTTAGGGAATATTTGTCAAAGTGCACTCTGTGACGTAAGGAATAGTTCTCAAAGGTACGTCTAAGTCAGTATCTTGGGGGCTACGGCTGTTTTAGAGACGGGAGTCATGACATCTTTCTTGTATTACCTCATCTTCCCAGTTTGTAGCACAAGGCCTGCCACATGGTGTATTCAGTAAATCTATGCAGAATAATCGTTTAAATGGCCAGAGAAGCTTGGGAAACACAGGCAAAAGCCAAAGCTTCTTGGGGCCTTCTCAGAGACTTGGTGAACCAGTACATTTTAGGAAAGGTCAAGAGAGAGAACTGCTCTGCAAATATACATATTTAGATTTCAAATTCCAAAATGTAGTTAACCACCAGATTGAGGTTGTGCTGTCCTATGACAGTTTTAAGAGCTTCCTACACTGTACTGAAGGACACTGAAGGGGAATGAAGGACATACACAGGTATCAATGGCCTTTGGGGTGACGTGGGAAACAGTCACCCAGACAGGAAGTGTGGAGGTTTTGGAAACCTGACCATCTTTCCAGCTCCCCCGAGAACAATACAGGTGAAGGTGCTGTCCCTCGAAGGTCACTGGTGTCCCTGGAAGGCCACTGAGGTCTCATTTCCATCAGGGTGACAAAGAGAAGGATGTAAGACAGAAGAGGGGCTTTGGAGGGCAGCAATCAGCATAGACATATCACCAGGTCCCCAGCAGGGCAACAGATGTCGAAGGCAGGTCAGCCTTCGTGGGACAGGAACCCACGGTGGGGATGGGCTAGGAAGGAGAAGAGCCAGCAGAGTACAGCACGGGGGCTTCACAGGGCCACCAAGAGGAGCAGGGAGTGAAGAGGTGGGACCCAAGGAACCCTAAGGACACGTGACATAGTTACAGTTATGCCCAAGGCTAATCCTGTTCTCTGATGCCACCAAATAAACACCACCTCACTGGCAGGCAGCCTGTCCATTTTCCTCATTCTGGAAGAAAAGAGACAGAGAGAACACCTCCCCTCGCTCAGAGCTTCAACTCTGATGAGCTGCTTCCGTGGGGTGCACAAAAAAAAAAAAAAAAAAAAAAAAAACCCTGCAATTTAAAACTCAGGCAACTCGACTTTCAATAATTCCCTGCTAGGTTTCCGTCTGCGGAAGAGTAAATAACACAACAGCTACAAACGCTGGGAGCAAAATCTCCAATAACAGCTCCATGCTTATGATAACTTTCCCAATTTTCTGCAATCTCCACCGTTTCTCTCTTGACTTGGGTCTGTATCAGATTTTTTTTTTCCTCTTTATTGAACATCTGCCTTGGGAGCCACTGTCACAAAAAGTAATAAACACATCAATCCAAAAGAAAAAGAGAGGACTGCACAGTCCAAACTACTTAACCAATCAAATTGGCAGCCAGTGGAATGAAATGGAGGGGTGAGAGCTGAGAGGTGCTTCCCGGAGAATGTGTCCAACCAAGCACTCACCTGCGGCAGGAGAGGCGCCCAGCGTGCCAGGGTTCTGAATAAGTTAATTACAGTTCCTTACACTAATTACGGATTTCCACTGTCGTGGAGATTTCAAGTCCTGGGATTAATTTGTAAGTCTTTCATTCGGACAAAATCTTGACAGATCTTGCTTCTCCCAAAACTAAGGGAACTAAGGAAAGATCTGTCTTGGAATTAAAAAAAAAAAAAAAATTCCCATCCTGCAAAATATAAATAAATAAATAATAAATAAACCCAAACAATAATAATGCCTTCTTGACTTATTACCAGTGGACTGTGCAGACAGCAATCATTTTGTTCACCGTCCCTGAAGGTGCTCCCCCTCCCCACCTGAAGAACAACAACTAAAAATTATGCCTGAAAGAAAAACAAAGCAATTTATGTTTTCCAGTTATCACCCCAGAAATAGCCAAAGATGACTTGCATAAGGAACCGACGAAATCAAATCTTTCACGACTGCTTTAAAAAAAAAAAATCCTATTACAAATTACATTTAACTCAGGTGTGTATAGTTTGCCAGTTCTTATCCAATTGTAAATTAGACCAGGGTCGCCTGTTGGGAGGGAAAAGTGGCTTTTGAAACATGTCTTATTGACTGGGTATAAATTACCTGCAGCAGATTTGTGAAGCAAATTTGAAGCAAGAGATGCCTGCAGGCAACGCTGTATCGATTGTAGATTGATATTCAGCTGATTTTAAGGTGAAAAATAAATATTGTTTTAGCAGCAATTTAATTAACAAATCATTGCACAAATGGTAAGAATATTGTGCTGTCTAATACAGGGATTTAGGCTTTTTAAAAAAAAAAAACAATTATCCAAGAAATGCTAAATTTCACATGTAGATAAATTGTCTTATCACGCTAAGTAAGTCTCAAGGTGAATTCACATAAAGCAACAGGATATTT
The DNA here is from genome assembly GCA_025594165.1 of Tamias sibiricus. NCBI lineage: Eukaryota > Metazoa > Chordata > Mammalia > Rodentia > Sciuridae > Tamias > Tamias sibiricus. Next base: position 31,372,133 of record CM046672.1, read on the forward strand.
ATGGACACCCTGTTCATTTTTCTTTAGAGTCTGAAAGTGAGGTTTTCCTAGCTCCTAACTGTAATAAACACTCTTCTGCCCTGGCAAAAATGGAGTTGTGCCGTTTTCAGCAGGACCCCTGGGACAGTTGGAAGCTGGAGTAGAGAGACCCACCTATCAAGCTGGTTCTGTCCTGGAGCTGTCATGTGACCTTAGGCAGATGGCTTCACTTCTCCTAGCCCCAGTGCCTTCAAGGATTAGATCACCCCTAGAGCAAAGGTGTACTGATAAAAGATTAACAATCAGCTTTCAAAGGAGATTTTGATTTGATAATGTCTGCCCATTGCCTTGGTGTAATCTGATCCTGAATTCCCCACTTGACATTCCTGAATAACACAGTTGGGAAGATGTGCCTTAAGCCATTTCAAACCTGCTCCTCCTGACCATCACCCCTAAGATCCTTTACAGGTCAACAATTCCGTGAGTTTATGAGTATAATAATACATGTGACTGCCTTGGCAGCATTCAGAGAATTTAAATGCACATACACAGAAAGATAATTAGACCTTTTTAAAAATAATCCAGAAGTTATTTCAGAACTTCCCAGTCTAACAGGATTTTAACAGCAAATATTAATATGATTTCTTCATTAATAACATGTCCAGCATATTCAGCTGTTTCATATTTGATCTTTTAGGAAGGAAGAAAGGCAAAACCATAAACAACTATCTACTATGAAGATAATATCTGTAAGGATTGCTGGAATCCTGCAATGGACTGGTTTTTAAAACACCTTTTTCCCCTTATTATAAAAGTACTGCATATGCATTGAAGAAATGCAGAGAAATTCAGGAAATCAAAATGAATAAGTATGTTTAAATATCTCTAATTATATCATCCAGAGATGAACACAGTGGTGGATTATTGTCTAGCTATTTCTCTCTCCTCTGCCCCTCTCTCTTATATATACACACTTATGTATATTATTTTTACAAGAAGATCAAGTGAGGTTTTGTGACTCCTCATTTGCTCAACAATGGAGACAGTACTGTATCATTAAATAGCCCTGCCTTATTTTTGAGGGCTGCATAACCAAACCATGATGGATCAATCCAATTCTTTATTTTTGGATCTTTAGACTATTTCCAGTCTTATGTCAACGCAAGACAACAGTACACTTGGCATCAAGGGCTCACTGTGCACAGCCACAGTTGTCACAGATAAATCCATCTCAAGAACAAGGTGCTCCATATTTTCTGGTACTTTGAAAAAAAAGATCAAACTTTTCATGGAAAGAACATGTGATTAATATCTGTACCACATCAGGGAGGACTCGTGACGCAGGGACAAGCCCACCATTGATTGACATTGAATTTTATTTTATTTTTATTTATTTTATTTTGATTATTATTTATTTATTTTATTTCTCCCCACAGGCCAATGAAAACCCAGGAAAGGATTGATCCTTGTCACACTGATGGTTAAATGCCACCATTCTTCCTCAGGATGGAAGAGTGCAGAAGACCAGTTCATGATCCTTGCCCAATTTCCCAGGAAGTAAATGCAGGGGTTTGTGACAAAAGCCCTCAGAAGTATCCTCGCTTGGGAAGAGACAGCAGAAGGAACCGGGACACTCCTGCTGAATAGGCAGAGCGCGCCCCATGCTCCTTAGGACCTCCTGGAGATCTGAAAAAGAGGCCACTCGAAGGGCCACAGAAAACCCTCTCTTGCCATATAGACTTCCTGCAGGAAATGGGCAGCGTGAGAATGCTTCTGGCTTGCTTTTCCAATAATATTCAAGAGGACACTGAACCCGGAAGCTAAAGCAAGAGGGGTGAGAGAAAGCATCGGAGATAAGGGGAGACTGAATGGAGAGAAAACACAATTGATTAATTAAAAACTACCATAGGAACAGCAGGTCGGATGCTGCAGAAAATCAATTTAATGAGGTAAGAGACAAATTCAAGACATTTTCCATTATACACATGGGGAAGTTTGATAGCTACTGATTTACAGTAACAGAGAAAAATGATCAAAGAACATCGGGAAAACTTAAGGGCTGCCACTAAGGAACAAAAATGGGGTCTGTCCTGAATTATTTTTAAATAAAAGGAAGACAGTAAACATAATTCATACAAAAAAAAAGAAATGAGGGTAAATCAAATAAGCCTAAAAAAAACAAAATAATAGAAAGCCAAACATGACTGTCATAAATTATGAATACTTTAACTCTTAAACATAAAACCATGCGAATGAGTTAGCTCTGTTAAATTCAGAGGTTCTCATATAGAGCTCAAAGATAACCCTAAAACAAAATGATTAAACACTATTAAATAAGAATACAGAATAGGGGCTGGGGTTGTGGCTCAGCGGCAGAGCGCTCGCCTCGCACGTGCACGGCCCGGGTTTGATCCTCAGCACCACGTAAACATAAATGCATTGCATTGTGTACAACTAAAGTAAATAAATAAATATTAAAAAAAAAAGAATACAGAATAATATAAGGTTTATTTAATACATACATACCATATTTTATACCCTAAAAGAAGACTATATTCTTTGAAATTTTTCATAGAATGTTTACATATAGTATTATCTTTAGGTTCCAAGGATGGTCTTAATAAATTTAAAAAATGATTGAATATCTCCGGAGAGTTGGTCTTAAAATTGAGTTGAGCCCGACAATTATCTTCCTTTATTTTTCAAGATTTCAAAGAAATTTTCAAAGACATCTAAGAAAAAACAATGTGTGACAGTTTCAGAAAACAGAAAAGACTGCACCTAATAGACTCGACTCTTAAACATATTTCTGAAAGCTGAAGACATTGAAGGGAAAAATAATTTGGGGAGTGACAGAGAGCCCACATCTAGTGCCAGACACAGAGGAGAAACTCGGAGAAGAACCTGGAAACCCTCAGAGCCCCAAGAAGCCGCAATGTCAGAAAGGTGGGGCTATGTCTATGTGGGCCACAGCCGCCAAAAGGTCTTTGTCATAGTTCTCTGCTTGTGAGCCTGGCTCTCTCTGGTGAGGAGGCAGCTACTACCATTGGATGGGAACCACGACCTGGTAAAACCAATGTGTCCCTCCTGTCCTACAGTGCCTCCTATGGCCCCTTACCCTTACCTTGGGGATGATTAATTCCTCAATATCAGAAAGCACTGAGACACAATATCATACGAATTTAAATATCATGCAGTAAAAACCTACAGAAAAGTTATCTCAGCATATTTTTTCAAAGCAAGAACTATATGAAAAATGCACCATATTCTCTGTCTTAGTGCATTCACGCTGCTATAACAAGAATAACCACGATTTCAGTGGTTTGTAACCAAGACTTTTATTGCTCACATCTCTGGAGGCTGGCGAGTCCAAGGTCACGGTGCTGGTGGGTTCTGTGTCTGGGAGGAGCCTTTCAGAGAAGACAGCATCTTCTTGTGAGTCTTCACATGGTGGAAGGGACAAGGCAGCCCTTCGGGACATCCCTTAGAAAGACACTAATCCCATTCAAGAGGGCTCCACCCTTATGACTAAATCACCTCCTGAAGCCACTTCCTAATACCTTGGGGATTAGGTTTTTAGCATATAAAGTTTGGAGGGACAGAAACTTTGACACTCAGCATTCTCAGATTCCAAAATGCTGAGTTTCAAAATGCCAAGACCTCTGGGAACAGGAGGCCAGGCCGCAGCTCCACTTTGAAAAAGAAGCCAATCTGGTTTTCTACTTCTCATTTCCTCTTTGGGGTTTTTCTTTCCCCATTTATTGTTGCTGTTTACTTTTCTGGGCAGGGTGGGTGGGGAGATGATATCTTAGTTTTTTTTATGAGTTGTTTTCCGAATTTTAATTGAATCTTAAAAATACCCTAAAGCTCTACGATACAAAGTGCTGAGACACAATGCCATGCTCCTCACACAAACCCTTAGAATCAGGTAGCCTGGGTATTGGAATACCCATTTAACAGATGATAGATGAGAAAACTGAGGCCCAGAGAAGTTAAGTGGTTTTCCTGGGGTCACAAAGTCATGGGGCTGACTTTTGAGCCCAGAACCTCTGACTCAGTCTTTATAAAGCAAGAGGCTTAGCCAAGTTCACGGGAACTGAGATGGTTCTAAAAGAATGGACGTGGCTGATCGGAGCAGCTATTACACATGAACTTTTCTGTTGAGAGCTTGCCCTGATCTTTGACTTGTTCTTCTCTTTAATTGAATGGAGGGGAGTCGGGGCTTTCCCAGCTCTGTCTGGCCCCTTCCCCTGTGAGCTGCCTCCCTATCTGCTCCTGAGAGTCCCGAGTGGTGGCACAGGGGCGTCCATCACTCAAGCAGAGGCAGTCGGAGTGACTTCATCAGCAGAGGAGCTGAGAACTGTGTGGGCAGGGCCACAGGGATGTGGGCAGGGCATCTGTCCCCAGTGCAGATGAGGTCTCAAGATTTTCCCATGCGACCCGCCCATGGCCCGGGACCGCGGCTCTCCAAAGGATGGAGTGCCTTGGCTTTTTAGTCCTGGGCTTGGCACAAAGATTAATGTTCTGAGTGTGACCACACTCACCATCCATCACGATTAGTTACAATAAAATCTCTCTTGGTGTTTTTAAAAGCCCTCGGAGTTACATTCCATTATGCAGTTAACATCTCGCAGATGGCCAGGCCATTGTTCAACCAGGGAACCATTTTTTGATCACTGAAAAGGAAGGCAGCGAACTAGTACTTGACCTTCCCAGGGGCCCTGGAGACCCGAGCCTGGAGTAAAGGAGAGAGAACAAAGAGGGGGACCCGGGTTCGCCCCCAAGAACTCGGGGGTTGGATTGAAATGAGTGGATTAGCAGAGCAGAAGGGCTCAGGTTACCAGCCTCTTTCTTGAGGGAAATTAACCTGGATGCCCTCCTGTCCCGGGAACACCTGGTCTGTCTCCTCTGAAGCGGTTCAGCTGCACGGGATGCCATCTCTGCACTCCGGGGCTGGTGCGTGGTCCACGCCTCCAGTCAACATTTGATCCGAGCCCTTGATGGGCACTCAGATGACATAAGGTGAAGGGACAATTATGGATGGCGCCCTGGCAAACAAGCTACCCCCTCCCTCCACTCCCCACCCTGGTCTTCACCAGCCACGCAGCTGGAGCCTGGACCCTGTGCGAAGTTTGGTGACCACTTCCTGAGAGTCCCTCCCTGGCCTCTGTGGGGATTCTCCACCCCTGCTCACTGGAGTACTTCCTGTGGGCAAAGTATACAACCCTGCCCCTTGACATTGGTCTTGGCCGTGGACTTGCTCTATCTAGCCAGGGGATGCAGGGTAGTCAGAAGCTTTAAGAGGCTTTGAATGTTCCTGCCAGTTTTCCTTTTTTTTTTTTTTTTTTCTTCTTTCTTTCTTTTTTCTTCTTTTCACTCTTTCTGGAATAGAGGTTGCTCCTTCCAACTGAGTCCTGGGATTAAAAAAAAAAAAAAAAAGAAAAAAGACGTGGTGCAGATTCCAGAACCCACAGTGTTTGCTGACAGGAGACCTAAGTGAGAAATAAGACTGTGTTGTAAGCTACTGAGATCTGGGGTTGTATTTGCAGGAGCATGGCCCAATAAAATTGGAAGAATTCAGGCCCAAGTCGAGGGGTCTTCCTGCCTCCCCTCTTTCCCTCCACATCCGTGGACATGGGGACCTCCGTCTCTGCATCAGCGGTGGCTCCACCCTTTAATCTCCATCCCTGCTGCCGCCACCTGCCCCTCTAGCTCCTGGACTCCTCCAAGAGGCTGCTCCCGAGTGGCAGTCTTACCATTCTCCACCCTGCAGCTGGACTGCTCTCCTGACAGTGGAAATCTCAGGATGACATGGAAGCCTCTTCTAAGACTTTCCAAGATTTCTACACGGAAATCCCAAGCTCCTTGCCCACCACACAGGCTCCCGGAGACCAAGCTCTTCCCATCTCTCCTGCAACTCGTCCGCACTCTGTCGTGCCCACTCATCCTACCTGGGCCTCCTTTCTGTTCCTTGAACACACCAGTTCTGCAGATCTCTGCCCGGGACATTATCCTGCAGGACAGACCACCTCCCCGGGACCAGCGCAGCTCAGGGAGGCCTCCCCCGATGCCGCCCTCGCCACAACCCCAGCTCTGTTTCAGTGGTGATTCCTGGCCCCACTTACCTTGTTGTTGGGCTATTTGCTTTTGGTCTGACCCCAGACGAGAGTGGAACCCTGAGAAACCCTCATATGTCCCCAGAGCCTGGCACAGGGGGCTGGATATATACTGGTTGAATAGAGTTCTAAATAAATAAATGGGCTTTAGTAAACCTCCTCATTTTATGGATGAAAGAACTGATTCCCAAGGAGTTTGGGCCTGGCCAGGGTCCTCTAGGCGGTCAGTGGCCAAGCCTGGAGGGGAACTCCGGTCTCCTGAGCTCATCCAATGCCTTCCCTTCCTACATCAGATCTCCTTTGTTCTTTCTCTAAATCTTCCATCTCCTTTTCTTACTTGTTCCTGTGTTTAACATTCAGCAATATAAAAAACATCTAATAAGCAGCCCCAAGTAGCAGCTTAGAGCCTCATGACCTCCAATGTGGACGTGTTAAAATGTGGCCTAGATTCCATTCCTTGCCTATAAAAGGAAAGAAATGATAACAGGGAGCATTCAGGGAGCCCTTGCATGTATGAACTCATCTAATCCCCTTAGGTACTACTCTTATCTTCATTTTTGTAGATGAAGAATCAGAGGCACAGAATGGCTAGCTAACTTGCCCAAGGTCACACAGCTGGTGGATGGTGGAGCTGGAATGGGAGCCCAGACAGCTCAGCCTGGAGCCTGGGTACAATTGTGTGATCCTGGCCAAGTCAATGACTTAGTGGTATCTGCTAAGTACATTCAACCAGAAATAATACCATAAGTGTATCTTGCAAAATACATCATTGTACGTTGGCAATATAATCACATGTCTTCCTATCTCAAGGTTCCTGTGATATATGAAAAGAATATGGAACTTGGGAGCATCCAGGCCTGGGTCTGCACCTCAGCTATCATTACTGAGCACTGACTATGTACCAGGCACCAATTATCTCATTTAACAGCTAAGGAAATGGGGTATAGGAAGGTTAGTTAAATCCATTGTATAAGCAGGAGGAATATTCTAGCTATACTATGTGACTGCAATCAAGGTCCTCAGTTCCCTTTGAACTTCAGTTGACTCATTTATAAAATGCTGAAAACTAATGGTACAAAGCAGCTAGTGCAGTGTCTAGCACCTAGTAGGCCATCAGATGGCAGCTACAAATAGCAAGGTGGCTTCCCCCACCGTTGCGCACAATTGCTCATTGGAAATAACCACCTCGGCTCAACTATTAAGCAGTCGGGGAATCTAGGGACTCTTGAGAAAAGTATTGATCCACTAACGACCTGCCTAAATCACTAGAAAGCCATCTGCAAACAATACGCCCTTGAGAAATCATCAGTTGTCACCAGCCCCTTAACCTTCCTGGCCAGCGGTGTCAGACGGCAAACTTCATTCCCTAATGTCGCCGTGCCCCAGCCCCCCACGTCCTCAGCCTCTTGGTGTGCTGGTTAACAGCTTCGGGGACAGGATGCTGACCTTTCCACACCCTCCACCTCCCAGCTAAAAAGGAACGGAGCTCGAGGCTGACCCCAGAGAGCTCCAAATCCGATTCATTTTCTCTAAGTCCTAATAAATGAGAAGGAGGCAGGGTATTTTAGTTCTCGCTTTTCAATTGCATGATCCATCCTGGGGATGTGGCCGAGAGACTGGAGCATGACAGGTCCTTCTCATTAGGCAGGGCATCCATCATATCTTCCGTCTCCGTTTTAAGTGCCTCTGGTCCACCCCCTGCCTCGCCCCCTCTCACTAAGCTCCACCGGGTGGCACATCCTCCCGCCAAGCCACAGGGCAGTGACTGAGAGACTTCACTCGAAAAACGCCAGAGCTTTCTCCTCTTTGAAGGCCTGACCGCATTTGTTTCCATGACAAATCTGGAACTCCAGCCCTGCCCAGGCTGCTGTCTGGAAGCTGGCAGGAGAGAGGACCTGGTAGGGAGAGAACGGAAAGCAGAGATGGAGACAAGAATCTGGCTTTAAACCCGCACACCAGACTTCCGGCCTCCTAGTCCAATGGAGCGCAGAATGACCGCCCTGCGCTGGCTGAGGGAACCCCCCAAACTTCAGGGCGCCAGATTGATAAGGACTCTGTTGGGTTCTTTCTGCCCTAGGACAGTTTCCCTAAGTGCCCCTGTGAAGGTTCCCCATCACTGTCTGCTTCAGTTACACACAGGGCACTGGGGTGACCTTGGTCAGAATTTCAGAGGGCAAAACTCAGAATTTGGTTGCTCAGAGATCCAAGGGCTGCTCTGGCTCTGTAAAGAGAAGACCATCTTTCCTGTAAAGAGAAGGACAAAGGGGACATTGAGATGAGCCCCTGAGATAAGCAGAGTCTGCTACAGAACTGGACATATGAACCAAATAGGGAGGGCCCTCTGCCAATCAGAGTCTGCCGTCCATGGAGGAGAAAATGGTCACTTGGTCAAACTGTGACCATAAACCAAGAGACCAGAAGAAGATTTGAGACGCCTACAGGGGGAAAGTTCAATATAGATCTCTACCTACCCATCTTTTAAAGTGTTAAAGCAGATATGAACTACTTGTTCCTCCCAAATGAAGCAAATAAGAGTTGCAATTAGACATCGCCCTAGTGCATAACATGATTCTTGAACACTGTCACATCTAACCCTTGGAAGCAGTACATAGCTATTGCCTAGCTGAGCCCTTATTAAGACCACTTTGGGAGCCCTGGTCAACCCAAACACAAAGAGACTGCTTCTTCAACAGAGATGTGTGGGCACCATGTGGATATCACTTAGCATTGTTTAGAATAGTAGAAAGGGCTCTTTAAAATCTCTGGACAGGCATGTCACTAAGACCACATACAAGCCAAGGGAAAAATAAATAAATTGAAGTCCATCAAAATTAAAAATATTTGTGCAAGGACACTGCCAAGAAGTTGAAACGACAACCCACAGGAGATAGATGATAGTTGCAAATCATAGAGCTGATAAGGGACTAGTATCCAGAACATGTAAAGAACTCTTACAACTCAATAATACACCAGAATTAGTGCTGGGGTTGTAGCTCAGTGGTAGAGCACTTGCCTTGCACGCGTGAGGACCTGGGTTTGATCCTCAGCACCATATAAAAATAAATAAGTAAAAACAAAAATATTATGTCCATCTACCACTAAAAAAAAATAAGAAAAAATAATAAACCAGAATTAACTCAATTAAAAGATAGGCAAAGGATTAGAATAGACCTTTTTCCAAAGAAGTGTATCAATGTTGAATAAACCCGTGAAAACATACTCAACACCATGAGTCATTAGGGAAATGCAAATCAAAACCATACCATTAGGATAACTATAATAAAAAAGATGAAAAATTGTGTTAATAAAGATATGGAGAAACTAGAATCCTCATCCAATGCTGGAGGGCATGTAAAATGGGGCAGGGGCTTTGGAAAAGATACAGTTAAAAAAAAAAAGTTAAACATAGCTCAAACATAAGTTAAACATAGAGCTACTCTAAGAGTCAGCAATTCCACTCCTAAGCATGTGTCCAAGCAAACTTAAAATGTATATCCACATAACAACTTGTACATGAATGTTCATGGCAACACTATTCCTAATATTCAAAAAGTGGAAACCATCAAAACACCTATTCATGGATGGCAAATAAGAAAAGCTTGGTATAGCTGTACATCGGATGCCATTCCACCATAAAAAGCAAAGAAATCCTAACACATGCTACAACACAGATGAACCTTGAAAACATTATGCTAAGTAACAGAAGCCAGACACAATCACATACTGTATGATTCCAGGATAGAGAAATTCATAGAGACGGGGCCAGAAAGAAGGGGGACTAGGGAATCACTTCTAGTAGGTGTGGGGTTTCTTCTTGGAGCGATAGAAAATTTTGGAGTTAGATAGTGGTGATGGCTGCGCAAATTTGGGAAAAATCACTGAATCATCCCAACTGTTTTCCAGAGGGAAGAATTTGCAAAGTACTCTGAGCCTAGACTCCAATATTTCTGAACTCTTGGCAGTTCCTAGGTTGGATGCTTGGGTTGGTTTTTTTGGGGAAATTTTCATTTCAAGAGAAGCTACTTGGCAGGTGGATTTATTCATCCAGAAATTAGAAGAAGATCCTTCTGCTGCTGAGGGAGTAGAGTGACCAGAGACACTTGGTGTTATGGTCTGGATGGGAGGTACTACAAGAAGCTCATGTGTGAGATGATACATGAAGGTTTAGAGGTGAAATGATCAGGTTATGAGGACCTGAACCCAATCAGTGAATTAATCCCCTGATAGGGACTAGCTGAGTGGTAACTGAAGGCAGGTAGGATGTGGATGAGGAGGTGGGTCCCTGGGGGTGTGTTTTTGGAGTACATATCCCTCCCTCACACACACACACACACACACACACACACTCTCTCTCTCTCTCTCTCTCTCATTCTGTGTTGGGATGTCTTGAGCCACCTTCCTCTGCCACACCCTTCCGCCGTGATGTCCTGCCTGACCTCGAGCCCCAGGGAATGTTCTCAGCCATCTATGGACTGAGGCCTCTGAAACCATGAGCCCCCAAACAAAATTTTGTTCCTCTAATTGTTCTTGTTGGGTCTTTAGGTCACAGCAACAAAAAAAGCTGACTAAAACACTTGGTTTGAATAAGGTGCTGAGGCATTTGCTTTGTCATGTCCAAAGCCAGCTCAAGTTCGATTTTCCTTTTTGCATTATACATCTCTGTAGTTAAAAATCAAATTCTTCGCTCAACCCTTGCCCATCACTGCCGCACAGGCTTGGCATTCTTATGAGGAACTGCGGGATGGGCTCTTGACTTCTCTTTTAGGCAAGGAACTCAAAGAAAATATCTTTCTCCACAGTGGTTCATCTTTGTGGTGAGCAGTGTGTCCGTGGAGTCCCAGGAAGTGCCCAGGAGTACAGGAAGAGGCATCTGAGGTGGAATGGAGAGGGGGGACCAAGGGACAGCAGGGTGGAGTCTTGGCATGGCTCAGGCCCACGAGCGCCCCGGCTAGAGAAGGAAGCTCCGCCCCGTTCCACTGCTCAGACCTGTGGCTCTAGCCCAGCTACGGCCTGGGACGGCCATCAGAGCCTCTCAGGTCGGCTCACCTGCCTGCCACCGCCCCCTCCACATCCTGGACCTCCCCTGGGATGGGAAGCAGCTTCCCCAGGCCCCTCTGCCCACAGGCGCACCACCGGGAGCCCTGCGGCTGCTCTGGCCTCTCGGAGCCCTTCTGGAGCCAAGGATGCCGCAGTGGGAAGTGGAGCCTCTGTCGGGCAGCCTTTCATCTCTGCGTCCAAAACACCGACAAGAACAACTCTGAGGAGGCCGAGTTTATTTTGCTTCACCATCTACCACGAGTCAGATGCACTGCTCTGGGCCCAAGGTGAGACGGAGCGCCAAGATGGAGGGGATGGCAGAGGACCAGGCTCAGCCTCTGACATCAAGGACAGCGGGGAGAGCGGGAGAGGGCGAGGGAGGGAAAGGGCGGGGGACATATATCACCCAAGGCCAGGCCACCAGTGACCTGCTCCCCCCAGCCACACCCCACCTGCCTGCAGCTACCTCCCAGTAGTCCACTCAAATTATCAATCTATCAAGTGGATTAATCCACTGATGAGATACGACTCTCACGATCCAATCTTTTCACCTCTGACCATTGCTGCACTCATTGCCTGACGCATGAGCTCTTTGGGGGGATGTTTTTAGATGCAAACCATATAGCATCCGACCTAGCCTGACGGACCCGACTCCCTCAGTCCAGGTCCTCATCAGAAGATTTCGCCCCACAGTGCTCTGATCAGTCCTCAGAGATTCCACGCAGAGCCCTCACTTGGCGGAGCCTAAGTAACACCCCAGAACGTCAGGACTCGGTTTCAGTCCTATTAAAGGCTTTGTTCCCATAAAGATGCTAAATTCTATAGCTGGGCTTTATGGGCTCTCAGGGAAATGTCTGAGCAGAGTCGTGGAATCACACTGTTGTTTAGCACATTTGGGAGAACCTAACTCCAAACACAGTGATCTAAATGGCAGCACAGCAAATACATGTGTCACCATTCAGGAAATGGGGCTTTCTCTTCATGAGGCATTATTGTCTGTGTGATTCAATTTTAGGGATGCCTCACCCCAAACATCTTCTTCACTTAATAGTGGACTTGTGTCATTCACAGTGTATCCCTCTGTATAAAACCCTTTGGAGAGCAGTGTGGAGATTCCTCAGAAAACTTGGAATGGAACCACCATTTGACCCAGCTATCCCACTCCTTGGTTCATACCCACAGGACTTAAAATCAGCATACTACAGTAATGCAGCCACATCAATGTTTATAGCAGCTCAATTCACAATAGCTAAACTATGGAATCAACCTAGGTATCCTTCAATAGACGAATGGATAAAGAAAATCTGGTATATATACTCACTGGAATATTACTCAGCTTTAAAGAAGAGTGAAATTCAGCTATCTCAATGTTTGTAGCTGCGCAATTCACAATAGCTAGGTTGTGGAACCAACCTAGATGTCCCTCAGTAAATGAGTGGATTAAGAAAATGTGGTATATACGCACAATGGAATTTTACTCAGCAATAAAAGAAAATAAATTAATGGCATTTGCAGGTAAATGGATGAAGTTGGAAGACATAATGCTAAGTGAAGTTAGTCAGTCTCAAAAATCCAAGTACCAAATGTTTTCTCTGATATAAGGTGGCTATTTCAAAGTATTGTTGGATGGGGGTACATAGGAGGATTAGAGGAACACTAGAATGGTCAAGAGAAGGGAGGGTAAGGGAGGGAGCAAGAGGGAAGGGAGGGGAGAAAAGAAAAAAAAAAAAGGTGGTTGAATGAGATGGATACCATTTTCCTTAATGCATGATTGAAGACCTGAATTGTACGAACATACTTTGTATACAAACAGTTTATGTAAAAAGATACTAAATATATGCACTATGAGTTGTACATATTAAAAATTATAAAAATAAAATTAAAAAAAAAGAAGAGTGAAATTATGGTATTTGCCAGTAAATGGATGGAGTTGGAGAATATCATGCTTAGCGAAATAAGCCAATCCCACAAAACCAAAGGCCGAATTTTTTCTCTGATATGTGGATGCTAATTCACAATATGCCGGGGGGGGGGGGGGCACTAAAGAAGAATAGCGTTACCTTAGATTAGGTAGAGGGAAGTGAAGGGAAGCGAGGGCAGGGATGTGGGGATGGGAAAGATGTGGAATGAAACAGCCATTATTACTGTATGTATATATGTGACTGCATGACCAATATGATTCTGCAACATGTACACTCAGAAAAATGAGAAATTCTATTCCATCTATGTATGACCTATCACAGTGCATAAATGCATTCTACTGTCATGTATAACTAATTAAAACAAATTTAAAAATTTATTTTAAAAAACCCTTCCTGTGGTTAGGTAGCAGGCCCTCCTGGGAGGTCTCACTCTCCTGTCAGTCAGTGGAAGGTAGCAGCTGAGCAGAAAGAGGGATTGTAGGAAGGGGCTCCTGGGAAGGGCCATGGCACAGGAAGAACAGGCAGACTGTTCTAAATCCATCCATGGCACAATTTTGCAATTTTGGCTCCTTCGTACCCAGAGCCAAACTTGAAAGTATTTGCCACCTGTAGGGACAGTGACAACTATGGCTTCATGTCCACTTGGCAAAGAAAGGGCCAAGAAGAAAGTGGGACCACAGGAAAAATACAAAAACAAAACTCTTATGTTGCTGGTGGGGAGGGAAAATGGCGTTGCAAGGTGGAAAACAATCTGGTAGCTCTTCACAAAAGGGAAATAAGGACTCACCGTGTGATCCAGCAACTGTGGCATGGTTACAGACACAAAAGGATTAGAAACAGAGGCTCAGAAATATCTGTATACTTATATTCATAGCAGCAGCAGCAGCAGCATGGATAGCCCAAAGGAGGAAACAACCCAAATGTCCATGAATATATAAACTAGGTAAACAAAATGGGGCACATGCATGTAATGGAATATTACTCAACCTTAAAAAGGAATGGAATTCTGATACGTGCTACAGTGTACATGAACATTGACAATATCAATGTTAAGTGAAAAATGCCAGACACAAAAGGCCAAATACTGGATGATTCCACTTCAGTGGGATCCTTAGGATAGTTATATTGTTAGAGACAGAAAGCAGAACAGGGGTTACCAAGGGTTGGAGGGAAGGAAGAATGGAAGTTACTGTTAGATGGGTACAAACTTTCTGTTTAAGATTAATAAGTGCAGCCGGGCGCGGTGGCGCACGCCTGTAATCCCAGCACTTTGGGAGGCTGAGGCAGGAGTATCACAAGTTCAAAGCCAGCCTCAGCAATGGCGAGGCCCTTAGTAACTCAGTGAGACCCTGTCTCTAATAAAATACAAAAAAGGGCTGGGGATGTGGCCCAGTGGTCAAGTGCCCCTGAGTTCAATCCCCAGTACCCCCCCAAAAAAAAAAAAAAAAAAAAAAAGATTAATAAGTGCTGGAAATATATTGTGGTGACGATTGTACAACAATGTGAATGAATTAAAACCCTGAATTATATATTTTAAAATGGTTATAATGGCAAATTCTATGTTATATATATTTGGCAACAACAACAATAACAACAAAACACCTTAAAGGGGAAGAAAAGAAATTTGGTGGCTGAAGAGCAGGTTTTCTTTCTCTTTATTCTAGGAATGTAGTTACAATCAAGGTTCAGATTAGAACAGAAGTCAGGCTAGTCTAGGTCGTGCTAGGTAACAAGCATTCCTTACATTTCTCCCTCATGCTTCATGTCCAGCATGGGTTGTTAGAGGGGTGACTTGGTCAGCTTTTTCACTACTGTGACCAAAAGAACTAACGAGAACAATTTTAGAGGAGGAGAAGTTTGGTGCTCATGGTTTCAGAGGTCTCAGTTCATACATGAACTCTGAGCCGGAGGTGAGCAAGGGCGTGACAGAGGAGAGCCACCAGGCAGAGAAGCAGCCACTATCTACCAAGAAGCAGAGACACAGCTCCACTCACCAGGGATAAAACTTACAATCCAAAGTCACACCCCTAGCAGCCCCTCTCCTCCAGCCACAGCCTTCCTCCAGCCACAGTCACCACCCAGTTAATCCATTCAACTGGATTAATTCACTGATTGGGTTAATGGCTTTATGACCCAATCATTTCACTTCTAAACGTTCTTGCATTGTCTCATACATGAGCTTTTGGCGACACCTCACATATAAACCACAACAGGACCTCATCCTACTCTTTCAGGGACCCCAGCCTACAGGACAGCACGTGTCAGAAGGAAAAGGATGTCCGAAGGTCTTCCAACCAGAAAGTGAATGCTTTGGTTTGGACATGACCCATGAAACTTCTGCTCAAAATTCTTTGGCCAGACTCGTCCCATGTCCTACTGAAGGCTTGGGTATGCAATCTGAACATGTCCTCAGAAGGGGGACCGGCGGAAGGTTTTGGCCAGTGGCACTAATGATCACTACAGAAGGAAATGATGTCTCCATTCCCTTTGAAATTGAGAATGTCCTTCTGCTGGTCCTCTGTCTTAGTCAGCTTTTTCACTGCTGTGACTAAAGGACCTGACCAGAACAATTGTAGAGGAGGAAAGGTTTATTTGAGGGCTCACGGTTTCAGAGGTCTCAATCCACAGATAGCAGGCTCCATTCCTCGGGGCTCAAGGTGAGGCAGAACATCATGGTGGAGGGAAGTGGCTCACGTAATGATCAGGAAGCAGAGAGACTACACTCCCCAGATACAAATATAGACCCAAAGCCACGCCCCAATGCCCACCTCCTCCAGCCACACCCCACCATTCAGTTGCCACTCAGTTAATCCCCATCAGGGGATTAAATCACTGATTGGGTTAAGACTCTCACAACCCAATCATTTTTCCTCTGAACCTTCTTGCATTATCTCACACGTGAGCTTTTGGGGGACACCTTACATCCAAACCATAATACCCTCCAACCATCAAGTCACTTATTCATTCCACAAACCTTTTTGAGGGTCTGTAATACTGACAGGGCCTTCTCTGTGACCTGATCACTTCTTGACATCACAGATGGTATCTGGGTCCACCAAGGAAAGTGCCGGTCTCCAAGTCACCAAGGCTTAATTCTGCAGAGGGGTGTGTGGGTCTTTGGTGGAGTGATCCTCTCTCCTCAAGTCACCCGGGAAACGGCTTCTTCAGGACTCACCAAAGATGTTCTCCAGCTACTTCATGCAATGACTGAAGCCACCAAGCTTTGAGGATCCTTTGGTCACCCAGGGAGGAGGCAAGCTCCCAGAGCCAGTCATGCCCATGCCTGCCCTGCAGGAAGAGGCATAGGAATCCCTCCCCAGCAGCCTTGCATTTGGAATCTTGAGCAAATGCTGACTTGGGGGCACAGCTTTGTGGCTCCATGGGACAGTGCTGGACTTTGCAGCTGAACACCCCCCCACTTCCTTCTCTCAGCCTTCCACTGTGTCCTCTGGAACCTTCATTCCACTGCAAAAAAAGGTCCCCTGCATTCATTCATTTTTTTCAGGAGGCATGCAGTGTTTCCCACGTGCCAGGTGCTATTCTAGACGCCAGAGACACAGCAGTGAACAAGACCGACGACTGTCCCCACGGAAGCGTTGCCGTAGTCCACAGGTGAAGACGCTAAGGTGAGGCGGTGGGGATGAGATGTGCTTAGAAGGTGGGTGCTGTAGTCAGCTTCTTCACTGCTTTGAGTAAAGGACCCGACCAGCACAACTGTGGAGAAGAGGAGGTTTATTTAAGGGCTCACAGTTTCAGAAGGCTGGCGCCATTTCCTGGGGCTTGAGGTGAGGCTGACATCATGAAGAGAGAGAGTGGCGGAGGGAAGCAGCTCACTTCCCGGTGATCAGAAAGCAGATACAAATACGCCCTAATTAGCCACTTCCTCCAGCCACACCCCACCTGCATCCAGTTACCACTCAGTTAATCCCACCAGGGATTAATTCACCGATTAAGTTAAGGCTATGACCCAATCATTTCTCCTCCACACTTTGCATTGTCTTACGCGTGAGCTTCTGGGGGACACCACGTCTAAACCGTAACAGTGGGTATGTCACCCTTCCCAACATTCTTCCAGACACTCTCATCCCACCCAAACGAAAACCTCCATGATTAATCGCTTTCCCTAAATGTCCTGCTCTGTTGTTCCTCTCAGCAAAGGGCTGCCTACCCCTTCACAGAGGAAATGGAGGCTGCAGGTATAAAACTCTCCGGACTCCCATCATCTCCCTACTGTGACCCACGTGGACATCCATCACCACCTCCTTCCCGCCAGTCTCCATTCAAGATGAAGCTCTGTCCTCCAACTCGACCTCCTCCCACCTTCCAAATCCAAGACTTCTCCCAGCATCCTTTGGGTTCTCTTGAATTCTTCAAACTCACCTTTCCTCCATAGTTTTAATCACACCCAAGATGGTCTTCCTTTATAAATTAGCATATAAAATATTTAAAAGATGGATTTTTCAAATCAATTTGAGAAGCAGTTGTTCTTTGATAGGTGATAAGGAAACTGGATTCATGGCAGGAGGAGGGGGATAGAAAATCTTATCTCACATTATTCAGCAAGATAAATGTGTGATGAATTAGAATCTGCAAGAAAAAGCATAAAACAAAAAAAAAATATCTGAAGAAAACAAGAAGTAATCTGTGATGGGTAGGTTGTAAGACAAACAAGAAGCAATAATGGAAAATATTTCCAGACTTGATGATTGAAAATCATATAGTTATGTATGATAAAAGGTACCATAAACAGATATAAAAAATGATAGAAGACAATGCTTGTGACACAAACAACTGAGAGGGATAATGTCCTAAATATACAAAGAGTCCCCACAAATCAATAAAAATGACTGATTTATTTTTAATGACAAAGGACATAAACAGATAATTCTCAAAAGAAGAAATCAAAATGAACAACATGTACATAAAATGTGCTCAAAGATACCATTTCCTAACCCCCTCTTTTCTTCCTTTCAATACCAACCATTTGAAGCAGCAAGATGATCTAATCATTGTGCCCACTTTGTCTACACTCCATTGTAGTAGAGTCTGACTTGAAGTCACTGTAGCAAAGGCACCAAGGAAACTAACTGGCTTTCTGGAAGGACCAGGTATATTGGGGAAACAAGAACACTGTTTCAGGGGCTGGGGTTGTGGCTCAGCGGTAGAGCACTCGCCTAGCACGTGCACGGCCCTGAGTTTGATCCTCAGCACCACATAAAAATAAATAAATAAAGGTATTGTGTCCAACTACAACTAAAAATCTAACTATTAGAAAAAAAAAAAAAGAACACTGTTTCACTGGCACCAGAGGCTTGGTGGGGCTTGGGTGGAGTGGAGCAGGTCACGGAGACAGAGACGAGAGTGGAGAGGTGCTCTGGGACCTGATGGGGCTCTGGGGCAACATGCTCATCCTTTCAGGGGAAGCTGACGTTAGCTCCTGCTGTGACCACAGGACAGAAGGCCAACACTGGAGGCAGAAAGGCCCACCAGCAGGCTGTTGCCGTTGTCCCAGTGGAAATAGTGTGGAGCAGAAGTATGGACTTTGTCCAACAGAGGAAAGACGGGACGGGGTGCAGCTCTGAGGGCGTGGTCTCAGAGGAAAGAGGGGAGCCTGCGTGGGGACCAGGAGCTGGGGGAGACCCCAAGAGGCTCTCACGATGATGATGAGGGCCCTGGCCTGGGGACAACTGGAAGGGATGATTATTCATTCACAAGACCTTCTTATTAACACCCGGATTGGTTTTAGGTCTTGAAGAAAGACCAAGAGAAGAAATCACTAATTGGTAAGGTTCTCCCAAGGGTCTGTCTGCATATGATACACAACAATAAAAGAGAATATGGATGTTTTTTAGAAAGTATTATTTGAGAAGACACTCGACCAAAAAATAAATCCAAATGAGCTATTGTATGCCCTATAAAGTGAGTCTTTAAATATTTTATAGCGTCCCTCTTCCCCCAAACACAGTTTTTATAACCCGGCAGACACTCTTTGAGCCACGAAGTCTCTCTGCAGCCGGGTCCCGTCCAGCGAGGGTCTGACCCAGCGACAGCCTTGGCACCGAGTGCTCCTCTGGCTGCAGCATTGATTCCTCCCTCCACCCCTACCCAGCTGGGAGCCCTCCTGAAAGAACAATGGATTTATAATGTGAACAAAACAAAGGAGCCGGCAACGAACAGCTCTTGGAAATAAGTAGGTCAAGACGCAATCAATTTCCAAATTTAAAATTGTGTTTGAAAAATGTACCTTTAATACAGGAGCCTGCTCTAGCCCCGTGGGGTAAAGCAAGTAGAGTTGAAAGATCCTGAGCGGCTGTTTTCTCAGGTAGCCTGAAGTTTACCCTGGAGGTTAAGCAATAAAATGGAAACAAAAATAATTTAACAGTTTTGCAGTTAGTT
The DNA here is from genome assembly GCA_025594165.1 of Tamias sibiricus. Taxonomy (NCBI): domain Eukaryota; kingdom Metazoa; phylum Chordata; class Mammalia; order Rodentia; family Sciuridae; genus Tamias; species Tamias sibiricus. The sequence continues at coordinate 31,391,583 of CM046672.1, forward strand.
GAACCCAGCGACGGCTCCCTAAATAGCTTTCACCTTCCTGAAGCTTGCCATCCTCGTAAAGCTACAAGATGCATTTCAAAGCTATGAATTTGCTAAATAGAACTTCATTTCCTCTTCTTATTAGAGGTAATTAAATTTATTAGACGTCAGTAAAAGCCTTGTAAACAGAAAATATGAATGCTTATAAAAGTCTGCCCTTTCTTTTCAACCTAATAATTAAGATGCAACGAGAAAGTAGCTAATAAATGGCTCATAATTTATGAGGTGCCATTCACCCCGAATCTGAGACATATTGTGGCGGTATTAAACACTGAAATGAAAATAATACCCACTGAAACACATTATTTATTAAATACATAACTACTTGGAGAAATAAACACATCACATAAAGAACCTGATATTTCTGATGGAAACAGTATATACATCATCTCCTGCTCTGGATCTACGACCCATCCAGTCAAATTCTTAAATCAAAGTCACAACTTGTTTAAATGCAAACTGCCCGTGGCAGCCCAGCAAGCCCCAAATTTCCACTAGACCTTCACCTTGATATCAGTTTTCAAAGACAGAGTCACTGTGGAGGTTTTTCATTAATACTGTTTTTAACATTCTCAAAAGCAAAGAACCACCCCCACCCCCAGCAAGTATTAGAGAAGCAGAAACAGAAGAGAAGGAAAGGAAGAGAGAGTCTCACAAGAACAGTTAGCATTCAAAATTAAGGAAAAAAAAAGTCCCACCCTCCAATGCACATGGATTTTAGAATTAACTGCAGATTTGAAGACCTGCCCCCCAATGATGTTCACTAACTCCAAATGGAAGTCTGGGTTTTTTTTTTTTTTTTTTTTTTTTTTTTTTTTTTTTTTTTTGCATTTTATCAATAGTCCAGCTAAAATTTGTGCTTTGAAGTCTTTAGAATAAATGATCATGGAACCTTTAGATATTTCATATTTCATTGATTCAAAGGTGTTTCTGCTGTAAGGTACCCCACTATTTTATGCATCACTAAGAAAGAGAAACTAAAACACGGCCCATCAAATGACAGCATGCCATCACTGTGAGGGGTACCCTGACATCAGAGATGCTAGAACTGTGAAAAACAACTCACCTTAGAATCTGCAAAACACAACCCGCAAAACTAGGCAAGGTAAAGATCAATATCAATCTTGAAACTATTATCTTGGTTATGGTATGTGAATAATAAAGTTGTTAGTGAAAAATGTCATGTTGAACTTAATGTTGAAAAATCCTAACATTCAGTTTTGTAGAGAGTGGTCAATAAAGGGCTCACGTCGAAGGTGACATTTGAAAGAGGAAAGATGGAAAGGAAGAGTGAGCCAGTTGCATAGAAATCTGGGAGAAGACTACCAGCAGAGCAGAGAGCAAGTGCAAAGGTCCTGCGGTGGGTGGGTGCTTGGTGCAGGAAGCCAGACTGATGGGTACAGGGAGAGGGTAGGGGGCTGGAGTATGTGGAGAGGGTCATGGAAGCTGGAATCCGGGAGTTGGCAGCACAAGCAGAGTTTCTTCTGATTTTCTATGAAGTTGAGCAAAAAGATTTTGAATATATGTGTATTTTTTAATTTAGGGAAGTGGGGTTATCCATCCATTCCACTCCCAAATCCTACCTTGGTAGTTTCTAGAAGAGTAAAAAAAAAAAATCAGCTTGCCTTGGCATCTCTGCTGTCCCCTCAGGTAGGCACCTCACACACAGATGCCACAGTCCCAGACAGCCCCCATCTCCCTCCATCACAGCCTTTCCAGAGGTGGCAGTCCGTCACGTTGCTCCAAGCGCTGGAGGGCCGGGACCACTGTCAGAGGGCGGGAACCTTGAGAAGGTGCCTTTGTTTTTTCTCAGGGATCAGGAATTGCCCCCTTTTATACAAATAATGGTCAGGCAGCAGCTCCCCATCCCCTCCCACTACCCAGCACCAAAGAAAAACAGCACCCAGCACCAAAACCCAGGTTTCTCATTCAATAAGACTAGTTGGCATTTCTGAGCAGGGACTAGGGGGCTCTGTGTTGTGGTTTGTGCATTTTTTCTTTATCCTCAGGCAACGCTGTTGTGGATGCGGATAATAGCCCCATTTTATAGAAGGGAAATTGGGCAGAGAGAAATCAATCGACTTGCTTATGGCCGTGCTGTGTGAGTGTGTGTGTGAGTGTGTGTGTGAGTGTGAGTATGTGCGTGTGTGTGTGAGCGTGTGTGTGTGTGACTGTGAGTGTGTGTGAATGTGAGTGTGTGTGTGTAAATGTGTGTGAGTGTGTGCACGTGTGTGTGCGTGTGAGTGTGTGTGAGTGTGAGTGTGAGTGCGTGAGTGTGTGTGCGTGTGTGTGAATGTGAGTGTGAGTGTGCGCGTGTGTGTAAATGTGTGTGAGTGTGTGTGCACGTGTGTGTGCTTGTGAGTGAGTGTGTGTGCGCGTGTGAGTGTGTGTGTGTGTGTGCATGAGTGTGTGTGCGTGTGAGTGTGTGTGTGAGTGTGTGTGCGAGCGTGTGAGCGTGTGTGTGTGCGCGCGCGCGTGCGTGGGCAGTATGGGCCTAGACTCCGGCTGCGATGTACCCCAAAGCTCTGGAGTCTCACCGCTGTGCTCTCGTGCTTTGCTCCCCAATGGCGACCTCAGTCTCAGCGGGCAGGTCTGGGACCTTCTGAGGGAACCAATGTCGACGAAATGGAAAATGCTGCCAAAGCCACGCTGGGGGAGACGGAGGTGAGACGCTCAGGCCCTGGAGCCAGGTCGTCTGGCTTTGAATCTCACCTTTGCCAGCTCTTAGCTTTGTGACCTGGAGCACGCCACTTAGCCTCTCTGCGCCTAAATGTCGTCACCTGAAAAATGGAGACTAAAAGCAAGTCACCCTCCCGTGGGGAGGCTGGGGACCTACGTGAGACGGCCGCGGGAGGCACTCAGCACTCGCCCGCGTGGGAGGACCTCCGTGAAGCCGCGTGGTGGCGGTGCTCCACGGCTACCCCTGAAGTCCCGTGGGTGGGCTTCTGGAGAGCGAGAGATCAGGAGGGTTCTGACCGCACCAGCGGATTAATCCACTGTGGCTGTGTGGACTCAGGGGAGGTGGGACCTGGCTGAAGGAAGTGGGTCCCGGGGGGACGCCCTGGGTGGGTTTTGTTCTCCCTGGGCCCTTCCCCCGCGCTCCGCTTCCTGCCGCCCTGAGCTAAGCGGCTTTCCTGGCCCATGCCCCTCCGCCACCGAGTGCTGCCTCAACTCAGGCCCAGAGCAGTGGAGCCTGCCAGCTGCGGACCGAGGCCTCTGAGACCGAGAGCCCAAACAGACCTTTCCTCCTCTAAGTCGCTCTTGTCAGGTATTTTATCACAGCAACAGAATCCTGATACAACAGTACACACCCGTAAGTCCCAAATATGTCTAGCTGACAGGCCACTTCAGATGACCGACACCTGACCCTTCTCAAAGAGTCTCACCCCAACCAATGGCAGATGGCTTGCTTCTGGCAGCATTTGTGAGGGTACAGCAGCGAGAGACAAGTCACTTGTTCAAAGGACAGAGTGTGAGAGCATCTTTGTACCTCAAGAGAGGAGTCCCACCTTGGGGGAGACCCAGGTGTGAAATCACGTCCGTGGAAGTTACCAGAACCCCCAGGGGGCTCCATGCTGATGGCTGGCATGCTGCCTTTCTGGCCTGGCCATATATATATATATATATATATATATATATATATATATATATATATATATACATATATATATATTTTTTTTTTAGTTGTAGATGGACACCATAGCTTTATTTTATTTGTTTATTTTTATGCGGTGCCTGGGATCAAACCCAGTGTCTCATGCATGTTGGGCAAGCGCTGTACCACTGAGCCACAACCCCGGCCTCTCTGGCCTGGCTTTTATTTGGTGTTTGGAATAATGAAAGATCTACAGGAAGTTACAAAATAAATAAATAAAAATAAAATGGGCAGGAAGTTCCTGTGTACTCTTCAGACCAGTTTTCCCTGCAGAAATACGATGGAGTTATCAAACCTGGGGAACTGATGGTCCTTGCTTTAGATTTCACTAATGTTTTATTCACACATGCAGGTGCACATGCATACATGATTTTATCATATGTTGGATGTGTGCAAACACTACCATAATCAAGACACCGAACGGTTCCATCAACATACAGGTCCTTTGTGCTGTCCCCCCATGCCTATTCTTGGGCACCCACAAATCTGTTTTCCAACTCCATATTTTAGTTATTTCAGGGTCATATAAATTGAATTATAAATTGAATCATACAGTATGTAACCATTGAGATTCATCCGATAATCAGTCCCCCCTCTGTCACTGAGAGCCTTCCGTTGTGCGGCTATACCAGCGTTTGGCCACTCTCCTATTAGAGGACCCTTGGTTCTTTGCAGTTCGAGGCTGTTATGACTAAATCTGCTACGAACACTCGTGCCCAGGTTTTGTGTGACCGCAGGTTCACATCTCTGGGGCCAACACCAAGAGTGCCACGCTGGTGATGTGCACGGTGCAGGTTTAGTTTTATAAGAGGTCACCAACTATTTTTCCAAATGGCTAACCCTTGACATTCTCACCAGCCACATACGAGTGACCCAGCTTCTCTACATCTTCACCGGCATGTGGTGGTGTCTGTCACATGTTCACAATGACAGCCACTCTCCTGGGCGTGTGGTGACGTCTCGTTGTGGTTTCAGTTGCGTTTCCCTGTGGCACATCTTCCCGTGAGCTCATTGGCACCTGCTTGTCCTCTTGGGTTGCAGGTCTGGACAGTTTTCATCCCGTGCTGGGGTGGACTGCTGCTCTCTGGTTGGGTGCCTGGTGACACACCCGGCTTCTGCTTAGGAGACTTATGGTAACGGCCCAGCTGACGCTCCCACCGCCCGCCCACGCTCCCGGGCGTTCCGGGTCCACTCTGGGGCCGGACTCCTTATTCTGTTTTGCCCTTTCGTAGGTGCTTGCTGATCACAGGCAGCTGAATTCTCAAGCGAACTGGCAACAATATGGCTCCACTGTCCTTGCAGCCTGCAGACCCCCAGCCAGCGGGATTTGAATCAGTCTTGCCAACCCACGCCCAATGCCCCCAGTCGGTGACCCCTGAGCTTTCCCAGCCTTCTGTCAGCCTCCGTGGACCAAAGTGGTTGATCTTTTGTGATTTGCTCTTGGAGTTTTGCTGACCCGGATCCAATCACCAAGCACCATGTGACTTAGCAGAGCCCTCCCTCCACCCCAAGGCCTTGCTCGTTCCTTCCTTGGGGTGCATCCCCAGCCCCCTTAACCCCACACGAAACCAAGGCCTTCTGTGGATCCTGCCGCCACGCCTGGACCAGCACCTCAGGCACCTCAGTGCCTCTTCGATCACGTGTCCCTTTGGGACAAAAATTCTCCCGAGCCCAGTGTGGAGCCAACACCCTGTCAAGTTTTGTCCTCTGACCTGTAGCTAAGGTTCCACCATGGCCACCACCAGCTCAACCTGACGCAGTGCCAGAGCCAGGAAAACCTGGGGACGTGGTACCAGAGCAGCGGGTGGCTGGAACAAGGGTGAGAAGCACCTTTTGGGAGGTGACGTTGGAGAGAGGCTGTGGGTGTTTCACCTGCCCTAGAAGCTATTCTCAGAGAGTCCAGGCGGAAGACAGAGCTCTCCAAGGAGCGGATGGGAATGACAGGTTAATTTCACTCCAGCAAATCATCAGCCAACAGATGTTTATTGAGCACCTGCTGTATGCCAGATAAAAGTTAGTTGGAGACAGCTAATAAAAGTATGAACGATTTGGGGAATATGGAGTGTTATTACTATGGAAAACAATAAAATGGAAGCAAAGAAATGATCCTGTAAAGCTTGCCATGGACTCCTTTATAGTCTAATGTGGAAACCAAATTTGACATGTAAAATTGTATTCATAAGCACCTGTTAAGAGAACCAATAAAAACGACCTGCGTGGAGTGACTTACAAGTGACTCGAGGACTCCCGCGGCAAGAGAGGCAGGGTGGAAGTCAGGACTCAAGACAGCCCTGGGGACCATGGACTGCAGAAGCTGCGTGCAAAGTTTTCACGGGGTTGAAAGAGCAGAATGGCCCACAGGAGTTGGAGAAGAGAAGGACCCAACAGACAGCGAGGTTCACCGTGCCACTGACTCACCGTGGGATTCGTAGTTGCAGTTATAATGAGCAATTTAGAATTTCTCAGCAGAAACTCTGAGAGCCAGGGCCTTCTGGGGAATAAGTCAAAGGCTGGCGTGCGAAGCAGCTGTGTTTTACTGACTCTTTATAATGACATGCCCTCCCCTCCGAAAAACGCAGAATCTTCAGATGACCATCTCTCTTAATGAAGCATTTGAATGATCTTAGCAGTGTTGGAGGGCCAGGGCTCAGAAGCACTGGAGGAAGATCCTCCGCCTGTCTGTCTAGCCGTTCCACAAGGAGACCAGGCCGCTGCCTGCCAATCTACCCTCTGACGAGAGGCCTGGAGGTGAGAGCCAGGGGGTAGCTCTCCACCCTCCTGGCACGGCTTCCCGGGACCCCTCACTACCTGACGATTTAGGCCTTAATTCAGGCGGAGCCTCAGGCTTTGCTCCTGACTCTACTTTTCTTCTTAATAGCTCTTTGGATAGTTTTTTTCCTCATGTTTTTTGGTCTATTTTGATTGAGATGCCATGAAAATATTTATCACTGTAATGTATATGCATGGAGGAACGACTCAGGACCAGATAGGATGCTGATCACTTAACATGCAGGATCACTAAACCTCTTCTGTAAAGGGCCCAAGACTGACTGCTTGAGACTCTGTGAGCCCTGCCATCCATTGTGACCCCTCAGCTCTTGGCTGTAATCTTGAGAAAGCAGTCACAGATAATGTGTAAACAAATGGGTAGGGACTATGTTCCAATAAAGCTTTATTTTCATCAAAACAGGTGGGGGCCGGATTTGGCTGGGTACTGTACTCTGTTGGCTCCTGTTCTAGACTTTACTGTCTGATTTTCTCCTGACCTGCCAGCATTTTGAATGATGAACCCGGGCTTCTTTGATTTTTGTATCCTGGTCTGTGAATACTGATGACTTGCCAGGGTAATTAAAAGTCACCAAAACTTGGTTGCGTTTTGTAACCCAAAAGAGAAAAAATAAAAAAATAATGGCCATACAAATTTTTTTCTAGTCTAACAAATTTTTTCCTTTCTGAGCTAAGATTTTGGAGATGGGGAGACCATTCCTGTAAGTGACCTGGAACTATCTTCAACAAACCTTTCGTTTATTTGGGAGGTGAGTTCAAGGATGTTCATATTCTTCTCCTATCGGGATGCACACCAGAAACTTGAAACCCAGTTTCTTTAACACATGTTAAATAATCTGGCCTTCAATTGTCCCCTCTATAAAGTGGGTGTGATGTTTAAAAACTTCTTTGGGATTTTTTTTTTTTTTTTTTTTTTTGGTACCAGGGATTGAATTCAGGGGCACTCGACCACTGGGCCACATCCCCCCAGCCTTTTTTTGTATTTTATTAGAGACAGGGTCTCACTGAATTGCTAAGTGCCTCGCCATTGCTGAGGCTGGCTTTGAACTGGCGATCCTCCTGCCTCAGCCTCCCAAGTGCTGGGATTACAGGCGTGCGCCACCTTGCCTGGCTTCTCTTTGGGATATTTGCTTCTTTGGTCCATCAGCTCTCCCATTCTGTACGAAAATGGGAAACTGAAGGAACCGGAAATACTGATCAAGGACAGGGAAGGACAGGGCCTGGTGTTTCTGGCACAGAGTGTGGTATTTAGGAAGGCACCAACAAGTGTCTGTAAGATGAAGCCATTCGACCCAGGTGGAAGAGTCCTCACCACCAAGAGCTGGCAATATGGCAGCCGACCATGCTGCCTTGCCTGGGTCCTCGCCGGGCTCTTCCACAGCATCATTGCTCCAGGGAGGATGCCCGACCCAGCCGCATTTCTGTGGCATCGTGCTGGGCACCGAGTTTGGCCGGCCCCATGCTGTCAAACTCACTCCGATTTCGGCCTCAGCTGGGCTTCATGCCTTCAGAAAAATTTGTCCCTCTGTCTTTCACTGGCGGTCCTTGGCAGGGATGCCTCTCCCATTCTGCACGCACAGCTCACTTCATGGGCACAAAGAAATGGCAGAAAGATTGTGTGTGTGTGGGGGGGGGGGCACCGAACAACCCAGCCGAGTCTAAACCTTGGGAAATCGAACAGGGCCTGCGTCCCTTTGAAAACTATATGCAGACGAATCTGGCCCAAGTGAAACCATGCTTCTCACAGAGGACTGGAGACAGCAAATGGGGCCTTAGTCATACACAGTTAGTCTCAAACTTATGTTGCTGCTCACAGGGAGAAATCAATGTACAGTATATTAAAAACAATCACTGCGGCCCTTAAATGATCCAATAGTTTAGCTTTGAATGCATTCAAGCTAATGAGGGCTTTAATGGCTTCTGACAGATCGTTCCATTGATCAAGGGCATGTATGAAGTACTCTGCCTACTAAGCTCTGTTTTGATTTTGAGAAAAGAAAACGAAACGTCCGTGGTAAACAGGGCTTGATTGTTCCCATGTTCGCTGGGATACCTCTCAGCCTGACCCTGGCCGGGAGCAGAGGCAGGAGGACACTGGGAATCCTATATACCTGGCTTGCTCGTTCCGACTCTAATCAGAGTGTAATCAAGTGGAAATCTCTGTCTGAAGAGTTGGGGGACAGGGGAAGGAGGGAGACCAGAGCTCCAGTTTACTGTGTGGGATAAGTTACCAGCCAGAGCCTTCGGTGCCCTGAGAAGTCGGTTTGCTTCTGGTGGGGCTCGGGGTTTGGTAAGTTAAACGTGCTTCCTCCAGAGCGGTGAAAGGGAACGTGGGCTTTTCAGTGGGGGACAGTAGTTTTGCAAAGGAGCAGATGAAAACGGGCTCCCTCTCCCTGTGTGTTTGAGGACCCAAGGTCATTTCCCCAAGTGTGGAACATTCCTGAACTCAGCATTGGCATTTTTTTTTTTGCAGGATATATGGAGTCTGTAAACATACAAGAGGAGCCCTTAATTATTCTTGGTCAAGAGGTGCTTTGGCTGCTTGTGGTGGCCTCAAGAGTGAGACATACGCCCACCCTGTCTCGCCCGCCTTGCCTTGTTGGAAGTCAGACACAGTCAGACACGCTGCAAATTCTTCCACTGGCCACAAACAGGATTAAACTGGTTTCATTGGTATTATTACAAGCAGCCCCCACCCTTGGACTTACGTAGGGCTTTGTTGTTTACGATGCCCTTCCAAATGCCACCTCTATCAGGGACACGTGCAGAGGCACAGAGCCGGTGAGTTTTTCCTGTGGGTTGCTCCAGCTTCTGGTCCTTCTATCTCCTTGTCTAGGAAGCTGGGAAGGGGAGCAGGGTGCCTTGCAAAACTGCCACCATGAAGGGAGTGATCACCTGTGACCTTTACCGCCAGGACAGATTACGCAGAGGTGCTTCATGCCACAGTCCCCAACCAAGGGGGTCAGAATGACTCTGAGCACACAGGGGTCCAGAGCCACTTACTTTTCTGAACTTCTCCAAGACTGGCCTTGACCTCTCTGCACCCCCTCTGTGAGGCACAGTGTCCATCCCAGGCCCGCACTTAGCATCGCTCGGCAGGAAGCTGCCGGCATTTACAGATTAGAAACAAAGGGAAAGCCAGGAGCGAGAGCTGCAGCACTTCATTTGTATTGGTGCCATGTTTAGTCGGTGGCTTTTGTAAAATTGATGAATTTTGTCTAAAGGCAAGTGCAGACAGGCAAACAGATCTGTATCTGCTGTTATCCATTTAGCTTGACACACATGTGCAGAGGAACTATTTTACCTCGATTCTTTCAAGACTGATGAAAAGTAAATGCAAACAAAGTCATGAACTGCATCATTGGAAAAGAATCACTGAATCTAATGCTGGAAGTTAATTAATGCTTCCCTCCCCTTGGAATAGACGGACCCTGCTGCTTAGACATTCAGAGTCAATAAACAATTGTTGTACACAGATCATCCATTAGAAGGGGATGGCAAGAACTTTTTTTTTTAAAGCAAATCTAAAATTGCAAAGGGCGACCTAATCCCGCCGTAGTAATGGGAGTGCTAAGGAATCATTTTTCATAATATCTTTTTTAGAAAATGTTCCAGGCCATCTGCCTGGGAAACACACACACACACACACACACACACACACATACACACACACTCTGAAGAGCAAATGGAATAATAAGGGATAGTAACACGTTATTTTTCTTAAGCAAACCCACAGCGATGACTATTGACTATTTTGGTTGGGATAACACTGATCATCATAATTTGTATATACTGAGTGGTTACTAAGTACCGGACATGATGTGAGTCCTTAACATGATGTATGATCCCAGGGGACAGAGCGGTCTGATGAGCAAAGCAGGCATTATCATCGTCCCCATTGTATCTACGAGGACTGGAGTGCAGAGAGGTTAAGCAATTTGCCTGCGTCACAGAGCTCTAACTTTCATCACAGGAAACCAGGCATTTTGGGGGCATTTTGCACGGATGTTAGCTTCCTGAATCTGCACACCCTACATGACAGTGACATTACCATTTCGCCCATTTTGTAGATGAGGAAACAGAAATTTGAAGGGGTGGGTAGCTTTAGAGTCACCCAGAGATCCAAGACAGGACAAACCCAGCAGCCGGAAGCCTCTGCTGCCCCTAGGAGTCCGAAGATCTGGGAACTCTGATGACCATTCACAGGACTGATAAAGCAGCAAGTGCACAGGAGACTAGTTTTTGTTTTAGGAGAATGTAGGTCAGATATCGGGAAGAACTTGCCCCTGCAAGGTCCTGAGAGGGTGAGAATTGAATGGTGTGATGAGAAGGTGCTGAAGGGGTGGAGGACCGGGGGTCTGGCTGAGCAGCAGTCTTGTCCCTCCAGGCTGCAGCAAGTACCCTGGGGGTCACTCAAGCCTTCTTCTTGTTCATATGAAAGAAATAGTTCCCCGGGCGTGGTGGTGCTCGCCTGTAATCCCAGCTTCTAGGGAGGCTGAGGCAGGAGGATCTCGAGTCCAAAGCCAGCCTCAGCATCTTAATCAGGCCCTAAGCAACTCAGTGAGACCCTGTCTGTAAATAAAATACAGAATAGGGCTGGGGATGTGGCTCAGTGGTCAAGTGGCCCTGAGTTCAACCCCCCTGCCCCCTGTAAAAAAAAAAAAAAAAAAAAAAGAAAAGAAAAGAAAAGAAAAAAAGAAATGGACCCTTAGACACTTTCTTGGAGTTTCCATGGCTCTGGTTCTGAAAGATCCTGGAGCGTCTCCAGTGAGCAAGAGAAGCAGGGCGTTCCTTTCCCCGACAACCAGGAAGCCTGCCTCCCAAGCACACGGCAGCCACGGGTGCCCTTGTCATCCTGCGGGAAGTCACCGTGGGCTGGCTGTCCTCTGCCTCCCCACCTCGTCCTCCTAGAGCCGCCCGCCCAGCTCTCCCGCAGCCGCAGTCCTCATGACACGCCCGTGCCTTCCCTCCCCCTTTATGGTTGTCAAATTGATTTCACCACTGCGATACCTATGGCTCCCAATGAAACTTAATTAAAAATACCATTTAATCACAAAGTAACAAAGGCAAACTGGATAAGCGGCATTACCACTTCAGCGCGTTTTAATCCGCACTGCTTCGCTCCGTCTGAATCTGTTCGGATGGAAATTGCCTTTTCAAATCAGAATCCCCTGGTCTTCCATGCGCTTGCCGCTGACAGATCTCCAAAATAAACAGTATTTAGCGTGGCATGGATCCAAATGTATGCAATTTGCCCAGTGGTAAAATCAGCCTTAACTAGAACAGGGGGAAAAAAAATAAAAGTTGCATTCGAAAATACCTTCCCTGCAAACACAGAAACCCTCGGAACCAGGGGCATCCGTCAGGCCGGGCCTGTGCAATCTCGTCTCTAGCATCCCTCGATGCACTTAGTGATGGATTTAAAAGCTTATTACTAAAATTGTGTCACAAGCGATGCCATGACCCTGTTCTTTTCTTTCCTGTCTAAAAAACTCTCCTGGGCTGGAGGCCGCCAATGGGAATGGATAGGGCTGTCACAAAGGTGATGCTCAGCTCAAACTCTGCAACCGGGAGGCGACTGCAGGGCTCCCAGGCCAGCAGCCTTCCCGGGAGCTGGGAAGTTCCCAGGGGAAAGATGCGCCTTTGGATTGAGCCCTCTGCTTCCCCGAGACCTGCTGGAACCCAGGTAGCACCCCACGCCCTCCCTGCACAAAACCCTGGAGTGTCCCAGGGCAGGTGGGACAAAACCCCAGAGCCACGCCTGCCTTTCCTCCAGCTGGGTCAAAGGTCCTTTTCTCTTTGAGTGCCCCTTCCCAGCACTCCCCTGCCTCAGAATCTTTGTGCCTGCCATCCCTTTCCTACCATGCCCCTCTTCAACTAGTTGATCTACCAGCCTTCTTGGGTCCCCAGGTCCCCTCTGTCCCCCAGCCATGTTGGTTTCCTTTGGCACTTGCATCATCTGGAATGATCCTGTCATTTAGTTCCTGGCTCCCCAGGGTAAGTTCCTGTTTTGGTCACTACACACCCTTGGGCCTCCAAGAGCCTGGGAGACTGTGGAATCGGAGCTCTAGCTTGGATCCTGGGGCTCGCACTGCTGAGGCATCCGGAAAGAGGGAGGTCAGTGGCAGCTGAGTGCAAAGTGATGTCTTAGATCACTTTTCTCAAGGGAGTGGGACCCGATGGCCAGGGAAGCCTGGTAGGAGGGCAGGCGGGCGCTGGTGCTGAGGCAGGTGGTCCCGGGGCCCAGCTGCCCCGCTCCTCGTGCACACTCATCGCGGCACGTGCGGGAGCTCTCGGGGTCCACGTTGCCAGGAGAGCCCTTCCCCAGCTCACGGGGAGGACCAGGCCTTCCCTCGGCCCCCAGGCCTTCGCCAGTTGCTTTTCTATTTTCTCCAGCCTCCCGTCCTTCCACCCACCTGGAACTTGCCCAGGGAGCAGATGTGAGCCCCAAGCACACCAAGCGCCTGCTCCCCAGAGGCCATTCTCCTCCCGAAGACATGATGTCACCTTTCAGGTTCATCTGAGGCGGTGGCTTCTCCACCACATGTCACCTGGCTGCATGTGGAGGGTCTGAAAACCACCTCCACCCCTCCGGCCCCACCCAGGCCCACCTGCCAGTGTGCAGGGAGCAAAGCACAGGCCCTCTCTGTTTCTCATCCTTTAATATCTTTATTGTATATGAGTGCTTGACGATGCACATGACACATTAGTACAAGCGGTTCATGGATATAGTTGGGTAGGAATATACAATATTGGGGTACGCACTAAACATTAGTGATTCTTACTACTGGGGTGCGAGCAAGCAGGTTTGGAAAGCGTGGACATGAGGGTGAAGCAGGTCAGGTTTACAATAAACGAAAACAGGGAGCAACAGGGTCCACTGCAAACCACAGGGGGTCATGGCCACTTCAGCGCGGGAAGACTTAGCCTGTTGCCATGCGGGATGCAGGCTTAGGACTGGCAGGTGCTCCAAACTCTAAAGAGAATGCAGACATTTTAATTTTACACAATCTCTCCCAATTTAAAAATATTGGCACCTAATGAAATGTAACAAAGAACAACACCATGGGAGTGAAATAAAAGTGGGCCAGATGGCTGGGGGTTGGGGGGGCCCAGTGTGGCTTCCGTTATTTCCCCTCAGCCCTGTCAATGCCTTTACGAATGTCTTTTACTGATGAGGAAACCGAGGCCCAAAGATATCAAAGGAATAAGTCCAGGGTCTGAGAGAGTCTCGGGTCTCAGCATGACGGACTCACTTTCCCGACTCCGTGGGAGAGAGTGCCTCTAGGCTTCAGATCCTGCACCTCTCCAGGGCCAAAGTTCTCCACTACTGTGAAGGCTATGGGGGGAGGCAACATGCCCAGGAGAGGGCTAACTATCCTCACGATTTCTGAGGACACCAAAGGGCCAAGCCAGAAAGGGAAAGAAGTGTTGATGGCATCACAAGACAAAAACTGGCACAGCGATTCAGAAAGGGAGAGGAAGACACTACATCCAGGTCCACTTACTGATACGTAACAACACTAATGTTTATCTAGCATTTAACGATGTGCCAGGAATTGATCTAAGTCTGTGCTAGTTCACGTCACGGAATCTTCATCTTGGGATCTGATGCCTTTGGCATTCCCATTATAGACATGAGGAAACTGAGGCAGGAGAATGTGCCAGAGGTCACAAAGCTAGTGGGGGGTCTTAATTCAGGCACTCTGAAGCGAGAGGACAGGTTCAACCTCTATCCACTGGGTGTGTCTGTAGTGCCAATGTCATTAGGATGGAGCACTGCGGTTCATCAAGGTTCATTACCTGAAATGGGGGGATTAGAGAAAAAATTGTGCTATGCTGGCTAAATTCACAAAGCAATGTAAATTGGGCTGGTCTCTGTCATCAGGTCAGGGAAGGTCCCTAAAGACAGGATGTCAGCTTTGTTTTAATCCTTAACACTTTCCCATTCCTGAGTGTGGTGTGCAGGACCCACAGCTCAGGATTTTACTGAGCTTTTTCTCTGAAAAGGGAAAGAGGCTACTCTTCAGAGAGTCATTGCTCTTTTAGTTTCGTTCTTCTTTGGGAATAGCAGCTACAAAGAACTGGAAAAGGGAACACTGCTCGAGAACACGTCCTCCAAGAGGACTTTCTACAGTGTTGAAAATATCCCCTATCTGTGTTGTCGCAAACAGCAGTCAGTCCCCAGCTACACGTGGCTGTGAAGCACTTGAAATGTGGTGAGGGCAACTGAGGAACTGAATTTGAAATTGAGATTTAATTTAAATTTGGGATGCCACAGGTAGCTAGAGACTGCCACATTGGATGGTACAGCCGCTAGAGGGCACGGTGAGAAACTGGATGGACGACTCTTTCCCCCAGACAACTGGGTCCACTCTACGACTCTGAGGAGGCTGGTGAAGGAGGAAAGCAGGTGAGGCTTTGCCACAGGTTGGGCTTATCCCTGCTACCTCCTTTGGCCCTTGGAGGCTGATAGTCTCCTATGAAGAAATCCAAGTGGGCAAGGTTTTGGGGGAAAGTTCTTGTTGAATACCAAATTGGACTATGGCACTGTTGTTTTTTGACATTTTACTATTCACGGGCTCCATTCCCTAGCTGTTTTGAATTGGGACTCAGGTTCTACAACCTGAGGGCCAAGAGAGGCCTACACTTTGCCCAAGCCCGTGGTAAGGTTGTGGAGAGAAGCCAAGGATGTCTTCTCCTCCTCCACCTAAGACTGTGCTCTTCTAGGGCTTTGCTTCCAGAAGCTGAGCTCTGAGTTCGGAGACGATGTCTGTGAGGTCGAAGGGCAGAGGCATGGAGGCATCGTCCTTTTCCCAGTATGGCCGGCAGTCTGGTTTCTGGTCCACGGGTAAAGTTCGGGCGATTCGGCACTGGCACCTGGAAGGGTAAGAACAGGCTGTGAACCCACTGGGG
Source organism: Tamias sibiricus (assembly GCA_025594165.1). Classification (NCBI taxonomy): domain Eukaryota; kingdom Metazoa; phylum Chordata; class Mammalia; order Rodentia; family Sciuridae; genus Tamias; species Tamias sibiricus. Next base: position 31,406,980 of record CM046672.1, read on the forward strand.
GAGACTCCTGGAAGATCCGACCTCCTGGGAAACCTGGAGACCAGCACTGACACACGCTCCCCACACGGCGCTCTGTGGCAGAGGTCACAGTGACAACAGGGGAGAAGGAGGCCGCGAGGCAGAAAGCCGGTGTTCACGAGAGGGAAGAACAGCGCCCCGGGTGCCAGTACTTGGTTGCTTTCCGATTCCCTGATCTGTATTATCTCGAGTAGCTTTGGAAAAGCCAATCATTAGAGAAATGCAGTTACTCTGCCTTTAAAATAGTGAATTATTTTTTCATTATCTCAACTGTTATTTAAAGTGTGTGATTAAGCCATTATCAGATTTAAATGTTTGTGGGATTTCAATGTATTACTAGATTACTGGGAAAGATTAAATTGAATTTACTGCATTAAAACGTCCAAGAATAGATTAAACAATATTACAGACCGGGGTTGACTTTGGAGATCCTGGAGATTTACAAGTGTCCCAGCTTGCTGGGCTCAGAGAAAAGCACGCCAAGGAGAGACCGATTTATAAGGATATATGCAAATAGAGGTTAATAATCATTTCCACTGATGAATAGGTGGGGGAAACTTCCACAAAATTAAATTAAGAGGCTAGCAAGAGTTAGTCCCTAAGGAAAACACTTAAATCACGGTTTTTATTAAATGGATTATTCATCAATAGTAGAGAAATTAATTATCATATGCAGCTAAATTATAGCCTCGTAGGAAAAAAAAAAGTTGGGGCAACGTCACCACACCTCGGCAGGCAGCTACCTCTCCGAGTCTAGCTTATTTAAAATTGGCCTGGGAGAGCTCAGTGGCTTTAGCTTTATTTATGTGAAAACTGAGCGTCAGAGAGCAGGAAACAAATTCTCTACTCTTGAGCACGTGGCTGCCGGAGTGCAGAACCGAATGCAGAGTGTATGTGGAGAAGGTGCACAGGTGCCCCTCCTCCGCCTTCCTGAATCCTCGTCCACATCAACTAAAAAGCGGCCAGACCTGCTGTGGGTCTTCTGACTGTGCAGGAATGGCCACGAAGAGATCAAAGAGTGGGATGGCCCAGCCGCGCTCCAAGCCTGATGGGACAGAAGGTTCCTAACTGCAAGACACCGTCTCCTCTGGGGAATTATTGATGGTGAGGGGCTCCTCAGGGGAAAACATACTTCAACTTTACACCTATTTTCGCATGTGGTTAATTGCCACACCGGCATCCTATGCACTCAATCCGTCGTACATTACACATAACATTCCCATATATCTTCAGCTCTCCGCATCAGGCCCTGATAATAGCGTCTGTTAACATGCACTAAGTACTATTATGTAGCACATCACTTCATAAATAATAAGATTAGCTGACCTCAGGGCCTCAAGAAGAGTAATGTGTTTAAATGTTCTCATTATTTATTTAAAACAAGAATTAAAGCAACAGAAGCTGCCTCTGACAATCCTCTTAGCATAAATATTAAACTGTTTGCACTGATAAGCACACATTGCACTGGGGGACAGAGGGCGCGTTCTGCAGACGACTTCACAATAGGTGTTGGAGACTGGGCTGCTTGCTGGCCCTGTTCTCAGGGTGCATCTCCCTAGTTCTAGAGATAGTCTCTAAATCACTTGAAGGGGACGAGGGGGAAATTAATATTCAAGGGAAGCTGCGACTAATTACAAAGGAACTCTGCAAAGCTTTTTAAATTGTGCTTTCTCTCTGCCTCAGAATTGTAGAGTAATGCTCAATTTACTGGGTAGGGAAAGTTATTCCAAATTGAGCATTTCAATCTCAGAGTGGATAAATTATCCGTGCACACATTATCCTGCTTGGCAGATTAAAGGGCTATGATAAGTGTCGATCCACCTAGAATATCATAAGGTTTGTGAAAAGTCAATAGAGATGCTTTTTCACCTGTCAGATGCGGTTTGCCTCCTCACTTTGAGAAAGTATTAAAAATATTAGAACCTGCGGCAGAGGTCTGCCTAATGCCATGTTGTACAAGCTTCCCAAGGCCACTGGCTTTGCTTTAGGGCAAAGCTGTTACCGGGTTTTTTTGCCACTGGTCTTGGCATGGAAGGAGGGCTGGCGTGGGAGCCATCGCCTTTCCCTGCAGGCCCTGCTAGGCTAGGAGTTGTTTGTACCTAGTCCCTCCACCTGGGCCTGGCCAAGAATTCTTCATTGAATTTCTTCAGGGCCTTAATTCAGCAATTTCAAGACGGCTTTAAAATTCTTAATGCCAGTGCTCCTTGCCAATTTCCAAATGATGGTGAGAGGGCCTGGCCAAGGACTCCTTGTTTGAGATGCTGCATTTCCCATGAGAAGGGTCAGACACTCCCAACTCACATTATACCGTTTGCTTCTGCATCATGCTGGGCCATGGAACTGGGAAAGAAAGGTTTGAGAACAACTTGACAGCACGCACATATCCTTTGGGTTTTTATTCCTCTTGCTGACATCACTAGTTCTGCCTTCTTGGACCTCAATTTTCTAAAATGGGCAAATAGGGAGGTTGCCATGAGGTGGGCAAGGTAGTGTCCTCTGGCCTCCTGGAGCTGCTGCTTTCCAGGGACATGACACTGTGGGCAAGATTCTTTACCTCACTGAGCCTCGGGTTTTTAATCTGCCAAGTGGAGATGATATTAATAACAATGAAGATGACAACAATACAGCAGTCCCCCTTACTTGTGGTTTCACTTTTTGCAGATTCAGTTACCCACTATCAATCATGGCCAGAAAATATTGAAGGGAAAATTCCAGAAATAATATATGTTTCCATTTGTGCCCTATTCTGAGGCACATGATGAAATCTCTTGCCATCTAGCTCTGTCCTGCGCAGGATGTGAATCATCTCTGACTAGCGTGCACACACTGTATATGCTACCCGCCCCATACTGCCATGGTTTGATGACCTAGAATTGCTTCAAAAAGATGATCTTCCTTCTGACATACCCTCAGGAGCTCAATGATAGCCTAAAGCAATATCACAATGCCCACACCATTCAGTGGGTTCACCACGTCACACAGATACTATGTCACCTCACAGCATCACCATTATTGTCAGGAGGGTGAGTGTAGAACATGATATTTTCAGAAAGAAAATGCATATATATATATGTGTATATTATATTATATTTTTTATATATATATGGGGATTGAACTCAGGGGCACTTGACCACTGGGCCACATCCCCAGCCCTTTTTTGTATTTTATTAGAGACAGGGTCTCACTGAGTTGCTAAGTGCCTCACCATTGCTGAGGCTGGCTTCGAACTCACGATCCTCCTGCCTCAGCCTCCCAAGTGCTGGGATTACAGGTGTGTGCCACCATGCCCAGCTAAGAAAATGCATATTTAGGGGCTGGGATTGTGGCTCAGCGGTAGAGCGCTCGCCTAGCACGTGCACGGCCCGGGTTTGATCCTAAGCACCACGTAAAAATAAACGCATTGTGTACAACTAAAGCAAATAAATAAATAATTTTTAAAAAAATGCATATTTATATGATTTCTGTTATAGCACACTGTTACAATTATTCCATTTTTATTATTTTTTGTTGTTAATCTCTTACTGGCTAATTTTATCCTAGGTATGTATGTATAGAAAAAAACATGGTATATATAGGGTTACTGTCCATGTTTCCAGGCATGCACGTCTTTGGACATATCCTCCATGGATCAGGGAGGGCTGCAGTAATAATGATACCTTACTTATGGGGTTGTTGTAAAGATTACATGAATTAAAACATGTAAAGTGCTTAACACTGCCCAGCAGGCTGCTCAAGGAATACTGAACATTATTATCACTATCATCACTTCTATTACCTGTACCAGTGACGGATGAGCGACAGCTGTGCCAGTCTCCTTCCTTCACACCACCTGGGTGGGTGACCTCTGCACTGGCTCTTTCTGGGGGACACTCTGGAGATCCAGGGGCAGCACTTTCTGGCTGGAATCAAATTGAGTCTATAACTGAATCCTATCACATAGGACATTCTGGGACACTGTGGCTTATGTATTCAAGCTGCTGCAACTTTCCAGTGACAGGCTATGGTGTTCAGACTCAGACTGGATCAGCTGTTGTTCCTAAAGATCCAGAACTGGTAAAGGGCACTAGTGTAACCCTTTGTAAGTGGTGGCTGCTTCAGATCGACTTGATTTGCTTCTTAGCTCGCATATTCTAGAGTCTCCTGCACAATAAAGGGGCCCCGAGTTGTCTGAAGACGTGTTCTAGAAATACTGATTGTGGCAGATGGCTGTTGTCTGGTGTTGCTTCCCTCCTTCCCCGCCAACAGCATTCCACTTTTCCTGTGGGGAGTTCACCCCCTCCCCATGCTTAGCCTCACGGTCTGCATGGGCCTGGCTCCACCTCTATGGCAGGGGAGAGCTTGGACAGGCCTGAGCTAATGACCATGTCCCCCTCTTCAAGCCACAGGGAGGGTCTGTGGGGAGAAGCATGACTCAAACTAGGGCCAAATCAAGAATAGGTGAGAGGACTGTTATGGGAGCTGAGGGGAAAGATCTTCTCTCCTCTTCTGTGAACTACTGGCTGGCCCTGCCAGTGTCGTTTGTGGCCACGCTACAAGACGCAGGGTCCTGGAGGATGTTGTCCCAGGGCTGGATCAGGTCTCACCGGCTCTGCTTGGACTGTTGGGTTCCATCGGTCTTTATTGTCTAAGTTAGGTATGTCCGCCACTTGCAACCACAGAATCCTCGCCGCGTGCTGGCCTTGCTTCCTACCTCTGTTACCTCCTGCCTTTGACAACACCTGTGGCTGTGGCTCTGCCACGTATCCGATGTTGCTGTGGATAGTCTGGTAGGTGAAGAGACCGTCTGGGTTTGGAAGCATGACAACCTGGCTTGGTCTTTGGTTCAAGTCAAACCAAATATTTGATTTGGGATAAATGTCTACCCAAAAGTCAAAGGAATTATTGGCATCACCCACGCTGTCCTGCATGAAAAGCAAGGCAGAGCCAGATGATCTTTTTAGTGTCATTTGCACTTCCTTTCTAAATTCACATTATTATTTCAATTCAAATGACTCCATAAGCCACTCCCCAAACTCTTAGCTACTTAGGAAAGATTCTCCAGGAATGACCTAGTGACAGAACAGGAAGCAACTGGAAGGTGTCACGCTGGCTGGTCTGTTAGCAGATTGTCCAGAGGCTCCCCAGCCCCCACCCCAAGGTGTAACTCATATGGGCCTCACTGCCCACTGATTTCCCTCAGGGCTGCACTTACATTTGGACGATCAAGATTGCAGTTACATTAGTGAACACTGGTCGCCATGCTAAAATTAACCACTTTAGCTAAAGTGTGTGTTAATTATGGGTATGCAAGCAGTCAATAAAAGGTTAATGCAAAAGTCAAAGGATAAATTTCTTCCCTTATTGCATCACTTCACAGACTAAATGACTAACATTATACTTTGTGTTTTTAATCAATAGGTTTTACAGTAATGTGCTGGCCATTGATTTTAAGAAAACATATACGATCTTCTTCCCTGTCCCTAAATTTTGCAACAAATAAAGAAGGACAGGTAACATTTCCATTACTCTTGAGGCAATGGTAAAGATTTCAGGAGGAGTGGTTTCTGCTGACAGTCACTGAAATATGCAAACTTAAAACATGCACACATGCGCACACACACCCCCCCTGAACTTCGTGGAGAAATACTGCCAAGCACAAGCCACTGAAGAGACAAGAAAAATGAACCTGTACAGAGAGAATTCTTTACTGGGAAAGAGGAGAGTAACTCCTGATGATAATGACAATACACTTTGAATATTAGTTGAATGTCTCAAAAGAATTTCAGTACACAGCATGGGCTTATTTGACTTTCACAATAACCTAGGAGAATGGTGGAGGTGGGTGTCTGACCCCCATTTTGAATGAGGTTTGCCTTACCTCATCCAGTGGTTAGTAGGGAAGCCAGGGCTATGCCACACCCATAGGCATCTGGCTGGCCTCCCTTTCCATTACATTCCATCTTTTCCATAGACTTCCATTTGGACTAAAATGGGTCCTGTCCGTTGACTACTAAGCCATTTTTGTCAAATTTAGATATTCAGGAAATTACAAACCATTGTGTTGTGGGAGGGGGGCCTAGGGGAGGTAAAATGTTTTTTTAGTTTCTAGCAAGACTATTGTTATGACAAATGACTGACCAAGCTTGTTTTTCTTCTTTTCATTCTAATGACTTTGAGATTCTTATGACATAGACATCTATTGTCTGTCAAAATAAGAATCTGTTGTCTTTGAAGGTATGAACCATCTCTAATTAAATTCTGTGGGTGACCTTGAGAAAAACATTTCAAACTCTTGGTTTTCTTGACTGTTATATAAAGTTCATGCTTCTCTGCTTCCTTGGGTTATGTGAAGATAAGATCGAATAATATGTATGAAAGTGCTCTAAGATATGTAAAGTGCCATATAAATGTTCAATTATGCCTTTATGTTTCTTTTCCCAGAGTATGTAAATTCTATTTTTAAACGTAGCTGATCTTAAAATGAAGTACAACCCACTTCTAAAGGTGAGAGCAGTTCAAACTAACAACTCAATCACAAAGTATCCAATTACTAAAAAAGTATATTCTTTACATCAAAATTTTTTTCTGGAATTTTCATTTACAATGAGGTGTTGACAGTCACTCTAGCTAATGTTAGACAGAGATCTGTTTTAGGGTATCAGCTCCATCAGAATAGATTCCCTCAAACAATATAAGCTACTCTCAAGGCTTAAGAGGGCTCACGTGGAAAACACTGGTGTTACATCAGATCCACATTAACCTGCAAATCCCAAGCATGAAAAAAGCACAGGATAATGGTGTAGAGGGCAACAATTCCTTCAAAGGCCTTGTGCTTTGGAGGGAGCATAGGACCAATATGGCACCCAAATATACTCTGCCTCGGCCTCTGTGGGCCATCAGAGTCACAGCACTGCCACAGAGAGTGAGTACAGTGTTTAAAGATAAGGGTTTTTCATAGAACATGGTTATCTAAATCCTGGACAGTACTTTCAGTACAATTTAGGGGATTTTCATGTGTAATTTTTGCTCTCCATGTTGTCTGCTTAAGCCCCACATTTGACAATCTAGCCCAGAAGAAGGCCCTCCATTGCACTGTTTTTGAGTCTCGCTATGCTTTGTTTCAAGTGATCTGTTTTGGTCAATGGTGGGAAGAGTATGCAGTCCAGTCCTTGACACTCTATGGCCTTGGGAGAGTCAATTCATTTATAATTCGTCTTCGTGGACTTTTGTTATTGTTATCGTGGCACTTTGGAAAACTTTACAAATAAATAGCCACTCTGTCCTACTTATGTCTATCGTAATCGTCTACTTTGGCAAAGATGGCTTTATAAAACCAGCTTGCCAAATTTGTGGAACTGTTTACCTACTGCCGAACCACTAAGCAAAACCAGTTCCTAAATGAATTTCTGATGAAGGACACATTCACTTTGTCTTTGAAAGGCTTTTAACCTGCTGCTTTTGTGCCACGTTAATGTTTCCAGATCAGTAGAGTTAAGGACACACACCCAGGGGAGGAAGAGCATGCTCCTGCCCATGGGTCAGCTTTTTTTTTTCTTTTCTTTTTCCTTTTTGGTCAATAAACTTTTATAGTAGGTAGTACTTTCCAACCATGACCACTTGAGAAGTTGGGCTTGACTTAGCCTCTAATTGTGTACAAATCTACTTTTAGGTCTCGCACTTCTGGGAAGAAGTGAGAAGTCTAATAATATAAAATAGCCTGTTTGGTCACTTTAAAAATACTTAAGACTACCAAATATACCAAAAGTGTTTTTAAACACCAGGATGAGGCCGTAGCTAAGCAGACATTTTTAAAGAAACTGTTATGCCATTCAGCATGGATAACCCTGCTGTATGGACCTTGGTTTTAAAAATTACCCTATTGACAGAGGACCTACCATCCTGTTCTACCTACTGGGAGAAGGACATAGTGCAGGTGCCGTCCAGCTGCCACAACTGGCTTGTGACCTCCATATTTGTTTGAAACTCAAATGGCACTTCCTATGTAAACAGTGGTTGTCACAGTTCCAAATTTCCCCCTCAACAACTGCATGGCCTATAATTTCTCTGAAATGTACTTTTAATGATACTATATTTCCCAATAGCCATGAATATCAAGGTTTTTGTTTCATTTTTAATGAGAAAGAACATTTAGAATTCCAACGTGGGATTCCCAGAAGATTCCATTGGATGAGGCCTTCCTGTCCTTCTGGCTGATGTAACCAGAGCCTCTTCCCAGTCAGAATCACTGCTAAGAGTTCCTCTGGCCTGTGGCAAAGGCTCTGCCCAGATGAAAGGTCGCTCGGTGAGAGATGAAGGTGCTCAGAGAGTATATCCAGGAGGTCAGGAGGTGAAGATGAGGAATGCAAGACCCTCTTGCTGCTATGAAAGTCAGGGACACTTTTGGTCAGGAAATGGCTTAAAGTTCTAGAGGGGGGCATGCCCTTTCCCCTCTCCTGCTAGTAGGTGCTGCCTCCACCAGGGTTCCTCTACAACCCTGTGTGACCCTAACAGCATCCCCTCATTCCTATTCCTCTGAAATCTGCCCTTGGAGATTTATCAGAGGTTTTTGTTACCATGGGAAATGCCACAAAGTTACTCTATCTCATGCCAATGCTCCTCCAGTGATAAGTCCTCTCAGACCAAAGGAAAAGTAATAATGCTATTTAAAGCATTAAAGATAGCCAATAACAAATATTGAGTACCAGGTACTCAATAGTTTTCCATTTAAATGTTTGTCCTCAAAATGGAAACTGAGGCCCAGAAGATTAACCAACCCATTGAATATATCACAGCCAGTTGAAGGATAGTCAGGATATGAAACCAAAATCGACTGACTCCAAATCTCAAGCTCTTCATACTATTCCAAAATACAGACATAAAAAAAAAAATCATTTGTGGGTCTTGTTAAAAACAGTTTTCCATGGCACTTAGTCCAAGTCAGACTCTCCAGAGGAGGGTCCTGAGAATCTTCAGGTTCTTAAGTGACTCTTGGGATCAGGCTAGCTGGTGAAAGCACTGTATCACATTAACCCATTCCAAAGGACCACACAGATGCTAGAGGGAGCGTTGCTGGGGGTGGGGGAGACAAGGGTATCATAGATCCATAAAGAACTAACATTAGATTCATCTCCCTTTCAGAGGAAACCAGACTTAGGGTTGGCTCTTTCAGATCTGCAACTTGGCCCTCTAAGTAGGCAACATACAACAGGTCTCCAGAAGTCCTTTCCTCTACTCCAGGGACCCCGGCAGGCTCCTGGAATCACTTAATATGTGAGACTTTTTGGCTCAGCACTGGGGTGTAAATTCAGGAGGTAGAAGGTTGAGAATAATTTTATCCGCAGCTTCATTTGCCGGCTTGTCAGTTGCATAATGATCGTGATGAATGGGCTACCTTGACAGCTGAACATTTAGGAGCTGCTGACCTTTGGTCTCTGGTCACATGAGAGGGTCACCTGAAACTTGCATGGCTTCTACCTGCCCGAGGGTAACAATATAAAGGTCAAATGGGCTGGACGATTAGATGGATCCGTCGGAGGCAGTTTGGTTGGAAGTTTAAGAAAGGCCGGGTTGAGTTCCCCAGCACACAAAGCTATGGAACCACTGCAGAAATGCGCCCGACAAAAGATATACAATTTCAAAGCAGTCTAGAGTAACTTTCCTTGCAAGGGAATAGAATGAACTCATTATTTTTAAAGGGCAACAATGAAAACAAACACTTTGGAAGAAAATATATTCTGCCAGGGACTCAGTCATTGGGAGGGAAAGCACACAGGCGTGCGGCTTAATGAGCGACATTAATGCTATACCTGCAACATGGCAGAAGGGCCAACTGGATGCAGTTACTGGAACAAAATCCCCACCGGGTAGTATCAAGCCCTCCTTTCAGTCATTGAATATGGTCTCTCCCCCCTGTCCTCTGTCAGCACAGTACCCCACAAAGGACGGTGATTGACAAAAGATAACCCTTTCCAAATTTCATGACTTCCCTGTTGCTTGAAACTTAAGTAAGACTTGTACAGGACAGGCTCAAACTTCAGAAAGATTCCAGAGAAACGTAGGGTTAGAAATTCAAGGAGGCTGTGGTTTTCAGATGCACTCTACATTTTTGAAAACATTTTTTTCCCTGCAAAATCTAAAGATTTGCTTTTGACTGGTTGGTTAAATTCCATTTACTCAGAATCAGATAATAAGAGTCACATGGGTAATGAATATAGTTATGATAATAAAAGCTAAAAAGCCAATGTCATTGATTTCCAGAACCTTGGAACTTCATAACTTGTGGAATAAGCAGACATTACAGGAAAATCTGGTTCACACAAAGAGCCTGCTTTTCTACAAAGGATTCTTCCCTGCAAAGTCAAAACCCGACAGACAGACTGCCATTGGGGCATAATCCACTCATGCTCCTGAGAAATGAGCAAAGCAAAGGACAATGGCTTACAGAATAAAAGGCCAGCTGTTCTGACTTTGGGTGGCTCATTTGAGTTGTAAGCTGTGAAATAAATTTGAGCTGATGGTCCCCCATCTGCTCACCTGTCAGTCTATCTCGCTGCACTGCTGTTTCTAGAAATACTTCCGTGTAACCTGCTTAATTGGTGTCTGGATGCTGAGAAACCTCTCCCAAGTTTATCTTAACCTTATTTGGAACTTCAGGCTACTTGGACTGGCATGTCTCTCCTCTTCCTTAAGAACATGCACAGAGAGGTTGGCGGCACTTACGGTAGAAAGCTCAGGGGCATCCAATACTGAAAACCGTGAGGCAGGCCAAATTCAGTACTAGAGAGAAAATGGTGGACTGAAATCAAAACGCCAGTGCATCAAGGTCATACCAGGTTGCTGAAGAGTTTATGCTTTGCGCTGATTTAAAAGGTGAGCAGCACCAGTCAAAATTATTTTGAAGTGCCAGCTGTCCTTCATGATGCGACCTCTCTTTTCCCCATCCCCTTCTCTCCTTCCACTCGTCCCCTGCGCCCCTGGCTCCACTGGTACTGGCTTCTTTGCTTCTCCTTAAACAGGCCAGAGCACTCTCAGGGTACCAGCACCTGTGATGCTTCTGCCTGGACCTCTTCCCTAAGATATCCATGGGCCTTACTCACCACATGACTTCAGGTCACTGTTTCAACTGAATCTAATCGTGGACCCTCCTTGACCTTTCCAATTTAAGATGGCAACATTTCCCCTTTCCCCCTCTCCCAACCCCAATTTTTCTCGGTAACATTTGACACCATCTGGTCTATGTGTGTGAGAGAGGGAGAGAGAGCAAAAGCGTGCATGGCTCTCCAGAGGCAGGGATTTCTGTCTGTCTTGCTTATTGCTATACTCTCCAACCCCAGGGTAAAGTTTGGCGCGTGGGAGCTGCAATAAATACCATGGAATGCACCAGTGGTGGACGGCACCTTGCATCTGAACTGGACTCCTTCAAGGGGAGTGAACCTCCTGCTGCCTAACAGACACAAAGGGGAGGTAATAACAATATCCTTATGACCCACAGACAAGAGGACAGCGTGGTGGGGAGCCTGGTCCGAGAATTCAAACCTAGTTCTGCCACTACTTTCCCTGTGATCAAGACAAAACCTTGACTTCCTGGCTGTCATTACCCAGACCTGTATGATGAGGATTTAGGTTAGACAGGCCCCAACTTTATTCCATTTTCTTAAAAAAAATGGATTTTTAAAATAAAAAACATTATGGTTTTTCTCTGCATACATTATCTAGGTTTTGGAGATGAGGAAGGAGAGGCCTTGCTCCGGGTCACTTGGCTAGTATGACCCATGGCTGGGACTAGAACGTAGGTCAGTCTAGTCCAGCATTTTTCTACTACCCTGTGCTTCCTTTCTGGGTAGAAATGGAAGCACCACCAGCCACTGTTAGTCTGATTAAAAAACTACCTTTGCAGGCAAGTTCTGGTTCCAACGAAGGTAGTACAGGTGCATCAGAGCCTCCAGCACTTCCGGGGCACTGTTCTACTCTAGCCAAAGAATCCGTGGATTCTTTAAGCTGTCGTTCACTTTCAAGGTTAGACATAACAGGCTGCTCCATTTGCTGTGGACATTTTATGATAGGAACAGAATTATATTGTGATGCAGCTCTTCTGTGGAAGTCCAACCTGTGGCATCGAGCTCTCTTTAACAATGCCTGTGAACTCCAGTGATGTTCTAAGTGTCCTGGTCTTAAATCCAAAGCAGATTTGCATTTCATACCTCTAGGAATGGAATGATACTGTTCTACAGCTAACGTTTAGAAATTAAAATTGCTTTTGTTCACATATATATTTATGCCACTGGTCAGGGATGGAGAAGGATGCCACTCCACGCTGCTTACTAAGTACATACTGAGGAAGCCAGGATTTGGGCAGAGGACTTCCACTGTTGCTTTTAGTATTCACTCATTTATTCCTTTATTCAACAAATACTTACTAGGTACCAGGACGTAGAGATACAGGAGGGAGCTAGACAAGGTCCTAGGTCTTGTGGAACTTATCTTCTGGTTTGGGGACAAATAATAAATGTGTAGAAGTTATAAATTGCATCTAGCCACTAGCAAGAGGGACTAGAAATAACAGTGGTTAAAGCTGAAAGCTTACCTTCATTTCACACTTAAGAGGTCACATAGAAACAGCTCCTGGATATCTGGGGCCCAGGCAGCTACATCTATGTTTTTGCTCTACCATCTTTAGCAGAGCTGCCATTCTTGAAGGCACCTATGGATCAGCCATCATACCCGAGTCCTAGGCAGGGAACAGGCGAAAAGGAAGAGGACTAAAATGCCCCTTATCTCCTCCTTTTAAGGAGGACAGCCAGTCACCTCCACCTCCATCTCACTGACTAGAACAAAGTCACTGGGCTGCAAAGGAGGCTGGGAAGTGTAGTTTTATTTCACTGGAAGAACTGCTCTTTTCTTTCCTATCTAACATGAGATTTTATGCTAAGGAAGAAGGAAAGAATAGGGACAAGATAGAAACCAATATTGTTTTTTGCATATGATATAAGCAAATAAATATTAAGATAATTTTAAACAAAGATAATTTTTTTTTGCTAGAGATAAATGCTCTGGAGCAAATCAAGTAGGGATATGAATAAGAGTGGATCAAGAGGAGTGGGGGGTGCTTTGGCTAGGTGATTGTGGTAGGTGTTTTCTAGGGGGAATGTTTTAGGCGAGAATGAGTTAGGCATGTTCAAAGGACAGCAAGGTGACCACTGGGGCTGGAGACAGAAGTCCAGCATCTTAGAAGCCACTGTGAAGACTGATTTTTTTTTTTTCTAAGTGAGACAGAAAACTACTGGAGGATTTTAAGCAGAAGAGTGATAAGATCCTCATCCCAATACTCTGCAGAAAGCCTCTAGATTCCTTTAGAAATTGGGCCATTTCATGGGAGACACTTCTATGGTTGACAGACACACAATTGGTTTGATGAAGCAAAGTATCTTCCTTAAGTCTCTTCTGGGGCCGAGGGGGAGGCAGGGAGGGCTCTGAGCCTTATCGTCTCTGAAGGCTTTGACACACTGTCCCCTCTGCACTAGGGACAGAAGAGAAGGAACAACGGCAGAGCCTCCTGCGCACCAAAGTCCACCTGATGTGTATCTTCAGAACTTGCCTCACATCCAGTGGATGCTGTTCTTATTCTTTGTGGTGCTATGGATGCAGGCTGGGGGGGAAGGTAATGCTGTACAGTGAGAGTCATGGAAGGCTGCACAGGCCTCTGGGTCAGCCCTGGGTTCGCTTCTAAAATGACTTGAAAGGAGTTTTTAAAAATAGAGTGTAGACCAAATTCTAAAATCTCCTGACTGAATCTGTGTGTGTGTACGCACACGCTTCTGGTGACGCCCTGGCCACTGAACAAAGCCCACTGGAACCTCAGAAAAGAAGGACGAGTTGCCACAGAGACTGCGGCAGGGTTGCAGTGTGGCCTCCCGACTTCAGGTTGACTGTGTGGATTAATTAATTAATCATCACAACCAAAACTTTCCCACCTGTGCGTCTCTGAGACGAGGGGGAGCAGAGATAAGACATTATCTGCCTCCTACAGTCACGTGTCCCTGCCAGTGGCTGGCACAGATGATCACACTGGAGGGCTCTGGAAGCTTGGGCCTGCAGCTCCTCCGCTGTCTGGGGTGATCTCACTCTCCCAGCTCCAGTGTTGGCGTGTGGGGGTGACCTTGAGGAGGGCACTTAAGCAGTGTTTTCTCATCTGTCAAGCTGAAACAGCCACAGGGACCTGGAGCCACCTCTAGTAAATACTGAAGTGTGGAACAGTCCCCGCCTCTGCGTCCCAGACCCCTGGCTCCATCCGGGAAGAAGGCTTTTTCCCACACGAGAAATGAGTAAGGCCATGTCCTTGCCATGTCATCTGGTAGAGATGGGCGGGTGGCGTGGAGGATGACGTGGCTCTTCACAGGAAAGACACCCTTAGGCCCCTGCTGCAGATCCCAGGCGCTTTCTCATTTACCCAAATCCAGAAGGTCACAAGGAATCAAAGGACGACATCTGCTTGTGCAGAATGTCATTATAGGGGAGTCTGGGAACAAGAGGCCCATTACAAGTCACCTTTCCAGCTCCTGAAAACAGGCCGATTAATGGAGAAGTTGGGCTCCTTCCTGAGCATCACAGGAGCAGGGTCAGCTGGGAACGAGCCAGGGCTCGGCAGTGAGTCGGGACAGCACAGCGAGGACTTGATTAGCTGCTGTAACCTCCTGCCCCCACGCGGGGCCTGCCAGGGAGCCAGGCCTCTTTGCAGACTGCTAAGTTAGAATTTACACTTTTTGGAAGAACAGTTCTGCAGCCCAGATCACCTGGGAGTTGGCGCAGAATACTTCACTGAGGGTCCATTATGCTTTCTGTGCTGTGCTGATATAGGTCAGCTCAGGCGAGACAGCAAGACCTGGGAAAACTTACCCTTCTTAATTTAAGAAGCCCTTTCCTGCTGGAGATCGATTCACAATGGTACTAGTGCCCAGAGGTACCTGCTAGGAAGTTCCAAGGCCAGGGTGTGGAAGTGCCACCAGCAAGTGGCTAGCCCGTGTGGTGTGAGTGGAGAGGTACCAGGTAGCATTCCCTCCCCAAATGGTTCTTGCTCCGGCCTTCAACCAATGCCAGAAAGTCTACCATTAATTCATTTTCCTCAAGTGTATGGGGAAACAAAAGGGAAAAGTGTTTTAAAATGCAACCACTTCTTTTTTTTTTTTTTTAAATATTTGTTTATTTACTTTAGTTGTACACAAAGCCATGCATTTATGTTTATGTGGTGCTGAGGATCGAACCCGGGCAGCGCACGTGCGAGGTGAGCGCTCTGCCGCTGAGCCACAACCCCAGCCCTAAAATGCAACCACTTCTATGGGGATAATAGTTTAAGGCACTTCTCAGATCAGGCTGCTTCCTGGGGTGATGATGGGGAGGCACATGAGTCCTGCGTTCCCTAGGGTGGGAAGGGGAGGGACGCTCCCGCACATTTTCACCTGGGGTTGACCATGTGAATGGCCTTCTGGGAGAGATTCGTTCAGGAGCCAGCAAATACAGACTAGAAGCTATTTAATTGGCTCCAAGTTAATGTCCTTTTCCAGTTGGTCTCATGTAAGCGCCTGGGAGTTATGGTCACTAACTCTTTCAAAATGATTTATAAAGTTCTTTCCCAGGAGAGAGGTCTTTGGGCAGGCAGCGAGTGAGTCTCTGAATTATTTCTCCATAGTGGGTACAGGGTGAGCATGAAGAAGCAGGTTCCGCTGTGAAGAATCTGAAGTGCTCCCCTAAAAGGAGGGAATTCTCATTTTTCAGCAAGGTAATTTTTGACAGCTGTGGCTTGTTCTTCTAGACTTCAAATCTGATAGAACCTCTGTCCTCAGGAGCTAATCTTATCTCCTCACTTAGTTTAAAGGTGACGTTAATAGACTTGCTCAACATGCTTGTGACAAAGTCAGGAGACTAGAATTCAGGTCTTGGGATCCTGGGTTCGCTGTGGGCTTGCCTGCTTTTTCTCTTTTTACGGTTGTAATTGCTAAGAGTTAACACTGTTTGTAAGTGCTTTTAATCATATAACTCTAATCACTCTCTGAGGTTGGTATGATTAGGATCCCACCTTACAGATGGAACCCTGGAGGCAATGAATGGTTATGTAATTTGCCTAAGGTAACAGAGTTTGTGAGTGATGTGGCTAAAATATGACCCCAGGCAGTCCCGCCCCAGAGCCCGTACTCCAAAACACTACCCTATAATGTTAATGAAACTCTGCACGTACACAGTTTTAAATCTAATGATATAGAAAGGTCCAAGATGAAAAAGCAATAGTCCCTCAAAGCCCCAGACATGTGTCTTATGGTGGTTAGCTTCTACAGCTCTAATACTCACAGATTGCTATTTCTTGGTTTATCAACTTAGATAGTATCTGTTGGTTTCCTGCAGTGTTACATGAGGATTTGACTCTCTCATATTCCATGCATGTGCAAATGGGGTTTGGGGAACTAGCCTCCAAACATGGCTCCCAATGGACCATGCCTCCACCATGCACTCCTATCTAGAGTCTGAGTTGGCCCTCTCTGAGACTTGCTTTCAACAACTGATTACAAAAGAGGTGACAATTGGGCTAGTTAGAAAGAAAGAAAGAAAGAAAGAAAGAAAGAAAGAAAGAAAGAAAGCGAGCGTGCGTGCGTCTGGCAACTTCTCCTTTTGTGCTCTTGGGAGTCTTAAGCCACCATTGAAGAAGACTGGATACCCTGCTGGAAAGACCACAGGGACAGGGCACATGGAGAGGGGGTGGCCCTGTATACATGGGGGAAGAGAGGCCCAGGCCTCCCAGAGCCACAGCTGATCCAGGCTTGGTGCCTCAGCTGCTATCTGACTGCAGTCACAGGCAAGAACCCCCAATAAGCCCTGCAGAAGACCCATCTGTCCAGTTGAGCCTCACTCAACCCACAAAGGCCAGAGTCTTAGGTGAGAAATAATGAAATATGGTGGTTTTGAGTCACTGGTTTTGGGGTGATTCATTATGTTGCACTAGATAATGGAAACAGTGTTTCCAGTATTTTTAGTTCCTTCATTAGCTGCCTTTGTAACTTCAGATGATATGCTTAAATTCCATTTCCGGTTCCATTAGCTTTTTCTTTTCTTTTCTTTTTAAATATTTATTTATTTATTTTAGTTGTACACAAAGCAATGCACTTTGTTTACGTGGTGCTGAGGATCGAACCCGGGCCGCGCACGTGCGAGGCGAGTGCTCTGCCGCTGAGCCACAATCCCAGTCCCTAGCTTTTTCTTTTTTAA
The DNA here is from genome assembly GCA_025594165.1 of Tamias sibiricus. Classification (NCBI taxonomy): domain Eukaryota; kingdom Metazoa; phylum Chordata; class Mammalia; order Rodentia; family Sciuridae; genus Tamias; species Tamias sibiricus. Next base: position 31,424,227 of record CM046672.1, read on the forward strand.
TGTGTTAAAATATATCCAACAAAAATATGCCATTTGATCATTTTAAGTATACAGTTTGGTGGCATTAATTGCATGCACAATATTATGCAATCATCACAGAGAGAAACTGTCCCTATCAAGTGACAACTCCCTATTCTCCCTCCTCCTGGTCACCTACCATCTACCTTCTGTCTGCAGGAATTTGCCTGTTGTAGATATTTCACAGAAGTGGAATCATGTAGTATTTGTCCTTTTGTGCCTAGCTTATTTCATTTAGCATATTTTCAAGGTTCATTCATGTTAGAGTATGTACCAGAATTCCATTCCTTTTTATGGCTGAGTAATATCCCCTGGCATGTATATACCACATTTTATTTACCCATTCATCTGCTGATAGGACATTTAGGTTCTTTCCACCTTTGGCTTTGAATAATGCTGGAATCAGTGCTGGTGTACATGGATCTGTTTGAGTCCCTGCTTTCGATTCTTTTGTCTCTCTGCCTAGGAGTGGAATTGCTGAGTCATATATAATTTGAAGTTTAACTTTTTGAGGAACCACCACACTGTTTTCCAAAGGTGTTGTACCATTGTACAGAGTTACCAGAGGCAACATGGTGGGCATCTCAGCATCTATTCAATTTCTGTCCAAAGGAATGACAGCATCTCAGAGATCCCTAAAGAAAGTTTTCATGGCATTCATCAAACATTCTGGCAAAATCTTGTCCTTTCAAAGAATATCCTGCCATCTCTGATTGGATTCGTGGAGGGCAAGGGATGGTTATCAAGGCCATTTATGCATGTCCTGACTGGCAAGCCATCCCTTACACAACAGCGACACCTCTAAATCACAGGCACTGGCAAACAAGCAAGTGGAGAACGCTGTGTTAGTGGGAGAACACCACCATCAGGGCTCTCCCAACATGTAGCTCAGAGGACAGGTGTGACCTGTGTCACCAAATCTATGCAACAAGAAACCTGTTGTCATGATGCTTTCACTTCCTAACAACCTTTTCTTGGGCATTTCTGACAGCAGATTATCATTTTTTTCATAGAGAAGCCATTTAATTCACTGCCATGTTTGGAATGTCTATTTCTTTTTTTTCTTTTCTTTCGGTACCAGGGCTTGAAATCAGGGGTGCTTAACCACTGCCACATCCCCAGCCCATTTTTATATTTTATTTGGAGACAGTGTCTTGCTAGGTTACTTATGGCCTCACTAAGTTGCTGAGGCTGGCTTTGAATTCGCGATCCTCCTGCTTCAGCCTCCTGAGCCGCTGGGATTACAGGATTGTGCCACCGGCTGTCTACTGGGGCACTTAGGATGCTAAAAATCTCATAACTGTTTTGCCCTTACCATTAGAAAGGAAGTGCAGCTTGGTAGGAAACATTTTTAAAAGTATTTTGAGGTATCAGGTCAGTGTAAACATTCTCAAAGTTTATCTGCAATAGCCAGCACGTGGTTAATTATATTGAACCATCTCACTTCCAAATAGACATTGATGTTCTGCCGATTTACTTATAATTTGAAAACCTGGAGGCAACTTAAATGCCCATCACCGAGGGAATGATATTAGAGTATATCCACAGTATGGATTCCTCTGCAACAATTAAATAGAATAGATTTATATGTTCTAACATGGAAAGATATTCAAATTTAAGACATATTACTGAGGCAAAAAGGCAATTTGGATATTGATTTGAACAGCATGATAATGATTTATGTGAAGTGAATGAAGAATACATATTTGCCTATGGGAATAGCTATGTCTATGAACATGCAGGAGAATATTCAGAAGGGAAAGAAAGTCTGAGATTGGGAGTGGTGGTCAAAAAAGACACATAAAGATAAAATCCTCTATCTATAACATTCAAATTTTTATAAAGGGCATTTATTTGTGTATTGCTTGTATAATTAAAAATAGATAAAAATATTAATAGTGGCCCAGTGACTTCAGGAGGCTGAAGCTGGAGGATTATAAATTGGAGGCCAGCACTGGCAACTTAGTGAGACCCTGTCTCAAAATAAAAAATCAAAAGGGCTGGGGATGTAGCTCAGTGTACAGCACTCCTGGGTTCAATCCTTAACACCCCCTACCTCCCAACCCCCACAAATGTTGATGGTGGTAAATAAAACCAAATAGCTTAGCTGGGATGTGTATCAGTTGTTAGAGATTATAAAGACCTTCAGCCCTAATTTCCTTTTTACCAATCAAAATTCTGAGAACTCAGCAAGAAGAAAATGCTTGGCTTGGTCAACACAGGGCTTTGAAGTCAACCAGGGAAAACAATTTCTTTGCATCTTATGGGAGAATTTATCTGCAACATCCTTTGCTGTTTTAATAAAGGTAGGGTTGTTTGAGGATTAGGGCAGAAAAAGGGAGTTCTTTTGATTCTCTGTCTCACTTTCCTCACACCTTTTACCGCCCCAAGGAAATTGAGACCCTGCAAGTAGAAAAGTAGAAATAAGGACAGGTTGCCAAGGTTAAACACCTAAGCTTCATATTTTTTTTCTTTTCTTTTTTTCTACTTGCCTGTTAAGAAAACTTGTCAAAGCAACAAAGATGCGAAGTGGAAACAGATGTTCTTCTACCCCAAATGCTCTCAGGAATGGTTTCAGATATTCACATTTGTTTTCTAAGGAACTGTACCAAGAAACTTTTCTTGTCCACTGTTCAGCCCCTGGCATGTTTCTTGGGGCCCTCTGGGCACACATGCTCAAACAGGGCCTGGCCACCGCAGCCCAAGTTCCCGGCAAGCCCTGGAGACAGGGGAAGGCCCGCGGCTCTCAGTCTCAACTCCCCAGCACCTAGCACGACAGGCCTGAGCACATTCTTAGCAGGGGCAAAAAAAAAGGCGATGGCATTTCATTCTCCGGCTGGTTCTGTTTTGCCTTTCTGGGGGCAGAGCAGCCTGGAGAACTCCTCAGGATGCAGAAGGGCCTGGGAATACACGCGTCCCCCCTTGGGTTCACGACCCCTCCCCTAAGCCTTCGCTTTTAGGCACCTTTGTTGCTAAAGGCATTTAACTTTAATTCCATTTGACTTCAATTGTGTCCAAATTACTGTAAAAAGGAAGAAGACAACAAGCTGTAAATATGAAGAGAGACAGAAAATCATTGAGAATCCTGCCTTTATGAATATTTGATGAAGAAAGGTTAGATCCATAGCTGGTAAATTATAAGAAATTATGTCCGTCATGTGACTCTGTCAGCAAAGGTTAATACAAATGGGTTGGGACTTAGTTGGGATGACAACGCAGATTAAAAAAGATTTGTCCTGTCCTCACTGCAATTAGTTTTTCTGCTATTATTAGTGTAATAGAGTTGATCATTAGGATTATGGCAATGGAACAACTGCTCAGTGAAATCATTTTGTTTTTCAGACCATCACTGCATTTCCACAATAAATTTTTCATCTCTGCTAATCTTGCCCTTAATTGTGTGGTTGCTGTGGGCAGGATCCAATTATTAACTCTTTTGATCCTACGATGCCCTTGCCATCAAGTACGCTGATGATATGCAGGCTGAACGAGCACACCGACATTTTCCTGCAGCTGGATACATGGATCTCGTGGTTCATTTAGTGCAAGCAGAAAAATGGTTATTTTGCTCAAATAACAGCTCCAGTCAAGTGTGAAATTGTATATAATTGTGTTATAGGATTTTGCCCAGGTTAAAGGGCTTCTTGGGGCTTCCATTATGAACCTCATCTCTCAGGTATTTATGATTTGTTTTCCACTTTAAAAAAATCTGAATTAGGCTTAACGTGCTCTGCCCGGAGGCCTTATTGTTGTTATTATTATTATTTTGCAGAGGGGATTAGAGTAGTCACCCTTCATTCTTTGTACCAAGGCCGAGAATGTAATTGATGTCAGGCACAGTAAGCTGGAGTGTAGAACAAATGGCACCAAGGACCCCAACAGCTAAAGGCATAATTTGTCCAAGTGGTAGTGTGGATTTGCAAGGGTGTCTCTGTGCCCTTTCAACAAGCCCGAAGGGCCTGGAGACTGGAGGCAGAGGGAGGTGGGATGAGAGACCAACAAGGAAAGAGAGCGGATTCAGGGCTGTTTAGGTTTCTAGATATTCCAGACCAGGTTCCACACAAACAACTTGCAAACAAACTTCAATGCGTGCTTGTCCCCACTGCTTATTTATTATCTCTTTGCTCCTTCTGGAAGATTCTACTGCCCTGGTCACTTTTTCTTTGATGTCTACGCCTCAGGAATTCCATGCCTTTCATAAAGTCGCCATGTGCTTTTCAAATGAGGACCTGGCTGAGGGAAGGTTGGTGTAAGACCAGGGAAAAGTAAATATTGATTTTTACCATGGAGGGAATGTGAAGGAAGGAAAAATCTAGAAATAAAACGTACTCCCAGTACAAAGGGAAATTAACGAACAAAAATCTAAACACATAAATGTAAAATGTGCCAATAAATCAAGAGGCCCTAAAGGCCCAACACAAGAAGACAGAATGTTTTTTTCAACCCTAAACTGAGGCTAGAAAAAATGGCTAACTAGGGGGAAGTTGTCTTGGGAAGAGTTAAATGTGACAGCCTAAAGAATAATTGCAATTGTCATGCCTGTGGCAACCTTGCTGTAGAAGTAGTGTCTTAGCAAGGCCCACAGAGAGCTCCTCCCAGCAGAAGTCTACCCTCTGCCCACACTTACAGTCATCCCAAAGTAGGAAATTTAACACATCAGGGAGCCTCCTGGATTATCAGATCAACTAATCAATAGCATTGACAATATTTCTGCCTAAAAGCCTGGGGAAGCAGTCAGTGAGGCAGCAAGGCAGACAGGATCTTTGCCAATACATTACCTTAGACCTTTGACTCCTGCCAAGGGCCCAAGAGGCACATGACTTTTCTTCCCAAGACCTGGGATTTTCTGCCTAAGTGATTTTGACCTGCTTGAGTTGAGTCAATGCATCCTTCATCAGGAACTGGGACAGGGGACATATGCAAATAGTGCAGCCCCAGTCTCCCAGGCATCCGAAGCGGCATGTTGGGTCACGCCATTACCCCTCCAAGAGGCCCTGCCCCCAGACTCTGTCAGTCTCAGCTGTGTGTGCAACACGACTGGACTCAGTGGGATACAAATGGCTTCTCCGTGTATCTGGATTGCTCCAGAGACTTCAGCCACCTGAAGAGTTCTGTCCTCTCTGTGTGACCTACACCTGGTGGTTCTGAAAAGACATTTTGGCCACTCACAACTCACTGGATTTAATGCTCCAAAAAGCAACATGATTTCATCACAGAGAATGAAGCTAACTCAGACAGACAAAGAGAATACACAGTTCATGTCCCCAAGTCTATAAAAGAACCTTTGGGGCAATACAGAGACTAACTCATCAATTCCATACCAACTACACTCTGTGGAATCTGCCCATCTCCCCAAATTGCTTCTTTTGGTGTAGCAATCTGTATACAGGCCAGCCCCAAATTCCAGGATGAATTCCACCTCTACAAACATACCCGATAAAGATCAGAACGTGACTGTCAAGGGAAGGGCACTAACATGTGCTAAGTCCCTGTGATGAATCAATCATTTCATTTTATCTCACTTAATTATCTTTATATGATCATTCAAAGTTTCCTGATGAGGAAACTGAGGATCAGAGAGGTTAAATATCACGTCCAAGGACACAGAGCCAGTGCAAGGAAAGCCTGGGATTCTTCCACAGGCCTGTCACACTGCCCTGAACTCTTCAGGCCACCCAATATTGTACTCTTGGTTCTACCAGAGGACAAAAGAGCTCATCAATGCAGCAAAGACAAACAGACAAGCCATCGGACCTTCTGAAACCCTGCAGAATAAGATGGCGGGGCAATGGCACACCTGAGGAACACTGGTGTTGGTGCGTGTGTCATTCTCAAATAGGACATATGATGGGGGCCCAGGGCTCGTGTGAAAATGGGACAGGAAGAGGCAAAATACAGAACTTACTAGGAGATGGACGTGTTGTGGTCCGTATGTGCACTTTCGCTGGGCTCCCTAACCCAGACAAAGCCAAGCCTTTCTTGAACTGGCACATTATTGTAGTCTGCCTGGTGTGCTGTAACTATTTCAAGGACTATTAAATTAAACCCTGGAGACAGTTTCCCTTAAGATAAAGAGCATGCTTTTTATTGTGTCATCAAAGGAGACCAGAAAACCTGAAGCTTTCAGCTTTAAAGACAACATAATGAGATCAGAGATTTTGCTTGCAAAGAAATTAACTTTCGGTTAATTAATGAAAGTAACCTTAAACAGCGGGCGTGTTGCCAACAACCAGGACACTATAATAAAAAGGGGGAGGGGGGAGATAATGGGCTGCTTTCAAGGGGCCAGGGCTCAGCAGCCCAGAAAAGAAATTTGATGAGGATGCTGCTTGTAAATTTGATCTCAAATTCTTAAGATGAACAAATAATAGCCTTATCTGTAATAAAGTCTACTACAAATGCTTTCTTTTCCCCCATAATTTTCTGTTCAATTTAGACAGAAGATTTAATTAGATGTTGGTGAAACACCAGTTATTTAATAAAACCCTTAATAAAAATCTAATCTATGGTACATAGAAACCACTGTAACATAATCGCAATTTTAAAAATACATTTTAGAGTATTTACATTCTACAATTAACAAAACATAACATGTGACGGGTTCTACTTTCCACTCAAGTTGAGTGCCAAGAAGGCTATCTCGTAGTAGTAGTAATAATAATAATAACAATAATAATAATAATGATAATCCTCTCCCCAAATGGCAACCCTTTTCCTCTTCTCATACAGTTTGTTTTTATTGGTTTTTCTCTTTTGGTCCTTAGACCTGAAAAGAATGAAGAATGATCCTGCCTGTCTCAGAAAGTTTTAAAATTACAATTTTGTTATCATAAGAAATGGATTTTTAAGGATTTCTATAATTGGGCCCTTATCTCTGACCAATCGCACTGTAATTTCACCATTGTAGACTATTAGCCAACTCTGAGGGCTCTCTGAGTCTGTAGGGGTATGTAAGTTCCAAAAGGGTGAGACAAAGTCATGGGGCATGAGTGACTCATACAGCACATTAAAGTGATGTTAGGGACACATTGTGAGTATTTGTCCCTAATCTTCTCATAACCAATAGCAAAATTCTCGACCACACACCCCAGACCTGGGGTTTCACGGCAGTTCTTAGAGGTCACACTTCCAACCTAAAACTGCAGGAAGGGAGGGGTTGGTGTAGGTTTTCACCTTGCTCCCAAGTTTCTACTTCCAGAGCAAGGTTCAAGGGGAACTGGGGTCCAAACTGCTTGAAGTGTATGGTGGTCTGTGTTTGGCAGATTTACTGGAGGGAGTTGAACAGCTTAGGAGGGGTACAACATCCTCGGTTCAAAATGAATTCAAACTGAATCTCACAAAAGCCACCATATCCCTTTGATATATACTTCTCAGGGCCCTTCATGATGAATTAGGTAGAAGAATCTGGTTGAAGTAATTTCTCTAATAAACAGGGTCAGTGGAGTTTAAGAAGGGTAGAAGACTAAACTTCCCCCAGTCTGAAGGGGCAGGTAGATGCTAGTAGAAGTCAGGCTGATTTCTGCATGCCCCACTGACCTAGCACTAGGAGGAACAGGTCTATAGAACAAACTCACAGTGTCCTTGGCCATGGCATCTCTGTTCACGTCTGATTTGAGAAGGTCACTTTTTAATGCATCCGGATGTTGTGATCATTCAGATTTAATCATCAGCATGGGGTTCCAGTGGCTTCTACTGTATATAAATTTAAATAATGGTCCCTCCTCCACGAAGGAAGGAGAGTCCATAGGCTTTGCCCATCTGTTCTGCGAGGCTGTTCATTTTGAGTTTCTGATTAGATGCCTCCTGCTCGTCCTATGTGCGGCATAATCTCCAAACAATGCCACAGTGTTTGGGAGCATTTAATGATTTATAGTGCTTGTTAGTTTTATTTCAAATCTGATTCCTCTTTGGCCATGACACAAGGGCTTGGCACGGACTGAACACGGTCAGTGCTTATTTTGATACACTGTCCACAAGAGGCAGCCAAAGGGGCCTATCAGATACTCTGGGGCCACATAGCCACTCAAGAATGTGTCCTAATCGGGTGTCAGGCTGGATTTCACTTCTGTGTGCCATGCCAGTACCTGCATGGCTGGCCCAGCTGCCCACGCCAGCCCAACCTGATTGGGCTGGAGGACAAGGAAGGCTGGGGACTCGGCATGGGGTTTGTGAAAAATGGAATGCGGACACAGTAAGAAAACTGTCTAATATCTAATTGCCTTCTTTGGAGAGGGTGTGAATGTACCACAAGCCCCTGTCCTTCCGTCTACCCTGACTTCTGTCAGTCCCCTCTTCTCTCTCTCCTCGATAAGCTGGCTTCTTTGTAGCTTTGCCATACCCAGGGACAAGGGACACATTCTTACATTGGGGTGGGGGGGAGTTGATGTTCTTCCAGATCTGAAAAGAAAATGGGAAACCAAAACCAAAACCAAAACCCTGGACCCTTTGGGTAAAAGCACGGAGATAGTCTCTGAAGCTTCTTGAAATACTAGCATGATATTTAGGAGACACGGGCTCTGCTCCACACTATATCTGGCCTTAACAGGATCTTCTGGAGCTTGTGACACCTCCGAGCACGAGCTGTTCTTCCAGAGGGATGTTGACTTTTGTGGTCTATTAAACAAGCAACGCATAAGTCAAAGTATACTTTTCCAGGAGCAGGGCACTGACGTGAATGCTCCAGGCCAAACTGCACAGAAGTCAGCTCTTCTTCCCGTGGGTTTTGCTAAGGAGAGTTTTCCATAACAGGACAATAGTAATGACCAGCTCTGATGTTGAAATAATTACCCTCCAGGTAGCAAAAAGGAGTCGTTTCTTCTTTGTGTTTTTGGGGCAGCTGCCATGGCTCTTGGATTGAGGGGTCCTTCAGACTGATATTCAAGGCCATCCGGCTTGTGGTTTCTCGGTGCAGCTGAGAGAGTCCCCTATCCATTGGTAGATGTGTCTCAGTGTTTGAGACCCTGAGCCCTGAAGTCCGAGAGAGGCCTGGGTTGAATCTTGATTGTGTGACTAAACGTGGGAAAGTTACGAAACTCTGTGAAGTTCCCCTATCTGGAAATGAGGTCACAAATATCTGTTCCATAGAGCTACTGTGAGGATTCAATGGCAGTGTGAATATGAAGTGTTCGGCACAAAGCCTGGTGCTTCCAAACTAGCTCCATCAATGACAGCCATTATTAGAAGGATAATATCTTCCCTAGAGCTTGGTGACTGCAAGTTGTGATTGTTTTTGTGACAGTCATTCTATCACTGTCTTTGAATATTTAGAAATACTTCTGCTCTTCCCATACGTCTGATTATTAGCCCTCTCTAATGTACCAAAGCATGAAAACCTGAGAGCCACCAACAGTTTAAACTGGAACAGTTCAAGGATCTGGTACAGAGATGACAAAATGGTGGCTTAGGGGCCACATTTAGCTATAGACATTTACTGTGGCTCAAACAGTGTTAACTCTCACAACTTTAAAAAAAAGTCAATTCATTACTAAAAGATGAAAAAAAAAATCCAGAGATTTCACTCAAAAATCTGGAATTTTGGCTTCACTTGAAAAGTGGGAAGATCTGTTTATCTGGGCCAACACTCTCCCATGACCACAGCCAGCCAGAGCTTAGTAGCAGCTGCCTTTTTTAGATAGGACACACATGCTCCAATGTGACACGGGTCCCATCTCTCTGCTTGGCCTGCTTCATTTGTCTTAGCAGGTCCTGCTTGTCACTGAGCCACCCTGTTTAGTGTCGCACTCAGCGATCCTTTGGCTGTTGTCCGGCTTCTGCAATTCTACCATTTTGCTTTCTGCATTTTTAACTCAGGGCCCTGTAGCTTCCTTAGCATAGTGTCATGTGTCCCCCCCACCCACGGCAGTCACTTGGCTGGCATCTATCTACCTGCTGTGCTCATGGCGACCAGCAGGAAGTCTGCCTGCCACTTGTGGTCACTCCCTAACACTAGAAAAATTTTCTTATATACTTCCTTCTGTGGCTTCTGCCCTGACTTCACTCTTAGGCCAGTTCAGACACAAGAGAACCTGGGAGAATAGTGGCTTGAAAAGTTCAGAATCCAGTGTCATTCTCAGTCAGGCCGTCCTGTGCCTGTGTTACCTCATTGCCACTGACAATCTGGGCAGGCCGAATTCAAGAGGCATTCTAAGTGCTACTTCACCTCTAAGGACATACCTAGCATGTCTGATGGCTGAGCACATAATTTTTAATATTCCTCTCCTCCTTACAACAAAATGATTTTCAATAACCATCATATAATTTTAAAAAATAGTCTTTTCTTTTAAAGCAACTGAAGGAAACTAAGTTGTTTTTTTTTTTTTTTTTTTTTTTTTTGGTACCGGGGATTGAACTCAGGGGCACTCGACCACTGGGCCACATCCCCAGCCCTTTTTTGTATTTTATTAGAGACAGGGTCTCACTGAGTTACTAAGTGCCTCGCCATTGCTGAGGCTGGCTTTGAACTCGCGATCCTCCTGCCTCAGCCTCCCAAAGTGCTGGGATTACAGGCGTGCGCCACCACGCCCGGCTAGGAAACTAAGTTTTCATTTACTAAATGAAAATATTATACTCAGTAGTTAGTGAGCAGTTTCCCCATAGTCACATGATATGACAGCTTCATCTACATCACTATCACTGTTTATTCTGACTATACAGGTTAGGAACAGGAAAATGTGGCTCCAGAGTTGTTGGAGACATGAACTATACCTGAAGTGGGCATGAAGGATTCCAATGGTAATGAACTTAACTCCTGAAATGATGTGTAGCTGAGTCTGGTGCAACAGCTAACAGTACAACAGAGAATTCTCTCATTTAACATCTGTGTAGAACACAACCTATGTTAAAAGATACGTTACTACAATGTGCTAATTTGAAGCCTATATGTGTATGCAAAGCAGTAAATACTTAGCTTTATATATATATATATATATTTAAATAAAACATATATATGTTTTTAAAAAACATATATGTATATATGTTAACTTCCAAAGTAACTTTAGAAATTATTTAGAACTAAGATCAACAAAAGAAAAGAAGGGAAAAAAAAAAAAAAGAAAAGGTGGTTGAATGAGATGGATATCATTATCCTAAATGCATGATTGAAGACCTGAATGGTACGAATATACTTTGTATACAAACAGTTGTATGTAAAAAGATGCAATATATGTGCATTATGAATTGTAATACATTCTACTATTATAAATAAAAAATAAATTAAAAAAAGAATAAAAAAAGAAAAGATCAACAAAAGATCTTTTTTTAGGGAGAAGTATTCCATCACTAATATTATTTATAATTGACGGTGAATTGTGATAATAAGAAAGCACACTGACTCTGTTTTATTATTATTTGAAACTTTCCTATAGGCAGCCCACCCTCTTGCTGTGCACAGAGGGGAAAGGGAGTGGAAGCTGGGAGGGAGTACTTCTGCCCATTCCTTGGTACGTTACTCTCTTAAGGGCTCATCTCTTATAGATTTCTGCTTTTTCTCATGAAGACATTCTAGTCTGGGTTTCTGAGGCCTTTTGGCCCAGAACTTTGGTCTGAGTCTTTGATGTCCTCATACTAAATCTACTAATTGGGATTCTTGGTCCAGTTGTCGTCCATTGTGAACTACAGTCTATGTTTGCCTCTTCTTCCTGCTCACTCCACATACAAAGCCCTCACCTGGCTGCACCCTTGTGATCTGCTTCTTTCAGTTCCTTTACTCTCAACAATTTGATGATTTCTCTGAATCTGGACACCTGCCTGCTTGGCTGTGGGAGGCTAGATAAGCCTCCTTTCCTGTCCTGCTCAAATCTTGGCTCGAGCTCCATATTGTCCTGTTGGTGCCCACCTCTCAAACTAGCCATCATATGATAAGCATCATTTTGATGTCAGTGGCTTGGTGGGGGAGGTGGTTGGGTTGAATACTTAGCCTGAGGTGTGATTCACAGGTGCTAGAGAAAAAAAAAATGCTCAAGGGAATGGATGTGTTATAAATGACGACCAAGGCTTACCAATACCAGCTTTAAAAAAAAGGTGACTGTGCAGGTGTTGGGCTTGGTCTGGGTTTAATGGCTCCCTCGACTCCGCACTGCATCTGTTGGGCTCCCAAAGGCAGCTTCAGCCTTCATGATGTCCATTTCTTAGGACAGTATATTGCCTGATAGCAGAATTTATGGTCTTCAGTTCTGAGCTGTCAATAAAATCACATGGCCACGTGATGGCTATCTCCAGTACAGTCTAATATAGAATGCTTATCTTACTCAGGCACAACATCAGCTTTTAATATCCCACTAAATCTGCAAATCAATCCATGATTTTTAAGATTTCTTTGAAAGCAGTCTTAGCTTGGAGTTCCTTTATATATGACAATGATAATAATGATTTAACTTGGTCAGTTAATCACATATGTCAAATCATCACATACACCAGTTAACCAAAGTTGTTTCCCTCTGCTTTCACTTAAAAATTTGACCCATTACTATAAGAAACAAGAGCTTTCAAAAAGAGTAGTGGTTATGCTTCATCATTCAGGAGAATCAAGCCAGAGTTCAATATTTAATTCTAAATCCTAAGCATCTATCAATACAGATGCCTTTGCTCATTTGGAGTAAGGAATAATCCTGGCCTTCACTCCTTTTCAGATGAAATCATACTAGGGGAGCATTTTAAATGATGACTTTCAGGGGTGAAGATGATGATTGCATACTGTTTATTTAGTCCCTAAAATATAACAGAGCATCAACATTCAATCACACATGTTGCTTAACACCACAGGGTAATTTATGTGGACATCATATATACATTTGTAGTCTACATGTCTACACATGCATATATGCATAAACACATTATGTGAACAATACATATGCATATACAAAATATAAAAGACAAGCTGTCATAGGCAGTCTCAATGGGGAGTACATATCAGTGTATTAGAAAAACAGTACTCAATTGATTTCCTGCAATTCTTTTCCATACACACTTGCTTTGTGGAATTCAAATGTTGCCCATTTCTGTAGAACGACTACATGTTTCTAGGATATTGCTCTGAAAAATCTGCACTACCTGGACAGATTGTCTCCAGTGGATGACTCCTTTATTCTCATGAAGAGGAAAAAGGCAGGTTCACCGTACATTGACTCCTCAGTCTTATTACTGGCATAAAGCTTTGGCTTTGCTAAATTTCCTCCTTGGAGTTGCCTAACAAACATACATCACCAGGAGGTGCAGATAAAGATCGAAAGATTAAGCTTTGTCACTCAAATGATAATTAAAAAGAGTATTTTAAACACACTGTAAATATACACAAGCCATCATAAAATCATCAAAACCCTGCCAGAGCTCACCACCTCCACAGCCTATAGATTATCAGGGAGAGGGATATTGATGTTAAGTCCTGCTTGTCTTGGGAGGTTGTCATTAACCGTCCCTAGCCTGCACTCAGCCAGCCACCTGAGCTGGAAGAAGAGGGGGAATCTGTCCTCACATATTCTAGTGGCAGCTTAGGGGGATTTGAGATGAGCACTTTAATATGCATTTAATTGTGATCCTTTCCACTCTGCTCCAAGAGTCCCTAAAATATATTATCCAAGAACTGTAAATAAAAACAAGTCAAGATGCTGTGGTCCTGTTTTTTTTTTTTTTTAAATAATTTCATATACAGGAAAGATTTAGTAGGGCAGATTAATTTCTTCTAAAAATTTCATTTATAACATGTCATGAAAAGACACATGAGCCCATGTATATCAGAAGCACACAGTAACATCACCTTTCATAAAAAGAGAAGCTTGTCATCACGATCTTATTAGGATGTCATGCATTGTTAAACTGGTGGAATATTTCTGTATATTCCAATTAGTGCAACCATTTACTGGCATAGGCATTACAGAGAAAACTATCTTCTTTTTAAAAAAAGTCCTTTCCACTGGGAACTAGTCCTTTGTTTGACAATTCGGAGAATGTTATTTAGAGATTTTAATTGCTCAGTTGATCTGTGGCTAGATCTCAATAATCAAAACAATAAAATTGTTGGTTTTTTTTTTCCTTGACAACTGTAATAAAATGCTGGTAGTGTCCTGGGATAGTTAACCGGAGTTGGATTGACACTGTCAGATTCTTTTTCATATATCTTCTTTATCATGGGCAAAAGAGCCATTTTTTAAAAGTAAAAAGCACATGAATAATATTGCCATTATCAGCAGATATTCCAAATATAACTAATGTCTACATGAAAAAAACAATCTCATGACCTGTAACAATCTAATCTGATTATCTATGAAAAGGACTATAATTCTTAATTAAAAAGAAAAATAACTTTAAATTAATTAGGAAAAAAATCACACATTCCACTAAAAATGGGCAGAAGACATGAACAAACATTTCACAAAATAAGAAATATGGATAACTATTAATGTAAGAAAATAATTTCTACCTCATGAATATCAAAAGACTACAGTTTAAGTCAATGAGATGCTGATTTTCAAGTCTACCAGAATGAGACAGTTTACAAGTTTACACACACACTTTCCACAAAAGTGGTACAGGTAAAGAGAAACAGGGGTGCTTGTGGGCTTCAAGGAGAGCCTATGTGCTTGGTTCCACTTTTTAGAAGGGCATTTTGGCAACAATATCAAAAGCTTTAAGAATGGCCGGGTGTGGTGGCACATGCCTGTAATCCCAGCACTTGGGAGGCTGAGGCAGGAGGATCGTGAGTTCAAAGCCAGCCTCAGCAATGGTGAGGCACTTAGCAACTTAGTGAGACCCTGTCTCTAATAAAATACAAAAAAGGGCTGGGGATGTGGCCCAGTGGTCAAGTGCCCCTGAATTCAATCCCCATTACCAAAAAACAAAAACAAAACCAAAAAACAAATAAAAGCAAAACTTTAAGAATGTTTGTCTCTTTGACTCAGTCATTCAATTTTTAGGACTTTATCCTAAGGTAATAAAGAATCACACAAAAATTTTAGACAAGGATACTTATCATATAGCATTTTATATGATGGGGAAAAAACAGGAAACAACCCAATGTCCAACAGAAGAAAAGTTAAATAATGCAAGGGTATTTGAGTTTCCACTGGCAACCATGTTCCCAATGAACATGATATGAAAAACCGTTCATGCTATAGTAAGTAAAAAGAGGCAAGTTATAAAATACTACAATCCTGATTGTGTTGTAAAAAGTATATACACAGGGGCTGGGGTTGTAGTTCAGCAGTAGAATGCTCATCTAGCACATGTTAGGCACTGGATTTGATCCTCAGCGCCACATAAAAATAAATAAATGTCCAACTACAACTAAAAATAAAAAGAATTTTTTAAGTATATATGCAAACATATAGGTACTTAGACAAGACACTAAATACTCAGAGTGGTGTCTCAGGGTAGTAGGGGGATGGGAGACTTTTCTGTTTTATACATTTCTGAATTTTCAATATATGCTTTTAATTAGCACAGATTACATGCTAATGTAAAACATATTTAAAAAGCAAGTCCAGAAATATTGAGCTTTAAAAATGTTTCCCATCATATTTTCTAAATGGTTTATTTGCCTTATGAAAAGTCTATTTAGATCTAATTACATTTCTTCTGTTTTTGAAGAAGAGTTTGGGGGTAACTTCATAACAACAGATCCGACAGAAATGTAGAAAAGGCATTTCAAAAAGTTCATGAGGGTGGAACTGGCAGCTAGGATGATCACCTAAGCCTGAGACAATAACTTTGTTTACTATTTGATGTTAAATCTCTGGACAGGATGGAGGGCACCCAAAACACAGTGCCAAGGAAAACTCAGCTCTGGGTTCAGTGCAAACAATTGGCGATTAACAATAAATAGCCAATAGGAGAAGCACAGATCAGCCCTGAATTTGGAGTCAATCTTGAATCTAAAAATGAGGCGATTCTTATTTTAAAAGCTCATGTTGAGAAAGAGCTTCTCCCAGCAACTGTCAGCTTTCCTGCCCCCACCTTCTCAATCCCAAAACACATGCGGCAAAGGGGGACCTTTCTGACTTCCTCTCTCAGGGACTACAAAGAAGCCACTGGCATCAACTTGGGGACCACATACGCTACTGAGAAACCTTGAAGAAGACCACTATCACCTTGCTTAGTGAGATGTTTCAGTCTGAGAGTTTTTCACTGAGAATGACGGCACATACCTGTAATCCCAGTGGCTCAGGAAGCTGAGGAAGGAGGATTGTAAGGTGGAGGCCAGCTTCAGCAATTTAGCAAGGCCCTAGGCAGCTTAGTGAGACCCTATCTCAAAATTTAAGAAATAAAAAGGGCTGGGGATGTACTCAGTGGTTAAGCACACTTGAGTTCAATCTCCAGTACCAAAAAAAAAAAAAAAAAAAAAAAAAAAAAAAAAAAAGAGCAGAGAGACATCATACTCCTTAGCTTAACCTGCCTCTTATTCAGCATCCCAGCTTCTACATTTTATCTTTTCTTCTGCATTCCATGCGGGAACAAAGGTGCCCTAACCCTTGAGAAGGCCATCTCTGGTCTACTTGAAAGATGAGGAGGCAGAGAATAAAAAGGAGATGTACTAGGAGATGTTTGAGAGGAATAAAAGTGAATTTCTGGAGGGCTAACAAGTATTGGTTTAGTGACTAAGTACCTACCACGCACTGTTTTTTATCATATTTGTGCATTATCTCATTTGATTTCGTATATCCCAGAAGCCACAGCCTTATAAAGTCCTTCTCAAATTCTAATCTTTGTGACTACCAATATTAAAAATATTTCAAAACATCAAGTTGAAGAACTAGCCTAGCCACAGGGTTTTTCATTGTTAATACTAGGGGATGATTCAGATTCACGTCCAGTGGTAGGAAAAAAAAAATGTTAGGCAGCTCTTCTTTTTGGATTAGTCAGAGGGAAGAGCCTAAAACAGGAAGCCCTTGTGGCCCTCCTCTAGCCTAGCAGGGAGGCTGATGGGGAGGAGGGAAGGGTGTGAAGTGGTAGCCTGGGGAAAGCACAATGAACAGCTGGCTTTCCAGCCATACTGCACATCTGGATTTCTATGAGTGTGCTTTTCTTTCAAAGCCCAAGGTTTTCTTTTCTTTTTCTGGTGGTGGTGGTAGTGGGTGCTATGGACTGAACCCAAGGATACTTGACCACTGAGCCACATCCCCAGCCTATTTTATTTTATTTTTTGGTATTAGGGATTGAACCCAGGAGCACTTAACCACTGAGCCATATCCCCAGCCCCCTTTAAAAAAATATCTTAGAGATAGGGTTTTGCTGAGTTACTTAGGGCCTCGGTAAGTTGCTGAGGCTGGCTTTGAACTCGTAATTTTCCTGCCTCAGCCCCCTGAGCCACTGGGATTACAGGTGTGTGCCACCATACCAGGCCCCCTTTTTAAAATTTTGAGCCAGGGTCTCATTAAGTTGCTAACACTGGCCTCCAAATTGTAATCCTCCTGCCTCAGCCTCCTGAGTCACTGAGATTACAGGTATGCACCATCTCATCTGGCTTTCAAAGTCCAAAGTTTTCAAAGTCTGATGGAAGGCAAGTCCTTCCCCTTCCCCAACTGAAGACTTCCAGTACCCCTGGACTGGACCACCAGCTCAGTGGCTGTCATGTAAAGAGCTGGAGGGAATACTTTCTGCTTGGCCACCCCTCCATCAGGAGGCAACTGGCTTTCTCTGTGGTGCTTGGTGAGCCACACAGATGCCTCATTAGAACACCAGACACTCATGGCAGCCCTGGGCGCTGGCTGCTGGCTGCCTGTGGTTTGCATCTGCAGTCATGACAGACGGAGGAGAACGCTGTCTTCCACTGCAGACCAACTACATGATCCACTGCAGTTAATCAATAGGATAATGGAATGAATCAATAGGAAAGATTTTTAGAAGGTCTTAATTAAAGAAACACTTGCAGATACAAATGATGTCTTCAATCTATTGATAGTGCCAAGGTGAAGGGTTAAACACAAACAAAACCATCAACTTTATTTTGCCAGCATGCCTTCCACGAGAGAGCAACCCAGCAGCCTCCTGGCCCCAGGGTCGGCCCATTAATCAGTCCCTTGTCAATTGCATGGCCACACTGTATGGGAAAATTAGTCTATGATCAAAAATTTTAATTACTAAGCAGCAGCTCAAAACAATGATGAAAAATAGACGTGAGCACTTCATTTGGCCTTCCTTAGCTCCTACAGCAGGGGCGGCATCCCCCCCAAAGCTGGTTCGGCAGACAAACTCTCCTTCCAATGAGATGCACAGAATTAGAATAATTAAAGAAAGCCTAAATTGATGGAGCCCATTTAGGCAGGGGAATTCTCCAGTGGGCCTTCTGCTCAAACATGTTACATCAATATTTTTGATTCCCTAGACAGTCCTGCACGAGGTACTGGTTTAAAGAGACATCAATCTGTGATGTCAGCATTTATCTAATGAACCTTCAAAAATCAATGTCCAGGATGGCCTGTTACATGCAGGCACCCAATTTGTCCACTCTTTTAGCCTTACTGGTTAAACCTAAAGCCATAATGACAGTAAAAGTGGACTCAAGTGGTCAGGCGGGATGGTTAGATTGGAAGAGGCTGAGATTACAGAATCAGTTTCAACCTGGAGAATTCAAATGAAACAGGAGCAAAACGAGGAAGCCCAGAGACCTTCCTGAATCTTCCAAGGGCCCCCTAACTTCCAGACCCGCACATCCTTCAGAGATCTGCTTCTGAACAGCATCCTCCCTCAAAACTCACCTTTCCCTTGCAATTTCCATTTCCTTACTGTTGTCTGACAGGATTTTGGTCCCACTCCTGACAGCTATGGTAATTTTCTGCTTTTTGGGTTACTCGACTGGGATTCCCACTTAGCTCCACTCAACAGGAAGTCCGTGCTTAGCTTTTCTCTTGTTAGTGTTTATGCTCAACTCATCCTCAGCCTTCTGTTAACAGGACTCTTTGACATGGATATCTTGACACCCTAACAGGCAGAAGAGAGGGCCTAAGTTTGTTTCACTTCTTTTCGCCTCTTTAAAATAAATTGGCCTGTACTGGCTGCCACGAGACTGAGCTACTTCAAATGTAGAACTCGGGTGACAGCTATGCCATTCACAATGCCAGCGCTGGTCCTGCCTTATAATCTCTGCTTTTGTTTGCTGCACTTCTCTCTCTCTGGACCGAAAGGGCCAGTCTCGAGAGCGAGTGTGGAGCCTGGACAGTTGCGAGACGTGTTGCGGAGGCTGAGTGCGTTGTTGTCCGACTCCTGTCCGTCTCGTGCGTGCAATTTCGACAGCCACTCTTGCCGACTTTGAGTCCAATTAAACTACAATGAAAGGTACCATGATTTCATTTGCTTGGACTGTCACATTTCAGAAGTTCAGTAGCCTGCAAAATGCTCACTGTCTCTCATTAAGCAGGTTCCAGCAACTGTGTAAAGTCTCTAATTTAGCTGCTTTTGATACTCTGCTTTCGGCCCAGAAGATGGCTGCCTGCGGGGGATTCCACACTATCTGTGGCATTAAAGAGATCCTTGGAGTTCCAATCCTTCTGTTCAGCTTTCCATTTTCAAAAATAACACTTACTAGTAGGGTTCTTTTTCTAATTATAAAGGAAATTTTAGAAAACATGCTTCTGACCCTACAAATGAAAAATGCTTGAGAATAGCAAAACTGACTCTGGCCAAAATGAGATGATAGTCTATGGATGCCTGTTAGGTTTCTGGTATTTTTCTGGAATTATGTTTTGGATAGGAGGCGTGTGTGTGTGTGTGTGTGTGTGTGTGTGTGTGTGTGTGATTCTGTGCTGTAGAACTAAGCATGGCCATAATATTTTCACAACCATGAATAAAGACATGCACATTTATTTAAAGTCCACCAAAAGTATAAAAATAATCTCTAGATATATATTTTTAAATGAAGTGCTTCGAGTCAAAGAGTGCTATATAAACCAGGAAAATATGATATATATGTGTGTAATATACACATATACATATTAGTCACTAGATAGATCTTAACTTCTTAACTGAGTTGCACTTGAGCTTAAGGATCAAAAAGCAACCATTCTAGAGTGCTTGCCTAGCATGTGCGCAGCCCAGGTTTGATCCTCAGCACCACGTAAAAATAAAGGCATTTTGTACAACTAAAAAGCAAATAAATGAATATATTTTAAAAAAAGCGACCATTCTGTGGACTTGTTATAATAATTCCCATTTATAGCTCTGGTATGATGGGGAAATTGCTACACAGATGCTAGAATGACAGTTACCATTTACTGATGGCTTACTGGATGCCAGGCACTATGATAAGAGTTTACATATACCATCTCATTTAATCCTCTCAATAACCCAATTCCCAGATGAAGAGACTGAGGCCCAGAGAAAGTTAAGTCACTTGCTCAAACTCACAGCTGCAAGAGAAAGAATCAAGAACCAAACCCAGGCTCATCTGATTCCAAAGCCCTTCTTCCTAACCATTTTGTACTTCTGCTTCAGTGGCAAAGGCTGGTGTGATTCCCACTGGATTCACAAAATGAAAACTGGCAGGTGCGCAGTGATAGGAGTGAAGTCTGCCCCACGTCCCTCGGGGCAGAGATTAGCATGGCCAGTGAGTCAATTTCCACCCTGGCTAATGCATTCACTCTGGTGGACAGAGATCCTTGGAGTTCCAATCCTTCTGTTCAGCTTTCCATTTTCAAAAATACACTTATTAGTAGGGTTCTTTTTCTAATTATAAAGGAAATTTTAGAAAACATAGAAATGCCCAAAGAGAAAATACAAATTGCTTGCCATTCTACCATCCAGACATAATAGATCTAGGTGCTGATTCTCTAAGGACTTTTTTTCTATGTAACTTATGATTTCCATTATTATTTGGATGTTTTGATGTTTTTCTCAGAGAATATGCAACACCATATCATGTCCTTCCCAGGACAAACATCCAGACTATAATCACTGGATTAGGTAGGCCGCTCCCTAAGTGTTACATGCCAGTTCTTTTAAACACCCTTCCAGTCCATCTGACTCTACAGAGGCAAAACATGGAACTTTTCAGGCCCAGGTGGTGAGAACAGCCCCAGCTGGCTGAGAACTGAAGGTCAAAGAGGCCCTGGGTCTGCCTGAGTGTGCCAAACCCTGAATCCCAGAAGATTAAAATGTAATCAGAGTTCTTCCTACCAGCTCAGGAACCCACGATTTGAGCATTCCTTTAAAAAGAAAAGAAAAGAACAAGCCTAACGTAAATAGTAAGAGATCAGTTTAATTATGTATGTGTAAAAATAATCACAAAATGCTTTCATTTTCTTGGGTAATTTGTGCGTGCATGGGGCGGGGGCACACATGGTTGGTATTCTTGCTTGAAAAATGGAAATGATGCTTCAGCCTGCAGCAGTAAAGGGTTTGCAAAACTAGGGCTCCTGCTCTTTGCCTGGCCCCGGGAAGGGTGTGATGAACACAATCTGAAATCAATATCAGGGAACAGTTACTGCATCTCAATATTATTTGCCGAGATGGGCTGCTGGAAGAGAGTGGGGGAAGAGAGATATATGTCAATAGCTCTAACGAAGCACTCCACAGCCATGCACAAAGGGAGGTCAAATAACTATCAGCCGACCAATCCCCACTGTAAGTAGTAAAAATGATAAAATCAATATTATTAAATAAAAAGTTAGCACTGCTATTGAACTCTCTCCTGATCTTGGCAGTGCCTGGCTGAAAATGAAGAAGGCTGTTTTCCAATCTCTTTGGGGGCAAATGTTTAGGATAATAAACATTTGCAAAATGTGGGGGCAGATAGTTATTTTTCACACATGAAAGGACCCATAGGGACATCTGAACAACAGGCCAGGTAACTGTCACTTTGCTAGAAAACAATGATCCTTCCTGCCCTGGGGTGGACATCTACTCTGAGGGCCACCAAAGGCTGCATCCTTTAGAGATGGACTGTGTCCCTCTGTCCTTCTGGGTGACAGAGGCAGGACTAGCTCAGGGCTTAAAAAAAAAAAAAAAAATAAGGCCCTCTTTGTTATCCTTTCCAATCTCAAGATCTGGAAATTCACCAGAATAAAATCATGGGACAGAAATGAAAGAAAAAGAAAAAGAAGAAAGTGAGAGAGAGGAAAAAAAAATAGTGGAAGAGAACAAGGGCATTCAGATAGCAGAGGATTGACCTGCTCTTGTTAGCCCAGAGGACTATGGGGAAGCATCTCAAAGCCAAGGATGTGTTCCTAGCTGCTGGGGTTAATTGTGCAAGCTGGAGGACGCACACAGGCAGGTATTGAGAAAGATAAATTTAGGAAAAAGAAAAAAAAAAAAAAAAAAGACAGTCCAGCCAAAAATGCCTATGAAAGCAGCAAGCTTCAGTTATATCTGCAGGAGGAAGGGTGGTGGGGGAGCCGGAGGAACGTGTAAAACTGAGTGACAGCCCAGCGGCAAGACTGCGTTTGCTGCAGCTCTGACCTGCATTTAAACACAGAGCTGCTTAGCCTTTTGAACACCCAAAGTTGGCTCCCTTGTTTGCATTTCATAGAAACTACTATAGAAAGTAAACAAGAACCTTTGGTGAATTATTTAGCATACAAATAAACCAGCAAAGAAGGCTAAGTAGGCCTATATGAACTAACTGGATTGAAATATTCATCTGTAAATAACCCTCCAATCTGGTGCTTTCACGTACAAATACTACATGGAACATTAGACACAACTAGCTTCTAGGGATATTTAGGCTCACTAGAGAGCAATTTTTATGTCTACTGGCATCTGTGGGTAGTGATATGGACTGACTGTTAATATAACCAACATAAAATTTATGTGAACACTCACTGAAATAGCAACACACTGTCAGACAGCTGGTGGCTGATGCGGAGCACATGCGGATTTTATATGCACTGCGTAAACTAACCTTTGCAATAAAGATTTAGCAGGTTTATTAGTTTAGGAAATCGCTATAATTAAGGATAATTCATAATGGCCGCTTATCCACTCCCCAGCAATAGCTAGCTTAATTTAGGCTCCATTTCTTTGAGCCATAAATAAGTGAGCTGCTATCTTCTGCACAGATGTGGCATTCAACCTGTTCATGTTGACTGGTTTTTGCTTGTGTTTTAATCAAAAGCATTAGTAGGTAAGACTATAAAAAGCACAAGGTTTGAAATAAATTAACAAGAAATGCACAGGCAAAGTTTTTTTTTTTTTTTTAATCTACTAAAAAAAATGAGTAACCTCTCCCTTCAGAGGTAAAACAATTAAAAATAAATAATCCTTTTAAATGTACTAAAGGAACTTTCATTTACAAACCCAAGGAGAGAGAAAGTGACAGCGCAATAACATTAATGAAGGCCAAAGAAATATGAGTGTGACCTCTCTACAGTATTTCCATTTAACTGTGCATGTAATTAAAGCCTGACCTTTGCAAACGCAGCACACTTGGCCGTGCAGTAACTTCCCCTGTGATCCAAGCCCGGGCTGCAGAGATTGGAGGTTTCTACAGCAGGCTTATGCCTTTGGTGTTTGCTGTGAGGCATGGTTGAACTCTTGCTCCTGTCCCCACTGACAGGGACACTTTTTGTGCTGGCCCCCAGCTCTTCTTGCATTGCATCTTTATGTTACAGCCATACACTCTGCAGACACCCAGGGCATGAGTCAGCAAAAGACAAGGAGCACCAGAATCCAGGTTCAGACTGTCAGCACCCCCATGCCAACCAGCTGATGAGAACGTACTAAAGCATAGGCTAAGCCCTCCCCCGCCTCATCTGAACAGTCAGCCAAAGGAGACTCTCCCCTCATGGGATCTCCCCAGGGAACTGCAGCTTGATTGACATGGGAATTTGGAATCATATTAAGGGTGAAGCTATACGGAGACTTACGATTAGCTTTGTTCTTGAGATTTTCATGATTGTGGAGTTAATCCCAGCGTAATGGAAAGGGTGTTGGTCTAAGAGTCAGAAGGTCTCAGATATGTTCTCAGCATGTCACTGTCAGCTGCTGTGTCCCGAAAAGAGTTAGTTAGACCCACACTTCATCCTTCTCAGGTGCAAACTGGGACTTTATCACCTGTCCTACCTACTGCATGGATGTTTGTTAAGGACCCAGGGAAACAATGCTCACAAAAGTCTCTTGGGACAGCACCAACCCAGCAACATACTGTGTGATGCTCCGGGACCTGGTTTCCCATGATCAAGCAGGGCAGGTTATATCTGCCTTGCTGACCTCACTGTGCTTTGATGATCAAGAGGAATACTGTGTGTAAAAGTGGTCACTACATTCCAAAGAGCTTTACCGTGTAAGTTAATTGAAACAGGTGTTCTCCTGACAGTTTCTACAGGTCCTGCTAGGGCCTGGGTTCCAAATATACCAAAGTCCTCAAAGTCACTTGGACCAGAGGGGATGGGAAGAAGACCTGAAGGAGACAGGTTGTCCTAAGTGTTGATGGGCATGACACCACGACCCCAAGGAATGGGCTGGGCGTGTGAGGTTTTGAAAAATTGTATCTTACTACCAACATAATTTTCTATTCCTAGAAAGATACAAAAGATGGCTCAGTTTTCTCTGTGAATGGTTTTACTTAGTGACGATCAGGAGAGTGGTGACAAGATCAACTTAACTTTCTAGAAGAAATTTCTCTCCTAAAGCATTCCCATTCAGAAGGTAGGTTTGGGGCTCAGATGAAGGGAATAAGCATCATTTAACACTTTCTATTGACAGATTCTGATATGTGGGGTCCTGCCTCCCAGGTTGGCATAGACACAGAAGCACAGCAAACAAGCAGCTGAGGACAACAGGAAGAGTGATCATGATGAGCGCTGGCACAAGTCGGCCATCCCTCCCTTCAGTGCCCTTGCCTTGGTGCCCCATCGTGGCTGACCAGTGAGAACAGGCGGAGAGGGACTGGACCACTTCCAGGAGAATCCTTCTAAATCAAAGTGAGGAGATCTGCAGCAAGGAAAGGCCCCAAGAAGCAGCATGACCTTAGCTCCTGAGTTAATAAGAACAGCCATGGAGCTCCCTACAGTCTCCAGAGCTCTGGTCATCTGGAATGCCTGCCTGTTGCCCCATGAGGGTAAGTGGCTCACCCTCTTTTTTAATTCACGTACAGGCCTATTTAATCAGGTGCACGCTGGGAGATTTATATCCCATTACAAAAGTGTTCTTGGCAAAATAAAAATCTAATGCTGTGGATTGTAAAAGAGTGTTGATCACGGAATGAAGGAGCAAGTGGGGTCAGGCAAGGGCGTAGCCCTTCCCATTCCAGCATCCAGACTGAAAGCATTAGCCCAAAACGAGGAACATATTTATCAAGAAAATCTTTTATTCTTTTCAAATAGAGTTTCCTTTAGGAGTCAAAGTTCACAGGAACATTTACCATTCTGGTGCACAAATTGACATCTTTAATAAGGCTTCCTGAAATTCAGAATTTAAATCATGGTTAGAATGAGAGGGTCAAAACATGTCAAACTAAGAACCCAGGGTCAAAAAAATAATGTTTTCATTATAGCTGAATTGCTTTAAAATATTCTCAGCCTCCAAAAATGATAAACTCAAAGAAAGAAGCTTAAAACCAACAAATAGACCCCAGGGTTTTCTAAAGAAATATCTGGTTGCAAGGGCTTGCCTAGACAGCAGAATAAATGTTTATATATACAGCACTCAAGTAGAAGCTGTACTACTAGCTGCAGTTTAAGCTACATGGAACCATTTTTGAGGAATCCGAGTTCCAGAAACACAAGCACTGTCTGTTAAGCTTCCACAAGTAAAATCAGCAGGATACACACAGTTGATACAGATTAAGTGCATTTCCCTCTATGATAAGGATAGGTAGCAAAAGTGATAGCAAAGGAATAGGACTCGTTTAGGAAAAAAGGAAGCTTATTACTATAGTTTCTTTTTTAAAATATTACATTAAACAGTTACAACAAGGACTTTGATAGCGGAGTCTCCGTACTCCACATCTACCCATCTTATTAATGCTAGCAATCCCAAGTTATAGAGAAAGAGGTGCTTGAATATTAGTTTGCTTCCATTCTTTTATCTCCTGCTAAATTGCGCTGAAGACCCAGGATCCATCCTCTCTGAAACATTTGGATCCCTAATCTGCTTATGCTTACATCTAGGGTCAAAATACTCTTTCTGTGCAAAAGAAAGAAAAGAGCTCTCAATGGTTGCATAGAATCTCTAGGCTTCTGTCCAAATCCCTGACAGTGACCCAAGGAGGTTTTACTCTTATCACTTACGTTTATTTTGCACTTCAAATCTATTTTATAGCTTTCTAAAAAGATGAAGGACATAGCCAGGGCTTCATGACTTCAAGAATAATTAAAACCAAGATGGCATATTCTTCCTCATAACAACAGATTTCAAAAGCTGTAAAACACGGTGCTGTTCGGATCCCAAGCCTAAATGGGAAACACAGGTCCCACACTGAGCCTGTCTTCTCTAATGATTCTCTCAGAATTTCTTTCGTTGAAGTAAAGCAGACTCCCAACCAGAAATAGCAAACCTTTGCAGCATAAAAGATAAATACGAGAACCCCTGCTTCCGCCTGCCCTTTGCCTGGTGCCACTGACATGAGCAGTTTAGCAGTAATATTTTGCCAACTATCATAACTTGGATTCATTTAATTTGCAGATGGGGACCCCTATTGGTATGAGAAAAATCCCAGGGAAAATAGAAACTAAGCACTGCTTCCTTAACCAAATGTGCCTGAACTTACCAATAAAAATACGCAGCACCCACAGCTCTACTTCATAAAGAAAAAAAGTGCGGGGTGTTGAAATCCTCTCCTCCCACCCGGACCTACACAAGCAACCTCGGAGGTATGCCCACCCCCTCCCAAACAAGGCTCTGAAGTTCATCTCCTCACACACCCTGCAAGGGGCGCGTGCGTACAAGCACACTCTCCTCCAGCTGCCTGTGTCGCCAGGGTTGCAGTCTATCTCCTTGCTGACAGATCTCCGTGTTGGGCAGGATTTCCAATCCTTCATGACTATCTATTTGTCACTGCAGGTGAGTGGTGGCACTCAGCCTGATCCCCAGCCACTTTCACAGTTACTTATCTGTCTTTATGGATTCATCCTGTGTGTCAAGCCAGCGCATAACAGCATTACTGTCAGGGTGACAAAACTGTCCCCAGAGTGCCACAAATGATTCTCTCTCCTTATGGCTGCTAGCAGGGGGAAGCACAGTGACACTACCTCGCCTCACTCATCCTTTTCCAGCCCTAACCTGGTTCAGCATCTCCTCCTGCAGGAAGAGCTGGCTAAGGATGGATTTGGATAAAGAGCAGCTTCTGTGGTCTCTAAAAATTATAAAGCAAAAAGGGGGGGCAGGGCTGGAGGGGACTACAGGGCTTTCTGCAAGGCACAAAGCTCTTGTCACCTGCTCTTGGGTGAGGCAGTGACGCGTTTAGATACCTATCACTGAGGAAGCCAGAGTGGGGTCCTCCCTCCTCCTCCACTCTCCAGGCCTGTCACTCTTCCATCCTCCCAAGCACACATTCGATATACGGTAAAGGGGACAAGAAGGCTGTTAACTGCTAAGCCTGTAAATCTAAACTGTAATGGCAAGCTGAGATTTGAATGTTGTCATTTGGGAAGCAGATATATTAACTGAAACTAACAATAAATAAGAATTTCAAGAGTACTCTGGGTTTGCCAAATGATTTGTAATCATTTTCGCAAGTTGACTGCTTCAAAAATAACGTCTCATTTCTTTTCTGTTGTTAAATGGAGCCCCAGTTCCATTTTCCTCCGCAGGCTTCCTTCGAAATGTAATTTTGACAGCAACGTCATGCCTGTGGCCATGTTACTTGGAAAGAAGGTTTCTGCCTTTCCTTTATTTTAATCCCACAACAGCATGCCAAAATTAATGCATCAAGGGAAAAACAGTGAAATTTTATTGCCACCAGGAACTTGCTTGAGGAACCCACGCTAAGATATGCTAGCCCCAGACCAGGCCCACAATCATTGCACAGGTCTGCCCAGAGTGACCTTCTAATGCCACTCAGCAGTTTCACAGATCGCTCCAAATCAAGGTCAGTGAAGCCTAGAACTGTGCACCAGGCCAGTCACACTATATTTAGGGGCTTCACTAGTGTTAGAAAAATAGATAATCAACAAGACACTCTACTTACCAGGTGGGGTCGGGGATGA
The DNA here is from genome assembly GCA_025594165.1 of Tamias sibiricus. Taxonomy (NCBI): domain Eukaryota; kingdom Metazoa; phylum Chordata; class Mammalia; order Rodentia; family Sciuridae; genus Tamias; species Tamias sibiricus. The sequence goes on from CM046672.1 coordinate 31,452,312, forward strand.
AGTCGAGCTGGAAGGCTTGGCTTCCCCTCTGAAAGGTCAACTGAAACACAAGTGCACACGTGTGGGCGTATACACACACACACACACACACACACATACACGCACGCACGCACGCATGCCAGTTCAGGCGTGCCTCAGACTCCGCTTTGTTCTTATCCTGATGAGTGCTCCCTGTCTGAGTTTTTTTTAAATAGGTTCAAGCTGATTTCTGACACTGGAAAAACAAACCTAAAAGCAATTTAGAAAACACCTGCCCGTGAAGTCAGATGGCAAAATATCTAAAGCTTCTCTCGAAATCTGTGACCTCAGAGGCTGACATGGTTTGATGGGAAATTTAATGTAATAGGCTGCGAAAGCCAAGAGGCCTGTTGTCAGCAATGAAGTCTGAAAGTTAGCAGAATTAATAACACTGTACAATGGAAGAGCCCTCCAGGGACAAGGCTGCAGAACCAGGGCAGTGGGGAAAAATGACTTTTGAAGTCATTTCACTATGACATTCTGTCATCACTGCTAAACGGAAATAAAAAATCTTCCGAATCACCGCATGTTTCTTTGTGTGTCCTTCCCTTATCTAATATAAAGTAATAACACCCCACCCAGGCTGGGAATGGACCCTCAAGGGATTCTGAGAGCTCCATTTTGAATCGCTAAATGCAATAAGAATAAATGCAAGTGGGAGTCTGTTTAGCAGAGAGTGATGCCCGGGCTGTTGCCCATCGAAAGCCAATAAATCTCAATGCTTCAACAAGAGATGAAAATGGTTATCTCATCATTGCAGTGCCAAGGCGAAATTTTCTCTGAGCCAGAGTATTTTTACAGATGATTTATGTCTGTGAAGGATAGTTATTTAGCAAAATGGCAGATAATGATAAATAGAAAGTAAATATGAACAGCAGCAAGGGAGTGTTGCTTTGCAGCCGCAATAGACCAAACAAAATACCTCCATAAAGTACATGCCACAGATAATTGCCATTACACTGAGGCTGGCGTCCCTGTATGACTGGAAGTGAAATACAAATGAGCCGATCTGATTTAGTAAGTGATTGCTTTTTGTTGTTCTAGAATACATGCCCCTGGAGTCTGCTAATTTTCCTTGAAAGCATACTTGGTATCTATGGAACAGCGGGTATGAGCACCAGCTTGGAGCTACACTGATTGGATTCAAAGGCCTAGTGGTGAGTTGGGTAAGTTCCTTAGCCTTTCTATACCTTAGTTTCCACATCTGTAGAATGGAGATAATAGCATTAACCTGTAGGTTTGTCACAAGGATTAGATGAGGTCATCAGTGGAAAGAGCTTACAGTGATTCTGGGCATCTAGTTAATACTACATAAATATTAGCTACTGCTCTTATTTTAGGATCAGCCACCCAGAGAACTGTTTACTATGCTTTAGATTTTATCTGGTCTTCTTCATTTGCTGAATGTTTCAACTGAACCCAGAGTAAGATTTGGAAAAAAGGACAGTTTTAAGTGGAAAATCTGTAGTTTACGGACTGGACAGAGGCCAACACGAACCCACCCAATTTCTGATCATTGCACCAACACTCTCCTTAATTCTCAAGGCATATGAGACGGTCACATTATCAGGTTGGAAGAGAAGAGAGGAACAAAAGAAATTATTCATGGAGTTACAAAGGAAAGGAAGTCTATTTTAAAAAGAAACAGAACAGAGTTTTTGGAGCCTTTGAATAAAAGATAAGTTGACTGCACACAGAATGTCAAAACGGAATGGAAGAAAGGTATTTTTTTTTTTTAACATTTTTTGTACTGAAGCACTACACAAGGAAAAAAAAAAACTAATTATAGTTTTAAATGTCCAAAATGCCATGTCCACCAAAAGCCCGATGCTCATTAGTACTAGTAATTAACTTTACAACTGTCAACACAAACAGCGCACAGGCTGACAGATAGAGAGTAGCTCTGAGGGTGCTAATAAATCCGGAAATAACAACTTGACACACAGATGCACAAAGGGATGCAGGTGATAAAGAAATGTTGACATCAAATCTAATTATCTTCGAAACGGCCAACTACAGCACGAGCCACAGTAATGCACTGTTACTGCTGGTGATGAGCCCCACTGGAGCAGCGCTTAACCACTGCCTACAACCCGGCTTTTACAGCCTCTTGTCAGAGCCGGTGAGGACAATATCAAACAGGAAATTATGAGTGCCATGACCCCTCCAAGTCAAAAATCCAGTGATGAATATGGGCTCAGCAAGGCATGGCAGATTACCCCCTCACGGGTTCTAAAGCTGGGATGATATATGACATTTTTATCAGGCACTTTCTCAGGAATGTCACCAAGAGGGAAAATAAAGGCCCTGCAAAGAGACGACTAGGTGAATTATGCAACTGTAATTGCCGATCATAACCTGATATGAGTTGAAATTGCTCTGTTTTCATATTGAGATAGCATAAAATTGTCGGGAAATGCAATGGCTCCTTAATGTGGGCTAGATGAGTCTAATATTCTGATCATTTTTCACTCGGCTGCAAGGTAAATCGAGCTTCCTTAACACAGCCACTGTGGCCCAGGGCAATCGAGGGGCCCAATTTTACACTTGAATTGAGCAAATATGTGTAAACTACGATTTTTCATATTTTCTGCATGCATAAGAAGATGAAACATCTTTATCATCTGTATTGTCTGGCTGAGCTTATACAAAATATTAGTTTATCTCTCCTACTTTGGTTCATTCCATAAGCGAGACACATAGATCTGAAGGACAGGCAATATCCCATATATAAAACAAGTCCATCTTTTATGCAGTCTCATTTCACACGTTCTCCTATTTAAAAACAACCACCACACAACAAAAAATAGACATAGCAGCAGCATACAATGGAAGAATTTTTGAAGTGGGGATGGAGCAAATAAAAGCTTCAAACACAACCAATTCTTCCATCTTTCTCCCACTCGTGCATAGAGGCTGGGGAGAAGCCAAATTCTCTTGGTGCCTCTCCTAAATTGCCTCCCTTCCCTACTGGAGGCAGGTCCACCTGCAGGGACGTGGCACCAGTGCTTTAATGTTTTCCCACTGTGGCCTGCAGCAAAGGGGAAAAGACTGTGTCGGCGGCGCCCGCTCTGAGCCTGGGCATCTCGACAGTGCTACTGGGGTTGTTTGATGCCTGCTCCCTTCCTTCTCCTTTCTGAGCCCCAACCCCCGAGGGCAGAGGGCCCGGGCCTAGCACAGCTGCATCTTTCCTGTAGGGTAAATTTCCCCTTCCACAGCTTCTTCCCCTCTGCAGGCTCTCAGTCCCCACACGACACACCGTTCCCATACAGGGACATCTATGTGGCCCAGAAGATGAATCCCCGCAAATGGGTCTCCTAAAGGATCCTTCATGATAAGTGTCCCTACGGAGGGCTCTTACCACTGTGATTTATTACTGACTAGCAACGTATTAGCGCTTCCCTGGGTGAAGGCTCATGTTGGCCACGTTCCTTAGAAGTATGCTGTGGGTGTATGTAGCGAGGCGCAGGGCCTGACTCACACCCACTTACCATGTTCAGCCTCGAGTCACAGTGACACTCGCATTTGTACCTCCAGCAAACATTCAGAGCATTAAAATAATCCCACGGTTTTTTGTCCCTTAAAAAATAATCAAAGCATTTGCTTTCCTCAAGAGGCCCCTAGGAAACAGGGTGCTAATGATAGAGAGGCCAGGGAGGAGGAAAGAAAACAGACGACAAGAGTCACTCAACCTGAGCCCCGTTCAGCATGGGAGGCTCACAACCAAGGGCTGAGAACATGAGAAAGTGCTTGGTCTTCTGTAGTGGCCACTTGGCTCCATGTGAACCAGTGTTACACAGAGCAGTACTAGACCAGGCTTGCTGGAACTGTCTAAAGCTAAGCTAAGGTCAGTGAGCAAGGAAGGGTTATCTGTGGCATTCTTAAGTGTGTACGGGAGGGAAGGGTGGTTACAGGAAACCACTCTGTCAATCAGATGCCCCCTCCCGCTTCGGCATGCCCACCACATTGACATGGGCTTTAGTACTCTCTGTTCACACATCGGCCTCCCTCTTAGAGGGTAAGTTCTCTCCAGGCAGGGACCTTTCTATATTTGTTCTATTCTCAGCATTTAGCACAGTCTCTTGGAGACTTGGTATTCAACAAATACTTAATGAATAAGTGACTGTGTTAATGTGTGTTGTAACTGTCCAGTGTATCTGGTGCTGTGTAACAAATTATTCCCCAAATAAGTGGCTTACAACAACAAATAGGCCAGATGTGGTGGTGCACACCTATACTCTCAACAACTCGGAAGGCTGAGGCAGGAAGATCACAAGTTTGAGGCTGGCCTCAGCAAATTAGTGAGGCCCTAAGCAACTTGGTGAGACCCTGCCTCAAAAAGTAAAAATAAAAAAGGGGGCAGGGGATGTAGCTCAGTGGTAAAATGCCCCGGGTTGACCCCCCAGTACCAAAAACAAAACAAATAAACACACCATCACTACCACAGCAAACAGTATAATTTCACAGTTTCTATGGTGAAGAATTTGGGGGCTAGGTAGTTCTGATCAGGGTCTCTCACAAGAAAGCAATCAGTGTTGTTAGCGGGGGCTGTAGTCATTGGAGGCTTATCTGGGTTGGAAAATATGTTTCCCAGCTCCATGACACAGCTGTTGGCTGGAGGCCTGAGACCCTTACCATGAGGGCTGATCCACAGGACTGCTCACAATATGGCAAATGACTTCCCCAGAGTGAGTATTCCAGACAGAAAGAGACCATAAGGTGACCATACTGCCTGTTATGACCTTGTTGTCCCCCTTATTCTATTTGTCAGAAGCAAGTTAATAAGTGTAGCCCACACTAAAAGCAGGAGAGCCCACAAGGCTGTGGATGCCGGGCGATGGATCATGGGGGCCATCTTGGGGGCTGGCTATGATGACCAGCTTCTACCAACTCAGTTCAGTCAACATTTATTGGGTAGCCTCTGCGTAACAGACCCTGTGACCTTGTGCCCTTGTGCTGACCGCTAGGGATACAACAGTCGGTGGGCAGCAAGGCACATGGCCGCTGTCCTCACAGAGTTTATAATCCACTAGGGAAGCTGGGTGTTCCACAACTGGAGTATGACCACTGCTTACCCAAGGGAAAGTGGAGGGGTGGACATGTAAACTGGAATCATCGGTCATGAGACAGATTGTGCTATTACACATGCTGCCATTATGCACCAGCCATCATTTGGCGTCTTCCCAAAGAAGAATTGTACATTGTCCTGAAAACACAGTGCTCCATTGTGAGGGTGAGTACCTTTATAGGTACTAGGCAAGAATCAGAGATGGTTATCAGCTTCCTCTCTCCAGTGGGGGAACTTGAGGCCAGGTGGGAAAGACTTTCTCAGCTGCACAATAATAACTTTATATCAGAACACCTTCATTCTTCAGATAGAAAACAAGTCATCGGCAGAGATAGATAATTTGCTTTCTGAGCCCTAAAGATACCTTTCTAATCACTAGATAACAGGGAGGGAACCCTGCTCATAAGTGATCTGAACCAAACTAAGCTGAAATGAAACCTCCCTATGTGATTTACTTTTTCTTTTTAAAGTAATAAAAACACACAAGTGCAAGTTTTTGTTTCTGCTTTTCCTTGTTTTGTTTTTAATCCAAGAATCGACTTGTTTCTTCCTAGGGAATCTTTATTGAGCTGCAATGCACTCAATATTATTAAGAATTCTGATCAGAGGTAAACATGCAAAACACTCAGTCCAGGGGATTAAGACTCTTTGTTAGTGTTTACGTTATCTGTTTTTAATTCCTATATATCCTTTCTTTATCTCTGTGTTTCAACACTAATTGCAAAACAGCCCTCGCTAACAGTAATGAGCCCCTGGCCCTTTGCAGACCTCCAGACATAGCTCCCTGCCATAGATAAGGCAGTCCCTTAACAAGGCTCAGTAACTGGATCAAGGTCTTTTACAGCTTTTCCACTTTCTTTTGCTCATCTGGCCTTCCAGAGGCTAACCCAGCTCACTAAATCATGTAGTTCAGGGTGATATCTTAGTCTGCTGAGAGTCTCTTAACCTCAGCTGCGTCTAATGAAATGAATATGCAGTTCTTGGCCTCTTCAAGATACTTTCAACTTCAAACAGAGCAAGACTCAAGATCAGTATAGCAAGGCACCCAGTCTACCTGGTACTATGAGCAGGGCTGAATGTGGATCCTCTTGCCCAGTGAATCCCAGTTCGCTGATATGATTAACTTAAATTAATCTTGTTCTAAAAATTTTAAGACAGCATGGTTTGATTCTCTTCCTCCCATGAATTTTCATGCTGCATTTGGATAAATCATGCTCCCTCGGTTCTGCTTTGGAATCATAGCAAAGTGTCAAAGGAAGAGAATGAGTTCTTACATCAATGGGTTTGTTCAATGGCCACTTACTCTTATTTTATTTAGCAAGAGAGGAACTACGTTTTGCCTTTTCTTTCCTTTAGCCCCAATTTTCTACTCAGCCGTTTCTGTGATTACAAATATCTTTTGCTCTTTTTTCATTATGGAGTCACCTACACATTGAAATGGTACCTATTTCATCTTCCTGTCTTGTCTGTTCCTGTATACCCCTTCCAGAGACTTAATTCAGGGATGTTGCTAAGCAACTATACATCATAGCAGCCAGTCACCAATTACTAATTGTCCTCAGCACTTTAGCCTTACAAATCTGGGCTGCCTGTGACAATGGCATGGAGTTTCCATGGCCAAAAACATACCCAGAGATTTCTTAGCTCAGTGAAGACAGAGACACTAATAATCAGGTACTATCATCATGGCAGTAACAAAGACTTCTAGTCTCATACCTGCCAAGGCATTGCACAGTTACAAGCCCATCGGTTTGGCACTGTTCTCTCCTTCCTGCTCAGAGAAAAAAATTGGAGGTATGGTTGGAAATGTCTGGACACATGCATGGATGAAAACGTGGACACCGGCATTTCACAAGCAATCCCCTTCCTCCCTGCTGGCACCTCCCCATTGCTATAGTTTCTAGTTGAATTGAGGATCTATTAGTAATCAAATTTCAGCCTCAATTTTATGGTTAGTGTAATGGAGTTAATTTCTCTAATGCTAGCAGTTCATGGAAGGGGTCTCTTGCGGCAGTCCAGACCTGGGATTCGCAGCAGCTGTCAGAGATGCCGCTAAGGAATTCCTTATTAGCTAAGATGCAACCAGGCAGAAAACTCATTACACAGTGCTAAATATACTTAATCACATCTATTAGAGAAAAATGAACTTGATAATTACAACAAATAACTAAACTGCAGAAAGTGTTCAAGGAAAAAAAAATCCACCCCAGGATCTAAGTGTACGGGGAATCTGAGCTGCACAAGACTAAAGGGAAGCAAGGAACATGCCGCTTTGTGCTGAAGGAGAAGCCAGTCTCCAGGTAGGTGGAGCTGATTTAAGTTGCCTACTAAAATGACAAATTTACATTTCAAAAGTGCCCTTGTTTATTTGGTATATGTAAAATTTTAATTAGAAAGAAATCTTTGGAGGGCAAATGCTTTGTTTGTAGACTGGTTCTCCTAGGTACGGTGGCAGGGGCTGTAAAGGAGCCCACGGTAAACACTTGGTTTGACAAATAGAGATCTATAATAGCTCTGTGGCACATACGACTTCCCTGGAGCCTAACAAATGTTGAGAGTCAAATTTGTCTTTTTTTTCTGTCACAAAATTGAAGTCCCCGGGTGGGGGGACCTTCACCATTCCTGACTGAGGAATCTATGTGAGGACCCCCGGAGTGAACGCCACCTATCAATTTTTTCAGTGCCTGACCTCACTTAGCAGAGGAGTCATGACTCCCGACGGGTGTTTGGGAAGCAAAGCCACAGAATCAAGTTAACTTTGGCGCCAAGGCCTGGTAGGAAATAATCTTTGGAAATGGCAGGGAGTGGGGACTGATCACTGGTAAGCATGACAGTGATATGGGACTTCTGGAAGAGAAATGGAGGATAATAAAGATCAAAATAAAGGCTGAAAACAGGTGCTAGCTGATGGTAGAGTTGGTCCCAAGGATGCAGGATGAGCAAGGGCTGCAGCTGGCTTGGGTCTGAATAAGCCCCTGGCTTCTTTGGCAACTTCCTCTGAGACAGGACAGATGGACACAGTTTTTAAGCATGGAAGTGAGAGAATGGTTACATCTCTGGAAAGCCTGCTAAACAAAAATATACTGCTGTTACCTTTGGCCACCGAGGCAGCAGAAAAGCAGTGCACTCACTCTGAATACTAGGAAAATCAAAGTCAAGCCCACATATCCACACTGATAATCAGGAAGCCCTTTCCTCTTATTAGCCATATTTTAAAGAGAATGAAAACAGAAATGATCAATGTGGTTCTCCCCAGACATTCAAGTTTCCTGATCGGAGGTTTACTTCTCTCTCTGTTTAGGTGGAATGGCCTTCCACATAGGTGAGGGACATTATTGCCCTGTATCCATCCAGCACAGCCTGTAACCTTGCCCTAGTTTCCCTCCAGGAAGCCTCTCCTTCCCTGACTCTTGGCCCAAGGGCTTCTAGCCCAGTCACCTCTACCCACAGCGTCACCCCACTCGCCAGGCTGGAATGGAGGCAAATGAGCATCTCTGCAGGAGATGCTAGGACGAGGCCTCTCACTTGATCTATAGGTGTGCCCATGGAGGGACAGCTGCAGCAACCATCTCTTGATGACCAAGAGAGGGGAGTCTGATTGAAAGTAAAACGAATAGTAAGGAAGTAGAAGCAGCATGTGGAGCAAAATAACAGGTCATGGCCACTTATTTGAGCTCCAATTAAACTGTACTAAAGCCAGATACGGTTGACCTTTCCAGCACAGGGCCAAGAAGTCATCTTCCCATGATGAACCGCCTCCTGCAAAGCCTGTCAGGCTCTCTCCCCCATTTTCAAATGGAAGAAGCCTGATGGAACATCATACTCTCACTATCAACCACAGAGCTCCACGTGGGTTCAATCTGTCCTTGAAGAGGGCACACCACTGAATGAAAGGACACAGAAGAATGACGTGACATAAGGGGAAAGACCTGAATCTGGCAACAGCTGCTTTAGTGACCAGTGCCTGGGAATAGGCATTTCAGAAGCTGGGCCCCAGTGTGGCAGATCGCTGGGCGCTGGCCCTGAGAGCTGGGTGGAGAGATCAGAGGACATGGGGGTATCGGCCCGCCCCAGACACGCAGCTGCACTGGGTTTCATCACATATCAATTTTTACTGCAAAGAAAACCATACAAATTTAATCAGCTCTTCATATGGAAATATTTAACTTTTTTCCCCTGGAGTTGTTTGATATTATTGTTTTAAGAGTCAGGATTAAAAAAAAAATCAAGATGTGTGATAGTGGTGGACACAGAAAAGCATCCATTTCTGGCAAGAATGCAAGTCTCATTTCCAGTAGACTCAAGTCTTAAATGCACTGGCGTCTCTGTCAATTGCCTGGCTCAATGAAGAACATATTACATGCCCATAACCATGAAGTATAAGACAAGAATGATCCATCTTGCACACCCCTCACCCACAGTCCAGGCAGGATGCTATTATGGGTGAGAATAACATGATCTCAGAAAAGCTCCTGTTGCCCACAAATTTAGGGAGTGCTCTGTTTTGGTATCCAAACTTCTGAGGTTTCCATTTGCTCCTCTGCCCTTCAGAGATGTTATCAAACAACCTTGTTGCAGAACTTCTAATCTCTGAAAACCTATAATGTGGAATTCTTACATACATACCTATTAAAGTACTATGTTCTCTCTCAGTAGTCGTAAAATGTAAAACACCTCTTAAAAGAGGTTTCCTTTGTTTCCCAGCCAAGGGCACAGGAGACTAAAGAAGTTGCCTTTTAAATATGATTTTTAAACACTATATTAAATAAAATGAAGTATCAATATACAGGGTGATTTTAAAAATGAGATCTGCTTTTGAGATCACGGGCATTTTTAAATGCCAAAGTGATGTAAGCTGCAGGCCCAAGCCAAAAATTTTCCATCTCAGAAATGGGTCATCAGAAACTCATCGATGAGGACAACATAGTATGTTGTCACCCACTGTATTGGGAAGACAGATTCAAAGACCACATATCACCTATGCCAGTTTGTAGGAAAGGGCAGGTCAGCTGCATAGCCTGGGTCAGGCTCAGCCAGGACAATTGTTCTGAACTGCCCTGAATCATGGCCTCAGAACCTTCTAACCCTGACACAGTTACAGAGCCATAACATTTGTTGGCAGTGCAGCTATTAAGTCACCAATCAATACTCATATTAATTTTCCTCCACACTATTTCCCTTTATGGGAGAAGCTCTATTTACTAAATGCCCTGATATGGGCTGGCTCGGCAGAATTCATCTCCGAGGCTTTGGAAGACTTTTTCTGGCCTTCATCACATTAGTGCCACTGACCTTCTCTGTCGGAGGAGAGGGAATGGCAGACACCGTGAGTAACTGAGGATAATCTCGAGAGGTGTACTTTCTGGAACCCAAAGCACAGAAAACTTTATGTCAACATTATGGATAGTGCTTTTTTTAGAGAAAAAAAGAAATCCCATTTCTATTATGCAATCAGGAAATTGAAGATGTCTATCTCCAGATAACCAACTGCTTGTGGTGCGATTTCACTTGGAAACTTGCACATAGAATGTTTTCGTACTGTCTGTTCTGGTTTCTCTGTCACTTCACATTGACTTTTTTCGCTTTCTGTAGCAAATAAATCAGAAAGTTAATAGTTCTGTTGATTTGTTAGAGCCCACTGCCCCCTTAAAGAAAATAAAGAAAAGAAAAGAATAGCTTTAAAGGGGGAAAAACTGATCCCACTGTGTTAACAACTCCATTGCGGTTTCAGGCTGCGGTCATGCCAACTGTCTAGTAAAAAGAGAAATTCCTCTATAGCAGAAGTAATAAAATCTTCTTTTAAAGCACAAATACCATGCAGGGAGGAAATGTAAACCCACACATTGGGACAAGGAAGGGGGTGGTAGGAGGTAAAATATGGGCTGGAGTACTGGGGACCTGCAGTCACTACAGTGCTTTGGAAAATTTTCACCCAAAGCAGCTGTTCATATGACCCAGAATTTTCTCTTCTTAATCCATCACCCAGATGATTTTAGGAAGATGTAAGCTATTATCTGAAGCCATCTTCATTGTTATTCATATGAGGAAATATTTATCACCCACTCTGCCTTTTCAGAGATGCTGATCTGTGAGATGGATCATTAAAGAAAATTCTCATCATCATATGACAGGGTGCTTATGGCAAGCCAAACACAGCCAGTCTGGGAGACAGCCCTGCAGATATGGAGAGGAAACTTCTGCTTCCAAACCAGAGAGCTGAGCATTTAACATCTGAGTCTCATATCTGGATTCCTAGGACTCATAATTGACAAATAATTGACTTTCCTTAAAATCAGGGTCAAAGCTCCCCAAATTACCACCCTTGGTGATGAACACACTGGGCCAACTGTTCCCAGGCAGCCAAGAGGAATCCTGTCTGCCCCCAGGGCCCCCACTCAGTTACTCCAACAAAAGGCAGCAGTTGAATGTAGAGAAAAGTCAAGTGAAAAGAGCCTGGATCCTGTGACACAGGGCATTCAACAGCCAGATTGTTTTCACACAATCACTCAATATCTCTGATGATGGCCAGACTTGGAAGGGGGATCTATTTGCCAGGTAATGCTTTGACACTGAGAGCCAGCAGAATGCAGAGCCAAATTCCTGTTTCCTAATGCAGCCTCTTTATTAAAACACCCACATCCCTGATCCCCAGTCCAATCCTGGGAAAAAAAGCCCACTGAACACCAGGGCAGGGCCCCACAGGGGGATGGATGGACGTCTAGGAGGCTCTACCTCCTGATTTACCCTCCCTCTTCCAGGTTGCTAAATTCTGCCTGAGGGGAAGGAGGGGCAGCTCCAGGGAAGGTCAACTGCAGTAGCAGCTGTAGCCCAAGCCACCACCTTAACACTTTAATGAATTAAAAACAAAGATGCAAAGACATGTATTTCATTTCATCTGGCATTTCCTCCAGCCCTCCCACCACAGGAGCTATATGTAAACATTACGATTTCCCCCCCTCACCACTTTGGACTTAATTGTATTCCTAATTGAAAATGAAAATTAATTTGCTTTTGATCAATTCCAGGTGGTAGATCAGCCTGAAATGGTAGCAGAGCATTTTTCCCCCTCTGAGTGACCACACACACACACGTGCCCATAAACACCAGCGTGCACAGCCGCCGGCATGAACAGGCGGTCGCCTCTTTCCCCCACCCCTACTCCCACCCCCCACAAGAGCTCCCAGTGTCTCTGTCTCTGTTCCCTTTGCTGATTGGCACCATTCAATTTTTAATAAAAAGATTTACAAAAGTGATGATACTTGTGGAAATGAACTGCTGACAGGCTTGCCGAGTTAAGTGCGTAATTGAGGCTGTGGAGCTACAGATGTTGGACAATGGTGGCTTACATCAAGATGTATGCGCTGCTATCACAAATAACCTGGCATCTGGTTTCTTTATCTAAGTACCTTTCTTACGGTTTGGATCTTAATTTTTTACAGTTGACAGCAGTGTTATTTGAGCCAGTCAGTGGCATCTGGCTGCTGGGAGGGGGAAAAAATAGGAAGGAAAGAAAGAAAGAGAGAGAGAGAAAAAAAAAAATCTCCATGCACTTTAATTAATTGTGGAGAAATTACATGGTCCTTCAACCGTGTAGTTTGTCATCAGTGCACATTACAGATTTATATTAGATGTTTCTCCACAGTGTCAGGAATAATTAAAAGGGGGTAGGAAATGATGCCAACCAGCAATGCTTTACATCAGTGGTGAAAGTTTTATATTTATTACAGCCAAACAATTTTAGAAGAAGATGTCAACTCAGAGGCTTGACTGTGCATGGAATACACATCAGGCTTGCAGGCAAAGCCAAGGCTCCGCGGCTGCTGGGATAATGAGAGTGGGCTCATGTTTAATCTAGCAGGCCGACCAGAATTGGTATGGCGTGCCAGAGTTATTAATGACGCGGCATCCCCTTTTCTCATAAAAACATTTACCCAAAACAATAAGTAACATATGCTTTTTTCTTTTTCCAAAAGTGATCCTCATCCAATTGCTCTTTCTGATCCTAATAAAAACAGAAGTGCCAACTGTATGCAAGTTAGTTTTTTTTTTCCCCCTCAATTAATCTATGCCACACTTATGGCTCAGGCAGTGTTGGTGGAATTATTTAGTAAAACAAAATATCAAAATGACCTTTGCCTTCTTGGAGCACGATTATGGCATTCCTGCCAGGGCCTTCCATGAGGGGAGTCACACCCAGAGAGCAGCCCCTCAGGAATGGGCAGCCCCATCCTGCATCCACACCAGCCGAGAAACTCAAATCTTAGCTTTTTTATTCCTGATGCCATGGAACAAACTTGGTATATATTCCTTCATCTTTTCTAGCAATTAGGGCCAGGGAAACACCCCACACATCCACAATGAAGGTTCTGGAACAGTCATCCACAGGACATTCATCTTCTCCTCTGCTCTTCCAATCAGCAGATTTCCTTGGGTAGCATCAGTGCATCAGACTGCACATTTCAGGGGGATTATTAGACAGTCTCAGCCCTCATCAGGTGACTTGCAGAACAGTCAGTGTGTGCAATAATCCCCTCCTATGCGATGCCTGTCACTTCTTATTTATAAGCTTCTTGTCCTAGATATTTTCATAATTTCCATTTAGCCAGTGTGGCCCCAGAAGTGGAGACATCCTGGGAATCACCACCTCAGGAAAGCCTCACCTTTGTCTCGAGGGACAGATATGACAGCAGGGCAGCCAGAAGGGGTTCTCTCCTGGGGGGCACCAGTCTAAGCAGTGGGAACATCTTTCCTTAGACACAGAAGAGCTAAAAGAAAATGGCAATGGAATCCTCAGGGCAACGGATTTGTCAGAATGATCAGGTGAGCCCAGCAGAGAGCGTCTGCTTTAAGTTCAGCCTGATGATCCCATAAGAAATAATAGCAACCTCAGTCATTCAAAAACACTTCTGTAACAATGTGGGTTTTTTTTTTTTTTTTTGATTTATAGAGAATAGCACTTCAAACTTTCCAAAGCACTTCTGTAAATAATATTTCATTTAACTAATACCTTTGTAAATCAGTGTAAAAATATAAAAAGGGGAGACACCCTGGCACTTCCTTCTCAAATAAAAATGTATACTGGAGACATGTTTTCTTTCCTCTGCTGATGGCTTAGAAAAGTCACTGGTCACCTTTCCAAAGTACCCTCTGTACTTCAAACAGAATCTGAACTTGATCCCGTGGCCTGCCTCCTTTCTGTCCAGCCTCACCTGCTCTCATCCCCCCAAGCACTGCTCTGCTCTCTTCCTGTTCCTCCAAAACATCAAGCCCTTTTCAACCTCAGGGACTTTGCACCTAACTGTTCCTCTGTTTGAAACGCTAACTCCAAGTCCTCATGTGGCTGCTGCCTTGTTGTCTTTTAGACCTTGACTCCAATGTCACCTTGCAGAGAAGCCATCTCTGACCTCTAGGTCCAATAGTTACCTACCCTCTCCCCATTTTCTACCTTGCCATCTGAAATGATCTTATTTTTGTAAGATATTATTTTGATCTTATTTTTGTAACGTGGGTCTCTTCCATCAGAATTTAAGCTCGAAAAGAACTTGGAAACACAAGTTTAGGGTAGATTTCTCTATGTGCTTAAAAGTAACAAATCTACAATTAGTTTCAGATAATCCACATGTCGACTTTTCTTTAATTCAGCAGAAACTCTTTAATCTAGTTAATGTAGTTGAGATTTTGTCATATAAATCATTTTTCTCCTTCTCATTTAGATTTCAAAGCCACCAAGAAACCTCTTTTTTTGGAGTGATCCTAATGGAATTAACCAAATTTAAAGAGATGTTGACTTAAAACCATTATTCTTGGAAAGAAAAGAATATTCAAAAGAGGTTAAACCACTGCATCTTGTGTCCTTAACAGGATTATTTTAAAGTCAGTTTTGTCACTGTATTTAAGCAGTTCACTCGACCAGTCACTAGGGTCTGAACTCTGATTTGAGTCAGGGTTTGCAAGGCTTCAACCAAATCCCCACTAAATCCAGCTTTGGAGGGAAACAGCCAAGTGCAACTGAAGCCAAGGCAAGAATACTTGGCTCTTAACACTCCTGCCTCAAGCAGCAGATACCAGTGGCAACCCTGCACACCTTGGACTGACTGGGGCCAGAAAAAAGAAGTATGAACAGGACAAAACAGATTTGAACCCAACATAGAAAAGAAATTCCTGCAGGAAGTGAGAGACCTAAGATGTTTTAGAGAAATAATCAAAATCTTTGAAGGAATTATGAACAGGATAAGTCCTTCCTGGCCCCTGTACTTACTAAAGACTGTGTTCGGTTCATCTCTGTAACTCCTTATAGGACCCACCACTAAGTACTCGAGGTATAGGTAGTAGACTGAGTTTGGAGGAGTCTGGAGGACAGGCCCAACTTGTGGGCTCCGTGCAGAAGAGCCATGACTTCCTAGTTCTTCACCTCACGCTCAGCGCTCAGCACAGCCCAACTGTCGAATGGAAAACACAAACTGATGAATCAATTGGGCAATGAATAAATGGATCCCAAGATGCTTGATAATCTTGCAGAGGTGGAAATCCTACCTCTGTCCCACATTTTCACCTTGATCTTTACAGTTTCTTTCCAGAAAGCAAACTACCTTCTTCTCCACCCTGCATTCTTACCTCCTCCCTGGCCCTCTGTGTCTACTCTGAAACAAAGTCTCTCACTCATGGAGAAGCAGGGCACCTTGGAGAATGTGCCTGAAAATCCTGTCTTCCTCATCAAAATTCAAGGGACAGCATCTTCATTAAGCCACCACCACACAATGCTCTGCTACTGCTGTATCAAAAGCCAGCGAGAACAGCTTCCTGGGCTCTGGGAGAAAGGAGTAAAGGCACCTGACAGGTATGACACATGTAATGTAAGCTCTGCTCTGATCCTTTCTCTCCGATTCTCAGTCTCCCTGAAAAAAGGAAAAGAAAGGGAGCTATGTCACCAGGAGGTCCCCCACCTCCAAGGTGGACCCTCCTGCCTGCACAAGCCAGGTAGACTACTCTTGCTGTCCCTGTCCTGTTCTATGTGTAGACTGCCCTGGGAGAAGACTGGAAATCAGACAGAATCTAAGACATTTCTCCTCAAGTTTTGCTCTTCCAAGTAGACAGCAAGGCTTCTGGAAAGGAAGGAAGCAAGTGAGAAGCTAGGAAAGGCACGTTCCAGGCTGAGCATAATCATGATGCAGCTGGTGTCACTGCAGAAAGAACTTCACCAGGAGCCCTCTATCTGGACTTGAGCCAAGTTCTGCCTCCAAATACCTGAAATGTTCTGTGCTTCCATGAATAGTTCTGAAGCCCACAGGGGTCAAGTTACACGATGTGAGGTTCTTCCCAGCTGCTAGATTCTGATTCTATTCATGCTTGAAAACATCTTATCCTCTGATTGCCTCTGTTGGGTCATCGTGTCTGGGGCCAAGTCTCCACTTAGACCCTAATGTAATGCAGCTGTAGTCACAGCTATGAGGATTTCCTTTTCAATGTGTTACTACTGGAATAAAGGTTCCAGTTGTGCCAAGAATATATATGCCTTATACTGGAGAAAAATCTGTCTCCTTGACCAAGGGCACTGGGCATACAGGTCCAGGTAGCTCTAAGAGGAGAAGTAGAACAGGCTGTATTTATATTATGTATGCTTTCTAAAATTATAAAATATAATTGAATGACAGTTTTAAGGAAAATTTAAAGTTACACATAATACCACCATTCTAACAAGTCCACTTGATTGCCATAGGTGTTCATAATATTTTATATTTTTTAAAATAAAGACTATATAAACATTCATTTGCTTTTTTTCACTCAATGGTACAGCATATACTTCATTGCATTTCTCTGTGTTTCTAAGTTGTCTTCATAAACATTATCTGTTTTTCTAAAGTAAGAGCCTATAAAATTAAAACCATCTAATAAATGAGGGACTATATAAATATAAATTCCCTATAATTCAAAAACTTTTAGGCAATAGGAAAAAAAATAACATCTGAAACATGTGCTGCAGAGGCAACTGAATAAAGGATATTCGATGCTCTTAACTAAATGCACAAGCACTGGAGAGTGTTAACTAGCTCTAGAACCTCTGGAAAATTAATTGCTTTCCCTTTGCCTTAGTTTCCTCAATGTGATATGGCAGGTAGGGTTGGGTGAACTTTAAAAATTCCTTCCTGCTCCAAAATTTTATGTTCATTCCTTAAAGCAAATTTCTTTTGAGGAATATAAAGAACTCTAGGTAATCTAACCCACACCTTAAAAGAGTGGTCCGGTGGAAATATACATTGGGATATGTTCCTTGCTCCCCTTTCTGGGGAGCTGAACTCCCCAACATGTAAATGGTTTCAGCAGAAGGTTCTTGGTAGCCACATTTGACTCCCTGGCCAGAGCTGGTTGTTCCAGAAGTGGGCACCTAACCTGGGCTGGAAAAATCCAAACACAGAAGTGTTCTGGCTCAATCCATGGACTCCTGCTTAGCACAGATACTCTTTCTGACCTTGTAGTTTAATTTCTGTTTTACAGTGTGAGAAACCATGTGGAGAAGCCTTACTATTCTCAGAAAGGTATTTATTTCTGAGTAAGCTTAGACTTTCAGGCAAAAGGGGGTACAAAGTTTTTCATTTTGACTCTCCAATCTGTCTTTATGATGCACAAAATCATAAGGCACTAGGGCCTTGGACTCACAGCCCCAAGAAATGGGGCCTGGACTTTTGGAGGTTTTTCCTTAATCCATCCCTAATGAATGCTTTCTTATGCATGTAGTGATGTTAACAGAGATAGGCAACGTGGAAGCAGGGAACTGAGTCCAGCCAGAATGTTTCAAACATTAAAGAAATAATATTAGCTTAGGGCTAATCTGGTGAATTCAGAGTATTGAGGGGCAATAGGAACCTTAAAATAGGATAGACAGCTAAAAACATGAGCTTTTTTGGTGCTCTGCCTTATTCCACCAACCTATCTGAAGGTCTAATCTCTCAGGTATTTAACCATACACCAGAGACATTTCCTTCGCTCCTCCAGGGGAAGGAGGCAAGGAGGAATTGTTTCCATATGAACGGATGGAATCTCTGCTACATTTCTAACTAAAGCTTTACAGGCCCTGGATGTGATAATTGTGTTTGCTCATTTATACCACCTCTACCGCCAACAAAAAAGATCCCAACCTCAAAAAAAAAATGAATAATTAGAAAGGAAAGAAATGTGTTTGACATACATCCAGGAGCCAGGGATCCCTGTATAATTGAGGTTTGATTTAAAGAGGAAGAAGGTAAGAGGAAGATGCCCCCCAATATCCAACCAGTTCCAGTTATTTAATTTAGAGGTACGAACCTAAAAAAATGTTCTTGGGTTTGTCTGCATCAAAACTTTCCCGAGTTTTACCATAAGCGGCAGGATGCTACGACACACTGGGGTAGGATCTACAGTTAAGTGTTCTCCAGTGGGTCTCAGCATGACAAACCCTAATGGCTCCAAAGGAGCCCTAAAACCCACCACATCAATGAGCTCCCTGAGCATGGGGATTTACAGTAATGGATTAGACCTCTGAACCCTTCTCCTCCCCTCAAAATACCTTAAAGACCCTTTTCTCCCAGGGGAGGAACTGTTCTGGTCAGTGTCTGGCTAAGAGATCTTTGTGAGGTCACATTTAGACATAGCTACAGGACATCAAGTGAAGATGCTGCATTCAGCTGAGACCCTCATCTCACCCTACACCAGACAGAGGGACCAGAACCACAATGGACCCACCAAAATGAAGAATGGGCCTCCTGAGTTCTCATTTCATTTCTGGGTGTGAATGGCCATGAGGTCTTGGGAATAACACCTGCTTTCTTAATTCTTTAATTTTGTCCCTGTAAGGGACTGATGTGGCTCATTACCTTGTTAGTTTATATTAATAAATATCTTTAAAATATCTTTACAAAAAAGTAGAGGATTTACTTATGAGAATATCTGTTTTGCAGCCAAAACAACAAATCAGATCCCGTCAATCAATAAGGCATTTCCTTGCTGAACATCAGTCACTTGGAGACATGTATGAATTGTTTCAAACCACAAGAAAAACCCAAAATCAGCTTTGCATGTTCTGAACAGTTAGAGACAGTCACACACACACACAATGATATCAAAATGGATAACCCCAGACTACATATTTAAAATGGTGACCACATGTTATTCTAAAAGGGAGTTCTTTCCCAATTGGTTTGCTGGTAACTCAGTGTGCTTCATCCCTACAGCACTCATTGCCAATGGGGGCTGGGAACCTAGTGAGGGCAGCTATGCATACCACTTTATTATTAAAAATTCATTTGGGCTAATTCATGTACAAATGTGAAATATGACATTATGATTAGAAAATACAGCTCCAGAACATTAAAGATTGTTTACTGACTTGAAAGTTAATGGCCCTTCTCAAGACCCTGAAACGACTAGAAGAAACATCTCAGTTACCTGGCCTTATGTTCACACCATACTATTGGTCTCAAAAGCTCAGTTCATTCCCCACTTGTGGCTGAACAGGTTCTAAGGCACAGTACCGCACACGGAATTTGGGAAACTTTTTGGATAATGAGTGTAACAGAACTAGAAACGATTATTACCCAATAAAAGCTTCCTCATTCCAGTTATACCAACAAGCTACAGTGGGGAGGCCAATAAGTTCCATTTTTCTTGCAAAAATATTCCATCACTCTTCCTTTTCCTTGTGTAGGAAGGGTATTCTTTTCAATTTAGAATCACAAAGCTCTTAAACTCTGGTTTTAAGATGGAAAAGTAACAAAGCCTTTTATTAGAAAAGTGCTGTTGAGAGCAGCTTTATTTCCTGGTTACACAAACATCTGCCGTCTCAGAGAGGAAAAGTCAATGTTCCAAGTGCATTTAAAAAGGTGAATGCAAGATTTCACACATTCCATTCAGTAACAGGAGCCACGCTTTATGTTTATTTTCAGATTTTTCAATGGTTTTAAAATTTGGTAGGCACTGCTCCATCCTTACACTGTGGCAGCGGGTCCTCGCAGCACACTCTGACTGGCACCGCTCAGAAGGGGACGAGGCAATACAATATTGAATGTGTCATAATTTAGACACTTGGGAAGTTGCAGTAAAAAGGACTTTGACATTGAGTTGCCTATTTAAAAGAAAAGTTACATTGTTTGGGGGCTATGGGACTCAATTGTTTCTGCCTAACTTGGACCATTTCCTACTTCCTGAATGGGAAGAGTGTGACTTTCGTGAATTTTGTTTTGTTTTACTGGACAACTCCAGGTACTCAGGTCAACTTCTGCTTAGATTTGGATGCCTATGTCTGAGCAAAGGGCTTGGCAAAAGGTGCAGAGTTTTACTGCTTCTTTTCTCCTCCCTGTTCAAACATCATGGTCCAGCCCCAGAGGCCGACCAGACCCACAGCTTCAACTTCATTTCTTTGTGCAGTATAAAGTGGTCAATTCTGCAAGTATGACATGAGCTTAGCCACATTACTGAAGGCACTCGTTTTTTTTTTTTTTTTTTTTTTTTAATAGTTATTTATTTGCTTTTAGTTGTACACAATGCATTTATTTGTACGTGGTGCTGAGAATCGAACCCGGGCCGCGCAGGTGCTAGGCGAGCGCTCTACCACTGAGCCACAATCCCAGCCCGGCACTCGTTTTTAAGAAACAACAGTACTACTTTAAGCAGGTTAAAAAAAAAAAAAAAAAAAAAAAAAACCCAGTCCAGAATTGGCAGGTCTTTGGCATTTGTCAGTTTCTGAAAAACAAAGGGATATGAAAAGCTTTTAACCTAAATAGGATAAAGAGGGAATCTGGCCATTGACTGATGAGGGAATGGGCAAGCCCTTAACTACACTCTCCCCAAGGAGAGAGTAAGACAATTACTAACTCACAAAAAAACACACTTGCTTCTTGGCTTAACAATGGGATCACGTCAAGATAAACCTACCCATCTGCTGACAGTATCATAAGTTGAAAACGCACTGAACACACTTAACCTAGTGCATGTCCTATAGTACACGGTCCATTGGAGAGTCCTGGTGGTTCACCCTCGTTGCCACTGCCCAGCTTCCCAAGAGAGGGGCATACTGAAAATCCCTGGCCCTGAAAAGGACCCAAATCCAAAACTTTATGTACAGTTTCTCCTGAATGCATATCACTTTCACACCATCATGAAGTTGAACATTTTTAAATCAAACTACCCCAAGTCAGAGAATAACTATATCAATATCACCAAAATGCTGGGATATCTTTTTAATTATTGGATTTATACTTTGGGTATCAATATATCTGAGGTTACTGAGTTCATACAAAGCTATTAGTAATCCCTTGGGGAATTATTGCATAATTTTCACAACCAGGAGACTGTCATAGCTCCTTGTATTTTAGGTCTCCCAGTAGCCAGTTTACATGGCTATATTCTTAAAACTTCTCCTCATACTCTAACTGGTGTTGGAGTATACAGCTCTCTCTCCAAAAGTCCATTTATTTGCAAGTTTGAAACCAGAATCACCCTTGACTCTTTCCTCTTCTTCTTTCCTATATAACACGTTGATTTTGAAGCTCTCTTCCTGTAGAAGGTCTTTGAACTTCATATTTCTCCGGTTATAACTGCTCCTAAAATGTAGTGCATCCTCCTATCACCTCATCTGGTTTTTTCCAAATATACCCTTTGCCTCAAGCAGGAATAACCCAAGTCCATGTGTACACTGCCACCAGACAGATCTTCCTACATGGCCACCAGCATCCTGTCATTCATAGCATTGGAAACATCTGGAGGCTTCCAGAACTCAGCCGCTTCTAGTTCTTCCCACACATCGGTCTGAGTTTCATGAAGTTTATTTCAACCAGGCAGCCTGACACACTGAATCTAGTTCATATGATCTTATTCCCACTTACATAGTAATAGTATGAACTATCTTATATAAAATGCCATATTTTATATAAGTGAGGTGACATCTCACCATCCACATCTCACCCAATTCAAAACTCATCTTAGTCCCCTAAGATTTTCAGCTATGTAGCTTGAAATAAACCTACTACACTTGGAACTTGCTAATAAAATTATTATCTTTCCTGGGTCTGTAGGGTTCACTGGCATTTTCTCATAGGTCCAATGATTTTAAGAGAATTCAAAAATTTTATATTTTCATTTCAGTGATAACTAGGTCTCTTTTGCATTGAGATTTCTAAACTGAAAGGCATTTTTACAGAATAATACTTCAGTGGCTTAGTAATTTAAGGATCATAATGGTCTCCATGAGCCCCAGTCCAAAAACATTTTTATTCTAAAAGAAATGCAAATGCATCTGGCGATCATGTCATGTGACATGTCTTCCCTAGCGTTGTTTGGAACTGTTCTTTAATTCTTTGGTAGTTTTACTTTTCTTGTTTTTTATATCTTATCGTCCCAAACAGATGGTGAACTCTCTGGGGACAGGGATTATGTCTTACACTGCTTTGGACTCCTGAGGTACCACATGTGATCTTGCAAAGAGCAAGGGCTTGGTCAAAATCAGTTGCTCTGGTTTTGATGTGTCCACATTGGATATTAGAGGGAGAAACCAAACAAATAATGGAGACTGAGTTTCACTATATCCAGCTGCAAATTGTGGAAAGGGTGCAGTGACAACTGTCCACTGTCAGTCACCCTCACTAGGGCTGCATCCCTTAGAAACATTTCCCAAATAGTGAGTTCACAGGACTCCCAGATCTGCTTTCTCTACAACAAAGGCCTATTTTTTTTTTAATTCCTTTTTTTCTAATAGACAATAATAATGAAGATGTTATTAGTACTGGGCAGTAAAATTGAATCATTTCTTTTTCACAACTGGTTAGAGGTCTTAGACAATAAAAGAAAGTTGAATTGGATCTGTTCCTAATGTTTCTGGTAAACCCTTAATCTATGTTAATTTCAGACATTGTAGAGAGAATTCTAGAAGTACCATCCATCTCACCATATGAACAAGGTGGTCCTCCTTGACATTCTTGACTTGATTAGCAACCTGAGGGCTATGTCAAGGAGAAGGGGTCGTGAGGAGGAGGGAAACTCAAAACAGGCCTGTCTCACCTGAGAACTGGGAGAAGCTGGGAAAGCCATGAGCCGCTTTCCCATACTCCAGTGCTTCACTGATTCCTGAAATTTCTCATAAGAGTGTTTACAGCTGATTTATGTAGATTTACAAAGTTTTCATTTCATTAGTTTAAAACTCAGGCAGTAATCAACATCAGAAACCAGAACACAGGAAGTCACGGACTAATTTTCTGGAAGAAAGAATATCATTGCCTTTCCTATTGTTACCCAAAGAGGGGAGTGGGGTGTATTGAGGAGATCTATGGCATACAATGGTGGATGGGATACTAAGTAATCCTGTGGGTTGGCAAACACCATTCTTTCGCCACAGAAAGGTATCTGTGGACTTTAATGGAGAGCAAACCGAAAACAAAAACCAGGATTAAAAAAATCACTTGGATTTCATAAGCTAGTGGATATACACCCATATAGATAAATTTAATTTCATAAAAGATGACTGCAAAGACTGTGCTTAGGTTATGGAAGTGGGAGGAGAGTTATAGGGACAAGTGGACTTTTTTTGCAAGATAGTTTGCCCTTCTGCCTCGTGTGTCAGCTACACAAAGGGGAACATGAGAGGTAACTCTAGCGGGAGGAAAACTCAAGCTAGAGCAGAGTGAGGAAACTTTTCTTCTTCCATGAATTGTTCTTTGTTTAGGTGCTGACTGCATATTCAGCATGCAAGTTAATTAACACACAGCACACCGAGGCCTGCACCGCCTCACATAATTACACATGGAGTCTAATTAGGTAACTCTCCACTATCCCTGTCTAAATCATCCAAGCTCCAAATATGTTAAAGTGTGGCCAGCACTCACTTAGTTAGGCCTGTGATGTGCCTGTGAAGTTGAAAAGTTGTCACTTCCAGCATGAAGGATACACTAACAGCTTAAGTGAGTTTTCCCACATGCTTTTCATGCAAAGAGTAACTAACACTGAGAGAAAATAGGATCTTCCTGGAGTCCTTTGGATTGTCTTCTGGTGTTCTACAGATTGCAGAACAGCAGGCCAGGTAGAATTGCATTTTATAGGCAATACTGTCAAGCAATTACTCACTAAGGCCTTTGTGTTATTATTTATTTAATTTTAATAAGATGATATAATGTGAATATTGATAACTGAGTTGACAAGGTTATGGGAAATTAAAAATTATTTCTTTGGACTTTTCTAGAATTTTCAAGCTTTCCTTAATGAGGAAACATCTATTCTAGTAACAATGCAGAGAAGGAAAGTTGTAAGACTCCCTATGAAATGATCTCATTATTTTCTGTACAGTATTAATGACTACCCCATAATATACACAGCACAATTCATTATTATTTCAGTGTTTTATATCAGAACTTTAAGCACTATATACAAGAAAATATCAATCTACATCAAAAGCTTTCATTTATCTTCTCAAACTGAACCAATGTGAAGTCTATACTATAAATTACCTCCAAGAATGTTCAATTCAGTAAAATGTGGTACATGTGACACAAGAGTTGTACTCAGTAACGTTTAACAATACATTACATTTGTCTTCTTTCTCTGACCACTATATTCAAGTGACACGGCAATCCCCTTGAGATCTGACACTTGGCTGGGCACACCTCTGTTACCAGGTGAAAATGACAAAGGGAACACCATGTTCCCAAAACTGTTCCTGAGTGGGTAGGTTGTCAAGAGCGGATCTCTACCCAGCCTATTCTGAAAGCTGGTGGAAGGGGGAGGGAGAACCAGAACTTAATTAGTTGCAACGCCTGGGTTCATTGCTACAATCATGAAGAGACCCAACTGGTGGGCCAAGCCAAAGAGATCAGAAACAGGTCGACTATTGCCAAGTTTGCACTCTGCCGGCAGCCACTGTCAACTAATGATAGATTAGACAAATCTGATTGCTCTATCAAAACATTCATCTCAAATCTTGATTAGTAAGCCTATTGAATTATGATTAATTCACGAGGGTGCTACTGACAGATAAGAGACTTTATCTGACAATGTGTACTAGCTGCTTTGCCTGAAACAAAAAAAAAAAAAAAAAAAAAAAAAAAACCCTCCAAAAATACAAACTCCTGAAGTCGTTAGTAAAATAAACAGTATTAAGCACAGCACACTGAAAAGGATAATGAGGCTGCGTGCACCTTTTAATTTAATAAAGAGCTTGTTTGTGAGAACCCAGCCTTTGGGGAGAGAAATATACAGGAGAACAATACACTGTAAACCAGAGAACACCAGGCACCTCCTGCCTTTCAACATGGGTGTGAGAGACATTATAAGGCTGTTTCAGGAAGCGCCTCCTCAGTTTTGGCGACATCCCAGTTGCGCAGGCCAGAGACAGAGCAGAACTTGCAGCTTATTTCAGTGTTGCTATTCAATTACTCTCCTTGTCTCTGGGATAAAGACATCTGTGCATAGAACTCTTGGGATTTTCAGAAGGTGGACTTTTTTTTTTTTTTTTTTTTTAATCTTTAGAGAGTAAAATGATGTTTTGTTAAGAGAAAGGCCTAAAAATTAGGGTTTCTAATGTTTCTAATGTTTTTCTGGTTTTTTTAGGTGCTGGGGATGGAACCCAGGGCCTTGTGCATGCTAAGCACATGTTGTACCTCTGAGCTACCTCCCCAGCCCCACTTTCTTTTTGTTTTGTCTGAAGCAAAAGAACATTCAGCATGTTGTATGCTTAAATTTTTGGTTTAATACATAGTCATGACTTGGGGAAAACTAAAGCAGTATCACTTATTCCCATATCAAGCTTGTGAACCTGAACATCCACCTATCAGCCCATATCTATTTACAGCTTTGCCAATCCCAAAATTTCAGCTCTGTCGGGGATTGGGGGTCGGCCCAGTTTGAGGATGCCAAGTACTCAAGAGCCTATGTAATTTTAGATGGTATCATTATCTTATCCTGACCTTATGATTTTACAAAAAGCCTAATGTCCTATAATCATGTTTCTCTTTAGCTGGTATTAACCTTTCGGTGACTTCTCTCTTCTCTCTCTCTGTCTCTCACGCTCTCATAACTACCCTCTGTTAATCAATTGTGCACTGCAGATGGGGTCAAGGAAACCTACTTCCTCCTTCGATAGCCTCCAATGTTTCTACTCTTGGGGATAAAAGTGCTTTAAATGGAGTTATATTCTAGGAAAATCAATATATGATTACTGCAAAGATTTGTATTGATTGTCCTGTTGCATTGCAAAAAGGCTAAAGAAAAATGGCACAGCACATTTCCCTTCAATTCCTACTCCAGAGTTTGTTGCAAATGTTTTGGGCAAGAAGAAACTGTTGGAACTTTATTTAATGACCAAAAGTTTTCATCATCCAATCCACTTACTTCTTTCTCTCCCTTGCAAAGCACGTCTTTATTACTCTCCTGGCTTCAGGTCTCTAATATTGGCCAAAATCAGGGGCCAACCAGGAGAGTTCACAGAGCTGAAAACCATCTACTTCAGAGAAGGGGACTGTGCCAGCAACTGCAGGGGGCCTTCCTAAGAGTCGCTCGTCTCTTCTCACTCCCTTAGAGAATCCTGATTTTATTGGGAGCAGCAATGAACCCAGTTGAAGATTTTACTAATTGGCATGGATTAAACTTTGGTCAATGGAGTAGTTTGGTGGTAATTGTTGGGTGAGGGTTCTAAAGATGTGCCTTAAAAAGTGGGTGGGGACTTATTAGTTACCAGGCATATTTTCCCCTTCCCTCTCCTTCTCCCTACCTGTAATGTAGCTAAGATATTAGGGGCTGCAGCACTTCTATTGTGACCATGAGGTGAACCTGAAATAGAAACCATATCATTGAGACTATGGCAGAAAAGATAGGCTTAAAGGAGCCATGACCATTGGTGACATTGAAGAGCCATCAGGATAACCCAAATCTGTGTACTTCTTTAATATGAAGGAAAGATAAATTCCTATGTGGATTAAACCATTGATTTTCAGGTTCCTGATATCTGCAAATTGAAACATCTCTCTGGAAAAATGTCAGAACATGTGAGTTCACAATGCCATAGCAACTAATAAAAAATAAGTAAAATGGGCAACATTTATCTCTAGGACTAATGAGATAGTTTATATTGCCACCAGCAATGTAGGAGCACACAATCTTATGTCAGTAGCTTTGGAATTTATCCTGGTTCTTTTATTCATAGGCAATGGCTATGAATGGTTTAAAAATTTCAAGGTGTCTATGGTTTAATTATTTTCCAGTCACCAGTGTTGAGAATTTAAGAAGTTCATTGTATCATTGTTATTTTTAGCTGCCCAGCCTCCATTTCCCTTCTCTTATGAGACTCAAATTTTCTTTTGAGACACCCATGCCCCTACAGTGAGCATTCTTGGTGGAAATGTCATCTTAGCAGAGAACCAGGTATAAGCAAGACTAGGCCCCAGCAGTCTTTGACTTAGGCTTGAAGGCCATTTAGATGGTTCTGAAATTAAGCTGTTTTATTATAATAAACTAAGAGGTGGATCGTGGAAAAGCCTCTACCTCCCAGACAGAACACTCATCATTGTGAAGTTCTTCTTAGTGGCTCATTGTCTAAGTGACTGAGATTTTTCACTGAAGACAGAAGTCGCTGCTTATGGAGTCTATTGACTACTTAGCCGCAATAGTCTCTAACTACATTTCCTCTAAAAACGGCAACTTGAATAGAAGTGATATTACGTTAGGAGAAAATTAAATTTCAGTAATAATAACGATAACTAACCTTTATTGAGCGCTTCCTAGATGGCAGCCACTATTCCCCAAAGTTTAATTATATAAATTAATATAATATAACAGCCTATGAGGTAATCACTATTATTATTCCTTTTATTCAGATGGAAAACTGAGGCAGAGAGGTAAAGTAATCTGCTCAACATCATCTAGTTTGCAAATTGAAGAAGAACCAGAATAAATCCCAAAGTTACTGTGATAAAATTTTATACTCCAACATTGCTGCTGGCCAATATAAACAAACTACTATAAGCAGTCCAGGAACATGTATGATGATATATGGTAAGAGTCACACAAATGTTTGTGCCTTGTGATAATTCCATTTAAAATAACATATTTAAGAGAAACAATTTAAATGCCTTTTTTCCCCCAGTGCTGAGGGTTGAACCCAGGGCCTCACGCATGCCAGGCAAGCATTCCACCATGGAGCCACACTTCCAGCCAAAGAGAAACGATGTAAATCAAGAAAACATAGAGATTTTGATTGCAGCATTCTTCATAATAGCAAAACTAAGAAGAAACGCCTAACTTTTCAACAATGGGAGGTAATTAGATAAAATATAGCATATGCATATAACAGATTATCACTCATTCATTAGAATTCATAACTATTACATTATAAAGCACTATGGGAAACACTTTGGTATTAGATGAAAAAGCAGAATATAATTTATGGACTCAACAATCACACCTACATTAAACTATGAATTCATATGGCAAATGTCCAGAAATCAACTTTCAAAGTAAAGACAGTCAAGTTAGGAGAATGGGATATCATGGCCCTCATTCTTTTATCTATTTTTTCCATTTTCAAAAGGGGGAAAAATGAAGAGAGAAAAATGCTCTCAAGGAAGAAGAGAAACAGCATGAAGTTTCCAGTGCCCTGGGATGCTTGCCATCCCTACTGGGAGAGCCTGCCGTTCGCCCTTCACTACAGATTAGCCCAGTGCTGCAAAGGAGGGGCAGCTTAGCAACGCAAGGCTCTTTATCCAGCCAAGGTAAATGAAGTTCGGCTGGTCAGGAGAGTAAATAAGATTAGTTATGGGCTCCAGGTCATCCACTCACGGAGGTCAGAGAGTGTGAGATTATTATCCTTGGTAGAAGAGCAGCAAAATAGCATTAAGGAATAAATTAATGAAAAAGGTAGAAGACTATTTGAACGAAAGCCCTAATCAGTTTAGAGATTTCACTCAACTGCTCTACTGGCCATCAGTCAAGCTCACAAAACAAATATGCTTGTTCTCTTAAGTAATTCCAGGAGATCTCCCCTTCTTGCTTCAACGGCATCCAATCTAAGGAAAGTCATGAATAAAGTTACCCCAGTTTGCTGTTACGCCTCATACAAAACCCACTGAAGCATTAAGGTGCATGCTACTAAAATAGTATATACTTAGCGAGCAGATGACTTGCAGAAGATGCATAATTGCTAGGCCTGCTTGGTCTTTGATTCCAAATAGAACATCATTCCATACCCATTCAGAAACACTGAATTCACCAATGTGCAAACTGCATATTTTATTAAATAAACACAAACTAGGAGATAATGACATACATTTGTTTTCATTACAAGTAGTAATGCAATATTTCTCCAAGGCTCACGGCATTAGCATTTCTCTCCACGTTTCAAATGCCTTTGAACTTTCTGAAAAGCTACATCTGTTAGCTCCCGTGTATACAGCAGGAAGTTACCAAGTGAATTAAGTTTTAATATAAATTGCTTTGTTCACTATTAAGATTGATGTTGGACACACTGTACTGTAAGTTGCAAACTGCAATTACAATTCGTTGCAATTATCTTTGGTTGTTAATAGCACAAGATAGCATGTCACTTTCTACCAAGTGTATAATTTATCATTTGTGTTTTTTTCCCCCTGAACTCTTGTGGTATTCCAAATGTATAATCTTGTTGTATTTATTTCCCAGTGGTCCAACAAAATGCACAGCAAGTGCTGACTAGAACAAACTAAAAAGCACTGCTATTGACAAGCCGTCACTTGAGCAGTAATG
The DNA here is from genome assembly GCA_025594165.1 of Tamias sibiricus. NCBI lineage: Eukaryota > Metazoa > Chordata > Mammalia > Rodentia > Sciuridae > Tamias > Tamias sibiricus. The sequence goes on from CM046672.1 coordinate 31,482,124, forward strand.
AACATTCTGCCTCCTCTTTCACCTCAACAAACCAGCAGCTTTAATTTATGATAAAGCAAAGGAGAGGCAACCTCCAGGTTTATTATACCCTCAGTGCTGTTTCAAATAAAGTAATTAGAAGGTCAAGAGACAGGTTTGGAAAGCCAAATATAAATGCAACCCTTCTGTACCGACACTAAAAAAAAAAAGTGTTCAAAGAGCATTTTATCCATCTTTCTTCTGAGTGGGGCAAGTCCATTTTTTTTTAATACTACCGTAACCAATCAGAACCAGCAGTGGCATCATTCTTTCATTCTCTAATTTGCTCCATATGGACGACAAGCAGCTCACCTAAGGGACACTGTCCTTAGGAGAACATGGCTAAATAGTCCCAAACTGCTCTGAACTGCTAACTTAGGGCAGGTGGTTAGGAACATTGGTGGGTTTTTCTTTCTCCTTTAAATAAAGAAAACTTAATAGGTGAAGTAATAGAAGGGTTCTGGAGGAATCCTAAGGATGTAATAGTAGCCCATAAGAAAAATTACTCAAAAAACCCATTACGGTACATTTTGCTTTAAAATTTTTCTTTGTGGTTGGGGGGACCATGCCAGGAAAAGGGGTTGACTAGGAGGAGAACTGCCCTTTCAGTGTGTTTTGTTTTCAGCAATGGAACACCCAATCATAATAAGCTGGCATGTTATTTCTAAGAAACTATCTGTATTATATGTTGGTTTAAAGACTCCTAATTTTGTGTACATTGAATTCTGGGTTTACTTTCCTCGACCCCCCCAGCCCCATATAACAAATATACCACCCTAAAAATTCTCCTAAAGGCCATGAAACCCAGTGGCCCTTGACAATACACCTGGCCCAAGTTAGGCAGTTTGAAGGACCACATTAACTCTTTTTTAGGCCAGCTGCCTTCAATGTTTTGATCCATGTACTAGGGTAGTGAGAAATAATGTTCCAGGAGTCTACTCCATTTCTCCCCATTACTTACTGTTTCAAATCCTTCTCCCAGCCCTTAAAAGAAAGGCAAGGGTAAGAGAAAGAAGGATAGGGAGGGAAGAGAGGGGGAAGGAGGGAGAGAAGGTAAAGAAGGGTGGGAGAATGAGACAGAACCAGAACTCAACCATTAGAAGCTATGGCAGATGTGTGTGTGTGTGTGTGTGTGTGTGTGTGTGTGTGTGTGTGTGTCTATCTATCTAGGGTAAGTGCTATGTTTGAAAAAGTTAAAAAAAAAAAAAAAACAGTTAAAAAGATGAACCTTCCTAAATGATACAAGTCATTCCTGGTGCCATAACCTAGATTAATTCTACTAGCTACTTGAATACTGTTATAATCATCTCATTCTACCTCTTTTGGGGGTCTGTGGAGCATACACTCCAAAACCCTTTCTGAAATAGCATTTTGTGGTGTAATTTTTGCTTCAAGTAATTTTTTACCTTCATCTATTCAAGTAGTCAGTCTAATTGCACTTGATTATATAAGTGGTGGAAATGTATGTAATCTCATAATAAGAACATGTAATTATGTTGTAAAAATCCTTATGAAACTGTAAAACAGAAAGCGCATGCATACAGTAGGTGGTTCTTTTCTAAAAAGATTTCCGTCCCAGTCTCCACCCAGAATCAATTCTCCACCCTGAAGCAATGAGTTTTCACGATGCAGTGGGAAATAGATGTATTCTGGGCTCTCATCTATGAAGATGAAGGGCTGGGAAGCTTTGGTCCAACATCCCTTGGTGGTCCTCATGCCAAATAATATTTATAAATCAGGAAAAAAATCAAGAGATAACATCTATATCCTATAATCCTATCAGGTGCATGAAATGCAAAACAATGTTGAATTTCTGAGGCATAAAGTAGAGTGTCTAGACTGGTTTCTTCGATCTAGGAACATGTTTTCTTCTGTCATTGCCTTTTATGTTGTTGCTTATCTATTTTTACTTCTAACAATCTGTACAACTAGTGGGAAAATAAGTATAGAAATATGCGAGGTAATTTTCCAATATCTTTTGAGGCAATAATTTCAGCTAGTTCTCCAACTCGATAAAATAAGAGGTATTTGATCTGAATTCCTCAACTGCCCTTCCCCTTCTTTGCTGGAGGTACTAATGAGCAGTGAAATGTTCAAAGTGGAGTGAGATGCCCAGAGTGTGAGCAATTCAGATTGAAAAGCAAGATTCATTGCATCGGGCCACAGACCTTCATTGCAGGGAAGCCCTGGCAATAGCGCAGTAATAGATGTCAGATCTCCATCCAAGAGAAATCCTCCAAGAGGAAAACCAGTTCTCCAACTTGTTTCCCATAGGAGAACTATGCACCAGAGGGGCATAGATATATAGGAGGTCCTGGTTTCTGTCTTAGGAGACCAGCACTGAGGTAGGTTTTAGGAAGACATAAAGGCAATATTGAGCATGGTCACTGGCCACAAGGACCTGTCATGTAGGACAAATCCCAGGGCTTGAAAGATCTGCCAACTGCTTTTGCATGTATCTATCAAATGCATAAACCGTTACTAAAGAATTTTGGGTGGTCCCAAGAGTATGCCAGAGACTGCAAAAGAACATCATGGTACCTGCAGAAGGCACTATTGGTTACCTCTCCAACAATCATTTCCTTTCTTCCTTGCTAACAGAATTTCTATTTTATTTACGTATTCAACACTCAGAGGAAGTTGATTCCATTGCCAGCTCAGGAGTAAATCTTGGTTAATAGCCAATAATGGTGCTTCCATTTCCCTTGATAATGTTTGGTATAAGGGCTGATGTGAACCTCAGATCTGGGCAACAAGGCCAGAGGAAAGGTTGACTAGGAGCTTCTAGGAATGATTTCCTCATTCTTGAGAAGGAGACATTAGAACAGTCGATCTCCTTCTATCACTGTTGTTTTCACATCTGGATGTAATGCCCAGAGCTACTGTAGCCATTGGGAGCACGACAGAAGCCAGTGTGAGGGTGAAGACGATAATGACTAAGCTTGAAGAAAAGAACCCAGGTCCTCAGTGATGGCCCTGGGCTTTCAATTATATTGTACCTACAGCTGTTCTACTTCTGAACTTCCTGAAAAGTGAGATAATAAATGCCCTTGTGTAAGACCATCTGAATGAGGGCACAGTTTGATCCTGTGTCCATTTGTCCATTAGGAGGAGTAACATATTTTTAGCTTAACTATATCAGCAAGCCAACACAACTGAACTTAAATATCACTAAGATTAAACTGGTATCTGCATTTATTACCGGTGGAGATTTTTTTAAAGTGGTGCAACCCTTTGGAAAGCAGTTTTTCAATGTGTATCAAGGGGCATAAAGAAGCTTAGGAATTCTAATCTGGTACTTCACTTTGGCAATCTATGCCAGGGAAATAATCCAAAACATTGTGAAATATATGCCGTACACCTAATAGAGTATTATGCATCTACTAAAAATGATGATTGAAACTATTAGAAAAGTGACAAAAATATTTTAAGGGAAAAATAAGATACGATGATGATGATGATGAAGGCAACGGTGTTTGCAACAATGATAAAAGTAACAACATAATAATAAAAAACAACATGTGTGTTTAAGAGCTTGGATTAATATCCACCAATGTGTTTACAGAAATAGTATCATGGTGGGAGATAGCGGAGTGAGTGAATCTTTTTCTCTTCTTTCTTTTCCAAATTTCCTAAATAGAGAAAACCATATATTCCTCCTTGCATTATTCAGCTGCTTAGAACAATTTGTGGGCAAGGCTGATTGAAAATATCTGGAGAGGGAGACTGGGCTAGCCTGGGGAAAAAGACTTGAGGCAGATGCAGAAAGCTCATTAGCACCTGGATTTTTTCACAACTAGATGGATTCTTCTTTTAAACTCTGACTTTTCTTTTCCTTTTCTTCCCTCTTAAAGGAGATGATTATTCCATGATTTGGGTAAGGTGAACAAAAATCATTAACACATATGGGGTGGTAAGCTAACAGTATCAGCAGTGGAGAAGCCCATTGGGGAGATTCCTATTTCTAAGAAAGAAAGAAAATGCCAGCTGCCTTGATTCAAGTATTCTGCTTCAGAATAAATTTGCCTGGAATCACATACAGGTGCAAGGTGGGGGCTTGGGGGGCAGTAGTGCATTCTTCTAAATAAACACAGGGACATAGGTGCTGCTTCTAATCTAAGCCAACAATGGCACTGTTGACAGTCCCAAAGAAGCTTGCGATATTCCATATAATTAAGAGGGATTGTTGGCATCAGGGGGACCAGAAATGTTCTGTAGATTAACTGCTTGCTTCATTGCTAATGACTGCCCAATTTCTTTAGACTAATTGGTGCAATCTACATTTTTGCTGCAAAGATGAAGTATCAACTTGATTTGGTGTCGATAAAAAATTGATGGATGTCTCTGACTGCTACTTCCCAACAATACACGGATTATTACTACTATAATTATCATAAATGACAAAACATGGGCAAGTGGTGATTACAAGTCTAATTCTATCTTGAGGTTTTAATGGCATAAACCACTCAGGCTTTATACTCATGATTTACTGCATCATCAAAATCCCTGAAAGGATTACCCTTGGGTGAATGCCACTCATTATCTTACCAATAATGCAGTGGTTTGGCCCAACATGGAACAAATAATCAAGACTGAGTTCTTAGAAAAGCCCTTTTTAAATATATAAATCTCTAGTTCAAAAAGGAGGTATGTGCCTGCCAGTATCCTTCTCTCTATTTCTGGATGTTATAGCTGCATTCTGTCCTGGCATGTACAGCGGCTGGGTCTCTATGTCACACAACAGCCTACAAAAAGCTGTGTGCCAAAGACTGAAGATGCTGTCATCACCTTGCTTATTGCCAATCCAGCACTACCACAGTGCCATTAACCAGGAAGAGACAAAAGGCTATAAACCCTTATGTTCCCACCTGGTTAGGTGCAAATTCTAGTTGTGTGGGGCTGCCCTTCTTTGGAAGAAGATGCAGGGAAGGAATTTATTGCTTCTTTGGGAGGATGCTTTCAGGGTGCACTGAGCAACCTGTGCTACAATAAAACATACAGCCTGCCACAGAGACACCCCAGTCCTGGGGAGACACTAGACAGAGTCTGTACAATAAAATGCCCCAACGTCCAGGCAGGCAACTAAAGAGTGAAGGAGCCTACCAAAGAGTGCAGAAGCAACCCGGTAGGAGATGCCACTCAAAAATGGGCAGCAGCCCTTTGTGGACAAGTTGGCACAAGACTGCCTAGATCTGAATGTTAGCTTTGTTAACATTTGGGACAAGTAACTGAATCTGAATCTGTTTCCTCCTATGTAAACTGGGGAAAATAACTGGGCTGCCTATTTCATGGATCTGTTCTAAGGATTAAATAAAGGAATGAAGGAAGGTGAGTGAAATAATCCTGAAGCACACCGAATGTTCAGTAGCCTCTACTGTTACCTATGGCTAGACGTGGCCTGCTGGCTCCCAGTTGTGGCTTCTGCTGTGGGCAGAAAGAAGAGAAGGTAGCATAGAAAACTGTCCAGCAGCATCGCCTGCAAGGCAGATCATATGGGTTCAAAACCTGTTTCCTCTGCCCTGCTTGGGGGAGGCTGCCTGACCTTCACTTAAAGCATCCTCAGCTTTCTCATCGGCAAATGGGGATAATTAAAGCACCTGTGTGAGGCTAAAATCTAAGGGAGGTACACAGCATGCCGTCTGGCACATGGTAAAAGCTCTGCCACTATTGTAGTCATTATTCATGTTAGTTACTTCACTTGAATTTTCCAAACTCTTTGAATTTTTAAATCTTTCTTTTCAAAGCGGATCTAATTCTTCTGCTCTAGTTCCATTCCCTTCTGCCATGGATACAGCTTTATTATTTTACTGACTAAACCACAAGGAATTCACTTTTATTTTATTCTTATTTACTTTGGGTGGGGGGGACACTGTACTACTGAGCTACATCCCCAGGCTTTTTATTCTTATTTTAAAAATTTGAGGCAGTGTCTTGCTAAGTTGCTCAGACTGGCCTCAAACTTGTGGTTCTCTTGCCTCAGTCTCCCAAGTCACTGGAATTATAGGTGTATGCCACCATGCCTGGCAAGGAACTCAATTTGAAAACTCACCTTACTCACTTGAAACTTGCTTCTTATGGTTCTACCACAACTATTTTGGCTGTTGCTACTTGAAAAGAACTGCTGCAAACAACTCGGCCTGCGAAGGTGATACGCATCTCAGGAGTGCACCCTTGAGGTGACATCATGGCTGATGTTTAACACTTGACATAAAACACCACTGCCTTTATAATATGCAAATACCTACTAATGTCCAGTTCAAGGGAATCTGCAGGTGAAATGTCCAGAATCTCTCTCTCCATGAAGAAAGGCCTAAAAATCCAGGTACCTTTTCTGGCCTGTGCTTTAGGCAGGCTAGACTTGTGGGAATGACAGAGCAACTGGCCTTGTACAGTGGAGTCAAGAGGGTGTCTCCTTGGTTCAGCCAATCAAAATTCTCAGGCACAAGACTAAAGGAGGCTCCCCAGCTTGCCCCATGGTATTTCAGACTGAAGGGCCCTGTAAATCTTCTCTCTAAAAAAGAGAGCTTTCACCAAAGCACTGGAAGCTTGTGAAAACCACAGCATATATGTCACTAGCAAAGGGAAAGGTGCTGCCCATGAAACAGGTGTGAGGGAGAGAGGGTGCCAGTTATTCTAGAAGTCTCCACAGGCGGACACTGCTGAAAGTGGACATGCTTCAAGTCACCAGAGGTCCTCTGTCACTCATGACTTTCAAATACCCTTCTTAGAGCATGGAGAATCATATATGTTACAGCTATTTGGGAAAATAAATTACGGATAGGATCTGGCATCCTGAGAACTCTGCCTGTCAGGTTCAGGCTCCTGTGTTTTTATGTCAAGTTTGACTCTGCAACTTGCCAGGTAGATCTCCAGGTGGGTCTCTGTGAATCTCGAATCGCTGCAAATGAGCCAATAACAATGAAAGAGCTATGCTTTGCAACAGAAAGTCATCAGGAGACTTTCCAAAAGAAATTTTTCCTCTATATAACAATCTCCATGGCTTCTTGTTTTATGCTCCTAGTCATGGATATTACGACTGGATGTAAATTAATTTTGTTTTCTCCCAGATTAATTGTGTATCATTTAAATATTAAAAAGAGTAATGCTCATAATGCCATCTTCAATTACTTCAATGTCATCCCCTTGTGAATGGGGAGGTCATCGGATGCTCAGGAGTCAGGGCGGATGAGATTAAAGTGAGGTTCCCTCTGGAAATATTCTAATGTAACCATCCACCCTCCTTCCTCCCTCCTCCCCTCCAGAAGACTCACAATTTAAAAATGCCCAAATCCAATAAGAGATATCGCTTACTGTCGGGATGCACATACCAGAGGAAGTGCTGGGGATAAAGGAAATCTGTGAATCAGAGAAAGATGTTGGTATGCAAGATTGAAGATATACCAGCTGGCCCGCTGCTTCAGCTGGTTTCCAGAGGCCAGGAAGAAATTAGTCTCACAGTTCAGTTGAAAGAACACCTGGCCATTCACCCAGGGGCACAAATATACTATTGAACAGGGTTATCTTTGTTTCTATACCAAACACACCTAGGAATTGAGCTATTTAGAATTCTGTGACTCTTGCTGTTCTGAATTGCTCGCCTTCATAAAAACCAGGAGTGGAGAAGAGTGAGGAGGAACTGGTCACAAAAATAGTGGTGTCTGTAGGACTGATTTTAATGTAATTTTTAAAATTTTGGTACTGGGGTAGAACCCAGGGGTGCTTTACCACTGAGCTGTATCCCTAGTCCTTTCTATTTTTATTTTGAGACAGGGTCTTGCTAAATTGCAGTGGGTTGGTCTTGAACTTGGGATCCTTTGCTTCAGCCTCCCAAGCTGCTAGGATGACAGGCATGTGCCATCATGCTTGGCAATAGGACTGATTTTAAAAGCTAGACTGTCTTCCCCTAACTTTGATGACTGGGTTGGAGCATGCTGTACTGACTTCCCATGTCTGCTTCACTGGAGATTTACAAATGTGAAGGGCTGGCAGAGAAGGAATTGTTTTAAAGCCAAAGAATTAGCACCCTGTCATAACCCAAAAGGCACTGGAACTATTGGCTTGTTAGGATGGTTACATTAGTTCAATGTTTCCTTATGGTTTGGGATCTGCACAAAGCTCAAAGTGACAGTCAAAAGTAGATTAAAGTTTCTCACTGGCGTGCAAGTTTATGAGTGTGGGAAACATCACTTTATGGCTGAACCTTCAACTCTTGACACTCATTCCTGATTGTCCACAGGAAGGTCAGGTTGAATGTTGCCATGAAGCACTGAGGAGAGCGGCTGGGGAGGCTGAGTCACAGAGGTTGCTACATGTCTGCAGAGAATACTAGGCTGGGCTCAAAGCAGAAAGCCACATGTGTATCTTGGAGGCAGGTGAGAAAAGCAGTAGGGAGAAGCTGGCAAGTTGTGAGGGCAGAACTGTGCTGGCAAATCCCTCTGGCACAAGACTTGGTGGGGGGACTGAGCAAACCCAGTCTGGAATGGAGTCTGGAGATCCTGGAGATACCATCTTGAAACCAGCGTAAAGCACTGACCTTTGGGAAAACCTGCTGATTTGGTTGGTTACTTGTTCTTCTTCTTAGTAAATTCTTATTCCCTCTTCTTGTCCTGTTTATCAGCATCTTCCATTTTTCTTTCTTGCTCCTACCTTTCAGCTTGGCAAGATTTGCAACATATATGTTTTTAAGCCGAGGTATAGTTTTAGACACTTTGAGAGCTGAGCCTGATGAACTGAAAGTAATGTTTAAAATTTTCATCTCTTGTTAACATCACCTGATATATATAGCGCCATTCAGAGATCAGTTAAGTCAGGGTGAATATGGTTACGACAGTGACAAAGGCAGTCTGGTAGCATTCAGTGGCATTTACTCATGCCCATTGCCCACAGTGTTTGGCGCTGTGCAAGGTTAAAGGGTAACTGTCCCTTTCCTCCCAGAGTTTACAATCCAACTGCTAGGCACCAAGAACCTGGCTGCCATGTTCCAGTTGCTAGACTCCTTAGTAATAAAGTCTGAGCCTCTGGAGATGCTTTTGTCTGTGGATACTGAGGTGGGGAAGAAATTATAGTTCCCAGCAGAAATGATAAAGTGACAACCCACCACTTTTCCAAATGGGTCAAACAATATCAGTAACTCAGCATAGGAAGGTGCATTAAGTGGGAAAAAAGGATGAGGGTGTTCCTTGGCCAAATAAATTTGGGAGATATTTATTTAGACAATGTTTACCAATAGCAATTTTCCCTTAGAGCCTTCAATGAGATCTGCTAAAGGATTTTGTGAATCTCCAAGGAGGGGATATGTAATATTCTTAATTTCCCAAAGGACACTGGATTAGCTCACAGGACCAGTGTTCTATTGAACATCCTTTGGGAATAGGAAGGGAATTTATATTCCTAAAGAAAAAAAACCTAGAAATATCTGTGAAGCAACATACAAACAATTACAAAATAGCACAGCCCAAGTCTGTAAGTATTGGGTAGATATTAAATAAGAGGAAATAATTAGAAAAAAGTCAGGACACTCACACTTAAGAAGAACAGAGCTTTAGTAAAGTATTTCTGTGATAATATCCGTAGATTCTTTAGTTTTTAACTGCATCACTGTTACCACTCAGAAACCTCAATTAGCTCCCAAATACTTACAGCATCAATTCTAGACTTATCAAAGATTATGAAAAAGGGTTGGGGATGAGGCTCAGTGGTAGAGCACTTGCCTAGCATGTATGAGGTTCTGTACCACAAAACAAACAAACAAATAAACAAACAAACAAAAAGGATAATAGAAGGAGCTGGGGACCAACATTTATTCAGTGCCAGGTGTTGCTGTATCTTCAAATACCTTGTAACAAGGGCAGGTGGTTCCTCAGATGGTCTCTTCCATTCCCTATCATATTCTTGGCACCAGCTCAGGACTGGCACATAGTAGGAACTCAACAAAAATTTCTGGAATGAAAATTAATCCCTCTTTCACAGTGCAATAATTTATCAGATGGATAAGCCAAGTTTCATTATCTAAATGGGTTGCACCATTAAACTAAAGAAGTTATTAGCTGGTGACCCAGATCCTGTAGATGGGGACTGATTTGAATTGTAGAATATTTTAAATAAATCAACCACATTTAGGGGTTGGATGATGTTGACAAAAATTCAGATTTCAAGCTGCTTCTGAAACATCTGAAGACCTGGCACCACTATGGGGCTAATATTCCCATAAGCCACAGTGAGAGAGGGGGAATGGCTGTGGAGACGAGCACCCTGTCATTGTCCTATCATTCTCTATCACCTCTACACCACTGGGGCCATGTCTCAGTTGCCAGTGATCACTGTGCTGATATTCCTGGGCACTATAGGCATTTAATCTACAATAATAATAGGTGATGATAGTAATAATTCTAAATACCGTTGTATCTATTAATTCACAACCACCCATTTTACAGATGAACCCAACTGAGAAAAGGTAAATAACTTGCTCCAGAGTTCTTATGTCTAGTAAGGGGGTTTTGAATTCAGACAGTCTGGCTCCAGAGTGGTGCATTTCACCACCATGGTCCGCCACCTTTGCACAACTGAGAAACTTCGAATTGTTTCCAAATTTTTCATGTATGCACATCTGTACATCTTGCACCCCCCCCAAAGCCATATTGGCTTCAAAGGCATGAAATGTATCATATTTCCTTTGTATTTTATTTAGCAGCTTTCCCCCCACCCCAAATTCCTTTTTCCTCTTGATCATGAGGATCTGTATAAGTAAACACATTTCATAATATCCCTAACCCCTATCAGGAAACTAGCCAAAGTCTGGCTCGCCGATGGCAAGCCCAATATTGACCAAAGCTGCCTTTGGCTGGCAGGGCCAAAGGGTTGAGGACGGGAGTCGGTCTTCACACGTCTCACAGTGACAAACACCACGGGCTTGCATTACACATACTTTAAGCGGATGACTGGAATACACACGTCTTAAGTTTCACTGGTCCCCATTTGGTTCGGTGTGGCTTTACCCAAACAGCTGGCCTGGAGCCTACCCTCTCACTTAAATTAGTTCTAGTTCTCTACAGTTTTGATTTACTGACAAAGCGCTCTCTTTATCTGCTAGTGGCATAAGAGTTTTGTCTAGGCAGAAACGGTGGTTGGTACAATTGGGCCAGTTGGATCATTTAGCATTTCCATGTGGGGCACTGACTAGAGAAAGGTATTTTAATTCCCAATTAGTCCATATCAGCAAAGGAAATGTTTTTTCTATTATTTCTTTATTGTGGATTCTGATTCAAAAAATATCTTAAGGAAAACACATTTTACGTTACCGAGTCTTTGATTTCCCAGGCAAACTAATAAATAATCAACAAAAATATGATTAAAGACTGCTTGAACTACCATCCAAAAAAAGGAACTCCAGGCAGCAAAGAATCTTTCTGATCCAAATCTTTTTATTCCTAGAAACAGAATTCTTACTTAGCCTTTCAAAAGCTTGATGAAGGCTTCAGCTAAGTTTTGACATAAGATTTTCATATTCAAAATATCTGTTGAAATAAGGCGAGAAGGGACATGGATCTTGAAACTGCATTAGTCTGAAATAGAGCTTAGTAAGCTAGAAAGGGAAATTGCTTCTCTGTAATTGGAATTCTGTCCTAAAAAATCCCTTTGAAATCATGTTCAGCTACTTTCCCATTATGTGTCCCAGAGAAGATAACTTTAACCCTTTCTGGAACTACCTATCATAAAAGTTATTTGATATTTATACATTTCCCTGGGAAGAAATTTCTGAGCAATGGTCCATATCCTCAAAGAACGTAATGATGAAATAGTAGTTCCTAAGAGTCCTAGATAAGTTTTTTAAAAGTGCTTTCTGGGATACTTCTTCCCATCAGTACATTATTGCATGCATTTATATATTATATTAATCTTGGCCTAAAGTAACTGCCAGCAAAATGCCCAGTCTGGGTGCCTTTACCTTTGAAATGATATTACTAAATTCTTTTTTAAAATAATGTTAAATTTCTTTTTTTAATATTTATTTATTTGTTTTAGTTGTACACAATGTGTTTATTTTTACATGGTGCTGAGGATGGAACCCAGGCTGCGCATGTGCCAGGGGAGTGCTCTACTGCTGAGCCACAACCCCAGCCCAAAATGATATTGCTAAATTCTGCTTCAGTGAAGTTATTCACCCTAGACTGTAGCTTCTTGGGAAACAGGTACAGTGTTTGATCCTTTATCTTTAATGCCAGTATACAGTTGTTTAATAAATACTTCATGAATCATCAATGGATGAATGAGAGCAGCTGGGTAAGCTAGGCATGCCACTTAACTCCTATTCTCATCTGTATTTCTCATCTGTAAAATGGTAATAAAACCTTCCTCAAAGAACTTTCATGAGGATTAAATGAGATAATATGGGTAACATGTATTATATTAGCACAGTTTTGGGAACACAGCTATTAATATTGCCAGTCCTATGCATATTTCTAGAAAAGTGAGCTGGAAGGTTCTCCTCCCTTTAAAGAGCTACCTTGATGTGAAGATAAGAAACTGGAAACTGCCTAGAGATATCCCATAATGCTAAGATACTCCATTGAATTTCTACTTCATCAGGCTATAAAGCTTTATCACATTAAAGCGGGTGCCTGGTATCAAAACCAAGAAAGGCCTACCTGGCCTATGGGACATTCTCATGTATTTGTCTGAAGTGGCCCACTTTGAACCTGTCCTTCCTTTTTAAGGATATAAACTCATTACATGTGGTGCCTAACGTGGATCGTACTCACTTGATAGTTATATTCTAGTTCTTCAGAGTAGCTTAGTTTATGATAAGGCTGAGTGAATATCAACTCAAACTTAATGTGGAAGAGAGATCCACAGAATAAAACAACATGGAATCTTCTGCTGCTTTACTTGGTCGATCTTTATAGGGTCTTCTCCCTAACAACATACCATCCTAAGTAAAGATCACTAAACATTTCAGAAGCCTGTGATTAGTTTTCATTTTTTAAAAGTTATAATGTGAAAATAATTATCTGTTATCCAGAATTAAGAACAAAATCAGTTTGGTAAAATGTCTTTTATGTTTTAACAAAATCTCTGGAGGAAAGTCACTGAAAAATATGAAGTGTCTTTTATGGGTAAGGGTAAATGAATCATATAATATCACCTTATTTTACCCTATTAAGAGTTGAGAAAGGACAGGGGTTATTGTTCTCCGTTTCAGAGTAACACAGCCTTCTAACAGAAATTACATTTGTTCTAAGGAAGGAACAACATTAAACATGACAACATCAGTTTTTATACTGGCTGCCAACCATACTTCTATATGTGTTGAACAGACACAGAACTTCCTTTTTAAAACCTAAACTATTTTTATTTCCTGGGACAGTATGTCTCTAGAAAATTCAATGAAAATTCTAGAGGTTGGAGATGTATACTAGGGAAATGTAACCTCAGGAATATTAACATGAGTCTCAATTTTCCACTGTGCACTTAATGGTTAATTAAATGTAAGAGAATGACATAGGATAGCAAGTAAATATAAATAAAGTTTTGTTTAAACATAATAACTGTTGCCAGCTAGATCCTCTCTTCTTCCCATAAACCCACATTTAGGATCTCATGATCCAATCTGGGGCAGACACTAACATCTCCTGGAGAAGGGTCTTCTATTTCACAAATGTCCATCCACTGGCTCAGCAGGCCAGCAACTCCTCAGGGCAGCCAAGTCCCAGAGTCTCCCCTGGATTGAGATTTGGTAAAAGGCAGGAAAGAGTACCATTATTTCTTTTAGCTCTTCCCAGAATTCCCTAAGAGGTCACCACTGCAAGGCAAAGGAGAATCACTTATTTCCTAGTATATCTCCTTTCCCCAGGACCCAGCACAGTGCTACAGGGAAGGGTAGGATAGCTGGCCTTCCACACCAGAGCAATCCAAAGAAAGAGAGCCCACAAAATCCTGGCTACTGTCCCCACAGCTCTCTCCACATCTGTAGCCAGCCCGGTGCCAGGAAGATAACCTCTAAATACTTCCCATCACCTCTGAGATCAACCAAAGGAATCACTATGTTCAGTAAGACAACCATGAAAGTATTGGATTCCCAGGATGAGGTTCTCTAACATCCAATTCAGCACCTTGAGAGGAGAGTGATTAAAGTGTAGAAGTAACTATTGTTGTATGTTCTGTGTGCTTCTGGGACACATGATGTTGTACGAGTGTTAAGGATACTTAGGAAAAAGCACGTTTCCTGCCTTCAGGGAATTTCCAATAGGGATGTTATGGACCAAAAGAAAAGTCAACAGAAATACAGTATTCAATTATAAAAGTATAAGAGGAAGAAGTGTTTCAGAGACCGGATAGATGGGAGTAAAAAAATGAATTTTGAACAACATTTTGCAAATCCCAATTAAATTCCAAAGTCTGTTCATTTCTTCCCATGCCTCTGGGTCCCCTCTGGTGATTAAGGGCAATACAGCTCAGCCTCCTCTGTATCTCAGGATACATCAGAGAAAAGAAGCAGAGGCTCCCAGACCAAAGACTTCCAGCAATTCCCAATACAGGGGCCACTGCAACAGTACCGGGCACCCACTCTCAGCTGCCAAGCGGAACATCGTGTCATGCCCATTCATTCATCTAACACATGTGGTGTGAGTGCATGTGTGCCCAGCACTGAGCTGGGCTCTGGAGATACAGTAGCTGATAAGACAGGTGGAGTCCTTACTCTATGGAGCCTTCATCTTAGTGGAGAGACACAGGATAAATCAATAAACAAGAAGGTCTTTCAGAGTCACCTGAGTGGTCTAAGAAAAGGAGAGCAGGACGATGAGACTGTGCCAGGGTCCAAGGGGATCAAGTGCAACGGCCTGGAGACAGAAACATAGTTCCAGCCCTGGGAGAACAGAACAGAGCCAGTGGGGCAAGATCAGTGAGGATGAGCACACAGGGGCAGGCTGGGGCAGGCCCTGGGAAGGAAACCACCTTTTCTTCTAAGCGTAACAGAAGGTCTCAAGCAGGGTAAAGGCATCGCCTGACACAGGTGTTCTTTGTTTTTTAGTTAAATTATTTTTTCATTAAAAGGATTTGATGAAATATAATTCACATGCCTTAAGATTCACCTTTTTCCAGAGTACATTTCAGTGGTATTAAGCATATTCCTCTCCACTCACTCAAGCCCCTAACAACCACTCATACATTTTCTTATTCTGAATATTTCATATGAATAGAAACATAACTTGTGCTGCTTGCACGTGACCCAATGTTTTCAAAATTCATCTAACAGCATGTTTTAGTACTTCATTAATTTTATGGCCAAACTGTAGGCATGTGCCATATATGAATATCCATTTATCATTAGACGGCCATTTGGGGTGGTTCCATTTTTTGGCTGATATGAATAATCCCGCTTTGAACATTTGTGTACAAGTTTTGTATGGACATGGGTCTCCATTTGTCTTGGGTAACTAGCAGTGGACTTGCTGGGTCATACGGTAATTCTATATCTAGCCTTTTTGAGAACTTCCAGACTGCTGTTTTCCAGGATGGCTGGACACATTCTACCAGCAATGATTGACAATTTGATTTTCTCCCTCCTCATCAACATTTGTTAATACCTATCTTTCTAATGACATAGTTTTTAAGAGAGCACTTAATTTTTTTAAAGTATCAATGCTTAAAAAAACAATTGTCAAAGCTGACTGCTTATTAAGAGCTTTGGAGATCTGTGGTGATTTAGGAATTCTAAAGGGTAACATGACATCAGGAGAATTAGAGATCTTTTTCCATGCAATCGTCAAGTGGAAAATAAGAACACCTAAGAGGAGGAAGTGAATACATTTTTTGCTTAGAATTTGATAAAACTGCCTGCATTCAAGAGACTAGACTTAAGACTTGGAGCAGTTGAACTCAGAAGTGGAAGGCGCTGTAGATCTTATTTAGCTCAAATCCCTCATTTTATAAACTGAGGAAAACAGGGTCCAAAGAAATAAAGTGATTTATCCAAGGTCACACAGCTGATAAGCGGTAGAGCCCAGCTCAGAGTGCAGACTTCTCGACTCCTATTTTGTTGTTGAGAAATTCTGATGAATCAAAGACATAGCTCAAAGGTAAAAGCAGACCTAGTGGTTCCAGCTCCACTACTCATGGCACATTACACCAATTAAAATGCGATATACGGGCGATCACCGCTGTGCTTTAATCATATTGTGTCGTCTAAGACATGCTGATGGACATGTGTTTTGGAAAGTCAAATAAAAACCACAGACTCGGTTGTCGCTGGCTCTGTTTCTTTAATTTACATAGTCTCAGCTTGCCTTTGGGGAATTTACAGACCAAAGCAAACCTGTCCCCTAGAGACACTGTGGCAACAGTTCTTCAAGCAGAGTTATTCTCTTTGTTGTTGCAGCCACTTATAATCAGAGAAATCAGAATGTTAGCATGATTCTATACAATTACACGGCAGCTTCAGTTGGACCAGAATCTCTCCCCCTTAGCATTCTCAGGAATTACCAGTAGCTGAGAAAAATATCCACAATCCAAGATCTGACTTAGGCCCAAAACGCCAAGAGGATTTTTCCTCTCATAAATATATCTGTTCTCCATCCTCCACCCGGCCCCTCCTTTCCTTTGAAATTTGAGTGTGACTTCTACGCCTCGTGACCTGTTGGAATATACTTGCTTGTTTGCTTTCTCCTATGTTTTTCTTAATGCAATAACTTGAAATGTCAACATGAGGTGACAAGTAAATCCTCAGTCAAAATAAGTTTGCAACCAAACAGGAGGAGGAAAAGAAAAACCATATAAAAAGCGGTTATACAGGGTGTTGAATGGTGGCCAAACCCATGGCCAAAGCAGTAACAGAGCACAAACATTCATCAGCCGACAAGATCATTCCCGGTCCCCTGTCCAGTGCTGCGTGCTGGGTCCTTTCCTTTGGGACTCCCCATTTGCCCTGACTTCACATCTATGACAGCCAGTAGGTGAAGAGAGACCATGACACACTTCCTGGATATAAACCCTGGCTACATTTCTCAAAGCCAGAGGTACATATATGAAAATGTCTACTAATTCAGGGGGTGGGGGACAAGTACATTAGCTTTAAACATTTCCCTGTGAGATGGAAACAGCAAAATAAAGAGATCCTCTGCAAGGTAATATGGAGACAATCCAGTCTTTTCCATTCTGACTTGCCACAGAGTTTGGGAGAATCCGGCCCATGAATGGAACAGTCTCTAACAGAGGCAAAATGAAGGTCAGTGAAGTTGTAAATGGAAAGGAAAGATGCCAGCAGTCAGAAGCCAGCTGCTCTCTGGGGTCTTTAACAGCTCGGGGACGACCAATCAAAAATGCACACAGTGCCCAGTTATGAAAAACTCCCCCTTTTAAGCAGCTTCCATATTTTCACCATAAATTCTACCCCTTTTTTCCTTGGTGGGGTTGTGCCGGGCTCACGGCAGCTATGGCGGTGTCTCCATAGGACCCAAGCTGGGAGCGATGAGTTACAAACCCAAATCCCAGTGTTTGTTAAGGGGATTTATGAATTAGGTTCTCTGAAACTTTACCCGGAAAGTCTTCCCCATTCCGCTGCTGGGTTTCCGGAAGAGAGAAATCCCCACTGCGGATCTCCCTTTGACTCGGTGTTGGATATGGGCACATATAAATCCTGCTAATAGCTTCTGCCTGTGGCTGACAGATTCTGGTCTTGGGTGAAAGCTGGGTTTTCAAAAGCTGCTTTTTGTTTATTTCCAAAGGGGATTTATTGCATGACTTCTTTAGGGAGCATCAGCATTCCCCAGGCCGGCTGTCAACACCCTTCACTTACTTGGGTGCTCTGAATCAAGGGGTCTAATTCATGCTGTCAGATCTGGGACCCTAAACACTCCAACATTTCGAAGTTAAAATCATGTTGGCTAAAATCTAAGGGCTCTGTTGTGGAAGTTTCCTCTTCTGGAGGGAGAAGGTTCCTTTCTTAACATATTCCACTCTTTGGATACAATAATCTTGGTTTTCCTTTGGGAATTTCCGCAACTCAGGGGAATGGAGTCAATGAACATGGGAGTCAGCTGACCTAAAGCAGCGTGTGCCTTCTCTCCTAGTAACCTGGAGTGGTCAGGGACGGACACATAATTCAATAGGTCTAACTAGGCATGGTCAAGAAGTCGGGGCTTCTGAGAAGCAGAAGTATTTCTTCTTTTACAGAATTTATGATGGTAGATGTGAAGTTGGGAGCTACAACCATCTTCCAATTAGGAGACAAGAGGCTGAAGCTCTGAAGGCCATGAGGAAAATAAGAACGGAACCAACTGAGAACCTAAGAGTAGAGAGAGAGAAGTCCTAAAAATATGGCTAGTACCTGGATCAAGCTATGCCTGAATCTGGGATAACATGCACTTGTAAATTATGCTAACTAGTAAACTTTTTTTTTTTTTTAACTTAGGTTAATTTGGGTTGGGTTTGCTGTCTTTCCAATGGGAAGAATACTAACAGATAGCTAGATTCACTGAGTAGATTTTGATATGTGCATTAAGTCTAATCTAGAGTCATACCTTCTCCTAGAACATAGGAACACAATTTTATAAAGTTCTTGACATTTTAAACAGAGACAATAGTGAAAGACCTTTAACATTCATCCCTTTTGTAACCTCAAGCACCTTTACTTACTTCAGCGATCATCTTCCCTGCTCTGTGTCTTTGACCAATTACTGTTGGTCTGTTTTGCTTCTCTCTTGCTCTTCACTCTCACATAACCATGCTCTTGACACTTGTAGCTTTACCCATGTGATGCTTGGTGGCCACCCTCCCTCCACAGTCACGTTTTCTGTAAGGGTGTTCCATGCCAACCCTTCCCAATGGGTCAGTTCTGGAGATGGTTGTGTTAAAAAAAAAAAAAAAAAAAAAAGGTTTTTAAAGACAGGTAGCATTTGGGGAAATGATTTAGGTGGCAGCCTCTTCTTGGACAGTAACAACCAACATGAGAACTGTAAGGGCTCTGGGAATTCTTTCAGTAATGAGCACCACTCAGTTTTATTTAACTCACTATTTTCATTTGACCATGGTAGCCACCTCCCTCTTCTATTATGCTTCAGTCATTTAACATTGCATGGGCCTAGGGTTCTGGGGATCACACACTGGGGAATGAAGCCTTCTTTTCATTGTTTCTCATTCCTCACTGCTCATTTATTCACTTATAGTTATTATAAATTTTTTAAAATAACAAAAACATAGAGAATAACATAACAAGGATATTGGCAGCTACCATCAACTTTGCCAAATCTACATGGAAAGCATCCAAATCAAGTATGGCAAAATATTTTTAAGATCTACCAATCTCCCTTACTAGACTTCAAATTCCTTACAGACAGGAACCATCTTTTAATTCTGTATCCTCTAAATCCTGTACAGTGCCAAGAATATCAGAGATTAAAATGTAATGTTTCTTGAATGACCAATGTTTCAGGGCTACTCGGTGGATCATGCTCACACTTAGAAGAATGGAGGTCACACTTCTTAAATATCATGCTATCATGACTTCCATATATTTTACCCAGTCACTGCTTTTCTGCTGAAGATGCTGTCTGCATGTTTACTTACTCCTCTAAAAGCAACTGAATCAGACAGGACATGTTCTGTTTCAAGTAGCAGAAAACCAAATATCAAAAGCTTATGCCATCAGGATACTTATTATTTATTGAACAAGAAGTCTGGAGGTGGGAGGTTTCAAGGTTGGCCACCATGGTCCCAGGCTCTTCCTGGCCTTCTGTTCTACCAACATTACTGTTAATAGCCTTTTGTCCTCCAACTTGTCATCTCCTGGTTGAAAGCTGGCCACTAGACCTCCAGCATCCAGTCCTCTCACCATGTGCCATGGCAGGAAGCCTCTGAGAGGGCGGAGAGCAAGGCTCTTTTTAACAACACAGGCTCTGTCTTTTTACCAGGAGAAGAATTCTTCCCAGAAGCCTGCGGCAGTCAATGTCTTGTCTCACGTGTCAGAACTTGTCAATGAGGCTCCCTATTTGCAAGGGAAGCTGAGAAAGTGAGCTTCTAGCCAAGAAGTAAGAACAACAGGACTCGCTTAAGTCGGCCATGCTGGATCCCCTGGACTGGCAGACAGGTCCACTGGCCCTGAAATCAGGAGACCTCTGCCCACCAGCTGAACAAAATTTAGATTCTCCTAGCACAGCTGAAGAAGACAGAGCAGGGACAGGAGATTGGCTGTTAGGTTGGTAACAGCATGCACTGCAAGAATAATATTGGTATGGTTGCCAGGGTACCTGACCTGGCTGTGAAACTGAAAGATCAAGTTTCTAGACTCATGTGATTTCTAGACTCAGGCCTAGAAATCGCATGGCATTTTTTAAGGCAAAAAAGCCATTTGTTCATGTATTCGTTTGAAAGTTAGCTAAGACAAGTTGTATCCTCAAAAGCCTCATTGGTAAACAAGACAAACATACAAACTCTGAAGTTCAAGGAAGTAAGTGCGTAATGAAGATCTGTGGACAGTGCCATGGACTAGAGAGGAGGGCCAGCTTACTGGACGGCAGCACAGAGATTCCAAGAGGGCTGCTGCCTCCAGCTGCACAGGTGTTTCCTGTAGCTTGTGTATAAGAAGCCCTGAATATGGAGGCCTCTTGGAGGAAGAAGGCTTTGAGTTGGAGGCAATTTGGGAGGACAGGACAAGGTGAAGAGACACTCAATCCATGGAGAGCAGACAACATGAGCAGAGCAACCGAAGACTAAAAGTGGAACACAGGGCAGGTTTGAGATAATGTAAATAACTCATGGAGCAGATCTACCGTGGAGAGAGGGCGATGGGAAGGGCTTAATAACAGAGGAAACAGAGAGGAGGCTGAAAAGCATGGAAGGCTTTTTAAAACCTGACTTTATCCCGCAGTTGGCAATTGAGAGTCAATGAAAGTTTTAAAGCATTCAAAGTCACTCTTTCCTTCAGAGGTTAGGGAGGCCAATCCCATTTGTAAATTAAATAACTACTAAATTGCAGCACTCCCAAATTACTACAAACTAAGTTTAATAAACACAAAGAACTTATTATAATGTTAAGAAATACCTGTCAGCTGTGTTTCTAAGTTTTTGAGAAACTATGATAAAATGAATCCCTGTATTCTGTCTTACCATAAAACTGAACATGTTAGGGATACAGCCTGTAAATCCTACAATTATTTAAAGCACAAAGCATAGCTTGACTATGTTATCGCTTTTAAATAACACTTCACCAGATTCTGGCTCCCAAAACCACTTTGGGGAAAAATGCTTTCCTTAGTGACATCACCCCATTTTCCATATAAAATGAAAAAATAAAGGCTCATATTCAGAAATAGCAGGCTACAAAAAGAAGGAGTGGTGTGCCTTAAGAGCTTGCCATGGAACTCCCGACTGCCTTGAGAGAAACAAAGAAATAAATTAAAAATATAAAACCCCCCAAATACACATAGTTGAGCTTAAAAGAGGTGGGCTGGTTTCTCCCAAATCCATTAATAATATAAATCACTATATTTCATATTCACAGGCATCGCTGAAAGTTCTCCTCTTAATTGCTCCATGGCATCATGTTTTATTTTAGTAAAGTTCAGATTTTATTGCCAGGGACTAATGGGCATAGAGTCCCTGAAGAACTTGTTTTAAAACATCGACCAGTCAACCATAAAAGGGATATTAAAATGGCTACAGAGGCTAAATAAGAATTAAAAAGTATAGCCACTTATTTTTAAATTAGAATCCTCTTTCACATTTAGGGATATAATAAAATGTGTCATAAACTTTCTACTTTCATTCCAAAGTATTGTTGTAAGAATCGACAGTAATACAGACACAGTCCCATGGTTAAGCTGCACCCATTAAAATCAAGGGCTCTTTTTAAGCATTATTGAAGGAATTTTAAAATTATAAATGATACAACATTATAAAAACATTCCAGGGATAGAAACAGAAAAGGGGAAATAGGAAGGATTTAATGAACAAGGCCGTTAATAAACTTATACCATCAATGGGTCCAAGTCCTGGTACAGATGTAGATTTTAGTTCAATGGGAGTCTATAAACTGTGTTCAGATGAGATTGATATGGATCACTGCAGAGCCATTTTTTGTCCCCTATTGTGGGGGAGAGTCCAGTCTTAAACCTTTTCCATGACCACAGAATATCATTCATTTTACTAATATTCAATGCTCCTTACAGAGGCTTAGTACCAATGACAAGTGAAGTAGCCCCATTTTCCAAGTGGGAAATGAGCAGTGGGGGAATGGGGGAATGTCCTAGTCTTGCCTCAAGTTCAACCTGTGGGGCATTCAGACCTCCAGGACTCTCATAATGGCTGACAGTCCTTCCCTTCATCTGGTGGCCCAGAGGAGGGTAGCTGTTGTTCACCCTAGAGAGGACACCCTCTCTGATAAGCCATGCAGGACCCAATCACATCCGGAGCGTGAAAGTGGCTTTTCAGCTTCCTCTTAAAATGGGACAGCAGGCACAAAGAGAAAGAAGATGGCTTTTCCCAGCAGGAATGCTCTCTGGCCAAATAGGACAGACACAGGATGTTCAGCAGAAAGGAACCACCTTTCAGTAAACACGATCTCTGAAAAGACCTGAAACAGAGATCTCGGCAGAAATCCAGGTAGGTGCCCAAAGAACCCCCCAAAACAAACAAAAAAGCAGCGGTCAGCTCAGGAGCAGGACTGCAGAGAGGGCCATGTGCCACTTGATTTCCAATTCTGCAGCACCTTCCGCTCCTCTAAACAGTTTAAATAAAAGCATCTTGAACTGGTTTAGATTCGTCCCCACCAGGCACATTTGTAAAGATAAAAAGAACATGGTTGTTTTCCTTCCTCCGAAAGGGGGCTGGGAGGAGAGTATAGGAATGGTCTTACAGAGGACAGAAAACAAGAAGAATCAGGCTTGGTCTTATGCCCACATATACCACCATTGCGCCTCGTTGCTTTAAACTTCTGATTCTCAAAGTTGTCCTTCTTTTAATCCTTATTGGTCACAGGGACAGCGGGGCAGGCAGCAGGGGCTGGGTGGAGGTGGGGAGAAATGTGGTTTTCTTCCCCATCCTGCAGTTCCTGGCAGCAACTGGCTTGTGTAAACATTCAGTAGCCCATCTGAACCTTATTTTAGAACAAAACAATTTCAGTTTTAAAGTGTTTGAATTGCTTTAGCTAAATCTGAGGATTTGCCTATTGAATCTGGAGCTGCTCCCTTTCAACTCTGAATGAAGGAAGAATTATGAGACTGGAGCTATTCAATGAGAGCTATCTGTCCTGGCACTCAATCAAAGGGATTAGGATTTGGAAAGAAAAGCCTACAGGTGATCCTCCAGGAAGCATACCAAGCAGTTATCAAAAACATACAAGTTCAAAGCAGCTCAATTTTCATATGTTAAATGTACTTGGATGCAGCCCCAGGCTCCTTTCTAGGTAAAAAATTGTGTTAAAGCTGTTTGTACTTGCATACTTAGCAGACAAGGGAATAAAAAAGCACGTGGTGCAGTGGTGCCGGGTCCACTTCACCCCCATGTAACACAATAAATCAGTCTTGTTCTCTTGGTGAAACAGATCTGATCCCTTGTCCTGGCATCTCCTCCATCATGGTGGATACTCACTCACCTCATCTGTGCAAAAGAGCTGCCACACCACCAGGCTGCCAGGTCAGACACTGGCATCAGCAGCTTGACAATCAACAGCACGGGCTAATCACAAATCTTGGGTGTTGTTTTCCCAAGCACTGTGATCTGGGCTTCAGAGTGCATTATCTAGTTAATACCTGAACCTGGACACATTGAAAGGAGTCAAATAAGAACACACACTGAGATCTGGGTTAAAGGAGAGGGCACGTTTTGGGTGGCCTTCATGTAGTGGCGAGTCAACAAGAAATATGCTTAATATTGCCATGAAAATTCTACAGGACACACACAAAAGGGTATAACTCCCTCTGCTGTGCCCAAGAGGACTCTGGAGAAATCAATGTCTATTTTTATGGGAAGAAAGTAAAGATGAGAAAGAAGAAAACCTGTATTCAGTTATTAGAAATGTTCACAAAACATGTAATAGCATGCTAGACTCATAATATATGCTTGATAAATGGCCACAGGAGGAGAGAGAAGAGGCCAGCCCCTACCACGTCCCACCTCTACGGGAGGAAGTCAAGGTGACCACGAGACTCAGCCTGGCACTGACTGATGGGAGGGCAGTGAGGTGCCTAAAGCCGAGCAGGACAGAGACTTCTCCAGGATGCAGGCGCCTGGGTCTCCGCTCACCCCTGCAAGCCCTCACTGCAGCACAAAGATAAAAGCCTCCTCTCCCAAAGCAAGAGGCTACTAACGACTACTGCGTGTATGCTGTATGGCACTGTGTGATGGACTCTACAGATATTAATTTATCTCCAACAATACTGCAAAATCATACTAGTATCAAAATTAAAATTATTATATTTTATAGATGAGGAGCCTGGGGTCTAAACAAGTGATTTGCTGAAAGTCACTATATCAAATAAGCGGTAAAGCACAGATCCTGACCCAGGACTGTCTGAACACAGAGTCCATGTTCTTACCTTCTACCTGATATTACCCCCTAACCACGACGAGTTTTCTGAACCCGAGTTGCCTGTTATGATTACACTACTCCACTACTGAGCTAGAGGGCCCACAGCCCCTCCTCGCTCCCTACTGTTAATCAATTGCCAGATCCCATCACCACCTGTGCAGTGACCTTCTACTTCCTGCTTTGTGTTCCCTCTGCCAGGGCCCAAGTGAAGGCTTTCACCATCTTCTGCCTTAAATACTGCAACACGCCAGCTTGCATTTCCTTTCTCCACATCCCTCTCATTCTATTCCCAAAGGCTGAAGTGCCTCCTTTGCTTATCTCAAGCCTACGCTTCCTTTGATGCCCAGGTCAAACGAAGCTTCCCCTGACCTTGCTTCCCACCTCATCTGTGTCCTCAGTGCACATCAGCGGATCTTTATTCAGTGTGCATGTCACCCTCCTTGCCATTCTATGTAGCCACACTTCCACCCCTTCCCCTCCCCAATGGAACTCTAAGTACCATGAACACCAGGCCTTATTTCTGTTCATCTCAGGCACCTAGGGTTTTCTAAAACTGGTTTTCTGAACTGGGAAAAAGGGAGGATGAGAAGAGAAGAAATAGGTCAGGATTCCTTGCAGGTCACAGATGTTTGATGCAGATGACAAAACCAATAATAGCAAAGAAATAATAACAACCACCCTAGTATTCTATGAGGTAAGGCAAAAGATAGTAAAAATCAAGGCCTTGGTGTCAGTTGCCAAGGTTAACATGTTAGCTCTACCACATACTAGTTACATTACCTTGGGAAAGATTCTTAACCTCTTTGGGCTTCAATTACTTCATGAATAAAACAGGGGATAACAGTGCATTTACACCCCATGCGTTTTCTGTAAAGGATTTCAAAAGATAGTAATGAAACACATGGTAGCTGGCACATAGAAAGTGCTTAATAAAGGCAGATATACTACTGCACTGGGCAAGTTGTTTCCTTTTCTTGTCATCTAAAATACCAACTTCTTGTAACTGGTATGAAAGAGAAGTAAACACTATAGTCCAAGCTCTATTCTTCAGAACCAGAGAGGAAGAAACCCCCCAAAAGCTGGATGTTGCAAGCCCTGCTGTAATGTTTTCTTCAGAGCTGAATTGGAGGCCCCAGTGTAACAGATTGATGCCATAAAGCTGGCTCCTCCTGGCTTGTGTTGTTTTGGCACTGAACAAGCAATTCAAAAGTACATTAAGTTATTTAACAGGTCACCAAGTAGCAGAAAGCTAAAAGTTTAACCATATTTACAAGGAAGAATTATATGAAAATATTTTTATTGATGCTATAAAAACAACCATTAAAAATGGCTACATTGAAAAGCTGAACATATATGAAACAAATGGGCAACTTTTAAAAATGTTACCTGGTTCCAGACAGTCCAAATTTTGTGTCTCGTTAGCAAATAAGATAAATGACTTTGTCTGAAATGATGTTTTATAAATCCTATTAACGGGCTATAAGGGAAGCAATGGTTCCCTAAATTGGAGAATTAATTTTCTGAGTTCAATCCCCGTTGTACACACAAAATGAGGGGGGACCTGGGAGGCTCACTGATCACACTGTTTTCAGACTAACATGTTAATACTACTCTCTAATGACCACAATCCATGCTTTTCATAGTACCTGTACATTCCTTATCTCCCTCAATCCTCACAAGCCAATGGGTCAAGCTGGGAAATATAACTCTTGGGTGTTTTTGTTTTGTTTTGTTTTGTTTTGCTATGTTTTAAATAACAGAGAAGGGCATAGTGGCTTAACATCAGTTAAAAGCAGAGCTAAGTCAGAATAGTGGCTGGTCCTTGATTCCTTTCACTCTGGAGTTTTAAGAGCCAGTGTTTACCACATGGAGGTGGGTATATCCCTGTGTGGACAAACCCACAGGATGGGGGAAGCTCCACTGACATTTTAAACACTGTATCCTGATAAACTGCAAAGCACTAGTTTGTTTTCTTTAATTTTTTTTTTTAAACATTTGAAACACAGAAGTGATGTACCCTTACCACCACATAAATAAGGGCATAGTGCTTGGTATATAATGTTTTGGCTTTTTTTTTTTTTTTTTTTTTTAAAGAGCAAGACATACTCCAATGATTGGTGCAATTTTGTTTTTGCCTTTTCTTGCCAAAAAGAAAATATGGCTTTAATAGAAGTTTACATCTGCGTGGTATTACATGCATGTAAAACAGATGTAACCTAATTACATTTTCATTTAAATTGCTAAATAGCTACTTAAGTAAAAAGCTAAAATAACATACAAACAACAGTTACTATAATAACAAGTGTACTTAGAATTAAATGAAAAGGATCAAAGCTACAGCAGACAGAATTTGAGTTGGTCTTTCAAAAAGACAGAGTGACATAACAACGCAGCCTTCATTTACTCAGTAATTTAAAGTCTCTACAGCTCAGTCTAGAGACACAGCTCAGCTCAGCCTAGATACATGGAAGAAAGTCCATAGAGTTTATATAAAGACTCTGGGTTTCATGAAGATTAGACACACTCTACCAGAGATTATATAGCAAAACCCTAAATTGGAAATTAGAATTCCAGGGCAATACAATCAGCTTGATTATAGTTTTAAGCAGACCTGTCTAGGCTGAAATCAGAAATCAGCTCCCAACTCTGAGATCAGAGCACCCTTTTTATATTTTTAGCAGAAGGCAACACTACATGTCAGTAACTGCATATTCATTACCCATCCCTTCCTGTGTGCCACACAAAGGCTCATCGGAGGAATCCAGAGCACTGGGGATGATATTTGGGGTTGGTGCATAGTGAAGGGGACACATGACTTGTTCTCAGAGTAACAGGGGAAACCCCGTGTTGCCAGTCAGATGGCTAAACAGGAAGATGAAATCCCAAAGAGTATGCTCTGGACATACTTGAACCTGTTTAACCTGGGCTTGCTAGGTAATGTCCATTCTTAGCTTTTACTTTTCTATTTTTTTTTTTTTTTTTTTTTGGTGGGGGGATTACTGAAGATTAAACTCAGGGGCACTCGACCACTGAGCCACATCCCAGCCCTATTTTGTATTTTATTTAGAGATAGGGTCTCACTGAGTTGCTCAGGGCCTCGATTTTGCTAAGGCTGGCTTTGAATTCTTGATCCTCCTGCCTCAGCCTCCAGAGCCACTGGGGTTTTTCTTTTCTATTTTAATCACATTTTTAACTAAAGTGAATTTCAGGCATTTGCTGAGAGTGGTTTTGTTTTAAACACAATGAGAAGAAAACCAAGCTCTGGAGTATCAGAGAGGCCTAAACTTATTTCAAAATCAGAATAGTCTACCACTAAACACAAAGGATTCAGAGTAGGAATGCATAATGGAAATACTCCCCAACACACTTTATTCTCTAAACTAGACAAGCCAGTTTTTCTAAATTTTGTGCAGGAGTGAAGAAAATAAAGGATTTAAATCCAGTCAGCCACTGTTTTATCATGGGCCTGAAATTCAGAATTTTTTT
This sequence comes from Tamias sibiricus, assembly GCA_025594165.1. Taxonomy (NCBI): domain Eukaryota; kingdom Metazoa; phylum Chordata; class Mammalia; order Rodentia; family Sciuridae; genus Tamias; species Tamias sibiricus. Next base: position 31,510,148 of record CM046672.1, read on the forward strand.
TTTTAAATGAAAATCTCTCTCTCTGCTAAAACTGAGGGTCATACTCTTTAAGCTGAGAAATTCCTTATCAAAGAACTAGCCCATTTCTTTCCCCAGCCCCCAGTTTCTAAGTATTATTGTTTTTCATTTTTTTCCATATTTTAATTAGTGCATTATAATTGCACATAATGATGGGATTCATAGTTCAATGTCCATACATGTATGCAATATAACAATATGAGATGGACAATTTGTTCACCAATATTTTCCCTTTCCCTTTCTTTCTTCCTTCCCCTGTTCTGGCCAATTTCTTTTTAAAATTAGCTTCATATTATACCCCAATATGTGCTCTGATTAAAATTTTTTATTAGCTTCTAGTTTCCCTTCTCATTTTATTGAGCAAATGTCCTCTCTCTAGAGGTGGGAACAAATGAAAAGACTTAAGAGCTAGAGGTGGGGAACTGAAAGTTGATTTGGAAAATCCAAAAAATCACCTGAGGCCCACGTGTGATGTCAACTTGGCATTTATTTCTGCAAGGCCACCTCACACAGCATTTTAATGGAGGAGGGACCTTGAGGGCTGCCAATATGCATGCTGCCTCCCAGTGACTCTTCCTTTATTAATACATGGTACTCAAAGCTTAGCAAAGACTTAGCTGAGTACTTAAGACCCACAGTTTAGGGGTTTCATTTTCTTTTTCATAGTTGGCTGTCCCACCCCAAACCTGTGGTGATTTCCTATCTGAGGGATCTACAAATCCCCCAGCTCTGCATCCACAATGAGGTTTATCTGTGAAGAGAAGGGTAAATGTATTTTGAGAACCTTCTATCTATCCCACAGCTATCCCCAGCTGAGTGCCATGGCTTGGTCTCTTCAAACTGGCTGCAGTTCACTTTCAGCAGAGTGTTTGTGAAGTTTCACAATGTGTTGAGAACAAGTTTGTAAAAGACAAGTGAAGGCTTGTCATGATTTTGTAACCAATTATTTCATTTGTATTTTATAAATGGGTCATAAATGTCATTGACTAATTGCTACCTTTCTCCTTCTTCCCTTTAACCCCTCCCTAGATATACTGAACAAACAGGCAACCCTGTACCACTCTTGCCAGAGGCTAGGAATTAATGGAAGGTTTTAAACTAAACTTCACCTATTTGGAAGGACATCAATGGTGGCCGAGGACACACTGTAATTTCTCTACTCACCACTGCTCTTCTCTGTCCCCCAAAACAAACTCATTTCCAACATTACATTCTCTGCCCAAGAAACTCAGATACTAGGAGAAAAAGTGACAGCTAGACAAAAACCAAGTCGATACTAAAATAATCATATTATAATATCACTGACTTCATCAAGGTCTTTCCTTGTCTACCTGATCATTATGAAACCAGTCATTACTCAAAATTACACATGAAAGTGATGATTTCTCTGTTTGACCACGGAACAAACACTCTTTTCTGTTGATGCATAGGAGCTCAGGGAGAGGAAACAGGAATACAGGCTGTCTCAGAATGCACTTTAAAGAACACTCACATTCCAAAGGCTGATTGACAGGGATGGGGGTGGAGGAAGGGAGAAACTACTCACTTTGTGATGGGTTAAGTGTCAGTAAGAAAAGCAGCTGAGGGCGGCTCTGCCCTATAAACTTTTCTGAAATGCCACTCCCTTAAAGCCAGCCTTGACAAAAGCTCTATCACTAAAAAGAAATGATATGAATGAGACAAGCTGCCCTCAATTTCAGAGTGACTGCATTCTTCACAGTAACAGGGTTTTAAGCCACAGTAAAGTAATTGTTCAGAATGTACCAGGCTGCAAAACACCTCCTTTGGAGAAAGGGAAGGTACTGCCATTAAGCAGCTAACTCTACCTTTCTTGAATGCTAACATCACACCTTGTGGCTTGTAGGCCAGATCTGGCTCTCAAATATGTTGCCAAAATGTTCACATAAGTACCTTCCATACAAAAATCTAGACTCCTGGCTTCCTTGGGGGGAATAAATCTGAGCCATCCACAACAGAGGGTCCATGTCCATCATGGCAACAGTTGACTGGAGCAGAGTCCTGGCTGTCCCCTTTAGACTGGGGTGTGCTTTAAAGTTCTCTACGCTCCCAACTCCCTATTGTACCACACCTGGCCTGCTTCAGCCATTGTCATTGCTGATGACATTACTAATCACCCAACAAATAATTATTTTCCCCACTTAAAGGTAGAGAGAAAAGGGTTTCAGAAACTCTAAGTCCTCTGGAGCAATTCCAACAGTCCCCAAAATTCCACTCCACTGAGAAAGTCAGTATTTGAGTTTCAAAACAATGTATGCCACTCAGCCTTACTCTTGCCTGAAGACATCCTGGGCCCCAGTGCGCTCAGACTGGCTGACCACCAGGTCAGCATCTCCTCTAAAAATTATCCAATACCCTAGGGGTCTGTTGCATGTTTTAAAGGCAAGCTATGAAAATGAACTCTACTATTCTCTAAAGAGAAAATGGAGCCTAGTCTTATTTATTCTTATTTATTACTCCAAAATTAAGTTTGCTAAAAAGTTGAACTATCCGACATACATTTTCAGCTTGACTCTTTTACACAATGATGGAGAAAAACCATCATTTCTCATGATGTATTTTTTTTTTTTTTTTTATAATGAGGACCATAAAAGCACAGGGAAATCTCAGGATCTTTGGAAATAAAAATGAATGTACATATTTTGCACTAGCTAGCAGTAATTACTTTACCATGTGAGGCTCGGGGTAGGTAGTAATGTGCAATATCTTTAAACTTGGAGCCATCCCAAAAAACAAACAGAAAAAAACCTGACCCCTGACCCTGTTTTGAAGCATCACTCCCCGCTTGGGTAGTGTTTGCATGCTGAAATATTTATTTCCTTCATAAAAAAATCTATCTGAATATCCAATCTCTCAGCAGTAAAGAGTCTTATTTCCATGTTAGCAGAAGCCCTTAAGTAATTTGGGGCTATGATCTTAACACTACAAGCTTTACCCACTTAAAACTCTGCCAGCTAGGAGCTGCATATTTTCCTCACCAGCTCCTCATTTGCAAAACACAGCAGAGATTCAGGTGAAAGGTGAGGAAGTTTCAACAGCTGCAGAGCCCAGTTAGGAAACTAAGTTTCTTGGGCATAGCTTCCAAGAGAGCAATATTTCTGAGCTTTCTGTCACTGGAAAAGACGGATTTGTACCAACGGAGATGAGCAGGTTCTTGCAAGTGGGTATGATAATGGCAACCACTGGACCTGGCGTGGGAGAGAGCGAAGACTCTCTAAACCCTAAAGACTATTTCCTCGCAACATTTCTGACTGTAACTAGAGCACACGACTATCATGAAGCTTTTCTTCATCTATTTGCTGGTTATGCTATGTGAACAAGAAAGCCTAATAAAAATTACTGGGTATTTAATTTACACCATGAAAAAGAATAATCTAAATCTCATAAAAGTGCTTTACACTACATCAAATTCACAAATTTGGGGTACTGCCCTGTCATCCAGATGAGAGCCTCATCTACAGTTAAGGCTGAGAAAAACCCAAGGCCTTCCCATAATGCTTTCTAATAACTGAGGGGTGAGGCGAGGCGAGTCATTGCTGATTTTTTTTTTTTTTTTTTTAAGGACTAGGATCAAGATATTGAAATTAAGCTCAGAATGCCTCTAAAAAGCAGAAGTCTTCAGGATTCCCTTCAAGTCTACAACATTACTTAGAGGGTAAATGGCTTCCTCTGCTGCTATGATTTAGGTGATCATTAGGGAATATGAACCTCTTCTTTCAGATGCCATTAGAACTTTACCTCCAGATTTAATCATGGTTTGCTAGGCTTAAAGCACTGTGCAGGAACTCACACTGGCTCTGTGAGGTAAACTGACTACACTTTGTTTAGACTTGTACGCCATGTGAATCTGTGAGAATTTTAAAATTGGAATTCCAAGATGTATCAGAAAGTGGTTTTTGCATCTAATTCTCTATCAGTTATGGCTATGGCTTCTTTCAGGCTGGGGGGAAACAATGTGGCAACAAGAAGAAAGAAATGACATGGTTGTAAACTGAGCTACTTAAATATGGAAATCTCTCTGCTTAAGAACTTTCGAGTTAGAATTATCGATTAGAAAAAATTTAAATACTAGAGCAAGTATGTCCCCAACAGACTGTACCACAAGTGGCTGCTTAATGCCACCTTTGCTTTGCAAACAAAAGGTTTCATGATTCAGCTTGAGAGGGAGGCACTTCTATAAGTTGTACATGTTGTGAATCAGGGTTTTGCCTGGCCTTCTCAGCACATCTGGACAAAGGAGAAAGAGGTCCCCCCATATAGGCAAATAAGGTCTCCCAGGTTCCAAGAGGGTAGTGGACACGGGACTTCAGACCCTCACACCTATCATGTCAACCCCCAGGTATAACCTAATTACCAGCATTGAATATGAAAAAATGTATAAGGCAAGTCTCCCTGGTTTCCAAGTAGCAAAATTCTGTCAAACAATCTCACCTGAAAGCAGAGACTAGTTTCTATTTTTCACAATTGTTTGGTAAAACAAACCCAACAGCACCAATGTAGAATAATGTGGAATAAATTAAGGGATTTGACAGCCAGAAATAATTAGGAGACATATTAGAAGAGAGTAGTCAGGTTGTTTCCCTTTGTGACTAACCAGTTCTTCTTGACTTAAGGGTGGGACTGGTTCCAACTTCCTCACAAAGGACACCCTCAGAGCTGAGATCAGCAAGCCTGGTTCTCTCAGGAACATGAGGAGCTCTGAGTGTGCAATTGGCAAGCCTTACAAGTGGAGAAGCCAGCTTTTAAGATCTAGAAGTCAGACTTAAGGAGTCACCATATTTAGGCTTAAGGCTTCCTGTGGAAGCAAAATGCTCCTGTGGAAAGGGCAAGCTGATGACTTCTCAGGGGTTGTCTGAGCATCCAAACAGCTTCAAAAATAATCCTCAGAGTTGGCTGGAAAAATGCTCCTGTGGAAAGGGCAAGCTGATGACTTCTCAGGGGTTGTCTGAGCATCCAAACAGCTTCAAAAATAATCCTCAGAGTTGGCTGGAGAATAGCAATTCTTAATTATAAATTATGGATTGTGATTTAGGAAAACAGAGTTAGTAAAAATCAAGTCATGCCAGGTGGACAGACACTTTAGTTCTCTTGTTGACCTCAAAACTGGGACTTCCCCCACAAAGATCTGTGTACTTGTAAATTACTTAGCAACAACTTGCTAATGAGCTCAAAGCCACTACAGCTATTAACAATTAACACACATGCAAAAAAATAAATAAATAAAATGAAAAAAAATGGGGAGTAGCGACAAGGAGAAGACAAGAAATTTACACACACACAGCCATCAATACAAGAAATGTTCAAACACAATACTGATAAAGAAAGAAGTGAGATGTTACTCTTTGTCCATCAAATTGGAGAATTGTTTAATGATAATATTCCATGCTGCCCAACATGAGAAGGGAGAGGCATTCTCAAAAACTGCTGATGAAATTATAAATTGGTACCTCTTTCTAAAAATCAAATTAGCAAGGTTTTATTTAACACGTATTTGTCAAGCCCCAACAATCTGTTTGTAACTTAGAATGTATATTCTCTAACACCTAGTAATCCATATGTTCAAGAAAGCGTCAAAGATTCTTATTAAAAGATGTCTATAATAATATTTAAAAGTGAAAAATTAAAAAAGAGATATAGTAAAAATAAATTGTATATTTTGAGGGAAATTATCTTTGGATGATGAGTCATAAATGAGAAAATGATAATATATTCTGTGAAAGAGTACAAAAAATTTTAATACAGAAATATTTCTAATAACACACCAATGTTAATAGTCTGGGTACTAGGATTTTAGGTAATTTTATGTGCTATCTATAATTTTCTAAAATGAACATTTATTAATTTTAGAAATAGAAGAAAACCTGAGCAACAAAAGAGGAATTAGCTAAAGAGCAGACATATTTAGAATCTCAAAAACATGGAATTAGCTGGGTATGGTGGCACACGCCTGTAACCCCAGCGGCTCGGGAGGCTGAGACAGGAGGATCCTGAGTTCAAAGCCAGTTTCAGCAAAAGTGAGGCGCTAAGCAACTCATGAGACCCTGTCTCTAAATAAAATACAAAATAGGGCTGGGATGTGGCTCAGGGGTCAAGTGCCTCTGAATTCCATCCCCATACCCTCCCCCTCAAAAAAAAAAAAACCCCATGTAACTGAACAAGAAAATGGTGATAATAGAATTATAAATACACAGTTTAGTGGAGATTTACAAATCCTGTAAAGTTCTAGGACCTAAAATAATACTGAAGGAGCATGTAAAAAAGATCAGAAAACATTTAAAACAGGAGATCCATCAGAGATCACTGTTTAATCTCTTCATTATGTAGTTGTGGGAAGTAAGAATTAGTTATGAAATGGCTTGATCTGACACTGCAAGACAGACTGAAAGCTAGGACTTTCAGCTTCCAATCTTTGCTGTTACAAAGGACTGTAAATAGGTTTCATCTAAATTGCAAGTAGCAGTCAAGTGGTAATAGCTGTTTGATGTGCTGCACTGAAAAGACCACACGGAGGAAAACATGCTTTGAGATTAGTGATGTCCGCAGTGTGAGATGCACCTGCGTAAAACTACACACTATCGTCTTTTCCAAACTAGTGTTTCTCACAAAACAGCAACTATCTATTTCTAGGGGGAACATTTGATATAAATAAGGAGTAACTAAAACTATAGCTTCAAAGCTGGGCATGGTGGCACACACCTATAATCCCAGCAGCTTGGGAGGCTTAAGCAGGAGGATTGCGAGTTCAAAGCTAGCCTCAACAATTTAGTGAGGCCCGAAGGAACTTAGCCAGATCCTGTCTCTAAATAAAAATCAAAAAAGCAGCTGGGAGGTGTGGCTCAGTGGTTAACTGTCCCTGGGTTCAATCCCCAGTACAAAAAAAAAAAAAAAAACCCAAACAAACAAAACAAAACAAAAAAGACCCTATAGTCCAATGCACAAAGAATGAAGAAAAAGAAAAGTTCACATTTTTCAACCAAAAGGGAGAAACTGTAGGTTTCATAAAGGTGTGCGTCATGCCACAATGAAATATTTATGCTCTCTCTCCATTAGGAAGCTGGGAGGAAGAGTAAAAAAGTTGAAAGAGCAAACTCATGCCTTTCCTCTGGAAAGCTTTAAATAGAAATAAACTTCAAGGTTTTTAGGGAACTTACATTCAAAGGCCTTGATGCTTAAGTGGCCAAAAGCCAATCAAGCCTTGGACAAACTTCAAAAGAGTCAACATCACAAGTCAGGAATGAATGAGTTCTACTGAGAACTGTTAACTGGGGCGGGGCCTGGGGGGGGCACCAGAATACACCTTTAAAAAGAAATCCCACCTATGAAAATCCTAACTAAAACACAAACACCAGCAAATCAATTCCCTATTTATGTTACATCAGGATCAAATACGTTTATCTCAGGAGTGCAAGGATGGCTCATGATGTAATATGCCACCTTTAAAGATTGAAAGAGAAAGTCATATGATCATCTCAGTAGGTTCCCCTCCCCAAAATAATGTCTCATCAAGCACAACACATTAAAGAGAATAAGAATTCCTTTACTTAATAAAGGATATTTGCCAGAAATTAAGCAAGTCTCAAGCTTAATTGCAAAACATTAGAACTATTCCAAGTAACAACAGGAAAAGAAAGAGCATACCTACTATCCCTACTACTATTCAATATTATTCTAGAAATGTCAGCTAGGGCAGGAAGAGGGACAAATTAAAAAGTGTTATTTGTTGATGTGTTGGGAAAAGGCAACATAATGGTTATTTTAGATTATTTAATTATTTACCTAGAAATTCCAAGGAAATCAACTGAAAAACTACTGAAACTAATAAGTTTAATAAGGTGACCAGATAAATGTAAAAAAAAAAAAATAAAGTTATTGACATTCCAGTAATTACACTACAATAGGAACAAACATTATTAAGTACCCAGAAATAAGCCCAAGAGGATATGCAGAAAAAAAATTTAAAAACTCCTTAAAGAAACAGGAGATGACACAAACAAATAAAAAATATATCAGTGGATGAGGAGAAAACATTGTTTTTTTTAAAAAATTCTGCAACATATAAATCTATAAATACAATGCATTTATAATAAAAATGGCAACAAAGTTTTAAAAATAAAATTAAGTGCAGAAATTGATACATTAAGTTTCTGGAACTTGGTAAATGATACAATTGTCTCCTCAAATCAATGGAGGCAAGAATGATTTATTCTATAAATGGTGTTGTACCAACTAGCTGTTTGAAAAATGATAAAAGTTAATCCCTACATAACAACTGCTTACAAAGGAGAAGTTCAGGTGGATTAAAGAAGTAAACATTAAAAACAAAATTTGAAATGCATCAAAATAGAAGAAAAGTGAATTTATACATACACACATATATTTAAAAGCATAGAAAAAGAAAGGTAGTATTAAGAAAGACACAATGTGCAAAAACTCTAAAGGGAAAGAATAACATACTTTTAAGAATACCTGAAGAAATATTAAAACATGTAAGATAAAGGCCATAATGAAGTATTGGGGCTGTAGCTCAGAACTGGTGTGCCTGCCTGGCCTGCATAAATAAGGTCCTGGTTTTGATTCCAAACAAAAAAACAAAGGCATAACTAAATTTATATGAATACGAAGTGACAGAAAGAATATATTTGGAACACTTAACAGAAGAGAATTAATATCCAGAACATATAAAGAAGCACAAATCAATAAAAGACAAACAACCTAACAGACAAAGGCATAAAGGATCTTAACAGGCAATTTGAGAAGAAACATGTAAAAAGAAGCTCACAAATAATTAGGAACATGAAAATTAAAACAATGAGATAGTATTTTTCACCTATCAAAGTGATACAAAAATAAGATTGGTACATTTATATCAATTTTTCATACAGAGTTGATAAGAATGAAAATTAGTGGTTTTTATAGGCAGCTATTCAATATTTAGCAAAATTTTAAATGTGCACAGATTTTAAACCTATTAAAGCCATTTCTTGGTATTAATGCTAGTGAAGTAGCCCAAATACACACCCAGGACTTTCATTACAATATGATTTATAATAGTGAAAATGGCAGGGGGGGGATTCAAACAAAAAGAGATAGTTAAATAAAGTAGGATATATCTATTTACCATTCATATTTTGGAACATCATGCAGAAATGTAAAGGAATTCATTAGATTTCTATGTATTAACACGAATAGCTTTGTAACTCAGTTTACAGTAAATAAACTCTAATAAAGTTGTACAACTACAGGGATTATATCATTTTTTAAAAGAGAGAAAGAAAATTAAATGAGGAAAGAAAGAAATGAAGACGAGACCTTACATAGGCAAACAAAAATAATAAAAAGAACAAAATACCAGATATTTTCTATTGGCACATACATAAATGTGTGCAAATGCACAGGAGAAAGACCTAAACACACAGGAACGGACTACATTACTTTTGCAGCAGAGAGCAACACATTTGGGTAGGAGAGTCAGGAACTTTGCTTTCCTGGTGAGACAGCTCAGAGTAGTGATTATAAACAAAGGCTCTGGAGGTAGACTACCTGGTTCTGACGGTTCCTTAGTCAGTCTGTGCCTCAGCCTTTTTATCTAGAGGGTAATAACAGTACCCATCCTTGGAGTTGGTGTGATCAATAAATGAATCCCTATACATCCAGCATTATCTGGCATACAGTAAACGCAATGTTAATATTAGCTGCTTGAGTGAGCTATAACTGCTGATCTACAAAAATGGCGATTTTATATGGTTCAATCTAACATTATATTATTTTGATCTTTTAAAATTCAAATAATATGCCTTTTTTAAGGACTGCAGAGAGGGAAAGATGAGGGGAAGATCACTAGAGTAAAAAGAGGCTGGAGGGAGTCCTCATGTGTAGACAAATTGAATATTTTCAATATCTGTATCTAGAAAGATCTTGTCTTTGGGGAAAAAGCCAATATTTAGAGTAACTTTGCCAAGTAAAACTTGAGATATGCTTTCCAAATCTACTTATACATATTTCCATATAAATCCACGATACCAAATCTTTATACAAATGACTAAATTCTGTGTAATGGAAAGAATTTTATTAAATTCAGAATTTCAAAGAAATATTAAAAATAAAATAATGCATAAATTAGCATAAAATAAATAATAAATCTTATTTGGGCAAAGTACTTTATACTAAATAAAAAGCAGGTCTTAAAGATGTTATGATTATAACACTCTTACAATGTTTAGAATATACAATTTAGAACAGATTATAATATATGAAAGCAAATTAAGCAAATCTTTATATTTAAAAACTGCTCACCTGGCTTTAGTTTTAGTGATCGAATGCTCATATTATCAATTTTTAAATGTGTTCTATAGAAAAAGTAAAGTGTAACACCTCAGCTGAAGTCAATTTAGGAATAGAAAAACATATACATGTATAAAAACAAACCTCTAGCATTAAATAAACAACTTGAGGAGAGTGGAGATTCCTAGGAAATGTTTCTATAAATAGTTTGACATTATTATACAATCTTCTCTGCATATCTCGTAATGGAGACATTGCTATGGGTGATTGAAGAAATAAGCAACTTTGACATTTCTGGATGTAACTTGAGGAGATTATTTCATCATAAAGGATTGGTATAGAATATCCTAACCAACAACTCAATATCAAAACTCTCCTTGCAACTCTAAAACAGTGCAGAATGACATTTAAAATAATCCATTTATCACCATCCAATACAGGCTGCTTGTTCACAAAATGTCAGTGACAAGGCTGGAGCATTCCTATTCCTAGGCAGAAAGTGCATGTGACAAGGAATCTTTAATATAGCATCAACTTCATTTCCTTATATGCTATTGCTTTACATTGGACTTCAGCTCACTGAGTTTTTGCAATTTATATGAGCAGTGATACCAATGAAACACCTTTTCCTTTTCCCACACACTACAGAAACATTCTCTTCTAAAGATAATGAAAAGTCTGCATGATATTTGCAGGCAAGTAATTTACTCATGGTGAATCCTTGATTTTTTATTTTTATTTTTTAGCCATCTTTAAAAATCCCAGTATTTTAATTCCAAATAATAATAATTCCAAAAATTCAAATAATTCTTTATAATGACAACTAAGGTAATAGTGACTTGCATTTATATGTTACTAATTCAAAGTGGTTTTGTACAGGTATGTCATAAGCTTTTCACCTGACAAACCACTACATCCCTAGGGATATAGTTCAGTGGTAAAGTACCCCTGGGTTTAATCCCCAGTACTAAAATAAAATTTTTTTTTAAAAAAGAAAAGAAATTCCTGACCTAGTATAAATCTCTTCATATAAAAAAAACAGCAAAACTAAACCCTGGGTAGAAGACAAGCCAGAAGTAGAATCCAGGCTTCCACATCTCCAGTCTATAATGCCATCCTCAAAAGTAAGCTACCGTATAGGAAAAGACAAAGGATGTGAACAGGCTACCTGTTGCCCTAGGGTTACCCCAAAGGAAAATGTCAAGATATCATCATTGTAGGCTTTAAAGAGGTACCCAGGATGGGTGACCAATTAAGGCTATTACTTCACTCTCAATGAATCAGATTTGGAAATGGCAATTAAGTAGTAATTGAGAGTAAGTTTAGACAGAGACCTTTCTGGGAGTGTAACTGTGACCCAGATTTGATCAAGCTTATTCCCAGCAGTGGAGATGGGAGTGCTCCATCCCACCAAAGGGAGAGCATCTGGGGTCAGCCTCCTGTTGAGCAGTCCTGCCACTGTTAAACTCTGAAATGGCGGGAGCCCAGCAGCAAAAATAACCTCCACTCCCTCTGCCAGGCCACCTGCTTCTAGTCTGATGATCCTTGTTGGGAGGCTAAGTGCCATATGGGATCTTGAACCCCTATTTTTTTTTTTATTATAATGTATGAAGTTAAGTATTTCTGCATGGAGCTGATTCAGTGCTTTATTTTCTCCATTAACCACCTCAGTTAAGTAAGTTCCCACCTGAGGATGAGATGGGGAAAAAAGGGGAATAGGTATATATATTTTTTTTTCTGTATATAAAGGGACCACAGTATCCTCAGAGCCAAAGTAAACACTTCCTTCAACTGTTTAAAGTGGCCTTAAAGTGGCCAGCAGATATTGGTATATCAACCATGCCACTCTCCGTGCACACCCAAGAGCAAAACTCCTCCTCCCTAAAAGTGTGCAGTTTCTTCCAAAGAAAACTGGCTGAGAGTCACAGAAGTGCCTGAAAAGCAAAGTTGACTTCATGTGCAGTCTATACAGCCTCAGGGAGCCACGTGGGCTTTTTTCACTAAGATCTGCAGCCAATAAGGAAATGATACAGCTGAATGTAACCCATGAAATTAACCTGGTTTAGTCTCTATATTTTATGAATACAGAAGTTAAGGACCAGAGAGGTAAGCTAGTTAATAACTACAACTTGTTACATGTCCTGGGTTTCAACAGTTAATGTGACACTCTATGACAATGAGTTATAGAGAAGCAATTCCATTTTGCAGATGGGGAGACTGAGATCTACAGATATGAAAAACTCACTCTAGATCAGAGAGATGAAGTGTGATACTGGGTAAGTGTTTCAGCTTTCTGAGCCAGAGTTCCCTCACCTAAACTGGGAAAATAATACTGACTACCTTATAGGATTGTTAAGAAGATTTAAGAATATAGAGCCGGGCATGGTGATGCACACCTGTAATCCCAGCAGCTTGGGCTGAAGCAGGAGGATCATGAGTTCAAAGCCAACCTCAGCAAAAGCGAGGTGCTAAGCAACTCAGTTGAGACCCTGTCTCTAAGTAAAATACAAAATAGGGCTGGGGATGTGGCTCAGGGGTCGAGTACCCCAGAGTTCAATCCCCTATACACCACCACCGCCACCGCCCCCCTCCAAAAAAAAAAAAAAAATACATGAAGAATGCTAACAAGCATTTTAGTACTGGTTAAGTATTTGTTGCTTTTGCTAAGCTATTACTAAACAAAGGGCAGAGCTAGTAATAGAACCCTCTGTCTCCATATTACTGGCTCAGTTCCCTTTTCATAGACAGTGCTACAAGAAATGCACATTATATATCATTTGTAGTTAGAATAGACACCATGCAGAGTGAGGAAGGAGGGAAGGGTGGAGGCAAGAGACGAAATCCATCCAAGACACAGAGATTAGCTGTTACCAAAAGAAAAAAGTAAGTATATATATGGCATCAGGCAATCATCATCCACATCTGTGACTGCATTTCATAGAACAGTGTGCATGGGATTTTATTAGATGGCTCTGCCAAAAACATACGGGCAGATACAGATCTGAGCTTGTGGTTCACCAGAACACAAGAGCCCCTCTTCAGGAGGGGGATCCTGCTTGGGCTGGCCCAACTCCAACTTAAAAGTAGCAGCTGCAGCCTTGGTGAGAGAGGTGGTCCCCTGTCTGCCAAGGAGGCTCTTCCCAAATTACTTATCAGTAGTTAACAGAGAGAACTTTAAACACACACACACACACACACACACACACACACACACACTCACAACCACACACACAGGCGAAGTGAACAAAACCTCAACAAAATTTAGTCTGAAGGCTGGGGTTGTGGCTCAGAGGTAGCGCTTGCCTAGCGTGTGCGCGGCCCGGGTTCAATCCTCAGCACCACATGCAAATAAACGCGTTGTGTACAACTGAGGCAAATAAATAAATATTTTTTAAAAAAAATTAGTCTGAGAAAAAATACAGATGTTATAAGAACAAAACAAATTAGTCAATAGATTTATGGGGAAACCTCAAAAAATTGCAAACTCAAACATTAATAGAGTCTAATTGTCACCTATCATTTGGGGGGCAGATCTCTAAGGCAGAATAATGCTGGCAAGGATGTACTGAAAATCCATATACTTATAGTTGGCTGATTGCAGTGTAAATTGGCGCAACACTTTTGGAAAGCAATTTGGCAATATATGCTGAAAACCATAAAAATATTCATACATTCTGACTTAGCAATCCTCCTTTCAGACTCTAAGAAACTAATCCAAAATAAGGAAAAAAGCAGTATGAGCAAATATGTAATTGCAACATTACTTTTAAAGGAGTCAAATCAAAAGCAACTTGAATGTCCACAAATAAGAAAATGATTTTGCATATGATGATACATCCTCTTTATGGAATATCCTATAGTCTTTATAAATTCCATAAGGAAACTGCCTATAATGGTAAGTGAAAAATCACAGGCTCTTTTAATTACAACTATTTCAAAACATGCATACAAATTGCAGATGCAGTATACAAAGACTCAAAGCGTAATATCCCAAATATTAATAGTTGTTTGGGACTGAGTTTCTTTTTTTTTTTTTTTTTTTATGTTTCTACATTTTCAGTTTATTATTTGGAATATTCCTACTTAGGTAATTTTACTGCATTATGTATAAAGGTGTGTGCAAACTAGCAGCTTATGACGGACATCCCACTAGATGAGCTTCACCTGGCCTGCACTGTTTTAAAACAGTGAAAAGTCACAAAGCACATTCACAGCATTTACTGAAAAATCTGAGGACTTGCAATCCTGGGCATGTATCCCCACATGGTAATAACTAGAATTAGGAAGTGACCACCTGACCCTCTCCCATGGCATAAGTGCCTGCATATTTGACCTGTGGCTGCTACCACTCCTGTGGTCTTCGCACCTAAGCCTGTCTCTCTCTTTTTTATGTCACCTGCCCAATTCCTAGACAATGGAGAACAGGACCTAATTTGCATGCCCTTTTAAGCTTGAATCACTGCAAATTAAGCTTGATCTTCAGTTCAGATGTTAGGTCACCAGAAAAATCACGGTCCAATCAATCCAGTACTCTCCTCCCGTGCCACAGGCAATTCTGGGGTTTTTCCTAGCAACAAAAGGAGAGGCGGGACCACCCAGTCTCCCTTCTCGTGAACAGTTCCTCCATCAATGGTCTCTGCTGGTGCAATCTTCAGCCTCTCTCCCTGAAGCTGGTTCCTGGCAAGATCAGGGTCATCCTCCTGCTCCAGGCTTCACAGAATTACAGAGGTAAACATGCCTTTAGATGACAGTTCACAGCCACACTGCCCCAGCTCCTTCTCCATAGTGTGGGTCTAAGTAATTTTCTGAGTTTCCTGAGACAGAGTGAGGGGGCTAAGGAAGCAGCTTTCTCTCTCTCTATGCCTCTTCCAGCTGCGGTCTGGCAGAACCCTGGCTCTGTTTGCTGCAGGCAAATGTTTGCATTTGTCTCTTCCCAGGGGCAGAAGGTATAGGAACAGAGTCTGTGCAGAAACAAAGTGGAGAGGTGGCACTGGAGGTTACAGGGGCTGTCCTATCTACCACATAAAGATGCAGCATGGGGGCACTGGCTTCAGACTTGCTGTTTGTGACTCTCTGCCAAAAAAGTCACAAATTATCATCACTGACATATGTTAGATTCATTTACATAAGCCCTCCCCCCAAGCTATATCCTGGTAAATTAAGAGAAATAAGCAAACAAACAACAACAAACTGCAAACCCTTTCCTAGTCTGCATGTCTGATCTAGTGAATGTAGAGGGACAGAACAGACACAGGACCTAGGACCTTTACTAAACACCAGGACACCAGGTAGAGTGTCCTTACCTGCTTCCTAAGGCTCAGGAAAATGTTCTTCAGGCAAGATAGAAGATTTATTTCAGATAAAGGACAAACGCTGTCCTTTAATTAACAACATCTATCTCTGGGACAAGCACATCAGGTATACAATACAGAAGATTCTTTTAATATAAAGGACAGATGGCAACTTCACCCCTGGGACTTCCAAGGCTGCCCCAGAAAAACACACAATTTTAAAAGGCTTTGAGAATCCTCCAAGGAGAGCCAGTCAGGAGACAAGAATGCTTCATGGCCCCATTTACAAAGTAAACCAGAAAGTGTCTCAGAACAGTTCAGAAACACTTGAAGAGGAGCCAGGTCAATCTGAGAGACTGAAAATGAAAACTTTTGCCTCATGGTCTAGTAGTGAGTGGTGCAAGCGTCCTTTCCTCTCAGCCTGCGTGGCACTAGATGAAAAGGAGTTTTAAGGTGAAGTGTGAACACGCTGGGCTTCGCAATCACACCACAAAACAGAGGAGTACAACTGCTGCTTATAATGAAAACATCCAGCCAGGACATCTCCACCCAGAGGAGCACTGGGCTTGCTGGTAAGAGGAGGATGGGAAGTATCCCCAGCTTGGGTGGAAGGAGTCTCCTTTTATGGTTCTCATTAATCCGACTCAACACACACATGTGTTGGTACAAGATTCCTACCGCATGTGTTATACCTGCCTAACTGGGTGCTAACATTATAAACCACACATCAACACTTCTTGCCCGAGTGTTAATGTCTATTAATGTCCTGCTGGGGAAAAGGCTCTGAGAGCCAGCCCAGAGCCACAATTCGAGACTGGCTGCCACAAGTTTTAGTCTCGGCCTGCTGATTTGGGATGTTGTATTTCATTAACAGAAATTCTGGAGGAGGGGGCTTTGTGGTGTTATGCTTGGTTTTATGTTGCTGAGATTATCTTCATATGAGGAGCTAAAAAAGCCATATAAATCTGAAGGAATTTAGGGTTGAAGAATTAACCATGTGGATTTGGCTCCTGATACCCCAGATACCAAATTAGGCTTTTCTTCTGCTGCACTGTGGTGCTTTACAACACATTGATCTGGGAGGAAAGGGCTTGCCAATGTCACGGTGAAATTTCTCGTCTGCACGTTTTCTATAGGGCTTGTGAAGTCATGTACGTTATCCTCCAACTGAACTTCCGAAGTTCCCAAGTGCACACGCAACGTGCCTATCTATACAATATGTACACACACATCACTGAAAGAACAGAATAAAGGAAACATGGTGGGTTTCTCTTACACAACATACAAAGAATGCTAATACTATGTGAACACACACATATGCACACATATATATGAAAGCCATCTAATGAAATGACAATTTCATAAATTTTGAGGCATTTCCTCAAGCTTTACTTGGCATTGCATGAAATGCATATTTAACCCACACAACTCCATTTCTGCAGATTAAAAAAAAAAAAAAAAAAAAGACATACACACAAGCACAACCGTCAAAACCGGATTTGCCCTTCTCTAAATTAATCCAATTATTCAAATGTCAGTTATATCTGTCACAGCCTGGCTCCTTGGGCCGAACCAAACTGTTAAAAATTAAAACTGTTTTACTTCGTTTAGTCTTTCTGCCTTTTTAGTGTAAAATCCACAGTCTCGACAAAAAGTTGTGGGATTTGACACCCAGCGCAACACAACCCTATTGCTGTCGTCCATGCATAATTCACTTTGGAAATATGCGCTTGCTTTAAAATATTACTAAAATATACATGTAACATATGCTAATTTCACTGCGTTGGCTTGTAAACTCTAGCTACTAGGTTATATGTAAACTTCGCCAAGTGCATACACTGTACATAAAGGGATTATAAATGAAAGGAAATATCTCTGTCCCTAGCTCTCTGTCTCCAGCCTTGGCCAAACTGACAGCCCCAAATCCCAGCACCATCTAACATGCCCTTCCCGTGGAGAAGACAGCCTGTTCTCAGAGTCTTAATTACATCCCAGCTGACTGCCCAGCGTTGCCAAAATCAGGCAACAAACGCTGGCCCTTCACTCACAATATGGTCTGCTAAACAGATTCCTGGTCGCACAGAAAGAAACTTTCTCAACGTGGGGGAAATAAAGGGACAAGCAGGAGATCAAGGGAGAGCACAAATAGTAACCTAGGGGATGGGAGAGAGAGAAACAATTCATCCCCACCAGGCAAAAAAAGAAAGAAAAAAAACTCTCTTCCCAGAATCCTTAGGCACCATGGAACAGCAGAATTTTCACAAAGCTGTCCTTATTACAATGAAATCAAAGCCATACTCATCCAGCCAAGTACTGCTGCTCCTCAAGATGGGACGCTGATACTAAGACTCAGTAGATTAATGATCGTTAAGTCAGACTCAACCACCCCACATGGATCAGGCCATTATAATTACAGAAGAACAGCATGGAACATTCTACCGCTGCAAATGGTATCATATGTTTTCCTAGCTGGCTATTTGGGAAGGGTTTAGCTTATTTGATACAGCAGAAGGTACTAGAGTCTTACACTTACGTAAGATATATCCTACACAATCTACATAAAATTAGATTTCTTTTTGTGATTGCATCAGATGTAAACGATGGCAAACCCAATCACCAAACTTAGAGGCTATTCTTGGCTCAGGGCAACCCTAAATATAGGCTAACAGCAAATACGAAATTTACTTTAGGGAGCTTTGGAAGGCAGCTGTTCTTCAAACAACTGAAATCAAGATCACCAACAAAACATCTTGAGAGAGTGCTAAGAGAGGAAGATCCACCCTATGTAGTAAAATGCTGTAAACTGAGAAAGCAGTGGTTACAAAAATGAGCGCCAAACAGAAATGTCAAAGGTAGCTGCTTGGAATTTTACTCATTGATTTTAGCATTTGAAACTGTGTTTCCAGGGGTGCCATTTATTTAACACAGTGGAAACACTGCCCCCTGGCATCCTGTCATAATTAAGCTGCTTTTCACAGGGGCAGTTCTACATAGAACACTCTGATATGAAGAATGCTATGGATTTAGTTATTTTAATAACGGTAGAGGATTCTCCTGAACAAGGCAGGAATAGGTAGACAGTAAAAGTAACTCACAAATGATTAACTCAATTTGCAAAGCACTAAAACATACATCCTCATTAGATATAAAAGTGTTCTATAACATAAGGTTAATATCATTTTGATTTTTCACAAGAAGAAACTGAAGGTCAGGAAAGGTAAATGGCTCACCTAAGATAACAGGGGTTTTGATTGCAAAACTCATACTTACCTAGAAAACAGGTGAGAGACAGAATGAAGAGAACTCCATATTTCACAGGTACCATGTTGGGTAAATCAAGAAAGCACAAGAACCTGTGGTCACAGTAAGACGGGTGGTAAGCAGGCACTCAAGTAGGGAGCAAGGAGGCTGAGATTTGAGAATGCAGTTATTGTTGACATCCCCACCCCTCCTCAACACAGATGCCTTTGGTAAGGATCCCAATGATGCCTTTAATGGAGTTTTGAAAAGAAAAGTTAACTACCCAAACATGCTATCTAGTTACATAATACTACTGCTACCACTAGCACCACCACTAATTTCCTGTGCAAAAGAAGTTGATGCCACTAATCCGTATTACATGGTGACAATGTGATGAGATGTTTTACAAAAGAGAGTCATTAGTTAAAGGGATGGAATAACAAGGAAACATATAATTAAAATGATTCCAGGACTCACAAATTAGTGTTTCAGGTTGTTATTTGTTTTCAGTTTTTCCTGTTTGAAAATGCTTAGAGGGAAAAAAAAAGTTTCATTACAATATCATCTGAGTTTATCTCAGCTTAGCTGGAAAAATCAAAATCTAATACCTCATATGCAGTTGTAAAATGAAATCTTCATACTATTTTATTCTTTGAGCAGATATAAAGCTATAAGACAAGAAAACAAAGGATTCAGTATGCCTTAACAGTGCTGAGTAACAGCCAATTCAATGATTCATTATTTTCTATGGACCTTCAATAATAAAGATTTGGAATCCTGTTTCCATTATAAAAGCAGACTACATTCAAATTGCATCTTGAGAGCTGATACCAAACATCCTTTGGGGATAAATTCACTGCAATTTGAAGTCTGGGACGGCAACCAAGATATTTAATGGAAAGAACATGGACATACTTAACATGTGCTTAAAAAAGAGATTTTTAAGAAAAAAGAAAAACAACCAAAACCCAAAAACCTTTAAAAACCAAGCCAACAAACAGAATTTCAAGTTATGCTGAGAGCACATCTCTCTCATCAGCAATCTACATACAGCTAAAAAATGGGAGGAGAATAAAACATTTGTTGTGTTCTCATTCTCTCAAACATAAGCCTTCCGTGGCTTAGGACAGGGGTTGGTAAACTGTGACCCATGGTCCAAATCCTGCCACCTGTGTTAGGTACTTTATTGGAACACATGCACACATTTATTTACATACTGTCTGTGGCTGTTTTTGCATGGCAATACAGAAGAACAGTTGCAACAGACTATATGGCTCACCAGGCCTAAAATATTTACTATTTGGCCTTTTGAAGAAATTGTTTGAAGGCCCCCATCAGCACAAAGACCTACTGTGATCCAGATGGCAAAGTGGATGACTACTCAACTGATTCTGAATTATTCACGCTTATGAAAACTCGTTTAACGTTTACATTTTAAGAAATACATGCTGTTTCATATCCTGGCGGAGACCAAAAGCCCAGTGCTGCATTGGTATGATTATGAGGAACAACAATGACGAATTTGAGGCAGCTGCTTGAACTTCCTTGCTGAAAGTTCTACTGTTTTCCAACATAAGAGCAATTCATTTCACAGAGACAAAGTTCTAGCCATCCCAAATAGACAATGTGGCTTTAAACGCAACAGACTTGGGTTCACTTGCATCTTTAAATTTTTTTTTTTTTTTTTAATCAAGCTCTGCCAAATTTTATTAAAGAAAAATTTTGCATATTTTTACTTTTCACCAGTCTGTTCTGGCATGCTTCTAATGATATCAAAATCACCTGGATCAATGATAGACAACGTGCACACTCTGCAGTATTTTCCACATGCTGCGCCCAATTCAATATTATTGCCACTGTAGTGATGGACACCAGTTTTGGCCAACATGGCATAGTACTCTATTTCAGATTTCCTCAAAGCTGGACAATTGTTGGCGAGGATGACCAGTTTCGCTTTGCCCTGTCTGATCATCTTCAGAGTCTGCTTGTACCCCAGAACATACTTTCCACTTTTCATAACAAGCTGGAGCTGAGAGTTGATCGACTCCAGAGACTTTTTTGTCTTTTTTTTTTTTTTTTTTTTTTTTTTTTTTTTTGGTACTGGGGATTGAACTCATGGGCACTTGACCACTGGGCCACATCCCCAGCCCTTTTTTTTGTATTTTATTAGAAGCAGGGTCTCACTGAGTTACTAAGTGCCTGGCCATTGCTGAGGCTGGCTTTGAACTCGCTATCCTCCTGCCTCAGCCTCCCAAAGTGCTGGGATTACAGGTTTTTTGTCTTTTTAGCGGCTACCATCTTCCTGCCTTAGATGCGGGACGGCCCCCAACCAAGAGTAGCCGTCAAGATGGCCGGAAAGCTAGAAAGGAAGGACTTTCAAATTTTCTTAATCAATGGTCAGTGAGCTCCCAGAGGCCCAGTTCCTTCACCCGTCCAGGGAAGATACTCCAGCCCAGTGAATGAGTGAATGAGAGGAAATGTTATCATGAATGTGAGGCACTTAATGTGAGGCCTGCAGCTCTTTAACGTGAGCACATGGAAAGAAAAGAGGAATTGTTTCAGGATTTGCAAGATAAAGCTTCAGGAGTCCTTCTTCTTTATGCCCTTCTCGTAGCTCATCCAAACATTTACCATCTTAAGACTCTTTAGTGACCTGTCTATATATAGCTGTTTAAATTCCTAGTACTATGGAGAAGAGATGGTTTTCCTTTCAATTTGTCTTTTGAGATCCCACATCTTCTCTGCTGCTCTTGTCTCAGGAATCTTCCAAATTCTGACTCTTATTTTAAATATGTTGTAAAAATAATCAGCTCTCAAACAAGCCCAGCTCATCTGCTGAGGCTTTCCCTATGTTCTCCACATATAAATACAAAACAGGTCCAGCTACCTAGGAACCCAAACAAGTCCATATCTACAGAACAGTAAGTCCAGGTAAGACTTGGAAAAGTGTACTACCCCTGCTTGAGAGACTTGGAGACAGGAAAATGAGGAATTAGTTCTGGGTCTGAAATGCACACATGCAGTTATTATATTGCAACTTTTACTTATGTTATTATGATACATTAGGATCCTCAAATACCAAAGATAAGAATAAATGTGCATCAAAAGACCCCTGGGAACAAGTCAATGTTTGCCTGTGAATATATTGTTTAATAATACCTAAAACCGTTGTACATTTGGTAATTTCAGGAAATACAACAAAGATTAGTCTTAGTTTTAATGAAAATGCCAGTTTTTCCTATTGGATTTGTGGGTGAGAAAATAAATCTCCTAGGATTTTAAGACATATTCTATACTTGATACTCTATCCATAGTCTACACATCTTATATCTAAATGAAAGACTAACACTTCTTTCATTTTCTCAGTGGGAAAAGAAAATACACATTTCTCATGCTGTAAATTATAGTAATTCAATTTCAGCAGATTTGAGTTTTCAAAACAGCTTATTTAACAAAGCTTATGAATATCAGAAATAACACTGACCACCATACATTCAGTATGTGTGAGGCCCCACCAACTCCCTGGAGGTTACAAATCCTCCACCACAGACAGTCTAATCCCAGGCATCAGCATGAAAGATGGATTTTTATATATCAGGAGAGAAAGCACATGAGTAGGTGTTTTGGGATGGTGTTTTATGGGCTTTCCCACACAGTCTTGTATTAGAGGAACAATGAACTTGAACTAGTCTGTAGACTGTCCAATGGGGGCAGGATGAGGAAGCATGCACAATCAAAAAGCCCTATGTCTACTCTCCTTTTACTCTGAGGCTCTGAGCTTCTCACATTTGCCACTGATCAAATATGGTCTAGCTCCTGCCTACTGCTTCTGAGTGAGGAAGTGACAAAACCTTGGGATTCTAGAACTGTAATTGACAAAGTCCTGTTCTGTCTGTCAGGTACAGTCTTCAGGGAGAAAATAAAGTAACATCATGATTGTGGACACTGTCTCCCCAAAGCATTAACTTGAAGACCAACAAAATACTCCCCCACTAGGCAGACCAGGATTCTCATTCTGGGTCCTGTCTGGAGCCTTCATCTTGAATGTCATGAAGGACATGGTCTCCTGTGTTATCCCCAACAGGAACAGAGGCCTCAGAGACTGCAGTAAAGTCTGAATATGGTTTATATGTCACTATAAAAAGTCTAAAGTGACCTGCTCCTACTCTTCACAGAGAAAGTGGTTAACAGGGATTAGACCACAGTGAATGTAGTAGTGGAACTGGAGACTCAGACATGAGACCTTCCGCTTTTCTAATGAATTCTCAGTCAAGTGGTTCTACCTGAAGTGTTTAAGGACTTCCCATCAGGGCTGAGGATTCCAAAAGTCCCCTGCGGGAAGACATTTCACACCGTCCTAAGCACACACACGCAGTGTAAGAGACTTACTGCACCAAGTATGTGTCATGGATCAAGCAAGCAGGCGAGCGCTAACCATGTTCAACGTTGGTCACTGTAACCAAATTCCCCAGGGTGCATCCTAACATATGCTGACTGAATTAGAAGCAGAAGTGGACTCTAAAACAGATTTCAGGTAAAGCTGATAAATGCCTGTCCAGGCCTAAAACCGAATGTCTCTGATAATAATGAAACCCAAGTCAGCGCATCTGGCTAGCAAAATCCATCTTCCCAGCCTTGAACAGAAGTTGGAATATACCTTGGAAGAATGCATAATAGAACTCCCGTGAATCAGCTCAAAGAATTTAATACCTGTTGCAATTTTCTCCAATTTACTATATGAAATAATAACACAGGCAGCAATTACCATAGAGAAAAACTTCAGGTGCAACAGCATTAGTTCAACAGCTGGGATCGAGTGTCAGCCCAGAATAACAAATTTCATTCATTTTATCTGCAGCACTGGAGACATGCTGCTACTAGCTTTAATAGTCAGGAATGTCTGTTGGCTAAATGACTCTGCAGAGCTAGTCAAGTGAGGGCGGCCTGCGACAGTTTAATTGGGCTGCTCACTATAACTCTATCTGGGGGCTATGAGCAGTGGACTATAAACAAGCATAAAGCTGCACTCAGTGCTGAGCAGAAGAGCCTGCAGGAGGGCAGGATGAGAGGGAGCGCTTCTGATGGCAGAGCTCTCATTTACACTGGCGTCAGGTTGGCTACAGGTGAACGCGAGCAATGTAACCGCGGCCGCAGAAGAAAGGCGGGGTTAAGAGAGCAATCGTTTATCTTGTATTGATTTCTGGACACTGTCCTAGATCCATTCTGAGATAGAATGACAGTTTTCAGTCTTGTGCTTGCAAGAGACAAAAAAAATGACCAAGCACCAGCCTGACTGTTTTCTGATCGTATTACCTTCAGAAATACACCACCCATAGATTTTTTTATTCTTCTTCTCTTTCCTGGACAGGGAAATCCAAACAAGTTTATCACTGAAAAAGAAGGTTAGGGGCTGGTTAATCAGCCATTTGTCTTTGCTGCTCTGGATCTGGGAGTCAAGGGGTCAAAACCAAGCACAATTGGGCCCTTTGGTTTTATCTCAGGTAACCTCCCATCTCTGGTAATTGAACCCATTCCTTGCGGTCAGAGTTCCTGTCACTCATATTCAATGTCTGTCATTACTGAGAAATGCTTCATGTCATATTACACTGACAGAACCACTACAGCAAAGCTAGCAAGATTCCCCCAGCACCAGAGGTAAGACAGTGGGAGCCTCTTTCAGACCAGTGATGTTTAACATTTTATGTGCTGACACTGTGTCTGTAAGCACAATATAATGAAAGTCTGGTAAATGGGAGATAAAAATTCATACTTTCCCTCCTTCAGGGGCTGCCAGGCAATATCAGAAATAAAACAAGTTGGCAGCTCCAATGATACCCGTGCACCAGTGCCATGGCAGGCGTTTTCTAAGTGTGGCGTGTGGATTGATACATAGGCACGCTTACCGGCGCGCATGCACCTTTCCATTTGCTTTTGATGTGGCTGTGTACAAAACACTTCTCCCCTGGCTGGGCATGACTCACTGTTACAGGGGCGCTAACCGCAGCAATCCAATTCTTCTCTGAACATATTCTGAGACTCTCAAACTGTGCACAGCAGAGAAGAGGTGGACTGGTAGCATCTTCAACAAAGAATGACTCGCCATTCTGTTTGGAAGTCCCCAAAGATGACTTCCGAGGAAGAGTCTGCTCCTGACAGGTGCTTGAAAGCTCAAAGTCAGTCTGGAGCACCAATGACTCTTCATTTTCAGGTCTGCTGACCTACTTTTCCAGTCTTTTTTTTAAAATATTTATTTACTTTAGTTGTACACAATGCAATGCATTTCTGTTTATGTGGTGCTGAGGATCGACTCCGGGCCGCACACATGAGAGGCGAACTCTCTGCCGCTGAACCACAACCCCAGCCCAACTTTTTCAGTCTTATCATCCTTCATTTCTTGCTTGTCATGCAGGGTACATGGAAGCCTCCATGTTTCTCATTTCCTATCACATCTTGCATCTTTGTGCCCCTGGGCCTTTGCACTGATCCACTCCATTTAGGAAGCCTTTCCTCAGCTCTCTGCTCCTTCAGGGCCTGGCTCAGAAACTAGCTTCTCTATAAGTGTGCTCCTGGTTCCCTTCAACTGTGCATTGATTTCTATGTTTAAGAGCTTAGGCTCTGACATTAGGTGGGGGTAGTTTGAATCCTCAGTCTGCCATTTAGGCAAGTTCTAAACCTGCTCCAGTTCCCTACACAGTGGAGTCTACCTCATGTGGTGGTTGTGCAGGTTCAACGAGAGGGCCCACGGTAACAGCCACAGGGGGACAGGATTACAACAGTGTCTAGCACAGAGAAAGCCCCAGATAAATGCCAGGTAGAATGACAATAACAAATGATATTAGTGTTGTTGCTGGTACTGGTGTTCTCAAAGCACGGTTTGTGTTAGTAATGAGATATTTCACTTTTCCTTATGACAGATTTCTATTGCTTTTTTCTCACTTGGCACAGAGCTGGGGGCCGAGCCATCTCCCGAGAGAAATGCGAAACTCCCAAGTCCCACCCAGAAATAGCCTGCAACCTATGTCTCACAAGGTGATTCAGATGCTAAAATCAGAGGAGCCCTGGAACACAGCATGGGCTCCAGAACCAGGCCTCCCGCTTTGGAATCTCAGTTCTTCTGACTCTGAGCTTTGTGTTCCTGGGAAGTTATTTAATATCTTTTTAAAATTTTTTTCTTTTCTGCCTCAGGTTTCCCTTCTTAAAATTAGGAACAATAAAAAACCCAGCTGCCTGCTGTTGTAACAGTGAATTCACAGAAAATACTTAAAAACAACCTGATGTGGAAAAGCACTCAATAAATAAAGACTAGTTAGTACTATTATTATTTAGGATTAAATGTGTGTAGAACATGAAAGGCACTTGAAAACTTCAGTAGGGGTTTAATGAGAATTTTATTATTAATAGTGTTCATCTGATTTTAAGCCTCCTGAGGGCAGAGACAACATCTTATCCATTCTCGAAATTTCCCAGGGCTTAGCCCAGGCTTTGTGTTAAGCAGGCACTCTGAGAAGGGCTGCTGCCTGGAATCCAGAGGCCTAGGAGTCAGGCTGGGTATTTATTTGGGGCTGGTGTTCTGTTGGCTGGAAGGCCCAGAAACAAGGAAATTCGCTTGGGCTTTAGCAGCTTTCCCGGGCCACCAGCCTGGGGGCCAATTGTCTTTTGCACAGATCCCTCCTCCCTGGCACCTAGGCCTCTTTCACTCAAGGTCACACCCGCTAAGCCTAGTAACTTTGGATTTAAAAATCACTTTGACTTGATATTTTACAGGGAACGTGGCAGGCTTAGTGAGTTTAATCTCTCTCTCTCTCTTTTATACACTGAGGGTGGGACACCTTTTAACCTATCTGACAAAGCTTTAAAAAGCTTCAGTTTAGAAACTGACTGCAGCCTGAAGCAGAAGCAAAGGCTGGCCTTGAGCTTTGCCCCAGGGAGGGGCCACTCAACAAAGAGCCACCATCCTGCAGGACTCTTCTGGCATCTGCCAAATAGCATCCACCTATGTACCCGGTCCTAGAGAAAATCAAATTTAATTGAGGAAAAGAAACAGCTATAGAGCCAGGAGCTGGTCCTCTCTGAGTGGTCTGCTTCACTCATCTCAAAACAGCCAGGAATACCTTGCACCACAGATACTAAAAAGCTGATTCTGAAGCCAAGAAATGAACCCACCTGCTTGGGAAGAGTTCCCATTTTAGACAAATGCCCAGACCATAATAAATAGAAAATGGTAGCTGTTATTTTATTAGATGAAATGACACTATGACATTCACCATAAATAAGATTCACACAGCTAGTCAATATATAGCTGGGCATAGTGGCTCATGCCTGTAATCTCAGTGACTCAGGAGGCTGAGGCAGGAGGATTTCAAGATAGAGACCAGCCTCAACAACTTAGAGAGACTTTCACAAAATAAAAAGGATGGGATGCAGCCAGTGGTCAAGTATCCCTGAGTTCAATCCCCAGAACCAAAAAAAGAAAGAAAAATAAAAAGTCAAAACAATAAATATTAACCCAATCAGGATCTGCTACTTATGCAACAGAAGATGGGACTTCCCTCCCAAAGACATACATAATCATAGTTAGCCACAATTAGCAATCAGCAGAAGGTAAGCTATAAATAGCTAAACAGGCATTGTTCCTATCCTGGTAGCAAAAAGAACATACGGGTCTTTAAAAATATCACATTAGAATCTAAAGAATAAACAGAAACATTCCATGGATGACCATTTCTACTATCATGCCTCAGGTTACTAGTAATTTGATAATTTTTTCTCCTACTTCCAATAGTGGGGATTTAAGCTATCTTTTGATCCAAGGTAGCAACATCAGGTAAGTACAGAAAGTAGGGAGAAAATTACAGTGGTATGAAAATGATTCATGTTTCTCTCCAAAGACATTATGATTGTGTTCAAATTGGACATCATAATATGCCAAATACAATCCCAGCAACAGGGTCACAGTTCCTGTCCCACTACTGCACCAGAGCAGACCTTGGATGGAGTCTAAGAAACTGACTAGATCCCCACACCGCCCAATGGTCACCATTTTCTGGAGCCCCACAATGAGCCATGAAGGAATTCAGATGGGTCAGTTTCAGATCTCAAAGTGCCACACTCTGAAGAATAAAAATAAAAGATATTTACCAAGCTAAGCGTGGAAAGCATGTTACAAAGATATTTCTAATGCTGAAATATTACATTGCCAAATGTTCCTGTCAAATTGTGGTTTAATTACCCTGGCCCCCGTGCCTCTTATAATCACCTGTCATTAGCAACAATGCATGCATCTGTTTACACGTCTGTCAGAAATGCCAGCCCAGCTGAAGTCAGGGGATACAAAAACTCTTACTGGGATATGCCCTCAGTTGAATAAAAGGTCATCTTAAAGTTGACCTCTCTATACCCAGGGTCCTACCTCATACAGATAACCTAAGGAAAGGAACTCTCAAGCAAACACCTAAATATTAGAGAAACAAATTTTCAATAGGATTGTCTCCATTCTAAGGGGGGAATGTTGGTGTTTTGTGACTCTATTACCCTTCTTTTATAGCATTTCTGCTGGTCTCCAGGAAATACCTTGGTCATGACATGTTCTACACTACAATGTCTTCAGGGTCTCTGAAGGGTCCTCAATGCTACACGGTCACACCTGGCACCTGCTTCTTCTATGAACTCTCCTCTCCTCCTCCAGGTCCAGGTCTGCTTTCCTTGCCACTTACTACCTACTCTATTACAGAGGATTTTCTCCCAAAGACTGGAGTCAGAAAAGGCCAGTCTCCCTGAAGTCTTTCTTCCCCATACCGCTAAAAACAAACACATAGATCCTGTTTGTTTTGATATTTTTGCATGTTAAGAGAGAGAGAGAGAGAGAGAGAGAGAGAGAGAGAGAGAGGGAAACATCACAGGGATATTCAAAAGCATATAAAATCTTTAGTTTGTGGTCAGTGACTTAGGTTTTGGGTTCCTTCCAAGATGTTAAATGGGTTTGGGTTTAAGTTTTATCAAAAACTATTTTCCTTTAACTTGCTTTGAATTCAATTTCACCATCTATAAAATTGGGGTAATGATATTCACTTTTGTATAATAATTATAAGGAACAAACATAATGCATATAAAGTGTCACCAACAGTATGTGCTCAATAATTTCTGAGCTCTACTTGGATTCCTTCTTTCTCTCCATAAAAAATGTTCCCAACTTAATGACTTCTTCTTTCAAAGAATGCATTTTTTAAAAAAAATATTTATTCATTTATTAGTTGTACACAATGCCTTTATTTATTTTTACGTGGTGCTGAGGATCGAACCCAGGGCCGCGCACGTGCTAGGCGAGCGCTCTACCGCTGAGCCACAACCCTAGCCCCAGAATGCATTTTTTACTTCTAGCAAATGCCATTTAATTTGTCACTTTTCTCATAATTAGTTGTCTGTTTTCCAACAATGAAACTACATGCTTGATTGGAAGGACTGTTTTCCACAACACCTAACCTAGCCCAGGTCACAGAGGGGAACTTTCCAAACACTTTTAAGTGGAATTTGGATTCATTTTTAATCTCAGTCAGCAAACACACACATGAATTAAGCCCTTCCTCCAACCTTAAGATCTGACCCTCCTTCCTCTCAGGCCATCTCGCTTCCCCTCACTCACTGGGCTTATCACACCCACTGGTCCTCTTCCCTCAGCTCCAAAAGGGCTTCCTCAGAGATCCTTTCAGAGGCTATCCTAAAAAGCTCCATGCCCCTCCCCAATTGCCCACCTGTTTCCTTTTCTCTGACATTATCTTCCTTGTTTTTTTGTTGACTTGTTTTTAGTCTGTCTCCTGCCCCTTGAGTATAAGCTCCACTAGCACAGGAAGCAGACTGGTTTCTGCTCAACTGGTACTGTGAGCCTGGTGCATTTAAGTGTTGAATAAGCATCTGTGGAATAAATAGTACTTTGCTTTCTTCTTAACCATCCATCTGCATGTGTCTGCACAGCTGGACACAAACTCAGGAGTCACAGGAGCAATGCTAGACTCAAATAGCCCTACAGCTTAAAGAAATGCTTTATAGCAGACAACACCCTGGAACTAGCCAAGCACAGACAGGAACATGGGAACCTTTCTTACTAGTCTGATTAGAGAAGGTGACAACTTGATGAAATGAGGTTTCTGCTCTACAAAGAGGCCCACCAAGGACTCAGGAGTAAATCGAGTCTTCACAAAGCACCTCTTTGACCATCTCATCTCTGTTACTCTAAACCATGCCTTTCCTCTCGTTCCTGTTCATCCAAGTTTTCTCAGGCCCACCAGACCCTTACCTCAGCCTCCATCTTCTCCTTGGGCCCACTGACACAGTATGTCTTGCTTGACCAGTGTGCTCACTACACCTCTTTGGGCTCAGCTGCCTGTGGGTTCTATTGTGAAGGCTAAATGGAGGCCCAGGTGACAGCCCTGGCCCATTCTGACCAACCTACCCTTTCTCTACCCTGTATCCATACCAGAACCCTTGTGAGTATGCCTGCTCTTTGGAATTCCTCACCATATTTTCAGGTCAGCCACTTTCCTTTGACCTTCTTTTCTGTTTGACTTTTAATCTTCGTTGATCAGTATGTTCTATGATAGTGACAACATTAAACCAGCTTCAGGACTAGTCAAGGTGCATCATCTTACCTTAACAAACAAGGTATCATTATTGGTTGAGTTCTAGGAAGATTCACAGCCCTATGCATATTTTTGAGGTAGGTTTAAAGATTAAAAAAAAAAAAAATCATGTTTCTTTTTAAATGAGAGACCCGCCCACAGAATGCCACATTTCTAGCGTATCCCTTAAAAGATGATTTCTTTGCCCCACAGAGAAACCAGAGACTTCTCTTGGTGGTGATTTTAACAATTCTATTTAGTAACTCTTCATTCTTGAGATTGGTAAAGTAGGTCTAATTTTCCTCTTGTCTGTTTTATATTTCAAAATGGGTATAGGTGAGAAAACCATGAACTTCCTTCACATACAGCAACAATCCATGAACATAGATTCCTTGCCCAGCATGACAGCCAGATACTGGGCACTGTGCTTTCTGCAGAGGCCCAGCCTCCATCATAAAGTTTGATGCTATAGGTAAAGAAGAAAAAAGTGCAATTGTTTTATAGATGTGCATTGGGGGCAGCTACTAAAGGTTCTTTTACTAGTTCAATATGGTAAAAGAAATCAGCCATGGCTGGCACCACCACACATTGTTTCAGAAAAATGCACTGTAGAGAATTGACACTGTACCTATAATTTTAAAAGATTTGCTCATTTAAAGTAACCGGCAGCATTTTCTGCCACATAATGGAGAAATTCACAGGATGCTGGGCCCCTCATGGCTTCTGTGGCTATAAAAGCCCCTTCATGCTGGATTTTTTATATTTGGTAAATTAATAGTTTACTGTTCCAAGATTCCTACGTGTTTATATTATTGCTTTTCTAACATAAAAGTTTGCAGTTGTTATGGAAACATATGGTAACATTTGCTGCTAAATTTTAAATGCATTTTCTACCCCTGTTACACACCTGAAATGAAGCCAAAAACTCTCTTTGCTTTACATTAGAGTGAAATTCAAACTGGTCTGGGTGACTATAAATGGTTACTGTTTGTCTTGGCTCCTACCTGTATCAGATTTAGACTGAGGAATCTTAGGGAAGAAATTACACGGGATAAAATGGATATTTCTAAATTACAAGGCCTGCAATTCCAGTGGCTCCAAATATCAGCTTTCTGTTTCATCTCAGCCTGCCAGAAAGAAAATGGTGGGGACGGACAATAAAAGACACACAACATTTACTCTCCAGAGCCAAATGCTTCTTGTTTTGATTATACTGGAGAAGGAGGTTGCAGATCCTGATCAGTTAAGTCTTGTTAGCAAATTAAATGGTTGTAGACTACAATGGCGCAAGATAGGAATTTTAGCCCCTGGCTTCAAGTTGAAATGACAAAAGTATAAATTCTTTTGACTCATTTTGTTCTGCAATTTTCCTCTTTTGAGTATCTCACAGTTCTTGAGTAATTGTTCATAATGACTCTGGGGCCATGGACAGGGAGATTTGGAAATGTTCATTGGACAGTGTATTTAAGTGCCCCAATTACCTATTTCTTCAGACCTTACTACCTCACCCAAGTCAGGTTTCCTTGTGCAATGTAACTAGTCATAAATACTACCTAAGGAAACGACACACTTTGGCTCAGAAAAATATCAGATGTGAAAGACAGTATGAGGATTTTTGCCTGCTGGAGCATTTTCCTGGGTCTTTATATCAAACTAAATCAAAAGTCACAGAAGAACTTCTCTGTGTGCATTAGATCTTGCTCTGGCACCTAGGAGACCTAAATTCCCAACTGCATTCTTAGTCCTGTGGGCTATGTTCTTCCATTCATTTCAGAACATTTCTTAACAGTCATGATTAATTCTCATAGATTAACTTTGTCTTTTCTTTGGGAGAATATTACCATGCTATTAGGTAGAAAGTTTCACTTTAAGTTTCCCACCAGATTAGACATTGCTTGCATTTATTTGAAGCGAATAGGGAAAATAATTAGGATATCAAAGTGTAGAAATACAGGATGTTGCCTTTTTTTTTTTTTTTGAGATTGGTAAAGTAGATATAATTTTCCCATTTTCCTCTTGTCTGTTTTAAATTTCAAAATGGATATAGGTGAGAAAACCATGAACTTCCTTCACATACAGCAACAATCCATGAACATAGATTCCTTGCCCAGCATGAGAGCCAGATACTTTCTGGCAACACAGACCCTTGTATAGTGAGAAAGGTGCTACTTATCCCCTAATAATACACATTCAGAGGGTGTGATGGCAGTAACTCAAAAAATAAGGGATTTTTCTCTCTCTCACTCAAATAAAAAGTTTTAAGTTCTAAGGCATCTGTTCTAGAATATGTGCAGGATGCTAACTAAGGAAGCCAAGGCCTCAGAATATAACCACAGCAGGGCCCAGTCAGCAGTTTAGGTTAGACCCTCACAAAACATGGATGATTACAGCATTATTATACACAGTGCTACATGTTTTCATGTTTCTCCTTTACTTTTTAGAGAACAGACAGCAGATATTATTTCTTAATCCATCAAGATTCAGAAAAATGATGTGCTTAAAAAGAAACTAGAGCCAGGCACAGTGGTGCACATCTGTGATCTTGGTGGCTCAGGAGGCTGAGGCAAGAGGACTACAAGTTCAAAACCAGCCTCAGCAACTTAGCAAGAACCTAAGCAACTCCGTGATACCCTGTCTCTAAATAAAATACATAAAAGGGCTGGGGAAGTGGCGTAGTGGTTAAGCACCCCAGGGTTCATTCTCCAGTACACACACACACACACACACACACACACACACACACACACACAAAAGACATTAGAACCTGACTGTCTGGGCTCAGATCCTGGCTTGTTACCTGTGTAATCCTAGGTAAACTCCCTAACCTTTCAGGATCTTAGTTACCTTAACTGTAAAATGGCAACAAAAACAATATATTACTAGATTTGACATGAAGAGAAAATGAGAAAATTGGATAAAACACTGAGAATACTTGGCTTACAGTAAAACCAGCTGCTATTATGTTATAATGTTCATGATCATCTTCATCATCACTAGCATAATTATGACTGAGGCACACATTTCTGGATCCCTCCAGTTTGTAAGGCCAGTATTTTTCCTAAATTTTGATGATGTACTCTACCATCAGGACTTTTAGTCATATCAACCACCTATATTATAACACTTTTAGCATTGTTTTTAAAACCAACTTTAAAAGAAACCACTTAAAGACTGATTTTAGTCTTATCTTCAACAATATCATTTGAGAACCTTGGATCCAATATGCTGATTAGCTTTTCTAATTTAAGGTAAAATATATTCAGTAGGAGAAAATAGGGTTTTGAGATCTATTGCGTAGTGGGGTAACATAGTTAATAATCATATGATGAATATTTCAAAATTGCTAAGAGTAAATTTCAAATACTCATAACACTAAAAGCAAAATATGTAACTATTTTTTAAAAAATATTTATTTATTTACTTTAGTTGTACACAAAGCAATGCATTTATGTTTATGTGGTGCTGAGGATCGAACCCGGGCCGCGCACGTGCGAGGCGAGCGCTCTGCCGCTGAGCCACAACCCCAGCCCCAAAATATGTAACTTTTAAAATGAAAAGTATTTATTGGTGTATTACAAAATCATTTTATTTTATTACAAAATCATTTTATGGGTCAATCACAGCGTGTGTACTACATTCAGTGCCTTGGCACTGGACTTATAGTTTCAGAAGAGCCTACCTATGCATGAATTGGGAGACAGTTTAGATTCCACAGAAACTTACTGCCACCCTCATCCATGTGGATAATGGCCTTGTCAAGGAACTGCACTTGGATGACTGTCTTTAACTCAACTTTGCTTAGTACACATTCAGGTCTGAACCCTGTCTCAGCACCCAGGATTGAAAATAGTCCCTTCTTAGCAAGGACCTAAGCAACTTAGCAAGACCCTGACTTAAAATAAAACTTAAAAAGGCCTGGGGATGTGGCTCAGTGGTTAACTGCCCCTGGGTTCAATCCTTGGTACCAAGCAAACAAAAACCAGTTCCCTCTTAGTAGCCTAAGTTTCTAGTAATGTGAGCACTGTGTTGGTGGGTAGTGTGGAGACAGAGAAAGGCCTTTGTGAAAGAAAAAAATACCACTCTATTCAACATTCTCATACAATCTCTGCAGACGGGTTTAAATGTATTTTGACCCTTGTGTTAACCCATTTTCATGTGATATATTTGGCATAAGAAAAGATTAATCACTTATGAAAAACAAGCTAACATCCCTACAGCAAATATATTATCACGATATAGAACAGGACATAAAGGTTTGCACTTGCATCATTAGCCTGGCTATAATAAATGAGACGCTCTGTGTGATGTATAATATGGTAAGGAAAACACAGCTGTTTGCTTCTGTAGCAAAGTGCCTAGGTGCACTGCACCTGAGTCTGCAAACACTTAATAAGCCCTCAACAATAAAGCTGTATCGCTCAGAACACCAATGGCTGAAAACCATTATCCATGGATAATTAACTATGTCAGGACATTGAGGTACTAACATGAGGTCCTCATAATTCCCCACTAAGGAAAAGACAGTAAAACATTATTATAATATATTACTAATATTTAATAAGAAGACTGTTCTATTTGTGTGTTATTAATGCAAGCTGTAAGTTACCATACCACATGAATTATTATTAGTTCTTCTGGGCACTTGAAGGGCAAAGTGGCCCTTTGAGTTTAAGAACAGTAAAGAAATACTTCCATTTGGGATTAAAATTTTAAAAATGTATTTGCAATATGTTCTATTTATTTTCCCTCTGATTCCATGAACATATCTTATGGCGGACATCGATCACTGGAAAAGCCATCACTAAAATCACCAATTCTAAGGAAGCCCAAAGCTATATACTTGTAAGACATTCCTAGTGTACACACTGGATCTTTTGAAAAGTCCATCATTTTGCCTTCTCCAAATATCTTGGTCATTTTGAGACTCTCCCCTATAACACAAAGTATTTAAATTTCTCAGTTAACAAGGCTTTTGACACTTGAAGACAAAAGCTCCACTCCATTTATTAAGACGACTTCCTACTGTGTGGGGCTGTTTTTTTTTTTTTTTTTTTTCTTTTTTTTAACCTCATAATTAAAATAGCACCTGAACAGGACCATCTGTGAGCATGGATTAAGTTTTTTACAAAATGTGAGTATCTTTTCATTTTTTTCCCCTTGCCACATGCCTCTAAAATCTCATACATACTTTGTCTAACATAAAAGAAAAGCACATTTAAATAAACTTTTACTCCAAAATAAAAAGAGAGAGGGAGCGTGAGAGCGAGTGGGGGAGTAATTAGGGTAAACATTTTGCTCTTCACTGTAACCTTCCATCATGCATTAATAAATAAATGTACAGCTCTGTAATTTGCTCAAAAAATGAACAAACTGTCAGTCTTTGCTTCCTGCTTCTAGGATTCTGTCAGTTTATGGCAACCGGGAGACACAGTTTGCCACTTAATTTTCTTCTTCCTTCTTTTTCAAATACACACATTTTGGAGAAGATATTATTCATCCAAAAGGCTGCCAAGACGGCGGGTAAGGATGGATTTCAATATACAAACTATTTCACAAGCTAGTCTTGTTTAACCAAAATACCAAAATAAAGTCTCTTTAGGAATTTTTCTTTTCCTTTTTTTTTTTTTTTGTACAAACTGCAAATCCATAAATGCAGAGATTATAAACATCAATACAGACATTTCTTCCAGAGGGTTTGCTGACCTTATGCTAGCTCTGCCACAGAAATTCATTTTTTCTTTGGAAATGTTGGCTTACTTTAACGAAATGGTTCCTTTGGTATAGTTGGGGCTGTGATGTCAACCTGGCTCCATTCTAATAACCCTATGAAATATTTACAATGAAATTTAACCATGCACATGGAACAGCTGACTTTAGTGGCAGCCAAGGTTTAGGCTAAAGGAAAGCAGTCATTTTTATGTTTCCTTCTTCTCCAGAAGATCAAACCCACATGGATTTAACAACTTCCCAAACCACTCTTCTATGTGGCCATCAGTCTGGAGCAGTGAGACTAAGATTTGGACCCCATGACATCTTTGTGTTAGTTTCACTCATGCCCTGAAAGAACTTCTGGCTTCCTGAGAAGGGGCTGGGGACCAGGCAGGAGTTCCAGGGTTTCATAGGAGACAAGGTAGTTCACTGGCAAAGAAGTCCCAGCCCACCCTTTCTGAGAATCGAACTCTTCCTTAGATCCAAAATGGCCAACGAATTTGCAGACACCCTCTCTACGGTGACAATGAGCACCACATATACCTCATATACTTTCAAAAACCCTCATATACTTTCTCTGGAAAAGGAGAGATAAAACACAGCCAAGTGCAAGGCAAAAATAATAACAACACTGATGATCATTCATGTAAACATCTCCTCCAGGCCAGAACCCACACGGGGCAGAAGGAAGTGACAAGGCCACAGAGGCAGTACCCAGATCGTGTCCTGGTCTCCTGGCCAGCACCACTGCCTCTATCCTGGAGGAGTGTGAGAAGGTTGAAAAGGCTTTTCATACTATATCAAAGTTCTACCTGTACCATCCAGCCTCCAGGCGTGTTTTGATCAGCCCCAATAATAGTTACAATATTTGAATTTGTTGCTGACACCTAAATAGCTGGGAGACTTTACAAGCACACACACGGTCTGAATTTTCCATTTCTCTTAAAAATGTGGAAGGCCTAGTAACAAGGATCTGGCCTCCTATGGAGGGGAATGGCAGCTGCCCACTTCAGACTGGATGTGAACTCCCCGGTTCACCTCAGTCCCACCTCCGTTCATTTCAGTTATTGCCAGGCCCTATAGACATTTGAGTTTGCGGCTCCTAGTCTGAATTTACTACACTTCATTAGCCAACACGAATACCCAACTCCATGCAGTCATCAGCAAGAGCTCAGAAGAGGACTTCCTTTGGAAGGATCAGTGCTTCTTTGGGTACAATTTCACCATTCCATGTGTCCTGCTCACCCCTCAAGACCAGGCTTCATTCTCTTATTTACACAGCCCAGGTGGAGCAGTTTTAGGCACCCATGGTACAAAAAACTGGTAGCTGTACAAACACAACCAAAGTGCTCCAAAACACACAGGGAAAATTCCCCAGTGTAGGGAATGGCTTCTTACTTCATGATGCAGAGTCCTCGACCTGTCACCCAAGCTCACCCTGTTTGTGTATGCTTCGCTCAAACTCACACTTGGGTTTATGCACACAGGCACACTTGCTTAACACACCCTCTCTGACTTTTCTGTCTCAGCCAGTTTCTAATGCTGCTAGAAGATGCTGGGCTCAGTACAGCTCCCAATTCTCAGAGGCCCCCTCAAAGCTTTTAAGGCTGGCATAACATGCAGAATTTCAAATGAAGAACCAACAGCAGAAAGATCATTTACAGTAACTATACAAACAAGCTAAATGAAAGACTTGTGTTCCATCATTAAAAATAATAATGCTAAAGCCCCGAGGGCTGAAATGTAAAGCTTTTACTTCGAGTGAGGAAACAGAAAAGGAGTGTGTTTATTATTCCAATAAGATAACCTGCTAATTTATTTAGGAGGCAATTTTAGAGTACATTCGTTCACAGTGAAATCTCACTTTATCAGATTATATGAAAAATAACAACCACAAATAAAATGCTCATTCAAGCCAAGGACTTTTGCAAGAGAGAAATCAATGGGTGGGAGGCCAGGAAAGGGCTGCCAGGAGGTGCTGCCACTGAGAGTCCACTTCTCACTCGCCCGTCTCCTGAACCAAGCCCAGAGTTAGTTATAGAGTTATCTCTCTTGTACTTTGCAGATGATGCCTAACATCATGACAACAGAGAAGAGGAAAGGTCTCTGGACCTGCCTACCTACAACAAGTTTCTGTAAAGTAATGAATACAGACAGCTTGGGGACCATCCACCTGCGCAGCCTGCCTCTTCCTGCCTGCAAAGTGAAACCACCAGGGATTGGCAGAAGGTACTTCTCTGACAGGGCCAGGACAGCCTTTCTCCTCAGTGACAGCCTGGGCCTACCCCCTTAAACTTGACCCACCATAATTCCCTCACAATGCAGCAGTGAGGCAGCTGACAGTAGCAGCTGCACCTCCTAAGCGAGATGGATGGAATTTTCATAACTAGTTCCCCAAGTTACATTTTACCTTCAAGATAATTTATGAGCTGCTCCAGAGCCTTGAAGAGACAATATGCTTGCCATAAAATTAACTGTAACAGTCTTGTAGGTTATAATTAACACTGGGAGGGTAGCACCAACTGGATGAAACACATGGTATAATTGATGGTGAAACTAGAAATGAAGCAAGCTAACAATATCATTACTGTGCACACTGCCTTAGCAAAACTTGTGCTTCCCCAGGGTTAATTACAATCACCTTACAGGGCCATATTCTGGTGAAGAAGAGACCAGAGCTGGGCAGAGAGGCGGAGGTTTTGCTGGCAAGATCAAGGGGCACCTGGATGGATACAAAGGCTGTCAACAGTCTGGAAAAAGAAGCAAGTCATACCAAGAACCATCAGGGTATCTGGCAGTATGTATGGTTCCTGGAGTTTAGACCAAGCCCCAGAGAAGCCTTCAGTGTAGACATAACTTTATTTTCTCAGTAAATAGCACCTGTTTCACTGAGGGAAAAGATATGGATAAAAAGAAGAGAAAAGGCCCTTTCAAGATACATAGTACTGGGGCTGGGGCTGGAGCTCAGCAGTAGAGCACTCATCTTGCATGTGTGAGGGCTTGGGTTTGATCCTCAGCACCACATAAATAAAATAAAGGTATTGTGTCCATCTACAACTAAAAATATTTTAAAAAAAGATATATAGTATTTAGAATATCTCAGAACTGAAGCATTTCAAGTGAACACTGGCATATCTTAGTAACAAATTAAGATGACTGATGAAACCTGAAGGTTTATTAAATTAAAAAATAACCTTCAGAGCACCCTGTCCACTGGAGACTATGGAGAGAAAGCAAATCAAAATGGTCATGTCAATCACTCCCACCTTGGAAACAAACTGTAAGTTGTCCCTCTGATGCCTGGACACTAAATAACCTGACCAATGCTCAAGAAACAGACAATATTCTAAATACACTAGAACCATTCAGATAATTTTAATGAGCAATTCAAAGGCGACTGACCTGTATTTTTGTTCTGATTTGTTTATTTATTTTGTTGTTGTTGTTTTTGTCCTGAGACAAGATATTAGAAAATTCTGATAAATGATACAACAGTGTCCCCTACAGGCCAACAGAGCTGTTCTTTCCCCCTGCCCCATTACTCCATCAACTGAAAACCAGAGCTAAACTTTTATCTATAACCTGGAATATACATTACAGAGTAAATTTGTAAAATACACTGGGGACACCCCTGAGATAGGATAAAATTGCTATTCTTCACATGCAGTAAATTGTTTTCTAGATATAAACATAGTGTACAGTTGGTATTAACCCATGATGGAGTAGATAAATTGCTACCCTTTCACCTTAAGGGCACCTACTCAAATCAGCCTTGACTAACACAGCCCAAAGATTACTTGACTTGGAGGATTTACAGATTCTTGGAGGCTAAACTTTGATGTTCTCTGCTCCTACTCTCCCACCTTCTAAAAGATTGTAACCAATATAAAAGAAATGATATAGCTATAAAGGTAATAACTTCCCTTTAAAAGATTTATGGGAGGGAGATTTATAAAGCATGAGCTGGAAACTCCTTCCTTATATAGAGAGATGCACCCACAACTAAAAAGTGTGAAACATATTTAGGCACCAGAGGAAATAAATATTTACAGATATACACAGGCTTCTCTTCACTTTAGGATGAACCTGGAAGATCTCTAAGTCCTGTATTGTGAGGTGGAGTCACAGTAGTTACTGAACCCTAAGAGAGGCTGACAAAGCTTTGTTATTGTCCTCGTAGCAGCTGCACAGCATATGTGGTCTGAGCTGGGCCATCCTGGCTTAAATTCCATCTCTACTTCATGCTAGCCATTGCCTGGGGCACATGACTCTGCATGCATCTTCCTGTCACAGAAAGCACTTAAAACTGCCTGGCACGCCTACCTTCAGCTGCTTTCTGGGATCTAACATAGGAAGCCACACCTTGTCAGAGCTAGAAGATGCCTCTGTCTTCAGACTGAACTCACGGCCTTGGGGCCTTGCACTTACTAGACAAGTGTTCTACTACTGAGCTACTTCCCAGATCTTTTTTTTTTTTTTTTTTTTTTTTTTTTTTTTGAGACAGGGTCTTGCTAAGTTGTCCATGTTGGCCTCAAATTTGTGATCATCCTGCCTCAAACTCCTGGTTAGCTGGGATTACAGGTGTGTGCCCACCTAAGCCACTGATTTTCTGGATGAAGTTGATAAGGTCCAAGGTGTCTGTGATGTGCCCAGATTCCTACAGCCAGTTGGAGATAGGATACAACTTTGAGCACAGTTCAGGACAATCCTGTCTAGAGTTCCTTCCTACCAGTACTGGGCCTCTACCATGGGGCTGGAATTTATATGCTGGCACTCTCTCAGAGGAGAGGCCAGTTTGGATAGGGAGGCTTGGTTTATTCTTGACTTTTTTGTTTTATATCAAAATGATAATACATTATTTTAATTGAACACTTAGTATGTTTCAGGTACTTGCTCTAGGTGTTTTACACAAAATTGCTTAATCAACCCTATGAAATAGGTTCTATTATTACCATCCCCTAGGCAAACTACAAATGAGAAAATTGAGGCTTAGAGGAGTTAAGTAACTTGTCTAGTTACAATCTGTAATTGAAACTCGCCTGGAGTTATAGAAGTGGATCCAAGATTTAAACCCAGGCGATCTGACTCAGAGTCTATGCAACCAACCACTACACCATGTTAATGGAATTTACTCTGGAAGAAAACTTTCTCCCATCAACAATGAGATCTAAAAAGCATGAATTGGAAATTACTACTTTTTAGAAAGAAATGTACCCAAATAAAAAGTGTGAAACATGTTTGGATACCAGAGAACATGGTACCAGGAAATGCCCATGTCCCACTGGAGAGAAGGTAGCACAAAATTTATCCAACAACCCATAATCATATATAGATTCTCTTGCTTCTCACTCACTCTTGGAGACGAAGAGCTACCTACCCACTTGTAGCCAACACAATGGAGCCGTCAGAGTGGCTGGCATCCAGTGAGGCACAAAAGAACACTTAAACTTGCCTCCTCCTTCCCTGGACCTGGGTTTCTATGGAATAATGACTCAATCTTTTCCATAGCGTTTATTATTCTATATTGTATAATACATTTCCCCAATCAAGTATTACTCAGCTCTATAGCCTCAGGGCCAAGGACAGTGTCTAGTACCAGGTACGCACACAATCAATATCTGCTGAACCAACATACAACTGGCAGATTACTCACAGCAAGCGCCACCCCATTTATGAAGTGATTTATTATCACATCAGGCCCCGGCACCCATAAGCCTTCTCCAGTTCTCTCTTAAGGGAGATCTATCAGAGTAACATGGTATAAATTTAAATCCTCCTTAAAATGACACATCTTGGAAAAGTAACTGGGAACCAGGGTGCACATAATCAGAAAATTAATGCTGTAGATTCCCCAGGATCTTCCCTCATGTAAAACTGCTATCCCATGAAGACCTCATGTACATGACCTGCCAAGACTAGAGGTGCAAGGTTTACCCCCAGTGATCACTTTAGGACAAAGATCAGAAAGGAAACTTTTCTATTTTTATCCCAACCAAATGACTTTATTTTGGTCCTGCGGAGTGTTGTTAATATGCAGGGTCCCCTGAGGGAAGCAGTCCTTGCCTGTCATCCCAGTAGAATACAAGCTCCATGAGAGAAGAATTTTCATTGGTTTTGTTCACTGCTATAGTTCCAGAACCACTTAACAAATGTTTGTTGAATAAACAAATACATGAATCCATGTTTCCTCAAAACATTTAAGAAGTACTGCTCAGAAGAGCCAGCAACTGATCAGTCAGAAACCCGCCAGAAGCAGAGCTCACGCTGAAGCCCACGTGTTGATTTTATAAATAAGATGCACAGAAGTCAATTGGCTTTTGTCCTCCATAAAACTGTTCAAATGATGACAGTAACAATGGTAATAACATTAACAACACTTGCCTCCTTAAGATAAGTTGCTGTATCTTGGAAAAGAGGTAACCCTATCTCTAGACTCATTTAATCCTCACTCTAAATTTATACAATGTTTCAATTCCTATACATTTATGAGGAGGTTTTATGGAGTTATCGCGTTTTATAGAGTAATCTGGTTCAGAGACACAAAGGACATTCTTCTGCTAAGGGCAGCAGAAGGCAGAGATTGTAATTATTAAAGGAGAAGAGACAGCGGCATTAAAAAGGAAGACATCGATGGCAATTAGCAGGCCAGAGCTTCCCTGCTTCTCCCTCAAATCTCTTTCGTTTGTTTCGAATGCTAATATTGCAAACGAATTCAGCTAGCTGCAACAGACAGCTATTCACTATAGATGCCACAACTTCTAGTGCCCAACTAACTCTGCCAGGAAAAACAGCCACTCTTTCAAGCAGGAATGATAGCAGCCGACATGGTCAGGTGACATGGTCACAGGTGGTCTCAGCAGATAACTGCATCAGCCTCATCATCCCGCAGCCCATCCTTAGGGCTAGTGGCTCCACTTTTTGTGACC
Source organism: Tamias sibiricus (assembly GCA_025594165.1). NCBI lineage: Eukaryota > Metazoa > Chordata > Mammalia > Rodentia > Sciuridae > Tamias > Tamias sibiricus. Next base: position 31,553,243 of record CM046672.1, read on the forward strand.
ATAACTCCCTAGGGCATAAAACAAGCTCTGGCCCAAATGCCAAGTCACTAAGGCTAATGCTCATGGCTGCACTGATATCATTAGAGCCACATCAGACATCAGCAGGAAGCCAGGAAAAAGCAGCTGCCTGGAGCACGTGAAATACAGACTTGAGGCCACATGACCCTCCCCACCCTACCCCAGTTTTTCTTCTTCTCCCTTCCAGAAAGGGCAGGGAATCAGTTTAAAATGATCCTCTGAAGACCTAGATGGCTTTACAGATATATCTTCCTCATTCGGGGCTTCATCAGCCACAGGGACGAGACCATGTCTTTTTGTTCTGGTCGCAGCCTAGACCCATGGCATTCTCTTCCTCAAGTGTCCCGGAATCAGACTGTATACAAAGCATCCTTCCTTCCTTGGGCTGTGACAAGAACCTGGGTGCTATCTTAGGGCCTATACACTAGAGGACTGTGTATTAGTGATCTCTCCTCCTTCCAACTTCAAGGTTCCACCCCTGGAAAGTTAGATAAATGATCAGTACTTACTTCCACTATCAGAATTCTATCCTTACATCCAATTTCATCGTTAGGGGAAAAAAATAAAAAGCATCTTCTTCATAATTAAGAAATATACAGACTATAGAATAATTTTCTTCTCCTCCTCCTCTTTATTATTATTATTATTATTATTGGTACAGGGGATTGAACTCAGGGGCACTCAAACCACTGAGCCACATCACCAGTCCTATTTTGTATTTTCTTTGGAGACAGGGTCTCACTGAGTTGCTTAGTGTCTTGCTGTTGCTGAAGCTGGCTTTGAACTCACGATCCTCTTGCCTCAGCCTCCTGAGCCGCTGGGATTACAGGCATTATACAAGAATGGGTTATGGTTACAGTTAATTAATTCTGCCAGTTGTTCAGTCTTGAGTGCCAGGAACTCTTCTAGATGCCAGGATACACATTGAACAAGGTGGCAAGGTTCCCCTGCCATATAGGGCATTAGTCAAATGGAGGAGACAGCATAATGTCACAAAATCCAGGGTGTGGATCTTAAAGGCAGTGAAAGAACAGACTAATGCCCTGCCCTCATGAAGCTTACATTCTGAGAGGAGGGACAAAAATGTAATCACAGAATCAAGAACATATATAATAAATGTCAGGTTTCTCCTTTTCATAAACTTCTACTAAAATATCAGTTCCCTTAAAGCGTAGCTCATTGCTAGGTCACCTTCCAGTTTCCCATAGTGCTTCACACACAAAAGAATGGGAGTATGTGTGCTGGCTGCTATGTTCTTGTCAACTGCCCTACCCCCGCCTTGAACCATAAATTAGTTCAGAGTTGAGACTGTCGTGCTTTTCCTCATACTCCCCACAGCAGCTAGCAAAACTACTTGCACATGATAAACAATCACAAAATAAATCCTTGCTAAACTGGACTGCACTGATTGGTCAGTTATGAGTATAATCAGGACTACCAAAGGCCAAACGATAAACCAGTTACCAGGGTAGAAAACCTGAATGGGGCCAGTTTTAGAACCCAAGCTGCTCCATACAATAACTTACGTGCCCAGGGCCTGAAGCTAACTAGCTTAGAAAAGTAAAGCCTATTCTTTACAAGTTCTAGGTTCTAAACAACCAGATTTTGGAGTCTTAGCAAAGATGTCCAGAGTGACCCCTCACGGGGTAAGTGGTGATGGTCGGGGTCGTTGAGAATAGGAAGATGGTCCATAAGATGTTGTTTGACTTGCCCAGTGGGAAGAAATAATTAGTTGGCAGGCTTTTGAGCTGATGAAGCCCCAAATGAGGAAGATATATCTGTAAAGCCATCTAGGTCTTCGGAGAATCACTTTTAACTGGAAGTAAGTAGTTCCAAAAGCTTTTCTAAGCAACTGTCATAAATATTTTCAAATTGTTTAAACCATTTTAAGGCTGCTTGAACCTACACAAAGTTGTCTACTATGGGAATACAGTTTAAGTCCTGGTGGAGCCTAAAAGCTGGGGAGTTATAAATGGATAATTTCCACTTAGGTTACATTCCTTTCCAGAGTACAATGTTCTAAGATACTGTAATGAAGGAAATGTAGGAGAATACTAGAAGAAATAAGTAAATCTCTAAAAACAAATAATCTGGGCTACATGCAAAAACATAAAGGGCCAGATATACTCATGGCCATGGCAAAATGGGCATAGCCAGAAATTAATGAAGTTAGCAGGAAGTTAATGACAGCTCTGTCTGGAACCCTGCCCCTTAAGCAAGTCAAACATCCATACAGGTTCCTTAGCTCTTTACCACTAACAAGAGGGGTGAGTAAGTGGGGCATGTTTAAATATATCCTACTAAAAAACTAATGGTCTTCAATGAGAACATGGAAAAATTGTCTATATCATTAGTCATTAAGGGAAATGCAAATCAAAACTATGGTGAGGTACCACAAGGATGTCCATAATAAGAAGAAGAATGAAAATAGCAGGTGTGCATGAGAACATGGAAAAATGGGGACCTCTGTGTTCACTGGTGGGGATGTGCAATGGGGTAGCCAATGCGGCAAACAGTCTGGCAGTTCCTCAAAAGGTAGAAGCAAAGTTACCACATGACCCAGCAATTCCACTCCTAGGTAGATACCTGCTGTGGTTTAGATGTGGCTTGTCCCTCAAGGGTTCATGTGTTGGAAGTTTGATGCCCAGTGTGGTGATGTTGTCAGATGGTGGCACCATTTAGAGGTGAGAGGCTGTTGGGTCAATGGGGGTGCTGTCTCAGGAAGGATTAAGGTGGTTCTCATGGGATCCTGAGTTAGTTCTCTCTCGAGAGTTGTTATAAAAGAGTAAGCCTGGCCCCTTATTGCCCTTCAGTTTCCTGTCTTGATGTGATCTCTTCCTCTTGCATGTGTTCCCCACATTGGAATGAAGCCTTCACAAAAGCCAGTCTGATGCAGCACCATGCCCTTGAACTTCCAGATCTGTGAGCTAAATAAACTTCTCTTGTTTATAAAGTACCCAACTTCTGGGTACTTTATAAACAACAATAATAATAATATTATTTATTATAATAACAGAAAACAGACTAATATGATACCCAAGAGAACTGAAAACATGTCATTCAAAAACCTGTACATGAATATTCATAAGACCATTATTTATAATAGCCCCAAAGTAGAAACAACCCAAATATCCATCAACTGATGACTGGCTAAATAAAATATGGTACATTCATAAAACAGAATATTATTCAGCAGTAAAAAGGAATGAAATATTTACATGCTATGACATGGATGAACCTTGGAATCATTATGCTAAGTGAAAGATGTCAGATACAAAAGGCCACATAGTATATGATTCTACTTATTAAAAATTGATCAGAATAGATAAATCTATAGAGACATAAAGCAGATTAAAGTTTGTCAAGAACTATGAGGATTAGGGAATATTGAGAGTAGGTGTTCACAGATATGGGGTTTTGTTTTAGGATAATGTAAATACTCTGAAATTAGATAGTGGTAATGGTTGCATAATCTTGTATAGACACTGAAAAAAGCAATCATACACTTTAACAAATTTTATGATACATGAAATTTGGTGGTACATGGATTATGTCTCAATTTTTTACAAATCCCTAATGGCCTGACCTTTGACTTTTTTTTTTTTTTTTTTTTTTTTTGGTATTTGCACCTTTATGTAGCAAAATTTTAGAGGCACTGCTTTATAGTTAAATAGCACAGTTACTTCTCATAGTGCTCCTCATCTCTCTGCATTATCCTTCAACCAATTTTCTATTCACTCCAAATCCCCACACACACATAGCCAAGGCAAAACCTAAGATGAAAAATATGTTAACTTCAGGTAACATTTAGAAGCATTTTCATTTCTATATTTAATATAATTACAGTCTGGGGGAGGCTTGTATTATGTAGACAATGTAACTCAGTGTAAGGGGTTTTTAATACTACAACGACCCGAGCCTACTGAGACATCCACAATTAAATACTTTCCTGAATGGGTGAGAACAACTCGCCCGCTGTTGTGATGATGGCTCCACCAGTTTCTTTTCCACTGCCTTCACCGGTTTGTTCTAGGAACTTTGGACATTCTCGTCCCCAGATAACCCATAAACCGGCTGCTTGGCACTCTATAGCACGCACAGTATCTCATGAACTATTTTGTATACAGAATACACAAAAAGATGCTTACTGAATAAAACCATCCTCATTTCAGAAAGTAGAGTCATGGCTTGTGTCAATTGTCTCTGCAGGAAAGCAGAGTTTCCTGGTCTCCAGTGTCACTGATCTGAAACCAGGACACACCATGTTCATGGGAAACTGGAGGGAGTTTTAAGTAGATTGCCATTATCAATTGACAGTAAGTAGACATATAGCTTTTAGAGACCTAGCCACTGCTGGCATTAATTATCATCACTGTGATGTTTCTCTGAAAGAGGAATAAAGAAAGGAACAAACAATCTACTCAATGCACATTATGCACTTTCTTCTTGTTTTTATAGAAAAACTGCCAACTCAGAGTAGGAATAAAACAGTGTTCACGAGCCAGACCTAGATCCAATATTGAAACACGCACAACAGTCAGACAAAGATATGGGCACAGATTTTTTTTGTAAAGCATTTTCTCTAACTTGATTAACCTACACCATTGAAACTGAGCAAGCGGGCAGAAATGGAACGCCCGATTCTCATTCTGACATGTTCAAGGCAAAGGAGGCCCATTTTTTTCCCCTGAAGCTGACCAGGAATTTCATGATAAACAATGGCCTCCAAATTTCCAGCAGTCTAGGCAAGAGGTTGGGGATGTGTATAAAATAAACAAAGGCACTGATTTTTATATTTTATTTAGAAAAACAACTCAGGCATGGACACTGAACTGTACCTTTTCTTTGGTGCACCTTTCAAATGATAATTCCTTCCACTGTCACCATTAAATCTTAATCCATTCCAGCTCCTTGCATGGGTCATTGAGTCTATATGTAGTGCTGTTATTTTAAAATGTTTCCCCTTGGTAGGGAAAGAGGGGGAGAAAAGATGTTGAGAGCCAGATGGGCCTCTTCACAGTTCATTTATCAAACCTAATACGCTGGGCTCCACCCTCTTCTCACTCACTATTGCGGTTAAACTTCCATATAATTTGGTAATCATTTTCATTATCAGAGAGTGACCCTAAAGCAGCCTATCCTGGGATACCCAGTCCTTGCAGCTGCTCTTTTTCTGCCTTCGTCTACAGTAGACCCTAAGAACCTCAGAGTTTATTAGCTGCAGACTGACCTTTGGGCTGCGGAGGTCAAGAAGGGGTCAGATCAGAGGGCTTGCCCAGTTCTTTAAAAGCTATAACAAGCTGTCCATCAGGCAGAGTGGACTGTATAAACAAAGACAAATCTTCAGAAATTCTGTACCACTTCTGTTAACACTTACCCTGCATTCACACAGCGTCTCCTGACGTTCTTTGGATCATTCAACTCTGGGGAAGTGAATAGACAGCCCTAATAAGCCTATTTGGAGAGGGCTGTTTATGGGATTACCAAGTTTGGGGAAGGAAACCCACAGCACTCAGATGTGCCTCTAGAATCGCAGGGTTGTGTGACACTGTGACAAACTCGGTTACCCCGAGTCATGCAGAATTGACACTTTCCTCAAGAAGCTCAATTACAGGCAACATATGCTTTTGGTTTAAAACACTGCAGCGAGTCTCAAACAATGGCTGGGCTCCTGGCCTGAGAAAGATACAAATATTTGGGGACCAAGTTACAAGTTGCACTGAAAATATTCTGCCTGATACAGTGATCATAAATGAACCTGCCAATGAGAAGGTTCGTTACAATAGACTTATGCTCAAGTTATTGCCAGCTGCAGAGTCTCGGTTGACCTAAATTTCTTGAAGCCATACAGTTCATAATGCATTCTCCAACGTGCAATATAAGATAATTAGAGTCATCTGTATGTAACTTTCAGAGGAAAAAATTTCTATTATCTAATCTAACTGATCCCCTGATAGCTTTGATGAAAGTAAAATGCTGTAACCTATTGCCTGGCCTTTGGTGAGTGCTAATTATTTTCTGTCAAAGCACATTTTTCCTCATGTAATTCCAAAGTACACAATAGGCCAATCCCTGAAACACAGGCGGCTGCGTAAGCACTGCTGTGGATGTTTTATAACTTTCACCACACGCTGGATGGCTACTCCAGGCAGTGCCTCACTCCAGACGGCCAGGGGACCCTTTGATGAGGGGAAGAGAGGTATATGGTGACTGTCTGTTTACACAGATCATATGGATGAGTCTTTGAGATAGGGCACCGGTATGGGAAACATCACATGGGGGTGGAGAAGAGCTGGGGGAGGACAGCGGTTATTCAATACTCAGAGGACACTTGGCCTTCGGCACGCTGGAGACATCACCCTCTTGAAATTGTCTTTCAGGTGTTTGGTTTTAAGGGTGTCTGTGGAGTGTCAGCGGCTAAGCTCTCTTCCTCCTCCACCCCTGCCACAAAGGACTTAAGAATTTTTGTTTCAGATGCTAGACTACATCAACTTCAACACTGGCTCCAGCTCCTGATTAAACTGTTAGCAGTAAGGGCCAGAAATGCCAAAACCAGACTCCTTTCAACAGGCCATTTTGGCCACGTTGTCTGAGGATTTGGTGTGTTAGGAAATTATTGTTAACAAACCAACTGCACTCTTGGACGGCCATTCTCAACATCTGCTCTCTGTGGGCTGCGATGTCTTTGGGGGAAGGGGTGTGGGAGAGAGATTACAGGAAAATTTTTTCTTCCCCCTTTTCCTATTTAATAAGAATCACCAGGAGGAAGATAGGATACATGGAACAGGAGGTGCCTCTTCCATGCTGCCATGCTGAGATGACATTAGTTAACAAAACATGAGGACCTGAATGAATATAACACTTAAATGGTAATAGAAAAAAGTATGGAAAGTTAAATCGGTAATTATTCAGACATTATTGTAGTTGAAACTGTCTGTCATTTGCTATGGCCACACAAGAAAAAGGGGGAGTACCATTATGAATTTTTAAATTATTATTTATATGCAAGTCCGAATCTAGAGATAATACACACATTTGAAAAAAGTAGCTTTCAGATATCCAACCCAAATCAATAGTTCATACTGTCTCCTTTCTTGGAAAATGCTCATCTCTTCAGCCTTGTTCAGACAAATCTATTTTTATGATAATTATTACTAGTGAAGCTATCAATTATTATAAATGCTGTTATATGAAGTCACTTGGAGAATATGATGGCCATCAATAAATGCTCTTGACTCCAGGCACATAGAATTTTTATGTATCAACTAAGACTCTGAGATGAAATACAGTATAATCTTCCCAATTCCTCTCCCTTTTGCTTAAAAACAGATGACAATTCTTTAATTTTTACAAACCATGGATGTAAAGGAGAACTCTCACATTTGGAGGTACTAGTTCCAACCTTCCATGTATCAATTATCTTTTAAAAAGGAGCAGGGTAACATGCTATTCATGATGCAAGCACCAATTCTGTAAAAACTGATGGTTTGTAGAAACTTTCTACCAGTAACAGCTTTCTAACACAGGCAACTCCATGTAAAAAGAAACTAGGTTGGCACAAAAATAATTTCTATCTTGGTTGATTCTAAAAATGGGGTTCAAAAATAGACTACTTTCAAATAATCTGCTCTGCATCCAGTGACAGAGCACTATGTGGATTTCCCAGACATCTGCCCTGACTAAATAGCAATGCAGGCCTTCTAGACTGCTGAGTGAAAAGAGCTTTTCAGCATCAGGTACTTACATTACATTATGCTCAAGATGCAAACATGTATGCTAAACGTTACCCAGAGAGAAATCACATACACATACAGACGGTGTCATGGATCATTACAATTAATGTAGGTTAGCACAGGCAGGAGAACTAACTTTAGCTGCAAATGTCTTAAACTTGCTTATTTTTCACAGCCTCTCAAATGAGAGGGACAAGACCAGTGGTGAGGAAGGGCTTAGCCAAATATAGCTCTTGTTTGTCAGGGACAACAAATCCCATTTCATGACAGAACTAACCTGGCATGCCATTCCCTCCTCAGATTCTGGCGTGTGGTGAGCGGGGCAAGAATGGCAGTCAGTATTTCATTCCTTTGTTCCACGGGGAGCCCCTCTCTTTTAACTTCCCGAAGCACAGCATTTGTCTAGAAGAAATGATCCAAAAAAAGAGAAAGAAAAAGTGAAAAATTAATAATAAAAAAAAAAAAGCCCATAAGCAAATAAGGACAGTAAATCAATGGCTTTTTTATTACAGTTCCCCTGCTAACAAATCAATACGGTAAATGATGGCCAAAAATGGCCGGCATATATTTTGTATTTAATCAATGTACATGGCACATAGGTAAACTCCAAAGCTCCATTGCCTTAAGTAACACATCAAGACACTGTGCCTTCTCACTCTAATTTTCTCAGCACACCAACGATTTTTTTTCCTTGGGAATTGCCTACCATGAGCTATTATTAGAAATGATTTTCACGTACACTTCGCTATGAGTTGTTTGTTTTGCCTTTTTAAAAAAAGAGCAGTCTCTGACTTTCGCTCTCTGATTCCTGCCACCCAGCTGAGGCTTTCTGCACTGCCTCGTATTTGAATCATTACTTTCAATTTCTACCCATGCCAATGATTTTTGGGGGTGGGGTGGGGGGAGGGGGGTTCCATTCATTTGCTTTGCTTGCTGCAAATCCAGATCTTGCCAAGAAAGAAACAAGCACAAAAATCACAAAGAGTAGTATATCTCAACACACATCTTTAGATTTTTATATATATTATTTTAATTTAAAGTCAGTGTGGCTTCTTTGGAGATTTTATAACAAGCCAATGGCTAAAAGGAATGAAACTGTGACTTTCTGGGCTCTGGGCCCTAATATCATATATTCATTATCTAATTGATGCAGTGTATCTGCTTACTTTCTTGCACTCATAACTCGTTCTTACTGTAACATGAAAAATGACTCCTCTATAGTGTCTTACAATGTGTATCTAATATCTTCATGAGCACCTAGAGAGAGGTGTGGTGAATATTTGTTGTTTCTGTTGCCTACATCTGTACCTGGTCCCCTGGCAACAGCACCCAGATTCCCTCTTGGGAAAGTCTTTTCCCTTAGTGTTTGTACTTCTGGAGGGGCTCTCCACCAAAGGCACCCCTATCAACAAGGTGGGCCAGACCTCCTTGATTCTCTCATCTTGGATTTTAGACTGTGAGAAGAATGACAAAGATAGGGGGAAAATTGGTGGCTATTCATCTTTCTTTAGTTGCTGCCCCAACCCCCATGGTCCTTGAGGTACCCCTGGTTTCTTGAACCTTCTGAGTCCAGATCATTCTCTTTTCCTTTGATAGTTTGAGTTTTCAGTATCCTTTAATAAAGTCCCATTTAGTTTAAATTTACCAGAAATTGATTTTATTGCTTAGAGTCTGAAACTCTAAATGACACAAACAGATAAGGCAGGAAATGGTATCTTCATTGTGAAGGATCCAAGATCAACCTGATTAGCACAAGCCAGGAAAAAGATGCTGACCTCTGTCTCTGGGTCCAGTACTACATCTATTAGACTGCGCAGATGGACCCAGCCAGACATGCAGTCAGCTCGCCCTACAACAACAGTGTCAGGCCTCCAGCCAGACACAAATGCTCTACTTCTCCAGGAAATTCCAATACCTGAAACTCTAGATCCAAGGCCTGCAAATTCAAAAACCCACCAGGGCCAGGCAGATAACATGAATGGGCTCAGCGAAAGTTACCCAGAGAGAGCATGTGCTCTGTCCACAACAACAGCCACTCTGCAGCGCCAGCCAACTCCCCCCCTTCAGAAAAGCTGGCTTCATAGTGCCATATTCAGGAAGTTTCAAAATAAGCAAGAAATTGATACGGGGTGGGGTAAATACAAAAACTCCTGATTTTGTAAACGCTGAACACTGATGTCTAAAAAATGTTTCTAAACACCAAGTGGGGCCAAACAAGAAACACCAATGGGCTGGACAGAGCTTAGGCAATTGCCAATTCGTGTGCTTTGATTCTAAAAGCTGTCTAATTTCAGAGGGCTCTGGCTATCAATAAGTATTCTAATCACAGCACTTCTCCTTGCCTGTGACACCTTACTGCATGCAGTTAAAGTTGGAAGGAGCATCAAAAAGCCACATAGTGCATTACTATATGTTGCACATGTTACTTTACCAACATGTAAAAATGTATGAAATAGAATTCAAATACACATCCAGATGGCTCCAAAAACTTGATGGAAATAGAATTGGTTTCCTCTCTGCATCCATTAAAGTATTTTTAAAAGTCATTTAGCACTTCCATGCCTTCCATGTAACTTAAATTTTATCCATGGACCCTAAATAGCCCCCACGAGGAAGGGGAGAAAGGATTTAAGAAGGTGAAGTTTCACAGGGCAGAGGACGTGGTCTGTGTACTTCACCACTGTTATTTCTGTTCTCTGCCTAACAAATTTTAATGAACATTTGTCAAACCTATACATAAAGAAGTAATCTGAAAAATAAGTACTGCAAAAACAAAGAACCAGGGAAAACCTTTTAAGAAATTCCTATTACATAAGTGATAAATTAATAAAATAGATAAATTAAGAGAATTGTGTGCTTTACCAAGGGGCTCTTCACTTCACAAAAGGATTTGTGTCAAGGTCTTTTTAAATAAATATATCTCCTAGTTCAGAGCTTCCCATTCTAGCATATCCTCATGATTCTTGAACAACCTGAATAATATTTAATATTTTTCTTTAAAATGACCTGATTTTGTTTTTATTAGTACACTACAGTTATATGTAATAATGGGACTCATTGTGACATAATCATAAATGCACATAACATAGTGTTCTCATTCTCAATCACCAACACTTCTCCTTTCCCTCTCCTCTTTCCTCCCTGCTGATCCCCTTTCTCTACTACTGGTCTTCCTTCTATTTATTTATTGTTGTTTAAGTTGGTGCATCATAATTATACATGAAAGTGGAATTCACTGTGATGTATTCATATCTGCACACAGCCTACACAGCCTACTTTGGTCAATTTCATTCTGCAGTTGCTCCCCTTACCCACCCTTCTACCCCTTGGCCCCCCTTCCTCAATTCCACATAATTGACCTATTTTTATAACATAAAATAAATTCACTTCAAAAGAAAAATGGAAAAAAACAGTGGCCCTTGTCATAAACAAGAAAATAATAATAAAAGTAAGTATATTAAAAAAAACAAGCAACATGTTTATCTTATTCTAGATATTACCGCTTGCTAAAGGCTCTCAGACTGAAGCATGACCCCCTTTGTAAAAAAAAAAAAGATATTGACAAGTGCTGGAGAATATGAAAGATGTATCAGGTTTAAATGAAGACTGCCCACACATGCGTGGATACATAGAAACAAAGCTGAGAGGGATTCACTTTCTCACCACGTGGTCCTCACTACACGCAGAGTCTCTAAGTGCCAACTGGCATCACCTGGGTAATGCCTGTGGTCCACATCCCACACTCTCCATGCAATGCCCTATACAGTGGTCCTAAACACACTGTAGATAAATCTAGTACCCTGCAAATACAGTCTTACATGGAACTCCAATGTGTACAGTAAGTAAAACTGAAGTAGTTCTCTTTGAGGCTGGTATGGAGGCTCTCCAGCCCTCTCTTTGTCTTGGGGCATCTACTCAAAACCTCAAAGCACCGTGAAACACAGTTTGCCAAGCCCGATCCAAAAACATTAAAAAAGTATTTGATTTTTTAGAAGTTTACACATGGCTGGTGGGAATGCACATTATCGTGATCCTGAAAGCAGTTTGAAAGCTACCTATAAAATTAAACATACACTTAACATCAGACCCAGCAATTCCATTTTTAGGAATTTATCTAAAGAAATAAACTTATGTTCACACAGAAACATGCATAAAAATGTTTACAGAAGCTTTGTTCATAATTGCCAAAAGCTGGAAACAACATAAATGTTCTTCAAGTGTCAATGGATAAAACACACTGTGGTACATCCATAAAATGGAATACCACTCAGAAAAAAAAAAAAAAAAAAAAAGAGGTATGAGCAACTGATACATGCAACCACTTGGATAAATCTTAAAGGTACTATGCTGAAAAAAAATAGTCTCAAAAGATTAAACATATGTTTTTATTTACTTGACATTCTAGGAAAGGCAGTACTACAGGGATAGAGAACATATTCTATATCCTAATTGTAGTGAGGTTAAATGAGTGTGTACATATGTTAAAAATTGCAGGACTGTAAACCCCCCCCCCCACCAAAAAAAAGGCCAGTTTTATTGTGCAAAGCTTTTATAAAATTGAATTTAAAAATTTCATTTCTACTACATTTTTAAAACAAGAAAGAATGCAGAGAACAAGTTTACAAGTAAACACATCTAATGAATAAGCAGTAGAAATACAGAGAAATATAGATGATAAAAATAAATTCTATTACAAAAATTTAGTTTCAACATTAGAAAAAGAAAAGTGAATTTAGATTCATCATTCAGACCCTAAAATATAGTATGTCACAAAATTTAGGGTGAAAAGAAGTCAACGCACAAAAGGAAATTCTAGAATGTCAAAGAGCATTCTTTTTACAAGGCAATTAATGGTGATATTTTCCTCTTCATAATAGTGTCAGCTCCTCAAGGGTTGACTTTCCCCAGGGAAATGTTAATAGGCCATTTTCCCATTAGTAGTAACACAGAACTGTCTTCAGACAAGTACCGATTTTTGAACCTATTACCAGTCTCCCCTCAAAATAGAAAGCAAGCCACAAATACGAAACATGCTAAGGAGGAGAAATTTCATTTCAATAATGATTCTTTTTCAATAGAAATTATGGAAATGCTGCCAGATCAGAAAGGACTAGGCATATCCTTAAGAGTGCTGAGTGTTCAAATCTCAATTGTTACCTTGCCCTGGATCATTTCCATATCTGCAGACAGACAGGAGGAACGAACTTCCCCGCAGGTTCTTGGGGGGATTAGTTGCCCGGGTACATACGCCAATCTGATTAATATTGCTTAGTTTCCTCTTAAACTTAACTAATCTACTTGTGTGAGGTTGTTTAACAAAAGAATTCCTGAAAGTACTTACTACTTTAAGTGAGAAATATAAAGCAGACATCAGGCAACCATACACAATCACAGCCAAAACCCTTCCACCTACACCAGGAATCAGAGGTGTACTCTTTTGCATGTCCCTATGGCAGCACATCACTTTTTTTTTTTTTTTTTTTTTTTTTTTTTTTTTTTTGTGGTACTGGAGATTACCACTGGGCCACATCCCCAGCCCTTTTTTGTATTTTATTTAGAGACAGGGTCTCACTGAGTTGCTAAGTGCCTCGTCATTGCTGAGGCTGGCTTTGAACTCGCGATTCTCCTGTCTCAGCCTCCCAAAGTGCTGGGATTACAGGCGTGCGCCACCGCGCCCGGCAGCACATCACTTTTTTGAGGATGGGTTTTATTTTTGGAATCCGTCCTGATTTTACTTGACCTCTCTTCATTAATGGACATCTCTCTCCTAGGCCACTGCCCAACGTGGAGCCTGTCCTTCTTCGTCTCCTAGGTGGAGGTCCTTATTCTGGAACTCTCAACTGTTGCTATGCCAAGGTAACCTTCATTCTTCTCTTGTCTCCTCTGCTTGCTCTCTGTGTGGGTGATCTCTCACCAATGGCTTTAGGGTTTCCGCAGGCTAATGACATCCTCACTTTTCCCCTCGAGCAGACCGTGCCACTGAGCTCTAGCCCTATACTGCCAATTACACCAGCTGCCCCTTCTTAAATTGGCCGCTGCAGACATGCCATCTCCGCCTAAACTTGCCCATACTGGGACTGGTTATCTTTGCTCCCCAGTCTCTTCCCTCTCCATCTACCAGTCCTTTGCCTGATTTCCTAGAGTGGTAACTGGCACCATTATTCATGTGATAACAACCCAACTAGAACTGCAGAAATCATTCTAGCCCCCACTCCTTCCCTCCCTGGATAAGCCCCTAGATTGTGCTACTCTCTCCTCTACATGACTCAACTTCGTGCCTCACTGGACATGCAATGGCCTCCAAACTGGTTTTTCACCCCTTTCATGAATTTCCTTGCTTCAGGTGTAACCTTTTAGAAGTACAAGTCCGAACATGTTACCTCCCTTCCAATAATTCTGTCTTACCTACAGCCATGGTTTTAAGCTGTCTTCATGAAGCCCTGGTCTTCCAAGAAGTACCTTAGGGTTACCAAGGACACAATGCAGGTGGTTTGACCTTTAACACCCCGCTTAAACCAGAGTACAGGGACTGGGGTTGTGGCTCAGTGGTAGAGCACTTGTCTAACACATGAGAGGTGCTGGATTCAATTCTCAACACCACATAAAAATAAATATATAAAATAAAGGTATTGTGTCCAACTTAAAAAAAAAACAAAAAAAACAAAAAACAAAAAACCAGAAGCCGGGCGTGGTGGCGCACGCCTGTAATCCCAGCACTTTGGGAGGCTGAGGCAGGAGAATCGTGAGTTCAAAGCCAGCCTCAGCAACGGTGAGGCACTGACCAACTCAGTGAGACCCTGTCTCTAATAAAACCCCCCAAAAAGGGCTGGGGATGTGGACCAGTGGTCGAGTGCCCCTGAGTTCAATCCCCGGTACCACAAAAAAAAAAAAAAAAAAAAAAAAAAAAGAGAGCACCTCTGTTTTTATATGCTTGTTATTGGCATTTAAGAGATATGAAAGTGAAGGAGCCCCAATTAGGAAGGGCTATTGCGGTCAGCTGGAAGCCATAAGTTCCACCTGATAATAAGTATGTATGTGACGCACCTGTAAATGCACATGAGGCACCCGCAAAGCTAAAGGTATATAACCGGGTGAAAGCGGTCGGAGTCAGTAGAAGAATGAATTCATTCAGTCAGTCACGCAGTCGCTTGGTCGGAAGAAGAGTTCGGGTCGGAGAAGAAGAAAAGAATCAGAGCGGCCAGAACGTAGGCAGAGCGGTTACAGAGAGAAACCAGATAGAAGAAGTAATTCCTGGTCAGAGTCAGGCCGAGGCTCCCGAGGAAAAAAGAAGAAAGAACAAAGAAGAAAGAAGCTCTAAAAGCTAAGCTCTCTCTCTCTCTAAAGAAGAAATCTCTCTCTTTCAAGCTCTCTCTCTTTCTCTCTAAGCTCTAAGAAGAAAAGCTCTATCTTTCTCTCTAAGCTCTAAGAAGAAGAAGAAAAATCTTTCTCTCTCTCTCTAAGCTCCCTCTAAGAAAGTAGAAGTAAAAGTAGTAGTATCTTTACTCTGCCTCCGAGAGTTTTCCTCCTCCCGCGGCGTTGTGGCTGGCCACGACAGGCAGCTTACATGAAAGAATGATTTGGTTTTGCTTGTTTGTTTGTTTTTTATAGAAAGCTCAAATTCTTTAGCCTGGCAAAACACAAACAAAAACCCAAAAAGTCTTGATACAAGGCCTGCTTACTTCTCAAATTTTATCTTCTATTTCATAAAACACACGGCTGTTCTGTACTATACATTTATCATACCCTGTTTAATTTACAGTTCCTCCTCATTCTTCAAACAACACCTCCCTTGTAAAGTCTGCAGTGAGCCTGATCCTTGTACCAAATTTACGTTTTTTGCATCTCTAAGCATCTCATACACCGCTTCGTGCTCTACTGCACTAAGGGACTCATCCAGATGTCTGCTCCTCTCGACTGTAAGCCCTCCTAGAACAGACGGCGTCCATGTCCATTTCCAGGGCACCTAGTATGGCCATATGCCATCAAAGCAGACTCCTGATGATGCTTGTGAATAAAGGTGGACAAATGACATACCAGAGAAGGACTGGGGAATAAGGCAAAGGATCAAGCAGACAATGCTGTTCAAGTCAAAAATATTATGTGAAACAAGCCTTGATTTGATTCAAAGTATTCATGAAGATAATTATAAGAAAGAAGTTGTAAAAACCACTCTTATGCCAAAAAAAAAAAAAAAAAAAGTCAAGAAAAATAAATATGCACCTTCACTAGGAAACTACTTAAGGCAATAATCATTTGGAGGGATGTTTCTGAAAAATATAGTTGTACTATACTATGATCATATTTAATATCTTCCTAATAAGCCAAAGGAAGAAGTCTACCTTTCTCCATTTCAAATAGAGAAAACTACTTTGGGCTCTGGCAACACACAGCATACTAAGGACCCTTGAGAACTCCCCAGGGTCTTCAGTTTCTCCTGACTCAAAATTTGATACACAAAACCAAAGCAAAAAATCCACAACCAGAGAGAGACAGGGAGACAGAAAGACTGAGATAGAGAAAAGAACAACTAAAATTCTAAGGTGCACCAAACTTTGGGCTGAAGTTACACATTTTTCTTAAAAAAAAAAAAAAAAAAAAAATTTTTTTTTCTCCCAATTCTGAATTTAAACAGAGCAATCCAACTAATTTTTGTTGGACATATTGGTATACTCAGTAACTTTCGGGGTGCCCCAGTTCTATAGCATCATAATGAAAGCACGTGTGAACATCCACGCAATCATGCAGAAGTTGTTCACAGAGGGTATCTGGAGAGGAATCACTCTGAGATCTCAAAGGAGGACTGCACATGCACTCTTTACAAATAATTCTACTTAAGTCTTTAATTCTTTTGGGTCCGGTCTGACATGGAATAACAGCTTCTGTTAGGCCTTTAACTCCAAAACTCAGGTTTAATCTTACACATCACAGAACTTTGAACAAATGCATAGAAACAGAATGGCATTTCACAAACATGGCCAGTAATTCCTCTGCTTAGTTTATTAAAACAAACTGACAAACAAAGACCTCTGCTACCATTCTTGCAATTTCAAAAGGCCTATAGATGCCCTGAACCCAGAACTGCATACCTTTCTCACCTTCCTATTTTCACCTACACCACGAGCAAGGAAGTAATACTGTCATTATGGGAAAAAGGCCACTCCTGACACCCTTCATATACGTAGCTGTCTCATGTTAAAGTTGTATTTCCCCTCTGCACACACAAATTACAAAGATATGCTCTGACTGATAATGAGGGCTAAGGTTCAACTTGTGAAGAAACTTGGTTTAAGATGTTATCAGCTGGGAAAGCTATTTCCTCACATCAACACTGCCACAGGCTGTCAAAAACCCAACCAGGACTCCCCCCTTCAAAAGTCCAGGAGCACATTTTTTCTTCTTCTTCCCTTTTTTTTTTTTCTTTCCTTTCTTTCTTTTTTTTTAAGAAGAAAGGCACAGAACCCACTGAGATAGCCTTAGTCCCATCAAAGAAAGGTCGATCTCAGGTCTTCCTTCATTTACTGATTGTCAGTTTAAGATGGCTCTTTTGTGAGGCCTCTGTGGCTCAATGCTGAGTGATGCCTTCACATTTGCTAAACTGGACTAGGCACCACCAAAGATTTCCAGCATGCTTGGATCCACGGCCGCAGAACAAATAAACATCCCTTGCAACTCTTTTGCCTATGTTATCTCCCTCTCCAGGAGCAGGAGGTTTTGGGGGTGCCAATGTTTACACAATGTTAAAACTTTCTTTCCCCTGTTTCCTGAATTTGAGAAAACACATCCTGGATGACCTCGGTGAAGAGATAACACCAAGTCACCACTGGGTGCCCGCCTACTGGATTACTTGAGGCTGCTGTCCTGGACCCCCCATCCCCCACCCTCTGGAGCCTGCTCACAAGGAAAGCGCGAGATAAGTGGGCTGCCTTGAAAGAGAGGCTCAAAAGCAGACCTCTCCCAGAGGCTGCCAACAAAGCAGCCTTTTATTCCCACCTAAAGACACACTTGGTTCTGTTCATCTCCAAGACCCACTTTAGTGAATGAATGTCTCAGCAGAGTTCACCAAATGGTTCCTCCAAAATGTACCAGTAAGGCATATTTTAGCATTTTTCCATCATGGACTAGTGCACTAGGAGAGTTAACTGAGAGTAATTGAGAATGTCTGAGGGAGAAGAATGCAGGGGGAAAAATGTTTCTTTGATTAGTTTACTTATTTGTAAACAACAGCAACTAGCTCCTAAAACTGTTGTGAAGATTAAATGAGATAATCCACATAAAGCACCTAGCACAATGATTGGCATGTACAAAATGCTTGATAAATGTTAGAAATTACTATTACTATCTAAAAAATTGGGGAATATTACAAAAATAAAGATATTGATGAAAAAAAAACTTAAAATATTGTACCCATGACTTTGAATGATGCCTTAATTCTGCTCCTCCCCCTGGTGTTTTTTTTTTTTTTTTTTTTTTTTAACATGATATCTACCATGTTTTTCCTTCTACCAGGAGAGAAATTCCCACACCTCATCTGTTTCTCCGAGAGCCGGGGAGCACAGCGGCCTGCCAGGCACTGCAGGCAGTCTTGGGGACAGTGGTGTGGATGACCACTGGAATGTTGGGGCTGTTGGAGGGAAAGATGGCCTAACTCCATACATTTAATCTGGAACACCAGGGCAGTGTATGAAACTAGACCTCAGAGCGTCAACTGGCAACTTTGGTGTTTCCGATGAAGGTGAAAAAACAGTCCACGTGTTTGTCAAGGAAAGGAAAAATAATAGTAAAGAAAGAAAAGGGGGGGGGGTGAAGAAGGGGGGAAAATGTGTTGTTTATAGAAGCCAGCTGCTTGGGCCATGGCGCCAGCAGCCCCTCATCCTGCTATTTTACGCTGCAACCCCACTGCCCCCACTGGCACAGGTACAACTAAATGTTGACTTCAATGCTTCAGAGAGCACTCGACTGATTTTGTACATGATTAATTGCCAAAGACATGGCTGGCCATATGGAACAGAGAAAGCATCAAGTAATTCATACTTCTGTATGTGATCACTTGGCCCCTGTTGTTTTAATGTACAGGAAAGAGCTAGTATAGCACAGCCCTGGTGTCTTGCCCCTGACAGCCCATTAAGAAATCTCAGAGCACCTAGTCGAAGTTATGCTGTTGGCTTTTCAATAGCAGCCTAATAAAACAGAAGCAAAGCTTTCCAACTAGTCTTAAATCTTTCACATACAGTACATTAACTACTGCGGCTGAAACAACGGGCTTCTTATGATAGGAAACGGGACTTGATTTCTAGTCTCTGCATACTTACTTAGGACCACCCCCCCCCTTTTTTTTAAACCTTTCTGGAGTTTACAAAATCATTGTTTTTCCCCCCTCTGTTTTCCAAGTAGCCTAATAGAATCATTGGTTTCAGTAGAGTTGACTCTCTGTCAGTGTTACATGCAGTCTATAGGATAAAGTTGATTTGTGGAGAGGTGAAAGACACCACATCATTATTCTTACCCAGGAATCACACTAGCTTTTAAAGCATTAGCTTCCTTTAAAAACACAAGAAAA
The DNA here is from genome assembly GCA_025594165.1 of Tamias sibiricus. Classification (NCBI taxonomy): domain Eukaryota; kingdom Metazoa; phylum Chordata; class Mammalia; order Rodentia; family Sciuridae; genus Tamias; species Tamias sibiricus. The sequence continues at coordinate 31,572,551 of CM046672.1, forward strand.
CTTCCACAATGGGGGGAAGTCTCACAAATATACTCTTATGGCCATTACTGCTTCTCTTAACTCTGAGAAATGAATCCCCTCTATGTGGGAAAGAATATAGTTATTTTCTAGTTGTTCTGCTGTTGGCTGGTGACACTCCTCTCCAGGCAAGGTAGGAAGGTGTCACCTTCGGTGCAGTTCTACCCCAACTTGCAGTACATTAGCTTTACCTGCTCCTCAAATCCTTGTGGCTTCTGTTGACTTCTAGTCTGAGAAGAATACATACACATTTCCTCAATGTCTTCCTTTCAAGAATTTTCAAATGACAGCATTAAAAATTATGACACCTTCAGAAGCTTCCTTTGTCAGCTCTGACACGTGTTGGTGGGGATGACTTTGTTGCTACTTTCCATTACAAAATATTTATACAGAATCTTTTGTCTGTGGATTTTGAGGTGTTGCAATTATCCTCACAGCAGAAGACTCCATATATGGGAAATTCCACTTGGCTGCCTATTCATCAGCAGGACTGTAATTGCCTCCACTGCTGAAATGAACTAACAACCCATTCAGAGCTTCAGGCCAGTGGGAAATTCTCTGCCTCCCTGCTGCCTCTCCTTCTTTGGAATATGTTGGTGCTTTCCAGAATGAGCAACTCCACTAATAAACAGTATCACAAAAAAGAAAGCACGAGCAAGGCTCTTGGGGGAAAAAAGAAAGACAACAACACTGAAATTGACTCAATAATAGGGCAATGAAGACACAACCCAAGATCTCTGCAAAGACAAGCAAAGTGTTCTCTTGGCCATTTTCTATGAAACTGTTTTTGTTTAATTATGGTATGCTCTATAAAGTATGATGATAATGTAATTCCCATTTTGCAGATATGCGTTGGTGGCAGAACCAGTAGCATGCTAATTCCACAAATCTCTAGTTTACTGTAACAGTAGCTCTAACAGACTATACATAAAAGTATAATGCCTCATACTTTAAATTACATATATGTATACTTGGTAAAAAGTCATATAAAAGGTATCAGTCTAAAATCTCATAAATGGAAATAAACCCACCAGAGGTGTAAAACCTTCAATAAAAAATAAATTAAAAGTTTCAATCTACAGCCATTGTGCACAGCAATACTATCTGGATCTAGAATTCTGCTGGACATACCTACATATTTCATAGAATGAACTACAATGACAGCTGACTACTCCGGCTATTTTAGGCACACCTTGTCTTATCTTTGCCGTTTCATCAAAAACTACTCATTCTATAAATAAAAATAACACACACACACCCTTAATTTCCAGCACCACATCTAAGAATCTGCACTCATCTGTTCATTGGCCTGTTAATTGAAGGTAAAGCAATGGCTAACTACACCAAGCACTGAATAATTGAGCCACTGATGATGTTTGGCCTAAAAGTAGCTTAGCACCTTCCAATCCTTGGGCAAGTGAAAAGTTATCCAAGATCTCCATCAGATCAGCTCCCTCCTTCCCCCAAACATCAGTAGCACAAAGACTGAAGTGGTCTGCTGTGCACACTGGATTATATGAAGTGTAAAACATTGGGGGAGAGGGAGGGAGGGAGGCCTTTGAAAGAGAACAGGGAAAAAGAAATCACACTCGCAAGAGGATCCAGCTGACAGCTCAGTCCCTAACAAGTGAGACAAGTGAATATGTTGGGAAACATTGTGAATGCAGGAAGAGCCGGGCCTTTTGTCTGCAGCCCTACAGTGTGTCTTTAACCCAACTGCTGCCTGCATCACTGAACATATGTTTTCTACACAAGAACTGAAGCAGAAAGGCTCTTTGTTATAATTCACTCCTTTGTATATATCTGCCCCTCTTCTACTCACTGCTTCTTTCAGTAACATCCAAACTGAAGCCCAAGTGGAAATTTTAACAGCTCAGGAGAGTGAACCCAGCACAGACCTTACTCTTGCACCCAGGCCTAGAGAACTGGTTCTAAGTTGCAATAAGATTACGAGCTACATTTACTTAATGCTTCCTGTCTTCCAAGCCAACAAGCATTCCCTTAACATTGTCTCATTTAATCCAGGCAACATCATACAAGGGACATCTTCATTTTGAAGATGAGGAAACTGAGGCACAGAGAATAAATTCCTCCCCAAAGGTACAAGGTAAGAGTTCAGTTTTAGAGACGTGCAGTTGGAAGTGCTTATGGAATGTGCACCAGACAGGGGTTTGGAGCTTGAGAAAAATGTATTCCTAGAAATTAAAGATTTGGGGAAATAATACACATGCACACAGGATTCTGCACTTTTAACATCACTGCATCTGAGCTGTAATCTAGACTGCACAGAATGTAAACATAAGCAAAGTTGATGAGTGTGTTTCTCAGCTTTTGGCTGTAATGAAGAAAAAGTTATGTTTGGTGAATCACGAGTCCCCCTTATCTTTGGGGATAAGGTTCTGGATGGTCAACTGACTTGGTTACTAATTCTCCCTGGACCTCAGTTTCCTCATCTGTGAAATGAGGATATTTATAGTATCTCCTTCAGAGGGTTGACAGGATTCATTTTTCACACAGAAGATCCTTAGAGAAGGACCTGACACATGATAACTAGCCAATATGTGTGGGCTGCTTATTTCCCCTAGAACTCTGCTACTGAGATAAAGAATAAATCTCGAGTGCTGGCCACTTCAAGCCACATTAGAGCTACTAAAATCAGTCTTCACTTTTATATCTGCAAAACCTTTCTTTATGCCTCCCTCTCTTCCTGTTAAGCATTAACAGTGCATCTCTACCAGATAAGCTGATATCTGTTACCCTAAATGCTTTCTGGAATGATGGTGGTAATGATACAGCAGCTAACATTACTGAGCACATTATACACACCAGGTGCGCCTCACATGCCCATCATCACTAGATCCTAATAATAACTCTATGAGATGAAGTTCTTATTTAATTCCACTTTGTTGATTTTAAAAAAAATGGGACTGAGAAAGGTTAAGTAATTTGCCAAATTTTATATCATTAATAAGCAAAAGAGCCAAATCTAAACCAGGCATCAGATTCCTATGCCTGAAGTTAATATATGTGTAAACTTACACTTTGCAAAGTGTTTTTGTGAACAATATCTCATTTGATCCTCATAAAAACTATGAGTGAAGTAAAGCAAGTATTATTAGCCACATTTTTATGAATAAGGAAATTGAGGACTAGCTAATTTAAATAACTCACTGAATATCAAAGTTAGTAAAGGAGTTGAGGTGAGACTAGAAATCAGGTGTCATGAGTCTAGACCCAGACATTTTGTAATGAGCACAAGGAACTGAATGTGCTCAAGGCAAATTTCCACATGATAAATTATTGCTACTTGAGTCTCTGCTATCTTGTGGACATCTAGAAGGTCACAATAACTGGTCATTAGGAGTTCAAAATCTAGGTACGGAAATAAACTACATACACAGGGTAGAGAGTGACCAAGGGGGTTACATAAAATATACGTTCAATTCTATTAGGCTCTTACAATTGATTTTGATTGCTGGGTGTGGTGGTGCATGCCTATAATCCCAGTGACTCAGGATCATAAGCTTGAGGCCAACCTCAGCAAGACCCTGTTTCAAAATTTAAAAAAAAATTAAAATAAAACAAACAAACAAATAAGAACTGGGGATGTAGCTCAGTGGTAAAGCACCCAAGGTTTCAATCCCCAATATCTCTCCCCCCAAAAATTATTTCCATTTTGAGACAATGAAAACTAAAATGTACACCTCTAAGAACAAAGATATAACAAATAAGTATTACCATGTGAATCCACCCATCCTTAATTATGTTATTTTTTTCTAAAGATTCTGGAAGTCAAAATTATGTCTCACTATAATGAAGCGGCTCATCTACTGACAATGTGACATTAAAACTCTAAATGAAGTAACAATCTGGTAAGGAAAGATGATCCAGAGAAGATCACATGGGCAGAGCTGCAGCACTGGTCCTTGAACAATATCTACCTAAGACAAAGGCAGTCCCTGACTAAAGACCACTGCAGGCAGGGTCTTTGATGTCAGGACCACCTGCTAAGTGACACACATTTACCTGGAGAAGGATTGAACAAAGATGGGGACACACACATAAACATGTATATACACATCTGTATCATTCTATGGTATGGTTCTCAAGTAGGAGTTCGGAAACTTTTAATTATCGATTTGTGTGCATGTCATTAAAGTATTAATAGTAGTTATGAAAATAAAAACACATCTTAGTAGCTACAGAAACAACAATAACAATGACTATTAATTATCTGACATTTACCAAGTGCCAAGCCCCATCCTAATCACTTTTTCACCTAAATTCCTAATTTAAATTCTCATAACAATTCAGTGAAATAGGTTATATTATCATTCCAACTTATAGATAAGAATATCAAGGTACAAAGATATTATGTCACTTGCCTCAGATCACACAGTTGGTGAGTAGTAAGTGGGGTTAAGATTCAAACCCAGGGGGTTGGGGTTACGGCTCAGAGGCAGAATGCTCGCCTAGCATGAGTAAGGCACTGGGTTTAATCCTCAGCACCACATAAAAATAAAATAAAACAAAGATATTGTGTCCACCTATAACTAAAAAATAAATATATATATATATATATATAAAAAGATTCAAACCCAGGCAGGCTGGTAGCAGAGTTCACTTTTTTACCCACCAAACTATGTAGTGACTTATAAAATAGGAAGCCCTTTCTGTGAAGTAGGCACATGGCATCTCATTTAATCCTTCCAACAACCTGACAAGGTGGGTTGGAGCATCAGGAAACTCATTTCACAAGTGGAGGAACTAAGGCTCAGAGTGTTCAGAGAGTGGCCCAGGATCTCATTTGCCAGTGGCAGACCAGGGATAATTTGCAAAACTGACTGAGCTCCTGACAATGGCTTCAGTACCTAACCTGGGTGCAGAGAGTCTGTGCTGGTAGAAGGAGTGACTCTCTCCCTGACTGGACACACAGACAGAGGCAAAGATCTGAGATTGCAGTGACCAGCATCATTTTTAAACTGGAAAAAAGACAACCAATGATTGTTGAGCCTCAGATTTGCCAAGCTCTGTTTCTGCAGAGAACTACTCCAGATTCTTCACAGCAATGTCCCACATCAAGACTGAAAAGGATAAAACAACTTAGGATTTCTTTTACCCTTTCTCACATTTTTGAGCATCATTCATTCAAAGAGCATGGGTGTCAGATGAGAACACTGCTAGTGTTATCTAGAAGGCTGCGAAGTCTTCCAGTTTGGCAGATGCCATTCTGTGTATATATTTAGTGCCTCTGACAGCAGTGGTCACTGGACCTGACATGGTTTAAGCAACAGAAACAGAAGCTTCTTTATGGTTAGGAAAGAATATCCGATGTTTGCATGTGCAATTAGTGTGAAAACATGATTTAGGGAGCAGCTGTCAACTTATTAGAATTTGTGTCTGAAGTTTTTAGGAAGATTTTCAACTCCCGAGTTCTCATGAATTTATAAAAGAAAACTATCATTACACTGCATTCATTTTCTTCAATCATCCCAACTGTGATGTGGAATAAAAGAAACAATTATGGATGGCTCAATGAGAACACAGAAGGACTTGGCACTTGAATGGGATATTTGGTACCCTTCATCAAGAGCAGCAATAGGAATTTGTCCGGTAGCCTGCCTTTGCCCTGTAGCTCATCTTTTAATGCCTCCCATTTAGGGTATTCTGAGGTCTAAAGTTATAAATTACATTCCATTCATTTTTAGGTGGAAAACAATTATTCTAATTTCAATTATTAATCCCTTTCAAAAGCTATCTCCCTGGTGAAGCACCTTGATAGAAATAGGCATGGGCTGTGTGGGATTTAACCTTCATTTTAGACAGCTAACGTGGTTACCACAAGTGGCTCTGAGAGCCCCAAGGACAACAAAAGCCGCATTTCTGCCTTGAATAATAACAGTCTAAAATCTGCAAACCATTACCACTGTTGGCACAAATTCCTACTTAACTCTACCTTGCCACAGTCAGGACAGTTTTATGCTTTGATGAGCAGATATTATTGGCTCATCTCAGAGAGATAATTGCCTCTTCTGCCTTGTTTGGAGGTTATACATTTCATACCCAAAGATTAAACCAGTAGAAAACCAGCGACGGGCACAGCCCTTTCACGCTAAAATTGTCTCCATGAGACTGAGCAGGGACACTTTAACTTTAGGGTTTGGACAATGGGTATTCTGAAAGGATTAGAAAAATGGGCAACAACTGAGCCTCCTCCTCCCTCCTGTGTTCGAGTCTACCACCTGCTGCGGTATTTTTGTTTCAGTAACAAAGAAGCCTTCATGTTTGAGGCTCATATTTAATGTTTGCTGAAGGGGCCCCTTGAGTTTTGGTTAACTCTTAAGGAGGAGAAAAAGAAATATTTCTTGCCTGACAAACAAACCAATCTACTAACCTGCTTTCCTGATTGGCCCCCACCAATCAATACATGTGTCTCTCCGGACATCTGCGCATCTGCCTGTCTACCTCTATGCACCACCCCAGAGGCGGGAGCATACTCTATTTATATTTAATAAAGTATTATGGGTCAATAAGGGCTGCATAACATTTGTGATTTCATGGTTCACTACAGTAACAGGTGCTGTGGTAAACAGGAATGTGAAGTGTTAAAAGGGAAGGGGGGGATCACTTCAGAGACATTAAGCAGCTTTCAACATTGACAGCAGAAAGGGGAAATTTTTAAGCAATTTGGTCGGGTCAGTAAAATGTAACACAGGTCAAAGGAACAAAATGGCACCCAAAATTCTGCCTATTGATAAAGGAGCATACTGTTTTGTGGTTGGGTGCACAAGGCAAAGGCTAAACAACTGCTGTATGGAACCAAAAAATATGCTCTCTTTGTGGCTCTTTTACAATAAGTTACTTCAGCCTGGTGAACGCGGGGGCCCCCATTCTCCCTGTATACGTGGCTGGGGTATACATTAATGAAAACAAAAGGGTCCATTTTCATTGTAACCATGCAGAAGGGTTAAGCATTTGACCTTCAAGTATGGTGTGCTTGTGCTCAGTGGAAAGGTTCTTGACAATATAAACAAGAATTACTGCTGTTAGAGAAAGGGGACACAATTAAAAACAATCTCAGATGCTTGTTGTACAGCTGTTCAAGTTTCAGCTCTGTCTGACCTCTAAGGATGCTACATGTTTAACGGAGACGATTTAAGATATTTTAGTGAGTCCCTTAACCATTCACCATTGCCATCCTTCCTCTGGGGAACACCTATCCTTAAACACAAAGCGCTTTTCCAGTAATGAGATTTTACGCTGTGGGGTTTGCCCTTAAAGCCGTTAGCCTTCCCAATCTGTCCTCCACTCGCTAGCTGACCACCCTGAGAAGAGGCCAAGGGGTAGAGTGTAGAGGGACTTGGCAGGAGGCAAGGGATGCGTGACTTGAGAGACCAAGGTTCCATTAAAAAAAATTTTTTTTTCCTGAAAATCAAAATGTGATTGCATTTTCTGGATTGTGTCCAGAAAGATATTAATGCAGAAAAATTTACTGTGTTAAATGATCATTTATATGGAAAGTAGTTTTCTTTATTTGCACAAAAATACTGTCATTTATTTTCAACCTAACAAAAGAGAAAGCAGTGAGACAGTCCAAACACAAAAACAGACAAAAACAACGCCCCCTCAAAAAAAAATTAGCTTTTCTTCTGAGATATCACAGAAGACAGTTTAAAAAGAAACAGAAATTCTAAGGTAGAAGATGGAGTCTTTTGTCCAAGCTGAGGGAAGCCACTGTCTTCCTGTCATTTGATCCTCCTAGAGTCAGCAAAAGGCTCTGAAACCCTTCCACAAATAAGAGGGTCCCTGGGAAGTGACCACAAGACAGCATTGTCTTCTGTGGGGCAGGAGAGTGCTAGAAGGCTGAGGGGCTGCAGCCTCGGCCCACACCAGCTTTCTATGAGCCAACCACAGCAGCCCACTCCACATGCCAGGAGGTGATGCTTCCTACTTCCCAGGAAGAGAGGAAGTCATGCCGAGGTGAAACACAGGCAAGAGACAAGCCAAATCTCATAAAGAACAGGGCGCAGGGAAAGTTTTGCTTGTCAAACACACTTTAATCTCTAAAGTCACTGGGCTTTGATGTTGCCCCAAACAAAAAACCTACATGGTTTGCAAGATTTACAGCATTTCTAGTGGGAACAGTTTCATGCTCCGGGGTTTTTCCTTCAGAGATTAAGGTTTATTTTATCCCTGATGTTCAATGTGTTTGACTGTAAGAGCCTCAGCAGAGACAAGGACATTTTCCTGCCCTCTGACTCATCAAATACACCAAACTTGTATTCATCAAATCAAGTTCGTTTTTCAGGGAACAAAGCTGCTGGAGATGATCCAAACTATGGAGTAATCACTGTCATTCTGACAAGACAGAAGTGTTTCTTTTGCAAAGAGTCAGCTCCTCAGGGAGATAACAAAAATTGACTAAAAATGGCTGTACTAATCTCTATATTATAAAAGACCACACAATTCATTGCTTCAGATGAAAGAGGAGAAGCAAAAGAGATGGGGGAAGAAAGAAAACAAATCACCACCTTTACCCACACACCCAAAACAACCCGCCACAAATTGTAGCACTCAAATAATTAGAAGTCATATGGAACAGAAGCAGTTTAAAAGGGCCATTTGGGACAACTGTCTCTGAAAAGGAGCTCTTAGTTTCCACTGACACTTCTTTCTCAAAGTTGCATCCTCTTTTGACCATGAGGTGAGGCCTGACCTATAAGGATAATGTACTAAGCTAAGAAGCTGGTGGGAAATTTCACCTGGATCATGGATTATAATTAATTCCAACACTACTTGAGAAAATGGCAGTTGGGATCACAGAATGAATCTTTGCCTCTATGCAGAGACACCTGCTTCACATCTGAACACCACTAAAGACCAAAGCAAACCTGGGAAGGGACTGTGTCCAGGCTCTCAACACCCCATCAATAAAAGGTTCCACCCTTAATGCTGTCTGCATTTAGTGCAGTCTGCTAAGGATGACTCTTTTGCCATGGCAAACAGGGATCATTCATTTTTGCCAAAACAAAAGGCAAAACAAGAAAAGGAATCCTCTACGTCTGCCTCTCACTGTGCAGGCTTAATAGAAACATCTATTTGCCCACCTCTAGGAATGGAAAACAAAAACAAACCCTTGGGTATCTTATTCATAATGATGCTAAATAGAAGAGACTCCTTTTTCACTCAAGAATGCCAGTGTCTCTCTGAAGTGCTAACACATGAAACCACAAACACATCAGGGAGGGGAAGAGTGGTGTCTGACACCAGCATGTGATTAGCACAACCCAGGTATCCTGGCTTCTGACTGTGCAGCCCTCTGAAAGATCACTCCTTTGCCTTAGGACACATATAACTGGAAGTGAGGTTTTACTCTAAATCACAACAATTTGATCCTTCTCCTAGCTGTCCCCCAGCTACACTGTAATAATATCCAACCATTTTCCTCTGCTTTTGCGCCCTAGATACACACTTGTGGGGGGAAAAAAAAATGAAGGCATATTTGTCCCTTTGGGGGTCAGTTTCTTCCATGCAATTTGCAACAAAGCACACCTTGGATTTTAAGAGAGCTATCCCGTAGTTACGATATTGATTTTTCATTTTGCTCCACAAATACTACCACAACTTTATAACTGATATACAGCATTAACAGTTTCCTTGGCCTTAGAGACCAAATTAATCACAAAATCAACAATCTGTTTTTATGCCACACAGTTCAATGTTAGTTTTCAACATAAATTGCAAAGCTACAGCCAGGAGCCCAGGCAATTTTGGAGATGCATTGCTAAATTGCCTCCCATTTGTGATTTAATACAACAATGGTTTTGCAAATTAAAATGTTTAAGGCTTTAGGTCAGCCTTTGTTTGGTCAGTTAGTAGGCAAGGGAATGTCCAAGAGTGATTTCTGAAGGAACTTAGAATAAGGCTAGCTGAAGCATTCTATCTGGCTAAAATGCACACCTCAGGATGACCTATAAACATCGCTGGCAGATGAAACTGCTCTGGGAAGCTTCCCTTCAGATCAGATCACAAAAATATGTCCACATGCTCACCCATCTTTCCCCACCTTGTCCTTCCGGCCTAACCATTCAACCCCAACCCTTCCCATGATGGATGCAACAGTAGGCTCCTTCTTGACTTCTCTGCAGGGTTTGGCATTAGTAATCTCCCTGGTTCTCCTCCTCTCAGTTCTACCACCTACTCCTGGTTTTCTTCCCATTTCTCTACCTGACATCTCAGGCCATTTCACTGGCTGCCCCAAGCTTGTCCTTCATCCTAGATCATCCTGTACTCGTCCTTGCAGTTCCTTACCCCTCCTCCTTTCTTCTCACTCCCATCACTTCAGCTACTGTCTGTGTAGATGACTGCCATGTGTAAGGTGCTTTCATGCATGAGTTAACATGTGAGGGAGCATGCCTGGCATGACCAGCACATAAGGAACGTCTGCTGCAGACATGTCTCAAACCCCCAAATCTACACTTGGCTCCGAGGACTTCACCAAGTTCAAGATCAGGATTTCAGCTCTTCTTTGAGGCTCTCCTTGATCCTCAAACTCATGCCCCTGAACTTCCTCCTCACCTATGTTCCTCAGCTTGGTAAATAGAATCAGCATCCTGCTAACAACGAGGACTAAAAAATTTGTAAAACTGCCTGTGACTCTTCCTTATCTCTCATCTCTATCATCCAATTGATGGTAAAGTTTTATGCACCTTCTTAAAAGCAAAACAGCGCACTGCAGCGGCGTGTGTCTATAATGCTGGCAGCTCAGGAGGCTGAGGCAGGGGGATTACAAGTTTGAGGTGAGCTTCAGCAACTTAGTGAGACCATCTCAAAATAAAAAAATCAAAAGGACTGGGGATGTAGCTCAGCAGTAGAGGGATCAAAGTTCAATCCCAAGTATCACAAAATAACCAAAACCAAACCAAACCAAACCAAAATAAAACAAAAAGTATAACAAAACTCTGAATTCATTCTTCCTTTTTGTTCTCTCTCTTACTGTCCTCATCATTTCACAATGAAATATTTGCCCCCAGTCTTCCTGCTGCAGACTCTCTTCTCTAGCTAGCCTCTATTCTGTAACTGGTTGTAAATGCACAAAATGGACATGAATGGACCACCTTCCTACGCAAACATCTCTGAATCCAACTCCCACCACTGTCTCCAAGAGAAAGGCCAAATTTCTAAGCATGTCATTGAATGCTCTTCAGCAGTTGCTCCCATTACCCCCAACTCCATTTGTTCCCTCGTTACTGGCCTCTTCCTTTCCATCCCAACCCCCAACCCCCAATGATGTACCTGCAACACCATCACAAAGCACTGTGTCCTGTTTTTCAAACACGCCCCACTATATTACAGAGCGCTATTCACTATTTGCACTGACTCAATGGGCCACCAAATCTGTGCCTGTCCAAATTCAATTCACCCTTCAAGGTACACTTGAAAGGCACTGCCTCTTCCAGGAAGTCCTCCCCACTCTCTCAATCTGACATGTACTCTCTGGGGCTCTCACATAACATTTTGTTTCTCCTTCTCATTGACATCCCATGCCATGTGCTATTTATGGGGATGTCTGTTTCCTTGGCATGTACGTAAGCTCCATAGGGGTAGCGACTCCTTGTGTTCTATAATGCTTAACACATTAAATCTTAAAAAAAAAAAAAAAAAAATCCGATGATTGCTTTTTGGATAGGACTAAGATCTTACCTGAATTTTTGGCCCTTGTAGATGTCAGCTGAACACAAATTATGCTTCATCAAAAGACTTTACTGACTCAGTGAAAAGAAGAGAGTGATCCTCATGGCAGCCCAGGCAGCATCCAGGGCTACAGGCAGAAGTGGGAGGATACCGGACTCAGGGAAGGATGCTAAGGTATCTTAATGTCAGCCCATACTGAAAACAAATGGACTGCTCCTGGGGCTCAAACGTTCCCACATTTCTTCTTCAAGTTCAAGACATGTTTATAAACACAGAGGGCTATAATAAAACTCACATGAGAGACAAGACTCAACTTTAGAAAGTGTTTACATTCTAATCAGCACAACAAATCACTTCTCACCAAGAGATCCAACTCAGTTCAGCATGAAGATTCCTGTACTTAGGCCAAGGGGACCTACTCTAGGCCAGAAAACCTGCTGGTCCCTTCAAGCTGCGGGGTGAGTCTGGGGGGAGGAGGAGGAGGAGGAGGAGGAGGAGGGGGGGGAGGAGGAGGAGGAGGAGGAGGAAGAAGAAGACGACAACGACATCTAAATGATACTTCTGAGACCAGGATTCTGCATGGCTTCTAGGGCTGACAGGCACAGGGTCATATTAAGGAAGATGGCTACACACCACCCTTTTGATGGAAAAGATTAATGACCAAGATTCTTGGAATACAGGCTGCATTTTCCTGTTTCTCCCATGACACCTGTTATTCTTTCCCCAGAAGCATCCACTCTTCCCTCCTCTATCTCTACCTATCAAAATTCTCCTCATTCTAAGAATTGACTCGGAAGTTCCCTCTGACTGGAAGCCCTCTGAAATGCTACAGCTCCAACCCTCTTCCAAGCTTACATAGCTCTGTTTATACCTCCATGACTGACATTATCTTCTAACCTATATAAAAACTATAAATATAGCTTCTCCTTCCTGAGTCCCCAGAGAATTAAGGAAAGCTAGCAGGAACTTAAATAAGTTCGTGTTGGCTTAAAGTGAGAAGGCCTTCCTGTTCATTACTAATTGGTTCACATATTCATCCATTCAATCCTATCTAACTTGGTGAGATGTTGGGTTGCTGTTGAACAGTAGTTCTCAACTTGTGAGGCTTTTTAAATGTCCTGTGGCTTGACAAAACATTAACATCATCTGGGAGCCATGGTTTAGACAAGTTAAATCACTATCTTTAGAGGTAACATCTAAATGATAAAGGTTTTTTGTTTTTTTAAGATTTTTTTCAGTGATTCAAATATGTAGCCACGATCAAGAGCTATAGCTACTGAACTCAAATGCCTAAAGACGCAACTTGTGTCTTTAACACATAGCCTAACCTTGAATACCTCTAATGCAGAGGAATTACATTCTACAGAAGGTTGAAAAGATAATTTCTGCAGTTGAGTATTTTTTAAAAATATTTATTTATTTGTTTTAGTTGTATACAATGCCTTAATTTTTACATGGTGCTGACGATTGAACCCGGGCCGCGCACATGCTAGGTGAGTCCTCTACAACTGAGCCACAACCCCAGCCCAGTTAAATATTTTTAAATAAGGGAGTTTGACAAGTGGATTAAACCAAGAAGAAGGGTTGGGCATGGTGGCTCCTTCCTATAATCCCAGTGATTTGGGAGGCTGAGGCAGGAAGATTCCAAGTTAGAGGTCAGCCTCTAAAACTGAGGAAGACCCAGTCTTGAAATAAAAAAGGCTGAATCTGTAGTTCAGTGGTACAACATCCCAAGTTCAATCCTCAGTGCCACCCCCTGCAAAAAAAAAAAAAAAAAAAGAACCACAAGAAGAAGGGACAGCAGTCCATTCAACAAATATCACATTCGCATTCAAAGCACCACAAAGCCTGCATCCAGACAGTACTTATTCTTCTTGGTTCTTATACAATTGTTGTGCTTTTACTTTGTATCAGGAGCAGAGAACACAGTGATACACGAGACAACCTTCCTGCCCTCAGGGTGCTTCTAGTCTAGTGTGGGAAAGAGGAAGTCATGTAAGACATCATTTCAGATGGATTATTATCACTCTCATTCTGGAAAAAAAAATCAGGATAAAAAGATGGGGATGACTTCTGAACAGAAACCTGAATAGAAAACATAGTTTATATGCATCCATAACCATAAGTTGAGAGTCTAAGAGAGAAATGGGAACTCAGGTGAAAAGGATGGGGCATCAGATAAACAGACGGAAGAATGAAAGAAGAGGGCAGGATTAAAAGAACAATGTCAAAAACATGCCAAGCAACGTGCCAAGCACTACATGGATTATCTCAGGCAAGCTGAATAACAATCTCATAAAGGAGGTACTATTTTTGTCCTCATCTTACAGATGAGGAACCCGTAGACTCCCCACATGACTGTCCACAGCTAAATGATGCAGTTTAACTCACTTGAGAGCTGAAGCTTTTAACCCAAGAGTAGTAAAGTTGACCACTTCAAGGGTCATGGGGGCTCACACTGAAATGCCCTGGTGACTGAATCCATGGGTCTCACAGCCAACAACAGAACCTGATTAGCAACACAGCAAGAGATGTGGTCCTAATAGGGCTCTCCACGTTGGAGCTTAATGATTTGTTTACTGAAGGCTCAAAGGAAAACACTCCATCCTTGCTGAGATCTTTTATCATCCTTGCTTTTACTAGAAAATATAATTCCAATTGTATTCCAATCACCTCGACTCTCCCAGTATTTACTCGAAATAATCTCTTACCTAGGAACCGTGCATGCAGGGTAAAGGCTTCAATCTGCACTTCTGTAGCCAAGCAGGAAAAGGCCCAGAATGGGAAATGAGTCAGTGTTTAAATGACCCTAATGAAGACTGACAGATGGAGGAAGAATGACAGTGAACAGAGAGGCCAAGGAGGCTCATCATATCAGAACGCAACAACTGAAGCTCAGACCTGAACAGACTCCAGCAGGAACATAACTTTAAACAGAAAATCAGGCAGCATGCCATGTTTCCAGGGGCAAGGAGCCCTCCCTTCACTTTCCACTGATAAAAACAGTCACAGCACAGAGCCCACGGACTCTGCAGGGAAAGGGGCCACCTACATCCTGTATGGAACTCAATTCCACCACATAATGGCATCAGTGGACGTCATGCTAACTGCACTCATCACCTGGCCTCATCCAGCTGACCTGGCACACAGTTCCATGATGGAAGAACAACCTTCCCATATTCACCAAAGCTGTATGAGTCAAGGCTGTATAAGTGGTCCTCGCAAGAACCTCTGGATCTATCCAGATTCTTTGGTCACAGTAACAGAATGACACTTTGGCTGACACCAGTATTGTGATTAAAACAGCAGTGGCTGCTGTCTAACTGCAAACGCCAGCTTTGTCACTCACTACTTCTACGACCTGGACAATCAGTTAACAACTCTGAGCCTCAGTTTCTTCATCTCTAAATAGGAATGGAGAGAGTGCAAGTGCAATGACACAGCATTCTTCACCAATCATATCTGCAAAAAGTCAAAAGGTTTGATGATATGCTGTACTGGTGAGGATGTGGGGAAACAGGCACTATGTTACCATGTCATATAAATTCTACACACACACACACACACACACAGATACACACACACCACCAGAAACTCTATGGAGGGCAACATGACCATATCTCTCAAAATAAAAATTCTACTTCTAGGTATTGCTATAGATCTTGAGTGTGAAAGTTTTAATTATATATTATGATAGTCATCACATTATTTGTAAAACCTGAACATTTCTTTTATTTTATTTGAAATTTTTTGTTATATATTAGGATATACATTACATTATTTGTACAACAGGAGACTTGAGGGCAGTGGGAGATTGGTTAAATAAATTATGAAGCCATACAACAAAAACATATGTAGTATTTTAAACAATATACAAATACAGAAACATTGCAAGATATGTTATTCATATGATAAAATACATACATGCTTATTGCCATATTGAATACCTCTGGAAAGGTATAGAAAAAAACCTGGGAATAGTGCTACCTCTGAGGAAGGGAAATGGGTGTGCAGGGGGACAGAGGGGGAGAAAGCCACTTTTCACTGTAAATGTTTTTATGCCTGTTGAACTTTGTGCCACGTGCCTGTGTACGTAGTCTTGAGTTCATGTGAAAAACTTCGCTCAGGCCACAGGCTCAGGGAGCAGCCATGCTAAGACAATGTTCCTCCCCTGCCTCCAGAGAAGGAAACAGATCTACAAGGCAACATCAAAATGCCATTAGAGGAGGAGGAATGGATGCCAAGAGAGTAAAATCACGTTCCTACCTCAACATCAAACAGCCTAATTTTGATATGTTAGAATAAACATGGGGTAAAGGAAAAAGCTCCAGAAAAAAACTTCTACTTGTCATATTTTGCTACCAGCGAGAGTAGGTAAAGACGTTAGAAAAGGCACAGCCTGGGAGAGGCAGGGACTGGATGGAGGGATCCTGACCTGGGAACAGGGAATCTGGGTTCCATGGCCATCATTATCTGGCCCTAGACCCTCAGAGAAGGCAGATAAGTCTCTACTCCCTTCTGAACCCTTCTTTCCAAAATCGAAGAGGAGAGAATGATCACCTCTCGTGCCCTTCCAACACTGGCATTCCATGATTCCATGGCAGTGGGCTTCAGCCTGTCGGTGCCTAGCATTTGAGCCCTAGCAAGGCAATTATCCCCCCACCCCCCAAAAAAGAGCACAGAATGAATATTCCTGGCCTTGGAAGAAATTAAACAATGCTAATATGACTACATCTCTGTTACCTTTTCTCTGGTAATATAAGAAATAGATATCAAGGAAGAAGCCATTCTTATTTATTTTTGGTACCTGGGATTGAACCCAAGGGTGCTTAACCACTGAGCCCAATCCCCAGCCCTTTTCTTTGTATTTTATTTAGAGACAGGATCTGGCTAAGTTCCTTAGGGCCTCACTAAGTTGCTGAGGCTGGCTTTGAACTCACGATCCTCCTACCTCAGCCTCCAGAGCCACTGGGATTATAGGAATACACCACAGTGCCAAGCAAGGAAGAAGCCATTCTAAAATGCATGAAGCCCATTTGTTTTCTAAGGAAGGTGCCATTGTAGGATGACTGTCATATAAGGTTCTCTGGTAAAACGAAACAACAGCCCCATGATATCATTTCTCTATCTCACTACTATACAAGGAGAAAGGGGTCCTCTATGTTAACCCCGAGTCCTTAGATTCCTAAAACAGAATCCAAGTAAAGAAAATCTTTCAAACACCCAAGTCTGAAGAACAAACAGAGTTATTAATCACTCAAGAATTAACACTTTGTACCTGAGAAGTAATAAAACCAGTCACTGGAAATAACAGCATCATGGGGAGGACAAAAGTGAGGGTCTGGCAGAAATATACAAATAAAAGTAGCATGCCCACCACCACCTACATTCTGAACATTTACTCAGCCTTTTATTTTTATTTTTTTTAGTTGTAGGTGGACACAATTCCTTTGTTTTATTTATTTATATGTGGTGCTGAGGATCAAACCCAGGGCCTCTCATGTACTAGGTGAGTGCTCTACCACTGAGCCACAACCCCAGCCCCAACTATTCAGTCTTTTAATTGGCTTGACTGACACATGGAAGTTCAATGGCAAATACTGGACAACAAAGTGCACAATCACCAATGTGATGCTTTTAGCCAAAGAATGGGGGGATAGGTATGGGAAAGAAACCACTCTATTTCAGCAGTGCAAATGACATCACCATACCTGCTGTCTGGAACCAAATTAAACAACTCATTAATAACACTTTAGCTATATTTCAAAATACTGTTATGCAAGTACTGAGTCCTCAAGACTATCACCTGGATAAGATGCAGGGGACATGTCATTTCCTCCAAACCACAATTCTAATAGTGAAGGTAAAATGAAATACAGCTAGCGTCTCTATACAAGGAAGAGAATTTCTGAAGTGATTCATACATGGGAAGACCTGCCTCTCAAGGCCCCAAATTATTAGTCTGGTATTAAATTTATGAGGAAAAAATTTTTCGGTAGAAAAAAATACCTAAGCTTGTTTGTAACTCCTATTCTGAAAATGTAACACATTACTCATCTGCTGTCCTCAGGATGCAGCTAGGTCTTGAAATTAGGGCAAATAATTGGATTTGGCTTGGTTCCTGAGTAAAACCTTTGCAAATGAAAGATAATAAAAATAGTCTTCATTTTATTTTTATTTGTACATGTTTAGAATTCCGCTTCCAAGACTTTGATAAGAAAGCAGTCATTAAGGGGTAAAAGTCTATCCCTTGGCAAAGAAATTCAGAAAAGAATAAACAATGAAAATGGTCCTTCCTAATCTTCCTCATCTCGCCTCTCACTACTGGACTCGCACAAACCAAACTCCATACAGTCTAATCAAGTTTGTGAGCCGATCTTGTGTTTTCCCACTACAGTGTCTCTGCTTCTGCCATCTTTAAATCTCTTCCACCCATCTCCATCTATCAAAATTCCTCATATTCCCAAAGGCCAATGTCAGAATCTGCTTTTCTCTTTTGATTTTTCTTCCTCTGAATTACTTACTGCCTTGTGCCTTATCAGCCTGGAAGATGTAAATCCCAGGTCTTTGTGTAACTTCACACTTATCTGCACCACATGGAACAGGTGTAAGATTAAATGACTTGGATGAAGAGAGAACACTTCTCTTCAGATGTCACTTAATTCAAATAGATTTCAAACATAATTATTGTCCAATTTTCAAGTTATCTTTCAGGAAAATATCTGAGTAGCATAGAGTAATAAAAACTTAACATGTAAAAAGGGAGAGATTCTGAATACTCAGATTTGAAAGATGGAAACTAAGGGTTTTAACATTTTGGCCTGTTTATGAGCATATTCTCTTCAATTTCCAGGTTTTTCAGATCAATCAATAATAAGGTCAAGTTTCTTCACAGCTCATATTGGCACGACCAAATGTAATCAAGGCTATTCCAACCTAGACAGAAAATAACACTGCTTAATTAACACAACTAATAGAGCCAGATTCGTTCTCCCATTAAAGGAAAAATAATTAAAAAGACAGATCCTAAGAACCCCAACAGGCCACCCTGTGCTACTTTTGCCTGGCTACGTGGACACCCTATGCAGACTCGGCCTCGAGCTGAAAGGAAGATGGAGCACCTTAACAGCCAGTCAGAGGACCTCAGCATCAGCTGCAAACACAACTGATTTTTCGCCTTCTTCCTCAACAAAGTGTTGGGGGCAGGGGCAGTGGGGGGGGGGGTGTCAGCCTCCAGTGGAATTCACATCAAAATCTTTTATAAGGCTTCGATCCCCTGACTTCACTAAGCCAAGTCTGCTTCCCAGACTCAGATAGAAACAGTAGTTCTCCTGCTTATAAAATTACGGACCAACTTTTTCCTTTGTTCTAGCAAAAGACTTCCTGTGAGAAAGCAGTAATCCTTTAAAGCTTTCCAGTCCAAAGGTCCCTCCAGGTTTGTATTCCCCCATCCCCATCCCCCAGAGGAGGCACTCCATCACATCACAAGGCATTTCTTGGTTCCAAGCTGCACTGGGGCTCAAGGGCTCCTGGTGAGGAAAGAAAACTGGTCATTTGAACCACCTTTCCTGGGATCTGTCTGAAGTGTAGACAAGCAGCGAAGATGAATATTAATATGCCTTCCATCATCAAAAGCTATTGCATACCCAAAGGATGATAAATATTTTAATCAGTTTCCAGCCTGTCTAGCGGAAGTCAGTTTACTCCTCAGGGACTTCCTGAGTTCTGTGCCCAAAACCTGTCCAGTACATGCCACTTTCTCTATATAATTTTGTAAATTAAGAACAACAAAGTTCAGGCTTGGTTGGAGAAATCATTTAATTTTAAGACAATTTACCTTGATTACTTTTTTAAGAGTAGAGAAATCTAAATTATGAAGGATGCCAACAAATGAGACAAGGCATCATGCCTCCAAGTTGGAGCCACATGGTTACTCTGGGAAACTAATAACCTCCTTACTCCTCTCATTATATTATAATATATATTATATAAATATTATATATATATATATATATATATATATATATATTTCCCCATGTTTACATAAGTTGTTTGCCACTGATTGCTCAATCTCCTTAGGTAGAAATGCCCAAGGCATAAAACAGGACATGACTCTGTGCCCTCCATATATTTTTTTTTTTTAAATAAGTTGAAGATGTTTGGTGGTATTATAGTGAGGGCTATGTTTATTTAAAAATAGAACTAACCAAAAAATATTCCTGTTGAGCAGGAGGTAATATTTTAGGAAAATGTACAGAAGAATTATCAGAGGCCACATTGACCAATTGGGGTAGGAGGAAAAGGCAGGACCTGAGCTCAAACCTGCATCAAATCCTTCCTTTAACAAACATGTCCTGAGCAACTACAGTATCCCAGTCACTGTTCCTGGAACTGGGAAATCATAGTGACTAAAACAAACAATGTCCCTACTGCCCTCATGAGAATGGCACCAGGTTCGGACAGACAAGAAACAAATGCATTGTCCAATGGCAGGCAGAGAGTGGTGTGAAGCAAGAAGGGGGAGCTCCTCAGGAGAGCGAGCTTGGCTAGAGAACTCTCTTCTAAGAAGGGACATGGACAAAGATGCCTGAATGAAGCAAGAGAATGAGATAAGCAAATAAGAGAGAGAAGAATATTCCAGAAAGAAGCAAAAGCAAATGCAAAGATACTGGTGTAGGCACTTTAGTTTTTTGGGGAAGACACTGCAATTTATTAAAATATATCCATCAGTTGCATTCCTGGGTGTTTACCTAAATGAGTTGAAAACTTAAATCCACACAAAAACCTGCACATGGATGTTGCAGCAGCTTTATTCATAATTGACAATACTAAAAAAAAAAAAAAAAAAAAAAAAAAAAGTTAGCTGAGATGTCTTTCAGTATTTGGTAAACAAACCAGTGGAATGTTATTCAGCCCTAAAAAGAAATGAGCCACCAAGCTGTGAAAGACACAGGAAACTTAATGATGTTACCAAATGACAGAAGCCAATCTGAAAGGGTACATAACTGTATAGTCGCAACTATAATGACATTCTGGAAAAGTCAAAAATAATGGGGAAGAAAGAAGACCAGTGTGGCCTAGGCACTTTCTAATAAGCACAATGAGGTGGCCTGTGGAGGAGGAAAAGAAATGATGGGGAGGGGTGTGTGGACTGACCCTGCAGGACTTTGGTCATTGTGAGGAAGGTAGATCTCTTAACATGATGGTAGGTTTGGACCACAGGACTGCAGTGAGCCGCCTTGTATTTTAAAGGATCTGACTGCTATGGATGAAGGATGGTAGAAGCAGGAAGGCTGGTTAGGAAGCTATTTATACAAATCATGGTGGTTTTTACCAAAGTGGGGGCATGGGTGGGGTAAAGTCAGATCATGAATATATTTTGAAAATAGAGCTAACTGGATTCACTGATAAATCAAGAGGATTCTGAGCTTTTAGCTGGGCAACTGAATGGTTCAACTTGTTTTTCTTTTTTTAAAAATTACTTTATTACAATTATACACAATTGTGGGTGCATTTTGACATATTCATAAGTGCATATAACACAATTTGCTCCATTTCAGCCCCCAGTATTATCCCCTTAAACCTCCCCTTCCCTGATCCCCTTCCTCAACTCAATTGGTCCTCCTTCTATTCATTTACTTTTTAATTGGTACACCTGGGCTATACATAAAGGTTGAATTCATTGTGCTATATTCATACATGCCCAACTTCATTCTGCTGTTCCTCCCCTTTCCCACCCTCATCTCCCGCCCCTCGACCCTAGCACACAAACTAAAATTGAAATGATACAGAGAAGATTAGCATGGTTCAAGGTAATGAACTATGAGAAACTGGGGGAAAGAGCAGGAGATTACAGGGAATTAAGAGTTTGGTTTTAGACATGCTAAACTTGAGATACCTATTACTGGATGGCTGGATAGAGCCTATCATTCCTATCTAATATTCAGGTGCCCCAGGATTTGAGACTTCAGTACCAAGAAAATATTAATTTATTATAGGCATTGGCATATCTCACCATTCCCATACTTTAAAAAATTCACTGCTAATTGCATGAAAAGTTTATGACATTTATAAAACCTCCTAATCCCCCAACATCTGTTAAACAACATCTGATACATAATTCTGGGTATTTCATAATTTCTCACTTAAATTAATAATATTTAAGTAACAGGGTTATATATTATCAAGCTACCACCAGCTCCAAGTCTTTACAACCAAAGCAGTATGCCCAAAACACTGAAGCTTGATTCTGAATATAACCCTAATATTTCAGATTTTTACTTGAGGGCAATCTTGTCAATTGAAAACAAGTAGGAAATTATCTGAGATTTTTATACACATCAAGGAAATGTTACAAGTGAGATTGTCACAGGTGGTTACAGATGGGCTGAGATCATGTAGAGAAAATGCAAAAAAAAAATCATAACTTACTTATTAGGAAAAGATAGAATTAAAAATATCAACAAATGGGGCATACTGGTGTACATCCGTAATCCCAGCTACTCTGGAGGCTGAGGCAAGAAGATCACAAGCCTGAGGCCAGCCTAGGCAATTTAGTGAAACCCTGTCACAAAATTTTTAAAAAGGGCTGGGACGTAGCTCAGTGGTAGAACACTTGCTGAGCGTATGCAAGACCCTGGAATCAATCTCCAGCACCAGGTTGGGGTTGGGGGAGTGATCTTAGATACTTTCACGAATACAGAAAAAAGCAATATACCATTATTTCCTCTGATTGAAAATAAAGGGTAATTATTTTACAGATGTCAATGAGGAGAGAGCAGGATGATGGTTATGTTACCCTTAATGCACAGAAGAGCCAACTTAATGTGTTCCCAGAGCTCTTTGGTAAGTCAGTTTTTGGCACTTGGAGCACATTTCTCCATGGAGACATTTTTGCAAAATATGGAAAAATTCCCAGCCCCACCTCCCAAAGTATTTAACCCACAGTGGACAGAAATGGGCCAAGAGTAGCAGTGTGCTCCAAAGTTTCTGAACTGAACTCTAATTCTAGAAC
This sequence comes from Tamias sibiricus, assembly GCA_025594165.1. NCBI lineage: Eukaryota > Metazoa > Chordata > Mammalia > Rodentia > Sciuridae > Tamias > Tamias sibiricus. Next base: position 31,595,277 of record CM046672.1, read on the forward strand.
AGGGAAATAAGGAAAGGGAAGGGATGCAATCCTAACGAAGACTCAAAAGTAAGTAAGCCTCCCAAGTTGAGGACGCTTCCTATTTCCTTCTAACATCACCTCTGGTGACACCTTGCATATGTCATTTATACTGTACCAACTTTCTCATGTGATCATCGTCATAATATTCTTCAGAAAGGAACAGTTTCAGGGACCATTTATTTGCCAACTTGGGGGAAAGAGAACCTAAAATCTGGATAATACTTCAAATAAATGGCATAGCACCCATTGGAAATCTTGCCTCCCTTTCAAAACTGCAGGTCTGCTGGGGGTTTTTTTGTTTGTTCGGTTTTTTTTTTTGTTTGTTTTGTTGTTTGTTTGTTTGTTTTGTTGTTTTTAACATTACTTCATTCTTCTGGACTGAGATCTTCTAGGATATTGCAAATGTATTACAGATTACAGCTACATTTAATCACCCCTCCTACCCCCTCTTTAAAAAAAAAAAAAAAAAAAAAAAACTAGAGAAAAGAAAAGAAGGCATACTTTCATTTTCTGCTGTATCCTTCCCAGGAAAAATGGGAGTTTCTGAAACCCCAATCTGGCACCAGAGTTCCTAAATTCACATCTAAATGCTAGGATGGCCTGTTTGTCGAAGCAATCCAAAATAAATTCCTGCAGCCAAGGCCGCAAGAGCACCCAGGGGAAAGTTGGAGCTCTGCACACCTTTTACATCAGTTTGAATTTCAGAGTAGTTTAAATCACATAAAACAAGAGGATTCATCTATTTCTTTTTAACATGTAGGACATGTAAAATGTACAGGTGTGTGTGTATGCACATGTGTATTTAGTGAAAATTGGCAAAATTTAACTAAATCCTAGGAAATCAAGGCTAAAATCGAAATTGTGTTTGTTGATTTTGTTTTTCTCTCCACGTACTAACAAGAGTTAAAAGAGATAGCAAGGTTTTCACTTGGCATTTCCTAACTCCTGTCACTTTGTCTTACCATCTTCAGCGATTTTAGTCTTGTTCCTGTTGTGTGCACAACAGAGGCAGAGGAAATATCCTCTTAACATTCCTGGGATGTACCAGGCACATCCTAATACTGGGTACCAATAAAGCACAACTCACACAGCTCATGTAAGGGTTAAAAACAGAAAGTCCTACCCACTGGTTTGCTCTGATGTTCTTGGAGATATTGTCACCGGATGTATCCTCAGTAGAATTCTATTCAACACCTCTGTCTTTAAGTACAAAGCTGTAGGCTGTAGCAGGTTTAAGAAACATAAGTATCCCTTTTTTCTGCTGCACAGTATCTGTGTGTGAAATTCTCTAAAGGGGTTTAAGTATTTACCCTGAACACTATCAGACAGTTTCTAAAATTTTCCTTATCCAGTTGCAAAAACACTTCAAAGAGAATCATAAACACAGTCCTTTGTGCTTTCCATGCACATTCTGTTTTTGAGGCTTATGCCTGAATTCTTTTGGAATTGTAATTTTCCCCCCCCAAATAAGACAGAACACACAACATTTTTAAAAATTCACTGCTAAATCTGTAGGAACTAAGGGGGGAAAATGGAAAAATCTGAAATTCAGAAGGCAATCAAAGAAGTTTAGCAAAACTTTCTAGAAATTAATTGCTTAATTACATGCTGAAATCCATCCCCAAGATATTTTACTTTTAATACAACAATACAACTGCAGAGCATTGGAGTGGGTGGGTGAGTAAGGAGAATGGAAAGAACCAACCTTCAGTGAACACATTCAGGATACCCAAAAATGCAAGCCAAAGATTTTAAGCTATTATGGCTGAAAGTGACTTTTCTTTTTTCCAAATTTCCAAAGCTAAACATAAAGTTCCCAAAGCATAGTGTTCCAGAATTTGAATTATTGAGTGCTTGTAACTGTTTAACCTGCCTCCAATCTGAACACTATCTGAGCCACTCAGTATTGTCCCCATCAAAAAAGGGAGAAGGAAATTTAAATCTCAGTTTTAAACCACCAGACATCTCACACCAGATCCTAAATTATTATAATATACTCTGCTTCTAAATCAGAAATGCTAATCCTGAAAAATGGAAGATAGGATTATGTTAGCCACATGTAACTTACTACATTAATGGGAAGGGGAAATATACACATATATAATACACAAACATAATATATGTACTGACTTCACCATTCACATGAACCAATAAATTGATATTTATATTTTATCACTTTCTTCCTCATACTTCCCAAAATCTTTAATTTAGAAGGTTTAAAATAAATTTAGCTAACTGAACTACTATACGAAAGTAAATAGCAATAAACTCAGCATATTTTTCAGTATGTGAAAAAGCAGCCTTGTTCCAGTAGTCAGTTATAAGAATCTAATCTAAACCGCTGCTTCATTAACCTCTCCCCAAACCAGCTCCATCATTTCCTACAACAGAATAACCTGCACTGAGGCTATCCACATCTGCTCAGCAACAAGAGGGCTCCCCAAGATGATTTACACAGGCTAGAATGACAAGGAAAGAGGCATGACTCATCTTGAAATTAAAGTATTATAAATACCTTGTCAGGGACAACCTTTACATTCTTAAGTACATTTCTCTCTTAAAACTTTAACAACAAGAAACTGGTTACATTATTAAATAAAACACCTACTCATTTTCCACATCTCTCTGCTCTCCTGTGCCAAATTTTAACATAAATGGGTGGAATTAAATGTAGCCTATAGCTTACCTAACATAATTATATGTTGTGTTTTACACAGTTTCAAAACGGATACATTAAAATAATCCAGTCTTGGCTCCTACTCACTGAAGTCAATAAAGGTTATTAAGGCCAACCGCCACAGAAACACGCCACTATGCCAGCACAAGGAACTGTCAGGACAGGAAATGGGATTCAAAACATTCAAAATGATCAGGATCTATTTCTCTTCAAAAAGGAAAAGCAATGAAAAACGCATGAAGAAATTCCTCCCCAGTACATAAATCATCTGTACTTTTGAAAATGTTTACTCTGGAAACTATTCTAGAATAAATTTCCACTGGATTAGAGCAAATAGGCTTTTTTTTTTTTTTTTTTTTTAAGGTCAAAAGGAAATGAATAAATGTCATCAATTTAGAGGATTTCACACCTAGCATTCTTTTCAGTGTCACTGTGAATTTGATAGTGTTAAAACATTTTTATAGGTAAAATAAATGTCAGTTTTGCAAAGAGCGATACCAGACCCTGAGAGACAAATGGCCTATCCATTGAATCTCTGGCTACAGCAAGACTTCCTCACCTCACAGGAGATTTCAGCTTTTCATATTCCTCTTTACCCAGAAAGCAAAGCTTATACAGTTTCTTTCAAATGGTAACTCTCTCTTATCCTGAAGAGGCTCCTCATAATACAATAATCTTGGGTGGGAGGTAGCAGGTTGGTTCAAAAATAAAATAAAATACAAATATTTGAATAGCATGAGAGTGTTCTAACACTTCTTGAATAAGGCACAAAGATGGGGGGGGGGGGGGAAAGCTAGGCTGAATTCCTGGGTTGTAAGGAAGGGTTAGCTTTGGTCTTAATGGCTCATAAATTCATGAGGTAATATTCAGGGAAAGTGATATTTTATCAGAATGTCATTCAAATGTAAGGTTTAACATTTACATCACAAGAGCATGCACAGAGTAAAAGTATCCTACGGGAGAGAAATGGCATGAATAAACAGTGCGATAAAAATGGTGCTTGCTGGGACAGGGAATGGGAAGTAGAGGCTGGGGGAGTGTTCGAGACAGCTGACTAAACTTTTTGAAATATGGGACTGGTTATGACATGTGAAGCAATTACCATTAATGGAAGAAAAGCTATTTCAAAGCTCATTTTCCATTCTTCTATATCCTTCCTGAGACTACACCTCCCAACCACAAAGCGAAGAAGAAGAAGAAAAAAAAAAAAAAGAATACAAAGACAGAGAGAAATTACAACATAAGTCTCTTCCCTGATACAAGGGCCGTCAAAGGTTGCTTTACTCATAAGCAAAAGGGGAAAAGTAAAGCACACATTGCCTGAGGTTTTTTATTTTATTTTCTCTCCAAAAGAGATCGATGTTATGTTGCAGAACAGACAAAATGCATTGATTAAAGAAATTTTTCCACAACACACACATGGATTTTACAATTCAAAAAAAGCATAAAGATAACAAAGAATCATTTGTCTAAAATGATAATAATTTTGAGTAGTATATTCCCTGGAAGCAAAGTTGGTACATTCAGAAATGCCGTTTAGATTAAGTCTAATTCTATAGAATCCAAATGTGCACCAAACACTGCACTTTTTATGTTAAATTGCTGTTGAATTTGTTAACCCACAACTGATTTCCTGTGTTATGGAATCTTGGAGATTACAGCTAACTTGAAGCAACAGGGATAATTCTTGACAGTTAATGGTACATTTGTATGCATTTTCCTGAAAGGCTAGCATCTTGGGGCCTCAAATGGCAGCTCAACATTGCCCCCTACTGTTTGCAACTAAAAAAAAAAAAAAGGAGATGGGCTGATACAGAGTAGGAGTCTAACCAGCTAAGGCCAATTCCACCCCAGTACAACAAGGACCAGATGGCAGTGTACTAAAAGAGCCACAGAGCCATAGACCTTTCCAATGATTATTCTCTTCTGTCTCTTCCAATATAAAAAATAAATTATTATGAATTTTTTAAAAGTCATTTTGAAAGGCTTGAAGCAGTGCTTAAATTTAATTTAGAAGGACTATCCCTTTTATCTTGGACCAAACCTTCACTCTGCTGATAATGATCATCCTGAGGCTTGCAGAGAAAAGGCACTAGGCCATTGATTTCCTGCAGCACACTTAGGAATGCCACACCAACCGAAAGGAAACTAGCTCTGGAAAATTCCCAGGGTTGCTATTTCTTTTGGTATTTTTTACATGAGCGCTTTAAAACAAATAAAATATATTCCCTCTAATATGCCACCAACACCATATATATATATCACATACATATACACACACACATATATATAGTCTATGCATGTATATATATATTTTTTTTACATACACATATATATTTTAAATGAATTTAAAATGAACATCACTGGTATGATCAAAGATCAAGATTTTATTTAAAAAATAAAAATAAACTATAAAATTATTTTTACAAAATCAGTGAGTTCCTTTCTTGTTTTCTCACTCTTAACATTTTCAAATTACAACTTAAAAGTCAAGCTGATGTCTTAGAATTAAGGCTTAGCAGGTAAAGATATATTTTTTATTCTTTATAATTCTTCTAAGTTGTAGATAGACACAATACCTTTATTTTATTTATTTATTTATATATCAAACCCAATGCCTCACATGTGCTAGGCAAGCCCTCTACCACAGAGCTACAACTCCAGCCCAGGTAAAGATCTTTGAAACTCATATGCAAATAGATGAAATCCAAATTACACATTGGGAGTTTTAAAAAGAAAATTCCCTGAAACTGAAGCTGCACACACTCCATAAAGAGAGCACCTCCTCTAGCCAGGCTTCATTTAGAAACAGAACTAACTATGAAAATGTAGGTAAGGACCTTGCATCACCCCCAACTCAGTATTACAATGCTCAGTTTTGCATTGATTCAGGTCTTTGGAGAAATAATTTTTTGTGATATTGTTAATACACTAAAAGTAGAATTATAACATCCCTTCCCCAGACACAGATCCATAAAAAAGGCATAGTTTAGAGACTTGAGAAGATGCCAAGAAGGCAGAGCCTTCCTGATTCTGACCCAATCTTTAAAACTGGGGCCTTCATGGTTGCAATTTGATATTTTCATTATTATAAAATGGGGATTTGGATAGATTCTGTTAACTGTTCTTATCACAATATAACAAATAAGAAGGTGGGAGGAAACTTGTTGGTGATAGATAAGTTTAGAGCATGGATTATGACGACAGTTTCATGGGTATATATTTATCTCCAAACTTATCAGGTTGTATACATTGAATATGTACAGCTTTTTTTAAATGTCAATCATACTTCAATAAAACAATTAAGAAAATAAAATCAGGATTAGCAATGGCAACTATTTTTGCAGATTAGTTCATTGTTTTCAGCACATTTCAAATTTTGTGCAGTGGTACTCTCTTCCGAATTTAGCAGGCTTTTATCACTTTTCCACTACATTTCAAATTCAACTGTTTGGAGCAGAACAGTAAAGACAGTGAAGGGCAAAGACCTCAGAGTCAGCCTTCTTCAGTTCAAATCCCAGCTCACCCAGCTCACCCATCTATCAACTTTGGGGCCTTGGGAAAGTTACATAAGACTTTAGTCTCCTCATTTGTAAAAGTAGGAGAAAATAATACCTACCTTATGGGGTTGTCATATAGGCTAAATAAGCTATAGAGAAAATGCGTACATAGTATCTGATATTTAACAAGTGTCATCTAAGTGTCTGCTATTATTAGGACTATTTCAGGGAAGACTTAATTAAGGGGCTTTAACTTGCCTTCCTGATGTTTCCTACTATCCCCCTTGTGTCCTTTGCTCAGTTCTTCATTTCTGATCTTGTTTCTACAGTTCCAAGAGCCTATACTCCTCCCCAGTGCCCTATCCCACCCTTCTCCTCCCCATCCAAGATTCCCAAAAGTCACATCTGCAGTTTCAAAACAGTCCTAGCTCCAATGGCCTGAACTTAACACTCCCTTGTCTGGACGGTGATTTTAGTTTTTTAAACTCTATTATGGAATTTCATTTTGGCTAATGTAACACCTGATGACACTTGTGTCTCTCTCCTTGTTAAACTCTTGGCTCACAGTTTGGTGAGGAGCACCAGCTCTGGAGCCAGCCTGCCTGGGCTTCAATCTTGCTCTGCCACTTACTGAGGACCTTGAAAGGCAATTCTCTGAGCCTTGGGTTTTCACAGCTATAAATCAAGGCCCATAACAGTTTTGACACCACCTAGCATTGTAAAAATTTTAAAAGTTGGTACGGGGGAAACCCTTAGAACAGTGCCTGGTGTGTTAAAAATGCAAATGAACTTTAGAGATGATTGTGGTCACTGCTTCCCAGCACATCCCTGGCACCACACCTTCGATGTAGAATATACCCTGTATCAGTTTACTGAACTGAGCTAAGGTCATATGAACAAAATCCTGGCTGCTCCCATCATCTTACCAAGAATAATCTAACTCAATAATTTGGAATGATTAAATATGCACTTTGCCCATGCAAACTGGAGAGCTCGGGACATGGACACACGGAATTCAAGAAAACGCAATCCCAGACCTCAGCTACTTACCACACTCTCCATCTTCTTCCACAGCCCCTCCAGCTTTGTCATGGGTTCACACCACCAGTCAGTGCACTTTCTGTATCGACTGCCTTGAAACCAAAACTGTCTCAGCCACTCAAACTCAACCTGTGGACCAGAAAGAGAAGGTGGCAGTTATAATGTCCTTGTGATGGACAGACAAGGGCAGCGACTTCCTCACTCAATTTTCCTCTGGTCACTTAATAGCCATATGGTGAGAAAATGTGAGAAAAAGCTCAGCCTAGCCATTCCCAATATACCTTGGTATCTCCAGAGTGCTTCTCCAAAGCCAAGAGAAGAGCAGTTTAAAGTTGAAGTCCTTGCAGGAAGACATCCTGCCTCAGGCCAGGGAGAGGTTTTCAATCACATTTATTAGTTAGATACTGAGGATACTTAGTATCTGACTAACAAATTTATCTTAGTATCTGACTAACACTAATAAATGTATTGAGGAAACTAAGTCAATCAACAACAAATACTGAGTTTCTAAAGTATAAGCAACCTGCACTATCTACAGCAAAGACATAATCAAAACAAAATGTTCTTTTTTCTTTAATACTTTTTGGTTGTCAATGGACTTTTAAAATGTTTAAAATTAAAACATGTTTATGAAAGACACAGGAAAATTTTAGCAGTATCAATTGTAAGTTTCTTAGATTTAAATAAAGAGCTTTCCTATGGGCTAGTAGAAACTGGTGGTAATCTCAGCCCATATAACCAAACAATATAAAATTAACTATGGAGAAATACATTAAACCTAGAAAGCCATTCAAATTGTCACTTGTCAACTAATTCAGTAAGGGCTAATGGCAACAGGGAAAAAATGGCAAAGATACCAATAATTTATGTCCCTTCCTATGAACCCAGTGAACTTTTTTTTGTTTGCCACCTTAACATTCTTCCTACTAAGGTAGCAAAACTTTGGTATTAATTTGGTAATCCATCACCATCCCTTCCCCAGTCTCAGTCCATGTGATCTAGGTAGAGCTCTGGTACCAACACAAGGGGTAGAACCTGCAACCCAAGTCTAAGCCAAACAGCCTACCCCATTTCTTTAGTCACAGAACTGAATTTAGGAAGAATAGTAACATGTCCTCATAATCAGAAAGGGCCACAAGACTGCCAGAAGATACAGGAAGAAGAGTCTATAATAGTCAGCCTGTCCTCAAAAGAAGAGTTGAGCCAACACAGTAGAAGATGGCTACAAGATGAAAAGATAAAAAACCAGGTCCTGATGACACCAACTGACTCTTGATCAAGCCATTCCTGAAGATGTAAGCCAATTCAGGTTCACCATTCTTTCCCTTGCAACTGAAATAATCCCAACATATATAGATGAGAAGCTGAGTAACACTGCAGAAGCTTAACAAATCATTTTCTATCTATGCTCCAAGTCTCCTAGTACCTATCTTCATCTTGAAAATCAAATTGTACCATCAAAGTATAACACCATTTAGTCTAAAAACTTTTTACTTCTGCCCTCTAAAGAAATGTGCAGCAATCACAGTTTTGTGCTGGATTGTCTGGTTTTGCTATGGTGATTGTGTTCCACGTACAGGTGCCCAGTCATTACAATTGTCACCTGTTACCACAAAGAATTTTTTTTTTGTTTTGTTTGTTTATCCACATTGAACTTTCATGAGGCAAACAAAGCAAGCTGTAAAGGTTGAACAATGGTGAAAATGGCTCACATAAGTAACCCGAGAACACCAGGGCATATGAAAAGGTTTTAGTTTACATTAACTAAATGTTTGATATGTAGAACTGATTTCAGTTAAAGCTGTTTAAACAAAACAAAACAAAAAGGAATGTAGACAATATTAAGACAACAGTTGTTACACCTAATCTGTGGCATTGAAAGACAGTGGTTAACAGAAGTGAACTTGAGTGCTTTGAAAGGAGAACGAATTTAAACATAGTTTAACTTCAGTGAAGATACAAGTTTAACAATATTTATTACAAGGGGAAAATGAGCTCTTTTCAAAGAGTTCCACATGAAATTTGTTCACACTATCAGAACAGCCTGTCAGCAATGCATCAAACCCTGTGTTGGCGAGAGCTGACAAGGCCTTCCAGCCTTTGGGCTGGTTATTTCCACTGAAGAGGACAAAATGCACAAACCTGGCAACCACGGTATCCCAGGAAATAAAACATACTATCACATATAATTAGTTCATGTAACCTATCAGGGCTCTCTAGAACCTAGAGTTCAATAAATTAAAACTCAGAAGCAAGGAGAAGGGCCTATCTGGCCACTCTGTCACTAGACAGGAGAGCAAAGAAAAAGACCTGTCCCTTTTACTGGATAATGCCTTCATCTTCCTCTCATCTACCTACTTGTTTTTTGAGGCAGATCCTGTCATGGTTAAGAAAGAGAGCTCTGGAGTCAGTTCAAAACTGGGCTGCACTACAAACTACCTATGCCATCTGCAAAGGAGGGATAATCACATAATAACCACACAGGCTTGTGGTGAGGACTAAATGGGTTAATAATGAACTATCTACTGTGTGTCGGAGCCTTGCTGGATACAAAGAATACAAACTCAACAAGACCACAAGCCCTAGAACTTATCCTCTGCAAGGATCTCATAATCTGATGAAATTTTCTGAGCAGGAGAAGTTTCAACATTGATGTCAACTCTGGTTCACCCCTTCCCACTAATGCCAATGATAGAATTCAACACTGGGGACCTACTCCCAACAGAGCTTTATTCACAATTTGCAGGACTGCCCACGAGATACAATCTTTGTGGACACTGAATACACTGGCATGCATTTTATTCAACTTTATGACCTGACTTTATCACTTCAATGTTGTGCTTAAAAAAATATTACAGGATTATAATTGAATACCACTCTCACCAGTTCCCCCACTGCCAAGAGAAGTAATTGCTTTTTTATTTTACTTAAAATCATGTAAAGAAGCAAAAATTATTTCCAGTTGATTCAGAGTTTGAGTTAAAAAATGGTGGGGAGTGTGGATTAGGACTTCAAGCATCGTGGCAGAGTGACTGCCTCACATGCATGAGGCCCTGGGTTTGATCCCAGTTGCCCCCTTAAACTCTGGGATAGAAAGGTAAACTGCAGGGGCTGGGATTGTGGCTCAGCGGTAGAGCGCTCTCCTAGCACATGGGTGACCCGGGTTCGATCCTCAGCACCACGTACAAATAAAACGCATTGTGTACAACTAAAAGCAAATAAATAAAAATATTTAAAAGAAAAAAGAAAGGTAAGCTGCAGGGTGGACTTTAACACAAAAGCAGAGGGGCAGGACTTAGAATACAATGGAAGCCTTATTACTTTGGACTAAGGAAAAAAAAAAATCAAAGCTAACCATATTGACTGACTCATGAAAGTTTCTAACCATGACAGGGCCAGGGTCTTCATCCCTCCTCCAGAGTGCAGTCCCCCCAAGGAGGCTTGAAGCTAACAGAGCAGAAATAAGAGACAAGTTGTCAGGAGAGCAAACACTGACTAGAGGCCAAGAAACATTCAGTGGGTGATGGGGGTCCCTAAAGACCAGAACAAGAGGAGACAACTTTCCAGGTTTAGTCTTCTTTATGCTTAGAAACCAAACTCCCTGATACCTGACATGCACTTAGTGAAGGATCCCTATTATCTAATCTTTTTTTTAAAAAAAAAAATTATTTATTTTAGTTGTACACAATGCCTTTGTTTATTTTTACATGGTGCTGAGGATCGAACCCGGGCCGCGCACATGCCAGGCGAGTGCTCTACCACTGAGCCACAATCCCAGCCCCCTATTATCTAATCTTTTGAGCACTTACAATATGGAGGAACTTAAAACATACAGGCATCAGGAAGAAGATTAACAGTCGGGAGACCATGCAGAATCTTGAAGGGGCTTCTATGTCTCCAGAGAAAAATGAAAACATGTTCACAGTAGATTAAGGTTCACAGCTGTGACCCAGAAAACCATCGCTGTAACCCTCTTACCTGCATCTGCCTTCTCCATGGAATAGTCAAAAAAGAGATCAACCAAGAAAAGCTTTTCTCCCAGAAATACCCAGAGAAAGAAACAGGATCCATCACCTGCCTCAACCTCTGTCACCAGGCACTTGGGGAGTAAAACTTCTAAGAGTCTAAAATCCTAGTTCTAGGATGCTAGCTGTAATACCAAACAGTTGTAAATAATCTCTAGCTCTCCTACAGGTGAGCAAATACCACCGACTTTTCTTCTCCACCTTTGTTTAGACTATTGATTGTAGTTCCCTCATGAGATATGTGAACATGCCCCTTAGAGCTGATGTCTCAGTGTTACAACTGAAATAAGTTATTTCACGGAGAAAGAAACGAGGCCAAGGAGAGATACTAAGGTGCAATCTACAAAGAGATATGCTATGAAGACCCTGGCACTACAGCTATAAGGAAGATGCAGGTCTGATCAGAAGAAAAGGAGAGCCAGACAAGGCCACCAAACAGAATATTCTCCCAGGAGAAACTTACTAGAAGAGACTGATTCCACATTTTACTGTTTCTAAGAATGAGAACAGACAATTTAATAACATAGAGGAAGATTATGTTTATAAATGAACATGAATCTTTCCCAAGCATTTTAAAGTAGGAAAAAAAAATCTAAAAGGTACTCAGTTCCTGGGCCTAAACTTCCCAAACTGTTAAGTTAGAAACCATCCTAGACAAGGAAAACAAGCCACTGTTAAAGCCAGACAGCCTGAAAGCATACGGCATTTAAAATCATGGGCTTCTCACCCTATTATTAGTCCAGCAAAGGTTCGTGGCTTTGAAGAAAGAGGAAAGCAAATAAGAAGAAACTGGGTAACTATTATGGACATTGGTACTTTCATTTAACATCAGAACACAGTACAGAGTAAACACGCGGGTGCTTGAGCCCAGGCCAAACTGTATGGCAAAAGAAGAATAACTGCCAAAGTATCCTGACATATGGAATTGATTCTTAAGGAAGGAGATGACCTTGAAAAATTAAAGATGGAGGGTAGGGGTGGCAAAGACTGGCACACATGATACTGAGACTCAAGATCAATCTCCATTTAATCCCAGACAGGCCTCAAGGGACTAAGATTGCTGATCTGTGCCCCCTTCCTGACATATACAATGTCAAAATCAGCCAGTCACCTTCTGCAGATGGATTCAGATGACTATATTTACTCTACTGTGAGATAAACAGTGTGATTTTGCAGATTTTCTTTGTCCACTGATGATAATAAAATATCACAGAGAAGACGAGAAAGGAGAGCAAAGCAAAACAGCCTATATGCTGAAGACAGCACCCAAACTGCTAATCTGACTCCTAAAATTCTGAGATTGTTAGAGAAGGAAATAACTAAATTTCCAGATAAAAATTTTCACACAATGGAAAAAGACATAACTTGGCTCCCAAATACAATTCGGTGAGGTCATCAGTCCCATAAATTACATGCTGAAATGCACCTAATTTCATAAATAAAAGGCAATTCTAGCTATCTATTGGCAATGTCTCCAGCCAGGATTGATGGTAGGGAAAGTAGAACACTTATTAGACACAATGAAGAAAAGAAAGTCAGCTTTCCATTGCAATTGGTTACTATTGCCCTAGAAGGAAGAATTTCTTTGCCTTTGGTTCTGGAGATTTTGACAATGTTTCACAAATTTTTTTTTTTTTTTTTTTTTTTTTGGTGGTACCGGGGATTGAACTCAAGGGCACTTGACCACTGGGCCACATCCCCAGCCCTTTTTTTGTATTTTATGAGAGACAGGGTCTCACTGAGTTGCTAAGTGCCTCGCCATTGCTGAGGCTGGCTTTGAACTCGCGATCCTCCTGCCTCAGCCTCCCAAAGTGCTGCGATTACAGGCGTGCGCCACCGTGCCCGGCTTCACAAAATTTTTAAGATATTAAAAAGATATATGTCAGTGTGGGTGCAGACACTGTTTATCTCTGTTCCAAACCCTTCAATGACTCCTCACTTTCCTCCAGTATAAGGAAAGCCCCTGTCCTTTTAGGGTCCTCCAAGGACCTTTACAATCTGCTCTTCCTCAGTCTCTTGACACTGTATCTGCGACCTCTTCTTCTACTGGAAGCCTTACTCCCTGCACTCAAGCTCTCAAACTACTCCATGAACACCAAGCACTGTCTCCCTCGTGGCCTTTGCAGTGGTGGTTCTTTCTGTTTGGAATGCTCTTCACCAGGGTTATCATTTAGATCTGGGATGTCCCCCAGAGGCTCATGTGTTAAAAGAATTGGTCCCCAGTTAGTGGTGCTACTGGTACGTGATAGAAACAGAAGGTCAGGTCTAGTTGGAGGAGGCAGGTCACCAGGGGTGTGCCTTGGAGGGTTATATCTTGTACCAACCCTTTTCTCTCTCTTTCTCTCTCTGCTTCCTGGCTGCCATTAGGTGAGCAGCTTTCTTTGACCACACCCTTCCGCCGCGACATTCTGCTTTGCTTTAGGGCAAAGCAATGGAGCCAGGCAACAATGGACTGAAACCTCTGAAACCATGATATAAAATAAACCTTTCCTTCTTTAAGTTATTTTTCTCAGGTATTCTGTCACAGCAAAGGAAAGCTAATCAACCTAGAGCTCTTCATAGCTTACTCCCTTACCTTCTTCAAGAAGCTGCTCAAAGGACATCAACAAGGATGCTCCTTTGCTCTCTCAGTCCCCATTAACTTGCTCTGTTGGTTGCTTGGTTTCAGTAGCACTTAGCAACTCTAGCATAATACATAATTTACCAATGTATTGTTTATTATTCCTGGTCATTGCCCTGTAACTTTTTTTAAAAAGATACCGGTCATTGCCCGGTATCTTTTTACTTTACCAGTATATCCTAATGTTCCCAGAAGAATGCCTGGCACATGCTTGGTCAGTATTTATTGAACGGATGAATGAAAACACTTAATATTCCCAATTCTCTACCAATTCTGAAAATATCAGAGAAAATCTCAGATTGGTGACAGCCTTCAATAATTCTTTACCACTTGTTAATTCTGTGTCTTTTTCTTTTGACAGTTTTTTTTTTTCCTGGTTGTGTACAAAGTATATTCACACCAATTGTGTCTTGATACATGTACTTTGGATAATGATGTCCATCTCATCTCATTCCACCATCATTTCTACTGAGACAGTTTCTTTCTTTTTTTTTTAAAGGCATAATTTATCCATTATAAAATTCACTCATTTGAAGTGTGGAATTAAATAATTTTTTTAAAAATTTAGGAAATCATAAAACCATTGCACTGATCTCCTTTCTTTACCGAAGAAAGAAGAGCTTAGGCTCAGAGCCTTCTCCAGACAAGGGTACTTACTAGAATATAATACCATCGCTCTCGCTCTTTTTTCATTTTCTTTGCTAATTTTTTGACTAGTCATGCTGGATTTCTACTTAAAGTAGAATATAAAATTTCCTTTTTAAAGAAGATAATTTTTGTAAAGAATGAGTTCGCTTAAAGAAAACTATTAGTTAACAATATACATAAGCCAAAGATAAAGCAAAAGTTGGAAGAATTAACAAGAATAGTAAATTTGTGAAAAATTAACAAATGTGACCAAGACCTGAGGGTCTCATAGACTGCTGAAATGCACCTAATTTCATAAATAAAAGGCAAAGCATGGTCACTTGCTCCTAGGACCAACCTCAGTCCTTGATGGGAAACTATTCTTCCTGGGTCTCTTGTATTTCTGCATGTGCTGTGAGCAAGGCACTGACTGTCCTGTGTTTCAGGTGCTCATGCAAGGATGCTTGTATAGTGAACAACCTTGGAAGAAAAAGATACTTTCTCCCTTGAGAACAGGGAGAAGGTCTGCTTACAAACTTGGAAAGTAAGATACTATCTCCATCTGGAGCTAACGACAAGCCTGCTTACTACCCACCAGAAGAAAGGCAAGTTCCCTTAGTTCAAGGTTTCTCTCTTATAATGTAGCTCCTCCCAGTAAACATTATCTGGCCCATGTTGCATCACCCTATGGAAATAAGAGGCTTAGAGAATGCTGTGGTCTGAATGCTACTGTTCCCCCCAAATTCTTATTTTGAAATCCTAACTCCCAAGGTGCTGATATTAAGAGATGGGCTTTGGGAAGGTGAAAACTCAGGAGGGCAGAGCCCTCAGAGTGGATCTAGTGCACCTACAAAAGATGGCCAAGGGGGCTTGTTTGCACCATATAAACACACAGTGAGATGGGACCATCGATGTACCAGGAAATATACCCTCATCAGACACCAAAAACTACCAGTACCTTGATCTTGGACTCCCTGTGTGGATAAATGCCTCTCGTTTAGAAGCTACCCAGTCTATCGGATTTTGCCCAAAGACCAAGAACTAGCACAAAAATGTTGATAGTCTTGCTACCGCCATTGTTGTAACAACCTGTCCTTCACCTCTGACTTCAGAGTCTGCTGTCTTACACCAATATGAAATTGTGGCAGGTCAACTTGTTAGCTTGCAGGGTGGGTAGAATCTCAGACCCTTCACAGTTCTTAAAAGTACTCTACTCACCTCATTGTGAATTTCTTCTCCTTGTTTCAAAATGGCGGGCTCAAAGGATTTCAAAGAGACATCACCATTGTCCATGTCCTCACGGATATTCTGCAGAGCCACCTGGGAGCGCTGTAAAATATAATCCAAGGTTCCCGTTGAGCACTGCCAAGACAAAACCAGCAAGGAAAATCATGAGAGAAATCCAAGTTTACCGTGCCACTCTTCTAGCACTGTTCGCATCTCTTTTCTGTGCATTCATCTGTCATCCCCAAGAGTTAACACAGTGACCTGCTCGCGTACCCAGTGCTGCCAGCATGGCCTCACCCAGGCCACTTGGCTTACAGGTTTTCTTTTATCATGTGGGTCTCCTACTTCTAAGCAAGCAGTAAGTATCCAGAGATTAAGGCCTCCTATATATATATATATATTATTTTTTTTTTTGTCTACATATACTATAACATCTAGAACTGAGTCCTAAATGTGGGAGAAAAGCAATAATTATTGAACAAATAACTACTTAATCAAGAAGTCAAGGACATTGATTTTATCTCAAGTGTCATGAATCTAACCATGGGAAAGAAAGGTAGCCAGACTGTAAAACTGATTCAAAAACATGAAATAGAATACTTATGGCAGGGAAAAAAATTGAACTTATAAATTCAAGGCAAAGAAATTTATTTCCCTTTTCTACAAAAGAACATATACTAGCAGTTGAGGTCCTTAGCAGAATAGATTCAAATAATGGAGAATATTCGGGTCATGCCCTTAAAGCACATGCAAAGGCAGAACTTAGTACTTGGGTATTAGCAAGGACACAGATAACTAGTTCATCCCTCTCTGAGTCTGAGGGAACAAAACAGAGGTCAAATGGACAAACTCCTTTGAATGATCATATGTCAGAAAAGAAGAGGATGCAGATGGAGTATGCTTCCATTTGTTTCAATAATGAAAGGATTTCCTACAATGATAAAAAGCAAGCTATATATATATGTGTTAGACACATGAGGGAAATGTATCCCTAAAATATTTTTATTTTTGTATTTATAATTTAAACTGAGCCCTTGGAAATAACCTTGAAGGCTAATCTTCTGGTATAAATATTCTCTGCACAGGTACTGCCATTTTATATAATATGACATCTGACAATCCTGGGAAAAACGAAGTTTCAGAGCCAACAAACAGAAACTTGACTAATATATATTTTAATATGATAACCCCAGAGTGCTGAGAGCACAAGGGCGGAAGCTCCATTTATTACAAGGAAAAAAACAAAGAATAGAGGTGAATTACCAATCACTTTTATCCCACAGCCCCCCTGCCACAACATATTTTTAAATGACTTTCTACAAAGTTATTCTACTTCCAACTTTACTTGCCCAAGTATATGGTGACCTACCTAAGAGGTTATTAATTGCATGGCCATTTATCATAGACAAAGATTGGAAAAGATCTAAATTTTCCATCAAAGGGGAACCAGTAAAGGCTGGGGTTGTGGCTCAGTGGTGAAGCACTTGCCTAGCACATGTGAGGCACTAGATTCGATCCTCAGGACCACATAAAATAAATAGATAAAATAAAGGTATTATGGCCATCTATAACTAAAAATAGTAAAAAATAAAAAGGGAGGGGGGACAAATTAAAGGAACTATGACATAACCTTATTTGCATCCAGAGAGAGAGAGAGAGAGAAGGAGGGAAGAATTTTTTTTTTTTCTTCCTGGGTGCAAAGAGTTTTATTTGGTATAAAGAACTTATGATCAGAGCTGGTGAGGCTATTGGGTTTCCATTCTTTTTTTTTTGTTGTTGTAGTTGTTGTTTTTGCCACATCTTCATTGAACTATAATTCCATATATAAAATTCAACTATTTAACGCATATAATTCAATATTCTAAAATATATTTACAGAGTTGTATGACCATCACTATAACTAACTTTGTTTTTTTCTCTTTCTACATCTACATATATTGAAGGAGCCTATAATCAAGGAGATGCTAAAGATTGCGGTTAGCTGAGAGCCATAAAAGATGTTCTAGTTTCCACCTGATAGTAATACATTATTCAAGGAATCTTTGTATGCCCGTGAACACTGCGTGCCACACCTGTAAGCTCGAGCTGTAAGCACGTGTCCTTGTTAAAGCTATATGTATATAACTGGGTGAGTTTGGTTAGTGTGTGTGGGAAGAAGAAGGTGGTGGTTGGAGTTAGAGCGTTTGGAGTGATTGCTGGAGCCGGAGAGAGAAGAAGAATAAAAGACCTTTTTTCATTTTCATCCTGCCTCCGAATTTTCCTGCGGCGTTCGTTGCTCCAAGCGGTTTCCGCTTCAGGCAGCAACAATATATTATAGTTGTACATAATGATGGATTTATTGCTATATATTTATAGATGCATACAATATAACAATAAAATTTGGCCAATATCACTTCCCCACTCCCATCCCCTGGACCCTTTCCTCCACAGATCTCCCTTTGAATGTTACAATTCATTTTATTACATCAAAATTAAACCCTATGCCATTAAGTAATCAATCTCTTCCATTTCCACCAAACTTTCCAGACCTAGGCAACCACCTGTCAATTTTCTATGTCTATATATATTCCTATTCAGGAATTTCATATAAGTAAAATCATGTAACATGTGATCTTTATGTCTGGCTTCTTATATTTAGCATGTTTCCATGGTTCATCCATGATGCTGTATCTATCAGTATTTAATTCCTTTGTATTGCTAAATAATATGCCACATTTTGTCTATCCATTCATTAAGTGCTCAAACTCAGCTGTGTCTACTTTTTGACTATTATGAATCAAGAGACTATGAACATTCATGGACAAGTTTTCATTTCTCTTGGGTCTATATCTAGGCACGGAATTGCTATGTCTTAGGGTTAACTTTGTATTTAACCTTCTGACAAAGTACCAGAATATTTCCCAAAATGGCTGTACCAATGAATTTTCCTTCCAGCAGTGCGTGAGGTTCCTCTTTTTTGTTATTATCCTTTTCACCCTAGCCATCCTAGTGGGAGTAAAGTGGTATCTCATTCAGGTTTTGATTTGCATTTCTCCAATGCATTTTTTACATGCTTGTTGTCCATTGGTATACCTTCTTTGGAACATGCCTATCCAGACTGTTCACCATTTTAAATAGCACTCTTCTTTCTAACTGAGTTCTAAGAGTTCTTTATATATTCTAAATGTAAGTTCCTTACAAGATACATAGTTTTCAAATATTTTCTTTTGTCTTTCCACTTTCTTGATGTACTTGGAAGCACAAAAATTTTAAACTTTCATGCAATTCAATTTTTCTATTTTTCCTGGGCTGTTTATGCTTTTGTCCTATGTAAAAGAACTTACCTACATCAAAATAAGAATTATATGCTAATAAATAATTATCATGAGGTTTTGAAACACAACAAAAAGCACAGAATGCTGGATAGGGTAGACTGCCGTGTGTGTGTGTGTGTGTGTGTGTGTGTGTGTGTGTGTGTGTTTTGTGTGTGTGATAGATATGTATATATACATACATATATATACATACAAAAAGGACAACAAAAATCTGATAACGGTTGCCTTTGGGAAGGGGAGCTAGTTGACTTGAAGAAAAAGAGGCTTTAACTGTATAGCATTGGAGAATATTTGAATTTTGACCCATTTGAGTAACTACCTACTCAAAAATTAATTATGCATAAAATTTAAATTTAAAAAGAGACATTCTGTGTTGAATCCCAAGCACATTCCGATTCAAATAGAAAAAAATAAAATTGAATAAAGGTCAAGAGCCAAAGGAAATAATCTACTCATATACAACCAAAAACCAGAATAGATTTCTTCTCGATTAGCAAAAATGAATTTCAGAATACTGTTTCTTTAGACACTCTACTTTCATGAAAACAGAAGAAAGAACAGTAGGGTAGAGAAAGCGAATTGAGAAGGGGAAGACAAGAAGAGGTACTGTGGACTGAAACTGATCAAATTATGTTATGTGCATGTATAAATATGCCACAATGAAATCTACTATCTTGCATGACTATTATATGCCAATAAAAATAATAGAAAGAAAAAAGGCAGTTTGGAAACATTTTTAAAAAGTTGACTAACTCTGAGGAATACATCAAATGAATAGCTATCTTTGTATAACATTTGATTTATGGATTCAGTTATTATGCATAGTTGTATTAAATACATTATTAATGGACTACATAAATAATAGATTAATTTAGGAAAAAAAGACAATCTGTTTTCTACATATTATGAATACACAGAAAACAGCAAATGATTTTGTTTGGCAATGATAAGACATAATGTTAATATGTAAGGAGAGGACATTTGTAGACTCAGTGAAGGTTATAAAATTGTATGGATTTTTTCCCTCTCTTCTATTGAGGGAAACAATAGTGCAACTTCAACATTGAGGGAAAAAAACTTTTCCTTCTTCTAATATTAGAAACAATAATTTAAATAAAATAAAAATGTTTAAATAAGATAAAAGCAACCCCACTACTTTAACCCATTTTTATTTGTTATTGTGGTTCTTTGTCCATAAACAGTTGAAATCAATATAGACATATCATTGTATATGTTGTTTTTCACTGTTTAACACAAGTATTCAAAATTCCCACTTCCAATGTTATTAATTAAGGTGAATTTCAACAATTTAATTAACTAAGGATCTGCCCATTTTCACTAGTACAGGTCATGCTGGATAAACCTCTTTATAGATACACTTCTCTTGAATTATTTCCTATGTTTGATTACCAAAAATAGTGTTATGAGATCAGATATGAATATTTTGTTTTGTTCCATGTTATTCATCTCTGGATCATTCCAATTTTATATGTGTTACTGAAGTGTGCACAAGACATGAAGATCCTTATGATGCCTAACACATATTCCTATATAGCTTTACAAAAAGTAAACCAATCAGAAAAGCTACCAGAATATGAACATACCCATTTCACTTGTAATTTTAGCAGCACCAGTTTTTACTTTTGATAGTGATGTTTAGTTAGAAATAAAAAATCACCTAAAACACTGCTTTTAAAAAATACTTTTATTTTAAGGTGGGTTTTAAAGCCTGTTTACAAAAGATCACCTATAATGGAGGCGAACACAATTTTCCCCCTCCCTTGGGATTAGGAATTAAACCCATTGGCATTCTACAACTGAGCTACATCCCCAGTACTTTTTTTATTTTTTGTTGTGAACAGGACCTCACTAATTTGCCTAGGCTGGCCTTCAATTTGTGATCCTCCTGCTTCAACCTCCCAAACTGCTGGGGTTATGGGTGAGCACCACTGTGCTCGGCCACACTTTTTCTTACAAGACTAAACAATAAACATTTAGACTGGTAGACCACAAAGTCTGTATTGTAGTTACTCAGCTCTGCCACTGTAGCTCCAAAGCAGCCATGAATAATATGTAAACAAATGAATGTGGCTGTGTTCCAGTAAAACTTTATTTATAAAAGTAGCCTACTGGCCCAAAGGCCATAGTCTTCTGATTGTTAATACAATACAGAAAGCAAGATATTCACATAATTCACATTATATGTGTATGATTAGTAAAATATCATGTAGCTTGAACTAAAACACAGAGAATATAAAAATCATAGATTTAGGGTTATGTTTTTCTCCCAAAAAAATCACTATACACATTCCCCTCCTTATTTTATTAGTACTCAAAATTTGTCTAAAAATTAGAAGATATAAACACATCCATGATTTATCTGAAAAAGCTAAGTCTCAGGACATTTTGAAAGTAACTAATGACAGTATAAAATTGGTCCACCTGAACAAATGCATCAAGGCTGGCTGGGGGCAGGGTACTTTTCAAACCAGAGGCCAAAGGGCTCTTAGTGGGAGCTTCTCTGTGCGTGTCTTTATTGCAGAGGGCGGAAGTGAAGAATTTCTTGTTCTCTCCTAAGATTTACTTCCACATTTCCATTTGTCTGCTAGACCTCTCCCCTTGGCAGATCCAACTCGGCCTGTTCAAAACTGGACCAATTACTGTCTTCCCCACATGTCTTAGACCCCCCTGTCCCTGGGTGTCATTGAAGTAGTTCATTCTTGCTTTCCTCTATTCTCTTCAGTCAGTCAGGTCAGTCTCACTCTAGGTCTCCTCCATGATTCATGGGAATTTCTCTTTTTTACTGTTGCCACTACCATAGTTCAGACCCTGACAGGTTTAAGTTAAGTTCCCATCATTTTTATCTTCATAAAGTTATTGCCAATACATCGATAAAAAGTAATCAATAGTCTGCAACTGCCAACCAACATAAACTTAAACACCTAATCTGATATCCAAGACCTTTCACAATCTGGTCCTGTGTAGGAGTCAGCCTTCCTTGCCACTCCCTTTGATACCCTGGGATCCACTCTAACTCTAACCACTCAATATTTCCCAAACACCCCCATCCCATCCTGATCCTAAGATTCTCATCTTGGTCCTGGTTTATCCCATTAGCTATCCTAAAATCTCCTAAATCCATTCATCCCTACATGTTCAATGCCTTCTGTCCAACTTTTTCACACTTGTCCCATGTGGTTCCCTGAAAAGTCAAGCCTTAAGGCCAAGCTCAGGTAACAAGCTTAGGTGGGAGGTCTACTTCTAATCCTTTTATGATTATTACCCCACCTCTCTGGATAGGGTAACTACTAAGGATTTTCCTCATCACTTAACTTTCCATTCTGAACAAGTCTGATCATCTGACCAGCAGCCATTGCCAAGGGATGGCAGAATTAAGCAATAAAGTCTGGGCTAAGAATACATCTGGGGGTTCAGAAATTCCTTGGCACCGCTGTTAGTTTCTCCTAAATTTACATTTGTTTGACCAAATAGTTAAGAGAAATGTAAATACTCAACCATTTAAACCCAGCCACTGCTATCACATGCACAAGCACATAAATTCACTCCATTTCCTCTGGCCCATCTCCTCCCCTTGACCTTGAAAGATACTACCAACTAAGAAAATCTTGAGCTAGCAACACCTGCCAATGGCATTTACCTTCTCCAAGAAACATAACCCCAAGAACCAAAACATACTTATCCCATGCTGTGAAAACACTTTAAGCCTGCATCCAATATATCCCAAAGCTAAAAAGGCAAGTAAACAGAGACTAAAAGTCAAGTTAGATGGAAACATTTTTCTATCAAATACTCTTCCAAGCTCTGTGATAAATTGCTCACTCAACCACTTCTGTCACATCCAATTAAATGTGAATCACATTTTTATTTACACTTACCTCTGCCACTCGGTGGGTGGAACTAAACCGAGGCTGTGAACCAGCCAAAACGCAGTGTTGGTGGGTGGCATTGAGATCATCTGCAGGAAAAATACCAAAAATTCTTTTTAAAACATGTTTACTAGTCAGTATACACTTTCTACTATTTAAGTGAATACAGAATAAATTGTGAATGCATTATTTAAGGAACAACAGTAACCAAGGAATTAATACTTACCCTTGTATTCTTTAAACTGTTCCTTATATATAGGACACATATATAATATATATACATATGATACATACATACATGTGTGATACATGTACATATATTTCATATATATATATATATATACATACATATATATATATTTTTCATATATCTAAAACAGGACACAAGAATAGAAAGGGATGCTATTAGCAATTCCAGGACAATCAGTGTAAAACAAGAGTCTCCTCCACAAACATGACAAATGGTCACCCTACTTACATGTGGTCTTAAGATGCTCATCCACTACAAAGGTTACTATTTATGGACAAAGCTTCTTTCTCTGTCACATGACAGATCTACTTCCAGCCATGTCTTTAGAATAAGCCAGAATAATTATTTTCTATTATTTGGAAGTGAACATATGAAATCTGCCTCTTTCTCTTTGTAATCAAAGTATCAATTTTGCCTAATAATTTTCCAGGCACATGACAGATCTACTTCCAGCCATGTCTTTAGAATAAGCCGGAACAATTATTTTCTATTATTTGGAAGTGAACATATGAAATCTGCCTCTTTCTCTTTGTAATCAAAGTATCAATTTTGCCTAATAATTTTCCAGGCAACCAACAAACTCAGCATGTTGCCCTGTTTGGTTCTCAGAATAGAATTCAAGCCTATGGATTCATGACTCAAGAATGGAGTAGGTGGTAAAATAATCAGCTGAAGAATACTCCTTAAAACCACAAGCAGTGGGAGAAAAATCAATGGCCAAGTTGTTGCATATTCTGGGAACTAATGCAATACATCAGGCAAAATCTGTAACATCTCTGCTTAGGGCATTACTTCCTCTATTAAAAAGAAGAGAGTTGAATACTATGTTCTCCAACAACATATGACCTCCTGTGTCATCAAAACAAGCCTCTTAGCAAGATAACAAGAAAGATGAGACTTAGTTTCTAAGAAGCAAAGGCCACCAGACCCCATATATGTCAGCAAAACCTATCCATATTACCTCTAAAATTGAAAGGAAAAGTAAAATGACAACCAAAGGACTTCCATTTACATATACTATGGAGTAACAGTGACAATGTTTACCCTCTGCCTTAAGCAACTAAAAAGAAAGAAAAAATATGAATCAAATGTTTCTGCCACTAGAAAACAGGGCAAGACATGATCCCAGGGAGAAGAGAAACAAAATAGGTCAGACCTACAATTGCCCTGACTTACTGCCTGGAAATAGTTTCAAAGCCAGAGTAGGGAATTTCAGGAAGTCAGTTGAAAGGTCAGAGATCAGAGTTTAAGAAGGCCAAAGCAGCAAAATTTGTTAAGGCAGAATAGTAGAATAGAAGAAGCTGGGGGTGGGAGATAGGGAGAAAGGGAGAGAGGGAAAAAGGGAGAGAAAATAGAGGAGAGAGAGAGAGAGAACACACAGAGACCTGCAGGAGGGTTTTCTACTCTCTGAAATGATCCAAATCATTCAAGTAATTCAATTATTCATTAGGAAAAATTCCAGCAGCATTTAAAAGAATTCAAATCAGGTGCCCAACAAATACAAGGTGCAATAGCTAGCAACCAGTGGTTGAAAGAGCAAGAGATGTGAAGAGGAAAACAGGAGGTTCTGGGAAATTAAATTGATTAAATTATGTTAAGTGCATGCTACAGGTATGTTATAAAGAATCTCACTATGACATATAATCATAATGCGCCAATAAAATTTTTAAATTTTTTTAAATTTATAAAACAAAATCTTAGCATTCTCAACCTTCTCAAAGATTGCTGGTTATCTTGAAACGGAAGGAGGGCAAATTTCTCAATCCCCACCTGAAACCTCTATTTGCCAAAATATATCTGGCACCCTGTTACTCACCAGAAAAAGTTTAAGTTTAGTGGACTGCAATCCACTAACAAAAAAGAAATAGAGATTTTCACTGACTCTAAGATGGCATCAATTGTAGGATAAGTTATTTTTCTTCACACTATATAAAAAAATTTTTTTACTACAAAAAAAAGGGAAAAGAGTAAAGAAGAAAAAAAAACACACACAAGCATGTAAGATATAAACATCTTTTTACATATGAATGTTATATACATATAATGAAGCTCTTAGAGATTAAATATATAGTATCTGAAATAAAAATACTGCTGAATAAGATTAAGAGAAATTTAGACACTGCAGAAGAAAAGATCAGTGAACTAGAACACACAAAACACCAACTATCCAAAATTAAGGAAAACAGAGAGACTACCAAAAACTAAAAGAACTTCAATGACCTGTAGAACAATATTAAGATTTGACATAAATTAACAATGTAACATGAGTCCCAAAGGAGAAAGACTAAAAAAAATTTTTTGAAGAAATGATATCCAAAAGAATTCCAAATTTGATGACAAGTGCAAGAGCTAAGAGGCACAGAAAACTTAAAGCAAAAAAGACCAAACTAGTGTATTACATAATCAAATTCTGATCAGTGATAAAGAGAAAATGTTAAACAAATGGTAGAAAAAGGTACATATTATATCTAGAGGGGCAAAGATTAGAATGACTACAGATTTACCATCTGTGGTCATAAAACTCAGGAGACAATCTGGTTTAAAATACATTTAAAATACTCAAAGAAAACAAATGTCAATCTAGAATTGTATCCCAAGTGAAAATATATGTCCAAAATAAAAGTGAAATAAAAACTTCAGAAAAAGCTGAAACACTTTATGTTCAGTACACCAGTATTTTTAAAAATAAATAAAATATGAAACTGTTTAAAAAATAAGGCAAAATAAAAATAATATCTGTATCTGTCCAAAAATAAAAAGTGTCATAAATAAAAAATAGCATCAAAAGATAAATTATTGTTTAAAACAAAATTACAACAATGTATTGAGGATTAAAACATAAATTAGAAGTAAAATACATGTAATAGCAGCAAGGAGAGAAGAAATAAAAGTCTACTGGATTGTTCTACTCGATTGTTACACTACTTGATTGTAACAATCTACTAGATTGTTATACTACAATATACTAACATTTGAAGGTACATTGTGGTAAGATGTATATTGTAAACCTAACAGTAGTAGTTCTCAAACAATTTTGTCACTACCACCTTCCCAGTAGTCCCCAAAGGACCTTTGGCAATGTATAGAGAAATATTTCTATAATAACAACTGAAAGAGAACAGGGCTGCTACTGGCATCTCGTGAGTAAAGGCCAAGAATCAAACCATGCTACAACTTATAGAACTGCCTGATAAGAATAGTTCTACATCTTATTAAACAAACAGCATTTATAGTTTAAAATCTTCCCCCAAAGAAAATTTTAGGCTAAAATGACTTCACTATTGAATTTTAACAAGCAGTTAAGAAAAAATAATACCAGATCTACCCCAATTCTTCAAAAAAAAAAAAAAAAAAAAACAGCAGCAGAGGGAATATCTCATAAACCACTTTATACAAGAATTATTATCCTGGTCACTCAAAATTAACCTAAATGTAAGAGGCCAAATCAAAAAACTTCTAGCAAAAAAACAAGAGAAAATCTTTTTGATTACTTACAACATTATTTTGTTTCTAAGGCAGTCTTTAAAAAAAAAAAAAAAAAAAAACAGAAACAAAAAAATAATGTTCCAATAGTAGAACACAGATCAGGAGGTGAGTAGCTGTCAGATGGAAGGCCAGGAGAGGGAAATGATTGCAAAGGGGCATGGGGAACTTTCTGGGCACATTAGGTATTTTCTATATTATGACTGATTTAGTTACATTAATCTGCACATTTTTAGAGACAAATCATATTGCAGAAAAAAGAATCATATTATATAATTTAAATTGGTAGACATCACTACATGTGAATCATCTACATCCAACTTCAGTAAAACAAATTTAAATATTACCAGGACTTCCCGGTTTCTGGTCTGACATAGAAGGAACTTAAAAGCCTTCACTCCAGCCTGACAAGTAAGAAAACAAACTGAAAAATCAAAGCTCTTCTAAGATCCATTACAGAAGTGAGATCATAAGGCAATCTGCTGCCCCATAATATGGCAAAAGACAGAGAGGCTGGAACATCACGACTTCACAGAGTACAAACCAACAAGCAGAAATATCTGTTGTAACCAGTACCAGAGTAAGGAAACCTAAACTATAGTCACTGAATTGCTGAGATTCAGTGAGGACAAACCGAGTGTTAAAAAATCTAGGGGACCCTGAGATAGGAGGCCCCCACATATTTGTGAGTTTTATCTCCAGAAGTTCTATTAAGTTCCCACAGTGAATCTGAGAAAAATCTCTTCTTGCTTACATACCAAGAGAGGAAATTAACCATGCTGAAATATACCAGAACATTCTGCTCTTCTTTGCAAGGCCTGCAGTCAAGAGAAACTATTTTACCAGAACCTAACTTATTAGGATTTATCAGATCCCAGTTGACCTGAGGGAGGAAAAATGCCTAATCCAGCCAACTCTAGTTTTCCATATGGGAGAATGGAAATACCCAACATCAGCTCCAACTAGCTTTCCACATGGAGGAAGAAAAATATATAACTTGAGCCTCCACTTGGAATCCTGTCCTAATCAAGAACGGTAAGAAAAATGAGAATTGCTTGTGAAACTTCACAGTATAGGGGTACAGAATCACTAAAAGACTGAGAAATAATCATAACAGCACATACCATTTCCCTTCCCCACATACCACACCATGACATTATTAAAGGCCTACTAACTACAATTCCATTTTATCCAGTATATCATGTCTGCCCATCAAGAAAAATTTATAAGGCATTCTAAAAGGCAAAAAGCACAGCTTGAATAAACTCAGCAAAAATAAGAACCAGAGTCAGCTATGACAGGAATGTTAGAATTATCAGAACATGAATTTTTAAAACTATGATTAATATGCTAAGGGATCTAAAGGACAAAGTAGACAACATGCAAGAACAGATGGATAATGTAAGCAAGGGGATGGAAATTCCAAGAATCAAAAAGAAATGCTAGAGATCAAAAACATTGTAACAGAAATGAAGAATGCCTTTGATGGGCTCATTAGCAAATAGGACATGGCAGAAAAAAGATCTCTGAGCTTGAGGATATGTTAATAGAAACTTCCAAAACTGAAAAATCAAAAAAACTGAAAGTTTTTTTAAAAAATGGAACAGAATATCCAAGAATAATGGGGAAATTTTTAAAATTGTAATGTATGTACAGTGGGAATACTGAAGGAAAATACACAAAGGAACAGAAAGGAATAGAAGAAAATAACAAGCAATAATGACTAGTACTTTCCATAAATTAATATTAGATGCCAAACCACAGATCCAGAAGCTCAGAAAACACCAAGCAAACACCAGTAATAGTAACATAATAATAATAACAACAACAACAACAACAATAATAATAATAATGTTGTACACCTAGGCATATCATATTCAAACTGAAGAAAATCAAAGATAAAATCTTGACAGAGCCAGAGGGGATAATATTTTATCCATAAAGGAACAAAGATAAATATTACATCTGACTTATCTTGAGAAACCATGCACAACACACAAGAAGAGCAGACAGTGAGCTGGGTGCAGCAACACACACCTGTAGCCCCAGCTACTAAGGAGACTGAGGCAGAAGAAATGCTTAGAGCACAGGAGTTGGAGACCAGCCTGAGCAACATAGCAAGACCCTGTCTCAAACAGAACAAAGACAAAAACAAAAAAAGCAGCATAAAGTGAAATCCTTAGTGGTTATTAAAAACAAAACAAAAAAAAGCAACCTAGAATTATGTATCCAAAAAATTATCCTTCAAAAGTGAAGAAGAAATAAAGACCCCAGACAATTACAAGTGGAGGGAACTGTTGCCAGTAAACTTACTTCCAAGAAATGTTAAAAGAAGTCTGTCAGAAGGAAAATGATATAGGTCAGAAATTGAGGTCTACATAAGGAAAGAGCATTAGACAAAAAAGATGTAAAAGTAAAATAAAAACTATCTTTTTATCATTAATTGCTCTAATGGATAACAATTTGTTCACAATAAAAAGAATATGTATTCAATTATATATGCACATATACATGCCTATGAATGTTTATATATAAGTGAAATAAATGATAGCAGTGATGCAAATGATCAGAGAGAGGAATTAGGAATACTTTGTTATTTTAATGTTTTGTATAATCTGATGTGGCATAGTGTTCTTTGAAAAAATTCTTGGATTAGTTGTAAACAAATATTGCAAACTGTAGGGCACTATTTTAAAAATATAAAAAAAATAAGTATTATTAATATATTAAGAAAGGAAAGGAAATAGAATTATATAAAATAGAATTCTCAAAACCACAAATGGCACGAAAAGTAGAATATAAAAAAGAAAATGAGGAACCAGGACAATGAATGGAAAACAGTAACAAATACAGCAGATAAACAACTGTCAGTAATCCTCAAACATCAATGGTCTAAACACAACTATAACCGATATGCATAGAGCACTTTCTCTGGATCAGGATCTGTGCTTTCTGAGGAAGCATCTATATGAAATACCATTACTCACTTGAATGAATGAGGTACTAGGTTTTGTAAGGTGAGGTTACCTGCCCAAGTATCACACTGGTAGTAAATGGCTTAGGCATGGTCCTAACTCTGCTAAAAGGCTTTAGAAGAAATATTAAACATTCTGGTTCCAGTCCTAGCTCCTTTCTAAATCCATGATTTAGACAATACACATGACCTTCTTGAACTTTAATGTCCTCACTGGCAAAATTACAAGCACAATAGTTCCTAATCTGTAGTCAACAAAACTTGGGGCAGAGAAGGAGCAAGAAATGGACTTGGACCCTCCTTTGCAAGTTATTCATATACCATTGTAGACTAAATACAAGGTATGTTTTGCTTATATGGGTGCTTCTATTTTAGAAATATGTGGAATTGCTTCTGGAATATTAAAATAAACTTTAATATTATTTTTGAATTCATAAAAAATTA
The DNA here is from genome assembly GCA_025594165.1 of Tamias sibiricus. Classification (NCBI taxonomy): domain Eukaryota; kingdom Metazoa; phylum Chordata; class Mammalia; order Rodentia; family Sciuridae; genus Tamias; species Tamias sibiricus. The sequence goes on from CM046672.1 coordinate 31,625,367, forward strand.
TCAAAATGGATCAAAAAGCAAGGTCTAACTATATGTTGTCTATAAGCAACCCAACTTAAGTATAAAAACACATATAGATTAAAAGTAAAGGGATGGAGAAAGAGACACCATTCTAACACTAATCAAAAGAAAGCTGAAGTGGCTATATTAATTTCAGAGAGAGCAGACATCAGAGCAAGCAAAATTATAATGAATAAAGAGGGACATTACATACTAATAAAGAGGTCAATTCTCTCAGAAAAACATAACCATCCTTAATGTGTATGCACCTAACAACAAAGCATCAAAATATGTAAAGCAAAATCTGTCACAGTGAAAGAAGAAATAGACAAATCAATTATTAACAGTTGAAGACTTAAACATTCCTGTCAGAAAAGGTCAAATGCAGCAGGCAGAAAATCATTAAGAACACAGCTGAACTCAACAATACCATCAATCAACTGGATATAACTGACATCTGTTTTAGTCAGCTTTTTCATTGATGTGACTAAAAGACCCAGCTGAAACAACTGTAGAGGAGGAAAAGTTTATTTGGGGATTCACGGTTTCAGAGGTCTCAGTCCATAGAAAGCTGGCTCCATTCCTTGGGGATCATGGTGAGGCAGAATATCATGGTAGAAAAGTGTTGTGGAGGGAAGCAGCTCACATGATGATCAGGAAGGAGAGAGCAGGCTCTACTTGCCAGACACAAATATATACCCCAAAGCCACGCCCCCAATGCCCCACCTCCTCCAGCCGCACTTCATCTGCCTTCAGTTACCATTCAATTAATCCCATCAGGTGGTTAATTCACTGATTGGGTTAAAGCTCTCATAACCCAATCATTTCTCCTCTAACCCTTCTTGCATTGTCTCACATGTGACCTTTAGAGGGACACTTCACATCCAAATTGTAACAACATCAATAGACAACTTCATCCAACAACAGCAGAATGAACATTCTATCAAGCTCACACAGAACAGTCATCAAGATACACCATGCACTAAGCCATGAAACACACATTGCCAAATTTAAAGCAATGAAAATCATGTAACATCCAACCTAATATCACAATGGAATTAATCTAAAACACAATAAAAGAAAAATCTTAAAATACATGGATATTGAACAATTCTAAATAATGTATGGATCAAAGAAGAAATCTCATGAAAATTATAAACTATTGTGAAATAAATGAAAATAAAAATGCACTATCAAAATTTGTTAGATACACTGCTTAGAGAAAATTTTATAGCATCAAATGTGTATATTAGAAAGAAGAAAGATCTAAACTCATTAATCTAAGCTTCTATCTGGGAAACTAGAAAAAGAAGAGCACATTAATCTGAAGTAAGCATGAGAAAAGACATAAAAATTAAGGCAGACCATTGAAATAAAAACCAGTAAATCAATATAGAGATAAATCAATGGAACTAAAAACTGGTTCACTCACCAGATCAATAAAAACAATAACCTTTTAGCTAGGCCAAGAAAAAAAAAATGAGCCAGTGAAAGAAATGACATGACTACAGATCCTATAGACATTAAAAGGATAATACACAAGTGCTACAACTACGTCTATGCACCAAAAGTTGATAATCTAGGTTAAATAGACCAATTCCTCAAAAAATGCAATATGCTAAATCTCACAGAAGAATAGACAATATACGGGCTGGGGATGTAGCTCAGTGGCAGAGCACTTGCTTCTTATGTGTGAGGCACTGGATTCAATCCTCAGCAACACCACATAAAAATAAATAAAGTAACAGTATTCTGTTAAAAAAAAAAGAATAGACAATATAGTCATACTCTATTAAAAACTGAATCAATAGTTAATAACCTTCCAAAACGGAAAGCAAAACAGAAGCCAGCCAGTGTTCATTGTTGAGTTCTACCGAACATTTAAAGATGGTATACAAATTATTTACAATCTCTGTCAGAAGATAAAGCACAGAATATATTGAAATTCATTCACTGAGACCAGCATAATCCTTATACCAAAACCAGACAACATTACAAGAAAATTGAAGTCCAACATCTCTCATAAACACAGACGAAAAATCAAAAAAAAAAAGAGAATTAATTTCAACAATGTATAAAAAGAATTATACACTATGATCAAGAGGAATTTTTCCTAAGTATGCAAAACTGGTTCAACACCTGGAAATCATTCAATGCAAGTCCATCAAATCTACACGCTAAAGAAGAAAAACCACATGATCACACCAATAGATAACAGAAAAATATGACAAAATGCAGAATCCACTCATGATTAAAAAAAAAAAAAAATCTCAGCAAACCAGGAATAAAGAAGAATTTCCTCAACATGATAATGAATGTCTAAAAAAAAAAAAAAAAAAAAAAAAGCCTACATATATAAAAGTAAGAAACTAAAGGCTGATTGGCGTAAGGGAAAGATCGCCCCTTTTTTGTACCTGGGATTGAACCCAGAGGGGTTTTACCACTGAGTCACATCCCCAGTCCTTTTTATTTTTTATTTTGAGACAGGGTCTCTCTAAGTTGCTTAGGGCCTCACTAAGTTGCTAAGGCTGGCTTTGAACTTGCATTTATTCTTGCCTCAGCCTCCAGAACTACTGGGATTACAGCACTCCACTCCAGCTCACCACTTCTTTTCAACATCATACTGGAAGCTCAGCTAATGCAGTAAGAGAACACGAGGAAATAAAAGGTGTATGGAGAAAGAAGAAAGAAAGAAAACTGTCATTGTTCACAGGTGACATGATTCTGTATGTGGAAAATCTGAGAAGGAACAACACAACAACAACAAAATCTCCTGCAACTAATGAACAATTACAACAAAGCTATAAAATATAAGGTTATTATTTAAAAGTCACCTTCCAAGCTGGGGATATAGCTCAGTTGGTAAAGTGCTTGCCTCACATGCACAAGACCCTGGGTTCAATCCCCAGCACCACACACACACACACACACACACACACACACACACACACACACAAGTCACTTTCCTACATACCAGCGATGAACAAGTCAAGTCTGAATTTAAAACATGATGTCATTGTATTAGCATCCCCAAAAATCGAATATTTAGGTCTAAATCTGAAAATCTAAAATGTGCACAAGATCTGGGGCCACGGATTTAGCTCAGTGGCAGAGCACTTACCTTGCACCAGAAGGCCCTGGGTTCAATGCCAGCAGGGCAAAATAAAATAAGTATAGGATCTATATGAGGAAAACCATAAAATTCAGATGAAAGAATTAAAGAAGAACTGGATAGATATTTCATATTTATTATTATTACTATTTAAAGTATTTATTTATTTGCTTTAGTTGTACACAATGCAACACATTTATGTATACGTGGTGTTGAGGATCGAACCTGGGCTGCACACGTGCTAGGTGAGCGCTCTACCGCTGAGCCACAATCCCAGTCCTCATATTTATTATTTAAAAAATCAGCATTGTCAAGTAATCAGTTCCTCCCAGCTGATTCTATAAATTCAATTATTATCCCAATCAAACTCCCAGTAAGTTGATGATATTAACAAACCGATTCTAAGTTTTTCACGGAGAAGCAAAAGGCCCAGAATAGCCAGCACAATATTGAGGAAGAAGAGGAGAAAATTTAAGAACTAACATGACATGACTTGAAGCTTTGCTGAAACACTATGTAATTAAGACAGCGTGGTTTTGGTAAAAGAATAGACGAACATACAAATGTAACAGAACGGAGAGCCTCAAAATAGTCCCTTATACTACAATAACTGGTCTTTGACAAAGGAGCAAAGGCAATCCAATGCAGGAGAGACTGTTTCTTCATCCATACATGCACCCAAAAGGAATATAGACATAAGCTCCATACCTTCCATAATAGTAATAATAATAATAATAATAATAACTCAAACTAGATCATAAACTTACATGAAAAGTTTAAAATTCCTAAAGATCACACAGGAGAAAAAACTGGATGATCATGGATGATCTGGATGATCATGACCAAAGACATGACCTTTGAAAAAAATTGATTTTTGAACTTCTTTAAAATGAAAACTTTCTGCTCTGCAAAAGACACTGCCAATGGAACAAGACAACCCACAGACTGGGAAAAAGAATTTGCAAGACCTAATTCAGTGAAGGCCTATTATCCAAAATATTTGAGAACCCTTAGGGCTCAACAATCAGAAGACTAACAACAATTAAGAAATGGACAAAAGACCTAAATAAACACCTCACCAAAGAAGATATACACAGATGAAAAATAAGCATTGAAAAAAGATTTTCAATATCATGTATCATTAGGGAACTGAAAACTAAAACAATAATGAGATGCCACTACATACTACTAGAATGCCCCAAAGTTGCAAAACACTGACAGGACCAAATGCTGGACAAGAATTCTCACTCATTACTGGTGGGAAAACAAAATGGTACAGTCACTCTTGAAGACAGTTTGGCAGTCTCTTATAAAACTAAGCATACTCTCACCATATGATCCACCAATTGTGCTCCTTGGTATTTACCCAAAGGAGCTAAAAACATATGTCCATGGAAAAACCTGCACACAAATGTTCATAGCAGCTTTATCCATAGTTGCTAAAACTTAGATGCAAGCAAGATGTCCTTCAGTTGGTAAATAAATAAACTGTTAAAAGAAGCCACTAAAAAGGCTGCATTACATTATTTCAAATATATGACATTCTGGAAAAGACAAAAACTATAGAGACAATAAAAGGTTCAAGGGTTGCCAAGAGATTGGGGGAGAAATGAATGAATGGGCAGAGCACAGAGTATTCTTAGGGCAGTAAAACGATTTTGTAGGATACTATAATGATAAATACATGTCATTATACCTTTTTCAGAACCCTTAGAATATACAATATCAACAGTAAAACATAATCTAAACTACAGACTGAATGATAGTGACATGTCGATGTAGCCTCATCAGTTGCAATCAGTGCGTCACTCTGGTGTGGGATGCTGCTAGCTGGGAGACTGTGCTCTGCATGGGGCAGGGGTTCAGGGAACTGTTCTTTTTGCTCAGTTTTGTGGTAAACCTTAAACTACTATTAAAAAGAAAACCACTATTTTAAAACACATATCAACTGAAAAGTGGAAAAAATTTTAAGACTGTTGAGTTCACCATCTTGAGACCAATAATATATAGTTACTTAAGTGTATAAAGTTATTCTCCCATGGTATTCTAACAGTATTTTTAAAAAAAAAAAAAAAAGAACTTTTCACTTGCTAATTTAAAAATAGGGCAAGTGAGGAAAAAGATACTGGCCAAGTTATATTGTTATATCATGTGCCAGTATGAATATGTAACATTGAATCCCACCATTATGTATAATTACAATGCACCAATAAAAAAAAACATGGAAAAAAATAAAAATAGGGTGAACAATCACTAAGCACCACGCAATTTTGTAGGCACAATGAACAAAACTAAGTACCTGTTCTCATGGAGGTAAGATTATGAAGGGGAAGATATAAAACAAACAAATTCAAATGTAGAATGCTATGGAGAAAATGAAGCATGATAATTTAACAAGAATTAGTACGGGTACTTGGAAGTAGGGCACTACTTAAAACACTCACTGGTGACATTTAAGCTGACATCTGAATAATGAGAAGCCAGCAATGCCAATATCTCAAGGGAGAATATTCTAGTTGGGGCAAACAGCTAAGGCCCTGGCCCTGAAGGGGAGATCTGCTTGTTGTACCTGAGGAAGAAGAAAGGCTGAGTGACTGCACACTGGGAGCAAGCACAGTCACAGAAGAACAAGAGGAATTTGGACAGATTATGGAGGTCCCTGTCAGTCACAGTAAGGATTTGGGGGTTTATTCTAGACACTCTGGGAAGCTCTCAGAAAATTTTAAGCAGGGAAATAATGTGACCTAACTGAATAGTCTCTTCTGGCAGCTTTACAGGAAAGAGAGATGCTATGGTGTGGATATGGTTTTAGTGTCCTCCAAGGATTCTTGTGTTGAAATTTAATCTGCATTGTGAAGCAGTAGGAGGCAGAAACCTAATCCCAGTAGGCTGCTTGGGGGGTTGGAGGTTGAGGAAAGTGATTAGGATTAGACAAGGTCATTAACACAGACTCCCAGGATTGAATCCTAGTAACTTTATAAGAAGAGAGAGAGACCAGACACACACATGTACACATACATGCTACCTGTCTCAAGCACCATCTAAGGACTCTGCAAAAAAAGATCATCACCAGATGCAACCCCTTCACCTTGCACCTCCAGAACCATGAGCAGAAACAAACCTCTTTGCTTTATAAAGTTAGCCTACCTCAGGTATTTCATTATAGTAACAAAAAGCTGAGTAACACTAGAGAAGACTAAAGACAAACAAGAGTTGAGCCTGGAAAATTAGTCAATAGGTCTTGCAGAAGTTGATAGTGACTTGGACTAGAATAAGAGGGGGGATGATGTGCAGTGATCATATTTGGAATGTTTTAGGGAATGTTAACACACTGAATAAGTGGGAGAAAGAATGTTACCAAGACCAATTTCTTTTTTTTTTTTTTTTTTTTTTTTTTTTTTTGGTACCAGGGATTGAACCCAGGGACACTGAACCACATCCTCAGCCCTTTTTATATTTCATTTTAAGACAGGGTCTCACTAAGTTGCTTAGGGCCTCACTAAATTGCTAAGGCTGGCTTTGAACTTATAATCCTCCTCTTCAACCTCCTGAGCCATTGGGATTACAGGCATGAGCCACCATGCCCAGCTCAAGAGCAATTCTTGGAATTTTCATAGGAAAAACGTGTTTGAAGGTGAACAAAGGACAGTGTATAAAAAAAAAAAATACTCCAAAATGCAATATAAGGTAAGGATGAAAATAGTAGTGATATATTTGGAGCACAAGAAGAAGGCTGAATGATCACTCTTCCACTTTGGCCCCTGTGAGGACTGTGGCTAAAGGAACTCCTGAACATTTCTGATTGATCCTATTTTATCTAAAGGGGGTTTCAGAATCAAACCCCCAAAAATGTGGACTTACAGGGGACTTACCCAGGGCAGGTTCCCAGAATTGGAACAATTTCTAGGAAACACATAAATGCCAGTCTCATCTATTCAAATTAAGGCCTATTACGTGCATGCTATTAATATCAGGATCCACAGACATCATTATGGGGAAAAAATCATCTTAACGAACATATTTGTTAAGTGCTTTTGTTCTACTGAGTGACAATTAATATAATATGATGAAGGCCAACTGGCAAACACCACTTTAGCAGCAACACTTTGGGGCTGGCACCTTTCTTTAATCCTTGGCAACTCTCTAATCAAACAACTCTTTTGAAATTGTTTCCAATTCTCTCTAATCCTTTATGACTTTTAGGAAAAACCCTGTAATTTTCATTTAAGAGCTTCTAATTTATCTAAAACTCTAAGTCGATGAAAGTGGCTCAAGCTCTGTGGATTATATATCTCAAAGGATATACTAAAGACATTCTGCTTTCAAAGACCATTCCTAACAATTTTAAGAAAGAAAACATTAAAGAATGTACATTTGCCTGAGTTATCTCAGAATATAACTAAAAACTGACCGGCTGTATCTACAACTGGAATCAGAGTTTGCAGATTACTCAAGAAAACATCAATAAAAAGGAGGCTGTCATTCTTTGCTGGCTAAATGCTGCATGCCCCGGCAGTGGGTAAAGAGCACTCTGGACAGTCACTGTAGCATGAAATCTCATCTCATATAGAAAAAACCACAGAGACAAAAGCATAATTCACACTGGAGCTCATGCCTGAGCCTTTTCTGGTTTTAACACTGAAAACCGCATATCCTGAGGTCTTCTGCCCTGCAGAAAAACCAGGATAGGTGGTCACCCTAAACTGGCCCCCAGGCTGACTTCCTTGGTTTTGTTGTCCCATGTGTCACCAGGGCTCTTTCATCCAAATTTCTTAAAGTAACAATCAGGAGCTTTGCTAAAGGCACTCTGGAGGTAAATAAGTCCAATAGTGAAATCCAATCTTCCCAGCTTCACGCGACCACTGAAGCCTTTCATTCTTACTCACCTGTCCATTCTCATCTCTCAATCTTAATATTTATGACCTATTTTTCCTAGATATGGGGACATCCATGAGTGAGATCATTTTCAGAATTTAATAGCCAAAGAAAGCAGGAGGGGTAGCCTTTGGCAAAATGTCAGTCTAGACACAGGCTGCTAACTGCCCTATTCCCAGAGCCCCCAAAACACACACAATGGAAGACAAAAAGAGATCAAAACCTCCAGCAGCACAAAAAATCAGGGAAAGGTGCTCAATATGCCAGAAGGGCAGAGAACTGTGCTAGAAAGAGTATCGGTGGAATCTGATGGAAGAAGGCCAAAGACTAACACATGGCCTTGTTTAAAAGAGCAATAAGCCTAGTAAATATACAATCAGATCCTAAGAGAGGTGTTCACCCTCTAACTCAAAAGTGCAAAGCAAGAGGGCAAGGGTAGCTATAGGGAATTCGAAGGGAACCCTGCCCTCCAGTAGGGCAGCATTGTAGCCCACACCCCACAGTGCTCACAGAACCCAGGAGGTGCTGCTATTATAAGCCATCACTCCGAGAAGGGACCAGGCATGGCTAAGGCAAGGAACTGGAGCCAGCAGTTCTGCTGGGGTGGCCCAAAGCCCATCCTGGTTTGCTCATACTGCAAGCATCCACACCAAATAAAGACATAGACAAGTTATTAAGCACAGTCCAATTTATCAAATCTCTCCTCTGGCTGTGTAAGAATACATTTTCTTCCTTCCTCCTTCAAGGGAAGGATTTTGTCAGGAATCTATACTAATCTCTCACAGAACCAATCTCCACCATTTGCCTATAAGCCAGTACTAGTCATCTTTGTGTGAGGATAAACAGACAAGAACTCACCAGACAAAAACACTACAGTTCAAAGGAATGGAACCACTTGGACTGGAACTGTCTTTTCCAAAAAATGCTCATTAGAAATGACAGGAAACATTTTTTTAAATTCTCAAATTTTTAAGAAGATGCTTAACTCAAAAGGACATTGCATTTTTTTTTTTTTTAAAAGGACACAAAACAGACATGAAATGGAAGAGTATGAGATCAGGACAGAATAATACTTAGAGTTGGTTTCTTTGAATTGAATGGTTTCATTTAAAACAATAATAGGTAAAGTAAATGGTAAAAGGCATGCTGCTGAAAAATCAATTACTGAACTACATGTGTGAGCTGAAGAAATTATTCTAAAACTTAGAAGGAAAATCAAACATTAGTTACAGGAATAGGACATGATAGAAAATTCCAGAGGCCAAAATACATAAAACAGGAATCTTCAAAAGAAAGCAGAATACAGCCAGGCACAGTAGCGTACACCTGTAATCCCCACAGCTTGGGAGGCTGAGGCAGGAGGATTGCAAGTTCAAAGCCAGTGTCAGAAACTAAGCAAGGTGCTAAGCAACCTAGCAAGACCTGCCTCAAAATAAAATTTTTTTAAAAAGCCTGGGGATGGGGGATGGGGGATGGACATGTCACTCAGTGGTTAAATGCCCCTGGGCTCAATCTCTGGTACAAAAAAAAAAAAAGGAAAAATAGAAGAAAAGAAGGAAGGAAGGAAGAAGGGAGGGAGGGAGGAGGGAGAGAGAAGGCGGGAGAGAGGGAGGGAAAGAAAAGGAAAGGAAGGAAGGTAGGAAGGAAGGAAGGATACAAAGATGTAAGAAGTAAGAGAGAACTTTCTAAAGTTGTGAAAGGGTCTAACTGTGCTCTACAAAACGGTTGACCAAATATATAAACATATTCTGCTAAAAAATTAAATAGCAAATACTGCAAATGTCCCAAGAGAAACACAGTTTCACCAAAAGAGAAACAAAAGGAGGATAGCCTCAGACATCTCCCTACTGTAAAACACCAAAGGCCCTGGGAACAGTATCTACAGTTGTAAGTGAAAGTGTTGTGCCCAGCTATCCTAGAACCATGTAATGACACAAGAACATGAGAAAGTATAGGAAGTCACTCTCGGTGCAGGGAGTCAGAGAACATACCAACACCATTCCCCACCATTAGGCTTAATGGAAATTGTCAGAAACCATCTTTAGCTGACCATGAGAGCAATCAAAATAAATAAAATCAGAGTATAAAAAGGGCAGCAGTAAGCATAAAAGAACTTAAATAATTTCAAATATTATTCACCATTAAACCATTTTAAATCAAATGGTTACTTAATTTAACACGTTTTAAAAACAATACTTAAATATAAAGGAGGTTCACCTAAAATATATATTAAAAATTTAAGTAAGAAATTCATAATAGTATTTAGAAAAATACCTGGAAAGTAGGCAGAAGGGTGGCATAAAGTACATGTTAAGAAAAATAAAATGGAAACAGAAAAATGGGCTAAAGATGATCAATGAATAATAGAAAGAATACAAGTGATCTACAAAAGTGAAAAGGGTTTAATCCTATGAATACATGAATAAATAAAATTTAAAACAGCAGTATATTATTTTTACTCATCAAGTTAGCAAAATATTTTAAAATTGTAAAGCCCAGCATTGTCAAGAACACAGTAAAATAGGCTGATAGAAGGAACTGCTGATCAATCATATTTCATCTACTACAGGTGGGAATGGAAACTAAAAACAATTTTTCTGAATAACAGTCTGACAAAAGAAGATGTAAAGTTTTTAAAAGACCACACTCCCGTTCCTCATCACAGCATTCCACTTCTAATTTCTCCTACAGAAATAATACATACAGGCAAGGTTGTCCACTATAGCCATCTAAATGATGGTGTTCAAACAATTGGCAATGAATTGAATAACAAAATGTAGAGGATTAATTTTTTTAATTTAAAAAATTCTTTGAGATTTACAATGTACAAATGATAAAAAAAATTGTATATTTATGACATACCATGTGATGTTTTAAATACGTATACACTGTGAGATTCCTACAATCAAACTAATTAACGTATCCATTATCTCATAGTCACCTTTTGTGTGTCTGGTGTGAATATTTAAGAACTACAATCTTGGGCTAGGGTTGTGGCTCAGCAATAGAGCACTTGCCTAGCATGTGCACAGCCCGGGTTCGAACCTCAGCGCCACATGAAAGAAAAATGAAGGCATTATGTACAACTAAATAAATAAATTGTGTGTGTGTGTGTGTGATACCGGGGATTGAATTCAGGGGCACTCGACCACTGGGTCACATCCCCAGCCCTTTTTTTGTGTTTTATTTAGAGACAGGGTCTCACTGAGTTGCTAAGTGCCTCGCCGTTGCTGAGGCTGGCCTTGAACTCGCGATCCTCCTGCCTCAGCCTCCCAAAGTGCTGGGATTACAGGCGTGCGCCACTGCGCCCAGCAAATTAATTAATTTAAAAAAAATAAAGAACTACAATCTAGCTTGGCATGGTGGCACATACCCATAATCCCAGCAATTCAGAAGGCTGAGGCAGAAGCATCATAAATAAGTTCAAGGCCAGTCTCAGCAACTTGGCAAGAACCTCAGCAATGTGGGGAGACACTATCTCAAAATAAAAAATAAAAGGGACTGCGGATGTACCTTAGTGGTAATGTGTCCTTAAATTCAATCCCCAGTACCAAAAAGAGAAGGAAAAAAAACCTACTATCTTAACTAATTTCATATATGCAATACAGTATCATTAACAATAGACAACAGCCACCATGCTATACTTTAGGTTTCCAGAATGTATTCATTCTGCATAATTGAACTTTCTACCTTTTGACCAATATTTCCTTATTTCTCCCATCCTGAACTCCTGACACCTACCATTCTATCCTGTGCTTCCTTAAGTAATTTTTAAGATTCTACATATAAGTCAGATAATATGGTATCTATCTTTCTGTGCCTGGTTTGATTCACTTAGTATTTGTCCAGATTTCTCCAAGTTTGTCACAAATGATAAGCTTTCCTTCCTTTTTAAGGTTAATACTTCATTTATATGTATACACACACACACACACACACACACACACACACACCCCATATTTTGTCCATGCACCTATTGACACTTAGGCTCTCTATCTTGACTGTCGTGAAAAATGCTGCCTTAACCATGAAAATAAAGAAATCTCTTCAAGATACTGATTTCACTTTCTCTGGATACATACCCACAAGTGAAAGTGCTGGATCATATAGAAGTTTTTATCTTTCTGTGGAACCTCCATATCATTTTCTATATTGGCTGAACCAGTTTATACCCCTGCTAAGCGAGATCAAGAGTTCCCTTTTCTCCATATTCTCATCAATACTTGTTATCTATTGTCTTTTTTACAGCAATTATTCTAACTCTCTTCTTTTGAGAACTGTCTGTTCAGGCCCTTGGGCTATTCTTTAATATTTTTATTTTGCCATTGAGTTGTCCATGTATTTTGGATATGAACCCTTCATCAGGGGTATAGTTTATAAATGTGTTCACCCATTCCATAGATTGTCTCTTCACTTTATTGATGTTTTCTTTGTTGTGCATAAACTTGTTAGTTCAATGCAATCCCATTTGCCTAATCTTGCCTGTACCGTTTCCAAAAAAATTCACTGACCAGATCAATATCAAGATTTTTCCTTTTGTTGTCTTCTATTAGTTTCACACTGTCAGGTCTTATATATAAATCTTTAATCTATTTGGAGTTGATTTTTGTATGAAGTAATTTCATTTTCATTTATGAAATTTCAATTTCATTCTTCTACGTGTAAATATCTAGTTTTCTCAATACCATTTATTATAAAAGAAACTGTCCTCTCCCTTCTGTGTGTCCTCGGAACCTCTGTCACTCTGTCAAAAATCATTAGGCACTTAGTGTATTTACTCTGGGGTTCTCTGTTCCCTTGGCCTATACATACACCTGTTGCTAGATAATAACCATGCTGATTTGATTATGATAGTTATGTGGTATGTTTTGAGGCCTCTAGCTTTATTGCACTTGGTCAAGATTTCTTTGGCTACTTGGGGACTTTTGTGGTTCCACATGCATTTTAGTACCACTTTTTCTATTTCTGTGAAAAATATCATTGCAACTGTGGAAAGAATTTCACTAAATCATAAATCACTTGGGATAGGATGGGCATTTTGACAATATCAATTCTTCCAATCCATGAATATGGGATATTTTCCCATTTATTTCAGTCTTCTTCAATCTTGTTCATCAATGTTTTATAGTTTTAGTGTAAAGATCATTCACCTCATTGGTTAAATTTACTCCTAAGTAATTTCTTTTTGATACGATTATAAGTGGGATTATTTCCTTAATATATTTTAAAAAGTTTGTTGTTAGTGTGTAGACTGCAAGTATTTTTTTTTTTATGTTGACTTTCTATCCTGCAACATCAAGTTCTAACAAGTTCTTGATGGAATCTTTTTTTAAGAAAACAGCGGGGGTTTTTTTTTTAATTTATTTTTTAGTTGTAGTTGTACATAATACCTTTACTTTATTTATTTATTTATATGTGGTGCTGAGGATCAAGCCCAGGGCCACACACATGCTAGGCAAGCACTCGACTGCTTAGCCACAACCCCAGCCCTTGATGGAATCTTTTTAGAGTTGTCTGTATCTAACATAATCTGCCAATAGAGACAATTTTAGTACTATCTTTCTTTCTGATTTTAGTGCCTTATATTTCTTTATCTTGCTTAACTGCTCTATCTAGGACTTCTGTACTGTCAAATAAAAGTGGTAGAAGTGGGTATCTTTGTATTGTTTTTGATATTGAGTTTGGGAATTGTGTAGGTTTCTCATAAATTACCTCTATTACATTGACATATATTCCATCTAAATATAACTTGTTGAATTTTTATCATACAGGATGTTAAACTTTGTCAAATGCTTTTTCTGCCTCTCTTGCAATCATATGATTTTTGTCTTTTATTCTGTTAATGTGTTGTATAACAATTATGAATGTCCACATGTTGAACCACCTTACACCCAATGGGTAAGTCAAAATAAATTATAATTTATAATCCTTTTTAGTTCTACCAAATATAGTTTGTTAAGAATTTTTACATCTATGTTCATCATAATTACTAGGTCTAATAATCATTTTATAGTGTCCTTCTCTGGTAAGGTATGAGAGCAAAACTGACCTCATAATATGAGTTTGGAAATGTTCTTTTTTCTTCATGTTTTAGAAGAGTTTGAGAAGAACTGGTGATAATTTTTCTTTAAATATTTGTGGCAGGCCATTTTTAGAGGTTAGAAGAGCATAGACAGCGTGTCGGGGTGTAGTTAGAGCCAGAAAAAAAAGTTATCAAAATAAAGAGCTGTTTGTTTCCAAAAAAAAAAAAAAAAAAAAAAATTTGTGGCAAAGCCAGTGAAGCAATAAGTACATGGGCTTTTCTTTGGGAGGTTTTTGATTCAATATTGCTACTCATCATTTGCCTATTTAAATTTTTATTTCATCATTTTTCAGTTTTAGTAGATTGTGTGTGTCTTGGAATGTATCCACTTACTCTAGATCATCAAATTTATTGGCATAAAATTGTTCATTGTAGTCTCATAAGATCCTTTATGTCCCCGTGGTATAAGTGGTAACATTCTGCTTGCATTTATAATTTCTTCTTCTCCTTTTCTTGGTCTAACTGAAGTTTTGCTAAATTTATCTTTTTTTAAAAAATCACAATTGTATTCACATTTCCTATTGTTTTTCTCACTTCAATTATTTTTGCTCTGTTCTCTATAACTTGGCTTCCTTCTGCTAACTTTGCAATTAGCTTTTTCTACTTTTTCTAGTTCCTTCAGGTATTAAGTTACATTGTTTACTTGAAGTATCTTTCTCCTTTAATATAGCTATTTATTGTGAAAAACTTTAGAGAAATGCTTTTGCTGCATCCCAAAAGCTGTGGTATGTTGTGTTTTCATTTTCGTTTCTCTCAACACTATGATTTCCCTTTTCTTTTTTAACAAATTGGTTGTTTGGGAGTTGAGTTTTAAATTCACATATAATTGTGAATTTTACAATTTTCCTCCTGTTATTGATTTGTAGATTTCTAACAATGTGGGAGAAAAAATTTGAAAGATGCTAATGTGTTTTCAACCTTCTAATACTTGTTTTGTGGCCCAATTTATTATTCAATTTAGAGAATGTTCTGTATGCACTTGAAAAGAATGCATACTCTTCTGCTGTTGGGTGGAATGTTCTATATATATCTATTAGGTCCAGTTGGTCTACTGTGTTCTTCAAGTCTGCTATTGTCTCATTGATTTCTTGTCTGGGTGACCTCTACTATTGTTATAAGTTGGGTATTGAACTTGCCCACTCTTTATTATATTGCCATCTATTTCTCCCTTCACTTCCATTAATATTGGCTTTATGAATTTAGGTGTTCAAGTGTTGGGTGAATATACTTGTAAAATTGCTATATGCTCTTTTATTTTCGATATGGAATGCTTCACAAATTTGCATGTCATCGTTGCACAGGGGCCATGCTCATCTTCTCTGTATGGTTCCAGTTTTAGTATATAGTTTCCAGTTTTTAGTATATGTGCTGCCAACGAGAGCAATGTCATATGCTCTTGATAAACTGACCTCCTTATCACTATATGAGGACATTTTTTTAATATATTGTGACAGTGTCTAACTTAAAGTCTATCTTGTCCAATGTAAGTATAGCCACCTCTGCTCTTCTGGTTACCATTCACATGGGGCATCTTTTCCTATCCCCTCATTTTCAGTATATGTGTGTTCTTAGCTAACGTGAGTCTCCTTTAGCCAGAATATATAGTTGTCCACTCTTATTTGCAGTTTGCTTTCCATAGTTTCATTTACCTGCCATCAACCACAGTTCTACAACCACCCAACTATATCACCAAAGCTTGTTGATCCAGCATCACCTGAAGCCTATGATCTTCTTTCTAACGTATCATCAGAGGGTCATTAGTAAGTCAAAGCTATGACACAACGCCTACATCATTCACTTCATCCCTTCGTGTAGGCACTGTATCATCTCACAAAAACCACAAGGGCAATATAGTATATTTTGAGATGAGAAACAACATTCACAGAACTTTTGATAGTGTAATTATAATTATCCTATTTTATTAGTTAATACTGTTAATCTCTTACTAAGCCTAATTTATAAATTAAACTCTATCATAAATATGTATATATAGGGGGGAAAAACATTGTATATTCAGGGTGTAGTACTATTCATGGTTTCAGGCACTCACTGGGGATTTGAAACATATCCCCTGAGGATAAGAGGGAACTGATGTAGTTGGATTGTTTTTTAAAACCTTTTCAGCCACTCTATGACTTTTGGTTGTAGAATACAAATCCATTTACGTTTAACTATTAATAAGGACCTACTACAGACATTTTGTTCATTGTTTCCTGACAGTTTTATACTTCATTTATTCCTTTCTTCCTTTCCTGTTTTCTTCCTTTGCAACGTGATGATGTTCTGTAGTGGTAAGCTTTGCTTCCTTTGCCTTTACATCCACTATGCTTTCCCTTGTGATTACTATGAAGCCTACACAAAATATCTTATAGTAATAAAATTCTACTTTATTTAATAATGACTGGACTTTGCAAATAAAAACTGCACTTAAAACATTTCTCTTCACATTTTAATGTTATATTTTTAAAAATATTTATGTTTTAGTTAGAGTTGGACACAATGCCTTTATTTTATTTATTTATTTTTATGTGGTGCTAACGATGGAACCCAGAGCCTTGCACATGCTAGGCAAGTGCTCAATTGCTGAGCCACAACCCTAGCCCCACATTTTAATGTTATTGATGTCACAATTTACATTTTTGTATGTTGTGTATCCACTGACAAATTATTGTAACTATGGTTAAATACTTTGTCTTTGAACTATTCTATGAAAGTTTAAAGTATTTATGCACAACTAGAATACTTGGAGCATTTGCCATGAGTTTTATACTTTAGTTTTCATGTTATCAGTCTTTATCCCAATGGGAAAAGTTCCTTTAGCAATTCTTGTGGAGAGGTATAATGATGATGAACTTCTACAGCTTGTGTTTGTCTAGGAAAGTCTCCTTTATTTTTGAAGGAGAGTCTTGTCAGGTACAGTATTCTTAGTTGGTAGATTTTTTTTTTTCTTTCAGCACTTTGAACATATCATTTCACTCTCTTCTGGTCTATAAATATTCTGCTGAAAAATCTACTGACAATCTGATAGAAGTTCCCCTATGTATGACATTTTACTTCTATCTTCCTGCTTTCAAATTTTTCTCTTCATCCCTGACTTAAAAACCTAGATTATAATATATCTTTGTGTTATAGTTCATATCTGAAATGTTCCCCAAAAGTTTATGTGTCAAAGGCAATGCAACAATGCCCAGAGGTAGGGCTTTTAGAGAATGACTAGACAGTGAGGTCTCTAATCTCATCGTGGATTAATCAATCTGATGGATTAATGATTTTAATGAACTATAGGTGACAACTGCAGGCAGGCAGGGTATGGTTGGAGATAGTAGGTCACTAGGGATATGTCCTTGGAGACTATTTCTTGTCCCTGGCCCCTTCCCACCATCTGCTTCCTGGGTGCTATGAGATAAGAAGCTTCCCTGCTACACATACCCTTCTACCATGATGTTCTGCCTCACCTTGCACCCACAGCAAAGGAGTTAGCTGACCATGGACTGAAACCTCTGAGAGAGTAAGCCATAAATGAATCTTTCCTCCTATAAGTTGTTTATGTCAGATATTTTTTGTTCACAGCAATGAAAGCTAACTAATACACTTGGTAAGTACATCTTTTATCATTTTCAGAGATTGTTTGGCTTCTTGAACCTGAATATTCATTCCTCTCTTCAGATTTAAGAAGGGTCCTAATTTTTAAAAAAATCAATGTTTCTGCTCTTTTTTTCTCTCTACTCCTTCTGAAACTCCCATAATACATATATTAGTTCACTTGATGATCTCTCATAAGTCTCATGGGTTTCTTTCACTTTTTTTCTTTGTTCCTCTGACTAATTTCAGATAACTTATCTTAAAGCTCACTGATTCTTCTGCTTGGTCAAGTTGGCTGTGAAAGCTCTCTATGGAATTATTAAGTTCATTTTGTTCTTCATACTAGAATTTCTATTTATTTATTTTTTTAATGGTGTATATCTCTTTCTTGAAATTTCCAATTTGTTCCTATCTTGTTTTCCTATTTTATCTTAGCTATCTATCAGTGATTTCTTATAGCTCACAGTTATGGTTTGGATACAAAGGGTTCCCACAAAATCTCCTGTTAAAGCAGGAAATCCAGAGGTGAAATGATTAGATCATGAGAGTTGTGACCTAATCAGTCCATCCTAGTTTGAATGAACTGACTGGGTGGGAACTGTAAGTAGGTGGGGCATAGTTGGAGGAGGTAGGTGGGTCACTGGAGGTGTGCCTTGGGTGCAAATTCCCTATGTACCCCTACCCCCTCTTTCTCTGCTTCCTGCCCTTGCCATAAGCTGAGAAGATTTCCTCTGCTGGGCCCTTCCCCCATGATGTGCAGCCTCACCTTGGGCCCAGAGCAATGTAGTCAGCCTTCTATGGACTGAGATCGCCAAAACCATGACCCCCAAATAAACTTTTCCTCCTCTTGTTCTTGTCAGATATTTTGGTGACACCAATGTAAAAGCTAATTAAAATACTCACTGAACTTCAGGATGATAATTATAAATTCTTTGTCAAAGAGTTCATAGATTTGCATTTCTTTAGGGTCAATTATTGACATTTTACTTTGTCACTTTCGTAAAGTCATGTTTCCTTGATTATTTGTGATGCTTGTGGTCTTGTGTTGGTGTCTGCACATTTGCTAAAACAGAAATTTCCTCTAATTTTCACTCGTCAGACTATTTGGAGATTATGTGTGGGACATCTCACAGGCTCCACATGTATGCTTGTTGTTAGGAGTCCTTGGGTGGGCTAGCCTAGTGTTTTAGTCAGTGGACACATAGGCCTAGCTAGAGCTTCAGAGACAAGCCTGGAAACTGGGTCCACTAAGCCTATGTCCTTGGTTTGTGGGATCAGCCTAAAGCCTGGAACTATAGGATTGGGCTTGAAGCCTGGCTGCATATGTGCCATTCAGATACTAGAGGCAGTCCTACACAATGGGTCCACTGACCCAGGCCTGCTTTTTGTTTCCACCATAGACTATGGCTGCAAGAGCCAGCCTGGAACTAGGGCTAATCTAGTGCCTGGGGTCCACAGCCTAGATTCTGGGCTTTGAGGGTTGCTTGGTATCTGGGCCCCCCTGAGGCCAAGCTGACTCTGGGTCAGTAGAAGTAGGCCTGGTATTGGGGTGAGCGTGGAGCCTAGGTCTGTGGACACCTACCAAGACACTTGGTTAATAGGGGCCAGTGTGGTATCACAGTTCACTGGGACAGACCTGCTGTTCAGGTCAATAACAAAGTCAGGTATTCCTTTCATTTTCCTTTCCCCCTGCAGAGGCTATCCCTCTCATATCTAAACTATCTGGGAGAAGAAGGGGTAACACAGCAATTTGAGACTGTCTTTACTACCCTCCCTAATGTATCTGTTATTTCCATGCTCCACCCAGTGTTGTAATCTCATCCTTTAGTTCCTATGAATGTATTCTCATGTATGGACAATTGTTCAAAATGATTTTCTATAAAAGGATGGGCACTAGAAACCCTTACTCTGCCATCTTGCTTGAAGGTAGGGGATAACTTTTAAACTAGTTTTCTAAATTGATATTTTCAAGGAATATTGAATGATAAGGAAAATACTATAATATATAAAAGCATTGGGAGATAAACAGATACAAAACATTATGTATATTAATTTTCTAAAAAGAAACATACATAGTTGGCATGGTAGACTGTAAGCTCAAGGTCAGCCTCCACAACTGAGCAAAACCTGTGTCAGAATTAAAAAAAAGAAAGGGCTGGGGATGTAGCTTGGAAGGAGAAAGAACATCCCCGGTCAATTTCTAGTACCCCCCCCAAAAAAAAAAAAATAGTAAAGAAAAAGGAATATATGTTACCAAGTATAAAAAGAAATGCTAGAAGAAATTAGACCAATTAGGTTTAAATAATATTATCTGTTCTTTATATTTTCCTATAGTTTGAAAATTCTCTACAATGAACATGAACCATATTTAATTAATTCCATGGTATACATTTTTCTTCATTTTTAAAATCTCTGAAATTCATATATATATATCTCAAAACTGATGGCAAATTTGGCTAGATATTATTGCACATTTAGTAATGAAAAATAAAACAATAAATATTATGTTTTAAAGACACACATGAGGATGGGGTTGCGGCTCAGTGGTAGAGCACTTGCTAACCATGTGTGAGGTACTGGTTGGATTCTCAGCACCACATATAAATAAATAAATTAAAGGTTCATTGATAACTAAATAAATTCTTTTAAAAAAGATACAAATGGAAATGTACAATGAAGGTATTCTTAGAAAAGAGGTATTCACTAGTGGCTATGTACTGCCATTAGTGAAGGCAGTAAAACTTTGTTGATCTTGTAAAGGATAGGTACTATCCTTGTAAGATCTTGTAAATCTTCCCCAAAATATAATTTTCCCTGACTTAGTAAAAACTTTTTCATAAAAGCAAGTATGAGGCTGGAGGTATAGAGCACTTGCCAAGCATGCATGAGGCCTTGGGTTCAATCCGTTGCACCACACACACACACCAAAAAAAAAAAAAAAAAAAAAAAAAAAAAATGGGGGAGAATATGACCTCAAGGTACCCAGCTTCCTCTCTCTCTCTCCCCCTTTCTTTGAAAATTAACTTTTGTGGAATGCTAGGTTTGTTGCTGTGTTTTAAAAAGAAAAGATTCTTGAGGTTAATAATTCATTTTTGCTTTTTAAATATGCAAAAAATCTTTAATCCAACTTTGGTAAGGGATACCTCCACTGTTACTCTTCCAGACCTGAACTCTTCCCAAGAGACTGAAGAGCATAGATGAATGGGGAAAGGGAAAGATAAGAAGGGACAGAATTTGGGTTAATGGTTAAATGAATGAAGTAGTTTTCTTCTTTTCTCCTTTCATATAGGCAAAGCCAGGACTTATGCCTACTGCTCCAGTGAAATGTAGGGACCAGAATTTCCCAAAGTTAATGAATGAAATGGCAGGAACCACTTAGACTTAATTTCTTTTCCTTCATATACCTCCTCACCTTCCTCTTTATTTTTCATTAGCAATTATGGAGGATGGCTATGGTTTCTGGCTAATACAACAAAAACAAAAACGGAAAACAAACAAACCCCAAAATGAGTCCTTTAGTCTTTTTTCCACTGTATAACAGTGTGGCAAATAATACACAAAGGATATATAATCTAACTAAAAGCCCTAATAATTCTTTTCCACAGCTCAAGCTTTTAGCAGTTATGCTATATAGATAATCAAAGAGGCTATATTAGGACTGCTGGCCAATGGGAAAAATTCTGCCCACCCAACCCATGGATAAGATGCAGCCTTATCCTATTACAGTGTAAATCTGAATGAAATAGGAAAGAAAAAAAGATTTCACAATTCACAATAGCATATCCATCCTCAGCTACACAGAAACCAACATTTGTTGGAAAATTCTATGATGTCACATGGTTACTCAGAATAGATATAAGAAAGCAAAGCACAGGTCACTAAGAAATGGGCTGCCATGGAGGACTTTTAATTCTGTGGAGATCTACAAGTATTAGGTAAAGGCCATTTGTGTGGAGAAACTTCAACAGCTTTCCCAGCCAGGAACTTTCAAGGACAGAATCAATGTTCCCTTTTGTCTATATGGCTAAGACATATTGCCATGAAAATGAAAGAAAGCCAATTTTGGGTTCATTCACTCATTAGATGGATACCTGCTTATGAAGCACCTACCATAGTCAAAGTATTGTGTTAGTTGCTGGAGGGGATATAAAGCTAAAACAACCCTCTTTCTTAGGAATCTAACATATAATGATTACAGGTTTCAGAAAACTCCAAGAAAGAGAACCATAAATGGTCCAAGTAAAAATGGACTCAGCAAAGGAGCTCAGTGAGAAGAAATCCCAATATGATCACTGTGCTACATGGTGTTTGAAGAAGCCAGTATTTATCAAGACATTGAATAAGCCATGACAAAATATCTGGTGATCTAGAAATAGCACTATAGCATGCTGCTTCTATTGATAAGAATTTAAAAAGCAATTATAAATTCCAGGGGGAGAGGGAAAGCTATACCAGAAAGCCATTGTTCAAATTCAAAGCAAGGGAACATGTGGCATAACTCTGAGTCTTTAACTTGAACTGACACTTGCAACATTCCCCTTCAACTGACACGGGTTTGGTCACTTCAGTGAATTACATATTATATTTATGGATCCAGTCACTCTCTCTGGTCTGCAATAAATAACACATGCATTAGCATTACTAGGCAGCAACTTTCAAAGTTCAAAATCAACCTATAGAGAAAGTATGCTTGTCCAATGAAAATTATAGATCCATATGAAAAGTTATAAAACTCAACAACATCAAAGTAACAATATCCCTATCTTACATACTAAAACTCAAAGAGAGAGTATCTATAAATTGGTTCTCAAGATAAGCAACTAAGAAAGCACATTAGAAGTAAATGTTAACTAGTAAAAAAAAAAACTTAGGAAAAATGAGAGGTATTGTAATGGAGATAATTCCATTTTTCTTGACAGATAACAAGTTTAACCAACAGTTAAGTCATAAAGTACAAACACATGTTTAAAAGTGATGGAGGTAATCAAAGAACAAAATGCAAATACAGAAAATGTAACTATGAAATGGAACTTAGGGGTAGGTGGCAAGTTTTCTACTTTCCATTTTAGATCTTCCTCAATTCTTTGAATCTGATCTTCCAAGTACATCTATTATAAGACAATAATAATGTGAATGAAGTAGTGACATAAAAAATTTGCAGGGCATATTATTAAGTGAAATAAAAGTACCTTAATGATATATGCATTAAAGTCCCACTTATGTTTAAAAAAGAGCATCCACAGATACGTATATATATATATATATATATATATATATATATGTGTGTGTGTATATATATATATTAACAATGCTCAAAAAGTTTTGAATTCTGGAGCATTTAGAATTTATAGATGATGAATATTCAACTGGTAAAGTCTATGCAAATACTCCAATATCTGATAATCTCTGAAATCGGAAACCGTATGGTCCCAAGCATTTCAGATAAGGGATATCTAACCTGTACATTGTGTTAATGCTTACAAAAAGATCAGATGGGAGAGTGAGGTAAAAGAGAACTTCCACATGTTATTCTAAAAAGTTCCACATTGTATGAATGAGAATATATTGGTATTCTCTATTGTTTGATTTATTTCCTCCATTTTTAAGAACTTGGATTCAAACACAAACTTCACCAGGTATGTTACCTTGAACAAGGTATATACCTCTTTAAGCCTCATTTTCTATCTTTAAAAGAGTTTTATTGAGATCTAATTAATATACCATACAATTCACTCATTTAAAGTACATAATTCAACATATTTTAGTATGTTCACAATGTTGTGCAACCATAACCACAAACTAATTTTAGACTATTTTCATAATTGTAACAGGAACCCCCTACCTATTACTAGTCAATCACCATCTAAATTCATTTCTGGAAAACAATGGTGTCAGAATGAGAGGACCATTACCTGAAATCTTGTAAAAATACACCAGCTTCTAGCACAGAGCCTGGTCCTAACCAAGCACACATCACATTTATTTCAGGTAAATTTAAAAACATAAAAATGATATGAAGATGATAAGAAATGAGCTAAAAGCCTGGATATGAAGAAAGTATAAGAAAGAAGCAAATCCTTTCAAAGGCCCAGGAACACACTCAGAGTCCTATCCTCTGAGCATATTCCACAGGTCCAGGCCCTCTCTGGAGTTCTATGGAATACCAGAAAATCAGGGAGCAAGTTCCAAAACACAAGTTTGAAAACATCAGCATTTGAGCACATATTTTAGAGCACATATTTTCAGGGGGAGAGATATGTCCTCACCCCTGCAAAAAATTGAATAGCAAGAAGCAAATCTTGCAGTTACCGGGAAGATAAGAAGAACACCGCAAGTTCATATTGGACAAGCAGCTGAAACTATACTGTCATGTTTCTACTTTTCAAAGTGAAAATAAACATGACAGGTGCTCATTTGCTGTTCAAGCACTTTCCACTTAAATGGCAATTCCTCAAGCTTACTGACTGCAGCCTGAAGTTATAATTTATTACCATTTCTGTGTTATTCCCTTGCCTCGGCAGAAAGCAGAACATAGCACCTACATTTCAAGACCCAGGAGAGGTAATAAAGTATAATTATTTTGAATTTATGATTAAGCCATAAATTATATGCACTTTTTATTTCAGTTGGTCAGTCAGAGGTTTGGGGGAGGAAGGGAATGGGGGTCACAGGAAGGTGTAACAAAAGCCTTTTCCTTTGAATAAAATGTCTAAATCAGGGCAGGATTGAGGGACACCTGGAGGATTTACAAAGATACCACAGTCTCCAAGTTAAGTCCCAAGGGAGCCCTGGTTAAGAGACTTTTAACTCCTAGAAGCCTCTGTTCTTCCTCCCCACAGGGCTACAGACTCCAACTAGAGTGCCCATGTTGACTCAAAAAATAGAAGCACAGCACAGTTTCAGGTTATACCACATCAAACACTCACAGTGTTCTGGGTCTTGCTGCCTCTAAGCCATATGTATTTCATGGAAGGTGAAAACTAATCTATACAAAACTACTGACCAGACTGTCTAAGTAATCAGCCTTAACCAAAATAACTCTGGTTACCACAGAACTCTGATTCAACAATGTTAACTTTTCCTACCACCAAGAGGCAATTGGTGAGATTTCCCTTTCTTGTGGTCCCTTTATGTGGCTATGGAAACGTAACTATGGAACAGTCAGGTGCAAAGCTGACAAAACTCAGGGCATGAAGCAAGATAAGAACATGACATTCAGCACTCTTCTGTCACCTCCTAGCCTCATTGGTTCCCCAATACACCATGGCCCAGGTCCCAATCTTTGTCATGAGTCCTCTTGTTCAAATGTAGCTTGCAAAGCACGGTGCCATACATTTTTTTACTTGGATTCACAAAATAACTCTGAGAAGGAAATATCATGAAGTACCCATTTTACAGTGGAGGCAGAAACTCAGAGATGCTAATAATTCAGTATCAATACACACCACAGTGAATCTGGAACCTGGTCCCGACAGAAAATTCTATAGCCTTTTCATTATTCTACTCCAAAAAGTTGGGCAACTAAAGCAAAACCAAAACAGAAGTGCTCTGAATCGCTTTTTTTCTGTTTTCACAGTGGGTTTTTTCTTGGCAACTGAAGCTTTGAAATAGCTGTTTGTTATAGTAATAACAGGTAAATTTTAAAACATAAATGGAAGTGAAATTTAGCTGGGTTTAAATAAATAAAAATGAAGAGACTAGAGAGAACAGTGATGAGGAGTGACTTGTAAAAAAAAAAAAAAATATATATATATATATATATATATATATATATATATATATATATATATATATATATATATATATGTAAACTAAGGAGGACCAAAAGGGGTTTGCCCCAAATGTTTACCTACCACTCACCTTTGTCCCGGAACATCCCACCTTCACACCCAGCTCCTGGTTAATGAACTTAATTTGGTTGATGTCCCTTGAACTGTATAATCTGATCCACAAAAACAAACTCAGTTTGTCTCCAACCTACTTTTAAGTCCCTAACTCCCTGGTTACATGCAGTCTATGGAAAACATCTGTGGCAAAGTAAATCA
Source organism: Tamias sibiricus (assembly GCA_025594165.1). NCBI lineage: Eukaryota > Metazoa > Chordata > Mammalia > Rodentia > Sciuridae > Tamias > Tamias sibiricus. Next base: position 31,651,063 of record CM046672.1, read on the forward strand.
TCCAACCCTGAGAAAGACCAGAATGTGCTTTTTTTTTCTTTCTTTCTTTTTTTCTTTAAGTGTGTTTTGAAGTCCTGGTTGGAAAATTAGTGAAAATTGTAAATCTGTTTGCAAATCTGGTCATGTCTAACTCTGAGATTAGGGCAAAGATTCCAATTTAAAAGTAAAACCGTGACAACCCCAGTTAAGCGTGTCCTCAGGCACTGCCAGCAGGGCCTTCACTCACTTCCACGGGCAGTGGATTTATTACAGGCACCCGACACGTTCCCCATCAGACACCCCTAGAGTATTTACTTGAGACAGCAGGGTTCAGTCTGCACTTCCTCTGCAGACCAATATATTATTATAAATTGAGCTAAACTGTTTCCTTTTCATAAGTGCTATGAAGTTCAGATTTCAGATATCAGCACAGGGCTAAGGGACTCCTTGTTATTTGGATTTAACGAGAAAAGGCAGTGTTTGGACTACAGTTGCTTTTATTTTTGTTTCTTATTTTTTTGTAGCAGAACATGGAGGAAAATTAATTTTTGAAGTCAAACATGACGTCTTAATAAGAAAATACATTCTAAATGCAGACATTGGGGTACACTGTGCCTGCCACGGCTCAGGAGAAAACCAACTATTTCGCCTGTATCTGAAGGCAGGAGCTGAGAAAGCTGAAGTAGATTTTATATCTTGTACATCATCTCCTACAAACTAAAGCTAATTTCTCCTGTTTATCACCTAAAGATACCCAATATATAAAAACGTATATTCCTTAGAACATGCAAATCAAAAGAATGCAATTATTTAATATTTTCATTATTAATGCAGTTCTTAAACCCTAAGCAAAACATAACTTTAAGAAGAAATGGAAAGAAAGAAAACTACAGAACATCAACATCTTGTCTTCCCTTCCTAAAAAACCACTAGGTGAGGCAGAGGCATCATACTAAGGTGGGTAGAAGGGAGCCAGGGAGCAGGGGTCAGTCCTTGAGTGGGGTGAGAAGGGCATCCATGTGGTGGGAGGACGATGGCTTGATGTGAAGTGTCAGACCCCAAGTGGGACAAAATGACAAGTTCCAGCACTCGATTTCTTCTTTTGCAATAACAGCTAATAGTTGCTTCTGAACTCCCCAATGAGTGTGGCTGTTATTCATATTACTACTATAATTACAGATATGCACGTGTACCAAAAAAGACTGAAAGGAGCATACTAAATCACACATGAAATTTTTACATTCTTCTTTCATTTTATATAATTGTTTCCTTTCACTGCTTCTTTTTTAATCAGAGGGACACATGTAAGATGTTATTAAACATAAAAGCTAAACTTTTACAAAATACTTGTTTTTTTAATATTTACTTATTTGTTTTAGTTGTACACAATGCCTTTATTTTTATGTGGTGCTGAGGATCGAACCCGGCCACGCACGTGCTAAGCGAGCACTCTACCACTGAGCCACAACTACAGCCCAAAATTCTTGTTTTTATACGGAGAAACAATTAATAAAGCTATTTTAAAAGGAATCATTATAGTTCTCATCTCTTTTAAAGATGCAAATTACTAACATAAACTCCTGAACAAAGAGAAATAATATATTTACTTTAACACCCATATAGAGTCAAGCCAAATATCCAAATTTGTGGAGTACATAAAAAATAAAACAATAATCTATTTACATGCGGTGATGGAACAGAAACTTCAGAAGAGAAACTTAATTCCTGAGGACAGACAGGGGAGGAGGAGGAAAAGAAATAACCTTAGCATTAAAAATGTTCCAGACCGAGATTTCAGTGTATTGAGAATCAAGTCAAAATGTTCCTACAGATGGAGCCTGCAACCCATCCTGGTCCTTCTTCTGCTTCTTAATACTAATGGAGTGACTTTGGGCATATGACTCAAGAAAAGAACTATTTCTGCCACCTTCCTCAGAGGATGTCTGGAGACTGAGACTGCTTATAGAAATTCATCTGTAAACTACAACGCAACATGCAAATGGAAAAGCAGAATTAAAACCAGTGTTCAACCAAAGTAGGAATCACCACCTCATGAGAAGAATTTAAAAGGTAAAGGGATACAGCATTAAGTGCCATTAACTCACACTGTATGAAAGAATCTTTACATAATCACCTTCCAATCCTCCTATAGACATTAAGGAAAAAGTCCTAGACTGATACCAGTACATAATTAATACTTCTCTAACAGTTACTAAACTCCCTTTTTAACAAAGACAGAACAGGACTCAGACTCGAGATCTCCAACAAAGAAAAGCAGCAGGCACTTAATACTGCTTTAGTTTCTCTGTATTTATGTTTATGAAATCCTCTAGTTATGCCAAGTGATATTTGTTTTCCATTTAAAATAGTGATATAAAATCTCCTTTTACAATCAATTTATTTGGGTCAAAGAAAAAAATAGATAAGTTTATTTAGCGAGAAATAATGCATTTTTAAAAAGTACAAGTAACAGGTGAATATGGCAAGAACCTGGAAGTTGATATACAAGGAAATGAAATTTGGAAAATGCTAAAGAGATATTCCACATTCTGAAAGCAAGGATCAAAATTTATGCAACTCCAATCTCTCCAAAACCTTACCTAGTACCCAATACCCAAGTACCTAGGAATTAATTCTTATCATAAACACTGGGCTTGAGGCCCTGGTTCTTCTGCCTCCAAAACCAATGTATCAATTGATTTCTCCAGGCAGAGAGGAGTGAGATAAACTTTGAATAATAAGAAGCTAGAATCAAGGAGAGAGTAAAACCCCGAGAAGCTTTCTAAGTAAAAAAATGGATATCTGTTCACTGAGCACTGGAACACAGAGACTCACAAAAAAAAAAAAAAAAAAAAAAAAAAAGAAAGAAAGAACACTAAAAATTTCAAGTAAAGCATCAAATAACAAAGCCCCCCGAACTCCATAGCTTCACCTAGCCTAACCACAGCTAAAATATTATTTGCCAAAGAACTAAATGACAAGTGGAAAGAAAGACACCACTGCAGTCCCATCAGACGTCCCTAGAAGAAATTAACTTCAACACTAGAAAAACATCTTCTCACTACTAAAATCTCAGAGGAGTGTTTTTAAAAGTCATACTAATAAGTTGATTTGGATGACTTACCAACTCTGATGAAGAATCCTGAAAACTGTTGAGCACATTTGAGAACGCCAAATATGCTAAACACTTAGAATAAAAAGAAGAGCAACTTTTCAAAACTGAGCAGTATTGTTATGAAAACAAACTTGATATACATTCTCATAGGTAAGTTTCATTACTAATACAAAATACTAATGTTAAAAATTCTACTTTAAAAGACATGTTCTAAATATATGCCTAATAATCTAAACTTAAGACTAGAGTGTAAATATTCGTTCGATTCTAAGATTACCAAGCAAAAAGTAGCAGTCTCCTTGGTGGAGGGGAATTGCCAAACCAGGTGTCTCTATGTCCCACGAGATCTTAAAACCAACATGCCAAGTATCAGGATCTCTGCCTTCGAAACTAGACTCATCCTCACTCTCATCTTCAGAGCCTGTCAAAAAAAGGAGAAAGTGGTCAGGGAAAAAAAAAATATGTTTAATCTAAACTTCTGGGCTTTACAATCATTATCTTAGAAATAATTAAATTTTAATAAAATATGATTATTAATGAAGTACATACATTTTGTTCGTATTTTTAAAGAGACATTCTATAATATTTTCAGCATGACATTTGTTTTTCATCAAAAAACTTTAAATAAAATAATGAGAAAATAACCACTGATACTGAGGAAGACAAACTCTTATTTTGTTCAATTTAAAGCAAATAAATTAGAAAATCTGTTTTTTAGGAAGATTTTAATTACCAAAATTAATTCCAGAAAAAGCAGAAGAGCTAAACAAACCATAGAAGGTATAGAGGAAGGTGTCAAATTCTCTCTCAGGGAAACACAGGCCAAGACAGTTTCAAAGAATTCACTGCTAAACAATTAAGGAATGGGTAATTTCAATGTCATTTAAATTGTTTAAAAGCATAGGAAAGCCGGGCGCGGTGGTGCACACCTGTAATCCCAGCACTTTGGGAGGCTGAGACAGGAGGATCACAAGTTCAAAGCCAGCCTCCGCAATGGCGAGGCACTTAGCAACTCAGTGAGACTCTGTCTCTAAATAAAATACAAAAAAGGGCTGGGGATGTGGCCCAGTGGTCAAGTGCCCCTGAGTTCAATCCCCAGTACAAAAAAAAAAAAAAAAAAAAAGGAAAATAAAAGTTTCCAGATTTGTTTTATGGAAATAAAATAATAAATATCAAAACTCATAAAGAAAACACACACATACTGAGCCACTGAAAATCAATGTAAAATTTTCAAATATCAGAAAATAGCATCCAAAGCTAGCAGCATATTAAAAGAATAAAATCCCAATACTAAGTAAAACTTACTTTGGGAATAGAATCATAGCTAAATATCTAAAAACTTAGACTTAAAATTCATCATATTCATAGATGGAAATAAAACAAATTATGAGTCACCACTCCGGTGACAAAAATAATTGATAAAATACATCATCCTTTCATAATGAAAACCTCAATAAAATAAGAATAGATGGCTATATTTGACCATGATAAAATATAGCTGTGTCTCAACCCCAAAGCCAGCACCATATTTTAATACAGAAACATCAGGAACATTGCCAAAGTAGAGAATTACAAAAAGAAGTCTATCATCACAATAACTCATCATTATTCTAAAGGAATGGCAAACATGATGGTACCTTCTGGAACTGCCTAACAGAGCAGCCCTAATTAGACAAAATAAGAGATATATGCTTCCCAGGCATGGTGGCTCACGCCTATAATCCCAATGGCTTGGGAGGATGAGGCAGGAATATCACAAGTTCAAGGCCAGGCTCAGCAATTTAGTAAGACCCTGCCTCAAAATAAAAAATAAAAAGGGCTGGTAATGTAGTTCAGTGGTCAAGCTTTCCTGAGTTAAATCCTCAGTACCAAAATAAAATAAAATATGCTAGGTACAAAATTAAATCTCATAAATTAGTAACTTCAAAAATATAAGCAAACACCTTTATTAAGATTCTCATGTTAATGTTATTAAAGAGCACAAAAGAAGATTTAAACAGATGTAAAGATATACTATGTTCTAGGAAAATAAAGCAGAACATTGTGAAAAAGTTAGTTCTCCCTAAATATCCACCACTTTTTCTTTTTTATTCTTCTTCGTCTTCTTTTTTTTTTAATGCTAGAGATGGAAACCAGGGCTTTATGCATACTAAGTTCACATTCTACCACTAAGCCACATCCCCACACCTATTTTTTGGTGTTTTGTTTTGTTTTGTTTTAATTTTGAAGGAGGGTCTCACTAAATTGCCCCAGCTAACCTCAAACTTGTGATCTTCCTGCCTCAGCTTCTCAAGTAGCTGGGATTATCAGCGTGGGCCACCACACTGGCTTAAATCTACCTGCAGATTAGACTTAATCAAAAGAAAGATCAACAAGATAGTTTTTTAGGTGAGTGGGGCTAGTAATTAGACAAGATGGTTCTATAATACAGTAGTCCCTCCTTATCCTGAGGGTATATACTTTAATGGTCCAGTGTTTACCTGAAACCATGGATAGTACTAAATCCTGTTTTTTCCTATATATACATACCTATGATAAGTGTAATTTATAAATTAGTCATAATAAGAAATTAAAATAATAAACAGAACCATTATAACAAATATTATAATAAAATTTATTTGAATGTGCTCTCTCTATATATACCCCAAAATATCTAACCATATTTTCACCTTTTCACTAAGAAAGCACTTGATGCTTTCCTTTGGCATGTCCAAATTGCCAGTATCACTACTCTCCTGTGTTGTAGTCATTAATAAGTAAAATAAGGGTTACCTAAACAGAAGAACTTCTGGGGACAGCTGATGTGACAACAGAGCCACTAAATGACTAATGAGCAGGTATCGCACACAGCATGGATATGCTGGACAAAGGGACCACTTGTGTCCTGGGTTGGACAGAATGTACAGCACCAAGACTGCTTCATGCTATTCAGAGACAGGGGACGCAAACTGTGAATTATTTCTGGAATTGTCCTTCAGTAGTTTCAGACAATGGTTCACCACAGGTAACTGAAACCACAGAAACTGAACTGCAAGTAAGAAGGGACTACTGTATACATGGAAATATAAACACGTGAAAATAGCCAAGGGATGTTTGTCTTAATACATAGAATTCTTACACATTGACAGGATTAGGATCAGCAGGAAAATGGGCAAATGTTATGAAGACAGAACATATAAAGGAAACAAAACTAGGGGCTGGGGATGTAGTTCAGTGGTAGAGCATTTGCCTAGCACATTCAAGACCTGGGTTGAACCTAAACACCAGCCTGCCCCCCCCCCCCCATATACACACAAGGAAATAAAATAAGCTCATAAATACATATAAAGAGATGTTTCAATTCATTCATATAAAAGAAATGCAAATTAATTCACAAGAGCTATTTTTCACCTATCAAATCAGAAAAGACTTTGTGCCTTTGTTGTGTTTTTTCACACTTTGAAAAATACAGTTAGTAAGAGTATAGCAAAATGGCACACTCACACTCTGTAGAGGACAATTTTGCAATTCATATGAAAATTACAAAAGCACAAAAGCCTTTGTCCTTTATAAGAATTCCACTTATTAAAACACACTAAAATTCCTACTTTTAGAGGTTGTTAAATAATAAATAATGCTTGCATATTATTTATTATGGCATTGTTTATTTATTGTAGTAGTTTATTAGAACAAAAGATCAGAAATAGTTTAAATGTCCATCAAAGGTTTCTGGTTAAATAAATTATTATATGTCCAGACAATGAAATATTATGTAGCAACTGACAATAATATGACTAAATGTTGATATGGGACTAATATATTTTTAAGGAAAAAATAAAACAACTAAATGACTATAATTTATATAAAAAATACAGTGCATATATTTCTGGAATGATAATCAGCAATGATTTTTCTTGGGAACAAGAGCAAAAGACACACATTGAAGAAGTAGAAGGTGCACATTACAATTTGCCTGTACTCAGTCTTGCAGGAATGGCCCAACCTAAAAACTTTTTTAAGCCCACTGAAGAAGTATTTATTGAGCACTTGCTAGATACTAAGCACTATTCCAAGCACTTGGGATAGAGATGACTGAAATAAAGAGCTATGTCTCCATGAAGTCCTCCTTCTAGTAGAACTGTAAATAAGGGTCACAGATTACTATTAAGGGGACATTTAAATTTTAAATTCCATCACACTTGAAACTGCTCTACTAGACTTTGGTCTTCAAGAAAAAGGTCCCTTCTATTTCATCGAAACTAATGATTGGAACATCGAAAACACTCAATGAACACTGGTATTTACTGCTTGCTTTAAACAAAATGTTCTTTCAGTTCCACCATTCACAGTCCTTACTAAGTTGGACTGCAGAGAAGAAAATATGAAAATATCTCAAATTAAATAAAGAACATAATAAAGCACAGCACTGCTGTTAAATTAGTACAACAGTCAACACTAAAGTGGTTTAGATGAAGGTTTAACAAGGGTTAGAATGGTTAGAGCAGAATTCAAGAAGGTGAACACTGAAAGACTAGAGTGTTTAAATTGGCAGAGGGCATTGTAAGAAGTAATGAGAAGCCGGGCACGGTGGCGCACGCCTGTAATCCCAGCACTTTGGGAGGCTGAGGCAGGAGGATCGCGAGTTCAAAGCCAGCCTCAGCAATGGGGAAGCACTTAGCAACTCAGTGAGACCCTGTCTCTAAATAAAATACAAAAAGGTCTGGGGATGTGACCCAGTGGTCAAGTGCCCCTGAGTTCAATCCCCGGTACCACAAAAAAAAAAAAAAAAAAAAAAAAAAAGTAATGAGAGAAGACAAGATGATGCTAAGTTTTATGCAATCAAAATGAATAATAAAGCATGTTTTACTTAGGCTAAGTCACATACATGTCACATAAACATAAAGTATATGCACCCCAGATGGCACATACTCATAGTCAGACTCCCTATATTCTGAACATCTTACTCTGGAACAACTGTTTACCAGGGCCAAAAGCAGTAAAGGAAAGTAGGGGGAAAGTGGAATTCCCCTTTATGACTATTCATTCACATTACTTTGCACTAAAGCATAATGAAAAAGTACTGACCAGAAAATCCAAGTTTCATGGGTCTCTGCAAAAGAGGAATGCCGCTGAATGACCTTTAAGGACACATCCAACTGTGGATATTCTTCAGTCCCCTAAGTTTAAATCTGAAATCTAATGCTACCATATTAATAGAATTGTATCCTTTCTCATATTTGCTCTTCTTCTTAATACATGTTTTCTCAAGAACTTTAGTATCTTCTATTGAGATACTTTCTTTAAAAATAACATCATATAATAAAAAGTCTAAAGCCACCTCCTACATTGACTCCAAAAGTATTTTTAAAAGAATCCTCTGGAATAGAGATGACAAATACCCTACACATTAGGGGACATGGTTGATTTGTTGGTTGTGGTTTTTTTGAGCCCTAGTAGAGAAGAATTTCAAAACTTTCTCCAGGCTTAGGTGGAAAGAGTGGTCTAATCAATTACTGGTGTCCGTCATGGACACTAAAAGGGCCCATGGCAGTACCTGCACTACAGTCACTCTTCATGTCTGATGGCATTCTCCGGGCAGTTCCTTTTTATAAAAACACACAGTTACTAATAGTGTTATCATAGTACTCAAACATACCAGAATTTGTTAAACTATAGAAACTGCAAAGCTGAAAAGAACTCACAAAGGTATGTAGCTTTACTTGTCCTGTATTTCCTTAAGAAATCTAAATTGGTGAAAATGATAAAAGTACTTTGCATAAATATCCAAATTCTCAGGTCTTCTTGAATTATAAGATCTGGCTATAGGTAAGAAGTAGATGCCCCCTTCAGACAAGGAATACTGTCCCCAGTCAGCCACTGCACTTCACTCATCTGTGGTCCCTGCCTGCACCCTACAGCAATGTCTGTGAACCCTGCTCTGGAGCTGGGACACAGAGCCCACAGGCAAATTGGGCCCATGACCTGCTTTTGTCAACAAAGTTTAACTGGAACATAGTCATGCTCACTCCTTTACATACTGTCCATGGCTGTATTCCCACATGACAGCAAAGGTTGAGTAGCTAAAACACAAACGACAAGACCTACAAGACTGAAAATATTTATTATTCAACCCTTTACAGAAAACATTGCCAATCTCTTCTCTAAAGTCTTGATGTTTATGATTAATGTGAAAGCTGAGGCCAAGTAATGGTATAACATGACTAATAACAGCATACAACATAATATAAAAATTAATGCTAAAATTAGTAGATAGCCAGATCAATTTAGCAAAAGAATAGTGACATGAGAAATCATATTTTTATTTGTCAGACCCCAAGGTTTTAGTATACTTCATTCTAGTGGGCCCAAATAACAATGGACATAGCAAATGACACAAGAAAAACAAATATTTCAATGATAACTTTAAAAATAAATGATTTTTAAACTACATAGTCAGTGGGTTTTAGGTGGTTTTAATGCCACCGAGTATGGACTTTCTAATCAGTGGCAAACTTTATAGGCTAACAGGCTGGTTGACTACTTTCTCTCTCACTTTCATCTTGGCACTCTTCTCAATCTGGCACCAATAAAGTCTAAATGACAATCAGAGACAGCAAATGCAATCAGTGTTTCCCGATGTCTCCCATAAATCCAGCACCTTTGAAATGTGCTCATTAAAATGATGTTTTGTTGAGGGCTTTCCCCCCTTGGGCTCCATAGGAAAGAGAGAAGTTGTACGTCTGATAAATTTTTTTATTATGCAAGTATAGTGCTGCCCACTTTCTCAGTGAAATCAACTTGTAATTATCTATAGCAACTGTAACTTATTACTCTTGCCCCATGTTATTTTGGAAACAAGCAGAGGCAATGGGTCCCTGCTTGCCTTTAAGCCTCAGTAAAATTGGAAGGATTTTAAGTGGCTCAGTGTGTTTGGTACATTCCCAGCTCCCATTAACCAAACTGTTAGAGAAGTAAACTATGTGACAAAATACAAGAGAACACAAGGTTTTCAAGAGATTACAATGCTAATCAAATAAGATATATTACAAAAAAGTATACCCTATTTAACAATATGCATAAGTGATGATATTATATGTCAATACAATATAATCTCCCTTGTATATAAGTGTACATTCATCACAAATTTTAAAATGGGTCCATTTCTTAGCCCCATCCCTTATTCCCTTGGTCAAGAGCTAAGACTTCTAAGACTCTTTACTCTGCAATTATATTCTCTACTTCCTTGTGTGCCTTGCACATGCAAGGCAAGCACTCTACCAACCAAGTATATCCCCAGCCCTCTCTATTTCCTTAATCCCATACCACAAAGGGTTTACACAGCAGATCCTTTCCTATCCATGTGCCTGATCTGGAGGCAGGAGAAACTCAAAAGTTAAAGATGCCCAGCTGGTAGACTGAGCCTAATGATGTCTTTTTGGCCAGTAATAATCTGTTACATTCCATTGTCTGGGATGGGGTCTATTTTAAAAACTGGAGGGAGACAGAAGGCAAAAGAGGAAGTTCAGAGGTTGAGAAGACACACAGAAGAAAAATGGCATGGTGTGTGTACAAAAACAGAATCAATTATGGATTGCAAGAGTGCCACATGAATGACATAGACTCATAAGAGAAGAGTCTGGAAAAGTAGGGAAAGACCAGGACATGGAGGGTTTGGGAACTACAGTAAAGAATCTGGATTTATACAGAAAGCCACAGATACACACTGAAGACTTTCTCTCAGGTCACACCTGCTTTTGAGAATGATCTCTGTGGAAAGCAGAAACCTTTATGTGCAGACTTTGGAATACTTTTTTTCTGGACTGGTTCCCAAAGCAATGGCAAATGGGTTCTGCATAAGCTGGAGAACACGGAGGAAGCACCATAGAAGAACCATATCCTTAAGCTATAAAGGTTACCCAAGGAGAAGCCTCCCTACCAGAATCCTACAATTTATAAAATGCTTTCCCTGATGGACTAAGATGAAAAAGGAGAGAACCTGCTGCTGATACAGCAGAGTCCTTTCTCAGCTACCCAAGAGTGAACGGTCTGAAGAAATGGAGAGAATTCAGAAAAGTTTGAAGGGGGAAAAAATTTCAATCCCAACTCAGAATCTATAACAAAAAGCTGCTCTCAGCTGCCTGGAAACAGGCAATTCAGGACAAACGAAGTCCCTTGACAGAGATAAATTGTGAAATTAATTATAAGTTTTCTGGGATTTCAGGCGAAATACTGAAAACTCTTTATGGAAAAATATCTAAAGCCCTTCAACATGATGTCTGGCTCTGTCAGTTTTCAGATTAAGCATTTGGGATTAAAAAAAAAAGAAAAAGATAAAAATATTCACATATATAAGAGAACCTCATTACATCACGTTTCATGGACTTAGGGGGAAAAAGTGAAGGGAGAAAGGAGAGAAAAATTGCTTTGAGGGCCCTTGGCTAAAGATTCAAAATCACATTAGATGAAGTCAAATATAAAATAAGGAAAAGAAGCAGTGACACTTTTCAAACAATACATTCTCCAAACCAGAGCTCGTAAGGTTCCTTGGGCAGCCTCAGGTGCAAAGAGAATGATGGAGACTTATAGGAAATCTTGACACTATAAATAACACTGAAGACCAGAACCAAGCTGGGTGAATCAAGATGATAATTATTTACTCATCCAGCTTCACACAAACTTTACCCAGAGTTCAAAGCACATATCCAAGGCCCAGTTTCCCTCAAACCCAGTTCTTATAAAAGGAAGACCATGGCCACAAAAGACAGGGACAGTCATTTGGAAGCCAGGAGCTAAAGAAAATCCAAAAATAAAAGGGACGACAATGGAAACTGATTATATCATTATTGTTGAAACAAGATCCACGTGAAATCCCTAGTATTGAGAAAATTCCTTAACTTTTAAAATTAAATTTCTTTAGGTCCACTATGTGCTGTTTACTATCAATAGAATCCTAAAACTGAAAGGAGATTACAGTTGCAGAAATCAAGAGTTACTGGACAGTGTCTAAACTATAGCCCAATAGTACAAACTCAAGAACAAAGACTTACTAATTTTGAACAACAAATACTCACTTTCTGTTCTATGCAGATATAAAGAGGCACCAAGATGCAAACCATGCCTCAGTGAGCTTACCAATTTAATTCAAACATGAATAAAATTTGATCTATAGTTTTAGAAGTTAGGACAGTATTTTTTATTTATAATTATTTATTTAGTATTTATTAGGGGGAAGTAGATACTAGAAGGGAAGACTTCTAAGATGTGTTTATGTTTTATTTCTTAATCTAAGAGCTAGGTACACAGATATGTTCACTTAGTGGCAATTTACCAAGCTGAATATTTATGGCTTATAGGTCAATAATTTTTAAAAACTCAATAGACAGTTTAGAAGATAAAGTTAAGGAAATCTCACAGAATATATCGAAATATTCAAAAAGATTGAAAATAAAGGAATAAGTAAGAAAACAGAAGGTTCAACAACCAAATCATATGGATTCCAGAGAGAAGAGAAAATTGGGAAGGAAGAAATATTTAACAAAATAACTCAAGAAAATGTTCAACAATTGAAGCACAGGTGTTTCCAGATCAAAAAGCCTACAAAATACCAGCATCATACATGAAAAATATCACTGTGATATTGTAAAACATTAGAAAAAGATAAAAAAAACTGACATAAAAGATGAAGAAAAATCAGAATTCTCGATATGAATAAGATAAACAATAGTAGCAGTATGTCCTTGAAATTCCGAAGAAAAATTATTTCCTACCAAGATTTCCATACTCAAAGTCTACACATGCCAAGATAAAAATAATCTAAGAAATACAAGACCTCAAAAATTTTACTCTGAAGAACTTTTTCTCAAGAGTGTTTACAGGACATACTCCACCAAAATAAAGAAACACATAGAATCTGAAGCATCAACAAAAGAGAGGTGAAACGAAACCTATGGATTATGAAGAAGAGATATTTAAAAAGGGATGCTATACACCAGGTAGAGAAGGCAATTAATTAATTGTGACTGGAACAGAAAAGACGATTCTGGAAAACGTTTCTCCAAGACAACAAAACATCAAAATATCTAACTGTTCTGAAGCTCTTGAAAGGAGATTCAGATGACTAGTAGAGAGGCTGGGATTTAAGTGGTCATAAGGACATAGAAAACTACAAAAACAGACAAAAAGCGAGACCAGTATTAACAGAAGAAGAAATTAAAAGCTGTCAAGAAAAGGAAAACCGGTCACAAATTATTACAAGCTCAGAACAGCATGTTCATGGACAAGAAGGCTGACTGGTGATACAATCAAAATTACAAAATGTCTATAATGAGAATAGAAGGAAATCAGAAGAGTGTGCATGCACAGACAGGGAGAGAAAGAAAGCAACGTAAATCCTCACCTTCCACATCAGGAAGCTAACAGACAATGCTCAAAACAATGTAAGCATATCATCCCCTACCTGAAAAAGCAGGGTAGAAAGACTTCCTGTAGGGAAATGAAACTGAGGAGAAAGGCATGGATAACTGCTATTTTCTCTTCAAAAAAAAAAAAAAAAAAGTGTTAAAATATGACTTCTAAAAAATTATAAGAATGTACTAATTAAAAAAAATATTTTGTAGTTGTAGATGGGACAGCATGCCTTTATTTTATTTGTTTCATTTTTTTTTTTTTTTTCATTTTTTTTTTTTTGTGGTGCTAAGGATCCAACCCAGTGCCTCACACATGCCAGGCAAATGCTCTGCCACTGAGCTACAGCCCCAGCCCAAATGTACTAATTTTAATAAAAACTAAAAATAACTAACACTTATTGAATACTTACTATGTGCTAAACACTGTGGTTATTTATGTTCTTATCTTTACATGTTATTTAAAGATAAATACATTACTTTTTTTAAGTTGTAGATGGACACAATATATTTATTTATTTGTTTGTTTGTTTTTATGTGGTGCTGAGGATTGAACCCAGTACATCACATGTGCAAGGCAGGTGCTCTACCACTGAGCCACACCCACAGCCACAGACATTAAATACATTACATTTTATGTTAAATATTTGTATTTAATCCTGACAATCCTGAGGTATGCACTGTTCTTATCACTATTTAACACATGAAAAAACATAATCACAAAGAATTTAAGTAACTTGCCTAAGAGCCCACAACTAATTAATATCAATACAAATTATGTCAATCAATAGTACAGAATCCAAATGCCCAATTAATGTCATAAACAGTCTGTTCCACTTCAATTTGCCTGCTTATCCCTTGCTCATCATATCAAGATATTAAAAATCCAGCTATTCTTGGAGAATCACATATCTAGAATAACTAAAGAACCCATAAAGCCCTAATTTGAAAACAGGCAACAGACGTGAATAGACATTTCTCCAGAGAAGATATATAAATGGCCAATAAATGTATGAAAGGATGCTCAACATCACTAAACATTAAGAAAATGCACACCAAAACCACAAAGGATACTACTTCACACTCAATAGAATAGCTAATATTAAAACACACACACACACACACACACACACACACACACACAGAAAATTAAAAGTGCTGGCGTAGATAGCAATTAAGAACTCTTGTGCAGGCTGGGGTTGTGGCTCAGCGGTAGAGCACTCGCCTAGCGTATGCAAGGCCCTGGGTTCGATCCTCAGCACCACATAAATAAAATAAGTTATTGTGTCTACCTACAACTAAAAAATTAAAAAAAAAAAAGAACTCTTGTGAATTATTGGTGGGAATGTAAAATAGCGCTATGCTGAAGAAAACAGTAGGGCAGTTCCTCAAAAAAGTGAGAGCAGAATTACCATATGATCCAGTAATTCCTTGGATGTACAGTATGTACAGTATGTGTGTACAGTATGTACACAAGAACTGAAAGCAGTTAATGTATACTGGGGCATTCTTCACAACAGCCAAAGATGGAAACAACATTGATAGATGAAGGGATAAACAAACAATGGAGTATCAGTACACCTTAAGAATAAATGAAATACTGATGCACTGTATAAATTGGACAAACCTTGAAGACAGTATGTTCAGTGAAATAAAGCCGGACACAAAAGGACAACTGTTGTGTGATTCCATTTATATAAGGAACCTGGAGTAATCAAATACATAAAGGCAGAAAGTGGAACAGTGGTTACCAGGGGATAAGAGAAGGGTGGCTGGGGAGTCACGGTTCAGTGACTACAGTTTCAGCACAGGACAATGAAAAAGTTCTGGAGATGGAAATGGCAATGGCTGCATGACAACATGAATGCACTTAATGCTACTGAAATCTACCCTTAAAAATGATTATACTTCTAAGTCGTATGTATCTGTGTGTATATGTATTATAATAAAGGAGAGTAAAAACGGGATGAACTATTGATACACACAACAACATGGATGAATCTCAAAATGATTATGTTAAGTAAAAGGACCCAGACAAAAACCATTATATTATAAATTATGTGTAATTCCATTCATAGAAAATTCTAGAAAATGCCAACAAATGTCATTGCTGTCCTTCCTTTCTCAGTAGCATTGAAATTTTGCCACTCTTTTTTTTTTTTTTTTTTTTTTAATGTGTATGAAAAGAAATGGGACTGTGTTCATACATTTCTTTGCCTCTGCTGGCCCAACACCTGGGTTACTGTGATACCCTCTTAAAAGTCTCCCACTTGCAGTGTTGCTTCCCTTATTCTACTCAGAACTCTGCAATGGTTCCTTATCTTACACCACATACAAGGTTGATACTTTGTATTAGACATGACAAGGCCCTGCCTTCTGCCCTCCATACCCCTGCCTCTCTGTCTTCACTTCCGGATTTTCCCCTTGACATACTCCATTCTGTTCATACTTGTGGCTTATGAAACATCCCAGTCATGTTCTATGAAGTTTCATTGCATTCCACGTTCCCTCTACTAGACTGTTCTCCCTTCTGTCAAATTTCCAAGTGACTAGTTCCTTCTAGTTTTTGCTCAAATGCTACTTTCTGAATAAGGCCCAGCTTGACTTCTTGACATAAGACTGCAAGCCTGTCCCTCACTCTTATTATACAATCTACTTATTTATTTTGTCTCTTCTTGCTAGAATGTAAAGCTCAGTGAGGGCTAGAATTTCTGTCTGTTGGGTTCACTGTCATACACTCAACTTCTAGAATTATTCTTGGCAAATAGCGATTAATGAATAAATAATTTTATAGGGGTAAAAAGTGATTTGTAGGACTGAGTGAGTTTAACTGAGCAGTATAAATGATGTTAAAAATAACTGACAAACTACAGCATGATGTAATAAAACCAACCTAGATCAAATGAGCTTTGAGATCTTAGAGATGCTGGGAGGTGCAGAAAAATTAAACATCAACATTTTTAAGATTATGAATGCTCCAAAACCCCTAGCTGCAATTACAATCTAGTTCTTTGTGATCTCTGTTATTCACTAAAGAATATGGAGCTACTTGTTTCAAAATAGAGATTCAAGAATTATAGGAACAGATTTCCATCCTTAAGAAAATTCAACTTTTCCCAAATAGAGATAGGAAAATAATGGGAATCCTACAGTTCCAAGAAAATTACTAACAAGTCGCTATTTTCTAGCCTATCACATACTCAACAAGAAATATTTTGTGAGCCTTCTTGGCCTTTCATGGTATACCTGGAGATAAAGGAAATACTTGGCACTATTAAAAATCTTAAGAATTGTTTTTCTTATAAAGACAATGTCACTGAAACTATTTCTTTCTGAACAAAGAAACAAAAATGGCAACCAATAGCTAATCTAAGTGATGTTTTTGAAGGTGTTCCAGTCAAAGAACAAGGCATTAGGCCATATTAAATGATGGGTTTTTAATGCCTTTCCTGCTAAAATTCGCTTTTTACAGCTAGGAGTAACAAGCAATTGCCCACAAAGCTGGAATAGGAAAATCAAATACTTTGCCTATTTACATATGGTTCCCTGAAGCCATTCCTGATTAAAAATTGTACCATTTCAATCTTCCTTCTGGAGATATCTATTAACTAGAAATGCATGTGAAAGCCAACGAATTTAGTATATAATTACACATATCCTATACAAATTACTTCTCAATGACCTCTACTCATGAAAATAAACCAAAGAGGGATGATTGGCTCATTATAAATCTACAAGAAGATTTCCTTGGGAAAAGGTATTGAGAGTCAAGTCCTGAAAGATCTTAAGCTTCAACTGAATTTAATTTCAGCAGGAAGTAATCACTTCTGAATCTGAACTCCCAATGCATTTTATGCAATCCTCTCTAGCAGCAAGCAACACTCTCCAACTGACATCCCTGCTCTTGTCACTATGTAACTATGTGACCTTGGACAAGCTGGTTCCTGTCTTCCCTCCAGAGGCTAGAATTAGGTGATTCTAAAAGTCTCTTCCTGATCTAAAGCTTCTCAACTGCATAATTATAATCACAAGAGCACACCTTTATATCTCACCTATACTCTCAAGGCCAAGAGAGCATTACGAACTGTTGGATCCCATACTGGCTAGAATAGCTCACTGAACTTCCCTGAGTAACTGCTCAACAAATATGTTCAAAGACATGAAAACAGTCCAGTCTCTGTGACCCTCTTAAGCCCTACCCAGCCCCAACCAGGATTTTAACCCAAATGCCAAGTCCAACCTAACCACAGGTCTGGTAGGATTATAAGGAGGCCAAAGAACTAAACATTATCAGTTGTCACTGAGGGTACTTATCCAAACCTAGATGGTACAGGCCATCCAGTCCACGTGGCCTCAATGCAATCAAGTGATGGGGTGAACACAAAATGTGTGAAGCTACTGCCAAGTTAACACAGCATTTTAAACAGTTCTTTTAATCAACAGAAAGAGTACATTCTAAAATAACCATAAAAAGTATAACACTGTAAATACATAAACTAGTAATAGTCTTATTATCCTTATCAAGCATTATGTGTATAATTGTATATGTTCTTTTTATCTTCTTCTTTTTGTGATACTGGGAATTGAACCCAAAGATATTTTAGCACTGAGCTCCATCCCTAGCCCTTTTTATTTTTAAATTTTAAGACAGGATCTCACTAAGTTGCCCAGGCTGGCCTCAAACTTGCAATCCCTCTGCCTCAGCTTCCCAAATAGCTGGGATTATACACATGTGTCACCATGCCCAGCCTGTAGTACGCTGTCCTTTTATCTGACCGGCAGTACCATAGGTTTGCTTACACCAGTGTCACCACAAACATTTAAGTAATTCACTGAGCTACAATATTACAAAGTAACTAGGCAACAGGAATTTTTCAGCCCCGTTACCATTTTACAGAACCACCTATCATAAATACATAATTGATCAAAACATCATTATGCACAGTATGACTGAACTGTGTTGCTATTTTGTTCACTGTGTTGTTGTAAAAAAAAGAAAAAAAAGATAAAATGAGTTTAATCATGTAAAATGCTTATAACAGTGCCTGACACACAGTAGGTGTTCAAAAACAGAAGCTCCCAGTGCTGTCGGGAAACAAAGGAATTGCACTGCTCTTACAGGTTCAAATTCTGTAGTTCCCTCTTGTAGATGATAATTGCAAGTATAAACACTCCTCCATTTATATGTGATTTATATTTGTATGCTATATCAGTCTTAACTACTCCAGACCATAGAAACTATTCATTAAAAATTTTAATTCCTTTCTGAAAGAGATTCTAGGTTTCAAAATCTATTTGATCACCCACGCAAGGAGAGAACAATAGAACTATTAAACTGCAGGGCTGAGAATAAATCAGAGCACAAAGACACCCTTGTAGCAGTCCATGCTATCACATGCCACTACTGCAGTTTCGGAGAGCTGCCTTCTTACGAAAGAAACTAACAAACTCCATTGTTCTAACATCAGAGTTCTTGGACGTGATGGTTCTAAAATCCCTGGCAAGACCTTATTAAAGATCAGAAGATTTCGCTTCTTTCCATTAGGACAGCATTGAATCCGTTTTTTTTTGTGTGGGGGGGGGTGGGGTGTGGTTTTGGGTGTGTGGGTGGTGTCTTCAAGGGATTTTCTTAGGTCAGCATCACTATTTGAGATGCCAAGGATACAGGTGAAATTTCCAAGCGCTGAACTAGTTCCTTGTTTTAGAATGAAAACAAGGTAAAGTTAGAAAAGATATTAATTATCCTGGGGAAATTTTCTGAGACTGAGAAATTGTAAGCAACTTAAGAGTACTATGAGATTTTTTTCTCCATATAATGCCTTTTTCCAAAACAGTCATTTTAGTAAATAGCAAACAAGTAACAAAGTCCAATAAGACAACTAGATTTGTCCTAAAATGATGACCTTGAAAACTTCCAGTTTATTCACTGAAAAAAATATCTAGAATTCTTGCTTTCCAAACACCTTTCAAAAAAAACAGGCAGAGAAGCTAACACTGTATCTTGTACTGCTTGGTCAAATAATCAGAAAAAGAAGAAAGCAATGGCCACACTGTCCTCCATACATTTAAGTACATTTTTGTAACCCTGTTCCAATAAACTATGGGGACTAAGCTCAGAAATAAACAACAGAAGAAAAATTTGGTTAGGCCACTAAATGATAGCCTATGACCTTTGTTTCACGGTGACCAGCTTTCAGAAAACACAAGAACAAGTTCCCCATAGCAACACTATGAGGTCTAAAACTGCAGAACTGGGTTGGGGGCTAGAGCGTTTCCCAAATACAGAGGAATGGCTGCTTACAAAAGGCACCTCAACTGCTTCTGGAGAGGAAGGATAGTAGTAAAAATGGTATGATGCCAAGAACAAGTCCATACTTGACAAAATACGCCCATCAAGATAATGATGTCAACCATAATAAAATATTTTGGCAAGACAAGAAATGTGCACCTGTGAGAATGTGGAAAGATTTGACAGATTTCTGTTTTCCCAGCCCTTTATCAGCAAGTTAATTATAGCAACCTTAGAATCTATGTTGAGTGTTAGAGAAAAGCAGTCAGCTGTAAGAATCCAAGATGCTGCTCTCCTGGGCACGGGAAAGACAAAATGACAGTAGTGCTTACACATGAAAATGTTCTGCATATAGTAAAACAATGGGCCAGATAGCACAGCTAAGTGAGAAAGAGGCATATGCTGCAGACACACGGACAAAGACAAGCCTAGAAGGACATACAATACAAACACATACACATATATGCGCGCACGCACACACACACACACACACACACACACACACACACACACACGTATGCATATGTATGAATATCTCCAGAGCCTAAGCAACTCTGGTCATATTATAATTAGGGATGCTTTTTCCCAGAGCAGACTGTACCTTCACAGCTATAACTGTACACAGCCACCGCTGACCTATCCACCAGATTTTCATCATGATGCCAGCTCACCGCCATTTTTCCCATGCCAAAATAAGGCTCCTCTTTCAGGTATGGCATTTTCTGAGGATCCATGAAATTGATCAGAGTTACATTATATGCTGCTCTGCTCTTAAGATCCACTTCATCTTGTCCATCATAGGATGACCCCATACCGACCCTGGGGAACTCTGCCATACACACTGGCACGGCATCTTCATTGGCCTTCTCTTTGACAGCAAGTTCTTCCAAAGCCTGGATTGTTTCTATCTGCAGGTAGTCGTTGAGCTTGAGGAAGGTCTGACAAGCAGCAGCGATCTCAGCTTCAGAATAGTTTACATTAGAACCCTTCACTGGCCAGGGGACTGTAAAGAGCCTGGTGTTCAGGTACTTATAGGTGCAGCCTGGATTGCCAATGAGGATGCGAGATACCGGAGTGAGCAAATCTTTGCCTTGGATCCTAACCAGGTCCCGAAATAAGCAGCCATGCTTGTGCAGGGTGAGGAAAGCTTCTTGAACCTCCTTATGTAGCTCGTCAGACACACTGCCGGATTCTCGGAGAATCAATTTAGGATATTTCAGCTGCCACTAAGACAAAACCAAAGCAAAAAAAAACATTTTTATGGCTATAATTTTATTATTTCCAAAAATATGTTTCTCTAATAAGCATTAATGGGGAAAAACAAACTCCTATTCTAAATAGTTTATTTTTCCCTGTTTTTCTAAATAGGATGCAGATCTCCCTAGCCTAAAAGCAAAGACTAAGACAAATGTCATAAAACTCTCCAGTCAAGGTTTTTTTTTTCCTTTTTTGGGTGCTGGGGATTGAACTCAGGAGCACTCAACCACTAGGCCACATCCCCAGCCCTTTTTTGTATTTTATTTAGAGACAGGGTCTCACTGAGTTGCTAAGTGCCTCACCATTACTGAGGCTGGCTTTGAACTTCGGATCCTCCTGCCTCAGCCTCCCAAGTGCTGGGATTACAGGTGTACACCACTGCGTCTGGCTTCCAGTCAAGGTTTTTTTAAGTTCAAACTCAAACTATTAATATTAATAATTATTCTCATATTTAGAAGCCAGAGAGAAAAACGGAAAAGAAAGGTGGGGGAGTCTCATGAAAATCAAAAGGAGACCAACAGAGTAGAAGAAAAGGACCAGGGAGAGGCAGAAGGCAATGAAAAGAGGAAATAGCAAGAAATGATATTGACCAAATTATATTGTTATATATGGTATACATACAAATATGCAACAACAAATCTCACCATTATGTATAATTATAATGCAACAATAAAAAATATGGAAAAAAGCTGGGCGTGGTGGTGCACACCTGCAATCCCAGTGGCTTGGGAGGCTGAGACAGGAGGATCACAAGTTCAAAGCCAGCCTCAGCAACTTAGCAAGGCCCTAAGCAACTCAGTGAAACTGTGTCTCTAAATAAAATACCAAATGGGCTGGGGATGTGGTTCAGTGGTTAAGCATCCCTGGGATCAATCTCTGGTACAAAAAAATAAAATAAAATGGAAAAAAAAAGACTTCAAGATCATTAGTCTAAAAACTATTTTTTTAAGTTCAAGCTCAAACTATTAATAACATCTTCAATGTAAACAAAAATGATAATAATTGAGGCTTTGATCTCCCAGACTCCCTATGTGACCATTTCCCCCACCCTTAATATCTCTTTGGATCTTCAGAACAATTTCACTAATTAACTGTCTATTGTCTATTTATTCTAATTTATTTGCATTAGCTTACTTCTCACAACTTTATGCATAATATTATCTGCAGTTTATAAGTAACACTACTGGAGCACAAAGACAGTTTAAATACTTGCCTGAAGTCACACAACTAGTAAATATTGGAGCTGGAATTTGAAGCCATGGGGCTCAAGAGACCAGCTGGTTCCACAGAATGAGTTTCAGCCATTAGACTACACTGTCTCTTAATAAATGACAGACCAGTCTCTCCCCAACACTTCAACTGGATGAGAACTCACTTGCTTTAGGAAGTTAAGCACTAAGTTTCAGGAGCACAAGAGCCACGACCATTTCATACATGACCATAAAACTAATGCCAAGAACATACTCAGTAAATGTTAAATGGGTGTATGGATCAATGAATAGAATGGATAGATGGATAAATGGGGTATTCCACTGTAATTCTAGAAAACTGTAATAATTCTGCTTGTGTCACCAGAAGAGAAGGCTACAAAACAATTCCCTTCCCTAATATAAAAATGCATAGGGGTTGGGATTTTTTGTACAGTTTGGGAGTGCCTTAGCTTTTCAGTCACCACTTTGGCTCCTTAGCACTTGATATATGAACTGGAGTCTAGCCAGAGTTCCCTGGTTCTCTATAATACAATGGATTTTTCTTAACCACAATACAATATTTTACATTTAAAAAATGTATAAAATTTAATCTGATTTGTTCCTACCTTTAAGCTCAGACCTAAAGGAAGGACCCAGACATGATCAGCATATTAACCCTGTCCTCCTACCACTGGGCTGTCCAACATTTTTGACATATCTTCCTTTTATAATTTTATTTGAAAATTAGCACTTATATGATAAACAGGGTAAGACCATTTATTCTTCTATACATTTTTTTCATTCAACACATTTACTGACCACCTACCAAACACCAGACAAAATTAAGGTTCCAATTCTCACAGAGCTTTCTACTGAATCAAGTTCATAAATGATGAAAAACAATCCCAAACCATGTTAAGTATTAGGACAGAAAAAAAAATCAATAGGAAATCTGTCACAAAGTGGGAAGACCTCTCCAAGGATATGGAATTTAGGCTGAGACCTTCAGGATAAGAAGGTACAAGCTACCTGATATACTAAGAGAGTTACAGGAAGACAGACCAAAAATGCAAAGGCACTGAAGAAAGACCAGTCTGATCTAGGACGAAAAGGCCAGTTTTACCAAGGCACATGAGCCAAACGCATAATGACATACAATGAGGATGAAGAAGAAAGCAGGGGCCACGACACAGAGACCTGGAGGTCATGAAAAGGAATCTGGAATTGATGGTAAGCATATTAGAGAATTTCAAAGGGATATGAATAAATGTACTTAACAGTTTATAAAAAATCACTCTTAGCTATAAACCCTGTGACTTGGGAAGATTGAGGTAGGAGGCTCTCAAGATTGAGGCCAGCCTCAGCAACTTAGTGAGTTCCTGTCTCAAAATTAAAAATAAAAAGGGCTGGGGATGTAGCCCAGTGGTACAGAGACCCTGGGTTCAATTCCCAGAACTCTCTCTCTCTCTCACACACACAACACACACACACACACACACACACACACACACACACTCACTCTCTTAGTTATAATATAGAGCATGATTTGGAAAGAGGCAAATGTGCATGTGGAAAGTTGTATTAGGTGCTGTTACAACCATCCCAAAGTAAAGTACTGACAATATGGATTAAGGCAGAGATAGATAAATGGACAGATAAAAATAAATATTACGTAGAGCAAAAGGGTATGCTTTTGGATTAGAAGTTGGGATAAAGAAAGGAAATGTTAAGGATCACATCCAGATTTCTAGACTGAGTAACTGAATAAACAAAACACTTTTTTATTTTTTATTTTTTTAGAAATATGGAAGATGGGCAAAACTGAAATGGTAGGGACAAGAACAGGGAAAATGAACAGTTCCATTCTGGAACCATAATCCATAAGACACCTATGAATTCTCCAAGTGGAAATAGTAAGAGGTAACACCTGGAGGTCAGAAGAAAAGGTGGGGCTAAGGAACTCACCTTGGGAGCTGTCAGAACACAGCTGGTTTGTCAAGGCCAGAGATGGCTGAGATCCCCAGCAGAGGGAACATTACTTCCTGAGTTGCAGAACAAGACTCAGCTAAGAAGAACAAGCAGAAAAGCAAAGAGTACAGTAAAGCAGAAGCCAAAAGAGAACACTATATTAAAAAGGATGGAGTAGTCCATTCTGTCAGCTGTGATGAGGTCAAGTGAGATGAGGACAGAGATTATCCACTAGATTCAGCAATATGGAAATCACTGATGACAATGACCAGGGCAATTTCAGCAAAGGAGTAGGGATAGAAGTAGAATGAAGTAGACTGAAAAGGAGGAAGTGGAAATGACACATGTGGATTTCTGAGTGGTTTTGCTAAGAAGGGGAATAAAATAACGGAGCTGTTGATAAAGCAGAATGCTTGATCAAAGGATAATCTTTAATGATGGAAGGCACCAGAGGACACAAGAGCTTGTCAGTGTACTCATGGGAATGATTCAAGAGAAGGAGGCTGATGATACAGAAACAGGGTGAATAACCAAAGGAGCAAAGTCCTTCAGTGTCTGGAGCAGCCATCTCCCAAATGGAGTATGCAGGGATTTGTAAGGCAATCCATTAGAGCTGGGAGAGGGGAGGGAATAGTGGAACAAGTTTTTCGTTTTGGGGGGGGATTTTTTCCATCTAAAAGGAAAAAAAATAAGCTCTACTAAAATATGTGTGCACAAATATATGCCTATATACCTGTATGCATATACATACACGATTACTATTAGCATCATAAAATAGACTAACTACCAGTGGTGTGCAGGAGTCTCTCCATATCAATTCACTAGAGTCTACTGTATATGTAGCTCTTCTCAACTACTCAGTTAACCATGGTAGCTTAAAACTGGTCATGTGGCAGTATTCACACTATAGAAATCAAAGTTGGTTTTAACCCACAGATAGCCAGTTAGTAGGAGACTATCATATAGTTGAAAATTCTTTACTGACAAAAATATGTGACCCAAGTATTTGGTAGGAGAAAAGACACATGATGAATGAAACATGTCCAATAAGAAATGATGGTTGTCACTTCCCGCCTGAAGCATTTCATTGTCAGTGCAAGACCTTCTAAAACACTCTTTCCCTTTGGCACAGAACTACCTGCTCTGTGGAACTACTTGGATCCCTGAGTTAATTAAATGGGTAGCTCTCTGCCAAGCAAAAAAATGGTATGCAAAGTGAACAAGCATGTAAAGTGTGCAAAGCCACAGAGATCTGAGGGTCATTTGTTACTACAGCATAATCTAGCCCATTCTGGCTAATCCAGAGTACAGGAAACAGAAGATTTGTAGGAAATTAGAGGAAGAATGAGACAAAAAGTGAATGAGTCAAGTCTGAACTTGGTAAACGGAATTCCTTAAGTACACACAGCAGAATTGCCCCTCTTCTAAAGTGCTTATCTGAGGTGTGTGATCATGAATTTAAAGTGAAAAGAAGAGTCATGTGACATACCATCAGAAGCTACATTGAGACTGTCATGGATCTATTTAGGATTTACAGTTTAGATATTACATTTGTCCCAATTGGAAAAGAGAAACGATAACATGCTTTCTATTTGCACGACACATGAAGAAAACAACAGAATCCTATAAGCAGAGACAGAACATTATGGAGCCATGAGTAGTAACTAAATTTTTTCACAACTGGTTATTTTTCTAAGCAAGTCCCCCAGGAATCAGTATACTCAAAGTACACCTAGGTAGTAGCAGTGATTCAGAAGGAAATCTCTCCATACTTTCTTTTTTTTTTTTTTTTTAATATTTATTTATTTGCTTTAGCTATATACAATGGGTTTATTTGTATGTGGTGCTGAGGATCGAACCCGGGCCGTGCACTTGCCAGGCGAGCGCTCTACCGCTAGCCACAACCCCAGCCCTCCATATTTTCTTAATAACTCCAGGGTTCCTTGAGTGGACCTTATAGTATGGAACACTAAAGAAATGATAGCTCAGGGGCAGAGCATTTGCCTAGTATGCGTGAGGCACTGAGTTTGATCCTCAGCACCACATTAAGATTAAAAAAAAAAGAAGAAGAAAAGGTATTGTGTCCACCTACAACTAAAAAATAAATGTTTAAAAAAAAAAAAAAGAAATGATAACTTGCCCAAACTTGCTTTTCAAGACATTCCCTCTGGGACTAGGAAAGAGGAAAATACTAGAAATAATGCATGTACATTTACACACACACACACACACACACACACACACTCACACACACAACTTGCTCTTGTTCAATATACATTGGGGTTCAAAACTAAAGAAGATACATTTAACACTGGGAAATCAAAACCCTAACAATCTGGAAAAACCACGTAACTATATGAATATCACATATAAATACACGAACATTAAAAACAACATGACAACAAGAAAAAAATAACAACAACATAGAAAAGTAATCAAAAACTTTTTCCCGCTCTGATCTCTCCTGTCCCTTTCCCCTCTGACCACATCTATTTCTTTTCCTGAAGTCCTCCAGGGCATAACACTTCAGGGCCTCCCCTGCAAGGCAGATTCTTTCTTAGTCAATATTAATTGGACAAGATTTCAGATTCAGAACCTGAATATGTTCATATCTTTTCATCCAGCTATTCTTTTTTTTTTTTTCTAGTTTTTCACTGAACACATTTTATTTTCCTTTTGCACATTATTCATGCCAGGTTTCATAGACTTTCATCCAGCTATTCTAAGAATTTATTGTGAAGAAAGAGACATACAACAAGATTGTAAGGATATCATCATGTTATTATTTCTAATAATTAGAAACTGAAAACCACCAAAAACTCCAATAGCGAATCAGAGGGAAAATAGTACATCCAAGTAAAGAAACACTGAAGTAATAAACTTTAAAATGTTTACATTGTGGGGCTAGGGCTGGGGCTCAGGGGTAGCACATTTGCCTTGCATGTGTGAGACACTGGGTTTGATTCTCAGCACCGCATATAAATAAATAAAATAAAGGTCTATCAGCAACTAAAAAAATGTAAAAAGATGTTTTACATTGTTTTATGAAAAATATAAGTAACAAACTACGGTCATACAAGAAATTAGTAACAAGATAGACATAAGAATCCCAGTTTCATAAAAGGAAAAATATGTATATCAATACAGAAGAAAAAAATTTGGAGCCAGGCACAGGAGCGCAGGCCTGCAATTCCAACAAAGTGGGAGGCTGAAGCAGGAGGATCAGAAGTTCAAGGCCAGCCTCATCAACTTAGTGAGGCCCTAAGCAACTTGCGAGAACCTGTCTCAAAATAAAAATAAAAAAATTAAAAGGGCTGGGGATGTAGATCAGTGGTAAAGTATCTTTGGGTTCAACCAATCTCCAGTACCTAAAAAAAGGGTTTGGAGAAAAAAATGTGGTTAAAATTATACTGGGTATAATTATAATTTTTTTTCCTTTTGATATTTATGTTTTCAATTTTTCTAAAACATGCAAAATACGTTCAAACAGAAAAATCCAGAAAAAGAGTTTCTAAATTTCTTAATTTTCGTGGCATTTCTTTTATTTGCTAGGAAATTCTTTTTGATGATCATGAATTATCAAAAAGCTTCAATAGAACTTCTATTTGAATCTGATTTGAACTGTTACTCAACACTCTAGGATAAATTTTTATTTTACCACAATGAGAGCAACTGACATAATAACTGACTAAATTTTGTCACTGTCTCAAAGAAAATGCAAGAGAAAACTTCCACCCTAAATGCCCTTTTCTTACTATAACATGATTAAATTAGTACCTGACATGCAAAAGTGCAATGTAGCACTTGTTAAGTTTAAGGAGAACAAGAAGTAACTTTGGATAAGAACTAAACATTAAATAATTTAATATTAGTTCATTCTGTCAAACATTCACTTTCCACTTTGGACAGGTATATGCAGAACATCAGATATCACACAATAATTTGGAACAGCTGTTGGCAGATTCTCAAATATGTTAGTAGAATTTTTTTTTCCATTTAATCCCGTTAGTTTTTCCAGGGAGTACACAGTCATGAAATTATATTAGTAGTTGTCCAGTCATATGCTATATTTCTTGAGATCTATAAATGATTCTGTGGCATAAATGATGATTCCATAGTTTAACAGTAATTGGAAAAGCATGCTAGGCATAAAGTGCCAGCATGCCCGGCGCTTATCAATGGCTGAAAGATGTGGAATGTTAGGCTCTCTGGAGATTAGGCTTTAATTTCTGCATATTTTAAATCATTGCACATAAGTTCTACTTTGCCTTACAGAAAAGTAAGTCAGACATGGTGTTAAATGAAGAAGATCTCAGTTTATGGGAGGCTGACTTAAATGAAGCTCATCAGAACTTCACCTTCAGTAGAGTGAAATAAAATTTATAGTCTTTAAGTGACTTGGGGAATGCCCTTCGGTTAAAAGTGTTAGGATGCTCTGATTTCAGCGGAGTGTATTTCTATTCTGGCTATTAATATATTTTACTGCTAAGCAACACTTTATATTTTGCATGCTATAGAAACTTGTACACTATTAGTCATAATATTTACTATATAATTCTTGTTGTCAAATGCTGGCAACTTGGCAGCCATCCCAAGGCTGAAAGTCTAACCACATCCCTGATGCATCTCCAGGTGCACAAGGCTAAGCAGTGCCCCAGAGGAGGAACACTTTTGAAGTCACTGCTCAGGCCCAGCTATAGCTATCACAGCCAAACTTGTGAAATAAGTGCTTTGGTACAAAGTGACACAAA
Source organism: Tamias sibiricus (assembly GCA_025594165.1). Classification (NCBI taxonomy): domain Eukaryota; kingdom Metazoa; phylum Chordata; class Mammalia; order Rodentia; family Sciuridae; genus Tamias; species Tamias sibiricus. The sequence continues at coordinate 31,679,994 of CM046672.1, forward strand.
GACGGTTGCTCATTCTTTCATCAATAGTTTGTGTTATTTTGCTTGTTTATTTAACATTTAGCCAATACTTGCTATGTACCAGGCACTGTGTAAAATATCACTGTGTCATAAATATAATGATAAAGAGAGGTCTTGTTTTATAACATTTCAGAGTTTAACAATATAAACAGAAATGAAAACCAACAGTTAGAGAGATATGTTACAAAATAAATATGAGCATGCTGCTATAAGAATAGCAGGTAATTAAGAAAGGAAATCTGGAAAATCCTCACTTATTCAATAACTAACAAGCACTTATTTGCAAAACACTAGGTGCCTGGAATAGAAAGTAAAGCATCTACAAGGTCTCCAGGGCTCACATTCTGGTGAAAAGAGCCAGACAATAAGTAAGTAGATAAACAAATAAACTAATTAATTAAATATATAGTATTTTAGATGGTTATAAGTGCTATTGAAAAAATTAAGCTGGGTAAGCAGGATAGGAAGTACTTGGGTGAGTGCTGCTATTTTATATAAGGTGACCAGGGAAGGCCTCTCTGATAAGGTGACGGGCAGAAGACTGCAAGAACAAGGATATGAGCTCTGCAGAGACCTGGGGAAAGAGATTCAGGCTAAGGGAACACTGAGTGCACAGGCCTTGGGGCAGGAGTGTGGTTGGCTCGTTCCAGGAAGGGTAAGAATGCCAAAGCCAGAAGAGACGGAGAAGGAGGCAGGGAGAAGCAGGGAATGAGGTGAGGGAAGCAGTGCAGGGCCTACCCTACAGTGCTTTGTAGGCAAATGGACAATCTTGGGCTTTTACTCTGAATGAGATGGGAAGTTACTGATGAGCTTTGAGCAAGAAAGTGTAACAAGCCAATTTATGTTTTTAAAAAATCGTTCTGGTTGCTGACAAGATCTGGAGGAGAGGAAGAGTTAGGAGGAAACTGTGACAGAAGTAATGGCAGCTTTGGCCATGGAGTAAGCAGCAGGGGTGATGAGAAATGGTCGGATTTTTAGTATGATCTTAAAAGTAGTGAGATCCTGGTGCATTCACAGAAATTCGTTGTTTTGGTTTTGGTACTGAAGACTGAATGGGGGGGTGTTTCACCACTGAGCTACCTCCCTAGCCCTTTTTATTTTTTATTTTGAGACAGACTTTCACTAACTTGCTGAAGCTGACCTGGAACTTGTGGTCCTCCTGCCTCAGCCTCTGGAGTTGCTGGGATTTCAGGCACATGCCACCACCCCTTGCTAGAATATGTATTATTTAACGAAGGTCTTTAGGGTAAGTGCTCAGCAGACAGAGAAGGGGAGAAGAATATGAGCAGACACAAGGGAACAAAAGATGAAGGTAGAGCAGGGCCAGGTGGAGCAAGATACTCTATGGCAGAAGCTTCAGGGTGGAAGCCATGTTAGGCCACGGGTAGACATAGGCCAGAGAGGGAGTCTGGGTCATATAATCAACTGCCTTATAGGAGGCAATAGAGACTCAGCATATATATCAAGCTAGAGGCTCCAAGTCAGTCATATTTATGGAAGCACAGTTCTGATGGCACTGGGAGGGCAGAAGGAACGCCAATCAGGACAACAGTAAAACGGTCAAGGTGGAAGATAAATGTAGGCCTGAGCTAGGACAGGTCAGCAAGCCTGGAATAGAAGGAACAACTTGAGTGATCCAAAACAAGGAAAAGTACCAGGGCCTGATGGCTGACTGGGGATGGAAGCGACAGGCAGAAGTTGAGGATAACAAGGTTCCCAATTTGAAGAGTGAGATAAGGAGGACCTCACTTGTGAGGAGAATGAGGTGGAGGCACAGGGTGACATGGATCCTTACTAAAATGTTAAGTCACATCCTGTCACACTTGTGCTCCGAACCCTCTCATGCCTCCTCCTCTCACTCAAGAGTAACAGCCAGTGTTCTTACAACAGACTGGTAGTCACACTGAACCCTGGCTCGTCGCCATCTGATCTCGTCACCACGCCTTTCCCCACCTCTCCCACCCGCCTCCAGATATGTCAGCCTCCTTGCTTTTCCTCTCAAACACCTCAGAGGTTCTGCTGTTCCCTGGGCCCAGAACATCCTACCTTAGTGTCTCCACAGGTCCTCCCACACCACCCACCCCACATGGAACAAGATCAAAGAAAGCAGCCATCTTGTCAGTTTCTACAACTTCATCTCTATTGTCTATAACATGCCTGGCACCACGTGGGGACTAACTGCATTTCTTTCAGTAAGTACTCTGGATCCTGTTGAGTTAGATATACCTACAGGATTTTTGGGTACAGCCACCTAGTAGGTAGGCAGGATTGGAGCACTAAAGGTCACAAGGAAGAGTAGGGATGGAGACAGAATTTGGGGTCCTGTGGATAAAGGCAAGCAGTCTCAGAAGGATAGACATGGGGGGAGAGGAAAGCAATACAGAGCTTCTGACCTGGCAGCCACCCAGCATGGGCTCGAGTCCTGGTCCTGACACTATTTATTTATAAATCTTGAAAAGATTTTTAAACCTTCTTGTGCCTCAGTTTCCTCATCTCCAAAATGAGGTTTAATAAGACCTGCTTCAGAGCATTATAGTAATATTCAAATGAGCTAATACATGTCACGCATTGGAACAGCAGCCAGAACAATCTGGCACATGGAAAGCTCACAATAAATGAAGGCAAAGAGAAGTGTTGAGGAGAGCCACATTTTCTCTGGATAGGGGGACAGCATTCACATATCTGAAACTCCAGAGTTGTCTTCTGTGTCACTCCTCCTGTGCTCCGTGGTGAGCCAACAGAAGTTCTGTCTGCTTTTCTGCTTCAACCTTTTGGTTGTTATTATTTCCTTTTGTTTCTGTGCTTTACGGCCACATCAAAAGACACTGCAAGCCGGGCACAGTGGCGCACGCCTGTAATCCCAGCACTTTGGGAGGCTGAGTCAGGAGGATCACGAGTTCAAAGCCAGCCTCAGCAATGGCGAGGCACTTAGCAACTCAGTGAGACCCTGTCTCTAATAAAAATACATAAAAAGGGCTGGGGATGTGGCCCAGTGGTCTAGTGCCGCTGAGTTCAATCCCCAGTACCAAAAAAAATAAAATAAAATAAAATAAAAAAGACACTGCAAAACTTCCTGAATGTGTCTGGAACTGGAGCATGGTATACAGGGAAGGTTACGGTACAGCAGAAAGAACATGGGTGCAGAGCCAGACAAACTGAGATGGAACTCCAGCTCCCCCACTCAGACAGCTGACTTAGTCTCTCCTGACGTCTAAAACAGGAATGATAAGATCCACCCCAAGCACCTCAAGCTGGGGAAGAAGAGTTGCTAACTACATGTTTATGGAATGAATGAACAAGACTATTGCGGGAACTAAATGTGACAGCATTCATAAACATTTAGCACAGTCCCTGGCACACTGTAAGGGTCAATAAACATTGCCTGAGTGGAAGATGCATGAAGTCTTGTTTTCATGACTGGCAGCTAGATTGGCATTCCTGTGGTGAAGGCCTACGAAAGGCACCCAATGTCAGGTCTGAACTTTCTATGTATTCATGTCATTAAAAAGCATTTTGGGTTCATCTTTTAAGAGAATAAGTTTACTTCGACTAAGGTTTTATTGACTTGCTAAGCCTTATAAGGTGCATTTAACATGATTAGACATTGGTATGAGGGTTTGTTGTGAGCCTTAGAAAAATAACAGAAGAGTGAAGAGCTGTTGACACCTGGGTTTCCATTTATTCTTCAGTGTATGGCTGGTTGGATCACAGTGGGCTGATAACCTTTTGTATTTAATTCTTCATGTACTATTTGCACAGTACAAAAGCTGAAATGGCTTAGCAGTTGCTTTACAACAATGCACGTAATTAGGTATCAGAAGGCATCTATCTATGAATATATTAGCGTTTCAGAACTGATTATATTTTGTGGGTTTGCCTGATTTAGGTGTACTTTTTAAAACTACTTATTTTCCTCACTGCAAAAGAATACATATTTGCTACAGATAATTTGGAAAACTAGACAAGCTCAAAAGAGAACATGCTATCACTAAAGGATATAACATTTCAGAGTTATCCATCAACACCACCTCCCTGGGAAGGTGGGTATGTACAGAAAAACAAAATTCAGTGCTCACTTCGGCAGCACATATACTAAAATTGGAATGATACAGATAAGATTAGCATGGCCCCTGCCTAAGAATGACACGCAAATTCGTGAAGCGTTCCCATATTAAAAAAAAAAAAATTCAAACCACTCTAAACTCATTATATAACTGGCTTTTAAAAGCAACTAATACTTGCATTGATTAATTTATTCACTCAAGCAAACTAAGCACTTGCCAGGCTCCAGGCACTGAACTAAGTAAAGAGGATGAGGGAAAGAAGAATATAAAAAAATCATTATAATCAAGCGAGAAATGTGCTAATAGAGGTACTGATAAAGGACAACAGAGGAGGCTGAGACAAGTCTCTGGGCTGCAGAAGTGTCAGGGGAGCTTCCTATGGGGATGATGTGTGAAATCTCACTAACAAGGAGCACAGAGATTCAGCAAAGGAGGAGACACTACAGCAAAGAATGTAGCAAGAAGTCCCCAAATATGAAACTAGTTTGAGATGCTGCAAAAGTCCAGTGTGGATGCAAAGGGGGAGGAGTGGGTAGATGATGCTGGAAATGCAAAAGCCAGGCAATGAACACCCACCGTGGGATCTGAAACAGGGATTTACATGTTCAGATTTACATCTTAGTCAGAAATACTGCAGCCTCAAGAATTGAGACAGGTAAAGAGGAACACTAGAGAGACCCATAAAAGGACTGATGAGGTGAGAGATAGTGAACATTAATGTCAACAGAGATAAGACACAACATTTAGAAATGGTAATGAACTAGAAATCAAGAGACCTGGATTCTAACAGGTAAACTCCTTTCCCCTCTTCCTTCTGTGGTTGCTGAAGATCTACTACGTACCAGCAGGAGCTATAGTTGATGATATGGCCCCATTTCTACACCTAAGAGCATAAATTCTAATATGAAAAAATAGGTGTAATTTTATTAGTTAGGTACAAATTTATTATTTTTGTTGCCCACGCCTATCCCTTCTTCTTTGGAACTTAGGTTCCTTTAAGGAAACCATCCATCTCTGACTCCCACAGTCCCTGTGATTTGAGAGGGAATATTCCCACACTACCCCATTACAAGAGTGGACTATGAAATAGGCCAGACAAACACAATGGCTCTAAACAAGTCAGTGAGATCACTCTCTGGAGAATCTAATGGAACCAGGGGAAATAAACTCAGTCGGTTCTTCTAAGACCCCAGGTGCTGAAGACCATATAGCCCTTGATCTGTCCTTGATCACATGCTGTCAGGGGAGAGCTTACTCAGCATACAGTCATAGAGAGGAAAGCCAACCCAAGCAACAGAAAGACAGTGATCAGGTGACATCACTGTTGAGGGTTTGGACTGATTTGACCACTTAGTCCTAGATTTTAATTGATGTCAATAAAGTTCTCTCTTTGTCTTTTTGCCACAGTGAGTTTGTTTTGGGTTTACAATGCAAAGTGCTGATGAATTCAGGGACGTTAACACATAATTGCTATACCATGGGATAAGAGGTATAACAAGAGTTATTTACAAGGTCCAACTAACACAGAGAAGTGAACTTATCTACTCCTTGTAACTAAGATAAGCTGAGGAAATTTTCAGAAGAGAGGTGATATTTAACTAAACTCTCAAAGAATTAGACACCCAGTCATAGGATAAGAGAAAAGTTATTCTATGCAGAAAGCACAGTAGGACCAGAAGCAAGAGAGTGGGAAAGAACATGGAATGTTTGGGGAATCAAAACAGCACATCATGCTAAAGTACTAAGTTCACAGCAGAAAGCAGACTGTGAAAGAATTTACATGCTCCCTAGGTCACTGGGTGACCAAATCACACCTCCCATTTATTTAACCTCACAAGACTAGTAGACTCACAAATAAAATGAGAAAATCAGAACACATAAATATGAGTTGATAAAAAATATTAAAATATCTTACCTGCTGATAGAATTCGTCATCTTTGGGGGTCAGATAAGGAAGCCAAGTGTCTTCAAGCTCTTCAAGAAGCCTTAATTTCTGTTTAAAAATAATAACAATTAATTTAGCCATCTTGAATTATAAACTTTTAAAAATGGAAATTAGTCAAATGTTGATTATGACATGTATTAATTAAATTATGCACATTGCAAATTTACATGTTATATGAAGCCTGAATTTCAAAATGATGATCTTATTCACTCAGATTTCATGACACATTTTGATTCACTCTTCACAAATATTTTTGGCATCAAGGTTTTTTTTTTTCTTTGTAAACCTATCAGTAGAGTCACCTTATGAGTCATCCAACACACTTTTCCAGAACAAATCTTCCTATTTGTATAATCTGCTTGAGACACAGTAGTTTTTAAACCCTTCCATGATACTATTACTGGAAACATCAAAATAAACCACAAGTATCCATTTGTATAACATCAGGATATCTGGACTAGTCATCCTATAAACATTTATTTGATCATGTCCACTTACAATAAATGCCTTTCTAAAATGATCTTTTATAGCTACAATAATTACTAAATCTGTGTTAAGCCTCTTTGCTTTCTTTCTTTTTCAATTTTATGCAACGCCCTTCTTAAGCATCCATACCTAGCACTGTCTGCGGCTGCTTCAAAAAACTATGTGTTCCTCAGTCAAGCCTACAGGTGTATGCCTGAAATCCCAGAGACCAGGGAGACTCAGGCAGGAGGATTGCAAGTTCAAGGCTAACTTCAGCAACTAAACAAAACCCTGTTTCAAGATAAATAAATAAAAAGGGCCAAGATGCAGTTCATTGGTGAAGTGCCCCTGGATTAAATTCCCAGTACCAAAAAAACAACTATGTCTTCTTCAGACAGAACATGCTGTTCAAACAAAGTAATTAAGAGGGCCCCATTTATAAGGTGCCTTATAACAATCAAATATATACCAAGTGACTCCCCCTCTGAGGGATTTTTTCAAAGGATACCTAACTTATATTGGGGCACATATAGAGTTCATGGGGGCACATAAGTGGCATATATGAGTGTATATGGACACCTATACACATTGGGCATGTACATACTAATTATTTGTAAAAGAAAAAGAAAACAACGGAAACAACCAGTTTTCAAATAAAACTGAAAACAACGGAAACAACCAGTTTCAAATAAAACTGGAAAAAAAAAAAAAAAAAACGTATCCTCAGGGCGACAGTTAGCCAGAAAGGCATCATCATGAGGATTAGAAAACAGCACATCTTGCTTTGGGCCAATGCAGCCCCACTCATTAGAGTATGGCTAGATAAATACAAACCTCATTTCAGCCCCACTGGCTCCAATAGCCACTGTCCTTATACAGTGTACAACCTACTCAACCAGACATGATGGGCCAGAGAAAGCATCCTTCTCTCCCAAACCCATCATAATCAGAGTAGTCCAAGCAAGCATCCTTTTAGGAAGAACTTGAAATCTTTCTGGACCTTTGCAATCATAATCCAAAGTGAATAAAGAGAAAGGGACAGAAATATAACAACTAGTCTATGGCCCAGAAACAAAAGAGTAAATTCTACTGATAGGCTTAATTCTAACCTATTTATTTAATTAAAGACTTTCACTTTGATAGTGGGTACTTTCTCGTCTATAATGGTAATACCAGTAAAACTATGAAGAGTTTTCCCTTACTAAGGGCTATAATACTAATATGACATAAACCGTAGTCTGGATAATTAATTAATTGGTTAATTGGTTTATCTGCTTTCAGTATTAGCCACTACTGGAGATATAAAAAGACCTAATGATATTTCCATGCATGTATTTGCACACTTACGCATGCCATCACTAATCGAACCAAAACTATATTCTCCAGTTCTCATGTTCAGCTCAGGAAACTTGCATTTTCCTATGAACATTTTACCAGTACTTAGGACTTTGTATAAACACAAAGCTCTAGAATATTTATAAATGCCACAAAAATATTTAAGTTAAAAGTAATCTAAAGGCTCCACCTTACAAACTCATCTCAAAATCTCTTCAAAAGAAACTATCCGTAGAGCCCCACTGAGCTTTGCGTAGCGCAGGCTGGCCCAGAACAGCCTGACCTCCACTAGAGCTGACAAGCCCAGGACACCCCAGCCGACCTCCGCCGAGATCCAGCCGGCACAGGACAGGCAGGCTGACCTCCACAGAGGGCAGGCAGGCCCCAGGTCGGCCATGCCGATGCCCACCAACATGCGCCAGGCCCAGGCCCGCCAGCCAATCTCTACAGAGCTTTTGGCAGGCCCAGATCAGACCCACTGACCTCCACCGAGTGTGGGCAAGCCCAGGTCAGCCACATAGACACCCATGGAGCCCAGGCAGGCCCAGGACAGGACAGCCAACCTCCACCGAGCTCGGGCAGGCCCAGGTCAGCCATGCCAATACCCGCCTAGCACATGCAGGCTCAGGTCAGGCCGACAACCCCTGTTGAGCATGGGCAGGCCCAGGACAGGCCAGTGGACCTCCGCCTAGCGCCAGCAAGCCCAAAACAACCCGTCAACCTCCGCAGAGCCCAGGCAGGCCCAGGTCAACCCCGCAAAACTCACCTAGTGTGAGCAGGGCCAGGACAGGACAGGCAGGGTCTGAAAGCCCAACATTAAGGTGAGGCATTGACAATCTGCCCAGATACTACAAGAATATAGGGTAGAAACTGTAATATCTCAGATCCACACTGCAAGAAAGGAAGACAAATAGACAACATAGAAAAACAAGGGAAGAAAGTACACCAAACAAACCAGGAAACTACAATAACAGAACCCATTCTCAGCAAAGTTGATGAAATATCAGAGAAGGAGTTCAGAAGGTTCATATTTAAAATGATCTGTGAATTAAAGAATGACCTAAATACAGGCAAAAATTGATCATTACAACAAAAATATAAAAGAGCAAAAGATTATTTCAAAAAGAGATGGAAACTCTCAAAAAAAAAAAAAAAGAAATCCTTGAAAGTAAGGAAACAATAAACCAAATAAAAAACACAATAGAAAGCATCACCAACAGACTAGATCAATCTAGATCAATTGGAAGAAAGAACATGAGATAATGAAGACAAAGTATATAATCTGGAAAATAAACTTGACCACACAGTAAAGATAGTAAGAAATTATGAACAGAACATTCGAGAATTATGGGACAAGCCGGGCATGGTGGCGCAGGCCTGTAATCCCAGTACTTGGGAGGCTGAGGCAGGAGAATCACGAGTTCAAAGACAGCCTCAACAATGGTGAGGCACTTAGCAACTCAGTGAGACCCTGTCTCTAATAAAATACAAAAAGGGCTGGGGATATGGCCCAGTGGTCGAGTGCCCCTGAGTTCAATCCCCGGTACCAAAAAAAAAAAAAAAAAAGAATCATGGGACAGCAGCAAAAGACCAAATATAAGAGTAATTGGGATAGAGGAAGGCAGCACAGAGTTTCAAAGCAAAGGAATGCACATTCTCTTCAATGAGACAATATCAGAAAATTTCCCAAGCATGAAGAAGGAATTGGAAAACCAAATACAAGAGGCTTATAGGCACCAAATGTACAAATTTACAACACATCTACACCAAGACACATTATAATGAAAATGCCTAGCATAGAGAGTAAGGACAGAATTTTAAAGGCCACAAAAAAGAGGAATCAGATCACATATAGTGGGAGACCAATATATATAACAGCAGATTTTTCAACCAAAGTCAGGAGATCATGGAACAACATATACCAAGCTCTGAAAGAAAATGGAAATCTTATATCCAGCAAAATTAAGCTTTAGATTTGAGGATGAAATAAAAACCTTCCAGGATAAACAAAAGTTAAAAGAATTTGCAACTAGAAAGCCAGCACTACAGAACATCCTTGGCAAAATATTCCATGAAGAGGAAATGAAAAACAATGATGAAAATCAGCAGAGGGAGGTATTACACTAAAGGAAAAACTAATCAGAGAAGAAACCATGTCAAGTTAAATACCAAAAATAAACAAAAATGGCTGGGAATACAAATCATGTCTCAATAATAACTCTGAATGTTAGTGGTCTAAACTCACCAATCAAAAGACGTAGACTAGAAGATTGGATTTAAAAAAAAAAAAAAAAGACCCAACAATATGCTGCCTCCAAGAGACTCATCTCATAGGAAAAGACATCCATAGGCTGAAGGTGAAAGGTTGGGAGAAATCATACCACTCACATGGACTGCGGAAGCAAGCAGGGGTTTCCATCCTCATATCAAATAAAGTAGACTTCAAGCTAAAGTTAATCAAAAGGGATAAAGAAGGACACTACATACTGTCCAAGGGAACCATATACCAACAAGACTTAACAATTATAAATATATATGACCCAAACAATGGAGCATCCACATTTATCAAACAAACTCTTCGCAAGTTCAAGAGTCAAATAGACCACAACACAATAATTTTGGGTGACTTTAACACACTCTTTCACCACTGGATAGATCTTCCAAACAAAAGCTGAACAAAAAAAACTATAGAAATAAAAAATATAATCAATAACTTAGACTTAACTGACTTATATAAAATATTTCATCCTTCAATGAGCAAATACACTTTCTTCTCAGCAGCACATGAATCCTTCTCTAAAATAGACCACATACTATGCCACAAAACAACTCTTAGCAAATATAAAAAATAGAGATAATACCCTGCATTCCATCAGACCATAATGGAATAAAATTAGAAATAACTGATAAAATAAGAAATAAAAGCTACTCCAACACCTGGAGACTAAATAATATGTTACTGAATGAACAATGGGTTGCAGTAGACATCAAGGAGGAGATTAAAAAATTCTTAGAGGTGAATGAGAACACAGACACAACATATCAAAATCTCTGGGACACTATGAAGGCAGTTCTAAGAGGAAAGTTCATTGCATGGAGTTCATTCCTCAAAAGAAAAAGTCAACAAATAAATGACCTAACATTACATCTCAAAGCCCTAGAAAATGAAGAACAATCCAACACCAAAAGCAGTAGAAAACAGGAAATAATTAAAATCAGAGCTGAAATCAATGAAATTGAAACAAAAGAAACAATTGAAAAAAGTGACAAAACAAAAAGTTGGTTCTTTGAAAAAAATAAATAAAATTGGCAGACCCTTAGCCAGGCTAACAAAGAGAAAGGAAACTCAAATTACTAACATACGTGATGAAAAAGGATATATCACAATAGACACTATGGAAATACAAAAGATAATTAGAAATTATTTTGAAAATTTATACTCCAATAAAATACAAAACATCGAAGGCATCGACAAATTTCTAGAGTCGTATGATTTGCCCAATTTGAATCAGGATGATATATACAATTTAAACAGACCAATTTCAACCGATGAAATAGAAGATGCCATCAGAAGCCCACTAACCAAGAAAAGCCCAGGACAAGATGGATACATAGCAGAGTTCTACAAGATCATTAAAGAAGAACTAATACAAATAATTTTCAATTTATTTCAGGAAATAGAAAAGGAGGATACACATCCAAACTCATTCTATGATGCCAATATCACCCTGATTCCAAAACCAGGCAAAGACACATCAAAGAAAGAAAACTTCAGATCAATATCTCTAATGAACATAGATGCAAAAAATCTCAATAAAATTCTGGCAAATCGAATACAAAAACATATCAAAAAAATAGTGCACCACAATTAAGTGGGGTTCATTCCAGGGATGCAAGGTTGGTTCAACATACAGAAATCAATAAATGTAATTCATCACATCAATAGACTTAAAGATAAGAACCATATTATTATCTCAATAGATGCAAAAAAAGCATTTGACAAAATACAGCACCCCTTCATGTTCAAAACACTAGAAAAACTAGAGAAAACAGGAACATAACTCAACATCATAAAAGCTATCTATGCTAAGCCCCAGGCCAACATCATTCTAAATGGAGAAAAATTAAAAGTGTTCCCTCTAAAAACTGGAACAAGACAGGAATTCCCTCTTTCACCACTTCTATTTAACATAGTTCTTGAAATACTGGCCAGAGCAATAAGACAGATGAAAAAAATTAAAGGGATACAGATAGGTAAAGTAGAACCCAAATTATCATTATTCACTGACAATATGATTCTATACCTAGAAGACCCAAAAAATTCCACCAGAAATCTTCTAGAACTCATAAATGAATTCAGCAAAGTAGCAGGATACAAAATCAACACCCATAAATCAAAGGCATTTCTAGATAGTGACAAATCCTCTGAAAGGGAAAAGAGGAAAACTACCCCATTTACCATAGCATCAGAAAAAAATAAAATACTTGGGAATCAAAGAAAGATGTGAAAGACCTCTATAATGAAAACTACAAAATACTAAAGAAAGAAATTAAAGAAGACCTTAGAAGATGGAAAGGTCTACCTTGTTCTTGGATAGGCAGAATTAATATTGTCAAAATCATCATACTACCAAAAGCGCTATACAGATTTAATGCAATTCCAATCAAAATCCCGATGACATTCCTCATAGAAATAGAAAAAGCAGTCATGAAATTCATCTGGAAAAATAAGAGACCCAGAATAGTTAAAGTAATCCTTAGCAAGAAGAGTGAAGCAGGTGGCATCACTATACCAGACTTTAAATTATACTACAAAACAATAGTAACAAAAACAGCATGGTACTGACACCAAAATAGACTTGTAGACCAATGGTACAGAATAGAGGACACAGAGACTAACATATATAATTACAGTTATCTTACACTAGACAAAGGCGCCAAAAATGTACATTGGAGGAAAGATAGCCTCTTCAACAAATGGTGCTGGGAAAACTGGAAATCCATATGCAACAATATGAAATTAAACCCCTATCTTTCACCATGCACAAAACTCAACTCAAAGTGGATCAAGGACCTAGGAATTAGACCAGAGACAATACACCTATTAGAAGAAAAAGTAAGCCCTAATCTCCAACATGTTGGATTAGGCCCCAACTTCCTTAATAAGATTCCTATAGCACAAGAATTAATATCAAGAATCAATAAATGGGATAGATTCAAACTAAAAAGCTTCTTCTCAAAAAAAGAAACAATCAGTGAGGTGAACAGAGAACATACTAATCGGGAACAAATTTTTACCACATGAACATCTGATAGAGTACTAATCTCTAGAATATATAAAGAACTCAAAAATCTTAACACCAAAAAAACAAATAACCCAATCAATAAATGAGCCAAGGAACTGAAAAGTCACTTCTCAGAAGAAGATATACAATCAATCAACAAATATATGAAAAAATGTTCAACATCTCTGGCAATTAGAGAAATGCAAATCAAAACTACTCTAAGATTTCATTTCACTCCAGTCAGAATGGCAGCCATTAAGAACACAAACAACAATAAATGTTGGAGAGGATGTGGGGGAAAAGGCACACTCATACATTGCTGTGGGACTGCAAAATGGTGCAGCCAATCTGGAGATCAGTATGGAGATTCCTTGGAAAACTGGGAATGGAACCATCTTATGACCCATCTATCCCACTCCTTGGTCTATACCAAAAGGAATTAAAAACAGACTACTATAGGGACACAGCCACATCAATGTTTATAGGAGCACAATTCACAATAGCTAAACTGTGGAACCAATCCAGATGCCCTTCAGTAGATGAACGGATAAAGAAAATGTGGTATATATACACAATGGAATATTACTCAGCAATAAAAGAGAATAAAATAATGGCATTCACAGGTAAATGGATGAAGTTAGAGAATATAATGCTAAGTGAAGTTAGGCAATCCCAAAAATCCAAATGCCGAATGTTTTCTCTGATATAAGGAAGCTGATTCACAGTGGGGTTGGGATGGGGAGCATAGGAGGATTACAGGGACATTAGAAAGGCCAGTGGGGATGAGGGAAAGGGAGGGGGCAAAAGGGTAAACGAAAAAAATGAGATGGATAACATTATACTAAGTGCACATATGAAGACATGCATGGTGTGAATATACTTTGTATACAACCAGTGATGTGTAAAAAATGTGCTCTATACATGTAATATGAATTGTAATGCATTCTGTTGTCATATATAACAACTTAGAATAAATAAATAAATAAATAAATAAAAAAAAATGTTTCCAACACGTGAACATGGGAGACATATTCAAATCATAAACACTTAATAATAACAAAATTTCAACAAATTAAAAAAAGAAAAATGGGAAATAAAGGTAAAACAGGACATAAAGTTTGGCCTATCAAAAAAATGAGTGTTATGGGCAGTAGACAGGGAAGGTGAACTCCATTTTTATGGGGGAGGGGTGAAAGTGGTACTGACTCTTAAAATAAATTTCTTATTCCTAATTACCTTTATCAACTGACCTCAGCCTCAAGCATATATTGGGCATGGAAAAAACACCTTAAACCCATTTTTATATTAAGGGATTAAATATTTTTGTATCATAAGGAATTGAATGTTTTTATAGTTATTTTCTCTATCCTGTATCATCATGTTGTTTATGATTATTCACTTTGGAAAAAAATTTCTCAAAATCTTACTTGAAGATATCCTTTGAGAGTCTCATCCCTACTCCCAACCCATGATGCACATCCAGAACTTTGTTAGGGTCAAAGTCTTGATACTAATGTTTAATTAGAATAAATAATGGAAATTTTAAAAAAGAAAGAAAGAAACTATGGATAAAGTTAATTGGTGTACATGGAGCAGCACAAAGGTACAGGTTCCCAAAAGAAATTACATACCATATCCAAATCAGATCAAACACCAACAGACCTGTCCTATAAGTCAAGAGGCATCAATGGGTGTTGTTTGTAATTAAGGCTTTAGCTAAATTATTGTAAAAACCACCATTTCTCAGTTCAGTTGAGACCCAGAGCATCCCTCAGGCATAAAACACTGTAACTTAGAAGTCCGTATCAAAAAGACAAAATTCTACAAGAATGTTCCTACTACAGAACAAACAGAACATAGATAGTCTTCCTCTACTAGGAATTTTAATATTAACACTGTGAGCATCATGCTATGTATGTGACAAGGGAGAACAGGGGTCAGGAGATCACCCAACTTAAGATCACACAGATGAAAGCTGCTGTGTACATCAATATTTACTACTTGTGATTTTATTGATGAATGGCAAGATCAATTATAAATAATATTTATGAACTGAAAAAGAAGTTTTGGTTATGTTCACATTGGTAAAATCAATCAGAAATCAATATTAAGTTAAACTAGTAGTACATGAAGATCATAATTTTAAATTGTGATTGCTTTATAAAATTAAAAATTAGACATTAAGACTGCTTTATAAAAAGCACTGTAAGACTTTTAAAAAGGTCCTTTTGAACTCTGCTGCCAAGAGTTTAAAACAGTACAACATCTACAAGGGCAGGTGACAACTTTCAAAAATCAAATGCTTTGGCCCTTTGACCCAGAATCGTACTTCTGAGTGTTTATCCACAGATATACTTGTAACACGGTTCAGGCATGTATAAGGTTCCTCATCACATCATTATTTATAGAACAAAAGCTTAGAAACATTAAAAGCCAGTGAATTGTGCTGGGCATGCTGGCACACCCCTATTATCCCAGCTATCCAGGAGGCTGAGGCAGGAGGATCACAAGTTCAAGGCCAGTCAGGCTTAACAAGACAATATCTCAGAATAAAAGGGCTGAGGTTATAGATCTGCGGTGGAGGTCCCCGCACTCAATCCCCATTACTGGGCGAGGGGGACCACTGAATTGCACACTTCAAGGGTGAATTTTATGGTATGTGAATTATCTCAATAAAACAAAAAATTAGAAATAATGCAAATGTCCATCCATGGAAGACAATGAAATAAACTGAGGTCCATCTAAATAATGAAATACAAAGCAACAATAAACAAGAATAAAGAAGCTTCCTGTTTCTGATTAAAAAAAAAGCTCTCTGGGAGTTACTCAGAAGTGAAAAACAAGATAAAACATCTGCTTATATTTACCTACAAAAACATAAAGGCTACGTGATGAACTATTAAAGTGGTATTTATCAAGATTAGAGGTAGGAAATGACCAGAAGGGGACCAGGATAGAGCGAGGCTCTTCAAAATATTCTATGTTACTTTGATTTTTGAACAATGTAAACAAATTACCTATTCAACATATTACCTATTACCAATTCAAACATATTTCCTATTAATTCTTCATATGGAATTCAACACAAAAAAAAGAAGTAGTTACAATTTGGGGCTCTGTTTAAAGTACATACTTTCATCCACATACAATGAAGGATTTATTTGAGAAACTATCACAGACTAGCACACTAAAGAGTGAAGAGAGGAAAAGGCAGCTCTGACAATTCCTCTGTGTCAAATGCCAACTGCGGGTAAACACGCACGGCATTAAAATGCACTCTGGACCCGAGACAGAGCAGCGCCCACCTGATTGTCAGGTCTGGCTCACTGCTGCTCCTCGGCCTGACGTACACGTAAATCCACACAGCTGGGCCCTGCAGCACACTGCTCAGCTCACACGCTTCTTTGCTGTCACACATGTGTCAAATACATCAAGCCGCTCACAAATGCCACACAGAGAGTCAGAGAGGGCCCAAAGCCTAAGTTCTCCCACCTGGCAGGAGGAGCAGGGTGAAGACCCTTCCTTCCGTGGAGGCTACTGCCCATTTCCACAGCTCCAACAAGTAAAGGGGACATAAGACCTTACATAAAATGTGATGCAACTTCAAACCACAAAGGTTTGAAGTTGGATGTCAGAAGCTACTTGAGGCCTACATATATGCTTCACTATGAAAAGCTGAGGTGTACTGAACTTGCAGAGCCTGCCAAATAGAAATATGGTTTGAGTCTTACAGTAATTACATAAAAGGATGAACTGGGTTATGACTCACCATGCACGGGTGTATCTCCCCTACAAATGAAGTGTATTTTTTGTCCTACTAGTGTCTCTTCAACCTCATCAGACTATGTTGCCAACATCTCTTATGCTTTATCCATTTTTCATTTTCCAAATAATAGTTTTTAAAACTATTTGTCATATTGTATCAAGTTCAAAAGAATTTAATTTTGCTATCTGAGTCTTTTCAAAATATAATCACAAAGTCTAATGAATATTCGTTGTGGAAATAATAATATGGTCTTGTGCAGGTTTCAAGCAGGTAGGAAAATTGACCTAAACTTAATGCAGGGCATAACTGGGTATGGAAGACCCATCTAAATTAACACTAGAAAGACCAGTAAGAAGTAGCTAAGCCAAAAGAAGTAAAAACCCATATCCTTTATGTTTGTGTATGGTTATGTATAATATCTATACTGTTTTAAATAAAAAGAAAATCTTATCTGTTTTAAATAAGAAGAAAAAAATCTCAACCATTCCAACAAATTTGGCATTCCTTGTCCTATTCTTAATGAAAATATGGCATGGTAAAAATGAATAGGATTTGGAGGAAAGGGCAGATATTTGGATGCAGACTCGTATCACTTCCTAGAGGTAGTACTGCACCTGATTCAACCTCTCTCGATGTCATTTCCTCATCTGTAAAGCTATGTTTCCTAGGATTGCTGTGGAAAAAAATAAAAGTAATCATATTGAAACTGGAGAATATGATGCTAAGCTAAATAAACCAATCCAAAGAACAAAATGCCAAATGTTTCCTCTGATATTCAGATGCTAATTCACAATGTGGGCCGGGGAATAGAGGTATTTTGGACTAGACAGAGGGGAGTGAATGGAGGGGAGGGGGGATGGGGTTAGGAATGATAGTAGACTGAATCAGACATTATTACCCTATGTGCATATGTGATTATATGACCTGTGTAACACTACATCATGTACAACCAGACAAATGAGAAGTTATATTCATTCCATTTATGTATGATGTGTCAAAATGCATTCTACTGTCATGTATAACTAATTGGCACAAATAAAAAAAAGCAAAAAATAATAATCACATTAGTGCATTTGTAAATTATGAAGTATGCCAATGACATTCAAATAAGGGAGACACTCCTATACAACAAAACAGGAGCTAAGGAGCCACACTCTAGGTGCAACATCAGCTCTACCAGTCCAGTTATGTGACTAGGGACTAGGTTTCTTACCTCCCTGTGAGGTGTAAAAGAACTAAAATATATAAACTTCTAAGAACAGCGCCTCAATACACTTTGGAAACCATTTGCTGTTATTTATTCACATCAGAAACAAACAGTTGTGATTACTAGTTACAAATGACCTATAAAGAAACCTATGTGTACCCCCATCTTATTATACCTTAGGCCACAGATTAATCCCACTTGATAAATACAGATATTAATTTCCCTGGATAAATTACAAGAGAAATGCATAAACACTCTTCATATATGAACTTTTGTGAAGATTGATGGATATTTTACATACGTACATATGTATGTTTCAGTTATCTACAATATGTCGATCATCAAAATTTTGATATAACAAAACCATGAAATTTTAGAACACATGAAGAAACCAAGGCCCATCCAGAACTATTTAATGACTAGCAAGAGATGACACTGCTGGTCATAAGACAAATCACAACTCATGTTCTCATTTCCCCAGTACTGCGCAGTCATTCTACACTGCCTCATACCATCCTTATGACAAGAAAATTATAACTTTCCAAAACTGGTTAATTTTCAACTTAAAAAGAACATATATAACACATTTCTTAAATTTAATTTGATTTAAGAAAAATCGTACCTCTAAACTTTTAAAATCAAAACTTATAACCACAGCTCTTGGACCCCCTTAAGTCCTGGCTGCTATGGTAGTTCTACAATGCTTTCAAGAGAGATCTTTTTAATTATTACTAAGTATGTCTCCTTCTGTTTCTCATAACAAGAGCCTGTACTATAGCAGACTAAAAATACAGCCCTAATAGAAAACCTCATGATTCACAAACATCAGGAAGAAGACTCAGAAAGATTTCACCTAAATCATGATGGGAAATGAACGAGACTAAATGTTGCTCTGTTCCTTCCCAACAAAGCTTAAAAGCAAGACGTGAAAGGATCAAACTGTTTCCAAATGAGTTACTTAACATTAACTACTTTGTTAGTTGCTTTGTTAACCTAAATGAGTTACTTAACAAGGCTCAGGAATATTTAAAAGAACAACAAAACATAGCATGGGAATGTTAAAATTCACGTTTGTCATCCAATCAAAAACCACAGGCATGACATGCAATAGAAAGCATACTACACAAGACAATAGGGCTGATAAGGAAAAGAAAAACTGATAAACTGAAACCGACTCCAAAATGGCACAGATGACAGAATTAGTAGACAAGTATGTTAAAACAGTGATTATCACTCTTATTTATAAATTTAAAAGTTATAGAAAGATTGGTTATGGCAAGGAAAGAAGCAGAAGAAATAAAATTAAGTCAAATTTTTAGAGATGAAAATTGCAGTGCCCAAGATGAAAGATACAGTGGATAAGATTAAAAGCAGATTAGTTATAATAGAAGAAAAGAATAATAAACTTGAAGACAAAACAAGAGAAATGATCCAAATAAAATACAGACAGTAGGGGCTGGGGCTGGGGCTGGGGCTCAGTGGCAGAGCACTTACCTAGCATGTATGAGGCACTGGGTTCAATCCTTAGCACCACATACAAAAATAAACAAATGAAATACAGGCATGCTGCCCATCTACAACTACAAAAAAAAAAAAATATATATATATATATATATATATATATATATATATATATATATAAAAGAAATATGGAGGGTAAACAGATTTAAAAAAAAAAAAAAAGCTAAACACCAAAAAAACAAAAATAACCCAATCAATAAATGGGCCAAGGAACTGAACAGACACTTCTCAGAAGAAGATATACAATCAATCAACAAATATATGAAAAAAATGTTCAACATCTCTAGCAATTAGAGAAGTGCAAATCAAAACTGCTCTAAGATTTCATCACACTCTAGTCAGAATGGCAGTTTTAAGAATACAAACAACAATAAGTGTTGATGAGGATGTGGGGGAAAAGGTACACACATACATTTCTGGTGGGACTGCAAATTCTTGTAGCCAATATGGAAAGCAGTATGGAGATTTCTTAGAAAACTGGGTATGGAACCATCATTTAACCCAGCTATCCCACTCCTCGGTCTATACCCAAAGGAATTAAAAACAGCATAATAGCCGGGCGTGGTGGCGCACGCCTGTAATCCCAGCACTTTGGGAGGCTGAGACAGGAGGATCGCGAGTTCAAAGCCAGCCTCAGCAATGGCGAGGCACTTAGCAACTCAGTGAGACCCTGTCTCTAAATAAAATACAAAACAGGGCTGGGGATGTGGCCCAGTGGTTAAGTGCCCCTGAGTTCAATCCCCGGTACCACAAAAAAAAAAAAAAAAAAAAAAAAAAAAAAAAAAACAGCATACTACAGGGACACAGCCATATTGTTTATAGAAGCACAATTCACAATAGCTAAACTGTAGAACCAACCTAGATGCCCTTCAGTAGATAAATGGATAAAGAAAATGTGGTATATATACACAATGGAATATTACTCAGCAATAAAAGAGAATAAAATAATGGCATTTACAGGCAAATGGAGGGAGTTGGAAAATATAATGCTAAGTGAAGTTAGTCAATCCCAAAAAAACAAATGCTGAATGTTTTCTCTGATATATAAGGAGGCTGATTCATAGTGGGGTTGGGAGGGAGATCATGGGAGGATTAGACAAACTCTAGATAGAGCAAAGGGGTAGGAGGGGAAGGGAGGGGGCATGGGGGAGAAAAGATGGTGGAATGAGATGGACATCATTACCCTAAGTACATATATGAAGACAAGAATGGTGTGAAAATACTTTGTATACAACCAGAGATATGAAAAATTGTGCTCTATATGTGCAATATGAATTGTAATGTATTCTGCTGTCATATGTAACAAATTAGAAAAAAAAATTTAAAGAAAGAAATTCAGAGAGAAAACAAACAAATAAATAAATAAATAAATAGGCACTAGTGAACTGTGGAATGGCTGTAAGCAGCGTAAAGAGTGTGTACCTGGAGCCACCAAAGAAGAGAAAAAAGAATGACGGGAAAAAACAAATAATGACTAAATATTTCCCAATTTGGATAAAAACTATAAATTCACAGATTCAAGATATTAAAGAACCTCAAGCATGGAAGGAATGAGAAAATAACACCAATGCGTATTATAACAAAATAAATTTAAATGAATGAAAAAGAGGTAAGTTTAAAAACAAGCAGAAAAAAAAAAAGGTATGCTATTTACACAGGACTAAACCATAAGAATAAAACCAAATTATTTGTGGGGAAAATACTGGCCAGAAGATAGTAGAGAAATGCCTTAATATCTTTCAAAAACAAAGACAAACTAAACACTTTTTCAGACACACAAAGACAGAAAGAATTCAACACCAGCAGACCTTCATGATAAGAAAGGAGAAAGGAAGATCTTCAGACAAAAAGAAAATGACCATAGACACAAATCTCAATCTATAGAAAAGAAAAAAAAAGCATTAGAAATAGTAGCTATGTGGGAAATACAAAAGACTTTACACTTCAAATCTTTATAAAAGATAATTTACCATTTAAAACAAAAATAATAGTGCCATCTGAGGTTTATAATGTATACAGAGTAAAATGTGTGAAAATAGTTGTCAAAAAGCGAATTACTGTAAGATTCTTATATGTGAAGTACACTAATAAAACATCCTTGCTTTGTTCCTGATTTTAAAGAAAATGGGTTATGGCTCAGCGGTAGATCACTTGCCCAGCATGTGCACAGCCTGGGTTTGATCCTCAGCACCATGTAAAAATAAACGCATTGAGTACAACTAAAACAAGTAAATAAATATTTAAAAAAATGTTTTCAGTTTTTCTTCATTCTACATGATGTTTATTTTAGGATTAACAATATATAGCTGTTACAATGTTGAGACATGTTCTCTAGTCCAAATTTCCTCTGGATTTTGATCATAAATAGGTGCTGAATTTTGTCTAAGTCTTTTTCTGCACCAATTAAAATGATCATATGATTTTTGTCCTTACTTGTATTTATATGGTGTATTACATTTATTGGTTTGCGTGTGTAGAGCCATCCTTGCATCAATGCAATAAAACCAACTCGACAGTAGTACATAATCTTTGTACTGTATTGTTGAATTTGATTTGCTAATATTTTATTAAGGATTTTTACATCTATGGTCATTAAGGATACTGGTCTGTAATCCTCTTTCCTTGATGTATCCTTATCTGGTTTCAGTATTAGGATGATACTGGCTTCATAGAATGAGTTTGGAAGTATTCCCTCCCTTACTATTTTATGGAATAATTTGAGGAATACTGGCACTAGTTCTTTAAAGGCATGGTAGAATTCAGCTAGAGCTGTCTACTCCTAAGCTTTCCGTTGTTGAAAGGATTTTTTATTATCATTTTAATCTCGTTCCTTGCTTAGGTTTTCTGTATCTTCACTGTTGAATCTGAATAGGTCGTATTGACTAGAAATTTATTCTTTTCTTCTAGATTTTCCAATTTATTGTAATATAAGTTTTCAAAATAGTCCCTAACGATCCTCTGGATTTCAATGATGTCTGTTGTGATACTTCCTTTTTCAACTCTAATTTTATTAATATGGGTCATTTTTCTCTTTCTTTTGGTGAATTTGCCCAAGAGTTTGTCAATCTTGTTTATATTTTCAAAGAACCAATTCTGTATTATGTTGATCCTTTGTATATTTTTAATTCTCTATTTCATTAATTTTGGTTCTGATCTTTATGATTTCTTCCTTCTTCTGGTTTTGGAATTTGTTTTTCTTCTTTTTCTAAGACCTTAAGATACATCACTATATTATTTATTTGGGTTCTTTCTGATTTCTTTATGTAGGCACTCATAGCTATAAACTTTAGAACCACCTTTGCTGTGTCTCAGAGAATCTGCTATGTTGTATTTCTATTTTCATTTGATTCTAACAATTTTTTAATCTCTCCTGATTTCTTCAATAAGTCACTCATCATTCAGTCTCCACACATTTACATGGTTTTTGTAGTTACTCTTGCTGTTGATTTCTAATTTCATTCTATTATAATCAGATGAAATAAAAAGGATTATATCAACTTTTTTGTATTTGTTAAAACTTGCTTTGTGGACTGAAATATGAATCATTTTCAAGAAAGTTCCATGAGCAGCTGGAAAGAAAATGTATTTAGATATTGTTGGATAAAATATTCTATAGATATGTTACATACATTTACTTAAGGCTGGAACATATTTGTTAATTTTATAGCTAGATAAATTTTCTATTTGTGAGAGAGGCATTTTGAAACCACACAGTATTATTATATTGGGATCTATCTGAGTCATTATGTGGAGTAGTATCTGTTTTATGTAACTAGGTGCACCAATATTTGGGGCATAAGTATTTACTACCATTATATCTTCTTGTTGGACTGCTCCCTTTTCCACTATATAATGATTTTCTTTGTCTCTTATAATTTTGGTTTGATGTCTGCTTTGTCAAACATGAGAGTAGCTATTCCTGCTTGTTTGGGGGCTCCATTTGTATGGAATATCATTTTCCATCCTTTTACTTTTAGTATATGGATATCTTTGCCTATGAGGTATATTCAGGCAACATAAAATAGGGTGTTATTTTTAAATCAAATCTGCCAGTCTATGTCTTCTTCTTAGAGAATTGAGACCATTTACATTTGGTGTTTTTTTTAAATTTAATTTAATTTGTTATACATGCTTTTAGAGTTCAATTCCTTTCATATTACATATAAAGAGCACAGTTTTCTAAGTCATTGGTTTTACACAAAGTATTTTCATACCATTTGAGTTTCTATACATTTGGTGTTTTATTTCTGCCATTTTGACTTATTTCTAATACTTTATTTGATCCTAATTCTCAAATGCTTATCTATTCTTCAAATGAGACTTATTCTTCCCCAAGTTCCCTTGGGATTTTTTTTTTTTCCTTTTTCTTTTTCTATGTGTAGGATTCTCTTCTGTAATGTAGGCTTAGTGGTTATTGATTTCTTTAGTTTACACTTTTCTTGAAAGATCTGTATTTCTCCTTTGATAATGAGGAATATCTTAGCAGGATATATTAATCTTGGTTGGTGGTTATTTTCTTTGAGAGCTTGAAATACATTAATCCAAGCCCTCGTGGACTTCAGAGTTTCTTCCAAGAAATCTACTATTATTCCGTTTGCTTTTCTGTTTGGCGAGCTGGCATTTCTCTTGCAACTTTTAAATTTTTGTACTTGACTTGGGTTTTGGCATTTTAATTATTATGTGCCATGGAAAGTTTCTTTTTTGATCTTGTTTATTTTGGGTTCTAAACACTTCTAGTATCTGAACATTCATATCCAATCTCATTCCCAAACTTTGGAAATTTTTCTATTATTCCACTAAATAGGTCATCAATGCTATTATCCTGTATCTCTACTCCTCCCTCAATACCTATAAGCCTTAAGTTAAGTCTAATTTTATCCAAGAGTTCTTAGATATTCCCAACAGTTTCATATTTTTTAAATACTAAGTGTCCCCCTTGGATTCAGTGTCCACCTAGTCTTCAAGTTCTGAAATTCTGTCTTTTGCAAGATCAAATCTATTGTGGAGACTTCTAACAGGGCTTTTTATTTGACTTGTTGTCTCTTTTTATGATTTATAATTGGTTATTATTCAGAATCTCTTTTTATTGAAATGTTCTTTCATATTTTCTCCCTTTATTCATTCCTTAGATCTTCTTTTAATTCAATGATCATTTTAACAGTCAACTTTTTAAATTCTTTGTCCAGTATTTCATTCTATTCAATGTTTATGGATTTAGTTGTTCAGAGGTTATAAATTTTGGGAAGTGACTTGGCTTGTTTACTCACGTTTTCTATGATTCTATAATTATTTGCACATCTGTTGTGATGGATTCCTCTTCCTCTTTTATGTGAGGGTCTATTTGTGAGCAGTTATCTCTTTACAATAAGCTCTGGGCTGGGGTATTTCTTTGTATTAACACATCCAATCAGTGTAATCAAAATGCTCCAAATTCAACAACCAGCACAGCTATGAAAGTAGAGAGTAACTTCCATGAACAGTGGTAATTTAAAAGCAAACCATATATTAACATATATTTTTAAAAATCATTGCTAATAATCTCTACAACTCTACTAACCCATAAGAAATAATACAGAATAGACTTAAAAGTTAAGCATTAGTGATAGTATACCTAATCCCAAATTATACTGGATGAAGGGAAAGAAAGAAAGGGATAAAGAAAAAGAAAGAAGATGAGAGAGACAGAAGAAAAATTAAAGAAAGAAGGAAGAGAGAGAGAGAAGGGGATTGGAGATGAGAAAGAAGAAAAGAGTATCAAGAAAAAATCCAGTTAACTGAAAGACTACATAAAATTAGTTGAAGACATGAAAAAAAAAAACAGTGGAGGAAGACATAATAAAACATTTTACACAAAACAGGTAATATGACAATCATAAAGAGATTCAGTTTTCTTCTCATGGAGATATTTTAAATGGAGACACTTCTTTGACATGCTCTAGTAGTTATAAAAACAGGTAGATTTGTCCTTGTCGTTTTCAGTGCTTTGAGCAAGGCAGCAAATGGTAGAGATGTGAGGCAGCCTTGCAGGGGGGTTCAGGGCAGGAGCCAGCAGCTGTTATGCACAGAGTAGTATGCACAGGGTGGTGGCCATAGGCTGGGCACAGGATAGTCAGGGTCCAGAGTACAGGTCCATGGCTGGGGCATGGAGCAAAGGTGACTGGCAGCATAGGTGTATGCCCCTTCATCCTCTTCCCGGACAGGCACTTGGTGGTGGGTAGAGGTAGAGGAGTACACACTCCTCCCTAGGTACTGTACCAGCTGGCAGCTGGAAGTGTCATGTCACGCCCTCTGCTCTGGTCCACATCACTCCCACTGCCAACACTAGGGAAGGGGGAAGGACTTGACAGCCTTCGGCTTGCAATGATCCCACTACACAGGTTACTCAGCCAGCCTACTTCAAGCCATTCCCTATATTATTAACTGGTATCTCTAGGTGGGATGAAGTTGGAGAGATTTAATCACTTCCCGAGCTGTAAGCTTAGACGAGGTCTCTGTGAAATGGCTGCCTGCCACAGTTCTCTGCCAGCAAATTGAGAAAAGCCCAGTATTTCTTGTTCACTAGGTGGTTTTGCAGCTCCTGTCCCAATTTAATTTAGTCTTTCTCTTCTACCTATTTCCAAAGTGAGCATGTCAACCTTGCCTCTCCCTTTTGCTCCTTTTGTTACCCCTTCCTCCAGACCTGCCCTAATGTTGAGGCGTTGATTCCAGGTTAACAGAGTCTGCTTTCTGTTCCAAAAACCAAAATTTTCTAGTCCATCTAAAGTCTCTGACTTTCTAATATTGTGAATCAGGGCATTCCCTCTGTTACCGCATCTCTGATCAACTGTTCTCTTAACCACTTTTTTTTTTTTTTTTTTTTTTGGGTACCAGGGATTGAACTCAGGGGCACTTGACCACTGGGCCACATCCCCAGCCCTTTTTTGTATTTTATTAGAGACAGGGTCTCACTGAGTTGCTAAGTGCCTCGCCATTGCTGAGGCTGGCTTTGAACTCGCGATCCTCCTGCCTCAGCCTCCCAAAGTGCTGGGATTACAGGCGTGTGCCACCGCACCCGGCTCTCTTAACCACTTTGATTCCAAACTGTGGAGAAGTTGAGATCTGATCTATCTCATTTCCACTATCTTGGATTCCCACCCACCACATCCCAAATTTGGGGTGATTTTTTTGTTCTCGTTCTTGATTTTGTTAGCTATCATTCTTAGCATTTATTTTCTTCAAGTATTTTGAAGTTGTGTTTTGAAGGCTAAGTATGATTCCAAGGATTTTTTTTTTTTTTTTTATTGCCTTGGTTTTATTTATTTTTATGTGGTACTGGGGATTGAACCCAGTACCTCACACATACTAGGCAAGCACTCTACCACTAAGCCACACCCCCAGCCCAAGTACAAGGCTTTTGTCTTTGCTTTTTCTCCCTCCCGGCTCTCTCTACATGTGCTCACCTTTCCTTCCACTGTGATTCTGCAGTCACTCCCATACCACTGTCCAGGACTAAGCCTTATGAGGGTCACATGGAGCACTATATCCTCTCTCCATTATCCCACAATCAGCCAAGCTGGTTCAGTTTCTACCCTCAAAGTTGCATCTACCTTCTTCTGATCCTTAAGATCCACAGCTCCACATGAAAGCATAGTCCTCCTGGGGATTAAAGGGGGAGCTTCCTTTCAATCAACTTTTATGAGAAGTACAACTTCACCCCAGCCCCTAGCTTCAAGTAATGAGCCTAGTTCTGGGCCCACCTCAAGTGATAAACTTTTAGTCCCTATTGCCCTACTGAAACTAAATTCAACTTTTTGTTTCCATATCCAGAGCTTTTCCAGGACCATGGGTTCAATCCAACCCATTATCCCTAAAGGGGATCCAACTGTTTACTTCTCTTTGCAGTCCACAACACCATCTTGCCTATAAGCCCAGCTATAACTTTTTCTTGTCTTATATTCTTTTTTTTTTTTTTTTTTTTGTGGTACCGGGGATTGAACTCAGGGGCACTCGTCCACTGGGTCACATCCCTAGCCCTTTTTTTGTATTTTATTAGAGACAGGGTCTCACTGAGTTGCTAAGTGCCTCGTCATTGCTGAGGCTGGCTTTGAACTCACGATCCTCCTGCCTCAGCTTCCCAAAGTGCTGGGATTACAGGCGTGCGCCACTGTGCCCGGCTGTCTTATATTCTTTAAATGTATTATATCTACAATTTACATGACCATCAGTAGACAATACCCATTTCTTTATTTACTCAAACACCAGTTATTACCAAACTTCTACATCTTTGGCAAGTTGACACATAAAAAAATAAGTTCCCTCACTATAATTTATATTTTTTTGTTAGTCCTATTGAGTAACTTTTCATGTGTACGTGATTGTTCATGCCTTTTGTCCATTTTTAAATTCATCTTTCCAATTCTAAATCTAAGAATTTATCGTCAGGTAAAAACAAAGAATCTGGGTTTTATACAATTTGTTTAGTTTGAATTTTCTTCATTTCTCCTTTTTTTTTTTTTTTTTTTTTAAATAAGCACCTTTCTGAAAATAGTCCCTAGCAGAGTTCACCTTGCTTATATCAAGCTGTAACACTATATTTCCCAACACTCTTTAGACGGTCTCCCTAAGAAGCACCTTGCCCTATAACTCATACTTTTCCAAGGAATCGACAAAATTAGCTATAGAATTTCTTGATCTTAAAAAGTTCTCTTTCAAGGGAAATTTTTAAATATAAATGAAAAAGGAAGAGTCAAAATATACTTTAGTTCCTCAGATATCCTGAATATCAAAATCTATTTGTTAAGAGTTCTATTCTTAAAAGAACTCTTGTTAATCTACTCTTAAGACCACTGTGGTCTTAAGTTCTCACCTACAACCATCAATTTCAAGATTGAAGTCCAAGTTTCAAAAGGGAAAGGAAGAGAAAAATTTCTATGATGAATAGCAACTAAACCAGATTTTAAAAAAAAATAGTGTTGCCTTAGTGACTGTGGAAAGGACTAGAACTTTGGGGGAAGGACCATTTATAAACCTGAAGAATATGATATTAATATCAAATCAATGAGCAAAAAAACAAAATAAAATGTTAGATTCTTTCATAAGGGCCAATGACCAAGACAGAACAAACTTTAATTTCCTGGTGCCAACTCCAAGTAATTCTACCGAAAACAGAGACACCACGTACCAAAGACTATTCCCCACAATCAAATTCTGTTATTTTGTAAGTGAATACAAGACCAAAGGCAATACCATTCTAAACCATAAAAGGGAGATAACAGAATTAATGAAAGTCTTCATTACTATTCTACCTATATTCTAGCTCCAAGAACCTAATATACACCCCCTAGCATTTCTAAGAAGACAAATCCCTCCTCTTGACCATAGTGGTTCAGATGAAAAAGCCAAATTCTCTCAGTCATATTTCAAGGCACTTTCTACCTGGAAATCTTAAACCTCGGCAGTCTACTCAAAGGTCAGAGGACAGCACTCCATGAGATTTCACCATGTGTCTTGCCCAGTTTAGCATTACTGTGATCAAACTTAGCACTTTTCTGCTAGCAGTCCAACTGTAAATAATCACACTTGAGACCAGAAGGGTTTCTGATTTCTTTGTAATTTTACAAAGTTTTAACCATTAAACCATGATCAAACAACCTGCCATGGGAAAGGAGATACACATGATGCCGCAGTAAAGTCATCAGTAAGCCACCTCAGTGACTGTCCATTTAATAATCCTTTACTCTCCACTGTCCTTCTCAGGCTCTCTGCTGTTTCCAAAGCAAGTGCAACATAATCAGATGGTAAGTATCTCCCCTTGGGTAGCTGCAACTAAATTATACAAGGCATGATATGTTACTTTAACAACACAAAAATCCCTTAGCTGCTGACACAGCCATATCAACTATTAGTTTTGTCTAGCAGTGGTGAAAAGTTAAAGAAAAATATCTGAAAGCATAACTTATTTAATAACTTTTTGAGGTTTATAATACAAAGTAGATATTTCTTTTTGTTTTTATCCATTCCAAGGATTCTGAAAAGTCAGTACACACTCTTCATTATCGCCATTTTTTAACTGAGGCATTGCATAGAACTCTACAGTTTCATCAGCATGAACTTAATCTTATTTCAATACGTGCATTTTATGTTCTCAAGTTCCCTCTTCTAATTATATCACTAATGAAAAATTACCATTGCTGGACTGTCTGATAAAAAGTGAGTAATAATTCTAATAAAGTTACTCCTTTGCAAATATGCCAAGGCTTGCAACCCAACCTAACTATCATGTGTGTAACTTCATTATGTTGTAAAATACAAAATCCAATCTGAGATATAATGACCAGAGGACCAGATTTTCCACTGTGTTATTTGGAGTCTAACTGCATATGTGTTCCTTTAAGTAGCCTCCAACCACCTGGAAAAAGGTGTAAGACTATAGCCTAATAATGGTAAAGAGCACAGGCTCCTAAACCAAACCTTATCGTTCAAAACCTGCCTCTGCCGTGTACTCAAGTGTATGACCTTGAGCAAGCTGCTTAACCTCCATGTGCTTCAGCTTCTTTATCTTCAACCCTTCTTTTTCTACCAAACTTTCTGATAAGCAATTTAAGATAAATGCCCAGAATTCCTACTGTCTCTTTTTGCCCTGACTGCCTCCACCACCACCCCCAGCCCTCACCTTCATGATCAGGCTTCTAACTACTGATATTCTACTAAAAAGAAAAGAAAAAAAAATTCTTCTGAAGGTCAGTGACCAACTCTACTTGCTAAAACCCAGCATCATCCTCTTGGTCACTAAAGGATGCACTGGACACAGCTACTTGAATCTCTTTCACAAGTCCTTCTTTCCCTGGGTTTCCCTTTCAGTTCCTCAGCCTAGTTTCCCTTCTCCATCTCTCTTTAAACTGTTTCTTCTTCTGCCCTTGATAGCAGGTGTTCACTATACTTTCCCTTCCTCTCACACTACAAAACATTCTTCCTTTAGGCAATCTCATCTTCTCAAAATGAGTTCATTACAGATGACTCTCAAATCCTTCTCTCTGGCCCAAATCTATAGTTCAAACTGTCTCCAGGATATTAAAATATGAAAGTTCCCACTAGCACCTGAGATTCAATAAGACCAAAATCAAAGTCAACATTTTCCTTTTCTGACTTTCTTAAACCTGTTTCTCTTGTTTTTAATCTTATGTTAATGTCATCACCAGACTGACTACAAATTTCACAGTTCTATTCCCCTGCTCCTTCTCCATTTCATTCAGAGTATTAACTGCAGGAGACACTTTTATCTACCCTAGGTCTTAACAAAATTCTTAAATCTTATTTAAAAGAAAAAAAAAAGCTTGTGAAGATGAGGAAGAAATTATTATCCCTATTTTACAGAAATGAAAACCAAGATTTAGACATAAAATATCAGGTTCGAAATCACAAATCTAGTAAATATCAGAGCTAAGACTTGAATTCACGTGTCTTGCCCACCAAGCCCAGGCTACACATTACCATATATGGGGAACGTTTCCTTAGACCTAAAGATGAACATTCCAGTCTCTACTGAGAGCCAGGTCTCAAGGAGACAACACAGTAATCAAGACTGACATGGCCCCTGCCTTCACGGGTACACATCATAGAAGTGTCAGACAGTTAAACCAGCAAATTATAAGCAAACATAGGAAGTTCTATGATGCAGAAAGCAAGAATGATATCAAAGCACCTAAATTAAAAGGCAGTTCTCTGGGACAACTTTCCAGTAGAAATTACATCTGAGTTGAGAAATGAAAATTAAGTAGTTGTTAATTGGGATGGCTACTAACAAAACCAAACCAGAACAGGACAATTTTTGGGGTAATGTGGAGAACCTGGAGCCCCTGTATACCATTGGTAAGAACATCATGTTCACAGCAGCATTAGTCATCATAGCCCAGAGCAAACCAAGTGTCCACCAGTGGATGAACAGATAAACAAATGTAGTACAAACATACACTGTCATGTCACTCACCTTAAATAGGAATAATACTTTTTTAAAAAAGATTTATTTTTTAAAACCTTTATTTATTTATTTTTATGTGGTGCTGAGGATCGAATCCCATGCCTCACACATGCTAGGCAAGTACTTTACCACTGAGCCACAACCCCAGCCTGGAACAATATTCTTATTCATGCTACAACATGGATGGACCTTGAAGAGATCATGTTCAGTGAAATGTACCAGTCACAAAAGGACAAATATTGCATGGTTCCATTTACATGAATAAATTTACATTCATTTACATCAATTTCCATTTACATCAATGAATGGGCTAAGGACCTGAACAGACACTTCTCAGAAGAAGATATACATTCAATCAACAAATATATGAAAAAATGTTCAACATCTCTAGTAATTAGAGAAATGCAAATCAAAAGTACCCTAAGATTTCATCTCACGCCAGTCAGAATGGCAGTTATCAAGAATATAGACAACAATAAATGTTGGTGAGGATGTGGGAGAAAAGGCACACTCATACATTGCTGGTAGGACTGCAAATTGGTGCAACCACTCTGGAAAGCAGTATGGAGATTCCTTAGATGCAGGAGCCCTGATTGGGGAGATGGCTGAGATTGCGGTTGGCTGCGGGCCACAGAGATGTTCGGACATTGCCGCCTTCTGTGGTCTCACGGGACTTGGCCCGGGATCTCGCAAGACTTGAGCCGAGATCGGATCAGGTCGGCACCATTTTGTTTTGTGGGTTTTTTGGTGGTGCGTGTTAGAGTCGTTGTCAGAGCCGGAGAGAGAAAATTATCAGAATAAAAAGCCTGTTGGTTTCCAGTTTGCCTCTAAACTTCTTCCCGCGGCTTCGTTGCTCCAAGCGGCAATCGCTTCAGGTGGCGACACTTAGAAAACTTGCAATGGAAACACCATTTGACCCGGCTATCCCACTCCTCGATCTATACTCAAAGGACTTAAAATCAGCATACTATAGTAATACAGCCACATTAATGTTCATAGAAGCTCAATTCACAATAGCTAAACTGTGGAAGCAACCTAGATGCCATTCAGTAGATGAATGGATAAAGAAACTGTGGCATATATACATGATGGAATATTACTCAGCATTAAAAGATAATAAATCGTGGCATTTGCAGGTAAATAGATGGGGTTGGAGAATATCATGCTAAGTGAAATAAACCAATCCCAAAAAAAACATAATGGGGGGGGTGGGAAAAAAATGGAGGAACTTTGATTGAGCAAAGGGGAGGGAAAGTGGGGAGGGTATATGGGGCAGGAAAGATGGTGGAATGAGATGGACATCATTACCCTAACATGTAAGACTGCACATAGGGTGTGATGCTATATCCTATACAACCAGAGAAATGAAAAATTGTGCTGCAATTGTGTACAATGAATCAAAATGCATTCTGTTGTCATATATACCTAATTAAAATAAAGAAATTTTTTTAAAAAGCAGGTAAGGCCAATGTTCAAAACCTTAAAAAAAAAAAAAAAAAAGATTTATTTTCTTAAACCTTATTTATTTATTTTTATGTGGTGCTGAGGATCAAACCCAGTGCTTCACACATGCTAGGCAAGTACTCTACCACTGAGCCACAACCCCAGGCTGGAATGATATTCTTATACATGCTACAACATGGATAGATCTTAAAGAGATCATGTTCAGTGAAATAAGCCAGGCACAAAAGGACAAACATTGCATGGTTCCATTTACATGAGGTATCTAGAACAGTTCAATTAAAAGAGACAGAAATATATAATGGTGGTTTCTAGGGGCTTGGAAAAGGAGAAAATGGAAAAATACTGTGTCATGGGTACTGAGTTTCAGTACAGGGTGATAAAAAAATCTTGGAGATGGATAGTAGTGATAAGTGCACAACAATATGAATGTACTTAATGCCACTAAATCACACTCTTAAAAATGGCAAGGAGGGTAAATTTTATGTGTATTTTGCCACAATTAAAAAAACAAAAAGTACTCCCAATACTAGGAACAGAATGTAAGAAGGTAAAGGAAGGAAGGAAGGAAAGAAAGAAGGAAGAGGGAAAGGAAAGGAGAGGAGGAAAGAAGGAAGAAAATTCCAAAAAATAAAAAGGTTTATGAAAGTTGGGGGGCAGCAAAAATCACTCCTGGGCAGCTGTCATGATTTCTAAACTAGGCATGATCTTAAGTGTGTGCGGCCATATACTGTTCTCCAAACAGAGCAATCATGTATGATTCTCTGGTATCATGGAATGATAGCAGGACAAACGCTAACAATTGCCTAATGAGAAATGAGAGTCTTCTCTAACTTCAAAGTTAGGAAACTGTCATCAAATTCCAAGAGAATTGTCAAGTTTTTCTAGGTGGAGGGTAGAAAGGAATCTTACTCACATTAAGTCTAAACCACAAAGAGTATTACAGCTCCATGGCAGCTTTCTGAAAAGACAAGTAGTACTTGTTGCTTTTGGAAAACAACCTAGTTCATGAGGGGGACTGTGTTCTCTGAATATTTTGCAGATCTGAGCTCATGTTGCAGTTCATTACGGCTCTGCCTGCTAGTTATATTATACATAAGGTTATGCCAATGGTTCCATTTTCAGAGTATCTTTCTCATCCATAAAATTCAATCCAGGCTGAAATTTGGTACAAAAAATCTTCACTTCAGAGAATATGCTTGTATGTATGTCAATGAGCATATTCAGAAAGGTAATAAGCATAGGTAATAATGAACAATTTTAAGGTATAAAGCTATAGCACATTTTAATCTTAATGGAAAACTATCACTTTGCAATATATTTCAGCTTTACAAATGTACTGCAGTCTTAAACTAAAATATTTAATTTCCAAAGTAAAATTTGACATGTGATTAACTCATTCAAATACCTGGTTCTTATTACTTACACAATATGGCTGAATGAGAAATTACAATGTATTTAAACTTTTATGGACAGCACATATACAAGAAACACAAATCCAAGTTCTCCCTAACTGCCTTCATCAGACTGAGCAAGTACAATCCAGATAGAAGTGAAAAAAAAGATGAGGAAATCCCAGTACTACCTATTTTCCAAGGAGATAGAGTCAGGAAGAAAGGTTGATTATGAAAAAAGATTAATTTTGTATCAAAAGCACACCAAGTGGAGAGGGAGTTAAGAGTAGAGACAGCAGATGAAAGAATTTATAAACTTTAGTTATGACTTAAATCTGCAGACCTATCATATAATTTTCTGAACTTGGGAACATGTATTTTTTACTCCTATAAGATACCTATTCTATACATGTTGACAAAATATCACTTATGGGCAAGAAATGTGGCCTACTTTGCTTCTTCTTGTTGATCTTCACACCAGTTATTAAACAAATTTTACTAAACAAAAGCATTTCTGATGAGCCACAATTATGCTTAAGTGAAGAAAAGAGATTTGAGTGGGACAGGAAGATGAGGGGCCAGACCCAGAATAAAGCAATCACAAAGACACAGCAGAACACTTCTCTGGATTTGTTTTTTCCATAACCAGCAGCTTAAATAACTCTGTGTCCTTGACTGGTCTGAAGCTCCATCCCTAACAATGGAG
The DNA here is from genome assembly GCA_025594165.1 of Tamias sibiricus. Taxonomy (NCBI): domain Eukaryota; kingdom Metazoa; phylum Chordata; class Mammalia; order Rodentia; family Sciuridae; genus Tamias; species Tamias sibiricus. Next base: position 31,715,117 of record CM046672.1, read on the forward strand.
TCTAGACTCAGTTGCCTTCGCTTTCACATTACCTTTATGGGCTTGATTTCATTCTAATTTCATTTGACTCACCTAGTCTAACGGGCACACACTACACAGTCTAAGATGAAAGATGTCTGTGTGACTAGTTGAATATACCAGACTTGAAGAGGAGATAAAATAGGGAGGAAAAAACATGAAAGGTTAGAAAAACAATTTCATCTGTCAACATAACACTACTAATCTCTCATTCTTACCAATGTCGGTGCTCTCTCTGTTCAACATTAGGCCTCAAATTTAATCTGCTGCAACTATAAATGAGTCAGTTTAAAGACAGCAATCAGGTTTATCCTGACAACAATTCTTCTGAAACCCAATACAAAAGAAATTTTCAAAAAATTTTATAAATTCTAGGTGGCCAGTATAACTTGAGCCAAGGGGTATCTTTACACTTAGTGTTTAATGTTAGACACATGTTTAGTTTCCTTATCTGCAAAATGAGTGGTAGTAAGTAATCTTTATCTAGAATCCCTTCCAGGTGATTCCATGACTACCCAAATCAAAGTAAGTTAGCAAATACTGGCTGCATTTTCCATTAAGAGGACCCTGTTGTCCTGTTTACTCTGCAAACAACATTATAGTCATTTTCATCTACTTTTCCCCTTTGACCTATAAGGTAAAGGTGCAGAGAGCAAGCCCCCTCCTTCCCCCCACCCAGCCAAGACAGGCAAGTTGTCAAGCAATGCTACTGCCCTGGAAACTGAAGGCATGTGCTTTTCACAAGGTGATGCTTCTAAATACCAGTGCTCAAGTCACACTTAGCCTCTCTGCCATCTTATGAAGAGCAGTTAGGTCAGGAATAACAAGCTGAAAGTTAATGGTTTTAGAGTGCTGGCTATTAGCATTTCAGTTTGCTTTTATGTTCTTCCACTCCATTTCTAACTGTTACCTATTAAAACTTCATAGTAACAGAGACTATCCAAATGGATCACTAAATTCACAGCAGTCAAAAGGAATCTGGAATAATAATTTAGGTATTCTAAATTCGTAAATGATGTTTGTGTTTATAAGAAAGTACATTATCTCCTAAACTAGATTTGAGATAATCTCTTCTGAATCCTATTTCATTCAAAAGCCAGAGCTGAATTTTCTGATTTTTATTTCCATATGCTCTGCTCTGCCAAAAGATACACAGTGTGTGTTACCATTCTGTCTTGAACGCACACTGTCAAAAACGTCTGGAACCACAGAACCATAGCAGTGCGCCGCCCTGAGCAACACACTTAGCCAGCTCTCTACGCTCTTTGTATTCCCCATAGTTCAAAAAGAGTAGTTCTCTCATTTAAGGCAAATCATAATCCAACAAACACGTTTAAAGTAGGTTCATCATGAAAAAGTGTGTGTGCGTGTGTGCATGTGTGTGTGTCTGCAGCACATGTACATCAACTTTCTCATGCTACCCTCTTAGACCACTGAACAATTTTCTCTACTCCAAAGTACATTCCAAATCCATCCACTTCTCCCTGTCTCTGCTGCTACCCAGTTGGGGCAAGCCACCATCACTTCTTGCTGACAACACTACAGTAGCTTCCCCTGGTTCTCCAATTGTCCCCTACTTGTGATCCATTCTCTGCAGAAGGCAGAGCAACCTCTCTAAAAAGCAGATTGAATCATATCACTCCTGTGCTCAAAACATTCGACTTTCTTAATGAGTCTTCACTGTACATAAAGTCCACACCTCTTTATCATGACTATCATTCCTTCTTAGAGCATGTCTCCCTGTCATTCACCAGCCTCAAGTCATGGACACAGTCTTCTTTCTGTTTCTCATGTTTTCCCCTCCCCCAGCTTTGTACAACTCTCTCTTCCTCATCTCTTCATTCCCAAACCAGCCCAACCCCAGCCTCCTATTAAAAGAGCACCCTCACCTGTCATGAACTATCACGTACCCTGCTTATCTATCTGTATGTATGTATCTGTCTCTTCCACTAGAATGGAAGTTCCACAAAAGCAGAGACCAAGTATAGCTTCCTTTCTTCTTTATTTCAATAATTACTTTGTGTCTACTCTGTGCAAGGTATCCTTCTAATTACTAGAATTCCATTGTGAACCAGGGAGGAAAACATCCCTCTCACACACACTGATGCTCTCCCTGGCTCCTTCCTCACTGAGTCCCTAGACAGTGATGTGATCCTTAGGTTTTACTGCACTTCAATACAACTTTTTAAAATATTTTTTTTTAAATTCCATTAAACCAATCAAGTTACAACCAATCTACTGAGATTGGTCTCACACCAGAAAGTAATAATACAAGCTAAGATAATGTCAAAAGCTTAGCTCTAATACAAGTGTTCAGAGCTGAGTGCTGTCTAAGGTTACTTCTTGCCACTTCTATAAGGAGAGCACTTTGCTTCCCATTCATAACCTCTTTTATAAATTCTCACCAACCCCTGGTTGGCAGTGTCTTGAACGCACACTTCCTCCTCCCCACTTCTAGTCCCTCTGCACCTTCACACTATACCATCTTTTTTTATTTGTACCAAGGATTGGACCCAGGGGCACTTTAACCACTGAGCTACATCCTCAGGTCTTTTAATTTTTCATTTTGAGACAGGGTCTCGCTGAGTTGCTTAGAGCCTCACTAAGTTGCTGAGGCTGGCTCTGAATTCATAATCCTCCTTGTCTAAGCTTCCCGAGTCACTGAGATTATAGGTATGTGCCACCATACTCAGCCACACTATGCCATCTTGACAGAGGTAAATGAACTGAGTTAACGAACGCAGGAAAATGGCTGGATGCATGTGAATATATCTGCAATATGTAAATTCTAATTCCAAATACAGTCTAAATATTTTCTTTAGTTTTAACATGAGGAACATCATTCATCTACTCGATGACTGGTAATGAAACCTACTTAGCAATGAAACCTACTTGGCAATTACCTGTTAGATTTGTCACACCCAATTTAGCACTTCAGCAATTATAATAAGTAAAGCCCAAATGTGAAATCACTTAAATCTAGTCTCTTTTTGCTGGTAGGATGCCCTGAGTTCCACCCAGAGGAGCCTATCACTGCCAACACCTTGTCAGCTCACCTATTTTGGGGTCTGCTGATACATACCTGGCTATCTTTCCTCTAACTCAAGCAAGAGAAATCCTGGAAAAGCACAAACCCACCTCTTTTGTTCCTCAAAACAAGAGTTTACTACTGAAAGTCACCATGTGACCAATCCATCCTTAATTTATATGCCGAATCTAATTAAAGAGCTAAGCCACACACATGAAAAGATACAAGGAAGCCAAATGGGAGGATTACTGGTTCAGGTTAGCAGTTTGATGTTTAGCTTCATTTAACCATGATTTCAAGGAGTTTTCTGTACAGGCAGCAAGCATACCATAGGACTTGGCAGAGCCTCTTGGAACAGAACCATGGATTTGCACATAAAATCTTTAAGGAAGATGTTATTAATACAGAACATGAAGTTCAGGTTCTAAGACCAAGTACTCATGTTGGGTACTCACCTATAGGGCAGTGCTACCTAGCTAGATTTGGCTGTGTATTACAACTGCCTACAGAATTACCATTTTCAGTACAGCTTCCAAAGCCAGTCCAGCCCTGCTGATTCAGAATGTCCAAGAGTAGGGTCTGGATGCCTCCCAGGAAATGTGAGGATCAACCAGGTTTAGAAACCATGGATTTTCAGAACCTAAAACCTGAACTCAAATGTCATCAGAGCCAGCTAAATGAACAAAGCAGGTGGATAAAAGTAACAGGAAGTGATGCATCATGCATTCAAATTAAATTTTAAACAAACACTCCAGGCCAAATTTGGTCTGCTCCTCTTGATTTTGTTATTTTTTGTATTTGCACTGTAACTCTTGGAAGTTAGGCACCATATCTCACTCATTTTCATGCCTGGTATAGTGTCTGATGTACAGTAGGTTCAATCAATGTTTGTTAAATTAATACTGATAAAGATGGGGTGAAATCCCAACTCTTCTGTCACTATTGGAACTACCAAGGAAAGTCCTCCTCATTCATCCATTCATTCCACCACATTTACTACACATATACTGTGCACAAAAGTCTAAAGATTGAGCTGTGTTGCTGCCCGAAGCAATGGCCGCTTGGAGCAACGAAGCCGCGGGAAGAAGTTCAGAGGCAAACTGGAAAAAAACAGCTTTTTATTCTGATAACTTTTCTCTCTGGCTCTAACAACGACTAACACATGCCACACACACCACCAAAATGGCGCTGACCCAATCAGCAATCTCGGCCAAGTTACTCGAGATCCCGGGCCAAGTCCTGCGAGATCCCGGGCCAAGTCCCGTGAGACTACGGAAGGTGACAATGCCCAAATCCTTATGGCTCATAGTCAACTGCAATTTAAGCCATCTCCCCAAACAGGGCTCCTGCAGAGCTGGGTAAGACAGATTTCTTATCTTATAGAATTTCCACTCTGGAAGGATGGAGAAAATAGAGAACAGTTATTCATAAACAAACAAGCCAATTATAGATAATAATGGGTGTCATTCAGCAATGAAATTTGCTGCATTTTGTCTCAAAGGCTTTTAAGCCACACAGATGCCAAGGAAAGGCAATGGTTTAAGAAGAGCTGAAAAATACTCCCCTGGCTAGGGCAGCCTTGGGTGCTGAAAGTTACACAGCTTGAGTTCTGCCACGATACCAGTTGAGAGACCCTGGACAAGTCACTTAATCAATCTAGAGAAATGAGCTTAAATGATCTCTAAGACTCTCTAGCTGTCAGCTTTTATAGTCTAAGAATACATTAGCAAAATTCCATGCATTGTGATGACCAGGCCCAATCTAGAGCACCCAAGTTCTCTGAGGGGCCATTCTTCAACAGTTGGCTCTTGACATTTACACATGATTATAAACTGAAAATATTTTCCAAGCATTTCATGAGTCCACCTCTACAGTTTACAGAAGGCCAAACCACAGGCTCAGATATTTATTGCCAGAAAGCAATGGCCACTGGCACACCTGGACTAGGTTAGGAAGCTGGCACTGTCACAGGTCCTAGGGCAAAGGAAACCAAATATTAGGCTAAAGTGATGAAGGAACTCAGAAATTAGTTAAATTTCTCTTGTTCGATAAACATTATTAAGAGACTACAAGAAGCCAAGCTCGAATCTAGGTCCTAGAGAAAGGGAAAAAAAAAAAAAAAGACGCACAGGCCTCTCCCTTGAAGACCTTGGTCCAGTATAGATTCTTAAGCTCATTCCAGAGGCTTCCTGAACCCAATGAAAGTAAATGCAAAGTTTGGGTATATGGGCACTTTTCTGGGGAAAGCATCTATGGCTTTCATGAGACTCTCAAAAGGGTCAGACAAGATCTCTTTCTGACTGTCATACTAGCCCTCATCACACAAACAAGGTAACTGACATTTAAGGAAGTTAAACAGAGTGCCAACACATAGCCCAGAATCGGCACAACAAAGGGTCAGGATGTAGCTCCGTGGTAGAGCACTGGCCTAGCATGCATAAGGCACTGGATTTGATCCTCAGCAGCACAACACACACAAAAAAAAGAGGCACAGCAGAAATTTGAACGCTGATCTGCCAGTCTCCAAAGCCTATATTTTTTCCTTTGTGTTATGCTCATTTACACAGCAGGGGAGGGGTACATTTAAAAGAATGAGTCATTGAAGCCATGGTGGACCAAGGACCGTAATCATGTGCTGTCAGTGACAAGGCAGATTCAAGCCTACTATTTTCTAGAGGCTCCAGGAGACAACATTACAATTTTTCAGCTTTGCCTCCATCCACAACAATAAGATGAGAGAAATACAAGAGCCCAAACTGAGGTTCATGAGTTTAGGGGCCCTCTCCATTCTGAAGTCAAATCACATGAATCTCCTCAGCAGCCCAACTCCAAGGTCACTATCCTGCATATCCCCATGGCAAGAGTAAGGGTAACTTATTCCACCCCTTAAATTTGGTGGGTGTGCCTAGATCTTACTCTCCTAACTTACCTGTGGGTCTAATTCTTGGCCTTGGCCCCCCATACTTAAAAACGGCTATTTCCATTTCATGAGTCAAGTTGGAATTTACATTAAAAGGCAACCTGAAAATCATGTGCCAAACATGACAGAATCTGAAGTAAAGAAATATCTACTTATGCACTGTGGCATAATGTAAAAAATATGGCCTTGGAATCAGGAGTCAGCTTAAATCTCAGGACTACTACCATTGAGTAGCTATGTAACTAGAGTAAGTTAGCTCACCTCTCTGAATTCTAATTGTGCAATTTGTAAAATAGAATAACATTTCAAGTTTCAATAATCAATAAAGATTTAGTAGTGTCTAATATGTACCAAACAGCTTTAAGATCCAGGGGTGCATACTCATGAAAAGGACAAATAAGGTTCCTTCCCCCATACAGGTTATATTCTAGTCAGAAGAGACAGAAAAATAGCCAAATAAATAATCAATAAAATAGAAGTGGATTTTAATAACACTAATTATATTAAAAATTATAATAGCTAACAATTCTTGTTTATGTATAAAGTATTCAAAACCACTGAGATTATAAATATTAATTTATTTAATTCTCACAATGAAAAGATATGTTATTTCTATTTTGTAGAAGAGAAAACTGGAGCCCTGAAAGGGTAAGTAGCTCATCCAAAGGTATATTTGGCCTCACTGACGAGCCTTTGATTGGTTTGTTTGTTTGTTTGTTTGTTTGTTTGTTTGTTTGTTTCTGGGGGCCATGACTGAAACCCGGACAATCTAACAGCAGAACCTCACTCTATACTCTTATTAAGTGATTTAATGAAAATGTAACATAGCGCGGGGAGAGGCTGCTGGAGCTTGGCTGGTCACTGGGGCACAGGAGCAGGAGTCTTAGGTAAGACACAAATCATAAGAAGTCAGGCACGGAATAAAGATTTGGGGAAAGAATGTTCCAAGCTGTTCCAAGAACAGATGAACAAAGGTCCTAGGGAAGAACCAGCCTGGTGGTTTCCAGGGACAGAAAGAAGGCCAGTGAATGTGGAGCACAGTGAGGGCTGGCAGGTGGGTTCTCAGAAACACTAGGGGCTTGTCGTTCAGAGCAGAAAGACCTCATTCTGTGTGCACCGCAGAGTCCACAAAAGGCCTTAAGCAGGGAGGTAACACAATTTGATTTCCATTTTTAAAATATGAATCCAACTGAACGGATTATGAGAGGGAGGGAAGCATGAAAAGTGGGGACAGGGAGACCAAATCGGGGATGCCAAATTCCAGGTAACAGATAAGGGTAACTCAGCCTATAGTAGTGAAGTGAAGTGAAGAAAAGTGCCCTATATCAGAAAGTCACCATGAGGACTGGAAGAGGATACATAAATCTCCTAGGAGACATCTGACACAGAGCAGGCATTTACAAACACAAGTCACCTTCTCTACCATTAGAATAAGAGCTCTGGGATGCAACCATAAACCCCAAAATGACCTAGCCTCTTTGATGCCTCCGCCCCAATTTCTCCAACGAAGCCCATCATTTTGAGAGTCAACTGGGAGTGCACCCAATTCAAAACACAATAGGGAATTGATCTATTGAAGGAGCTGGACTGTTAAATTAAAACCAATTCGGTGTGCCAAGCTGAAACACAAAGGGATCAGTCTTCTTGAACAATGAAGACCAGTTAAGAGGAGACTCCAGTTATACAATCCCCTCCTCTTCACCGTAAAGCACTTGGCTGGAATTTTTTTTTTAATAGAAAAGACAAACTCTTGAGTAAATGTAATAATTGTTTCAACTATGTGCCCCTAACCACCCAAGAAGTTAAAAAAAGAAACTGGAAAATTGGGATTCTTCTATTACACGATCAGTTAATTGTTGCCTCAAATCCGGGCTCTACTTGCACCAGTGAAGAGATGCAGCTATTTGGAGACCTGACAGCAATTCAAGAAGCAGAAAGGCTGCCAATTGTAGGTAAATAAATAAGCAAGCAAACAAACAAAACAGCCAACAGCTTGTCCAGGAGGCCAAGGGATTCAAACAATTTGCTCATGTTGCCCAAAATAGATTCTTTTTTAAAGAGCTTCCCTTACAGCTGTCCCCAACAGGAGGTCCTAAGGCCAGTGTCAGTTGCCTCCCCAACAACTCAGTCTGCAGCACTTGTCATTCACCACATTTCCAACAACAATAAACTACAATCAAACTGACGAAGTTAAACTTTAATTATCACCAAAGGTTCAAACACACACAAACTCCCTGTGTTTCTTTAACTCAAAAAAATCAAGCCCCAAGAATTCCCAACCACTGACTGGGAGCAATCTCAGAATAGGAGAGCAATTCCCCCACCCAGATCACCTCGCTCACCCTAAATTCCAGGGTGAAGAGGAAACTAGCCTTGAAGAAGTAACCGCTAAAACTCATTCCCCTCTTTGAACTTTATAAACTATTCAAATCTTCCTAATTGGTAAGTGCCGTGGTTTGGCAAAGGCTCCACATGATCAGTCCCGTTTTCATAATAACACTATTATTTGCTACTTTCACTGTGTTGGTATTTCCACTGATTGTTAAAAAGAAGAGTATGTAAAAGTGCACATGCCATGGCACAAATCAAGCCAGAGACACAAAACCATACCAATAGTCACTGTATTCTTTTATTGTTTTTCCGTTGACAATTATCTTATATATTTATGGAATATAATGTGATGTTATAATACATGTATGCATTATGGCATGATTAATTCAAGCAAATTTAACATATCACTTCATGTAATGATTTGTGGTGAGAACATTTAAATTCTAGCCTTCTAGCAATTTGGAAATATGCCTCTGTGTGTGTGTGTGTGTGTGTGTGTGTGTGTGTGTGTGTGATTAAACCCAGGCCTGAGTATGCTAAGCATGAATTCCACTACTGAGCTACACCCACGGTCCCTTAAATACATGAGATTATTAATTACAGTCACCAGGCTGTATAGTAGATCTCAAAAACATAATAGCCACTGTCTTATTTCCCAGGCATTCCAATAAAAGAGAAATAAAAATAAAAATAAAAAAAATTTAAAAATTAAAAATTAAAAAAAAAGGAGAAAAAAGGTTTCATTTAGGCATATGCATGATAAAGCAGTAAAAATGTTCATTTTATTAAATATCTAACTTTAAATACCCATCAATTTACTACTCTGTGTAACAAAATGGGAACTATACCTAAAGCACTTCTAATAAATATGAAAATAAAATGGTTGTCTCGAAGAAAAGCATTGGTGTGATTTGCGCTGTGGGCTGAATGGGCCCCACAGAATACCGTTTTTACTTGGAAAAACAGCTGACTGACATGTTTCTGGTCAAATAGATTTGGGTGAGTAGCAGACATTTTCTCAAAAATTAACAAAGTAAAACTGTTGCTTCAAGGGGGAAAAATTACCATATTTGTTGCCAATGACAAAACTCAAATTTTCAAGTAACTATCAGAAATTTGGAAAATTTGAATTTGCCACCCTGAGCTTGGAAGCTCCCCCATACTTAAAGATTTCTCTGAGAAGATCAGTGGTGATATTAACAAGAGTGACCCTTTTATACTGTATAACAAAATGCATCAACATGTGGGTGATCTGCATAACTTAGTGATGCAATAATTTTCCAAATAACTAAAACATGATTCTATGAAGTTACATGTGGGAAGAGACCAAAGTATAGAATAAATCAGTAGATTTTAATATAACAGACCAAGAAAAGTTGATTGACATAGTTTCAGATTCCACACTGCAACTAACCTTTAAGAAACTACAACCTATGTCCAAGCACAGTGTCACAATCGTGAATTCCCAGCTATTCAGGAGGCTGAGGCAGGAGGATCCAAGTTTGAGGCGAGTCTAAGTAACTTAGCAAGACTCTCTTTCAAATTTAAATTAAGAAAAGGGCTGGGGATGTAGTTCATTGGTAGAGCACTTGCCCAGCATGTGTAAGGCCCTGGGTTAAATCCCCAGTGCCACAATCAATCAATATCACCTGTCTAAAAAAACCATAGATGAATCTAGGGAACATTAAGTAAAATAAACCAGGCACAGAAAAGCAAATACTGCATGATGTCATTTACATGTGCAAACTAAGAGTTGAACTCATCAAAGTACAAAATAGATTGGTAGTTACTAGAAGCTGCAGGGAGCAAGAGATGAACAGAGAAAGGAAAAATGTTAGTCAAAGAGTACTAAGTGCAGTTAGACAGGAGAACTAGTTCTAGTGATCCACCACACAGCAGGAAGACTATAATTGTTAAGATGTTTACTAATTTAAATGTTCTAACCACAAAGAAATAAGTATATGAGTGATAGACATGTTAATTAGCTTCATTTAATCATCCCATAATGTATACATGTATCACCACATCAGATTGTATAAGTATATACAATTATTGTCAATTAAAATTTTTAAATTTCAAAAAGTAAATTGTTACTTTTCAAGTTTTAGTATAATATCCAAGAAGAAAATCCACAATTAATAGATGAAGAATCAACTACAACACTCCCCTTTTCAATTTAGTATCTGTGTGAAGTTGGATTTTGTTCACATACTTCAACCAAAATGACAACTAAATACAAAAGTGTGTATGAATCCAGCTTCTATTAAACTGAACGTTAAAGAGATTTACAAAAATGTAAAACAACGTCACTTTTTAAGCTCATTTTTTTGTATTGGAAAATATTTTTCACACACAAAAAATGTTAACATGTAATAGATTCATTTTTGCTAGTCTTAAATGATTTAAAGTTTTTAAGTTCACTGTTGTAGTTCCTAATGCACTTTAAAAATATCAATAGATATAAGCTCATATAAACAAAAGGTTTGGGGGTCTCATTCATTTGGGGGAATATAAAAGAATCCTGAAGTCAAAAAGTTTGAGAACCTCTGGTCTAAAATAAATATATATAACAGCTGCCTTCACACACACACACACACACACACACACTGTAAAAAAACGAAAACCAGAAAGAAGACAAGCTGAACTTCTTTGGACTTTCTTGTGTAATTTGCTTAAAGCCCATGGGCCTTGCTAATTTGCATGTCTGATTTACTCAGAATCCTTTCTTCCTCCTCCTCCCTGGCAAGAAACCACAGACAAATTCCATTGCCATTTCGCAACCTGCACTTAAGCAAACTGCAGTGCAGTGGTGTAGACACGGAGCTCATCCAGCCTGGCAAACAGGGATAAGGAGCTCAACTCCAGGGTTTTCCCTCCCAGGGTCCTTTTCAGATACTAAATCCACAAAACACAGCGTTAGTTTGCTCAGAGCAAATAGTTAATTTGTCCTTTCACTAGAAATCAAAAGGACAAAATCACACAGCTAGAGTACAGCTCCAGCCCCCACTCTGACCCTCCACCATCCCCTTTCTCCCAAGCAAGTGGATGTCTAAGCCCTGATGAATCAACAAATCAATCAATCCATAACAAATATTTATACTGTCGACATGAAAAAAGAGAGGATATACAGTCATAAAATGAAAACTAACAATGCAGGTAATAAAATAAAACTACCTTAGTAAATAGTGCTACAAGGAGTGTGGGACAAAGAAGGAAAAAAAACTATTGTACCAAATCAAGGGTATAAATAAATGAGAAGACAGTAGAAAATTAAAAGCAGGTAATAAGGCAGCAAAGCTAAAAAGTCAATAACCAAAGTTGGTGATCAAACGTCAGTGATTAGACCTTTTGGCTAAAATTCACTTGGGTGGGGGGGGTGGCACGGAGATAAGGCCGGAATGATAGATTGTACCCTGATTATAGAAGGTCCTAAAAGTCAAGCTAAGTAGTCTGGATTCTATCCCAAATGCAATAAGGAGCCACAAAAGGCTTTTGAGAAGAACAGGAAGATAACGAAAGCATGTTGTTTTGTTTTAATTTGGTGTCCTGTTTTTAAAACATTAATATATTTATAATATGGTTGAGTTAAAAGAAACCAAGACTGGAGGCCAAAGGGTCAGATAAGGAAACTACTGAAAAAACCCAGGGAGACAGGAGTTGAACCTGAAGAAGGAGATGACAATGGAATTGAAACAGTATCAAGGGAGACAGGGAGGTAGATAGATGTGCAACCTAAAGTGGTGCCAAGACAAGGTGACTGGGAAAGGGGCAGCCAGACACAAAAATAAGGAAGTCAATGTCATTAACACAGATCTGCAGGGAGCCTACCAAACTAGTCTCTGTGGTAGACAGTGAGTGATACTGATTGGGAGGTAAAGATATGATTTTAAACACACTGGGGGAGGAAAGTGGATATGAAAAACTGGCACTAAGCTCCCTTCCAATCTTCTATTATTGTGTCTTCCTACGCTGCAGCTAGGTTTCTGAATGAGGATTAGGCTCCACAGTTTAAAAAAACACATGAGACCTAGGAGGCAGAAATAAAATGGAGGCCACTGTCTTGATGTTTTGACTTGTTTTGACTGTTTTGCCATAGTCATGGAAACACTGGGTTTTATGCAACATTACAGGATCTGGCCATTAACTTTGTAGTTACCAAAAAATGCCAGTTGTCATGGTGCCTTCCTGATCCCTGGTTTCAGTGCCAGCTGTATGTTCTAATAAACCAACAGTTCTAATAATGGCTTCCTGATTCCCACCCTACCTGTGTGTGACAGATTTGCAACTTACCTGGCAGACCAGTCTGTGTTATTATGTCAGAAGGCTGCCTCTAGAGGCTCAGCCTTGAGCCATTTCTCTGGTACTGCTGAGGAATTTATAGGAACCTATTTCCCTATCTAGTTCCTGCAGCTAAATCCAGACATATACAATGGGTTTAAGTAAAGGCAGAACAACCAAGTGATAACATTTGATACACATTTAAAAGAATGGAACTACATCTGGAAACAAAGCCAGGCCATAACAAATAGGTACTGACAGATAAATAAGTCTGAGCCCCCAAACTATATTATTCCTTTCTCTACAATTTCTACAATTCATCTGGGAATGAACAAACAGAAATCCTCTTAGCTATCTTAAGTAATTACAACATCTTATTTTTTTAATATTTTTTTTTAGTTGTCATGGTTATTTCATTCTTATTTATTTATTTATTTATTTATATGCAGTGCTGAAGATCAAACCCAGGGCCTCCTCACACATGCCAGGCAAACACTCTACCACTGAGCCACAATTCCAACCAACCCCAACATCTTATATGTATTTGGAGCTGTGAATATACATATTTTTAAGAGTCCTCATTTCATTTTGACCTGGCACAGGAAACCTAAAAGGGTCAGTACTATAATCTCATCAGTTTTAAGAAATGAGAGAATGGAAGCCTAGAGTTCAGCAGTTTGCCTAAGGTCACAGAGGGTAAGTTAGTGATCCAACTGAAGTATTTCCTGCTTTAAAAAATATTTTCTCCCATTTAGTCTTCTGTCAGTTAATTCTGACTATGTTCTAAAGTGAGTGCTAAAATTGTTGATGTAGAAATATTAGGAGCCTAAGAGGGCTTGTAAAACCACAAAGAATTAAATGGGGCCTAACTTACAACCATGGAAAAAATTAAAATTCCATGTGCAATTTTCTTCTCCAAATTTAACCTAAAATGTGGTGCTTGTGGCAGGCCCACTGTTCCTATGACACACTTCCAACACACACAGTTCTCAGCAGCAAGTGTCATCCAATTATTTGGGCAGCTATTCATTTATTTATCTATCATTCTGAGTTGGAAAATTAACAGTGCTGTGTTTACAAACCTTCACGAGGCCCTTACATAATAGCTCAAAAATGTTTATATTCTACACAACTCGGGTTTGAAGAAGCTCAAAGGCAAGTTAATATAAACCTGTTCTGAACAAATGTGAAGAAAGTAGCCCTGTTAGAGGTTAAGCTTTGACCTTCCCAACTTTTTCCATAGAATGTACAATCCATCACGTACAAAAACACAGCAGAGATGTGAGGTGTTGGTAAGTACCCCTGTTAGTGAGAAATTCTGCTAATTATTACACCAAATAAGCATAGTTAACAGGCCATGGCCACAAGAGGGGCATGTTTCAGGGCATTAAATAGCTGCATAGGGTGGAAAGGAATATATTACACTATGCCCTTTACCAATAAAACAATTTCCCTGACACCTAGAAATCCAGTCAGCTGGAGCCAGATGAAAGTGTTCTCCAGCTGGGCTGTGCAGAGGACGATGCTTGAGCGCCACCTAGCGACCTGCACATTTTAATATGCAGCCTTCAGGGAGACAGATTCTGTACCTTCAACCCAAGCTTGCCAAGTAGGAAAAGGAAATGGAGCTAGAAGAAATCATGTTTTGAGGGGTTGTGGGTGTAGCTCAGTGGTAGAGTACGAGCTTAGCATACATGAGGCCCTGGGTTTGATCTTCAGCATCTCAAAAAAATTAAAAAATTCACATTTTGAGAGCTCTTCAAACTATATACTTGCTTTTTAAAAGATACATATAATTTTTCTTTCCTTTTTCCCCACCTCAGCCTTCCTAAGTAATTTTGCCCACACACGAACTCGAAAGCAATCAGCCATTTTCCAGAAATAAATTTTATTTTGCCAAGAATCTTCTAGTGGAAAGCGCCTTCAAAATTAAATGTTCCCAGGGAGAAAAAGACAGCAAAGGGGTGGTCAGTAAAGACTGAATAGAACTCAGGTTTCAAACCCATAAGAAATATAAAAAGCAGCACACTTTACATACTATAAATGCAAACAGCTTACATGTAGGAAAATTATCCAATCTATAGCAAGAATGATCTGACATTAAAGGATTATGAAGCCCAAGAGTATTACTGATTTCTAATGTAGCACTGAAGAGATAGACTGAATATTCCTTGCAAATATAAAGTTATCCTCCAAAAAGCACCAGTGACACTAAAATCAAGTATTTTTCATGCTGATGGTTTGGTGAAAAAAATCTAGCCTACATTACACAGATACAGTGCTGAACAAAGCAAGGTCACTGCCTCATGGAGCTTACAGTCTAAAGGAGGAAGACAGGCAAAAAAAAAAAAAAAAAAAAAAAAAAAAAACAAGCAAACCAGATCATGGTGAGTGATAGGGAGAGAAAAACAACAGGGTAATGGAACAGAGAGCAGCAACAGGCAATGAGATGGATAATACTATTTTAGAGTTAATTCAAGAAAAGTCTCCTGAGGATATGATATTTAAATTGAAACCTAGAAGAAACTAGAGAACCAGCAGATATTTGAAGGAAGGTTCTGAGAGGACAGAACAGCAAGTACAAAGGTCCTGAGGAGATCAGAGAGGAAAGACACAGATGAAAGACAAAGCCAGAGTTTTGTTTTTGTAATAGCTGCTTTGAGATATAATTCACATATCAGTTTACCCTTTTCAAGTATACAAGTCAGAATGTATATTCATAAAAATTATTCATCATCACATTACTTAGTTTCCGAACATTTTCATTATCCCATAAAAAAACTCTACCTATGACAGTCCCCAGCTCCTGGCACCCACTCATCTATTTCCTGTCTCTATAGGTTTGCCTAATTCTGCAAAAAAGAATCATTAATGTATGGCCTTGCATGGTCATGGGCCTCTGCTCATTCATATTGTGGCATGTATCAGTGCTTAGTTTTATTCATAAATAATATTCATTTGTATGGATATAGCATTTTTTATCATCCAGTATTCATTTAATGAACACTAGGTTTTTTTGCATTTGTTGACTGTCATGAAAAATTGCTACTGCAAACATTCACATACAAGTTTTATATGAACATATTTTCATTTCTCTTGGGTAACTGGGAGTGGAATTGCTGGATTATGTGGTAACTGTATTTAACATTTGGAGGAAACAAAAGAGAACAGAGCAGAGCCGTGAACTGATTTTTTGTTTCCTCAAAATTTGCTTTGGTTTTGTGCAGAGAAAGGCAAGGAAAGAAATAGGGGGGCTAGATAAGAAGAAACTGCAATGATCCAAGAGAGAAGCTAGTATCTTGGAGAAGAATGGCAGAATATATTTTTAAAATAGAGGCAATGAATTTTGCTGATAGATGAGATGTGGAATAGGAAAGAAATTTTGGATTTTTGGTCTGAGCAACTGGAAGAATGAAGTTGCCATGTATGGAGATGGAGATGGCTGTAGGAAGAACAAAAAAGGGTCCTTCCTTCCCCACTCTTTTCCATCTCTCAAGATTCCCCACACTCCACTTTCAGAGATTCCTGCAATACTTGATTACCAGAAGCAATTGCCACATTTATTATTAGCAAATCCCATCCAAGAAGGTCTCTCACATCTCCAACATTTACAGTCCTTTTACAGTGACACTGAAAAGTTTGTTTTTATAATAAATCAAATTCCAACTGACTGCTAAGTGTATAAATGAAGGGGAAAAGAACTAAAAAAAAAAAAAAAAAAAAGCAACTATAATTAACTAAACCTTGACAAGCTCCATAAAAAGTGGTTTTTCAAAACTACATCTTCCAAAAATCCATTCAGAAGTGCCTCATTTTAGAAGAATGTGATAATGTAGAAAAAGCAAGCCAGAGTCCAAGAGGCTGTGAATGATTCAGAAGGAACACCAAAGCCTAGCACTGACACATGACAATCAAAAGGACAGAGCACTTTTCTTCTCTGGCATTAGCCTCTACCAGACCAAGCACCTGGCCTTTATGTCATTTGTCATCTTGGATTTCACAGCTGCAAATATTTTATTAGAAACTAAAAGGGAAAAAAAAAAAGAGAGAGAAAACATAAGGAGGAAAATATTTGAGCTCAAAATGCAAAATGTGTTTAGTCACTTTCATGACACACCTTTCAAAGCAACCAAAATATGTTTACATACACTAAGAATCAACAAAAGGACTGTTTCAAGACCTATGTAAGTAAGCCACAATCCTGCTACTTTAGAAGGCCCCATCTGCTATCAAAATAAACATTACACTGTACCCAAATTTCACATTAAAGTTTCTCTGTAATAAAAAAAAATTGAACAGATTTTTATCATTTTATATGTGAGATTATGTGGCCTTGAGAAACTTATTTATGATTGAGAATGATTTATCAGCAATCACTGAGCATACTTGTGAATTCTCGGAAATTAGAAAAGCCAATTTACAAATTATTTTCAAATATAATAACATTTTGTACACACAAAATGTGATATCTTAGAAAACTGATATAAAGCTACTTTTTATAAACATTTAATGAAGCAATTATTCATTTCAATTCTGCAATTTTATGTTTGGAATTTGAAGTCTTTAGGTCTTTTCAGGTCTCATACACTCTTAAAAATTCTGTGGCTGAGACTAGTGAATAGCTGCTGTTTTCCTCCTCTTCCTGCTGAGTTCAGGCCAGTGGAATGTGAACAGAAGTGATGAGTGCCACTTCCAGGTCTGGCCCATAAAAAACTCCTAAACACCATTCTGTAAGCTCTTTCCCCTTTCTGCCTGGCTAGAATGAGATAACCTAAGGTGACCTTCAAAACCATGTATTAAAGATGGCACAGCCTCTTTAGCTTACATCCCTAAATGAATTCCTTGAGGAAAAGACCCCACCACCCTGTTTATCGCACTCATTACTTTTACTCAAGAATGAAAGAAATTTGCATTATGTTTAAGCCATTATACAGTACTTTAATATGATATTTTTTCTTACAGTAACTACCCTAATTTATACAAATCCACAGTGCTAAACACAGTGCCTAAAGTGTCTCACAGATAACTAGTCTGAACTAATAATTTACACCTTCACCTTTTTTATTTATGCAATTACTAATTACTAATAAAATAGCAGATGACACTTGTAAGACAGTTACTATGTACTGAGTTCTAGTCTAAATGCTTTATCTAAATTAACTCAGTGGATCATCAAAACAACTCTAGATGGTAGTTGCTATAATCATCCCTATTTGACAGATGAACCTGAGGTACAGAAAAATTAAGTGATCTGCCCAAGGTAGAGCTGGTACTGAAACCCAAGTACTACAGTTCTGGCACCCAAGCATTTCATCAGTATGTAGAGAAGAGAAGTAAAAAGTTCAATTCCAAGTAGCTTTATTTTCTTCTCTCTCTCCTACTCACAAGGCAAGATAAATGGTATAACAGGATATGCAATATCGCCTACCCATGTATGTCACTTACATGTTCATTATTAACGAGAACGACAGATAACAAAACAGTTCTGATTTGCTATGAATCCTGACTTCAAAAAGTCACTGCATATGTGGGGAGATCGGTCCAAAAGTCAGTGGAATTATATACTCTTTTTCATGAAAATGCAAATGTCTCTGAAAGCAGCTAATAAGTAAATCTGTACTTTTCCAAAGAAGCAAGGATTAACTTCATTGTGGGTTAAATTAGCTGAACATCAGAAAAGGACATCCAAAATAAACAGTCATGTACTGGTGGTAGCCAGGGGTGATGTGACCAAATGCACACTTGAGA
The DNA here is from genome assembly GCA_025594165.1 of Tamias sibiricus. Classification (NCBI taxonomy): domain Eukaryota; kingdom Metazoa; phylum Chordata; class Mammalia; order Rodentia; family Sciuridae; genus Tamias; species Tamias sibiricus. Next base: position 31,733,440 of record CM046672.1, read on the forward strand.
AGGAATTCCAAGTGTGGTTGTGAACATTTCCCTGATTCAAAATAAACAAAGAAACAAGGCAAGTTTTGACATGGACAAGACATTTGAGACCATAAAAAGCAGCAGCCTCACCAGCAGGCCACAAGTCTAGATTAAATGCATATTTCAGATGACTCATAAACCACCCCTAAAATGACTCTGTGCTCATGAGCCAAACAGAGGCCATTACTCTACTTACACAGCTGCCTTTCCATTCCACTGTCCTGCAACATAGAGTTGCCTTGTGTGCATCAACAGGAAAATTTAAAAGTACTGAATTCCCTTCATACCATCTTCTACTAGGGTAAAAATAAATAAATAAATAAATAGTTAACCTCCCATAGGAGCCGCAGCCTCAAGCCCCAGCATTGTCTCCCTAAGGGTAGAAATGACCTGGAATTGTGATTCTGAGTCAAACACATTTAGCTATCCTATGCCAGGCACTGTGCTAGGAAGGGTAACTAACATTTGTTATCTCTTTAAACTGCAAAAGATTTAAAACCTGAGCTCTCTTTGGCAGCTAACAAAGACAGGCAGATATGGAAACAGTCAAATTCACATGGTTCCTTTTGAGAGTAACCATGTGATGGATCAAACGACACTAGGAACCTAGACTGTTTTAGAAAAGATATAAAATAAGCTATAATACTGCAAGTGTGGAAGGAAATCCCAAGTGCTGCCGATCTCGGTCAGTCATTGAGCCTCTACCTAAATGTTCCACTGTGTGCCCCAGTCCCTGTAAGGAAGTATGAATGACATAAAAGGATGTTGCCACTAACATCACATTATAACAGCTAATAACAGTTAATAGCAATTGAGCATTTACTGTGTGTCAGGCACTCAACTGAGTGCCTCCTCTATCCTGACACATATAATCCTTACACCAATCTTATGAAGAATACAGACAGAATTACTAGACATTCGAGGAAAATATAGGAATATTACTACAATAGAAGTCAAAACTTTTTATATATAACTGCTATTTTAAGATGATTTCTGGGAACTCCTTCCAACGTAGGATAGTGAAATTTATCTCCTGATTGTTATTAAATTGTTCAAGATAGCCTCAGAATAAGATCTGTAAACACCATAAAGCCTGACTTGTATGTTTTACATGTTGAATATATCAGATCACAATAACCACAGAAAATTATTCTCCTTGATGTAACATTCAAATTGAGGACTCTCTTGGGCTTAATAATGGCATTGTTGAAAGAAGTACCTTCCCTTTAAAAAAAAAAAAAATCTTTAAAGTAAGCCTTGCTCACAGTGGCACTAAAAAAAAAAAAGAAGGAGAAAGTCAGATTATGGCATTTTAAGAAGTTTCACAGAAGATTCAACATGAAATCTACTACTGATAAGAAAATAATTCTAAACAGCACCAAAATTAGTCTTCACATTTACTAAGAACAAAGGATGTAGGCTCCCATCTTTAAGGTCAGATTAAGGTAACAGGCTGGATTGAGCCATCCATCAGGTAAAATAAATGCTCTGGACAGTGCCTAGACTAAACAGGGCCAAGAATTCCTAAGACAAACACCACTTCTAACAGTGGAGGTCAGCACAGAGGCCTGGCCCAGTGGGGAGATGCCCTGTAGCTGCAGGTCTAGAAGGCTACCCTGCAAATTCTCATCAGACGCTTAATCAATATCATGCCTTAGGACCTAAACTGCTACTATAAAATCAATATTACCTTTATTTTAAGTAGCAGGAGGAACAATGAGATTATCTTGTTCCTTACAAGTCTGTCATGGAAAATCTGGCTCATGGTGTATGTCATCTTTTGCTTTTGCCTGGAAGGGACGCATCTGTTGGGCTGGGAGACAGTGTGGCAGTGCAACCCAGCCACAGGAAAAGGTGCAGAAATACACCTTCGTTCAGGAAAAGGTGAGGCCTAGAAACACATCACAAGCTGAAGAACAATTCATAAAAAGAGAAGTTCCAAGGCTGTCATCCACCAGTGAGGAGCTGGACCTGCAGCCCTAACCTCCGATTCCTCCTTCTCTGCAGCCTATTTAATAAGAGCACCAGCCATGTGACTGTCCAAAAGAAAGCACTGGGATTCACCCCCCAGACCTTGTCCTTCCTCTGTCTTCTATCAAGTAAATGGTCACAATCTAGCTGTTCAAATTGAAAACCTGATGTTACATCCTATATTCCTCTTTCATTTCAAATCTCCTTATCAATCTCCAAGTAAACCCTTTCAACTTCATCTCAAATGTATGTCTTGAATCCTCCCTCTTGAATCCACTTCTGTAATTGTCACTTGTGCCAAGCCATAAGCACATCTCTCTTTCTCCAGATTTTTCTTTTCTTTTTTCTCTTTTGGTACTGGGGTTGAACCCAGGGGCACTTTACCACTGAGCCACATCCCTAGTCCTTTTAGTTTTTTATTTTTAGAAAGAGAATGAGGCTGGCCTTGAATTTGCAATTCTCCTGCCTCAGCTCCAAGAGTCACTGCGATCACAGGCATGCGCCGCTGTGCCCAGTTCCAATTTTTATAATTCTGCTCTGGCCCTCCACTACTTCCCACACAGCAGTCACAGTGATCTAGACAAAAGACACACTCTATTTAAACACTCTCCACCTTAAAACCCTCCAACAGTACCCCCCCACACCAGCTTACAATAAAATCTACATCTTTATCATAGCCTAGGGGCCCTACAAAGATCTAGCCTCATTCCTACTCCCTTTTATCTCCTCTCCTTAAATTCTGACCATTGAACACCTTTGTTCCTCCTACACCAAAACCTTATCAGCACCTCAGAGCTTTGTTCCTGTAGCTGGAATGAACATCCTTGTCTTCCTTTGGAGGTCACTTCATACCTTGCTACTTAGTACTGTTTATCACTATGAGACAAGGTCTCATTTGTTGCCTTATTATTGTTTACTGTTTACTGGCTTGCTTCTTCTAAAAGAATGTTAATCCCCTTGAGGGGAGGGGCTCTTGTCTACTGGTCACCACAGAAGTCGCAGAGGATAGTATGGCACTGAAGCATGCGTAGGCCTTCATTAAAATCTGCAAAATGAATACCTGAATAGCACCTGAAATCTACTATTGATATCAATCATGCTAAAAGTTTCTCAAAAGTATTATGATCAGAGATAGCACTTGAGAACTAGAAAAAACCTTTGATTTTCCCTAGTTTGATTTAATCTTCTCTAATATTTTGTTCTCACTAAAGAGTGAGATAAGAGGTCAAGAAGAAATAGACTCTCAACTTTTCAGAAGCTCTCAACTCCCATTCTGAGAATCAAATAATGACAATAGAAGTTTAGATAAGGCCTCTCAAATCACCAAGACTACATCTGCCTTGAGGTCAGTGAATTTAGTCCATCCTCTCTCTATCCATCCACACCCTGCCCTCCAACACATACCACTTCTCACCCTCTCACATGACTGTCCACAGGCCTCCAGTGCCCTTCTTCTGGTTCAGTGACCCATTCCCTCCATCAATCAAGAGCTTCTAAAAGTCTCTCACCTCCCAGATAAAGCCTTTTTGGTTTAACTGAAGAGGAAGAGGAAAGGAGCTAATATTTACTGAGTGCCTCCCACATACTGGGTACTATGCTAAATGCTAGGAACTCTTAGAGAACTGGAAAGTAAGTTACCATTAGCCCCATCTTTAGATAAGAAATTTGAATAATAGGACCATGACTTACCAGATAGCAAATGATGAGAGATGAGAATGAAATCCACATCACTCAAACCCTAAATACCATTTTTTTCCAGGGCATCATTTGAACAACAAAAATAAAGTAAAAAATACATACAAATAATAATAATTAATACATAATTATTATTATTATCTTTAATAAAAATACAAATAATATCTTGCTTTTGCTATTTCAATTTGATACATCTTTCATAAATGGCTCTCTATCATTTTTCATTGATACTGGGTCTTTAAGCTACAAACTTTTTTGTATGCAATGTGTTCCTACATTAAAAACAGCAAAGTTATTTAAAGTTTCCCTTACTTATAATCTACTGGCAAAATATTATAGGCACAAAGGTCAGTCTCATTAAAGTTTCCAACATTACTATCTTAACTGGACAAGTGGCAGAAACATGCCAACGTAGGTCATTGTGATCACAGGGACAAATAACCTAGTTCAGCAAAACGCATATCAGACACCCAGGATGCTCATAAAGCAGATCAAAGCTCCCAAAGTCAGAGAAGCCAATGCCGATGGTCAATCTGAGCTTCTTTTAATACAAGATTCAATTCTTCCACAACCAGAAAGCAAAAACCAGAAACACTACATTAAAAGACCTCTCAAAACAATCTGCGCATTTTTTAGATAAATCAATTAAAATTAAATTCAATAAAACAAAATATTTCTTGTCAACCTTTATTCCTCAACAATAACTGTTTTTAACGATACTGCATATCATCATGAAATTTTTAAAAGTTCATCAGTATAAGAAAAAAAATCATAAACACAATACTGGGCAGAAGGGCAAAATGAATTGGTCTGGCCTGGCCTATACTGGAAGGTATTAGAAATTATCTAAATATATATTAGCTTGGATAAATATCTTCCAAACCTTCCCTAAGTAATCCAGATACTTCTGTTATGCTAATTTTCTCTGTGGATCATAATTAAAGAAATTTATCATAAGTCAATTTAAAATAGCATTCCATTAAAAAAATAAATACCATATTCTGTTTGAAAGTAAGATCATATTAGACTACTCACTTCTTTGCTATTCAGCTTACTGTTTTTACAGATAACAAAATCATGACTGATTAAATTAAAACTTTAAGCTTATAGCAGCAAGAAACCATTTCTGATCCTGTCAGTCTCTTTTTGCTGTCAGTAAAAGAAACCTTGCTTTTGTGATAAGATACTGCAAACAACAAAATATCACCAAATCAATATTCTTCATTCCCTTCTTTATTTCCTTCTCCTTTCTTCCTTTCTTTCTCACTCTTTTTTTCTTTCTTTCTGTTTTGCTTTTAAGATCATAGAGGAGTGAGTTGTATGGCATCAGGTTCAACCCAAAACGATAAAAACCCACACACTCTCCTCCCCACCCTAGCGTGCTCCAGGGGTGTAAATATTTTATGGTATTACCATCATTCACTCGGTGCTTATATTGTCTGATCAAGCCTCTATTTCTGTCTGTTAGATACTCTGGAGGATAGCGTTTTTTCATGTCTGCTGCTCAGTCACATAAAGCCCTTGCTTCTCAAAGGTTCTTCAAAGTTCAATAATTTATTAAACACTGTGCCGGGGTCGGTAAGCACCCACAGAAATGCATAACTACAGAATATGTGGAACTATTAAAGAGTTTCTTTAATAAAAAAGGTGACTTTAGAGAAAATGACAGCATTGTTACTTACACAAGAGAGGCATACTCTGAACAATTGAAGCTATGCTGTGCTAAAAGGCAAGAGCTTAAAATAAACAAGACTGCCTGTTTACAGGTAAGTCATTAAGCAAACCTACTGTGTAAGAGGCCTTCCAGAGAAGTCTACAATCACAACTCGGGCCCCCTATATTACCTTTCTTGGGATAATAACTAGGCAGGTCTAAATATAATAGAAAATTGATAATTCCAATAAAATACTTTTGAATCTGAAGACCAATGACATTTTCAAACTTATCAACATTACCCTCAAATCTACTGACTACATTTATTCCTTTCTACTGATCTCTCAGCAGTAGGTTGAGAAGGCACTGAAATCACACATAACACATATAAAAACAAAGTAATAAAATTCTGAGTGGTATGCTTTGATCAGCAAGTATTCATTGAACTTAGATACACAAGGAGCCATAGGCAATACATGATTAGACTAAGACATCACTCTATGTTCACAGAGGCTACTTAACCTAGTCCAGTGACAAAGCAAACATCACATGCTTAGAGTTAAGACCTGAAAGAGTACAGAATCCATTGCTAAAATGAGCAGGAGTCTTCAAGGGCCATGGTATTTTCTAGAAGGTCAAATACAAACCAATTTGAGTGTCAGGAGGTAAGGAAGACTTGAGAAGGAAGAAATCACTTTCTACATATTAAATTAGTTTCTTAGCTTAATTTGATTTTCAAATAAATGTTAGGAAATGAAATTGATAATCCAAAATAATGACTAACACAACAAATTAACTCTTATTTGACATGGTGGATTCAAAACATGCACTTGACTCCTTCTCAAAACCTTACTAAAATGTCTATAAAGAAATTAAAGTCTGGGGATGCAGCTAATTGGTGGAGTGCTTGCTAGCCAGCATGAGGCCCTGGGTTCAGTCCCCAGTACCGTGAAAAAAGAAAGAAAAGAGAGAAATTAAAACAACAGTAACAAAAGAACAAAATAACAAAAACCTTCAAGGACAAGAGAATTGAGAGAAGAAAACAAAAGAGAGATGTGATTCCGTACTTGTTAAGATCCAAAGGGAATGGTAACTAGGAGTACAGAAAAAGCTGAAGCCTCCTTGGCAAGTCAGGCATTGAGGGAGAAAGGAGAAGACCAATAAGAAATGAGCTGGTTCCTGCCACTGTCTCCAGAAAGGCTCAGGAATTACAAAACCAGATGATTCATAGGGGCAGATAGATGTATTTTGGAAGTAGAGCTGAAAACAGGAAAACTGGTTAGAGGTGTAGGAGTGAGGGTTAGACCTCCAGGGCCTTTCTCTCAAACCCAACAGCCAGGTCATGGTCACATCCTTGACCAAGCAAAACATAAGTAGAACTGCCTGGACCAGTTAGCCCAGGAAGGCTCCGGACACCACAATACCCACCCAGCTGAGGGCAGAAATGAGAGCTGGGTGACAACTCTTAGAACTTTGGGGTTCTGAAATTTCATGATGAACTACCTCAATGGGGTCATTTTTCAGCCTTTCTGCTACACATCCTGTCAACCTGGATAAGCCCCCGCCCCCCCCTCCCCCGCTTTTTTTAGGTCAAGGAATTACCATGTATCATTTCTTTGTTAATTTCTTCTACACTGATATTTTAACTCTATTCTTGACTTAGATATTGAACTCCTTTGACTGATCCTCCAATTTCATCTTTCTTACTTTCAATTGCTTTCTCCCTGCCCCCACCTCCCACACATACACATTGTGAGAAAACATCTTCAACATTATTTTCTAATATTTCCAATGAAATTATTTCTATCATATTTTTGAGAGTTCTTTCTTGTTCTTTAAATGCTTCCTTTTTTATCATTTTACAATGGAAAACTTCAAACTCACAGAATTACAGACAATGTGTGATAACTCCCAGGCACACATTACACAGCTTCAACAGTTACCAACATTTTATCAACCTTATTTCATCTATTCCTCCTCACCCTTTCATTTTTTTTCTGAATTATTTCAAAGCAAAAACCGCACATATCATAATATTTCAACTGTAATTATTTGGTGTATATCTCTCAAACATAAAGATAACTATTTAAAAAAATATGACCATAATACATCTTCAAAACTGAGGAAATCAACAGTGTAACTGCTCCTTTTTATTACTGCCTTATTCCTGTTCTGTGCATGTAATAAGTTTTCTCATCTCTCTAAGAATATTAATTATCATTTGTTTGAGGCATTCTTCAATGTCTTATGAGCCCTGCTGATCAATTCATAATTTCAAATAAGGTAGTACAAAACAGACTGGAAGTTAAATGTTCAGAAGTTTACTTTGGGCCTCACTGTCAGGTAATCTGATGGAAACCTGTCTTTTCTTTAGATATCACAAAATATCATCCTACTTTGGCTCCCTTTAGATAGTATATATATACTTCTTATTTTACCACTGGTCCCACCAGTCCCTAAACTCACCCCTAAACTGAGACAGTGTCAGCTTTCATTAACCATGTTACACTTAAATGATATGCAGGAAAAGTTTTAAAACTTCTATTGTATAACAAGATGTGACTACATTAAAAAAAAAAAAAAAAAAGACCTTTGTAAAATATACCTTGATTAATTTTATTTTCTGTTATCTTGGGAAAAGGTTGAATAAGCCAATGGAACTATGACATAAGGCAAAACATACCCCAGCATTCTGACAAAAGACAAATAAAACCTTGTATGTTTCATATTCCTGAAAACAAATAGCACTCCAACATCCAAGTACCCTCACCACAACCAGCTGTTCTTAAAGGGTCATATGCCAGATCTCAACTGCATAAGATGGAAAGGTGGAAGGAGGTGGAAAGAGAAAGAGATAGAGAAAGAAACTTGGATTTGTCTTTGCGTTCCTACAAGGAAAAGAAATTATCGAAAATGCTTTTCCCCCCACCAAAAGGCAGGCAAATCTAATGCTTTCTAGGATTCGAGATGGATCAAGTTCTGAATTTGTAGACTTATAAAAGCCTACAAATCTCTTTTGTTGGATAGCATGCTTGGATATTTTATATGTACATGAACACATTATGAACATATTCATGTATGTATGTAGTCATATACATATAAGCATGGCTCAGCTTAGCAAACACATCAAGGAAATTCCTAGGAGTGTTCAAATGATTTTTTTAAAATATTTTCTTAATTGTAGGTGGACAAAATATCTTTATTTTATTTTATGTGGTGCTGAGGATGGAACCCGGGGCCTCACACATTTGAGACGAGTGCTCTACCGCTGAGTCATAGCCCCAGCCCCTCAAATGATTTTTTAAAACACAAGATAATCTGCTATTAAAAATGTCCAGTGACATCCCAGAGACCTGTTATACAACATGGGTATAGTTGAAAATTGCTAGGAAAGTAGATTTTAAGTGTTCTCACCACAAAAATCTGATAAATGTGTGAAGTAATACATATGTTAATTAACTTGATTTCAGTCATTCTACAACATGATCAGGTTGGACACCATAAATCCAATTTTTACTTATCAATTTTTTTAATACTTGTTTATTTGCTTTAGTTGTACACAATGCAATGCATTTATGTTTACGTGGTGCTGAGGATCAAACCCGGGCCACGCACATGCTAGGCAAACGCTCTACTGCTGAGCCACAACCCCAGCCCCTTATTTATCAATTTTAAAAACTAATTGTTTTATTGTTTAGAGATTACATCTTTAAATGGTTGGAAACACAGACTTTAGTCAGTTTTAGATGCAAAAGTTTTCTCCATGACTGCTGGCTATATATCTGTTAGCTAAGAACAACAATGCTACAAAACTTGCCTTCAGATTAATAGCCCTGTCATTTATCCTTTAAATGTTTATCTCCTTTGGTCACAATTTTATTGTAGTTAAACAGCAACTAGTATGTGACCAAAAGCATTCAAATGCTCTGAGTACACAAAGAGCACACTGTTCTTTTTCCAGCTGAATGGACTTTTACTGGTGTGAACAAAAGACAAGATCCTGCTATTCTTCAAATTAAAAGGCAAGAAACAGCAAGGAAAAACACTGCACAGAATACCTCTCCTGGTTCACTTTATAAATGCTAATGAGAACAGTGAACCAAACACTTGCTTTTCTTTTTCAAAAGTTGCAGAAATCATGAAAAATCATTACACATCTCAGCGGCTCTTTAAAAAGGATTAATTAATAATGTGCAACCCACTATAGTTAATCCAATGCATATTGTCTAATACAGATACTATTAGAGTCAAGATGGCCTCACGCAAAGGTAGTCGGGCAGTATCATGCAAGGGACCTGCAAGCACTGAATAGAGACTTGACATTTGGAACCTGAGATTTTTAAAAGCTCCCCAAGGCCTCAGAAAGCAGATGAGTTGAATCCCTAAGGCCTTCTAATAATCTAAGAAAAGAAGCTATTGCTGCCACCAGCACTGGAAGGTGGCGAGGGCTCCCTGACCTATGATAGAAGGCCATTAAGAGCAGCCTCTTCCTCTGTGTCTTTATTTTCTGTTCTGCCTTCTTCCTAAACCCTTTCTCATGTCTCTCATACTAATATATCTCTTGTGTCTTTAGATCTTAAATAAATCACTGAATTACCTGTTCTGTAGGTTGTTTTCACTTGTAGGGGCTGAAAGAAGAGAAATCTATATAAATTCTGATATTAATATTTATAATGGAAGAAGAAAATCTAAGGGTTTGAGATTTGTTTTCTTCTTGAGCAATATATAGAAATAGTGTATGATCTAGGCACAGGTTTGTCTACAAGTGACTCAAAGTCCAAAATAGCAGTGGCTTAACTAGGCTGGTACAGTGGCTCTCATAAAGTCATTAGAGACTCAAGCCCCATCTAGCTTGAGTCCCTATCTAAGGATCAGCCCTCCCTTTCAGGATGCAAACATACAATTTAAATTCCACATAACAGAATAAAAACGAAGGGCCTGGGAAGAGAAAAGCAAAGGGCACACACAAACTTGCTCTTAAGGAAACTTCCCAGAAACTACCATAGGATGTGTCTTCTCCCATATTAGCTGCAGGGTTGGCTGGGAAATTGAATCTGCATTTTGGGCAACTATTGCCCTGAAAAGTCCATGACAGAAAGGAGCAAGAAGGGATGTGGGAGTTCACTTGGAGTCTACCACAAGCAGACTTCCCAGTTTTATAAAACTAGAAATGGCTGTCAATTTCAGTCAGAGAAACCTCTTAAGAAAAAGAAACTTCCAAGTGCTCCAAACAAAGAAGCCACTGAAGTACATGGACTTGACAAAGGAGCCCTTGATCTACTCCCTATTATACCTTGAGTACACCTCAATGACCTGGAGGAGACAGCTGAATATTCTCATGTTCTTTCTCCCTCAGGATTGAGTGTCCTATTTCTGTGACTCCTGCAGACCTGAAAGGACTCTCCTCTGGGTCACATCAACTGTCCAAGTTCCTCAGCCCTGCAGCCCAATCACCTCCCATCATTAAGAAAGAGTGGCCTTTCACATCCAAGGGGCAAATCTCACATAAATGACATTTGGCTGATGCCCAAAGGTGACAGGGATGAGAGCAGGATAAATAAAGAAAAATGTAGAAGCCAGTTGGGGCAGCCTTTCATTATAGCCCTTTCAAGAGCTATTAATCTTGGTCATAGTCACTCAGCTAAAAATAATTACTTCTTCTAACACATGTTGTACACACAAGTAGGAATAGTAACAGGTCAGCCCTTTTACTCAGGAAAGATGTGGCTTCTGGCTTGCCTGCAGCCTAAATGGTGTCCATACAGTTGTTCTAACACAAGTACCTCTTCCATCCCACACTGTCTTCTCATACCCTGATATCAAAAGCAAGCATCACTAACACCAGTATCATCACACAATCATTAGGCTGGCATCAGAAATATATTAAAGGAAGATGTCACTTCTTTTTTTTTTTTTTTTTTTTTGGTGGGAGGGGGGAGGTGCCAGGAATTGAACTCAGGGGCACTCAACGACTGAACCACATCCCCAGCCAGCTCTGTTTTGTATTTTATTTAAAGACAGGGTCTCACTGAGTTACTTAGTGCCTTGCTTTTTGCTGAGGTTGGCTTTGAACTCGTGATCCTCCTGCCTCAGTCTCCTGAGCCTCTGGGATTACAGACGTATGCCATCACGCCCAACAAGATGTCACTTCTTTTGACTACAATGAAAGTAAATAAAATTTTTAAATATCCCAGCATTATTTCTTGAGATATTTGGCTGGAGCGCTGTTTACCCAGCTGTGAAGCATTCCTCTCCTGAGTCACCACTGAACTTACCCTTCAAGTCAAGGTATCTTGGAGCTTTCAAGCCAGTCAGTGTATGGAAAAAGCTCTGGACCTGAAATTCTAAATTACAGACTCAGCTCTATAATGAAGTTTCTGTGGAATCTTGATGAAGTCAGTGAACTCTCTGGGCCTCATGGGAGGTCTGGGTCAAAAATGCTACAGGATACTTCACAGCTTTAAGAGTTCAAGTAAATGGGTCTATATCACTCAATAATAATCACAATACTCCGGCTAAACTTAAAAAAATCATAATAGTGCCTCACTCAAAAAAGAATTATAAAGGATACTTCCAAATCCTGATCTTTAAGGTCACACAGAAGATATAAGATGAAATGAAGGTGTCAATTACACAAAGCCAAGTGCCATGTAATGCAAAAAGGAGAAACTGCAGCAGGAGCAACCTCTGGCTGTAGGTCAGTAGGTAACAAGCAGTGGGGACAGCAAGAAATCGGGGTGGCTTCTAAAACACTTCCCCAGGAAGGCCAGGTCTCCTACAACTGGAAAGATAGCTTGGAAACCCTAGGGAGAAGGCAACTGCTTCCATAATCCCACACTTTCAGCTGAGGAAACAGTGGGCTATTTTTCAAAAAGAGATCTAAATTACAGTAGCAGAAAACCTGGAAATACTGGGAACACCCAACACTCACCTCTCAAGTGAAGGTGCAGGCAGACAGGGCACTTCATTACCTAGGAAGGACCCAAACCAAAAGCAGCACCAACTAATAAAAAGCAAGAATTACAATCCAATCATGGGTTCTCCTAGGACCAAGAAAAATCCTAGTAAGAATTTTGTAAACTACATGGAGTACGTGTTTATAAGGCAAGCAACACGAATGCAAAACTTCAAAGAATTTTTCCAATTATACCAGAAACAAAACAAAAAAAAAAAGTGTTAAGTTCCTAGAGGAGAAGCTATAACTCTTGCAAGATTTTTATATTTTATGTACCTTTATTGGGCTAAATCAAATAAATGCCCCATTAAAAACATACGTGGTATTTTTTAAAAGGAGAAAAAAAGTCCTCAATTGGAAGATTCTTCTAAAAAGAAAAAATAGCAGTTGGATCTGAATCTGTGAATTTTACTTGCACACTCTTTATACCTTGGGGGGAAATGAGTTTGCTTTTATTACAACTATAAACTTCATTTATCATTTCACAGGAGACATTAAAATGATTGTGGGCAGTTTGATATTGTCCCTTGCAAGCCACAGTCCTGCCCTGCAGATACACTACCACCCCACAGCTGGGTAAGAAGACAGTGTTAAAATTACTGTGGAACCACATAATTGCTGCCCCATTAGTGGTCAGGAAGGGGTGAAGGGGGATGAGTCCTAAAACAAATTATTCCACATGGATTGAAAAGGAGTATGCACAAATGGAGGCAAGACTGGTTGCTGAGCTATAGCCTAGAAATCAACTTTCAAAAAATTTTAAGACAGTATTTGAACACCCCTTTCCTGAACTGAGATTTCCTCAAAACAAAACTGCTCTACATTCAAATCTCCTTTGACCCTACTTACATGAATGTATTGACAGACCACATATCCTTTATCCCTGATCTGCAGATGGACTTTTTGGCTATTATAAATAATTCTGCTAAAAAAATGCATTTAAAAGGTTAACCCTGCAAAAAGGTTGTCCCTCTCCTATTACTTGACCCACTCAAATTTTCCCTTCCACTGTTAAATCTTTCCAGTATATCTATCTATCTATATGCAAGCATTTACACAAATAGTAACACAGTATTCCACACTTGCCTTTGCTTTTTTAATTTTGTTTATTCCACATTTTTATTGGTGCATTATAGGTGTACATATGGTGGGATTTGTTGTTATGTATTCTTCTACATACACAAAATAACAATATCATTTGGCCAATATCATTCCCCAGTATTTCCCCTTTCCCTTCATTCCTCTCCCTTGGTCCCTTTCCTCTATTCTACTGATCTCCCTTCAATTTTCATGAGATTCCCCCCCACCTTTATTTTCTTTTTACCTCTCTAGCTTCCACACATGAGAGAAAACATATGACCCTTGACCTTCTGAGTCTGGCTTATTTTACTTAATGTAATGTTCTCTAGTTCCATCCATTTTCCTGCAAATGACATAGTTTCATTTTTCTTTATGGCTGAATAAAACTCCATTATGTATATATAACATTTTTTTAATCCACTCATCCATTGATCAACACCTATTCTGGTTCCATAGTTTGGCTCTAATGAATTGTGATACTCTAAACACTGGTATGCATATGTCATTGTAGTATTATGACTTTAATTCTTCAGGATAAATACCAAGGAGTAGTACAGCTGGGTCATATGGTGGTTCCATGCCTTGTCTTTTGAAGAGCCTCCATACTGATTTACATGGTGGTTATACTACTTTACAATCCCACCAACAGTGTAAAAGTGTTCTTTTTTCTCTACAACCTCTCCAGCACTTATTATTGTTTGTATTCTTGATAACTGCCATTCTGACTTGTATGTAATGAAATATCAGTCTATATTTGCATTTTAATGTAAATATCTTGAAGATATTTACATATCCATATTCACTGGCTCCATCCTCCTTAATTTATTTAACCTACCCCACACACACTAATATATACTTACATTGTTTAATTATATTTATCAACACAAATAATGCTACAAAGAGTAGTCTTATACATTTGTGTACATGTGCCAGCATAGAATTAGAATAAATATATGTAAGTATAATAGGTGGCTCAAAGGAACTCTGACTGTAAATCAATTTTGTTTTTATAATATTTTAGTTCAAGAAGATAAAATACTAAACCAGAGATTCAAATTCTGGCTTCTTGTTGAATAAAAGGCTATATATTCAGCAGCAGCAGTGGAAAATGAGCAATCTACTATACAATTATTTTGTTAATATTTTTGACAGATAATTCACATAACATAAAATTCACCCACTTTAGTATACAAAGTTTTTAGTGTATTCACAGAGCTGTGCAACAACCACCACAAAGTTTAGAATTCTGCTATCAACCACCACCCAAAAAGATCCTCTACACCTACCAGTACTAAGTCCTGATTCCCAACCTACCCTATTCCCAGCTGTAGGCACTTATTCACTAGAAATGCCTGTTCTAGACATTTATATAAATGGAATCATAGAAAATGTAGTCTTTTGTGTTTGGCTTTCACTTAGCATAATGTTTTCAGCATTGGTCCATGTTTTAGGATGTATGAGTACTTCATTCATCTTTATTGCAGAATGATATTATTTTATATGGACACACCATATTTTGTTTATCCACACATCAACTGATGGATGTCTGGGGTTGTTCCTATTTTTTCAGCTATTATGAATAATTCTGCTGAGTATTTGTGTACAAGTTTTGGTATGGACATATGTTTTCACTTCTCTCGGATATATAAAGCTTTGAGTGAACAAATCAAATGAGTGAAAAGACAGAAACATGCATAAGTTACAAAAAAAAAAAAAAAAAAATGTGTTGCCAGGGGAAGAAGAGAAAACAAAAATATCAACACCTAATAGATCAGCAAGAAGACTCTGACAATACTTTGATGCCAGAATACAAGTTTGTGTCTTTAAAACCTTCCAAAATATGACATTGATTTAAAAGTAAAAAACGAAGATTAAATAAATGCTCATACTTAGAAGGTTTAAACAAATCCAGAACTGTCACCACCCACAAGAAGAGAGGAGGAAAAGTTCAGTTCCTTCAGATCTATGACCTTTTCATGATTTCTTCTTAGTTCTCATCCTCTGAAATATCTTCCCTATCTCTCACGTTCTGTGTGCAATTCAATTAAATAAACTTGACCAAAAAATACAAAGACCAATAAGACCCCTGAGTTTCTAATTCTGCAAAAACTCACATTTGGATAAGCGTTATACTTTTTGATAACTATTTATATAGAGAGATTTTAAATATGTAAATGCAAGGTCAGCAAATTGTTTTTGTAAAGTGCCAGGAAATAGTTTAGGTTTTGTGGGTCACATATTTCCCCTATTAAATATTCTTTCCCTTCTTCTTTATAATCTTTAATACACACACACACACACACACACACATTTAGTTGTTGATAGACATTTATTTTATTTATTTATATGCGGTGCTGAGAATCAAACCCAGTGCCTCTCACATGCCAGGCAAGTGCTCTACCACTGAGCCACAGCCCCAGCCCCTTTCTTTATAATCTTTTAAAATCTAAAAATCATTCTTAGCTCAAGGGCTAGACCCTCAAAAAAAAGCTATAAGCAAAGAGAAGTATTACAGGCTTAGGATTTTACCAACTAACATGCTGCATGCAAGTTTAAATTCATTAACTTAACTCTGTATCTGCTTACTAATTACCCTTTTATTTCCATGACTCCATTTACACTGTTATTTCTCCTACATATTCCTTGGTAATTGATGAAATAAACTTTTTCTCTCCCTTCACCCAACAGAAACTACATTCTGCATTAAGGATAAAAACCATTTGATCACTTCACCAGATGCAGAAAAAGTATTTTAAAAATTCAACATCATTTCAGGATAAAAAGAATAATAAACCAGATATATAAAGAATGTACTTCAACACAATAAAAGCCATATATGATAAGCCCACAACTAAGCCGGGCACGGTAGTGCATGCCTGTAATCCCAGCACTTGGGAGGCTGAGGCAGGAGGATCGCGAGTTCAAAGCCAGCCTCAGCAATGGTGAGGCACTTAGCAACTCAGTGAGACCCTGTCTCTAATAAAAAAAAAAAAAAAAAATTAAAAAAAAAAAAAAGATATAGCCCACAACTAACATTATACTCAAGGTGAAAAACTGAAACCCTTGCCTTTAAGATCCAGACCAACACAGGGAGATCCAATCTTGCTGCTTCTATTCCACGTAATATTAGAAGCCCTAGTCAGAGCAATTAGGCAAGAGAAAATAAAATAAAATAAAAGCATCCAAATAGGAAAAGAAGCAGTAAAATTGTCACTTTTGCTGATGATATATTATATAAAGATTCCACACACACACAAAAAAAAAAAACTGTTAGAACTAATAAATACAGTAAAGTTGTAGGATATGAAAGCAACATATAAAAATCAGTAGCATGGGCTGGAGTTGTGGCTCAGTGGCAGAGTGTTTGTCTCACACATGTGAGGCACTAGGTTCAATCCTCAGCACCACATAAAAATAAACAAACAAAATAAAGAGAGTGTGTCCATGTATAATTTTAAAAAATTTTAAAAATCAGTAACATATCTGTGTTCTAGCAATGAACTACCTACAAAAAATTTAAAAATCAATATAACTATTCCAAAAATATAAAATACTAAGAAACAAATTTAACCAAGTAGGTAAAAGATCTGCATAATGAAAACTATAAAACATTAATGAAATAAATTGAAGAAGACACAAATAAATGGAAAGATAGCACATGTTCATGGGTTAGAAGAATATTGTTAAAATATCCATAGTGATTCAATGTAATCCCTATCAAACTTCCAATGTCATTTTTCATAGAAATAGAAAAAATAATCTTAAAATTCATATGGAACCCATCCCCCCACAAAAAAAAAGAAAGAAAGAAACCTGAGTAGCCAAGGCAATCGTTAGCAAAAGAACAGGTGTGCCTCATTTCAAACCATACTAAAAGGTGATAGTAATTAAAACAGCATGGTACTAGGATAAAAACACATTCATGAACCAATCGGGCAGAATAGTGAGTTCAGAAAAGAATCCATGCATGTAGTCAACTGAATTTCAACAAAGGTGCCAAGTACATTGGGAAATGGAAAGTTTCTTCAATAAATTTTACTGGAAAAACTAGGTATTTATATGCAAAATAATGAAATTGGACCCATATCTCACACCATATGTAAAAATAAATTCACCTGAAACTATAAAACTACTGAAATAAAACAGGGGGAAAATTTTATTTTTAGATTTGACTTCAAAAGCCCAGGCAACAAAAGCAAAAAGAGAAAAATGAGATTACATTAAGACAATAAGATTTAAAAAAGGAAAAGAAAAAAAAAAACTCTGCTTAACAAAGGAAACAACAATGAAGAGACAACTTATGGACTGGGAGAAAATATCTGCGAGACGTAGATCAGATAAAGGCTTAATATCCAAAATATATAAGGAATTCCGACAACTCTATAGAAAAAAAAGTAATAAAATTTAAAAATGGACAATAGACCTGAAAGGATATTTCTCAAAAGAAGATATACAAATGACGAACAGATGAAAAAAATCTTCAACTTCATTAATCCTTAGAGAAATGCAAATTAAAATCACAAGGACATATCACTTCAAACCTATCAGAATGGCTATTGAAAAAGACAAAAGCCTAGTACCAGACAAAAAAAAATTTAAAAAGCAAGAAAGAAAAGATAACAAGTGTTAGCAAAGATATGAAGAAAAGGGGACACTTGTTCACTGCTGATGGGAATATAACTTGTATCACCATTATCATTATAAAAAACTATATGGAAGTTCCTCAAAAAACTAAAAATAGAATTACCATTCAATCTACTAATTTCACTTCTGAGTATCTACCCAAAAGATGTGAAATTAGTATTTCAAAGACATGAATATACTCCATGTTCACTGTGTCACTAGTCATAATAGCCTAGTTATAGAGTTAACCTAAGTGTCCATCAACAGATGAATAAAGAAAATGTGGCATATATACACAATGAAATACTGTTCAGGCTTGTAAAAGAAAGAAATTTCATCATTTGCAACAACATGGAGGGAATTAGAAAACATTATGCGAAGTGAAATATGCCAGGCACAGAAAGATATATACCACATATTCTCGTTTACATGTGGAATCTAACACAATTGAATTCAAAGAAGCAGAGAGTAGAACAGTGATTACTAGTGGTTGGGGGGGAATGTGAAAATGTTGATCAAAGCTTCAATTAGACAAGAGTGTTGTTTTACTTTGAGATGTAATGCACAGCATAGTGAATATAGCAAATAATAACACACTGTACATTTCAGAATCACTGAGAGTAAATTTCAATGTTCTCACCATAAAAAATGATAAGTATTTGAGGTAATGGATATGTTAATTTGCTTAATTTAATTATTCTACATTATATTCATAAATTATATCATTACTTTGTACCCATAAAAATACAATTAAAATTTGTCAATTTACACTAAAAAACATTTCTTACATAAAAGAAGCTACATTCTGCAAAGCTAGCTGAAATTCCACATAGTTACTCATGGGCCCAGTCTAATGGACATGGCATGATCTAGAACTCATGGCATCAAGGCAAGGCATGCAATGGCATGTTAGCTCTTAAATGTGTTTCCAGATAATGATACCCATCATTTCCATTTATTGGCCTGAATGAATCACGATTCCCAGCTAAGTGTAAGGAATCTGAACATTATAATCTTTTTTTAACCTTATTTTATTTATTTATTTATTTTTTTAATGTGGTGCTGAGGATAAAACCCAGGGCCTCACACATGCTAGGCGAGCGCTCTACCACTGAGCCACAACCCCAGCCCCTGAACATTATAATCTTCCAATGTGCTCAGACAGAAGAGGAAAACTAGGAGTTGAACAGAAAAGGCTCAAGCAGACACAGGCTACTAGAAACAACCTCACCAAAGCCAAATGCACCCACAGAAGTCAGAGTTACATACTATGCAGTATGATTGCTATGAGTAGGATAAACCTCAGGCACATGTAAATTCACATTTGCCATCCTGAGACTCTCCAGGACAGTAACACCAAGTCATACCCCCAAGTCCTGACTTCAGTGCAACACAAATGAACAAGGGTCTCCTACAGTCATACCTGGAATCATATTATAGGGCTTATCTTGTACGCAGTTCTAAAATTAATCAAATTTTAGGCTTATCCAAAGCAACATAACCCTCACCCAACACCATTGATGGAAAGTATGCACTAAAATGCATATCTGAAAACACGGTGAGAAAAATAACTAGTAATTTTGAGGGGAAAAAAAATGACCCTGAGCATCCTCTGCCAGGACTCTATGACTCCCCTTATATGTATGTACTCTCCACACTTTCTTTGAGGATATAACACATAAAATCTATCTTACCCCTGTCCATATACAATGCCATGCTTTGTACTTTGTACTTCATAAGGTGCTCAATAAACATTCCTTTATCTGAATGCAACAATGAAGTAACTGAATCAATGAAATTATAATGGAGCTGAATCCTGTTAGAGCTTCTTTCATAGCAACATTCTAGGGCTAAAAAGCTGGGACACACAGAGCTGCATGTTTCCCAGAAGAATTGGAGAAGGTATGTGAAGTGGGTAGCCAAGTTGGGCTTTGGCTCACAATGCCCCAAGGACACTGACAAATAGCCCAATAATAACCCATCTGAGTCTCAGAAGTCACTCCTTAGAGCTGCCCTATAAAAGCCAAAGGGAATTATTCATTAGCAAGTGTGAATAATACTAGATACCACCAGCAGATTGTGTTTGGCTTTGCTGAATTATTCATTAGCAATTGTGAGAAATGTATAATCCAAAGGGTGTTAAACCAATCCAGATTGTTTGGCAATGTTTGTTTTCCTTTAAAAAGACTGAAATAAAAAATCACCTCCAAGCTACAGTTCTCATATTTAAAACTGGTTATAAATCTGGCTAAACAAGAAGGTGAAGAGAATGAAGTCAAGTAAGTAAGGCATATCGGCGATCTTATTTAATATTCATCACTTAATGACAGGCAGAAGACTGAGCCAATGTTTGTTTACCTGTCCACATCTTGCCTTTTTTAGATGCTGTATGGTCAAAGACAGTAGGAGCTCTACAATGAGATTCAAACGTGAGGGGGGAAAAGATGCCTTTGAGTCCTGTCACTGAGCAGATGCAAATTTAATTACTGTGCGTTAAGCTTTCCATCTTGTCTAGGTGTCGTTGGAAAGCAACTGTAAACAAGAAGCACTCGGCAATCAGGTGTCAGGGGCTCATTTGATCTGCTACGAAATATGTCACAAATCACTGGCAGGAAGTGAGTGGGGAAGGGGAACAAAGAGGTAGAAGTGACAGTGTTCGAAGCAGATCTTGTGGGTGTGCCTGTTAGCGGTGGGGACTGCTCCCACTGCTAGCTCTGACTTCCCAGAGAAAGTGCTCCCTGCCTGACAACGCTCTCTCATCTCACATTTGTCATACATTTTCCTATGGTCTGCAGAAATCACCACCACAACTGGGGAGTCAACTGGAGAGATACTAAGCACAATTAAATTATCTGTGACTAAAGAAAACCGAGCGTGAGCTGATTTATTTTTTTAAGATGATTGGAAAAATCTGGAAATTAATGCGAAATCTAAATTCGGGTGAAAGAGAACATATCAGCCAGCAGTGTCAAAGAAAACCCTGGGCCTAGCTGCCTTCCCATCTTTTTTGTGTGCCTCTAATTGAATAAGAAGAATGTTCCATTCTATGAAGCTCCAGGTCTGAACCCGAGCTGTCAAATGCCCTCACTTTCTATGATAATGGGTGCTGCATTTGTAGGCAAGTGAAAGGAAGTGATCCCTGAGTGTACACAATTTGTAATTCTGCAAAGAGCCTGTAGCCTTCCTGAAGGGAGCCCACATCCAGAGCATGCTGCTCACTTCTACAAGACAACTGCAGAAAATAGATGTCTGTACTCAACCAAACCTGGTTCCAGAAGCACTTTGTGCTGAATTACTTCGCAGGCATTTTTAAATCTACTGACTTAAGTCAAATTCTCCCCATCGCTATAATGAAATTCCATATGGAGGGGAAAAAAAATCTGAAAGCAACCAAACTCTACTAAACTTGGAGCAAATTAACCCTGCTCTCTTAAGTTTCAATTTCCTCATCTCTAAAATCAGGAAAAAAATGGTAACTATGCAGGATTCCTATGAGGATTATAAGAGATAATACATGTAAATTATAGACAGTGTTATTATATTAAAGAACACAGAAATTAATATTAATAAATGCAATCATTATCTGCCTTAGAAACACAAGTATTCCCGTGACAATAAACTATATTAAAAACTGTGCCTAAAATTCTTGGCAAATGTGTTACAATTATTTTATTACCTAACATATCTAGATAAGCACAAAAGTTCTGGCCTCCGCCCCACTTTCCCACTTTTATAAACAAAAAAAGGAAATCAAAGACTAATCTAAGTTTCCAGAGAATTGATCTATTACCTAAACATCAGTCAGTCTATGAGCTGGAGAAACAGAATGGAAAGCACAGGATGAAAAAGGCAACTGGAATTAACAGTGTGTGTTTCCCATTTACTCTAGATGTCCTGTTGTTTATCTTCCTTCTATCCATTTAGGTTCCTTCTAAGTGCAGCACAGGAGAAAGGATAGAACCAAATGGAGACACCTAGTGGCCACGTAAGTTTCCATTCACACTACAGTCGTGAAGCAAAGAATGTTAATTTGTAATCCAAGAAAATGTGTTGTGTCTGTTAAAGGAATGACAGAAACATCAGAATAAAAGAAAAACAATAATTTTATGTGCTAAATGAAATAACTCCTGTGCATTCTGTCACTGCTTCTATACTTGAGGGAGCCTGGTAGTGAAAGACAGGCTTCTAAAATCATACACACTAGGGTTCAAATTCAAATTTTGCCACCTATTCACTGATAGAGCCATAAATACACTCTAGCAACTCCCACATCGTAAAACATGTAGAAAATTATATTTTCAAGGAAAACTGGAGAAATCAGAAGAGACTGCCCAAACCAGAAATGCTGGGCCCAGAGGCATCAAATTGTCCAGTGTCCCACTGCCCACTCCAAGATCTGATGGGACCAGACTTCAAAAACCTAAAACCTATTCAAGGCACGTGAGTGTAGGTTGTTTAAGGAATACAACCTATTTAATACTTTTGGGCCTTACTTTCCTCTTCTGTAAAATAAGGTAAATAATACCTACTTCACAGGTTTATTATGATGATTAAATTATATAATGCCTGGTACATGCTATATACTCAAAAATTATTTGCTTAACTCTTCTATGCTACTTCTTTCAGTATCAACACAGAGATCTTCTATCCACAAGCTAATTTTCAAAACTATCCTGTATGAGTTATAAGTAATAACAATAACTATAGCTACTATTTAATTGAGTACCTACCATAGACCAGGCAAGTCCTGGGCTAACTCACTGAATCCTTTGAAGGCAGGTATAGTAGACACCTTCTGTTGGCTACCCAGTATCTAAACTAACCATTTTTCTTGCCAACAAAATCTTGATTTTTACCTGGACAACAATGTGCTCACCCAAAAAGTTTGCTTTCCTAGACTTCAACTAGGGGTAGTCATGTAGCACAGCTCTAGTTGAGGAAATGGAAATGCAAAGTTACTAGTGTCTCTCTTTTAATTTTAAAAATTTCAAAAAGGCTGTCTCCCTCCCCTTCCTGCCTGGGCCCCTTCTTGCCATACCAGTCCTTGAAGGTCTATCCACCACCTTCAAATGAAACTGCAGGCTTAAAGATAAAAACCACCTCTAAGAAGTCCTCTAACAAACCCTGTCTCCTAGTATTCATGCCCCCATTTAATTCCTCCCCTTGAATGTAGGCTGGACCTAGCAACTCACTCCTAATAAGCAGAATACTATAAAAGAGATGGGATATTACTTCCCAGGTAAGGTAACAAGACAACTAAAATCAATCTATCAATCAATCAGTTCCTTCTCTATCTCTCCCCACCACACACACACACACACACACACACACACACACACACATATACAAACATACCATAAAAGAAGTTAAGACACAATCTGTGAGCTGCCTTGTAGAAGAACTGATGTCTCCAGCCAACAGCCTGACAACAGCACATGAGTGAACTTGGAAACAGCCTTTCCACCCCAGTCGTGTCTTCAAAGAAGTGAATTCCCAGCCAACATCTCAAGCAGCCTTATGAGAGACCATATAACCAGTCAGAAATACCCAGCCAGAAATTACTAGCTAAGCCATATCTGGATTCCTAACCCACAGACACTGTAAGAAATAAATATCTGCTATTGCAAGTTGATAAGTTTTGTGGTAATTTGTCACACAGCAATGACAATTTAGAAACCATTTTTCAATGAAAGTACATGCTTTAAAAATGGCAGAACTGGATGCTAGAAAGATCCTGGCTCCTCAAAGAACTTCTTGGGCAGCTTCACCACTACCTATCTCACGATTCAGGTTATATAAGAAAAACAAACCTTCATTTCATTAAACAATTAAAATCAAATCTAACTCATACAGCAATAATATTTTTATTACTATTCCCAGATAACATCCAGTGGGTTTATGTGATACAAAAATAACAAGAACAATGTAGCGGCTATATTTTAATTCAATGGAATAAGTTTTTTTAAAAAAAAAAAAGTTATTAATAAACAACATTCAGTAAAAGCGGTAGCTTACAAAAGCATACAGAACGATCCCCTATTTAAAACTGCACACACACAAGATTCACACACATGCATAGAAAAAGTCCTGAAGGTTATATAGATCAGGTGTCAGTAAATTTGTTAAGATCCAGAGAGTAAACACGTCAGACTCTGGAGGCCCACCACCATAACTACTCTCAGCTCTGCCACTTGGGCGTGGAAGCAGTCATACACAATATGTAAACCAATGAGCATGGCTGCGTTTCAATAAAACTTTATTCCTGAAAACTAAATGTTGAATTTCCTACAATTTTCACATGTCACAAAATGCTATTCTTCTTTTGACTTTATTCAACCATTTAAAAATGTAACGCCATTCTTAGCTCACAGACTATATAAAAAACAGCAGGCTGGATTTGGCCTATAGATGATAGTTTGCTGACCTCTTTCATAGGCCAAGATGTTCATAATGAATATGTGTGTCTGAAAGCAGGATTAACACGTACTTCTATTTTTCTTCTTTAAATCTTTCAACATTATCTTAATTTATGATCCTGTATTTTATAATTAGAATATAAGGCTTTCTTCATTTAGGAGGATGAGGGGGCATTCTTAAGAGACACTGGAACTCTTTTGAAAAGACAACAGACCTGGATCTCACCAGACCAGTAATAAAAACTTCAACTAGGCCCTAGAGAACATTTTAAGTCCCCCTAAACAACTCTCCAAAGTGGAAAGACACTATGCAGCTATTCAAAAAGAAGCATGATGAGATGGGGAATTGAATGCCAAGAGAGTCTGCTGTACAATGTGCATGTGTTTCCTCAAAAAATAAAACTGATACATTGAGTAAAAAAACCCAAAAAACCTGAAAATATTATATAAAGTGTGTCTTCATTCTTATGCACACATTAGAAGTTTTATGTTTTCAGAAAACAGTTTCTTCACTTAGCAGAAACATATCATGGAGACATAAATTACTATGGAATTCTAACTTGGTATTTTTAAAATAGTCATAAAATTATTTAATACCATAAAATAGATATAATGGATGACATCCAGACACAATGTCCAGCTCTTAAAAAAATACAGTGTATACCTACCCAGGTAACTACACATGTAATATTCAGCTTTGTAGGCACAATGTCACAAAGCCATTCCAGCTGTCAGCATTCTTGTAGAAAAACAATAGGACAGGGAAAACACAAGTTCTGGTGCCTCTTGTTAACATTTACTGTGTGATCCTAGGGCTAGCGGTGGCACTGCTAAATATTCATGCCAGAATAACAAGGAAGACATATCCTTCTAATTTTGAAAAGGGCTATACCTAGAGTACAGAGAAAAAGTCAACATAGTTATCTTAATTACTTCAAAACAAGTGACTTCTGGGTTGCCTTATGGTCTTTATATTCTTGTCTCCTCTACAGATCTATGATGGCTCCCTGGGAGACAAAACTACATATTTCTCCATCTTTTTCATTTAAAAAAATGAATATTTTACATTTATACAATTTTTTTTAAGAAAATAACAACTATTAGGTGAACTAAGAAATAAGCATGATCAAAATAATCATCTGATACACTTCAAAATAATGAATTTTATGTTAAGGTGAATAACACAAATGATAAAAAATACAATCATACTGCTTTAAAAAATATGTAAATGGGAAATATAATCTCCAAAATCCAATAATCTAAGTGTTCATTTTTAAAAACTTTTAAATTACTTTTGGGTGATTTGTTATGTTGAACTACCCACACCATTCATTCATTCATTTCCATTCAATATATACAAGGCATCTCACTGAGTCTGTTCATCTAAAAAATAACAGTAAGAATATCTTCCTTTGAAAGAATAATAACAATTAAATGAGAGAGGTCAAAAGATGGACAATATAGAGTGCTGGCAAAAATGTAGAGAAACAAACTCTCACACATTGCTACTGGGAATGTGACATAGTACAGTCACTTTGGAAAAGAGCCTGGCACTTCATCCAAAAGTTAAACACAGAGTTTCATTCGGAGGAATTTCACTTTGAAGTATACGTTTAAAATAAATGAAAATGTATGTGACCGACACAAAAATTTACTTATGAATCTACATAGCAACATTATTCATTATAGCCAAAAAGGGAAAATCATCAACTAATGAATATATAAACTAAACATCCATCAACTAATAAATATATATAAAGTGTGGTGTATCCATATAATGGGATATTTTTCAGCCATAAAAAGAAATAAAGTAGTTATACATTCTGCAACATAGATGAACCTTGAAAACATGCTAAGTGAAAGAAGCCAGTCATAAAGACCACACTTTATATGATTCCATATACATGAAATGTACATAATAAGCTAACACATAAACACTGAAAGTAAATTAGTAATTGGTTAGGACTAAAGGAGGATTGGGGTAGGAGGGAATTGGGAGTCAGGGTTTCTTTTAGAAGGGATGAGAATATTCTAAATTAGATTTTAGTAGGAGCTGTATAATCTGTGGATATACCATATAAATGTTGAACTTTTATTGGGTGAACTGTATGATATATAAATTATATTTCATTAAAGACATTAAAAGAATAGTGGTCATCTCCAATTGAGGAAACTGGCATGAAAGGTTGTTTTTATTATCTTTCTGTACAATGTGATTACTTTTGATGTGTGAATGCTATTACTGTGATGAAAAAATTAATTATTGGAAAAAGCACTTGTAAGACAATACAATATCACAAAGTACCCATTCTTTCCTCACCAAGTTAATCTAAGGGAACTAGTCAATACATGTTTCCCTACAGGGCACCATACAGGCAAAATAATTTATGGCTCATACTGCTGTTGGGTGACAAGGAGCAAGCTTCCTATATACACATATGTATGTGAGTATGTGTGTGTGTGTGTGTGTACACATAAAGAGACACATATTTACACATGAATCCCCTTCTCAAGAAGAAATCAATAAAATTCATGAATCATGCAAAATGAAAAACATTTCAGGACATCAATCAAATTATCCATAAATATCATGATAGGCCTTCTGTTGGCAAAAATCACACCATGCCCTGTACAAACAGGTACAGGCAGGGTTCTTGCCTTCCAGGGATTCACCACCAAAGAGACACCAAGTATACCAACATAATGATTAAGTACAAAGTGACATCAAACTGAAATGATAAATGGGTACAATGGAAGGGAAGGATTTGCAAAAACTACAGGGCTGAACCTTAAGAAGGAGCTGGAATTTCCTCCCACATAAATGGGGGGGGGGGGGTGGCTTAATGAGGGTTGAAGGGGAAGTTGGAAGGAATAGCTCTGACAACATGAACAGGACAGTAAACAGATGGTGCTAGAAAGGGAAGGTAGGGAAGGTCCCATCTGGGAGATAAGGTTAGTTAAGTTAGCCTTGTGACACTTGGACTTGATCCCATAGGAAACTAGGCAACATTTAACTACAAACATATACTGAGTCAAAGTCAAACTAGAGTCAAATAATAAGAAATACCACTTTATCAGCAAAGTGAAAGATGAAGTGGCAAAAAGAAAAGATGTTGAAGCAAGAGAAAAATAGGGGCAAGAAAACCAGTTAGTAAACTTGCAATCTTACTGGAAGGAGGCAGTCTGAGATAACCTAAACGAAAGCAGAGGCAGCAGCAATGAGAAGGAAGGATCTGTTTTTAGAGCCACTGAGAGACTTGGTGACTTGCTGAAGATAGAAGGTGAAAGAAAAGAAGGATGACCCCAAGATTTCCACAGAGAACTCAAAATTGACTGTGGTAGGGGACACAATTAAATGATGGTCGAGTACTTCAACAATATCTGACTAGGAATCTGACCTAATTCCAAGATGGAAGAGGATAGAAGAACACAGTCAACTTACCTCAGTACGATGTAGAACTCTCTCAGTATAACGTATAACACAGATTCAGGAACCAGACAGCAAGTGTTCAAACCCCAGTTCTACCAGCAACTAGCTGGAGAACTTTGAGCAAAGTATTTACCTCTGTCCCTAGTTTCTTCATCTATAAAATGGAGATAAGCACTGGACTTCTGAGACAACTGATTAGAAGAGTGCCTTACACACTGAGTGCCATATCGGTGCTTGCTATTTCTATCACAGCATCTACACAACAATGTACTATCTGCAGTTTATAGAATAAGAAAACAAGGCTCAGTGAAACCCTATTTCTTACACAGACAAAGGCAAACCCATATCTGTCTTTCTTCAAAGATGATGCTATTTACACTGTACTATGCTGCCTCCTGAGCTGCTGATTGAATTACTCACTCAATGAAGCACAGGAGCAGGCAATCTCAAGACACCAACATTTCCAGATGAAGAGCTGATTTGCTTTTGCCTTGATTTCCAAGAGTGTCAAAACAAACAAAAAAAAGGGGGGAGGGGGGGGGTGGGGCAGTTGCCATTCATCATTTTCTGAGATGAGCTGAGACCTACTTCAGGACAGGGTAAGAATGTGACCTCCTCCAAGGGGCCTCCCTGACTCCCTGAGTCTGTGCCAGCTGATCTGCACTCAGTGCACAGCAAACTGTGCTTCTCCCATTCTAAGCATTTGTCCCACTATTTTGAAACTATTTCCTAATCTCTCGGTCCTTTCTGGACTATTAATCCCATGAAATTCAAGGACTGGCCATCTTATTCGCAGCAATATCACTAGCTTCTAGGAACAATCTAGAACAGTGTTAATGCTAATTAAATGTGATGAACGGATGTTTCAAAGTTCCAGTCCTAGTCCTAAATGTATTTGTCTCAAAGGGTTATATTACATGGTTATAGAGGCCATGTCCCTTGGGGTCCTGGAATAACAGATAAAAATCCCATTTCCAGTCATACACTGAATGTGGCAGAAACAACCAACAGCCGGCTCAATAGCTACTTCTACTCTTTCTCCTTCTCTGCAGAGAAGGGCAGCAGAGTCTAGTCACAAGGAATGGATCATGAGCTGTCTAAGTCAGACATGGAAATCTCACTTCCTTTGCCAGATACTTCTCCCTTGCAACTAGGAATGACCAACTAATGCTGATCTGGCCAACAGCACATAATAAAGAGGAGTTTACTAGAGGCCTTGTGGGAAAGACTTTCCTCCTAATATAAAAACCCTCTTTCATCCCATCCTTCCCCCCACCCCACCCCCACCCTAAAAATCATTACATGAGGACCCGATATTTAGCAATGTTACAACCATCTCCTGATCACTTAAAGGGCCCAAAAAGTCCACGTGATTTAGCATAGCACAGCAGAAACCCAGACAATACTAACTAACATTTAATTCCCTCATGAAGTCACTGCTCCAAATGAATTTTGTTCTTTCAGACAGCTTATAGTATAGAGAAAATTGTACCTTTACCATTTAATCCAAAGCCAAATGGGAATTCTGTTACTTGTAGCCAGCATTTTTCAAATTTACATACTGAGCAAAGGCACAAAACATTTTAATATACATCTATTCTAATGTGATGTTGGCCACCCTGAACTGTAGACATTTGGGATCTGCAATGAAGTGAATGTCATACTTTTTCTGTTCTAGGGGAAGAGAACTGTCATTTTGGAAACATAAAAGAATACCTATGTCGCCAGAGCATGTCTGTTCCTATCAAATTTTGTACAAAGGGTTTGTAACAGGCAGAACAGAATAGATGGCACTAAGAATCTAAATAACTTCCTTTTAAAAAAAAAAAGAAGAGTGTGAATCTCTTACTCATAAGAAAACTAAATAATACATCAGAAATCCAGAATCTGAAGTTATGGTATTATTTCGCTTTTTTACCTCTTTCAAATTATGTTAACAAATGTAAAACTTCATGTCTCAAAGAGAAGGAAAAAGGTCTAGCAAAAAACTTCACTGCTGGATTTAACCTGATACTAAACCAAAAAATGCTTTTTAGTATTTTTCTATTCTGCATACTTCTTTAACTTTTCATTGACACAAAATATCTGTACATACATATGATATACAGTGTGATGTTCTGATTCATGTATCACCCACTTTGACTTGGACAGTGATGAACTCAGGGTAATCAGCAGATCCACCAACTTAAACTTTTATCATTTCTTTATGGTGAGTGCATTCCTCTATTGTGAGAAATGTAATACATTTTTTGTTAAATAAATTCACCCTGCTATGGCAGAAACACCAAAACACATTCCTTTTATCAAATAATAACATTGTTCCTGTGGACGGGCCTCTGCCCTGTTCTCTCAGTCTCTAGTAACCACTATTCTACTCTCAACTTCTTTGTGATAAACTTTTCTACTTTATACTTGCAAATGAGATTGTGTAATATTTGCCTTCCTGTGACTAACTTATTTAACATAATGTCTATCTTCCAAGTCCATTTGTGTTGTCACAAATGACAAGATTTCCTGTTTTTTTATAGCTAAATAGTATTCCACTGGGTATACATACCAACTTTTCTTTATATTCAGCCACTGATGGACATTTAGGTTGGCTATCATGAACGTGCACATGTCTTTTCTACATGCTGATTTCATTTCCTTTGGATATAAACCCAATAGAGGGATTACTAGATCCTATAGCAGTTCTTTTTTTAGTTCTCCAAGGAGTCTACATATTGTTCTTCCTAATGGCTGGACTAATTTACATTCCCACCAACAGTGTATAAGAGTTCCTCTTTCTCTACCACCACTAGCATTTCACGCTTTTTGTCTCTATGGTAACAGCCATTCTAACTGGGGTGAGGTAGTATTTCATTGTGGTTTCGACTGCATTTCCCTAACAATTAATAATGTTGAACATTTTTCATACAGCAGTTGGCCATTTGTATGTCCTCTTTTGAGAAATATCTATTAAAATCTTTAGCCCATTTTTTAATTGAGTTATCAGAGTTTGGGGTTTTTGTTTGTTAGTTTTTGCTATGGAAATGGGTTCCCTACATATTCTGGATATTAACCTCTTGTATATATACTCTTCCATTCCACAGGTTGCTTCTTTGCTCTGTCAATTGTTTCCTTTGAAGTACAGAAGTTTTTTACTTTGATGTAGTCTCATTTGTCAATTTTTGTCTTTATTGCCTGTGCATTTGGGGGATCACACCTGAAAAATTACAGGCCAATGTCCTGAAGTGTTTCCTGTATGTTTTCTTCTAGTAGTTTCATAGTTTCAGGTCTTCATGTAAGTCTTAAACCCATTTTGAGTGGATATTTGCAAGTGGTGAGAAATAAGAATCTAGTTTCACTCTCCTACATGTCAATATCCAATATCCAGTTTTCCCAGCACTATTTATTGCCCTGTTCCATTGTGTGTTCTTGGCTCCTTTATGAAACATTGTTTTGCTATTCCATTAACCTGTGTATCTATTTTTATGTCAATACCATGTTGTTTTGCATGTTATTTGCAGTATATATTGAGGTCCAGTAACGTGATGCCTCCAGTTTTATTTTGGTTTCTTTTTTTTTGGGGGGGGGGGGGAGTTACCAGGGATTGAACTCAGGAACACTCGACCACTGAGCCACATCCCCAGCCCTACTTTGTATTTTATTTAGAGATAGGTTCTCACTGAGTTGCTTAGCACCTTGCTTTTGCTGAGTCTGGCTTTGAACTCGTGATCCTCCTGCCTCAGCCTCCCGAGACACTGAGATTCCAGTTTTATCCTTTTTGCTCACAATTACTTTGGCTAATTAGGGTCCTTTGTGCTTTTGTCTGAATTTCAATTTTTTCCTAATTCTGTGAAGAATGAAATCGATATTCTGACAGGAATTGCATTGAATCTTTAGATCACTTTGTGTAGTACAGATATTTTAACAATATTAATGCTTCCAATCTATGAACACATCTTTCTACTTATTTGTGTCCTCTTTGATTTCTTTCATCAATGTTTTGTAGTTTTCATTGTAGATATCTTTCACTTCTTTCATTAAGTTTATTATGAGGGATTTTTTGGTGTTTTTGTTTTTTTGTAGCTATTATAAATGGGATTATTCCCTTCATTTTTTTAAAAGATTGCCTGCTATTAGCATTCAGAAATGCTACAATTCTGTAGACTTTTTTTAAAAAATGCTTTGTGATAAGTTGATTCAAATGAGGGAATTTCAAAACAGTTTGTAGAATTGTTGTCCTTACTTATGTGCACAATTTATAGAATTGTGTACTTTAGTAGTAATTTCCAGTTTTGCTATTATTATTGGCTTTTTGTAACCTTTTTTCAAATCAGTTTTACACTAATATAAAACTTGTATTCTGTCTTAAGTTATATCCTAAGACTCAAAAACCACAGAGGAGCCAGCATGGTGGTGGACACCTATAATTCCAGTGACTCAGGAGGCTGAGGCAGGAAGAACGCAAGTTTGAGGGCAGCCTCAGCAACACGGCAAGGCCCTAAGCAACTTAGCAAGGTCCTGTCGCAAAATTAAAAATTAAAAAGGCTGAGAATGTGGCTCAGTGGTTAAGTGTTCCTGGATTCAATCTTTGGTACCAAATTTAAAAAGAAAAGAAAGGAAAAAGAAATTAAGCCAGCAATTTATTTACAAAAAATAAAAACCCTAGAGGAAATCCTTACATAGTTTTATTTATAATAACCAAAAAATGTTGCCATGGTAGACATGAGACAAACTCATGTTTTTCTGAGATGTCTCCATGTGTCACATGTAACTTTCCTAGTGTTATGTCCATAAAATTCATATTTTTAAATGACAGATTAAAACCATACAACTACTGTCTAAAGAAAACTTTAAATTAAGCTAGATGTGGCACCTGCCTATAGTCCCAGCTACTCTGGAGACTGAGTCAGGAAGATTTCAAGTTCAAGGCCAACTGAGTGTTTTAGTTAAGACCCTAGTTCAAAAGAAAAAATAGAAAGAGCTGGGGATGCAGCTTGGTAATAATAGCGTACTTCCCTAGCATGCAGGAGGCCCTAGGTTCAATCCCCAATAAGAAAAAAAAAAAAAGCCTTAATTATACCAAACATCTGAAAATAACTACTACTTTTTCCAAGAGTTCTCAGACTCTGGCCTCAAAGCCAAGTAAGTAAATATTTTAAGTAACGGAGGAGAAAAGCCAGTATCATTGAAGAGTGGGCAATTATCTCTCATTTTCCATGCTGGCATCTCTTTGGAGACCATCAGCTCCATAGGTAGCACTGCATTTAGTTCACCTTTATAAAAAGTCAACTAACCCATGTCAGAAATCTTGGCTCTAAACAAATATAGATTAAATAAAAAGCAGACTGAAAATGGGGCTCCCCCTAGGGTTTGAGGGCTTAGGGCTCTGCCAACTGACTGTTCCAGGGCTGGAAGTGACTTCCCTCCATGTCTTCAACCTCTCCTATGAAGTCAAGACTCCTTTTTTTTTTTTTTTCTTTTTCCTTACTCATTCATTTCTTCCCCTGCTACAATGCTCCTTATTCCCCTCTGCCCAGTACATTTCACCAGGAGCCAAAAATGTCAAACATTTTCATGGGTAAATAGAAATCTGCTGGTCTTTTTTTTCCCCCTCTCTTTCAATGCCTGCTGTTATTATGAGAGGTGACAATATAATCTGCCTCAGGCACCTCTCTCTCCATCCATGCCAGGCAGGTCATTCTCCTTTTATCAGAAAGGAGAGTGGGTCATCACATTTTAGTACATGTTGACACCACTGCTAATAAAAGCAAGATAAGAAGTGGCTGCCCTTAAGGTGCCTTAACCTCTACTTTGCCTAAAAGATACTTCACAGTTCCTGCACTGGAGGTAGAACTAGAAAAGTCTGATTTACCCACACAGAACTCAACCAGGTATCAGAAGACCTGTAAAGCATGGTGACTTGGTAACAATGTTCATTTAAAAAGGCAACAATGAACTAGAACATCAATTTCTAAACAAATAGCAGAGACATGAACAAGATAATTCCATTTTTAATCACGTCTGAAATGTTAGTAGTAAACTTAGAGACCTACTAATCAATGGCTTTAAAATTTCAGGCTTGAAATTATGAATATGAAGGAAATATTACCCAAAAAATAAATAAAATATACAAACAGAAGTCAAGCTATCCTCAGGCTCCCACCTACAGCATGAGAGCCCTCTAGGTAACCCAGGACACAGTTTAAAAATCACTGAAACACAACCTATACATTTGGTGGGGGTAGGGGCAGTTCTGGGGATTGAACTCAGGGACACTCAACCACTGAGCCACATCCCCAGCCCTATTTTGTATTTCATTTAGAGTCAGCGTCTCACTGAGTTGCTTAGTGCCTCACCAATGCTGAGGCTGGCTTTGAACAGATCCTCCTGCCTCAGCCTCCAGAGCCACTGGAATTACAGGCATATACCACTGCACCCAGCTACAACCTTTTAAGAAGTTTAGAACGTAAGATTTTGTTTTCTTTTCTTTGTGCTTTCTTCTTCTTCTCTTTGTATTCATGCTGAACTATCCTCTAGACCATCTTTCACACTTAAAATTCCCAATTAGATCTCAAATTCACTCATAGGTAATATAAGAAACACACAGTAGAATAATATCCTCTTTACAACCTATCTTGACAAAAGATTTATACACCTTTTCCATCAAGTGTGCTGGGATCAATCTTGGGAGGCTGAAGTAGAAAGATCACAGTTCAAGGCCAGCCTGGGCAATTTAGCAAGATCCTGTCTCAAAATTAAAAAATAATTAAAAGGATAGGGATGTAGCTCAGTGATAAAACACCCCTGAGTTCAATTCCCAGTACCAAAAAAAAAAAAAAAAAGGCAAAAAAGAAAGTTAGTTCCTACCCCATCTTTTGACCCAGTTCTTCTATTTCTATGAATTTATTAATAAAAAAAACACATATGTGGATATTAAAATACATTGGTTTAGCAAAGTATTATTAGTGTTAACAAAGTGAACAAAAAAAGGTAAATGGTAAACAAAAGGGAACTGTTTAAATAAATCATTATGTCCATATGATAGGTCTACCATGGTTTGGCATTAAAATACTTCAAATATAATTAAAATTGCAAAAAATCCTAACTCTGTATTCAGTAGAATCTAAAAATATAAAGACAAATGGTTGGATAAATTACAAAACTTATTCAGGGAACTGGAATACCAAATTTAATTTAAATACCTTCTTTGCAAAAAATAAATCATATGTCAGATTATGAAAAAGGCAACATAAAAGTTTATCTGCAGACTTGCTCACTGACACTCCATCCTCCTGCTAATGGAAAGTTAATCTACAGCAACATAATACTTCTATTTCCTAATGTTTTCATGCTTCATCCTTCTTTCCTTTAACATGATGGTAATTTGAGGAAAGCCTAAGGGAAGAAGTCCCACTAACAATAATGATATTGTGACTGAGGAGCTCTTCAAAACGCATACTCTCCCATGTGCCTATGTTGAAACTCCATGAAAACTGGCTATACTTCTGTAGATTATGCCATAAGAGGTGACAATCTACTAAGTACCTTTTTTGTACCTGACACTATGCCAGATATTGAAAAGTCAGGAGGTGAATAAAAGCCCAGTTCTTTTTTTCAAGGAGTCCAGAGACTACAGAAGTAAACAGACCAAGAGATAAAATTAGGTACGAGGAAGTGTCACAGCACTGAGAATTGGAGAATCAGAAGAGGTGGCATTCAAAAAATTGTTGAAAGAAATGTTTCTAGATGCCAATGAGAAGGGGGGAGAAAAAATCTAGGAAGAGACTTCCATGTAAAAGTACAGAGATATGTTTGGGGGTGGGGGACACTCTGACAGCAGAAGTATAAGTTATAAAGCTATGGGGGTGAGAACTGCTGAGGGAGAGGGTTAGCCACAGACAACAAATGAGACAAACAACAGGAAGCCCATACGGCAAGCCCAGGAGTCTCAATTTTAACATGTAGCTGATTGCAAATCTCTAAAAAATGGTGAACAGTAGAATGATGTGGTTACTTTACTTTATTGTTTTCTTTTATGGTGCTGCAGATGGAACCCAGGGCCCCTCACATGCTGAACACCAATAAGCCACACTCTGAGCCCCAACCTTTTCCATTTTAAAGATGACACCCTTGATGGAAGGGAAACCACAGACTGAGAGCCAAGGGAAATAAAAAAATGCCCCAATGTAGCAGTGGCATGAAAACGAAGAGCTAAAAGAAGGAAAAATATCAGGACAAAGGTCGGAATTGGACAACCAACTGGATGAGGAGCAGGAGAAAAAAGTTTGGCCCTCTTTCATCTAAAATGCTACTTCCAGTCTCTGCTGAAAAGAATCCTCCACTGACAGCTCTTCCTTAACCACCCAAATAAATATCCTCTTTATTTTTCTTCACAGTATTTGGACCTATCAAAAAGTCGATATTTATTTGTTCACTTGTTTATTTTCTGTCTTTCCTTTCAGAATGAGAGCTCCACTGTGGCGTACTGCTTGTCTAGTTCATGGCTGTATTCCAGAACTTAGACCAGGGCCTGGCACACAGTAGGAGTTCAATAAATACTTGTTGAATGAGTGAATGAATGAATAGAAGAAAGGGAAAGAGGGAGAAGGAAGGAAGGTAGGCTTCTCAGATTTGTAGTATGAGTGTTTAACTAAAATGTGATGTCACCAGTAAAGTCAGCTATACAGAACGGGGAAAAGGGGTTGAATTACAAAGACCATGTTGAAGTCTGAAGTGATTTTTTTTTCAGTACAAGCATCACCTTATGACTATTTAACAACTCTTTCCTAGCGTTCCATGTAAAATAAAAGGACAAAAAGCAGATCAGGAAACGCCTATTGAGCGCCTACAGAGCACCTACAGAACTTCAAGTACTCAAGGACTTTAAACAGTATCTCCTTTCATCATCTCACCAGCATCTCTTATTTTGTGTATGAGGAAATTGAGACTGAGGCTAAATGACTTACCCATCGTGACACAGCTGGAAAGGGGCAGAAGCAAAACTGAAACTCTTGTCCCGGTGACTCCCACTCCATCCACTACATAATTCCAGAAGCAAACCAAGTTTATTCACCAGAACTTTTTGTATACTTACAGAATATTACTAGGCTTTCCCCCAACCTGCTCCACTTAAGGATTTAAATTCAAAAGAATAGCTTAGGTTGTCAGTGTCCCCCAAAGGCCCAGGTGTTGAAGGCTTGGTCCCCAGAGTGGTGATATTAGGAAGTGATGGAACAGGAAAAGCCTAGTGAGAGGTCTTTTTAAAAAAAAACAAAAAATTTATTTATTTACTTTAGTTGTACACAATGCATTTATTTTTACGTGGTACTGAGGATCGAACCCAGGCCGCGTACGTGCTAGGCGAGCACTCTACTGCTGAGCCACAATCCCAGCCCCTAGTGAGAGGTCTTTAAGTCATTGGGGACATGCCTTTAAAAAGATATAGGACCTCGGACCTTTCCTCTTTTTCTGTCTTTGCTTCCCAAGTAAGAGGTAAGCAGCTTTGCTCCCCAAGCACTCCCACCAGGGTGTGCTGCCTCGACATAGGCCCCAAAGCAACAGGGTCAGTCAATCATGAACTAGGACTTCAAAAATGAAACAAAATAAGCCTTTCCCCTTTTAGTTGATTATTTCAAATATTTGTTATAATGACAGAAAACTATCACAGATGGTTCTGTCTTATTTTTCTAAAGCTAAAATCTATATTGCATAAGACTGACCTCTTGAAGTTTCTAAGACTTGATCACAGTTAAAACTTCCTGGGGCTGGGCCAATGGCTCAGCGGTAGAGCACTTGTCTCGCATGTGTGAGGCCCTGTGTTCGATCCTCAGCACCACATAAATAAAATGAAGGTATTGTATCCACCTACAACTTAAAAAAAAAAAAACTTCCTGTGCCAGGGCTGGGGCTGTAGCTCAGTGGTAGAGTACTTGCACTGGGTTTGAGCCTCAGCACCACATAAAAAATAAATTAGTAAACAAAGATATTGTGTGTCATGTCCATCTACAACTAAAATATTTAAAAAAAAAAAAAAAAAAACTTTCTGTGCTGAAATTTGCCATGAGAGGGGGAAAAGGTTTTAAATGAATTAATAACCACACATTCCCCCCCATATTTATTTTAAATTTCAATCCCTGCTTCATAATCACGTGAACTGACTGCTCGACCCCTTTGCAACATTACATGAAGGCGCAAGTCAACATTTCATCCTGTAAGCCAAACCCAGGCATCAGTGAGCTAGCATCTAGTCCCCTAAACCAATAACTAAAAGCTGACAGAATATGCAAAGCAAGTCAGAGAGTTTAACTGGCAGAGCTGCTCAGACCTAAGTTGTGCTATTTGAAACTTAGACCACTTGAGACAAGAGTTCACTTTCCTCACTGTGGCAACAAATTCAACCTCTTGGCCCTGTGAAAGTCATCTGAATATATTTAACCAAAAGAAAACTAGAGAGAGAGAGAGAGAGAGAGAGAGAGAGAGGGGGAAAGAAAAGAAGAAGAGAAAACTTCTGTCTCCTGATTGAAGATATATTCAGCACTCTGATTTTTTATGCACACTTGATCATCCTGTTGACAGCCTTAGAAGTTAAGTAATATGGACTGCTGCACAGAGGTTTCAAACCTTGATGGAAACCAATGGCAGGCTCCTTTTGACAGTCAAATAATGACAAGCACGTTGCAGGCCACTGCCCGTCATTCACCAACATCTCCAACCTGCTCCAACTGCTGCACAGCAACTAAGTGGAGGGTCAGAGGTTAAGCTCCAAGAAGCCAGCAATGAAGGGCAACTGTCATGCACCACTGCCTATTGTGAAGCAGCAAGGAGTGGCTGTCTCCTCCAGAACATGCAAAACGTTCTCATTCTGTCCAGGCACAGACACATCTGAAGGTCCTAAATGAGACCATTGCCAATTCATGAAGCTCCAAACTGACAGCATGCCATTCAAGCTGTCTCAAATTTGACTTTTTTCCTATTTCAAATCACAAATGCATGCAAAGTATACAGTTAAGCATAACTCTTCAGCCATGGTTTTAAGCATGCTATGCTTTCAGACACACACACATTCTCAGATCCTAAAAAGATAAAGAAAATGCAGAATTAATTTATTCTTCTTTAGGGAGTTTCTAATAAAGTATATAATTCAAAATGGCACAGAAAAACCCACATATCAGTTTTTTAGAAAAGTTCATAAATGTCTACAAAAGAAAATCATTTTTAAAAGGACTCATTTCATAAGATTATCACAGTATATAGGAGCACTGTGGGAACTAAGAAAATAGCTACATATTCATATTTTGATTTAATAAAAATAATATGAAAATAAAGGTCTATCAAAAATTGAAAAACATATTTAAAAAATAATATGAAAGTACTGAAAGGTACACAGTAGTTCATTGGCATATTTTATAATTATTTAGAATCTGTTTATAAAAATTATATTCCACAAATTATTAAGAGTTCAGCATATGAAACAAATAAATCCTTATATAATTCTAAGTTTGGGCTCTTACTTTTTTTAATGTGGTAAAATTACACAATCTCACTCAGATGTGTGTACATTAACATATAACTTGCAAAGAGATTTCTTCTTTCTCTTTATTTGAGCAAAATAAAATGTCTTACCTTGAAGCCATACAATTGTCTCTAAAAGTGATGATCTAGGATAGAGAATTAAGTTGCACGTTTTTTCTCATAATCTTTTCATCAGCAACAGGATTTCTAACCACAGTATCCTAAGTAGCCCTCATCAGAAACAGCCTTCAGTGGAATG
The DNA here is from genome assembly GCA_025594165.1 of Tamias sibiricus. Taxonomy (NCBI): domain Eukaryota; kingdom Metazoa; phylum Chordata; class Mammalia; order Rodentia; family Sciuridae; genus Tamias; species Tamias sibiricus. Next base: position 31,773,042 of record CM046672.1, read on the forward strand.
AACCTGAATATGAACCTTACTTAAGGATGTTGTTGATCTACACCAGCTGTAACACTAGAGTCGACTCTAACCCCTGATCACTAGCACCCATCCTTCCTTAAGTGAGCGTGGGGAAAGGAAACAACTCATCATTCACAAGAAGCAAAGCCACGATATACCATTACCAAAGCTTGTACAGAGGAAGGTCAACTTCAGAAGAAGGTCAACTAATTGCTCTATTTTCCAGCAACAAGAACATAGCTAGTTTTTTTGTTTGTTTGTTTGTTTTGGTACTGTGTATTGAACCCAGGGGAATTTTACTACTGAGATACATCCCTAAACCTTTTCATTTGTTATTTTGAGACAGGATCACACTAAATTGCTTAGGGTTTCACCAATTGCTTGAATTTACAATCCTCGTGCCTCAGCCTCCTAAAGTTCCTGGGATTACAGGCATGTGCCACTGCAACCAGCAAGAACATGGCTACTTTCTAATAAACAACTGCAAACAGCCTAACATAAGTTATTTCTGGTAATGTACGAACATATATCAACTTCCCAACTCTTAGGCAAAACCAGAAATTATGGTGCATAAATCCAGATCATTACAAGTAGTTTTGATCATGAAAAAGATCCCAAGCCAGAGTACACATTCACTTAAAATTGGGATAGCTGCTTAAATAACGTTATTCAAAATAAATTAAGTGCGCTTTTTTTCTTTTTCCTTTTTTTTTTTTTTTTGTAGATATGTAAAAACACAGTAGAGTGTGTTTTGATATATTAAACATGCATGGGAGTATAACTTATTCTAATTAGGATCCCATCCTTACAGTTGTACATGATGTGGAGTTTCACTGGTTGTATATTCCTATATGAACGTTGTAAAGTTATGTCCAATCATTCTACTGTGAGCTTTCTACAATACAAGATACTTGATAAGAATTTCAATATGAAATGACTTCTTGTTCCAGACCCTGATGTAAAAAGTTCCCTACCAAATATTAAGGTACATATCATACATAATCACAAAGACTAAATTCAGAAATGGGAACTTTTCCCCAAATCCTTATATTCTAGACTTAGGCTGTGAACCTCCAAGTTTATTGTGAATTGATACAGAACAAATAAAAGATTAAGTGTTTCTTTCAATACCATAGTCAACCAATGGTACTCATATTCCCAAAGAATAACACACAACACAAATTTACTTAAAAAAAAAAAAAAAAGTTTAGCTGACTAATTAGTTGCACAGATCCATAATGAATAACAAAAGTAAACCAAGAATTTAGGAAGGGTAGATCCCTAATCAGATCCCAAGAAAAGCTTTGCATGGATAAATTCAATGACAAGATGATTAAGTTATGGGTGAGGTCTACATGACAGGAAATAAAGGGTGTAGTGTCTGAATTTGTTATTCTCAACCCCAGAGTCAGAGATCCAAGCTAAATTCCTTCCTCGAGACTTTATGTGAAGGGGTTCTCATTTCATCCTATCATGCAAATGACATACAGGACAAGCTGACCAGACATAAGCCTGTGGCCATCAATTCATCTTTTATTTCCCCTTACTGAGGAGGGGGGAGGGCAGTTGGCAAGAATAAGGCAGGTAGATGTGTTCTGGATTTGATAAAGCTGAGCGTGACCATTATTCATGACATTTAAGAGAAAGAGCTAGTCCTGACATCCACATCTGATTTCTCTAACCCAGGACAAAATAGAAACTCAAGAAACATGTGGGGAATTAATCAATATGTGAATTACCCAATAATCCTTATCAAACTTTCTACCAGGCTGATGGACAAAGGAAAGGAGTGCATCAGAATGGAATTTCTTAGGAATACCATTTGATTCAAATCCTCAAAAGATCACAATGACAACTAATGTGCTCCACTCGCCCCATTTGTCCACTATCAACCCTTCCCACCTGTCTATATCCCCTAAATGTCCATTTTAACATCTAGGAGGTTCTTTCACTTGAATGTATGATTCAACAGAGTCAAGAAAAGTTAATGGATTCAACAACATTCAAAAGCAAACATATTAGTGATCATGCTATTTCAGTGTTCCATAGCTCAGTGGAGAACAGAAACACCCACAAATGAGATGAGGAGTGGAGAATGTGGCTTCAATATTGATATCCTGGTACTTGTTCCAAGTGCTAAGAGCAGCCAAGAGTCCTATCTCACCTAAACCAAGGTTATTCTCCATCCTCTTATCATACATCTTTTTGTTAGGACCTCAGTGATATGGTGACAAAGTCATATCACTGCTGGGGTTTTATATATATAAAACATCCCTCTAGAGGAGCCTGTTCTATAATCGATAAACCTCAACACCTCTCGCAATAACAGCCTATATACCGCTGAGGCAGGAGGATCGTGTGTTCAAAGCCAGCCTCAGGAAAAGTGAGGCACTAAGCAAATCAGTGAGACTGTCTCTAAATCAAATACAAACACACACATATATATATAGTAAATGAAAGCAAAAGCCCATATGATCATAGATCGAGTAATGTTAGAGATGTCTGCTGTATACAGACAGCTATATGTATACAGGTCTGTGTGTACATAGACATCTGTATATATGTGTCTGTGTGTATATGTATATATAGAGAGCGGGAATAAAGCTACATGAAGATGCTGCCCTTCTCTGTGTCTGATTCTGTAAGGCAAGATGCTTCAGTGAGGTGCCTAAGTGCTTTGAGATCATTAGTTTAGAAGTCTGAGAAAACCCAAGCAGGTGCCCCCACTCTCCTCCTCTCAGCGGAACAAAGGCCAGGCACATTTATTTTACCATATTCATTGTATGTGGCACCATTCAGTGCAAGGAGTACCAGTTGCCTCCGGGTCATGAAATAATACTAAAAACTTTATAATCATTCATTGATTTAGTTTTCAGCATACTATATCATTTGAATCCAATGGGAGCATAAAGAGCTATTTGTGAGGTCAACCACGGTACAGACAGATGCTGACATGCTATTGATGGCAAGGTGGAAAGAAATTGCTAAATACAGCAGATCAATACCTCGTTTCACTGTTACAGCTTTCTGCAGACATAAAATATATATCTTTACAGCTACAAAAATAATAATAATGAAAGTGGGAGATAAATGCTTCCCTCAAGGTAAACTATTTGATTAGCTAAGGGCAAAGGTGACAGCAGCAGTTACACTAAAGTAACTTTATAGTCTTAAATAAAAACAGGAGGAAGAGCAGTAGATGAAATGGCAAAATGAATCGGGACACTAGGTGCTTCAGATATAACTCTTTAAAAAATAGTGATAGGTAATAGGCTGCCAAAATCAAAGGTTTTCCTGTGGCTACAAATAAAGCTGTCCCAGATCTATTCTGTCATATGTTTTTACACAAAATACTTTCTAATCAAAGTATGTTCTATTGTTGATGGAAAACATACCAAGAATTAAGGCTAAATAAGTGTTCTTTGAAGTAAAACAAAAAGAAAAATCTCAACTTCCAGTCTACATATGCTTCCATTTGACAAGAAATATTGAGAGCTGACCATATTTTTAGCACCTTCTAGACACCAAAAATAAATTTATGACACAGTTGCTTGCCAGAGGGATCTCATAATCTCCCTAGGGAAAAGAGAATTACATAAAAAAACTAATAGGTATGAGCAATAATAAAATGTCAAATTTAATATGGCCAAATGGCAAGATATATGGTACCAAACACCAGATAAGTGTACCATACACACACTTACTATTGGTATCACACATTTTGACATAGGAAATAAGGTCAATAAGAGATAAAAAGAAAAATCCTGAAAAGCTTCATGAATGACAAGAGACTTAGAAAAGAGTCCTCAAGGATTGGTAGATCTTGGTGGATCTACCACAGTATATCAAATTAATTTTTATTCCTCAGATTAAATGGGGAGGGGGGATGGTAGGGATTAAACCCAGGACACATGAAACTTTTTTTGTAAATCTCTGCAGTTTGAGCTAAAAATAACACAGCAGAATTTATCATCAATTATTTGATCTATAAAGTCTCCTAGAAATCTTTAAAAGCAGCCTAAGGGATATCTTTGTTTTTAAAAAGTTATACCTACTTTTCCTGCTTCAATGAAAGTTTGGGGTAAGAGGTTACTGCACACTCCTGTTCTACCCAAAGTCACAGCATTAAAATGTCAGTGACTAAGGTGAAAAACATCACTGAACAACATTCTGAGAGAGAATGTTAAATAATTACACAGAAAAATACTGTCCTCACTTGGGCACTTGTTAGCAATTTTAAAATAACCTGTTAATCTAGATGGCATTCATTTCCCCCAAAGAACATGGGAACTCTCAAATAAGCAAAAAAAAAAAAAAAAAAAAAAAAAAAACTTTATATAATACCACCCCTCTATATCAACAAACAAAATAAGCTAACAGTAAAAATAAAACTCATTGCAAGAAAAGTAATGAAAATGTAATGCAATGGGAAGGCAAGTAAAAATCATATTTACTTTATACTCCTCCAAATAAAAGCAAAGTAAAATAGCTGCTCTAAGTATAACAAAAATGGAAAAGAATTCTTAACAACTCTATAGTTTTTATCAATTTGTATCAATTATACTAGTTCATCAGCCTGTACTTTGGGAAGGCAATACCAGGTCTCTAGTTTTCTTCTGCAGAGGAAATGAGATTGCATCCAAAGGTTTATGTCCTAAGGTGTGCATTTCACTAAGTGTGTGTTGAACCATTTCTGGAGGTCATCTCAAGTAGACTGGAAGCAACAACATGGTGGGGCAGAGCTCCTGAGTCTTAGACTCAGGATCACCCAGTGATATGCTTTTGAAAAGTGGGTCTCAGAAAACAATCAACAAATACTGTGTATCTGCCAACAAGGTTCTGGGCTAGATATTTCAGAGGACAAAAGATTTTCTTAAAAAATAGTTTCTGGGGGCCAGGGTTGTGGCTCAGTAGTAGAGCGTTTGCCTAACATGCATGAAGCACTGGGTTTGATCCCTGACACCATGTAAAAAAAACAAACAAAATAAAGGCATTGCGTCCACAACTAAAAAAAAATATTTAAAAACAAGTTTCTGCTCCTAAGAACTTGTTAATTTCTACATGGAGAGAAGGGGGATAGAGTAATAAATAAGACAAGAATACTAAAATCCTTCTATTTTAATGTGTTTTATTTGTTTGCTTTTATCCAGGGTCTTACGCATGCTGCACATGCTCTCTATGCTCCCAGCCCCTTTTAAATCATATTTATATAACATTGTTAGTGTTCAAATTTCTTTATATTCATTATCATTTTGACAATAACACAGATGAACCAGGGAGGAGAGTTGACAATTGTCCCCAGTTACAGCTGAGACACTGCAGAGACAGGGACTTATGCCAAGTGATGTCTTGTAAGTGGGACCTGTGATAGTAGAGGATTAGCTCCCTAATTACCAGTGAAGTGCTCCTTCCACCACAGCAGGCCCCTACCAGTGGGGTTACGCATGATCTTCACTCAAGAAACATTGTTTAGTGCCTAAAGTGTTCCAGGTTCTGTATGCATGGGGTACAATGATAAATAAAACACAGTCTGTATAACTAAGGCAGGAAGAGATTAATTGAAAAAAAAATCATTATAATACTGAGTGACAAGTGCCATGAAAACATATACACAAGTTGTTCCAGCAATCCAAGAGAAAATCCTCTTAACATTTTGAAGTACTTTTCACATAACAAAAAAAATAACTAAAACAAATGAATTAAATATTCATCTCAAGAACTTAGCAAAAGAAGCTTAAGTGAGGAAGGACAAACAAATCAATAAAAATAAAGGTAAAACAAATTAGAGCATAAACCAATTCAAGAACTAAAGAAATAGACTGCCAACACATATAATTTATTTTAAAGAAGAGATCTGAACACATAAAATACTCAAAAAGGAGAGATAAAATGTGAATATGAGCCAGGCACGGTGGTGTACACCTGTAATTCCAGTGGCTCAGGAGGCTGAGGCAGGAGGATCCCGAGTTCAAAGGAAAAAAGCCTCAGGAAAAGCGAGGCACTAAGCAAATCAGTGAGACTGTCTCTAATCAAATACAAAAATAGGACTGGGGATGTGGCTCAGTGGTTGAGTGTCCCTGAGTTCAATCACCAGTACCAAAAAAAAAAAAAAAAAAAAAAAAGGTGAATGTGAAATTCTTTAATTATAAAACAATACACAATTCTATATTCTATACTAGTGACCAGAGAATATTATATTCAATGCCATGTCAATAAATTTGAAAATCTTCATTTCTGAGAAACCTAATGACCAGGCTGGGGTTGTGGCGCAGTGGCAGAGCATTTGACTCGAACATGTGAGGCACTGGGTTCGATCCTCATGAAGTACCACATAAAAATAAAACAAACAAAATAAAGATATTGTGTCCCTGTATAGCTAAAAGAAAATTTTGAAAAAAAGAAATATAATGACCAAAATTTCCTCAGGAAGAAGATAAAAACTAAACAGACAGGGCTGGTAGTGACCTGCTAATCCCAGTAGGTGAAATAAGAGGAGAAGAAGAAATGATGATGATGATGATGATAACAGGCAATAACCAGGCTATGGAAAGGACAGTTCAAACTTCTAAGAGACAAATTCTTTTTTTTTTTGGCACTAGGGATTGAACCCAGGAGTATTTAAATACTGGGTCACATACCCAACCCTTTATTTTTTGAGACAGGTTCTCTCTAAGTTACCTAGGGCCTTGCCAAGTTGCTGAGGCTGACTTTAAAACTTCCAACCTTCCTGCCTCAGCCTCCCAAGTTGCTGAGATTATAGGCGTGCAACACCACATCCAATGAGACAAATAATTATAATGCATTAAAAATGACTCCTCAGCATTGACAGAGGAAAACTCTGTAATTAATTTTATTATATTAGCATCATACAATACCAAAACTTGACAAAAGAAATCACAAAAAGGAATGTTTCTCAGTATTTTTACCTACTTTACCTTTCTCTGTTTTCATCTCAATTGCATCAGCCAAAAGAACTCTGCTGGGCTTTATTAACTACACTATCAACTATGATCATAACATGTATGTTAGGTACACCCCATTCACAGATTCTGGTTTTCTTCCCTAGGGGTACCAACCTAAAAGAATTACTGCTGCTGGGGCTGGGGCTGGGGCTCAGCGGTATAGCACTCATCTGGTATGTGTGAGGCCCTGGGTTTGATCTTCAGCACCACATAAATAAAATAAAGGTATTGTATCTACTTATAACAATAACAAAAAATATTAAAAAAAAAAAAAAAGAATTACTGCTGCAGACCTTTTTTACTTTCATAACTAAAATAATGAAAAGTTGAATTCAGCAGCATGTTAACGTAGCCAAGTGGGATTTATCCCAAAGAACAATTAATAAAAACTCCATTAATAAATTATAGTCATAGCAGTAGAAGTAAAGATACAATCTTGTAAATAGATGTCAAAACGTTCAAAAAAAATTCAACATCAGTTCCTACAAAAAAAGTAAAAGAATCAAAGGTTACTGCCAACAACTATCATTATACCACATTTGTAATAGTAATAAAAAAAAAGTAAAGTACTTAAGAATAACCCAAAAGGTAACAAAACAGTGCCTATAAAACTTTGAGGTTCATAAAAGAAAACTGAACCCTGTTGAATGAAAAAAAAAATTTACCATAAATTTTCCATTATTTTCAAACTAAATTACAAATTTAATACAACAACAACTAAAATACCAAAGGATTGGTGGGGCAGATGGGGGTCCTTGAAAAAGTGATTTTTAAGTTTATCTTAAAAAAATGTTTTCTTGTCAATGTAAAAGAAAAAAAAAAGAAACTTTGGAAAACTAAATAATTATGGTATTGTACTTATACTGCCAGATATTAAAAGGTATCATAAAACTGATAATGAAAACAGTATGTCAAGAATAACAAACAAAGCCAAGTATGGTGGCACATGCCTATAATCTCAGGAGGCTGAGGCAGGAGAATCCCAAGCTCAAAGCCAGCTTGGGAAACTTAGTGAGACTCTATCTCAAAATTAAAAATGGGGTGGGTGGGTGGGTAACAGAGCTCAGTGGTAAAAAGCACTTTCCTAGCATGTAGAAGCCCCTGAGTTCCACTCCCAGTGCTAGAAAAGGAAAAAGAGTAACAGACAAAACAAGAAACAAAATGAAAACCAGATGTGAATATTTGGGCATTCAAATCAATACTCAAAAGTCAATAATGCAGCAGAGATAACTGTTTAACCATTAGGGAGGACAAAGTTAGATATCTATTCCATACCACAAACCAACTAAATTCCAGATACAGTATAAGAATTACATGAAAAAAAAAAATTTAAACACAAAGTAATTGGAAGAAGAAATAAATGACAATCTAATACTGAGATGGGAAAAGTATTGCAACACATACACACACACACACACACACACACTTTTGAATAACAAAAATTCGATAGTAAAAAGGCAGATAATAAACAAACTGGGAAAAGTACTTCCATCACATGATTAACAAATGGTAATATCTCTAATCTACAAAATGGTCTTACAAATCAGCAAGAAAAGACAAACACGTGTTAGCAAATTGAACAAAGTCTACATGAATAAACAAATCCAAAAGAAGTATATCTGGCCAATAAACATGATAGGAGGGAATTCATCCAAACACAATAATTAAGAAGATACAAATTAGTCCTACGATGAGCTCCTACTTCTTGTCTTCCAATTTGGCAAATACATTTGTTTTATGATAATTCCCAGTGTTGGAAAGGATGTAACAAAAAAGCACTTTCATGTGTTGCTTCTTGGCATCACCTCCTGGTTATCTCTGGAAAATTACGAGACTCTCTTTTTCCTGCTTAATATTTTCTGTTTTTCAGGGGTTTTTTTAATGTATTTTATGTAACCAGAAAACTATTTTTTAAGTTAAGAAATGCTTCACCATCCTATACCATACAAACTGTGGTTATACATTGAGAAAGCTGACTTTCATGAGTCCCAAGTGAAAAATAATTTCATTACTTTACAGTCACATCCATGGTAATGATAGCTAACACTTACATAAGCCCATCACTGTTCTAAATGCTTGACGTATATTAAATCACTTAATCTTCACAACTATTAGCATCACCATTGTACAGATGAAAATTGAGGCTCAAAGATTAGGTGACCTGCCCAAGATCACTCAGCTAGCAAGTAGCAAAGTTAGTGAAGCCTGGCCCCCAAATCCATGCTCTTTATCATCACAGACTACCATCTCTCCTGAGAAACTACACTCTAAAGCAATATGACTGGTGCATAATATATATGCCAGAACATAAACAATAAAATAAGCACTAGTCCCTTTAAAATAGTCTCTTTGGGAAACTCTATACATATCCAAAGATGTGGTCACTGATCAAAACATTTTTAGAAATCTTTTCTTTGACTGTCCCCAGGGGATAGTAAACATGTCTCCTAGGAGGAAAGAAGAGATTTCTTCCAGCTAGGAGTCATTCCAAAGCAAGGCTTGAGATGTGATTAAATGGCAGAATTCTCCTATTGGTAACAAAGCAACAAAAACTGATTTAGAAAATAAATAAATAAAGCTGATTTTACTATGGTGCCCATAATTCTGTCAGCTCCCAAGAACAGTGGATTTTAGCATTTGCTATGTACTGCATTTTGGTAATTACCTGTTTACGTGCCTATCTTCCTACTGAACTAAGGTCCTCATGGCAAAGATTATGCTTTATTCACCTGTAAGCCTCCAGCACAAGTCCTGGCACATACACAGTATTAATTAAGTACTTCTGAATGAACTCTATAGAATGCCACACAAACACTTTGAGCAATGACAATATATTAAAATAAATAAAAACATTGCCAAGAGTCTTTAAACAAACAAGCCTATGAGGTACATACAAAGAGATTATAATGGCGAAAAAATGGAAATTTTACGGCACAGTCCCCAAAATTCTAAATATTAAGGAAGACAGAAATCAGTTTTTAACAGGTCTCCTTATTATAATGGCTAGCTGTAGCCATTTCTCACAAAACACAAGGGGGGAGTGGATATGCCTCATTGTCTAAAAAGCAATCTACTGAACCAAGGATGCAGAAATAACCATAAACTTTCTCAGACAACGATGCAAAAACACATCTGCTACACAGAAGACACCAGGATGCATCCTGCCTATGGGTTCAATCGACAAAGCACAACCTGGTGCCTGGAATATAAATCAAAGAACCTTACAGGCCTGGTATTTATTGACATTTGCTACCTGCAAATTCCTAATATGTGCAAGATGGGCCTATTTTTATTTACAGCACAAACCACAGACTGAATGTAAAACAAGATGCTTAATAAATCCAGAGGAACATAAAACACCAGCATAACTCAGACAGCAAGACAGACACTCACTCCTTAATTAAGTGGGTGATGTTCTGCTTAAAACAAAAAGACAACCCTGGGCTATAGCTAAGATTAAGCACTCAGTGTTGCGAGGGAAGCGCCAGCCATTTTCAGGGCAAAGGCTTTAAATCATGAAAAATAAACCATCTAATAGTCTGTATTCAATAGTAAGTAGACGTCAGGACACAGACTGATTTGGATTAACACATTTTCAGTTATAACAAGTAATTTTACAGAGGATTAGTATCTTGATGGTCTGATCAATATGAGGCACCGCTGCTATTACAGATGAAGAGAAAATTGCCCCTCTGGTAATAAAGTGTGCGTGTCTTCGTTCTCCTTCATTTGCTGAGTCCATTACTGTAATGGTTCCAGCATTAACAGCTGGGACAATTTAAGCAGCAGGGGTCTGATGAATTTAAAAGCTGGGAACACTGGCCACTCATCCTTTCCTCCCTTTCAGTCTGCATATGTAACTCCTCTGCCTGGCTATGGTTCCAATACAAGGATCATGTTTTATGAGAACAATGACTACTATTTCCCAATTATTGTCTCATTAATAGTGTTACCAGCCAATAATGTGACTAAAACAAAAATTGCTCGCAGCATATTGGCTGCTGAGTCTGCAAAAAATTGCACACTATTTACCTAAATAACAAGATTGACATGACAACAGGCTAGAGTCCACATAAACTGTAATGTTTGCAGTCGGTTTGCCTGGTGCCGGTTTCACATTCTCAAGCAAAGGGGAAAAAAAAACAGCAGAACGTTCATGCTGACAGGAAAAAAAAAAAAAAAATTCATCAGTAGAATTTTCCATCTCTGTTTTCAAAAAAAATGGCAAACTGGAAAACAGTGAGATAATGGACTGCTGTACATAGAAATAGAAAATCCATATTAATGCAGCCTTGAGACTTTAATCATGCCCAATTCAGCAGAGTGAGTTAAGGTTGCAACATCAGCCTGTTTTATATTATTATTGGAGAAATGCTGGCCCTTGAGGCTCAGACTTGAATGATCCAGTCACTAAATGAAGATGCCAAAGGGCAGACTTAAGGCTAAGGCAGAAATCAGAGCTCTGAGTTTTCTGATCACTAACAGTTACGAAAACACTCATGCACTGGCAACAAATCTCCTCCTCTGACCAGATGCAACATAATTTTGCCCCTCAAATTGTGTCTTCTACTTGATTTCTACTGGTTACAAAGATCTCAAACGCTCCTTATCTATATGGCAGTTCTAGAACAAAAGGGAAAGCACAGTCACTTTGCAGGCTGATCATTCCCAAAACTACAGAGTAAATAAATGACCCGCAAAGTAACAGCACAGGTGCTTCCAGCATAAACAAACTGCAAGCCTGGTAGTCAGTTTTTTTTTTTTTTTTTAGAATCAGAGAATAGAATGGTGATTACTAGGGGTTGGGGTGAGGGAGAAATAAGAAATTGCTAATCAACCAGCAGAAAGTTTTAATTATGCAAAATGAGTGTTAGAGACTGCGGGCAATACAGTGCTGTGTCTACAGTTAACAATATTATATTGGACACTTAAAAATGTGTTGATAGAAAAGATCTCATGTTATATTTCTTACCACAATAAAATAAGATTTTTTAACAACTGCAAGACTAGGACCTATTCAAGCACCATTCAAGATTTAGCTTTCAAATGTGTTAACCTTGCAAACACCATGCCAAGGACAAATGTCTGAAACAAGTTCCTACTGATGCAAATCTTAATCTCCTGAACATATCCCGATCCAGCCCAGTAGTCCTCAAGATACCTCCCAGCTTATATTTTTAAATCAACCAGTGCAATGATTTTGTAAAACAACACAAAGCCAGTTTATAACAGAAGATGAAAAAAGCTTAGCAAAACTCTAAATTCACCTTCTCTAAACTATGCCTTTTCTTTAAGTTTCCCAAAGTACCATCTTTTTAATTTTTTATTTTAATTTGTTATATGTGACAGCAGAATGCATTACAATTCATATTACACATATAGAGCACAATTTTTCATATCCCTGGTTATACACAAAGTAGAGCCACACCATTCGTGTCTTCATACATGTTCCTAGGGTAATGATGTCCATCTCATTCCACTGTCTTTCCTACCCCCATACCCTTCCATCCCCTCCCTCCCCTTTGCCCTACCTAGAGTTCATCTAATCCTCCCATGCCCCCCGCCCAACCATATTATGAACTAGCATCCTTAAATCAGAGAAAACATTTGGCATTTGGTTTTTAGGATTGGCTAACTTCACTTAGCAATATATTCCCAAAGTACCATCTTAATGATAAAGTTCCTTTTTTCTAATAAGTCAGAAAGTCACATTTTACATATAACTTTATTGGGAAATCTTCCATAAAAAATAACAAAAATAAAATATACAAAATCTGGAGGGTAAACTAGCATTTTCAACTTGAAAATGAAGAAAGAAACCATCACTGACAATTGCCAAAGCACATGTTGAATGGAAGTGTCTTACTTCTCAAAATTAATGTCTACACCTGTTAAGTAACTCAAAATCTATAAAGTACCTTGTCATTTTCCATTATTTTTCTCAAGTTCCAGTTCCATCACTCACTATTAAGAAAGCCTAATGAACAATAACAAGTTATGCTCTTGAGAATTCATTCATTTAGTAAATATTTATAGAATGCCTACTATGTGACTGGCAAAACATTAAGTGCTAAAAATGACAAACTAAAAAAAGAAAGAAAGAAAGAAAACTTAAAATAATAAAAAGTACCTAATTTTTTGGAGCATAACTACCAAAACCTGTATCACTAAACTCAACCACAATAAATCTAATCAGCAGCCAGGGAGCCAGTATTGTCCTCATTAAGGGTCCCATGTATCATATATTTGATGCTGGAGGCTTTCAACCACTCAATCTTTCTTCAACAGATACTTATTAACATCTCCAATGTGGAAGACTCTGCCAGGTCCAATGGGGAGATAAAAGGATGAATTAGACCCAAATGCTATCCTCAGGGAAACTAATAGTTGTTCAAAGTGTCTAAGACTCTTTTTGAACAGCAAATTCAGTTTTCAAAACCAACACTAGGATGGTAAAGAAACAGACCTGGAAATAACTCAAAGTAACAACTCACTGTTACTCAATTCTTGAGCTTGTTAAGAAAGGTATTTAAAGTGGTCTGGAAATTATGATCAAATAAACTAACCCTTCTTTCATTACAGAGGACAACAAAACCTACAAAATGGTGATTAAAGGGTGACTTACACTGAAGAAGAGATTAAGCAAAGACAAAGATGGATGGGGTGGGGGAGGAGGAGTAGAATCTTTCAGGTAAGGTTTCTACTTTTTTTTTTTTAAGTCCCTTGGTCATAGGCCATGGGATTGTGAAATATACACATCTGGTCTTCACCCCTGTTGCCAGACATACAGCTCCTAAACCCTTGTACTCTGAGAGTGATAAGAGTATTCTGTATGCTAATGAAATGACTGGTGCCTGGCAGCCCCTATTAGTGTCAGAGCTTAGAAAATAACATCCCAAGGGCTGAGGGTGTAGCTCAGTGGCAGAGTGCTTGCTTAGTATACCTAAGGACCTAGGTTCCATACCAAGCACTGCAGAAAAGATAACAACAGCACAATAATATTCTAAAGTATTTCACACACTGAATACTTCAAACCAAAGGATATCAGAAGGCTTTAGAAGCTGCCTTAGAACCAAGGTCTGTCTGTTTCTCCCCCGTCCCCCGCCACCACCACCCATTCCCATCTCTTGCCCCTTCTCACCTGAAGTGAGCCAAAAACAGACCCAAGATGTGTCATGGGTCATGATGACTTGAACTCCTTCTCCCCAAATTAAGCCATATAGCCTAAAAATATTACTCTAACCTTTCCTTGCCTTTCTGTGTATCAGCCGGCCAGAAAGACAATAAGACCCTCATTTCAGAAGTGGTCCTGCCCCACACCTGGGAGGAAGAAATGCTTCACAGAGAGGCCAAGAAGAATCTAACAGGCAGGGCTTGCTGAGTGTTCCCAGTTCAGCCTATCACATTAGATCATACTGTTTTATCCAATCACACTTCTATATGGCTCTTCATTTTTCATGCATCCTAAGCATCCTGTCAGGTAAAATGGTGATTAAATAAATTAATAAAGTATAATTAAATAAAACAGGCTTTTCTCTTGTTAACCTGTCTTTTGTTACTGGGGCAATGGCTGTGACCCTTATGATGGGCAAGGAGAGGTACCACCTCTTTGGGCTCTTATAGTAGCTTCAGGACGGTGCGGATCACAGGAAAAAGACCTCCTGTGACCAGGACTAGAGGGTTGGGACTTTCGGCCTCACCACCCAACCTCAAGGGAAGGGAGAGAAGCTGCAGGTTGAGCTGTTACCAATGGCTAGTGACATAATCAAGCATACATATGTAATAAAAATCCAAAAGAACTGGGTTTGGAGAGTTCCTGGAGGGTGGCCCACGTGCAAACAGCATGGAAGCTCTGCTCGTCTTCCTCTACACCTCACCCCTGCTTCTCTTCCATCTGGCTCGTATTCATCTGTAGTCTTGGTAATATCCTTTCTAATAAACTACTAAACATAAGGAAGTTCTGAGTTCTGTGATCCACTCCAGCAAATTAATTGAACCCAAGGTGGGGATCTTGGGAACCCCAATGTGAAGCCAGTCAGTCAGAAGCACAAGTAAAACAAGCTGAGGCTGGTGATGGGCATTTGAAGAGGGTGGGGCAGCCTTCAACTTGTGGGTCTGACTGTACCTGCAGGTACACAGTGACAGAAATGAATGAATTAGAGGACACTCGGTAGATGGCTGCTACATAATTGATGGCTTACAGGTGTATGGGGAATACCACACACACACTTGGTCACAGAGCATTCTGAAAGTACAGGAGAAACTGAGTTTTTCTTCTCATCCTTTGATTGTCCTACTACCAAAAATTCGATTTCCTGAAGTACCATCAGATAAACTGGTAATATAATGCAAGCCCACCCAGGTAAAGGTAGTAGTCAAAAGAACCTTCTCAGGACCTCACAAAAATATCAAATCACAAAAAAATTAAATAAGGTAAAAACACCCAGTGGGCACATATATAAATAACAAACTTCCTTTATTGAGTTGTTATTTTTATAACTCAATAAATTTATAATTTAAGGTTTATTTTATTAAACGATATTAAGATAACTATCACCAAAGGTGAGAAAGACTTTTTAATAATTTTATTTAAAACAGTTTATTCTAGATTTTTTCCTTCACTGATAAAACTATGTACATTATTTAAAGAAAGTTATTAAATGTTCTTATTAAAGATATTTATTATTTTAGTAATAAACTATTTCTATTTTCAATATTTTAAAAAATTATCTACCCTAAGCCAGAATATAAATTATTAGAGCTAATTTGAAATTCAACATCCACACCTTTTTATTCCATGAAATAGTTTTAATATTTCTAAATATTTTAATATTTTTAAGAAACCTCTAAAGAGGTCCTGGACCTCACAGGATACACTTTATAAGCAGATAAGAGGAAAGGATTCTATAACACCCTCCCCTCAGACCACATGAAATACATCTTTTTTGGGGGGTACTGGGGATTGAACTCAAGGGCACTCGACCACTGAGCATCCCCAGCCCTATTTTGTATTTTATTTAGAGACAGGTTCTCACTGAGTTGCTTAGCACCTCACTTTTGCTAAGGCTGGCTTTGAACTTGCTATCTGCCTCAGCCTCCCAAACTGCTGAGATTTCAGGCGTGCACCACCGTGCCCAGCCATGAAATACATCTTTCTAAGGAAGGAATTCCATGACCTCTGGATAGACCATGTTAGATACCACTTGTTACCATGTCCTGCTTTAGTGATGAAACTCACTACTCTGCTGTTAGTACATTATATCTTCCATAAACAGCCAGTTCCATGGGATATATCTGCCCTGTTTACCCACATGTCTCTAGTGTTAAGATAAACAACTTAACTTCATCTGAACCAGAGAACACAGAAAATGGCTGAGTGATTATTGTTTTAGCTTTTCAAAGGGTGGTACATAACCAATACCATTTTGTATACACAGGAGAAAAGTTAATGGAACCCCAGTTGAATCAATTTGCCTGCACAGACACCCAACACAAATTTACAGTATGAATGCTCTGAATTTAGGTTAAATATCTACTAGGGTCAGACAGGTAGTGGTGGAGGTGGTGATGATGATGACAGTGACTTAGGGGTGATAACAACAGCGTTTATTTTTACTA
The DNA here is from genome assembly GCA_025594165.1 of Tamias sibiricus. Taxonomy (NCBI): domain Eukaryota; kingdom Metazoa; phylum Chordata; class Mammalia; order Rodentia; family Sciuridae; genus Tamias; species Tamias sibiricus. The sequence continues at coordinate 31,789,622 of CM046672.1, forward strand.
TATGTCAGGAATGTTCTAGATGCTATAAATATATACAGTTTAATTCCCACTACAGCTATCTCTCTGCAATTTAATAGATGAAGAAACTGAGGTTCAGAGAAGTTGAGTTGCTTGCTAAAGTAAGTGACAGAATAGAATTCAATTCCAGGAGTTTGCTTCATACTCTGAACTACTACACAGTAGTTCCCCCCTTATTTGCAGGGAATATGTTCTAAGACACCACCCCCCAGAGGATACTTGAAACAAAGGATAATACTGAAACCTACATTTACTATAAATACATACATAATAAACACATAAAACTTTAATTCACAAATTAGGCACAATATCAGATTAACAACAATAATAAAATATAACAAAACACTGTAAAAAAAAGTTTTATAAACATGTTCTGTGTCTTTAAAGCATAATGACAAATGTCAATATTTTGGGACCATGGTTGATGGTGGGTAGCCGAAGCCACAGAAAAAGCAAAGCCATGGAAAGTGGGGTACTCCTGTACTGGGGATGAAGGGGCAGAGGTGGATTGTGGCAAAATGGCATGCATATTTGCCAGGAAAGGAGGCACCCCCATTCCACTGTAGTTAGGGAAATGCATGCTCAGTGTTACCAGATACTCTACGCATTCAAGAGAGCCAGATATCTAGGTTTTTATGTGAAATCCCTCAACATTTAAACTTAGAAAATGATTTTGAAACTTTCAAACACATTCATCTTGGCCAAATAAAATCCTTCTATCATGCTCGGATAAATATGTGGGCTATAAATTTATGATCTCTAATGCTACATCATTCCTCAAAACTGTACATGCCAAAAATGCATAATCTACATCAAATCATAAAAAAAAAAATCAGACAAATAAGAATACATGGCCATTCCACAGAACAAATGGCCTGCACTTATCAGGAATTGTAGATACCTTGAAGGACAAAGAAAAGATGAGAAATCTATTTAAATGACATTAAAGGAAACCAGATTAAAGGAGAAGAGATCAAAGAGACATGACAACTAAAGGTATACATGATTCTGGATTGGTGCCTGGTCCAGGAGAAAAAAAAAAATGCTTTATAAAAGAGAATATTTGGACAATTAGCAAAATAGGAACATGTACTTTGGATTAAATAACAGTATTACATTAATATTAACTTTTATGAAATTGATAATTGACTGTTTATTTGTAAGAGAAAGTCCTTGTTGTTAGGAAATACATGCAGAACTATTTAGTGGTAAAGAGGATTGATGTCTCCTACTTACTCTATAGCAGTTCTTAAAAAGAATAGTAATAGGAGCTGGGGTTGTGGCTCAGGGGTAAAGTGCTCGCCCAGCATTCATGAGGCACTGGGTTTGATCCTCAGTACCACATAAAAATAAAATAAAGATATTGTCTCCACCTAAAATTAAAAAATAAATATTTTTTTAAAAATAATAAAAAGAAGAAGAAGAATAGTAATAAGGGTAGGTGTAGTTCAATGGTAGACAGCTTGCCTATCATGTTCAAGGCCCTGGATTCAATTCTCAGCACCTCAAAAATGTAAAAACAGTAATAAAGAGTAACAATTCATATGTATACATATGGGGAGGGGGAGGGGTAAGGGAGGGGGACAGGGGAGAGGGAGGGGCATGCCAAAAAAGCAAACAGAGTAGAAGGTTAACTTGTAAATCCAGAGAATAAGTCTATGAGAGGTCTATGTTCTATTCTTGCACATGTTCTCTGAGTTTTAAATTATTTCCAAATAATAAATCATTTCATCTGAAAAAAAAAAAAGAAAAAAAAGAAGAAGTCCTCTTGCTCAACCAAACTCAAGCAAACCCATACCCACTCTGTTGTGGCATATTGGCCAAACTTAATCATATTGGGGCCTCACAACAACCCACAAAAGCAGCCATTCTTTTTTTTTTTTTAAACTTCTTTCTTATTTATTTATTTATTTATTTAATTCTAATTTGTTATACGTGTTTGCAAAGTACATAAAAGCAGCCATTCTTGTCTCATTTTCTGGCTGGGGAAACTGAGGCACTGGGTGTGAGCTGCCTGTTCCAACAGCAAGAAAACAATAGAAACCACAGTTCTAACTCAGGCCATCAATACTAATCTGGACTATTCTGCTATATGCTTTATAAGAAAAATTCTTTTTAAAAATGCATGAAAATTGTATGGTGCACTCTTACACTTTAAGACAAATTAAGTAATGTTATCATGGAAAGCTATCTATTTAGTCTAACTTTCTTAAATCACCTTCCAGACTTGAAAACTGCATAAAAGTTTACAGCATAAACAATCACAAAGAAGAAAATATAATCTATGTTATTTCAAAGAGAAAAGTAGTACCAAAAGTAATTACCCATTATGGGAATGACAAAGTTTAATTTAAAAAGCAAACACAAAATCTTTCTAACTCTGGAATAAAGATTTCATAGATATTACACAAAAAGGATGAATCATAAAAAGAAACATTGATAAATCTCCCTTTATTAAAAAACATTAAGTAAATTCAAAGAATGGCAGATAATGTTTGCAAAACTTATACCTTGTCAGGACTTGTATCTAGAAAATATAAAGAACTCCCAAAACCTAACAAGAACACAAACCACCTGCCAAAAACAAAAATGGGCAAAGATTTTGAATAGACACTTTCCAAAGGAATATAGACATGTGATCAGTAAGCACATGAAAAGATGCTCCGCATTATTAGCCATCAGAAATGCAAATCAATGCCACAATGAGATACCACATCACAGTCACTATCATGGCTTCAACAGAAAGACAGACAATAACAAGTGTTGTCAAGGACATAGAAATTGTAACGCAAATTTGGAGTTGGGAATGTAAAATAGAACACACACTGGAAATCAGTCTAACAGCTTCTTAAAATGTTAAAACACATTTATTTACATCATGACTAGCAATTCCACTTCTAGTTTTCTACCTATGAAGAATGAAAATACACGTTCATACATAAACTAGGATGCAATTGTTCATAATAGCATTTTTCATAATAGCCAAAATTTGCAACAACTCACATGTGTATCAACAAATAAGCAGACAAACAAAATGTGGTATATTTAGATCTATGAATGCTATTTACCGGGTAATTAAAAGGAATGAAGCATTGATATTTGTTACAATGTGGATAAACCTCAAACACATCATTCTGGATAAAAGAAGCCAAACACAAAAGATCACATGGTATATGATTCCATTTATATAAAAATGTCCAAAAAAGGCAAGTCTAGAGAACAAAGAGGTTAGTGGTTGCCTTGGGTTGGGGTGAAAATGGGAACATATCACCCAATATAAATGAAATCAGAAAGACTTACACATATTTTACAGCAATTTTTTTCAATATAACCCCAAACTAGAAATAATCCAAATGTCCAGCAAATGTAAATGAATAAACAATTTTGATACATCCACATAGTGGCCTATTACTCAGCAATGTAAAGGAATAAACTATTGGAAGACACAATAACATGGATAAATCTCAAATGCTATTATGCTGAGTGAAAAAAGACAGACCCAAGAGAACATACTGTATGCTTCCATTAATATGAGATTCTAGAAAACACAGACTCTTATATAGTGACAGAAAAGATGTCACTGGTTGACTAAGGGCCAAAGTGGAGGAAGAAATTGGCTGCAAATGAGTAAGGGAAAATTTTTAGAAGGGATAGAAACATTCTTAATGCCAACTGTTTTGCATGTGTATACATCTGTCAAAACTCAAATGGTACACGATAAATGGTTTTTTAAATTATTGTGTAATAAATATACCTCAACAATGTTAAAAAAATAATTCATAAGTAATTGGACATTTTCTATTTAAGATTTAAAACAACTTCCTATACTTAAAGTGAACTAATTTTCATGAGCAAACAATTTTTAAATAAAGAATTGTTTAAAAGGCAATAAAAAGAAAACTTGCTCTACCAATTCATCATGTTTCCAAGGAGAAAAATGGGGAAAAGTTTTGAAGCTGGAGTCAGAAGAACAATTTATGATTCCTACATCCCCTCGTAACCAAGTCACCTTGAGCAAGTCACAACTTCTACAAGCCTCAGTTTCCACATCTGTAAAATGGAGATAACACTAATGACTACCTCACAGGCAATGGTTATAGTTTCAATGGAGTAAGGCTGCCTTTGGACTAGGAAGTCTACCTTAGCCAAAATTATAATCCCAGTGTATAGCAATTCATAAGTACTCAATCAATCTTCACAGAATACATGAATAACTCTAAAAATCAACCTGAGCTGGACATATTGGTACATGCCTGTAATCCCAGTGACCTGGGAGGCTGAGGCAAGAGGACAGCAAGTTCAAAGCCAGGCTCAACAATTTGGTGAGGCCCTAAGCAACTTAGCAAGACTCTGTCTCAAAATAAAAAATAAAAAAGGGCTGGGGATGTGAGCCCCTGGGTTCAATCTCTGGTATAAAAAAAAAAAAAAAAAATTCAACCTGAAAGGTAAGAAACACATAATGTATCATGCCAATAGGTAACATTTGTTTCTTTGAATTTTGAATAATACAGAAGGGTCTTCCCCTTCTTTGTGCCACCTTTAGTATATTATCTCTATCACATGCAAACAAGTATAGAAACTTCAGGTCTCTTATGAAATGTTACTGTAATTCAGGTCATTATAGACCAGATTTGATGTTTTAAATCCTCAGGTGTATTGCCCTAAGACAGATTCAATTGTAAGACTAAATTCCATGAAAGCAAGAAATGTACCTGCTTTATTTACCACTGATCCTCACTACCAAAATTTGCCTAACACAGAGTGAGCACCCAATAGCACGTGCAAAGACCCTGTGAGCAGATGAACTACAGGCAGGAGGAACTTTTGAGAAGGCCAAAGTGTCTGATAGGCAAAGAGCAAAGAGTCATGTCCATGTAAGTTTTAGAAAGACCCAGACCATGCAAGATCTTTTAGATTATGTGTTGTTCTTATCCAAAGAGCAACAGAAGACCATGGGTGATAGATAGATAGATAGATATGTTATATGTACAATATATATATTTTTTTTTTATTTATTTGCTTTTAGTTGTACACAATGCATTTTATTCGATGCATTTTATTTGTACGTGGTGCTGAGGATCGAACCCAGGCCGCCCACATGCTAGGCAAGCGCTCTACCGCTGAGCCACAATCCCAGCCCTACAATATATATATTTTAGTTGTAGACGGACACAATGCCTTTATTTATTTATTTTTATGTGGTGTTGAGGATCGAACCCAGTGGCTCATGCATGCTAGGCAAGTGTTTTTCCACTGAGCTACAACCCAAGCCTCACTATGGGTGATTTTTGAACAGGTGGTTGGCAGAGTAAGTAAGGAGGAAAGGAACATAATTAGATTTGAATTTTGAAAAAAAAAACTCATTCTCTACAGTGTGAAGAAACTGATTGTTGGGGAAAAGGGAAAAAGAATATTAAGTTGGGATATAGAGTCTGTTGCGACTTAAGAGCGCAGGCACATTCAATTCTTCTGAGCCTCAATTCTTCATCTTCGAAACAGGACTGTTGATACCCATCTGTATCATATCTATCTTGTAATCTGTTGTGATAAGAATATGAAATAATACAAATGTGCACCAAACACAGGTGCCAGACACACAATAAATGCTGAAAGTAAGTAAATAAATAAATCTCTATTGCTTTTATTATTGTTGTTGTCATCCCATGGAATAGCAACTACCAGAACCTGAACTACCAGAACCTGAACAAAAGGTAGAGAATAAGAATGTGGTCAAAGATTCATACCCACAGTGCTGAAGACAGACTGTATCAGCTGTCCACTGAGACAACTGTTCCAAATAAACACATCTGACCGCACGATATTTCATCCAAACAGCTCTCAGTCCTCAGAGACCATGATGGAATGAGAAAGCACAGCTGGTCTGATCACAGTCATCTGAGAGTCCAATAAACTGAGGCACACAAGGTGGGCTACAAATTTAACCAAGGAATAGGTGCAGAAATAGAACAAGGGAATGGGTGTCTCGATTCTCATTCCTGAGCTGGTCCAAAGGGACTCGGCCTGCATCCTAAGTAACACGAATATACAACACACACGCGCGCGCGCGCACACGCACACACACACGCACACGCAGACCAAGTCTCCAGGTTCCTTGCAGACAAGGCCCTGTCATCCCTTGGTTTAACACCGTGCATCCGCTCACCAACAAAGCAGGCCCTTCCGGTTCCCTGCCTCTAGCTCCCAGCGGAGCAAGAATCCCAGACCTCGGGAAGGCCGACGTACCTTAGCTTCGCGCTCTCGTTCCTCAGCGGTCTGGGTGCGCTTCATGTTGCCACTAAAGCCGCCTTCGCCACCGCGAGCCGCGCAAATCCCTGGCCCTGAGCCCCGCCTCCTGCGTGTAGTTCTCTTAGCGTCCTGCTCCTATCCGCCGCTGTGCTCCCTCAGAGCCTCGAGAACTACCACTCCCAGGATGCACCGCGCGACGCCCGCGAGCGCCTCGGGCTCCAGAGCAGAATTTCCTCGGTCCGACAGCTGAGCCAGGGTAGTCCGCTACGCAACAAGCAGGAGGCCTGGAGACCGCGGAGAACTACATTTCCCAGGGGGCAGCGGGGCCTGCCATGTTTTTCCCGTGCTCCTCTCGGTCAGCCGCCCAACACGCTGTCGGCGCTATAGCAACGGTAGCTAGAGGCCGGGCGAGAGTGGTGGTGAGTACTCTTGGGGGTGTGGGGGGTGGACAGAGGCTGGCGGACCCTAACCCTGCAACACCGGCCAGGGTCCTAGGGTATGCTTTGCGGCCTGGAGAAGGCCCTGGAGATCTTGCGTGAAAAGCAGCCCCGCCGAGACACCTCCACATATTCAGGCCTGCATCACAACCCGCCCTTTATCCCCACGCCCAGGAGTGGTTTGAAATTTTATATCCCTGCCATAAACCCTACCTAATGAGAGTTGCGGTCCCTATCCACATCCTTCAAGTAGAATATCATGCACACTCTTCACTCATTTACCCTGTGTTCAGAATTGCTTGGTAGACCCTAAACACCTGGAGTGCCCTATTGTTACTTTATTACTTGTTTATTGTCTGACTACTTCTGTAACCCGTTAATGCCATAAAGGCAAGGACTTTGTTTACCATTTTAGTCTCAGTGGATGATATTCGTTTATGCATTCAGTAAATACAAACTTGAGCGCCCACCATATGACAAGACACTTCCTTACTGTGAATAACCCCAATGCACACCTGACAGTGTTTAGTGGGCACAATAAACTAGTAAGCAAATGAGATATTTTCAGATAGAGGCTATTGCCATAAAAGAAATAAACCCTGAAAAATTGGGAAGACTACTACTCTAACATAGTATGGTCAGGGAAAGCTTATCTAAGCTGAACTCCAAAGGAGCCAGACAATGCAAAGGCTTTGAACAACACAAGGGTATGGTGGGCTTGGGGAAAGTAGAGAATGATGTAAGTGGAGTGGAGTGAGCAAGAAGGGAGACTGGGAGATGTTGTAAAGGTGTTCCAACACCATACAGGATTTCTCAACCTCTGCACTATTAACATTTCGGATGGGATTGTAATGAATGCTATGCACTACAGGATGGTTAGCCTCATCCCTGACATCTACCCCACTAGAGTCCAGTATACCTCCCCTTCCCAGTTGTGACAACCCAAAATATCACCAGAAAACTACTCCCTAGATAAGTAATGTTAGACAAGTTACTTGATCTAGCTCAGCTTCCTCATTTGTAAAGCAGGAATCATTTGAGTAACAATATTACAAGGATATTATGGGTGATTTAATTGATTCAAAATAGTGAATTAAGCCTGTTCTAAACAATGTGAGCGTTCAGTAAATGTTAACACCATCATTACCTTCGTCATCAATAGTATTGTAAAATCAGCCTTAACTCTATCATGGAAAAGTAGTCACTTTCATAGGTGGCCTGTGATTTAAAATCTTAATAACTTAAGTCCTAAAAATGACCTTTTCTGTAGCAGTGTTTCCAAAAGAAGTAGTTCATCTCCCGGGCATTCATCCATTACCTGTTTCTGTCACACGAAAATGCAGCAGTTCTCAACTTTTTTGAGTTACAATGAAAATTATGAATCCACTCCCTAAATCATATTGCATCCACACATATACATACAAAATTTGTAAAAACATATCTGGGGTTTCGGACCCTGAAAGCTCTATGAACTTCATTCATTCATTCAAACAACTATCCAGTGAATGCCTGCTCTCTGAATGTACTAAGCTCTATGCCAGCCTCCAAAAATAAAGAAGTGAACAAGACAAATAAGCTTTCTACTTTATTGGTCTTAAAACTATAGAACTTGAAAATCTCTGCCTTAAGGTATCTTCATTAGCAGTTTGCATTTAACAACTTCCTAGGTAGATCAAAATGAAAATATAAAATCCTTTTTTTTTTTTTTTTTTTTTTGCGTACTAGACATTTTATGGACCATTCACATCCACATACAAAATAAAGTTGCTGTGGCAAATCTCTGTAAAGAATACGAACTGTAAAAATACTAAAATTAGCCGGATAGCCTATATATGTTGTGGTACCTAATCCTTGCAACCTTTGTCCTGAGATAAAGGCAGGACATAACAAAAGCAATACCAGCTGATGAATTTTTGAAACCATTTTCACAAAACTTGAAACTACTCACTCCTCTATGCATCAAGCAAAAAATTAGTATTTCCGTATCATTGACATCCCAGGCACATGGGCTAAATCTTTTCAATTTACCATCTCACTTACTTTCAGAATAACTCTGAGGTATTATTTACTCCATTTTTTTAAATAAGGGACTGGAACTCAAATAGGTTGACTGATTTGAGCAGCAGTTAAATTATAGAACAACCATTTGGATTAAGTTTCTGACCCGATTTTTTTTCCAGGATGCCTGCTTTTTTGTGGAGAAGAAGGGAGCTAGAAAGGAAGTATTTCTTATATTTGGAAGTTTGGGTTTTTATCCACATAGAAGAAAAAAGAGAAAAGGAAGAATGATAATCTTACCTCATTTCCTAAGCAAACTATAGGAAATACACTGTTGAAAGAAACACTGTCTCCATGATTGAATGTAGTATTACTTTTAGAATAAAAGCTTTCATCTTCTTCAAGCAGCACATGTGGGCAATAAGATGTCCATTAAAGTTCTGGTCCCTTATTCATTTTATTTGGTTCATTCCATTGCATGGTTAATGTAATAACTTGGGAAGAGTTTATTTGAATTTTCGTTTCTCCACAGATAGGCCATGTCTGGTCCAACTGATGAGACTGCAGGAGACCTGCCTGTGAAAGATATAGGTCTAAACCTCATTGGAGCAGGAGGGTTACAAGGTATGACCAGCTGTTATTTATTACAGTTATGAACTTTGATCAGTGATTTCTTTACTTTTAATTTAAAGTATTTCTGATAGTCATACAAATCAAACCATTTAAGTAACTATATAGCTCTTGATTGGACTAAACAAGATGGAGAGTTTGGAACACATATGGTATTTTATTGCATGCATCAATTATCAACAGCTCATAGCAAATGCAAGATCCCCCTCTGTTCTGATAAAGAATTGTTATAAATCATCTTTTTAAAATTCCACACATCAATAGAAACTACATAGAGAGTATCATGCCTCCAAACCAAATTGCCTGGTTTAAATCACATTCACCATTAAAAACATTTCTTTATGTTTAAATTTTATACAAGAGGAAATGCCATATTTAAAAAATTTTGCCTTTCAAGTAAAGTATCTCAAAATGGCTTGTTTATGCAAGTGATAGTGAGTTTTTTATCAAATTAATATACATTAAAGATTTTCTTTATCCTTTTATCACTTAGTGGTAGCTATAAAGAGCACTTTCAGGTTGAGAAAGAAAAGCACTGCTTTAAAGAACAATTTAGAATATAGAGCTATGTTTATGTTTGTGTGTACAAATAATGTGTCAGCCATACTCTCTGGCAACACTACATTTGCTATTGAAAAGCCTAGGGATTTAAAATATATTCCACTAGGGAATCCTCATATACCGTTTAATCAGAAGAGTACAAATGACTACCTTTAACTACCTCAGAAAGGTAGTTAATGTATTGTTTACTAAAAAAAGATATATTTGACTATACAGATTTTATTGTTAAAAGTGAATAGTGTGTGTAAGCTTTGCTTTAGATCTTTCAGGAAGTATCAGGTATTCAAATACAATAAATTTTAAGACTGCAAAGCTATTTATTGGATTTTCATACTGCTTAAGTTCAGTTCTTGTCCTCCATTACCACCATCAACTTTAATCTCTGTCAGTTTTTTCTTTGTTTTTATTGAACAGTTATGGAAAATTGATGTATTTTGCAATGATATGGAAAGTACCAAATTTAAAAACATGTGAAAAGATATATGCATGCTCAAAGTGTATGAAAGTTCTTTCTATAAAATAGCTTATAGAGAAATGACCTGTAAAGCTTTCCAATGACAAATTTTTAAATTTTAGGGGTTTTAAGGGGAGGAGTTGGTCTTGTATTACAGTTTGTTTTTTATAGCTTAACACCCATAACTCAAAAAAAATCTTAATCATATTATGTTCACCAAATTATTCCAACTCTTGCCTTTGTAAAAAATGTATAAATAAATACTTTCAGACACTTTAACATGTTTGTGCGGGCACACTTGTCACTAGAGATAGAACTCTAGGACTCATGTTTGCTAAACATGTGCTCTACCACTGAATTACACCTCCAGACCAGACACTCTTGACTTTTCTGACTTGGTTTTTACAGCATTCAGCATATAAATCGAAAAGCCTGTCAAGTCAGAGTTCCATCTTATATTCTGAAAGAATGATTATTTGAGTACATTTTTAGTAAATGCTATTGTTGCTCAAATCCCTAATACTATTATAAAGTATTAATCACAAGATTCTTTTTTTAAAATATTTATTTTTTAGTTATGGTTGGACACAATTCCTTTATTTTATTTATGTATATGTGGTGCTGAGGATCGAACCCAGGGCCTCGCACGTGCTAGGCAAATGTTCTACCACTGAGACACAACCCCAGCCCCTTAATCATAAGATTCTTACTCTTATCGTTATTGTGAAAAATTGATATATAACATTTCTAAGGAAATCTTCATTATAGATCACAAAGGAAAAATCTGAATGCATCAGAGATTATTTTAATACCAATAGTTATCATTTTTAAAGGCTATGTTAAATTATCCTATAATTAATTACCTTGGCATTTTTGCAGAAACTTCAACAACACGGACAATGAAGTCTCGCCAAGCAGTATCACGTGTCAGTCGTGAAGAACTGGAAGACAGATTTTTGCGTTTGCATGATGAGAACATTTTACTTAAACAGCATGCCCGTAAGCAAGAGGATAAAATTAAAAGGTTATGATAAAAAGCTTTTAGCTTTTTTTCTTGACTATGTAAAATTTGGAGGATATGCTTTTTTATAAACTTAATTGAAAACCCCACCTTCAATCTGTTTTGGAACAGGCAAGTTGTAAATAGAATTTTTAAAAATGGAAAATCTTACAAACTAGAATAATAAGCCAAAAAGATTGTGTTTATTATGTCTGAACTTGCTGTTTGAATGAAGAGAGCTAATAGCTAAGAGTGCCATAAGTATATCATGACTATAAATAACTTTTGGTTTAATATTTATAGTTTAATAAGCAAATAGCCAAAGCATTTGTTTTTTAAAATCTCATGATTTTAAAATAAAAGTTTTAAAAAATAATTAACTATTACAACTTGTTAGAATTCATGTTCCTTTAAGATTTGTGGGGTTTATTAATAAAAACATCACTTCAATCTCTAGAACATGTTTAACTTAGCTTGAGTTAGTCTGTATTTTCGAGGATCTCCACTGTGTGCTGAAAAAATGTTGTCGTTTTTTATTTATGTGCAAAAAAATTATGCAAGAATGATATCTTGAGAGTAGATATTCTTTAATTCTTTCTTATTCAGAAATACTATGCCTATCTTTGGAATGTATGACATTAAAAATAAAAACGTACATTCACATTTGTAATCATGAGCAAGTCTTATTCATATTCATGATCTAGGTTCAAAGAAAAGGTAAGATGGCCATTGAAGAAAAAAGATAGGGTTTTTTCTGCTTTAGAATTCATCCTGAAGAGGTGACTCCATTTCACTTTCTACTCTGTGGCTTTTGTTTTAGCAACCCGCTGGCCTGCTGATTGTAGGCCTTTTACTTCAAGTTGGTTTTTGAGTCATATTCTCAAAAAGTTCTCAAAGTTTGCCTGAACCCCTTTCTGTCCAGTAAACATCCATGTCAGCCAAGCAGAATGAGGCATGTAGTTTGTGACCACTAAATATTATTTTTCTTTATAAGCCTAATTGGGCAATAAAAAAATTGAATTCACAATCTTGACTTCGTTAGTAATTTATCCTACCCAGAAAATAAAAAATAACTTAATAATGAGCCATGTAGTTTCATGGAAAAGGACTGGGCTAAGAGTCAAGTTGTATATGTGTGTTCCATTATCTCTCTGCCACTAGCCTATGGTATGTTCAAGCCATTTAACCTCCTGGGACTTTATTTAACTCAGCTATGAGCATAGTGATCCCATGAACTCTTTGACCCAAAACTCTACTGACAGTGACCTAAATACATAGGTAGAACCATGTTTAAACTTATCCATAAGATGTAATTAGTATCTCTTTCTTTTGTATAAATACAGATTTTTATAAACCACCTGTTTAAATAAGTACTCAAACTTTACCAGATTACTTAGGATTCATCAATGTCATAAAATAATCAAATCACATGAAAAGTGTTTCTATTACTGGACACACAAAAAATTATGCTTCCTGATAAGATTTGCTTGAACATCAGCATAAAGAATTGAAAGACACTTTTGATGTGCTTCTCTTGCCTTAAAAATTAGGGTCATTTCTTAGATATTGAGTGCTTTATCATGTTAAATCTGTTGTCTTCTTTTGACCATAATCTCTATCTCTGTGTAACAATCTGTGTTACAGTAGATTTGATTTAGGTTGACATCTCATTTGGATAACTACCTTATATTTATGGATAGGACATTGGGTGGGGCTCAGCACCCTGAACTCTAATATTAAAGGGCAAGATAGAATGTGGCTTTGTTGGACTAGGATACCTGGCCAGATTTTCCAATGATATATCATTCTCTGGATTAGGTGGAAAAGGAACTAATCCATTGATTATTTTACTAGGATGTTTGTGGTACTCTTGGATCTTGGTTTTTATTATCCTATATCCCTTATAAAGCATGCTTAATGGATGTGCCTCAAGGGAAAGAGAAAAACAATCTTAACTGATTATGTTATGCATAGCTCTCCCTGATGCCACATGCTGCAGGCCGAGTAGCCAGAAGTGTAGATAGACATGTATTACTACCGCATTTACAGAGGACTCTGCTTAGGGCAAAAAAAAAAAAAAAAAAAGTGGGGGGTTGTTCTATGACATCCCAAAGCTATTAAGGATTTTTTTTTATTTCACTTTTGTTCTCTTAAGTAAAAGCTTCTGTCCATAACCATGCTAAAATAAAGCAAACCCCATTTAAAGAAAAATGAAGTGTGTTTTTATTTTCAATCTCCTGTCTGGGCCTTTATAAAAATAGATTCACTATAAACTAGAATCAGCTATTGAAGATGTGCGACCAATTTTGTAAAGTCTTGAACTTGTGTGTCTCATCAAAGCCACCTTTTCTTTCTTGTCCTGCCAAGATTTTTCCATTCACTGTCAGGCATGTTTTCTGTACGTGTATATTACATCACCCCCATGTGCCCTTTCTGTCTTTTGTTCTGTCTAACCAGTTTTTATCAAAACTTAAAAGAATCAAAGGTATAAACTCCTGAGATGTCAAAGTACAATTTAATTCTAAATTTAAAAGTATCATTAAAATGATACTTTTTACATCTCACTATTTTCTACCATTAAACACAAAAGTTTCTTGCTTAGTCGCAAGATTTAATGGTGCATTTTGGTTTCTTTTGAAATTTTCATTGAGCTTATATGTGTGCATCTATGCGTTCTAACATTTTTATATTTATAATATATCTTAATCCTACAGAAACTGAAAACAGTATATTACCAAAATGCTGCATAGTCTTAACACACTTTTCAAAAGTTTTAACTTACTGTGGATTGCAGATATAACTGACCATATCCACAATCTGTAACTACATTTAAGTGCATACAGCATTCCTATATAAGGTCATGCGTTAAAAATTGCATTTCAGGAACATATGGAGTAAATATGTGTCCTCTCTTTACTAACCTTAAATGATAAGCCTTAGGAAACTGTTATTTGTCAGTGCTATAAAGCAGATTGTTGCCCAGTGGTTTCAATTATCATCAAAGGATTCTTCACAGGCAGTAATAGTTACATCAAAACCTGAAATTTATTATTCAGGTTCTGCACTGAAGTCTTCACAGTGATTATGTTCCTTTCAACAGAATGCATTTTATGCTGACTTCTCACATTCCTTTTCATCTTTTTATTATTTCCCTAGAATGGCCACCAAGTTAATACGGCTAGTTAATGACAAGAAAAGATATGAGCAGGTTGGTGGCGGCCCCAAGCGGCTGGGACGAGATGTGGAGATGGAAGAAATGATTGAGCAGCTGCAAGAGAAAGTTCGTGAGCTTGAGAGACAAAATGAAGTCCTCAAAAACAGACTAATTTCAGCCAAACAGCACCTTCAAATCCAAGGTTACAGGCCAACACCATACAATTACGTACAGTCTCGTGTTAATACTGGGCGTAGAAAAGCAAATGAAAATGCAGGCTTAAAGGAATGCTCCAGGAAAGGTAAATGGAGACTTTCATCAAACCCTAAATTTAAGTCCTATAATAGATTCTTTTATACATACAAAAAGTTTTATTTCTATATTATTCATGTTTTTAAGTGTCAAACGAGAGAAAAATAGTTTTGGGCTTCCTCTTTGATAAAATCATAATATTGTCATGAAGATCATTTTATTTAGGAGGTTTTTTTTTTTAGTTGGTTTTTTAATATTAACAGTAGAAATCACATTGACTCAGAGAAGTGGGGAAATCAACTAGTTTGTTTATATATGACCACACTTGTTTTGATGATCACATTTAACTTTTTCATCTAAAACCTTTTATAAAATTTGCAAAAGTGGCCGAGTGTGGTGGATGCACACCTGTAATCCTAGCAACTTGGAAGACTGAATCAGAAGGATTCCAAGTTTGAGGCCAGCTTAGACAACTTAGCCAGACCCTGTCTAAAAAGAAAAAATAAAAATTTCTGGGGCTGCAGCTCAGTGGTAGGACACCCTGGGTTCAGTCCCCACTACCAAAAAGTATTGAAACCTTTCTTGTGTGGAAGCAGTGTGACAGTGTGTATAACCAAGGGTTAAAAAAGTTGGGTTCTTTCTCCTCTACTTACTATCAGATGACCTTAAAAAGGTCTCCTAATCATGTGAACCTGAGTTTTCTTTACATATAAAATGAAAAGTATTGAAGTGGGCTGGAGATGTAGCTTAGTGGTAGAGTGCTTGCCTAACATGTATGAGCTATAGGTTCAATTCCCAGTACTGCCAAAAAAAAAAAAAAAACCCAAGTGACCTTCATAAAAGTCTCTTTCATCTGTAAAAATAATCACAGGTCAATCCTTTTCTTCATTTTAAAAATGAATAACCTAAAATTTATCCGGGTTACAAAGCAATTGAATTACCAAGACAGGACTCAGTATAAATTTAAATATTTCTAATAAAAATTCCCAATTCTCTTTATCCACAGACAAACCTTATTATAATGGAACTAAAAATAAATAAGCATTTTAAACTTTTTTTTTTTTTTTTTTTTTTTTTTTTGGTGTACTAAAGATTGAACCTAGGGCTTTGCACATGCCAGGCAAGCATTCTACCATTGAACTACATCCTCAGCCCTTAAGTAACTTTTTAAAATTTCATCTACTAGAGAAGGAAATAATTGATTTTTGTTTGGAATATGCTTCACATAAAGATCAAACACCTTCAGGAATTTAGAAAATCATGCAAAACTGTAGTTTCAATTCATTGAGCAAGAAAAAAAAAAAAAACATATGAACATAAGGGGAGAAAAATTTGTTGTAGTTTTCTCTCCAAACCAAAATGTTAACACTATCTGTTCTCTAGATAGAGTTCTTTGAAGTCAGTAAGGCCTCCACACAGGCAGGAGGCAGCTGCAGGATGAAAGGGGTTGGCTGTTCCTAGCTATGTGAGATTGCAGTCAACTTTAAATATAACCAAAGTAAGCATAATGAATTATAAATCAGAAAATACGTCCTGTCATTAATTACCTTTTTTTATATGGAAGAGAATAGCTGACCTCTCAGCCTCATTTTTCCCATCTATAAAACGGAATGATAATAATACCAGATTAGATAAGAAATTAAGCTTTTGTAGGTATACAATAACTTATTTTAACACTTTAAAAAGTCACTTATTCTCTAATCTTTAGTCTTGACAGCTCAGAATATAAGTGGGCAAGATGATCTCTTTGGTCTGCAAGGTCTTTTATACAAAATAAAAATAATGTCTGAAATTTAGTTTTCTTTACATATAAAATAAAAAGTATTGAAACTTTTAATACTTTTTAGACTAAAGTGACAAGCTGATCTAGTATATGAATTAGTATTTAAATAAATGAGATCAATCAATAGAGAGGATAGGGATATAGCTCAGTGGTAGAACATTTGCCTGACACTGCCAAAAAAAAAAAAAAAAAAAAAAAATCAATGGAAGTTTGACTACAAAGCTTAAATTTCTCTTTATGATTGTATACTCTTAATGACTCAGACCTTTTTTTTTTTAAACTAAACATAGAGTCCAGGACATGGAAGTTGCACAAAACATTAGTGATGAATACTTTCTTAATCACTATTTTTCTGAGTAAAGGGGGGCATCATTACCAAAGTTGATACCTCAGCTCTGCCTTTGAGGACTGCCTTTGAGGCTGGAATTAAGACCAGACTTGTCAGGAATATCTCAGCCTTCAGGGACTGGACCAGAACCCAAAACCCTCTCTAGCCACGGAAGCCTTTACCCCCAAACTGCTATACAAATAACTGTCGTTTTCTATTTGTGCTTTGGGATAATGGATGAAAAACACTGGCTTGAATGTGGTTGATACTATGTAAACACAATTCTTATTGTGAAGAAGGAATAGAACAAAAATTTGTAAAGTGTATGTGTTTTAAAATATAACTATTAGCACATTACCATGAAACTATAAATTTTAAGATATGTTTTGAGTATTTTTTAAACCATGCTGGCAATGTTGAATTTTCCCATGATTGATGTAGGAAAAGCTTAAAAATTAGCATTATTGCCAAAACAATTTAACTGGCAAGTTCCACCATAGTAAAGTATTTGAATGTTTTAGGCAGAACCTTTTCTATTCTTTAAGCTAGATTACAGCAGTAAATATTGAACATATTGGAAAGAGCAAGAAATAGTTTTATTATTCTAATTATAATTCTAATTCATAACAATGTGTATGTACATCAAAACATCATGTACCTGGTAAATACAATTTTATCTGTCAATTTAAATAATAAAATAACATTCATTTTTTTTTTTCGAAAGTAAACTTTTCTAAAGAAAAGAGTTTTATATCTGGGACTATTAAGAGACAGGGTCTCACTAGTGTTGCCCATGCTGGCCTTGAACTCCCAGTGTCAAATGAACCTCCTGCCTCAGCCTCCCAAGTAGCTGAGCCAGCATATATAACTATTTTTACTAAGTTATAATTTTTAAAATTATAATTTAAATGCAGCAGGGAAATGTTTTATTTAAAGAAATACTATCAATATAGTCTCAAATCACCTTTCTTAAAATATGAATTTTCTTATTTAGGTAGAATAACAAAGTATAGGCAACATGCTGACGTAGGGTCAATGAATCGGAATGATTGATTTAAAAATCAAAAAAAAATCATTAACACTAAAAAAATGTTAAGTTTTTAAAAACTTTTTCCTTGAAACTTTAGTTTACATTATGAATACCAAACATTTCTTTCAGAAATTACTGCAGAAGTTCTAAATCTTAAGTTGAATCAAATGATTCCTAGGTAATTTGGTTTCCATAGTAGAATTTGTTAAATGGGCAACACTTGCTACTGCATTTTATTTAATACCTACTGTGGGTAAGATCTAATATTCCCTTTGGCAGTGTATTTCTAATTCTCTATACAATAGAACACATATGTCTTAATACTTAACAAGAGGTTTTATTATATTATAAATATCCTTATGATATCAAATAAAGGAGATTTTTAACTCCACTTCTGTAATCATATTTTATTACTTTATTTTTAGGTATAAAATTCCAAGATGTAGATGTAGCAGAAACTGTACAACCTACACTTACAAAATATGGCAACAGTTTACTTGAAGAAGCCAGAGGAGAAATAAGAAATTTGTATGTATTCTTTCTCATGGTTACGTTAGAACTTTGTTTATTGATCATGTCTTATTTTGATCCCTTCCTTTCCTTTATTGTAAACAAAAATGGGGTATGTCTAAATAATTTGCTTCACTAAAATACAGCTAGTTTTGTGGGGTAATAACAGGTATTACATGACATGTTTTCAGTAAAATAAGGGAAATGAGTAACTTATCCACTAAATCAATGAAAGGGTTTATAAAATAGTCTTCTTTATTCTAATTTTACTCCCAAAGGAATGGCATGGCATCCAATCATTTAGAATAGTATAAACTGTAGAGTCAACATTTTCATTCCCAGAAAATCACAGGTAACTTTTTTCTTTTTTTAAATCCTGAATCAGCCCTTTTTGTGGTTTAAAAAATAAATAAAAAGGAATTGGGAGGAATGGCTTAAAAGTTTGAAGTTATCAGATACATATGGATTTCAGATATTGTTTCCCTATGATTCTATTGTATTGCATTCTTCATCATATCATGGTTTCAAAAAAGTTACTTCTGCAACATTTAGGTTTCTCTCCCTGTTAATCAAAGCCTCATGGTTTCGGTGTCTTTGAGTCACACAAATGAAGATTAGGGTCTAGCTTATATAGAGACTTTCACCTGAATTATCATGAAAACAACAACACTAAATGAGGAAAGAGAACATGACACAAAAAGTAAATAGTTTAGACAGTTGCTTAAGAATAATATGGGCTTAAAATGTTTCCTTTTGAATATTTTAAATATCAGTTACAGTAATGATTAGCCTGTGAGGAAATAAAAGATTTGAAATAATATTGTTACCTGATAATCAACTGAAAAACTAAAGTCCATACCAGTTTCCTAAGGCTTATTGCATTGGGATACTGCCAGACATGGAAGAAAAAAGGTAAATGTGTGCCAGAGACCACTAAGTTATGGTTGGCAAATTTCCTGCCATCCTCTCTGAAGTGTTAATGTGGGTGATATAGGCAGATGTGCATATATGAAAGAAGAAAAGCACATTAATTATCTGAAGACCAGATTGTAGAGTACACAACAGGTGATCAATACACACTCAAGTGAATTAAACCAAAAGTCCAATCCATTGCCTTATTATCTTGTAAAAAGCAATATCTTGAATTGTCCCATATGTATTTCCAAATCATCACATTCAATCTGCTACTATTTCACTGTGCAGAGGCAATTAAGCTAAACTTTTTAACTTTTGCTTGCTCTTTATTATGAAGAAATATCTTTGCACTGATCTTAAGTACTACAAATTTTCCTCAACTACAGATTCTTAGAAAGGCTTTTTATTTCAGAGAAAATGTTATTCAGTCACAAAGAGGCCAGATAGAAGAGTTAGAGCACTTGGCTGAGATCCTGAAAACTCAGCTGAGGAGGAAAGAAAATGAAATTGAGTTATCTCTTCTTCAGCTTCGTGAACAGCAAGCTACAGATCAAAGGTATGTTAAAACAGAAATACCCTTTTGATAAGGTCAGAATTAGTTTAAAATAGTTTATCATGTCCATAAAAGGATAAGTTCATCTAGTCTATTTAAAAATCATGTTTTTACTTAACATTCTTTCTATAGGCCTACTTTAGACCTACTAACTACTATCCAACAACTGTCATGTAAGGGCTGTTTTCCCTAACCCTACAGGTTTTGATGGGTGGAAACTGCCCTCGTCTTATTTTCTCTGTTTATTTGCCTCCTTTGCTAAAATCACAGGAAGTTGATATCATTTCATTGTAGCTACTGAAAGAAGTATGAGGTATAAGATTTCTGCTGTTGATTTACCTTTTATACAAGTCTAGCACATTTAAGATTTTTTTCAACCTTAAAAGGTAGTAAATTTGATAATACAGTTACATTTTGTGATCTCACAGATGTTACCTCTCCTCAAATCCAAAGTTGGCATTGATCTTTTGATTATTGTGGAGTCTGATGGGACCCATCAGTAGTTGCCTTAAAGGCATTGCCACCACTGCATTTTGGACATTTTATAAAGTATACTGTTTATGCTTTGACATTGTTCTTTCAACAATACTTCACCCTTTTACCACATTCTTTCTTGAATTATCTTTCTCCCTTTATGGCTTTTTATTTTATTTTCCTTTTATTTTTTCTTGTTTTGACTAAGAATACCCAAAATCAGAGATAGCAGCATATTGAATCTATCACTTGGCTTTAACAATTATTAACATGTTACCAATCTTATTGCAAATACCCCTTCACCTTTATTTTCCTCAGTTAATTAGCTTCAGCCAGACATGTCACTCAAATACTTTCATATGTATCTCTGTCTGATAGGGAATTTTTTAAAAGATAACCACCATGCCACTGTCACACCTGACAAAATTAATTGCCATTCTTTCATATAATCTAATAACTAGTTTATATTCAAACATCCCTAAAGATGTCTTTCTACCATACATTTGAATTGGAATCCAAATAAGATCTACACCTTGGATTTAGTTGTTATATCTCTTTTGTATTTCATTAATCTCATTTTTTTTTAAACCATACCAAGTTCCACTTGTTTTTCCCCTTTCCAAAGTGTCTGATGTTATGCATATGTGGCAGATTCTTATTTAGTAAAACAAAGAAAGATTTCCTAGCTTTTCATTTCACATTCAGTGTTTACCCTCTTTTATCAAACTAACCTTACATGGTAACATTTGAAGAAGCTAAGAAAAGATGCATACCATCAGACTTGTTTAAAAATGTAAAGTGAGCTACAACATATATCAAAAGCTTCCTTAAAAGATTTAATTGGGCACAGTAGTACAGTAATCTCAGCTACTTGAGAATCTGAGGCAGGAGGATCCTGCATTCAGGGCCAGCCTCGAATTTGGTTAAGGCCCTAAGCAACTTAGTCAGCCCCTGTCTCAAAATAAAAAGGTCTGGGGATGTGACCTAGTGGTAAAGCATCCCTGGGTTAAATCCCCAGAACAAAAAAGAAAAAGGAGGGGCTGGGGTTGTGGCTCAGCGGCAGAGCACTCGCCTTGCACGTGCGCGACCCGGGTTCGATCCTCAGCACCACGTAAACATAAATGCATTGCATTGTGTACAACTAAAGTAAATAAATAAATATTTAAAAAAAAAAAGAAAAGAAAAAAAAAGAAAAAGGAAAATTTAGAAGATGCTCATAACTTCTAATAATTTATGTATAAAACTTTAATTATATAAGGAAACCCTAATAGCTAGTGACATTATATACCCTCCTAAATGCACAGCAAAAGAAACATGAATATTTTTGAGAATTATATTTAAATTTGAACTAAACATGTTTAAATTTTAATTAGATATGTTTAAATTATACTTAATTTGAACCCTGACTTTAAATCAGTTTGATTATCTAGGAGTAACCCATGTTCCCCTAGGAAGAGGGAATGATTTAGATTCAGCCTTCTTGGAAAAACCAAGAAATGGTTCCTTATAAGGTACAGTGCCAGAGAGGACAAGACCCCTTCACTGAATATAATGATCTTAATGTGTTTGCCAACAACCATAATTAAGACGTTATCTAAATACAACAGTTCACATAAGCCAAGCTCAAGCTTGGGGCCCATCCCTGTCTGCTGTATTCAACCATTAGGTACAAGGTTATGAGGGAGTACCTTCCTTGCTATATTTCTTATATTCCCAGACAGCCGGATGGACTATGTGAACTGATCCCTTTTCCAGATGGATATGATCATCTCGGAGGTGGACTTTCAGTGTTAATTGAAAAGGAGATCCAAAAGTCCTTCAATCCTAGGTCAGAGCAGCAGCAGAAAGAGTGATAGACAAGGACATATGCTTTTCTACTGTAAATATTGCCAGTTAGAGTACCAACATGTACTTATAGAAGAGTTAAACTTTAAAAACAAATGAAGGGCTTCCTCAGTGGCCTGTGTTATCCATATAAACAAAATAAGCAGTCTTTTCTGTGATACTAAGAATTATAGGTGGAAACAAAATTGGTATTACAAAAGGAACTTTTGTTTCAGAGGTCAGGGAAATAAATCAGTTTTTACCCTAGCTCACTGAATTTATAAAAGTGAAAATTTACATGTCATTTCCTTAGAAGGAAGAATATCTGTAGTGAGTAGCATATCATTTCTTGAAATACTTTTGAAACTGAAGAAATAAGTGAAAATAAGAGCTTTCAAGGCTTTTTTTAAAAAATGTTTACACATAGCTCAAAATTTTATGTATAACAGCAATTTTTTGAGACTAATGGGAAACTGTTGAAAAAATTTTAGGGAGAATATAAAACTTGGTATAATTTACTGTAGAAAAAAATCACAAAATGGAAAACATATTTAAACTTCTCTTTCACGGATACATTATTTCAGATTTGAAATTCTAGAAGTCTGATCTGGATGTTGGACCTCTTGTTCTCAAACATGAACCTAACATAGTTGTAATCTTCAGAATGGCAGTGCTTGATATTTATGGCAGAGAGCCTTTTCATAGAATATTACAGAAACTCTTCATAGTATGTGTTTAATAGACCAGTTTGGTTTGGCATCAGCTTGACATAAACTTTTGGTTATCCAAAGCCCTTAATTGCTTTGAAGTAAAAGCCCAGTGCTGCTCTTTTTTATTAAAATCATGTTTTTTCCTGTTGTTGTGGTCTATTTTGGAAGACTGAGTTGTGATTTTTGCATATGTTCTACATAATGCCTCATTAGCAAAAAATCTTGTATCATTTACAAGTAGCCTGAATGTCTGTGTTGTTTTGAACAAAAATCCATATTAAAATTTAAACAATATAAAAATGCACATTTTCTGCTTATTAAAAAGGCTGTCTTAAATTAAATGTAAAGCAGTAACCAGTGAACACATGTATATGAACATTAAAATCAGAATGATTTTACCTTTTATTGACTTTTTCAACTCCAAAAATATGTATACTTTTACCAAGTGTGTTGGTTTGTGATAAGTGAGTTTTTTTAAAAAAATAAATGTTAGGGTGTTTATCGTCTTAAAAATCATGTAAGTGCCATAATGTCTCAGCGGAGGAAATTTAACCCATATATATTTCAGACACTCTGGCTTGCCCTCTTCTCTTTGGCAGACGGCGGATCATCAAATCTTAGAATTGAGAGGCCTTTTGCAGCCACGCATTATAAGAAACATTATAAGAAACATCTTGGCTGTCTCTTTCCCCTGTGCACAGATACAGGATTACCTCCTAGCACTCTATTTCTCCCCAACTTTTCATTTTGAAAAGCAGCAAACCTACAGAAAAGTGGAGAGAATAGTAGAGTGAGCACTCACATACCTTGCACCTCTTAGCAATCTATGAATGTGCCACAGAGCCTGCCTTTGCATTGTGCATGCCTGCTCACAAGCCCTTCTTCCTCTCCTCTCCTCCCCTCGTGTCTCTCCCTCCCTCTTCCACCCTTTCACTGCACCTCTCTCTCTTTTTCTCACCTCTCTTCTCCTTCTATTCCTCCCTTCTTCCCTCTCCTACTTGAGAATTAGGTGCATATGTTTCTTCATTGTCTGTACACATGTCTTCTAAGGAACAAGGACACCCGCCTACATTATAGCCACTCTAAACATTTAACCATGAATGATGCAGTTGTCCCAGTTCTTCCAATAATGGTATTTATTGCTGCACTTTTTTTTTATTATTAATGGGTTTTATTTTGTTTTGATCTAGGATTCAATCAGAGGCTGTGTGTTATATTTAATTGTCATGGTATTTAGGTTTCCTTTATTTTAGAATGTTCCCTGCTTTTTTCCAGCCCATTGACAGTTGTTTGCAGAATGCCCCTCAATTTGGATTTGCCTGATTGCCCAGCCCCCTAATTTAGAGGGCACATCTGGTTCTCTGATGGAAGGATAACTGGGGCCAGGGATAACCATGCAAACATTATAACACAGGGAGATGATCTGTCATTTTTTAAAATAATATATTCACTAAGCTCTCACTGTCGTTTTGCATAGTTTAGAATTTGTCCAGTGACAATTATTGCACTCATACGATTTCTTTTGTTTCTATGTTTCTTAATATTATCTAAGATTTTTCTAGAAGCACTTGACATATTTTCCCAATACTTAATACAAACCACAGAAATTGTCACAAGTAATCGTATCTAGTGTGTTAACATATACATGACAGTGGAGGGAGAGTTACACTTAAGAACATTTTAGAAGAAGAAAGCAAGTTAAAAGAATGAGAAGAATTTAACCCTTAAGACTAGATTTGAGTGTTGGCTCCATCACTTAAGGACTCTGGCCAAATTTTACTTCTCTGAGCATCAGTTAACCATCCAAACTATAAAATGAATAGATTGAAATGGGTGAATGATTCCCTACCCTGTAATTAACAGTCATTATCTCCTTAGGGACCTTATGTTTTTTAACGATTTTGCCTACTTGGTAATCTGTATTTCTTAATTTAATCATTATTTACATTCTGTATTCATCAAATGCCTATATCAAATCAATTATTCCTTCTGATAATTGTGAAACAGCTGATGTTAGTGCACTAGATTGACATGATCGTATCAAAAAATAAAAACAATACAAAATCTTTAGTTCACTTTTGTAATTTAATCGCCAGCAAATCTACACCTCCCATTGGGGTTTATGAAATATTGACTAAAAGTCCCAGATTCCCCTTCCTATTACTGTAAAATAATAGTTGGAAATTCATTAAGTATAATCCTAAACATGGATCTTTTAAGAAGTGAGCCAGGATTTGGGTTACTCCTGTCCTCAACCAGCCTTTGGTAGTGCCCCATCTTTTTTTCATATGAATGTGATTATATGCACATAGAGAGCTCTACTACAGTGCCTCTATTTCCTGTGGTGGTGACAGTAAGAAAGTACGGAGTTCTGATTTATACTTTGACCCAACATCACAGGAAGTTATGATACAAAGACAAATAAACATAGACAAACTGTTTTTCTCTGTGAAATGTTTTTCCTCCCCACCCCCCATCCCACCCTGTAGTACTAGGAATTGAATCCAGAGATGCTCTACCACTGAACTACATCCCTACCCCTTTTTACCTTGAGATAGGGTCTGTCACTAAGTTGCTGGCCTCACACTTGCAATGCTCCTACCTCAGCTTCCCACACACCTTTGCAACTGTATTCACCTTATCCAGTTTTAAATCCGAGATCCTTGTTTTCCCCCATGATCTCAAGTAGCAGTTCTGAGCAAAACCATTACCTTTCAAAGAGACTTTCCTTGGCTATTTTAGTGAAGCTTATTCATTAGTAGCATTCTTTGTAGTTCAATTCAAAAGTGGTACCCTGGGTAGTAATTGTTACCTTGTATCTCTAATAAGAACTATGAATGGCCTACATTTCTTTCAACAGGAGTCTGACTTATTTTAAAAAGAAAAAAAAAAAGGAAACTATTTTTTTCAACCCTAATATTGTTTTCAGTTTTATCCCCCAGATTTGGTCAGCCTAAAACGATTACTCAAAAAGGTCCCCTGTGGGCTGGAGCTATGGCTCAGCAGTAGCACACTTGCCTGGCATGTGTGAGGCACTGGGTTCAATTCTTGGCACCACATGTAAATAAATAAAATAAAGGTCTATCAACAATTTAAAAAAATAATTTTTTAAAAAAGATCCTCTGCATTTTATGTCATAAAATATTTGATCTAACTAGTTCTCAGAATCTCATAGCCAAGCTTCTGTGTTGTAGAGTCTTCTCTTCTAAATGATGTTACACAGGTAACAGTTACTACCCAGGGTGCCACTTTTGAATTGAACAATAGTCTCAAAAAAATAAATAAAACAAAAGAGTTTTTTTTAGGTTTGATAATCCTTACTGTAGCAAAGAATGAAATGTTCATGGGGGTGGAGGAAGGGAGTTGAGTGCCTGGGGAATGAAATATATGAAACTTTCACTGGAACAAAGATTTTTGCTTCTTAAGCTTTCATATTAGACTATACATTACATAGCTCTACTGAAAGTTTTTCCTTCTCCAGTGTATCTGAGGTTTTAAGTTTCTGGATTTATTATGGCACCCAGTAGCAAAGCTGGAGTCAAGTGTTTTTAAGGCTTCCATTAGAAATTCCTTTTTCAGAGTTTATTGCTTGACTGTTTCAAATTATATGAGAGAAACTTGGCACACAGGTTGTTGAGCTGGATTACTTTTTTCAACATAAAATCTAATTTATTTCAGTTTGTTTTTAATCTAGAGATGGGCCAACAACTTTTCTCATAGTTTTCAAAAGATTTGATCATAATTCTAAATCACATGTCTGTAAAATGGAAAAAGGAAAAGAAACTGCATTTTCCAACTTAATTGTTTATGGCTTTTTCAAAATCCTTGTTGAAAAATGTGAGAAATTTATTTTTACAAAGCACTTAATTAATGTGCTTGGTATCTGTTTGCAAATCATTTCACCATGTGTAATGTAGCATGTACGAATTGGAGCTTGACTGTCAGAGTTCATCGGAATGTTTTTACCACGTATTGTTGTCTCTGTTAGAATGTCATCATTCGGGAGATTTGGTGTTCCTATAATAATGGGTGGAAGAGGGCAGAAAAATATTATGTAGTGGTCATTGAAAATATTTTTTTACTATTTTATTTTTTTATTGATAAAACGTTAGGATACATTTTGACATAATCACAAAAGCATGGAATATAATTTGCTCTAATTCAGTCCCCAGCACTTCCCTCTGCTCTCCTCCCTCTCCTCTCCTTATCTTTCAGCAGTTTATTCATAGTTTTTGTTTTGTTTTGTTTTTTGTTTTGTTTTGGTACTGGGGATCGAACTCAGGGGCACTCGACCACTGGGCCACATCCCCAGCTGTTTTTTGTATTTTATTAGAGACAGGGTCTCATTGAGTTGCTAAGTGCCTTGCCATTGCTGAGGCTGGCTTTGAACTCACGATCCTCCTGTCTCAGCCTCCCAAGTGCTGGGATTACAGGCGTGCATTACCTGCCTGGCTTCATTGTTTGTTTGTTTGTTTTAATTAGCGTCTTGTATATATACTTGATGTTGGGATTCTCTGTGCTATATTCTTGTTCATGAAATTAACCCTGCTTCTCTTTTTTAAATGAGACCAACCTGAGGCCTTACCCCACAGCCTCAAGGTCACTTAACAATAACTCTCTAGCTCCCTCTTGTCTGCAACATCCTTCTCACACTCCTTTTCATCTTAGTGACATCTGCCCTCTATGTCGGTCATTTCTACCCTTATCCTTTTCCCATATTTCATCTATGTAAAAATGTTGAGTAGATGGTCAGGTTTCAGGTGATTTCATTGTATCTTTTCTTCTTCTCTCTCTCTTTTTTTTTTTTTTTTTTTTTTTTGGCATGGTGATATGGATCAAATCCAGGGCCTCATATGTGCTAGGCAAGTACTCTACCACTGAGCCACATCCCCAGCCCTTATTGTATTAATTTCTTCAAGGCCACACCATATTCATCACATTGCTGGTTTTAACTTATATTTACTTTATCTCTCTGACCCCACACTTTTTAGCTTAACAAGTTACCCTTCTCTTCATCTTGTTATTCTTGAAAAGCATACAGTCTTAATAATAAATATTACATGTAAAGCCCCTCAAACTGATACTTAAAAATAATTATTAAAGACTTGAAAGTTTGCATTTTCCCAGAATAGGTATACTGCTTATCAAACTGACTTCAAAATGCCATATTGTAATTGCTATTTTCTAAATACTATTTATGTTGCACTTATGTCTACTGTTGGACATTATTAGTATAAAATATTATGTTACTTTTCTTGCTAATATTTTGAAAAATTTAAACCTGGAGTAGTTTAGGGGAGAATTCAAGAAAGCTTTCACCAGTTGAACCATTGAAATTTTCTAAAATATGCTTATTCTTCTTGTCTTACAAAGAAAATTCAAGATTAAAACCTGTTATTTCTATGAACCTTTGGGCTAAATAGATTATTGAGATTTCATTGCTGTTATTAACAAGTAAGCAATAGTCATTTTTCAAACATTTGATTCTTCTTGAAAACATTACTTTAAAACAAAATATCAGAGACCTTGCCTAGCATATGCAAGGCCCTGGATTTAATTCCTAGAACAGCAAAAATAAAATAATTTAAGAAATAAATCAGAGACAACAGAAAATATAAGATTTTAAATTATTTGAATCACATTCTTTCCTTTCATATCAATAAATTTCACTCACCTTTGATCAAACAGTAAGTCTAGGGAAAATAGGTAAATTTTATTTTGTCTTCTAAATATGAAAGAGTATGAATATTTTCTCTGTACTTTATTTAAAATGTATTTTTCTCTACATATTATATTTTTTAGTGAATAAAAGTAACATTGAACAGAATAACAATGAGCATACTGTTGAATATGTGCTCAGAACTGCTAGATAACATGTTTAAGACACATAATTATTTTAACATTGTGTTAAGACTATACCCTGGGCAAAATCCAGGTTCTTGGACTTGTTTATCTTCTGTGTGAGGACAACTAACTGTCCAGTGCCAAAATACAATGAACTTTCAAATATCAAAGAGGAAAATTAAGTATTTCAAGTCCTCAGCTGGTTTACAGATGTGTGAGCTTTGTAGTCCATTTTCTGGTTCCAGTAGGGCATTGTGACAATTTTTCCAATATGTGTATACTAGATAAGTTTTGGAAGTAAAATTGCTTACTTTAGATACTGAAATCATTTTCTGAATTTGAAAAATTTTATATTTTTCTTAAAGAACGAAGTCTTAAAATCAAGCTTCACAATCTAAGAAATATTTTTGAATGTAAAACATATTAAATTAAGAAACCTTTTTCTGTCAGGAAAATAATGTCTTTTGAAAAACGGGTATTCATTTAGATCTATGATTAACCTTTAACAAGATCTTCCTGTTAAATTCTACATTTGCTTTAATCTCAGTAGGAAAAATACAAAATAGTATTGCAGCATATAGGGTTTCTATATACCCTGTGGACATCAAATAATCTCTTACAGCTAAAGGCACATCTGCAACATATTTAAATGCCAGCTTTGGGCATTATTAGTATAAAATGCTAAGTCACTTTTTTTGGAAATATTTTGCAAAGTTTAAACACCAAGAGGAAACTACAATGAATGGTAATCTTGTGATACCATTTGCTTCAGGGGAGTGGTAGGAAGATGAATGGCTGTATAGCATATTTTTCATTTAGGGAAAGGGAGCATGATAGCCCTACAATAAATGCAAAGGTTGCCATTGCTGTGCTAAAAGCTAATGTGCTTTCATACCATCTTTCAGGACACTCTACAATGATTTTAAATCCATATTATCAATTTTTATAAAGGTGACATTGTCATAAATTTTGAGGATCCCTTCAAACTTAAGAGTTTATGCAAGTTCAAAGAATGATTATTGGTGGCTTTTAAGTAATAAATTTGTCTTTTATTTGTGATAATCTAAAAACTTAAGAAATGGATATATAAGTGTATAAATATTTTCTAAGTAACATTAATTGAAAATATGTTATTCCACCTTTTTCTCCTGTTAACTTGTTTTTTATTTTTTTTTTTTACTTCTTTTTCTTAAACACAATTTTGAAGGTCAAATATTCGGGACAATGTAGAAATGATTAAGCTTCATAAACAACTAGTGGAGAAAAGCAATGCTCTTTCAGTAATGGAAGGAAAATTTATTCAGCTTCAAGAGGTACTGTGAAAATTTACTTTTTTATTATGTATAGATGCAAAACATTCAAAAAATCATGTTCAAGTTGCATTTTTTAAAAATCATTTATTATTATCAAATGTGTATAATTCCTGTTCATATTTTTTGTTATTTGTAACTTAATTACTAAATAAATTATTAACTTCCTAGATTTTTATAATTATTATGTCATCTGAAAATATTAGACACATTTATCACAAGTCATCTTATGCCATGAATATTTATTTTTAACTCCAATTTAGGCTCATAGCATGGAAGCTACCACTACATTTGCATACAATTCTAAACATTTATAAAATATATAGACCAGAGATATGAATAGGACAATCACCATGTACTGTTAAATGCTTCTTTGATGTGGGTTTGGTTTGGTTTGGTTTGGTTTGGTTGATCATAAACATTATCAGAAGATATTCAAGTACCCATAATGTCAACTATTGATGTTTTTATTTTAAACTTAACAGTTCATTGTGACAGTTTTTAGGATTCTTCATCCCCATAGTTGTTTTAACAATGACTATGGCCGGACAGGAATGTGCCATCAGAGAGCTCCTATCTATTGGCACTGCATAATTAACATAGGTTCTGGAAATAATGAACTCCAACAAAACATTCCAGATGAGCAGAATTTGTATTAAGCAGTACTTTCTTTGAAGTACCAAAACAAGGAAAGCAATAAATTGATGTAAAGCAGGGTCATCTGAAGCTTAAATTCAACTATTGAATGAAATAGATAAATATTTCTCAACCATACTCAGTAGTGTTTTCCATCCCACAGGAACCTCCTAAAATTCCAAGAATAACGACCTTTATATAAATGTGTGAGTTTATAAGAGATACTAATTAGAGAGTGGGAATAACAGTGCTGTCTGCAAATATACAGAAGGGGAAAATGAAAAATACATGTGTTCAAAAGCAAGTTTTAGGGGCTGGGGTTGTGGATCAGCGGCAGAGCACTCGCCTAGCACGTGTGCGGCCCGGGCTCGATCCTCAGCACCACGCAAACATAAATGCATTGCAGTGTGTACAACTAAAGTAAATAAATAAATTTTTTTTTTAAAAAAAGCAATTTTTAAAGTGAGGAATTACAAAAGGACTTGAAAATTATTTTATTTTCTCTTATAATTTTGACTGTTTTGATTTCTATTTAATAGTGACCCCAGTTATTTATTTGTATACCAATAGTAACAAGTGTCTGCTATGATACAAGTATCTCTTTTGGGTAATTCACATAGAGGAGATTTGAGAAGTTAAGTTCAACAGCTTCAATGTAGGAAGCCCAGAAGAAGTTGGCTAAAGATGGTATTGCCTAATGACATCAAGATAATAAACCTGAAGTAGCTCAGTAACCATGTTTCTTTTAAATGGACTAAAAAAACTTCAGTAGTATGAAAAGACTCTTAATTGTGATTACCTTTTTATAAAAGAAGTATGTGACATTTAAGTATACACAACTGAATATAAATCATGTTCATTAATAGAACTTAAAGAGTTGAACTGTTTTACAGAACTGAAAATTTTAACTTAATTGTGTTAAAATTAAAAGCTATCTATCCAAGGTTGTTTATGTAGTGTGGTGACACATACTTTCCTTTGAATATCAGTGGTCAGCATTTTTTTTTTTTTTTTTTTTTTTTTTTTTTTTTTTGTGGTACCGGGGATTGAACTCAGGGGCACTTGACCACTGGGCCACATCCCCAGCCCTTTTTTTGTATTTTATTTAGAGACAGGGTCTCACTGAGTTGCTAAGCACCTTGCCATTGCTGAGGCTGGCTTTGAACTCGCAATCCTCCTGTCTCAGCCTCCCAAAGTGCTGGGATTACAGGCGTGCGCCACCGTGCCCGGCAGTGGTCAGCATTTTTGACCCTGCAACATTTTTAGACAGCCTATCCAACCACTGTAACTATAGTAAAAAGAAAAAAGCATCTTAATTGCTAAGAACAATTTACTTACTGGTCACTATCAACAAGTGAAAAACTAGGAGCAAATAAAGGACAGGAACAATTCGTATTATGTGCATCTATGCTAAGATAGCCCTTTGTTTTCTTCCACATGTCACACTTTGGTTAAGAGCATCATCTATGGATAAGTAGCTCACATACATTGTTTATGATATGAAGAATAAATTACATAATTTGAACTTCAAGAGTAAATTCACTTACAGAATTGTAATCATTTATTTAAAGGACAACCCAAAAATAATATTTAAAAATTCTTTTTGTTTTTTAGAAGCAAAAAACTCTCAGGATCAGCCATGATGCCTTGATGGCAAATGGAGATGAGCTAAATATGCAACTCAAAGAGCAGCGTTTAAAATGCTGCAGCCTTGAGAAACAATTACATTCCATGACATTTTCTGAAAGAAGAATAGAAGAGGTAATCTTCCAAAGAGTTTAGCCATATGTTGCTTTTAAACTTCTCTGTAGCTAGTTTGAATATGTAAAATAGAAACCTTTCAAAGATTGTATTTATTTTTAGATTATAAGCAACATAAGTGGTATTTTGAACACAGCAAAATATAATAGTTAATACAATATATGAGTGGCAAATCAGTGTTTAACAATACTTGCAAATGTGCTGATATCCACTGTTTTCCTAAAGGATTAAAAATCCTTGAGTTAAATGAAAACAACACTTTTAAACTGATGGCAAATTACCTGTGGAACTTAACTTTCTCAACTGTGACATTAGTTATTTGAGATACCAAAACCAAATTATATGAATATATCTGAGGAGATGATATTATATTCTACAAAATCAGCAATTCTGTGAAACTAATTTGTTTTCTAGGAAGTTGTTGAAAACTTCTCTTTCTTTTATTGTTGCTATTCTTGTCTCCCAACTAGCACCATCTTTTCCTGTACTCCTGTATTCATCATTAAGCTTGTTCCTAAGGAGAGTTGAAATTAAATAAGATGCTTACATTCTATTCTGAATTAGAAAGATTCTTTTACTGTCTCTTTCTAGCCTCAAAGGAGAATTTTGACAATGGAGATAAATTTTAAGAGTGCTCTAATCCATGGGAAAAAGTAGTGGTTACAAAATATACTTATGAATAAAGCTTGAAATACTAGAGGACATAAATCTACATTTCAGTGATAAAGATGTAATGTTCCAAGGTTATTTCATTATTTTATTTATTCATTCATTTATTCATAAGGTATGCTACTGGCTACTTGTAAATTCCAGGTAACATGAGAAACTGTGTCTTCAGAAAAAATAGTGATTGGTACAATTTGAACAGTGAACTTAAATAAAAGTTAATTATTTTACTTTTTATGGGCCAATTGGAAATTAATACAAAATGAATATAATGATGGAATTAATCATGGTGGAAAGTAAAAAATATTCTGTTTCCCAGGACTTAACAGCAAGCTCTTAACACATTCTTTATTGAGTTCTGGAACATGTTGCCATAAAGCAGTGCATAAGTTTTCTACTAAATTAAAGCAGGAATATTAATTTCATGTTTATTTAACAACTTGGAAAATACCAATGCTGAATGAAATACAGACAGTATAAGTGGTAAAGTTAGCAGCTGCAATTTAGAAATCAAGACTGAAACAAGCCATCCTCTTCTCATATAGTTTTTTTTTACCCCTATGTAGGTTTATATGATAATCACCTAATGCATAATTTTCTTTTCATTCTAGCTGCAGGATAGAATTAATGATTTAGAAAAGGAACGGGAACTTTTAAAGGAAAACTATGATAAACTTTATAACAGGTAAATGATGATTCCATCTGTTCTTTCATTCCCTTTTATATCAAACATTTGTTGCCAGAATGTCTAATGTTGATTAAAAAAACAAAAACAGATTAACGGGAAATACATTCACTTCATAAAAGAAAAATAAGCTTTTTAAGGCATTGGTTGTAAGTTTTTTAACCTGAGCAGTGGTCTTTTGGCCATTACTCAGAAAACCATATTGTTTTCGTTGCCAGTAACAACTGCTGTCATCTGTTGAATACAAGCTATAGGCTAGCAAAACACTGTGCTAAATACTCTACATTCATTTCTATAAATTCTTCATAACACCTTTGAATGTTCCCAGTTTGCAAACAAGAAAGATAAAATGGAATTAACAAACTCTGAGAGGTATTTCACAATCTTAAAGGTATGAAATAATAGAGCTTGTGTTTGAACCTCTTTTGGTCTCCTCATTGAGCGCTCCAGATCATCAGCTGAGAATGATTGCGTTAGGTGAAAGTAAAGGTATTCACTTGAAATTATCTTTGTTCTTTAAAAAAAGAAACACAGACCTCTTTGCTCAAGACAGATTTTAAGGGGCTGCTTCAGTGTTTGTTTTTAATTTGCTTCGTAATTGTGGTGTTTTAGAAATTAATCTCTTCTGGTAATGTTAGAAACAAAACTCTATTAAACAACTAAATTTGGCTAAGTGATACTGATATCTCTGTATGTGCAATTTTTAAAGTCTTTTCAGTATATGATACTGATAAATGATAAATACAAGTTTACATGAAAGCAAATATATTTTTAAATAGATATGTTATTGCTGATATTCATACACTGAAACCTCCGAACATAGCCATCTGAACTACAAATACATCTTTAAATTTTAACTGTTTTACATTTTATTTATTAGATTTACATTTTTTTTTAATTATCATACCCAAAGAACATAGAGATAGGCTTTTATTTTGGTTTACTTTCAAGTTACCCAAATTAATGTTACACATTATTCCAGTGATTTGTATCATTTTACCTATTAGTGCTTACTATCTTTGTACAGTGGCTTAATATATTAAGGGTTACCAACAGTAAGACACCAGTTATAATTAATATTCAGGGCCAGGTGAACTGGAAAGGTGAACTGGCTAAAAATCTTTACGTGGGATTTGCCTTGGCCTTTGGGATTACTTGGTCCCAGGGTTTTATTCTGATCCCTTTCTCATCAACCTTGATTAATTTTACCTGAAGAGTTTATTATACATCCTGGTTTTTATTTCTATCTCTATAGAATAACATATATATTTATATTGATATGTTTGAAAAATTTAAATGTCAGTATGCAGATTGCACAATGCCTTATTACATGGCAGAAAAGATAATATCAACACTGTGTTTTATAAATGTAGGGGAAAAGACACCAAAAAAATGAATATATTTGTGCAGAGTTACACAGCATTTCTGAGACTCCAGTATAAGATTGAAATCCAATTCTTTCAACTCTAAAACTTGAGTTTT
This sequence comes from Tamias sibiricus, assembly GCA_025594165.1. Lineage (NCBI taxonomy): Eukaryota > Metazoa > Chordata > Mammalia > Rodentia > Sciuridae > Tamias > Tamias sibiricus. The sequence continues at coordinate 31,824,883 of CM046672.1, forward strand.
CCCCCCTGTGCTCCTCTGATTTTAATGGCATTGGAAAATTGTTATGTGAGAAGGAAACATTCATAAAATAAAAGAATTGTCACACACTCAGAAATTTTTATTGATTTATATTTATCTTGAGCAGCTTGTAGTTTCAAATAATTTAATGTGGTCTAAATACAAGCAAATAAGTGCCATTTGGCCATTACTTCTAAATTTTCTACTTCTCCCAAATTTGAGAAGTTACTGAACATACTTTCTTGGAATAAAAAACATCAAACTTAGCTGGGAATAATGCAAAAATGGAATTTTGACAAGGCATATTTTTCTCATATTTACTTAATCACCATAAAATTTTATCTTTCCATATTAGAAGATGATCTAAGAGTGTAAATCTGGCTTTGAAGGTTTTTTTCTTAATGTTTTATGCTTGAGTTACATTTTTTTCCTGTCACACTAAAAACAGACTTCATTATGCTGCTCACGCTTGAATTTTATATGAGGTATATGTAAGTAAATGTTTGTAATGAGTGTCAAAACATTTAATGTCAAAAAAATTAATGTCACTTTAGCACAAAACCCAACAAGTACATGTAATAGTAAATAGAACTAGAAAATTCTCTTGATACTATTTTTTTAAATTACTTTTCAGAAGCATAGTTGGAGAAACTACAAAAAATCAACATTGTCCTTAAGATTCTTTATAGCTCTTTTGTTTCATTGCACTGGTATTCATCATTGCCAACAATTAATGTTCATCAAAAACTACATATACTCCTTGTTTGCTTAGTCATAATGATAGCATGTTTTAAAAAGAAGAGCATTTGTTTGTTATTCAAAATTGGCTAGTATTCAGGGGAAAAATATGATTTGCACATTGCATTCTCATTTTCCTTTCTCAAATGAAATTTTGAATGTGTTTATTACTTGACATATGACATATTAGAGGATCATGTGGTAAGATAAAATCCTCATGTTAGTATTTGGTATGAGTCTGTCTTAATATGCTAAAACATTTTTGATATGAAGCCAAGAAATAAGAACTTTAAGAAATGTTCAATTTAAAGTTCAAAATAAATTTTTTTGCAATTAAATCTTTCTATTTGGTCACAGAGAAACTCTATACTATAATATGGTAAAGCTGTGTTTCATTTTTGAAGTTAGTATAGGTTGGGGGCCATGTAACTAATGAATGCAGTGGTCCTTCAACTAGAATGTATACAAATAAGCTGGAAAACATAAAAATGTAGTTTCACCACACTTTCAGAGCCTCTACACACACACACACACACACCCATGCACACATATATATAAACACACACACACACACACACACACCTCCCTACCCACCACCATCCAATTCCAGCAGTCAGTTTGAGATTAGATCCAGAAAATCTGAAGGTGATTTTAAGGCACTAACTCCTTGGGAGATGCTGACCTAATGCCTATTTTTAAAGTGTGTTCATCAGCATTTAAAAGATGATAGTATGGGGCTGGGGTTGTGGCTCAATGGCAGAGCGCTCGCCTCGCACGTGCACGACCCAGGTTCGATCCTCAGCACCACGTAAACATAAAGGCATTGCATTGTATAAAAGTAAATAAATAAATATTTTAAAAAAAGATGATAGTAACCCTTTTCAGAATAGGGTAGATCACATTATTATGTTGTAATTGTCATCTACTGTTCAGAATTTAAAAGATCACTGCTGATACCTATAGACTTTCTGTGTTCTGTTTCTGTAAAGTGAGCACCTGTCTCCTGCAGTTTTCCTACCTGTGGATTTCTTTATCGATGATTTAGAGTTTATTCTTCCTCATTTTTCATACTAGGATGCCGTTGAGCATTAGAATAAATGGAATTTCTTCCATCAGAAGAAAAGACCTGAGAATGGAGAAGAATTTTTTGGCTTTTATTTTGATCCTATCGTGGTTTTGATCAAGAGTGTAATTCACAGTATTCTGAAACCCATGATTGTCAGAGGACATGCCAGTGACCATAGGCACCAAGGGCACTCTACTGCAGACTGACATTTTATCACTTTGTAACATAATGTAACAGTGAAATGGGTACAAATGCTAACTATCATCCTCCCTTAGTTGTCACTATTGGCAATATACAAAAACATTTTCATGAATAAAAGGTTCTCAAAAACTGTTCTCATATGCAGATTTAATCATGTATACAGCTCTCACAAAGAAAATGGAGCCAGATGTGGTTCACCATTTATAGTTACACAGATGGCTCCAAGCATAGAGAAATACAGTAAATTCAAAAGGAATTCCTCATGAAACTCCAGTGGAATGTAATCCTAAATTTAGAGGGAAGATAGCAGTAGACTAAATTCAGATTGACTTATGCTGATTTACACTAGCATTTTGTGGGTTTGGAAAAACCAGGCTGCCAAATTGTTCTTAATTTAAACACATACAGCTTCTGATGTTTTTGCCAGATTAGCTGTTGGTGATCTTTTTGCTGGTAGTAATGCTATTGGAACACTACTGTTTCTAATTTTTGGCGTCTGATATAATGTATAGTTGTGCCTATTTCATCATGCTAATTTTTCTCTGGGTGGTGCATGTTTTTAATAATACAACACACACACACACACACACACACACACACACAGAGGTACTACACACCCATACATATAGGTACTAACATTCATGCACATATATGTATGTTTGGTGTATATATAATTTGGCCAGGCACTGAAATTATATTTGTTCTTTATTTTAAAATGAACTTTTTAAGGAATATTCTTTATTTAACATTTAAAGTAATTTTTTTTTTGTTTGGATTTCATTTGTCTAGGTAATTGTACCTTTGATAAAATTAACTTAAAATATTGGTATATCAGATCCATGCATTTTTTAAGCTTTCATATGTGAGATGAGAGCATTGATAGAAGAAACAGATGTCATATTTAGAGGAACTTCTAAAATTCCATTTGTTTTCAAGGTCACATCATTTTAAATGCAATAAAAAAATATTCAAAATGTGAAATGAATACAAGTTTTGCTCTTTTGAAAGCTATGCCTGTCAGAAAAGTATCTCTTTTGGAATAAAACCTCAAGACTTGCTGGGAGCAGCATTAAGGGCAATTTGAAATAATACATTTCTTTTCCATTTACTTCATCAGTAGAAAATTAGGTTTTTAAATTTTTATTTCATTTACTACATTTAAAATAAGTAGAAGGATCAAAGCTGCTGATGATTATTCAGTCATAACAAGCTTCACAGATAATGGCTTTCTGATGAAATGCAAATTGAGATCAATTTTTCCAAAAACCTGGCTATCACCTGGGGAGCTTTATAAAAATATGAATCCCTGAGTCTTGGGATCTTCTTTTTTGAATCTCTCTAAGTGTCAGTACAGCTGGTCTAGCACCATTGTTTAGACCAGGATTTAGGAACCCCTGCATAAAGAAATGTTTATTATTACCTTCTGTGTGCCATTTAGTTACTTTTTATCTGTTTGTTTTTTTTTTTTTTAATATGCGAGGCCTTGATCATTAGCAGATTTTAACCATAATTAAAACTGCTATACTTTTATTGAGGGACAGTAATTCTATCTTCAACATTCTTATTAGGCCCAGGGCATTGTTTTTCATCCCTATCATGTGTTACAAGTAAAGTGTTTTATTCTTAGCCTATTGCTTTTTGTTTTTTAGGACAAAACTGCATTATCACTACTTCTTAATATCAGAATTACTGCCTGTGATTCAGTATGCTATCATTTTGTGGTCAGTGTTTTGTTAATATGTTATTATCCAAGACATTTTAAAAGTTTCACAGAATTAAAGATCAGGTGGAAAGTCCATTTTCTCTGTATTAAGAGGGTTTGTAAGTGGGAGAGTTGGTTTTGTTCGTTGTCAATTGCTGAGGTTTAGAATTGTGGATTCCTCTGGAGTATGTACAGTATCTGAATTCCTTTACTAGTCCCACAAAAGCTGCACACTGCCAACTTTTCTGACTTTAGAGCTCTAAATTAAGGCCAGTTCCTTTACTCATCCCACAAACTCTTTCATGTTCCCTAACCGCAGCCTGAGAAAGGCGCCTTGGTTTCAACAGCAGCAGACCAGCATATGTTTACTTAATTCCTAAGACATGATGACAGTGGTCTCTGTGCCACTAAAAGCTTTTCTCTTTATTATTTTCGGTTGAAGCTGATTTCCAAGCTTTCCTTGCATGTCACGTGTGTTTTGCAGTGCCTTCAGTGCTGCCCATGAAGAGCAATGGAAGTTAAAGGAACAGCAGTTGAAAGTACAGATTGCTCAGCTCGAGACTGCCTTAAAATCTGATTTAACAGACAAAACTGAAATCCTTGGCAGATTAAAAACTGAAAGAGGTACATATAAAATAACTACTGACATACTCATTTCAGACATCTAATGTTTATTCATCCAGTCGATCAGTAACTTCTTGTGGTGCCAACTGTTTGCCAGTCGCCTTGATATGTACTAGAGATGCAGTCTGTATTAACAGCTATCTACTTTTGTAAATTTATTTGTTGCTCAAAATTTCCCTTACTTAGGCTAGCATATATGCCTAAGGAATTGTTTTTTCTCAGAATTACTTTTATTCAGGTTGTCTTTAATTGTTTAATTTTCCTAAATTCTGAGCCCTTCCCCACTCCCCATAATAGGGAATGAACTCAGGGGCACTTTACCACAGAACTATATCCCCAGCCCTTTTTATTTGATTTGATTTTTGAGACAGGGTCTCATTGAATTGCTGAGACTGACCTCAAACTTGGGATCCTCCTGCCTTAGCCTTCTGAGTTGCTGGGATTATAGGGTGCATTCTCTGTGGCCAGCCTGAGCCTTTCTTCAACAGTCAACGAGTATTTATTGAGCACCAGTATAGACTAAGTACTCTTCCAAGTTCTGAGGATACAACAATTAATAAATCATAGTTCTTGCCCTCAGGAAACTTAAATTTAAGAGGTAGAAACTGACAATAATTATATAAATTTGCAGTATGTCAGTTGGTATCAAATATAATGAGAGAAAAAACAAAGTGGTGTAAGATGACAGAGTGGCAGAAGTAGTTGTTTGCTGTTTTTGATGGGTTGAACAAGGAAGATCTCTCTAGTAATGAGACATCTAATTCTGTTCTGTGCCAGTAAATTTAAATACCAGGAAGCTTTGTCAAATGTTCCTGCCAAAATAATTACCATTAATAGGTTTGATGTTATAAGGTACAAATCTTACCTTTCTTGTCTCTTATAAGTAATGTAATTATAATTAAAGAAGCTATCTGAATTACTATATTGCACACACACACATAGATAGTACATGCAAATGCACCATGAGGGAACTGAATTATTTGATTCAAGTGATTTAATCTGTTTGCTTATCTACTAGACAGACCAAGTAATGTGATAATAAGGTTGCTCCTTTGGAACATTTGCAATTCAGTTACATGAGAATGTTTAAAAGCTTAATATAAACTCAGTAAAAAATATTATATTTGTAGTTAGTACTCTCGTATTGATTTAGATCACAATGCCATTATCTTATTGACTAAAAGGAACATTATTTTTTCACATTTTTATATGTCTAAAATTGGAATGCATCTTATAAGTTATAGCATTTTAAAATTGTGGTCAGACTTTTTTCACATTTTAATAAATCTTATAATCAGTAGGGTCAGAATTCCAGTAAAACAACAGCAGTCAATATTTATTCACCAAGTGATTGAATCAGATGATAGATTTCTGTGTGAAATTTTCTGGGAGATTATGAGTAGAATAAAATGGTGGCATTTCTTCTGACCTGGTGGGTAAAGTTTTGATGTCAAAGATACATGCATGGTTCCTGATTTTAATGTGCAGAATCAAATACCTAACAGTGTTTTGTCTTAGCAATTGCTCAATAAAATTCTTGTTCACTGAAGGAAGAGGAAGTGCTCTATATTCCCTCTCACTTTTCCAAAGACAGATAAATTGCTCATTCTTAAATGAAAGATAAATGAAATAAAACTTTTTTATTTCTATCCTTTTCTGTATTTCCTTAGATATCAAATCATTCCAAAACTATGTTGTTTTAGACATATTAATTCATCTCTGGAAAGAAAGTCTTCTTAAGGAAGTAGAATCTCAGTGTTTTTTTAACCTGTTTATTATTGTTGAATTAATTCTGACAGTTCTTAATTAGTAAGTATTATAATTGCAAAGGTATTTTAATTCATCTAGTCCATTCTCATTTTTTTTACTTGTTCTTATATCTCTGGGGAATTTTTTTTGAATAATGAAAATAACTTACTCACACTGTGAACTAAAGTCCAGAAAATAAAATCCTAAATCACCCAATTTCATAGTCCTCAGGATAATCAGTGCTAATATTTGATGTATGTCTTTTCAAAGTTGTTTCTATATATGTGTGATTTTATAATGTGCTTTTGTATATGTGGTAAAATTGTTCCTTGACTATAAATTTAAATCACAATTATAATGACTGTTATAGTTTTCCAGTGTAAATGTACCAAAGTTCATTTAACAACCTTCTATTGATGAATATTTAAGTAACTTAATTTTTCAAATACATTATCAGCAACATTTTTCTACACAAATCTTTCTACTTTTATCCAATTATTTCCTAAAGAAAAATTTTCAGAACTGTTATTTTCCAATTATTTTTCTTTGACTAGTTCAAATTCACAGGTCTGAGGATTTAAGTTTTTGTTTCTTTGTAAATATGTTACAACAAATTATAAGAAAAATGTTGCAGCCTTTAGCCATTTTTTCCAGGGAAATAATAAATTAAAAAATGAAATTTTCTATTTAAGAAAATATTTTTTTTATTATGTTACAAATTTTGAAGTTATTTAATTTTACTTTGAGATATCCTCACTCCTCACACATTTACCTTTTCATGTATCAAGTGTTCTTTGCTAGAAGATGTTTCCCTGGCTTCTTGTAGTCATTCATCTAACTGGCAAGTTATTTTTAGAGAATACTCACCTCTTTATTCAAGGTACAAATTAGTTTCAGATTGTGCGAATATGCGGGGGAAGGATATGTAAATGCAGTTTGCATTTGGCTAATGCTTAAATTAACTGCATGTGTTTAAGGGCTTGCTTTTGAAAGTTCCTTTCTATCTTTAGCTGAAATGCATAATTCAGCATAATGCATATGGTTATATTGATCACAGCTGAAGATATTAGCACAAAGGAGCTCTGAAAATTGTTTAGTTGAATTGTTCTCTGCACTCTGCTTATTAATGGTGTGCTAGAAGAACATAAGTTTAAAAGAGTGAAATGTTATCTCATTTGAATAAAATGCTGTTTAGCTTAACCTGCTTTTTGTCAAATCATAAGGTAAGGAGGTTATTTTTCATCTTGTACAGAGTGCTTTGATTTTTCATATTATAATTCAGCAAGTCTATTTCCTCTTTGAACTGTAGCGTTTCAGTACTTTATAAAGATCCAAGAGTTATATCCTTAATAAACAGTCTAAGAAAGGAAAAATATAGTGTACAAGTCTACATAAATTCAGTAAAGAAAAGGTTACTAGTACTCAGTAATGTGGTCTCCTACTAAGTTATTTTCCTATTAATAACGCCCCAGTTTTAAAAATATCAGTGAATGGAGATACAGTTGTTTAAACTGAAATGAGTAAAGGATGGAAACATTTAAATAAGTTTATTTATATCCATTAACATATCATTCTTAAGAACTCTGCTCAGAAAATTTAAAAGGATAGAAAAATTGGAGCATAGAAATAATAATCAAAATTCACACTGTGACTAGATTAAGATGGAACAGCCACGTACTTTATACCATAGCTCACTGTTAGAACCCCTAAGTGTTTTGTTTTAACCAGAGAATAAAATTATATTATCCTCAGTATTTTTGGTTTTACTTTTTACTTCTGACTGTATTTACTTTGTTGTGTTTTTTTTTTTTTGCCTAATCATTCTATCTAGTTGTTGTTTTAACCTAACCAACATATTCTACTCCTTAACCAAAAGAGTTTATCTCATAAGAATTCATATTTATTATTAATCCTAATTTTTAGTTAAAATGCCATGTGTCAGACTTTTACCTTCAAAATTTCCGAGTATCTTTCATATCTGGAAATTCTATTAGTTTACTATATATAAGTAACTTATTCCATAGGATGACCTTTTAACCTTCTGTTAATGAAATAAAAGTACTTATATGTTTGAGATTAAATTGTCTCTGGAACTCTGTATATCTTAAGGTTGTAATTTTTTTAACTTCTTAAACTGCCGGAAAATATTAAAAACATCCAAATTCAATCCATTTCTTCTTAACTGTGTAATTTAACATTTTTACTTATATGTAGTATTTATAGCTTGGGAACACAAAGCCTTATAAAAGGCAGAAACATATTTTTGTAGAAAATGCAGTCAGAATGCAAATACATTCATGGAAAGAATTCTTGGCAAATGTGTTGATTTTTTTTCTTTTTTTTTAAGGAAAGGAAACAAAAATGTACAACCTAAGCTGAGGACTTATGATAAACATAAATCATTGAGAGCAGAATGAAATTAGTGGAGACACTTTGGATGACATGGTTTAGAGTTAGTCCACAGAGAGTCAGCAAAGGAAGATAACTGCCTTGGTGAACTCTAGTGCAGAGTGCACTGAGGGGCACAAAGCTCAAGTGTGCAGTGGATTTGTTGCTAGCTGTTGTGCTTTTTTAAAACAATGTTTAACGTGTTTCATGCGAGTTTTTTTAAAAAATAGCCTTTATGAATTCACTCTATTCTGTAGCTCTACTTTACAATCTTGCTTGTGGGCCATGGCAGATGAGTGCCTAGGCAAAAGTAACTTATATCCATCCCTTCAGAATAGCTCTAAGTCCATGTCCTTTTAATTAATAGCATGAACACAGTGAATAAAGAATGCATATGAATCATTATTGAGTATCTTGCACTGGTTGAGAATCTGTTTCTCTTATTAGAACAGATTTGTTAGAAGTATGGTTGATTAAATTATGGATTTAGAGCTTATCAGAAAAATGATCTTGTTCTAATACAAAAACTTTATGCTGAGTTGGGGAAAGAAAATTCAAAGGAGGATTAGAAAACTAAAAGACAAAACTTTTTTTTTTTTAATTTTTGCATGCCTTTCAGGACCCTTAATAAGTAAGTAAAAATCATAGATTTAGAAACATATATTCTTAGGCATTTTAAATAGAACATGCCTTTGAAGTTCCAGAAGCCACAATTTCCTTATTTTAATACTGTGAACTTAAGTTTTTGATAAGCAAGTGAATCATATGGTAGACACATGATAGTGTTCGTTTGTTCCTTATTCCCCTGCTGCCTTTGTTTAGGTGCTAGCTCAATTTTCTCTTTGACCTGAACAATACTAGATCAAGCTTAGTGCTTATCAGGAATTAAATTAATTTAAAAGGTGTTCTTAGACCTAATTCTCACTTACCTTTCTAATTGTGTTGACTTTATTTTTAAGACCAAAATGAGAAACTCATTCAAGAGAATAGAGGACTTCAGTTACAGTGTCTGGAACAAAAGCAACAACTTGATGAACTTAAAAACCATATGAAGTTTTTCAACCAGGTGAACTATTTCTTATTTAGGAAATAAACTTAAAAATCACATCTACATGTTCTAGCATAGAGAAAATACTATAATTTCAAAGCAAAATACTATGAACATATTACTTGGTTTTTTAACTCATGGTATCAGGCAGCTTATATTCTATGAGGATATTCTCAATAGTTGGGTTGTCTCTTATACTTAGTTTATGAAGTCATGATATCAGGCACCTTATATTCCATTAGAAAAAAACTGAGTAGTTGGAATTTCTCTTAACTTTCCATTAATATTTCATTGTGAACTTTTACTTAATCTCTTGCAGGAGAGTGATATTAATGCTGATGAACTGAGTGAAGCTCTCCTGCTTCTAAAGGTAACTTTCTGAACTATACCCCATGAGTTTTATGGCTACATAAAACTGTTTCAATATGCTGATGACATTTATCTGTAACCCTTGTATTTAGAAAATTAATTATTTTTGCATCTTCTGAAACTTAATGCGTCTTATACACACATAAAACACATACACAAGGCATGTATCTTCTAAGACTCATGAAAATGGTTAGACGACATTTAGTTGCAGTAAATGCATATTTCTTAATGACATCAAAATTATAAACATCCAAAACTCTTATTTAAAGCACTTCCTTTAATTATACTAAACACTTTACTTTGCCTGCCTCACTATAAAACTAGTCAACAATTTTCTGCCCTAAGAGGCCTTGGTTTGCACCCTGTTATCTCAAGTGAAATACTGAATTATAAATATAACAAGAAAATATTTTCTAGTTCTGGGATACCCTGATACTCACAAGAGACACAAAAATATACATTTACTTCCTTTTTAGATCATAGTGTACATTTTAATTAAATAGAAATAAATACATGATTCTTTTTTATGTCATGAGGTAATAAACTTTTTTAAGATTTTTCTTTAATTGTTGTAAATATCTATGCAAATATGTTTTAGAACTGCTGTATTCCTGATGGAAAAAAATGAAAAAAAAATGTTTTTAATCAGTGATTGCTTTGTACAACATCTACATTAATTCACATAGTCATATTTTATAAATTCTTCAGTAATAAAACATGTTTTTGTTTTAGGCTCAAAAAGAACAAAAAAAATGGAGACCTTTCATTTTTAGAGAAAGTAGACAGTAAAATTAATAAAGATCTAGAACGCTCCATGAGAGAACTGCAAGCGACTCATGCAGAAACAGTGCAAGAACTTGAAAAGACAAGAAACATGCTAATCATGCAGCATAAAATTAATAAAGATTATCAGGTAATGTAGTACACTAAATCAAGAGGCTAGGTTCTCTATGCTGTTCTCCTGATGATTTACTTTTCTTAAACATATGTGTTATCATCTATTCATCTATTATACCCTATTATCTATTGCCACCTCTTATTATGTATTGCCACATCCCTGCAATTTAGCCTTGTGACTAGGTGGTTAGAAATAGTCTAAAAACAAATCCCTAGTTTAGGGCGATTAATAGCAGCAATGGACCACCTTGTGTTTGTTTGTTTGTTTGTCTGTTTGTTTGTTTGTTTGTTTTCTTCTTTTCTTTTATAAGACAGGGACTCAATAAGTTGCCCTGATTAACCTCAAACTTGAGATCCTCCTGCCTCAGCCTTCCAAGTAGCCAGGATTACAGGCAAGCGCCACCATGCCAGGCTTTATATTTAGCTTTTAACAAAACAGAAACTAATCTCCATAAAAAGGAATCAAGTTTTATTTATTTTACTTCTTATTTGTGAACATTGCCAAGTATAATTTTCTAAACTATAAGCTATTTGAGATCAGGAAACCATAGTTTATAGGACCTGGTATTCCCAGGATCTAGAAAATGCTTAAATCATAGTAACTTTGATAAATGAAAATGGAACTAATCATAGTATTGAAGTTTATGTGCTCTTGTTTTTTTTAGATGGAAGTTGAGGCAGTGACCCATAAGATGGAAAGTTTGCAGCAAGATTATGAACTTAAATTGGAACAGTATGTTCATCTTCTTGATATCAGGGCTGCACGCATCCAGAAACTAGAAGGTACAGTGTACACAGTAACTAGAGGAATGGATTTTATAATAGCTGAAAATGTCATCCAAATCTTCACTCACAGTATCTTTTTGGTATATTTTTCCAAATTCATAGCTATAATAATAAGTTACCAGAAAAGCTCTTTCATCTGATTCTTTTCTACTCAAGAATTTTTAGTAATTCCCTACTGCTTCATTGTTGCAGGCAAGATTTCAAAGTACTCCATAAAGTACCACAGGCTCAAATTTAACACCGCGTTTGTTATTTCCCTTCTAAGCAACCTACACTCCTCACCAAATAAGTTTTCTTGCTCTTAGATTCATCTTGCTCAGTTCCAGCAACCTGCTTTTGTTCTTATGGTTCGTTCTGTCTAAACCTTCTTTCTACGTTCACCTCAACATATACCCTTCTGTGCTTCAAAATCAAACTCAGTGCTCACCCATGCCAGGAACATGGCTCTGATTACTCCTAACCATCCCTCAATCTAAAATGTGCTTGCAGTGATTTTCAAACTTTAGCAAGTATGAAAATCATCTGAGGAGCCTATCTAAATTGTGGCTTATGGGCCCCACCCCTAGAGATTTGGGGGCCCATGAATCTATACAGTTAGAAACGACTGCAAACTATTCAGATGCAGGTATGAGGCTTCATATGGCTAGCATAGCACTTACCTACGCAGTTTTCCCCGTCTGGTACTCAGAAAATATATGTTTAGGGAATATGTAAGTGTTTCTCAGCTGTTAAGAGTTTTGCATATTCACTGTAACCACCATATAACTTCTACAATGATAAGTACTAGACTCTTTCATGTCCACTGCTGAACAATACTTAGTCATCTGTGCCAGCAGTAACTTTACCCTCTTAAATTTATTTATGATCCCAAAGGCCTTTTGCTCACAATGTATGCTTTTTGATATTTATCATATTGAAAATTAAGCAAGAAAATTTTAAATACTTCTAATTCATGTTAAAATAATAATAAACATATTATATGTTAATATAAATTATAGTATTTGTTTTTAAAAGTTCTATTTACTTAAAAATGTGACTAGCATTATTTTAAATTTTTTAATTTTTTAAAATTTTTAATGTTTTGCAAATCTTTTTAGGATCTGGCTTAATAAAAAACAGCTGGATTATTACATCTGTTTCTGCATTTAATCTGTTGTAATAACACATATCATGAAGTCTCTGAGAAACTCCATTATACACATGTAAGACAATAAAATGAAAAAGGCAAATAACATCTTGGTAGTAGTATAAAATTAGTTTGTCCTCACAGACCCCCTAAAATACTTTTAAAGACCCTCAGAGGTGCCTAGATCACACTTTGAGAACCTCTGATCTATGAGGAATGGCAAAACAAATATCTTTATCTGACTGAACAAGGCTTTCCAAAAGTCAAGGAGCAGTGTGTACCTTTTCTTCCAAGTAGTACTCAATAAAAATTTGCTTAATGGAACTTTCTTGGTTAAAAGGGAGGTCACAGAGTTAAGAATTTTCATTCTTTTCAAAACTTAACAAACTTTTACAAGTATGTTTTATCTGTCTCTTAAATTCATTGACTTTTTCCATAAACATGATCATGTCTCTAATGCATCCTAAGCAAAGTGCTAGCCAGTAAGAATACCAATAGGAAAAAAACTGAAGCACCACCCTCAAGGGTATTTTTTTCTTGGTGCTGAAGATTGAACTGAGGATCTTGTGAATGCTAAGCACATGTTCTACCACTGAGCTATACCCCCAAACCCAGCAATTTATTTCTTACAGTTGTAGAGGCTGGGAAGTTCAAATTGAGGGGCCTTCATGTCAAGGGCCATAGCAGAAGGCAGAAGGGCAAAGGAACATGCACAAAGAGAAAGCAAGAAGATACCAAACTCACTTTTATAGTACACCCACTCTTGTAATATCAAACCCACTCCCATGATTATGACATGAAGGTAGAGCCTATATGGCCTAATTGCATCTTAAAGATTCTGCCTCTCAACACTGTTGCATTGGGGATTAAGTTTCCAACACATGAACTTGGGGAGACACATTCAAACCATAGTAGATATCAAGAAAACATTGATGAGAGAATGCTTCTTACTACCTCAAGGTTCAGGTAAGAGGGCTGGGGGTGTGGCTCGATGATAGGGTGCTTTGCCTAGCATGTATGAGGTCCTGTGTTTAATCCATAGCACCACACACACAAAGGACAAAGATTCAAGGAAGACTACAGTAGATATGGGGTCTTTAGAAACAGTCCACACACACATGCACACACACAAAAGACTAGAATTTACCACTAAGTAGTACATTCAGTATTGCATTTGGGAGAATGAGTAAGGCATGAAGGAAGGAAGTATGTTGAGTTCCATAATAATCTAGATAATAAACTGAAGGTATAAAGTAGATATGGTAGAGATAAAATGGGGACAAGTCTGATGAAGATTTAGGAAATAGTGTTGGATAGTAGTGACCCTATAAGATATGGTGAGAGTAACAGAAAAAGGATCTAGGATAACTCTGGTGTCTAACCTGGGCAACTGGATGAATGTTAACACCATCTCTTGATATTCAAAGTAAAAAAAAAATAGCCAGAAGACAATACGATACCTTCTGTTTTGGATATATTGAATTTGAAGTGCCTTCGGGATTGTATAAGATAAAGGGTGAAGTAAAACATTAGATATATGGGACGAGAATTTAGGGAAGAAATCAGAGTTAAAAATAGAAATATGGAAGCTTTTAGCATGCTGATTATAACAAAAGTCATAAAAGTGAATGAAATCACCCATGAGAATATGTGGACTAAGAAAAGAATTGAAAGCAGAACCCAAGAAAACTAGCAGAGAAAGAAAAACCCCTAATGAATGAGAAGAGGAAAAGCAGAGGAAATAATGACATGGAAGCCAAGACAGAAGTTCACAGAAGGGATAGTTTCATCAATCTCAAATGAAGAAAAGAAAACAAATAATACAGGGTCCAGTATCCATTGAGTCTAACAATTAATTGGTTATTGGTGACCTTTTCTGCAGTAGTTTCATGGAAAAGTAAGGCAATGTGGTTTACATGAGTAGTTAGAGACACACATATTCTTTCTAGAAACTTGAATGTAACAGTAGGGGATAATGTATAAATAAAAAGAGAGATCTTTTTAAAAATAGCTTTAAAAGAAGTATAGTTAATGTACTTTAAAAGACACTTTTAAAGTATACACTTTGGTGAGTTTGGACTTGTGTATACAACTGTGAAACCATTACTATAATGAACACAATAAATGTAGACATCATCCCCCACAGTAGAAGCATGTAATCCTGTCAATCTAAAGGAAAAGAGCATGAGAAAAGAGAAATTAAGGAGAGAGGATAATGGACAAAGAAGAGGCAGAGGAACAGGTGGAAACAAAGTAGTGACCTCAGCTGTTCATTCAGAAACCTGCTTTTCTTTTTCCTTTTCCTGGCTTTGACTATATTACAACTAACATCGTAATTTTTAAAAACTTTTTATTATGAGTTGACAGATTATGGTTGTGTATATTTTGAAGTTATAATTTTGTTTTTTATTTTATTTATTTGTTTAATAAATGATGTGTCGAAGACAAATTAGCCACAACCCCAGCCCCTGAATTTTGTGTTTAATAAATGTAACAAAATATCATTTACAGAAAAATTGTATAGTCAGAATTTAAGATTTAAAAGCACTCAGACTTCCAACTGCTTCAAATACCAGTTTGCATCGTCATATGTCAATATTTTAAAATCTCTAAACTATGTGTCTTCTCTTGTAGCCCAATTAAAGGATATTGCGTATGGCACCAAACAGTACAAATTTAAACCAGAAATCATGCCAGATGACTCTGTCGATGAATTTGATGAAACCATCCACCTAGAACGAGGCGAAAATCTATTTGAAATCCATATCAACAAAGTAACCTTTTCTTCTGAAGTTTTACAGGCATCTGGAGATAAAGAGCCTGTCACTTTCTGTACCTATGCTTTCTATGATTTTGAACTACAGACAACTCCCATGGTTCAAGGCCCTCACCCAGAATATAACTTCACTTCTCAATATCTTGTTCATGTTAATGACTTATTTTTACATTATATTCAGAAGAATACTGTCACACTTGAAGTCCACCAAGCTCACAGCACAGATTATGAAACACTTGCAGCATGTCAATTGAGATTCCATGAAATTCTAGAAAAAAGCGGTCGAATATTTTGCACAGCAAGTTTGGTTGGTAAGTGCAGTTGATAAGCTTTGAATGTTTAGATCACTAATTTGATTTATCTATTAATTGGTATTCTACATTAGTATCTTATACATTAAAGGTGCCTTTTGGATAGGGACAGTGTTCTCTGTTCATACTCTATCCATAGTATATCTTAAATATTATTGATTACATCAGTAAAATAGCTACTTATTGTTTAAAAACTTACTATTTAAGATGTCTGTTTATCACATTGATACCCTTGTTTGATTAAACAGTTGTAGTACATTCATCAAATTCTTTTTAAGACATTGTGTTACCACTGTTACTAAATAATAGGAATACTGGTCAGTGGTAAGTAAGACAGGCAAAACTTGTGTTCTTAGGTAGCTTAGCTAATCTTCCAGCAGGGAAAATAGGTGATAAGACAAATAAGTAATTATATTCAGATATGAAAAAAAAATTAGATCAAGAAGCTAAACAGAGGGATGGAAGATTGCTAGTTCAGATGAAAGCTTCCTCGAAAGGATGATGTTGATAAAGACTTGAATGAAGTTCCATGCCAGGATGCAGGGGAAGAATGTTTCAGGCAGGGGAAAGAGCAAAACCAGAGATTTGAGAGTGGAACAAATCTGACATGTTGTAGGGGCAGCAAGGCAGCCTGTAACTGGAGTAAAGGTGAAATTAAATTAAAAGGCCAACCAAAGCACACAGTAGAGCAATGTAGGTCAAGGAGTTTGGGGCTGGGAAATGGGACTCTTAACATTTAAGAATCAGGAAAAGGAAGATCCTGAAAAAGAAACTGAGGGGTGACCAGTGGTGTAGGAGAAAACTAAAAGTATATAGCATCCCAGAAGCCAAGTAGAGAAACCATTTTAAGAGGGAACAGGGTCAATTTTGTTTCTGGAAAGGGATTTTATATTACTGCTTGAGTGATTGATTGCACAGATAATATATATTCATCACTTAAAAATCAAAATGATGTAGGTATCTTCTCCCTCTCCTGTCCTCAGACACCCCTGTACTCTCTCACCAAAGATGTTTTTATGCATATGCAACCAAATATGTATGCATTAATATTCTTCTATTACATTTTATAAATAATGTTAGCTATTAAATTGTGTTTGAATGAAAGAAATTGATGAGGTAGGGGTAAAGTTTTTAATAACATGATATGTTCAGAGAAGTTTACGTATAAAATATTCTCTACTTGACAAATATTAAGTATCTATTATGTGCTAGTCCCTGTGGTAGGAGTATATTGATGAAAACTACATTCCTTGCCCTCAAGAAACTTTCATTGTGGTATACAGACTAAGCAGTTGTAAGTAGACTGGCCAGAGCTGTCAGTGTTCTAATGAGGACATACAAAGTCTGTGAAGGAAGTATAGGGCTGTTAAGCCTCCACTCAGGATAAGTCTTCACAGAGGAATAACAAGGAGCAAATATCATGCAAGGGTATATTGAATACAGTATACATTTAGCATAGCTACATCTTTTCCCCCAATACTTATGGTACTGTAAAGAAATGGAAAAATGCCAAAGAATTTCCCAAAGTTGAATTAACATATGGAATGTCATATTTATAATTTTGAGGTTGCATATTGTAAATGTCAGACTATACTGAGTACAACTTGTTTAAATAAAAGTACTATAGCATCAAAAAGAATCTGGGGAGTATCTGATTCAATATTTAGATTTTTCTTTATATTTCAGAAGGATTGAAATCGTATGATATATCTCAAATCATAGTTTGACATAGTTTTTTAATAATATTTAACATACAATGAAACCCACACTCCAAAAGTAACTCTTTTCTTCATCTGCTATTTGCCAATTATACATCATTTGTGCAAGTCATATCATTTGTGAACTCAATATAAAAGTTATAGTTTCAATGCATAACACCATTGATGTATCTTTTACTTATATATTTCATTTATGAGACTGTTTTAACAGTGGGTTATGTATTGACTTGTAGGAACTAAAGACATCCCAAATTTTGGCACAGTAGAATACTGGTTCCAATTAAGAGTTCCCATGGATCAAGCAATTCGACTTTATCGAGAACGAGCAAAGGCTTTGGGATATATAACATCAAATTTTAAGGGGCCAGAGCAAATGCAATCAGTAAGCTTTTTTTACTTTAGAATCCTTTTATTACATAGAAATTTTATAATGTTCTCTTATGTTTCAGGCTTTAAATTGAAATCATTTTCTTTCACAGCCTTCGAGTGGCTTTTTTTAACTTTTTATTTTAGAATAATCATAGTCTCACAGGAAGTAGCAAAAATAGTACAGTGCGGGCCTATGTATGTTTACCCAGTTTCTCTCAGTTGTAACATCTTACAGAACTATGGTATAATATTAAAGCCAGGAAATTGACATTGGTATAATAGGCTACATACTTTATTCATATCTTATCAGTTTTTACATGCAGGCATTTGTGTATGTGTATGTAAACATGTATATAGTTATTCTATGCAGTTTTTTCACATGTCACAATTCATATAACAATCACCACAATGAAGATACAAAACATCAGTACAAAAAAATTCCCTTGTGCTACCCAGGACAGTTTGGGGTTATATAATTGCAGTACTATTATCACACATTAAGTCTTTCATTAACAAGTTCTGCTGTTAAGGAAACAAATAACTATTTTTGTAATATCAATTATTTTCTTTTTTTGAAACTGTTTCCTCCTGTTGGGTTTCTGAAATGCAAAGTCAAATACAAAAAGTATATTTTTCTTGCTAAGAACTGGGAGTTTAAATGCAGTTCTCCAGGTCAGCATTTCCTAAACTACATTTCATGGATTCTTAATGGTCATATTCCTAAATGAATGCCATGATCCAGTGAATGCAGAAAGCACAGAATTGAACAGTTAAATAGAATTCTTGACTTAAGATTTCTTGTGTATATCAATTTCAACAAGAAACATTAGGTATGCACTTACATTTGTAACAGAGGAATATGTTATAGTAGAAACATTTTGGAAGGTTGACTTAATTCATAAATATCTTACTTTCTTTGTTCTTAGAACTGCCCCCATTCCCAATCCATGGGACCTGGCCCCTGAGTGTTCAGATCTCTATTAGATGATCCCATTTTCTCACTCTCCCCATGTAATTATATACCTGATTCCAGAATATCTGCTTGACCCCAGTTGGACCAATCAGATTCTGCTTTCTGAGATCAAGAGAAAGCTAGACTCATGATGCCTAAAACATGTAAAATTGGGAGGAATTGGCAGCCATCTTCTACCATTATAGTCAGCAAAGGGGAAATAAAAAGATCCAAGGAGGAAGAACAATTAGCAAGTATTATGAGAAAAATGGAGACCAAACAGAAAGTAAATTTTTGTAGTTTACCAGTCCTACTACCTTCCTAAGGTCCAACTACATTTCTGCTGTATAGTTCCATGAAATGTCCTTATAACCTTATATTTAAAGTCCTCTGTGTAGTGTTTCTGCTCTATGGATTGGTTTCTGTGACTTTCACTTGAAGAACTGTGACTAACATAACTTGAGAAAGAATGGCACTTGCTTCCCAAAATCATCTTTCTGGCTAATATTCTTCAAATACACTTTGGGAAATTCTGTTAAAGAAATGGGAATTAGAAACAAGGAAACTGGATTATTTGTTTGATTTTTGTAGTTTAAAGGTTTTTAGACTCCCAGATTCTGGCTTTCATTTACTAGTGGAATTTCAGCTTTCATGGGTAGATTTGGGGATGTCAGTGCAGGGGGTACTTTTAAAAATCATTCCACCCAGCCTTCCATAACTGAGTGCAGACTAGCCCTGGGAATGCAGAATTGTGATTTCCTTTCTCAGGTTTCCCCACTCCAACCCATCAGATATCTCCACCAAGAAGATTTTGATTCTGACTCTATTTTTCCTTCTCCAATAAAGTCTCCTAGTTAGGGGTGCCATCCGTTCAGAAATACAGAGGGGTTCCTTTGTGGAAAGGAGAGAATTCTCCAACACTAAACTAAACAAGGACACTGAAACACTAGCATTTTCTTTGTCCTAGATGATCAACTATGGAAGATTTACTGTTTAGTGCAGTTATTTTCTAAAATACATGTGTGGTGGCCCTCTTAGTAATATTTCCATAAGGAACCATAGAGTAGTTCCCAGCTCTACCTGATAACTTCTGCTGCTCATCTCTCTTCCAAAAGGTCCTCCCAATCCTTGCTTGTTATCCCTCCCATATTTTTCTTTGACTCTATTTTCTTGTTCTTACAGAAGTTGGACTTTGATACACTGGCTAATCTTGGCCTCATATCTGCTTCTTCAAACCCCAGTGGTTCAGGATGAGGGCCAACCCCAAATATAACAGAATTATCACTATGCACGAGCAGATGAATCTCCTCTGGTTAGGCCATTCTTCTTTAGACTTATCACTCACTTTAGTCTCTGGTTATTAAATAGAATTAATAACTCTTTTCTTGGTTTTATTTGGCTTTAACACCAATTTATACACATCTTCTCAGTCTCCTATGTTTGTTGCTAACAGCACAGGATCATCTGTCCACATATGATTTTAAATAAGAATCAAAGGTGTTTTTTTTTTTCCTTAACTGATAAATTAACTTTGAATAAAAATATGCAGCTTCTATCCATTTACAAAATTATTTTGTTTGGGGGTTGGTAGCTGCTGTTTATCTTTTAATTGTATTATTTCTATAATATAAATGTGTATGTTTTTCCAGTTAAGTCAGCAAGTACCTAAAACTGCTCAGCTCAGTTCAACAGATTCCACAGAAGGCAACTTAAATGAACTTGACATTACAATAAGATGTTGCAGCAATCTGCAGTCCCGAGCAAGTCACCTGCAGCCACACCCATATGTTGTGTACAAGTTTTTTGATTTTGCAGACCATGATACAGCCATCATTCCCAGTAGCAATGATCCACAGTTTGATGATCATATGTGTTTCCCAGTGCCAATGAATATGGATTTGGATCGATACCTTAAGTCAGAGTCTCTGAGTTTTTATGTGTTTGATGATAGTGATACCCAGGAGAATATTTACATAGGAAAAGTCAATGTGCCTCTGATTTCATTAGCACATGACAGGTGTATCTCAGGTAAGCCTGTGTTCTTTTTTTTTTTTAATATTTATTTATTTATTTTAGTTATACATAATGCCTTTATTTTTATTTATTTTTACATGGTGCTGAGTATCAAACCTGGGCTGTGCACGTGCTAGGCGAGCGCTCTACTGCTGAGCCACAACCCCAGCCCAGCCTGGGTTCTTGATTCTACAAAATTGTAAAATCAAACTTAAATTGTACCTCACTGTTATTGATGTGATTTGTTTATAACTAATTTTCTTAACCTTCTCAGAATCTTTAAACTTTGGGCCTTTATTTTTAGTTATTTACTGAGCAGTTGCTCTAAGGATTACAATATGCATCGTACCATACGCCACTTAAAATTAACACTAACTTAATTTTATTAAAATATAGAAAGACAAATACAATTTCATTCTCACTATGTTTTCATTCTCACCTTTCTGCTATTATTGACATATGTATATATGTATAGTATGCCTATATATGTTATAAACCCAACAATGCAATGTTACGATACTGCTTTACATAATATAATCTTACTGTTTAATCAATTAAGAGAGGGGAGAAAATTCACAATTTAAGAAGACTTTGATATTCACCTACATATTTACTATTCCTGGTATTCTTTATTTCCTTCTGTGGCTTTGATGTCATTTCCATACTAGAGTATAGCTCTGCTTATCTTCCTCCTTTGTGCTATTATTATCATATATATTTGTTCTTCATATAAACAATGTAACTTTACAATTATTATTTCATGCAATTATCTTTTAAAATAGAAAATATATATTCTGTAGTCATAAATACCTTCATTGGTTCCAATTCCCATATGTGAATTTGAGTTTCCATCTCATTCTCTTTGTTACAGTATGAAGAACTTCCTGTCACATGTGTTGTAAGTCAGGTCTGCTATTAGTGAATTATCTCATTCATTGTTATCTGGGAATGTAGTTATTTTGCTTTTAATTTTTGAAGGATAGTCTTGCTGTGTTTAGTTTTGTTTACTGTTTTTCCCCTTCGGCACTTTCAATACATCAAACTACATACTATTGGCATCCATTGTATCTAATTAAAAGTCAGTTGTTTCTCTTATTGTGGCTCCCTTGATTTGATACTTTTCTCAAGATTTTCTGTTTGTTTTTGGTTTTGAACAGTTTTGTGTGTTTAGATATGGATCCTCTTGTGTATATCCTGCTCAGAATTTGTTGAGCTTCTTGTATGTGTGGTATAATGTTATATACCAAGTTTGGGGAGATTTTTGCCATTACTTCTTCAATTATTTCTTCTCCCTATCTTTGTTCTCCTTGGTCTCCATTATACATATACTGGTATGTTTAATAGTGTCCCACAGGTCCATTTTCCACCGATTTTTCAGATTAGATAATCTTTACTGATCAATCTTCAGATCCACTGATTCTGTCTTGTGCCAGTTCAGATCTCCTGTTGAGCCCCTCTTGAATTATTTTAATCTCTACTTTATGACTCAATAATTGTACTTTTCAACTCAAGTTTGTTTTTGGTTTTTTGGTTGTTGTTTGTTTTGTTTTGTTTTGTTTTTTTCCGTAGTTCTGGAAATCAAATCCAGGACTTTATTGAGCTACATCCTCAGCCCTATTATTTTATATACAATCTCTATTTAATAAGTCATTATTACACTTTTCTTTATTTTTTTAAATTTTTTGTAGTTGTAGATGGACAGAAAGCCTTTATTTTATTTGTTTATTTCTATGTGGTGCTGAGGATTGAACCCTGTGCCTCACACATGCTAGCCAAGTCCTCTGCCATTGAGCCATAGCCCCAGCCCACTTTAATTCTTTAAATGTTTCTTGGTTCTTTGAACATTGATAATTGTTGCTTTGAAGTCTTTGTCTGCTAAGTCTACTGTCTGAACACTTCAGAGAACATGCTGAGATTGAACTCAGAGCCTCATGCATGCTAGGCAAGCTCTCTTCCACTGAGGATAGCTTTTATCCTGTGTATGTGTTACCCTTTCCTGTTTTTTATGTGACTTTTTTTTTGAAGTATTGGAGATCAAACCCTCATGTTTGCTTTGCAGGCACGCCATCACTGAACTACACCACCAGCCCATGACCCATTTTTCAAAATTCTTTATTTGTTCTTTTTAGTTATACATGACACTCAAATGTATTTTGACATATCATACATACATGAAGTATAATTTCCCATCTTGTGATTGTACATGATTTGGAGTTACACTAGTCATGTATTCATATATGAAACTAGGAAAGTTATGTCCAGCTCTTTCTGCTATCTTTTCTATTCCCATCCCCCCTCCCTTCCCTTCATTCCCCTTTGTCTAATCCAACAAACTTCTGTTTTCCCTCCCCACCCCTTATTGTGTGTTAGCATCCACATATCAGAGAGAAAATTCTGACTTTGGTTTTTTTGAGATTGGCTTATTTTACTTAACATGATAGCTTCCAGTTCCATTCATATACTGGCAAATGCCATTATTTCATTCTTCTTTATGACTAATATTCCATTGTGTATATATACCACATTATCCATTCACCTGTTGAAAGACACTAGGCTGGTTCCATAGTTAGGCTATTATGAATTGAGTTACTATAAACACTAATGTGGCTGTTTCACTGTAGTATGCTTATTTTAAGTCGTTTGGGTATAGACCAAGAAGATAAGATAAATGGGTCAAATGGTGGTTCCATTCCAAGTTTTCTGAGAAATCTCCATACTGTACCTTTTTCTCCACATCCTCGCCAACATTTATTGTTACTTATATTCTTGACAGTTGCCATTCTGACTGGAGTGAGATGAAATCTCAGTGTAGTTTTGTTTTTGTTTTTTTAATATTTTTAAATTGTGGAACCTTTATTTTACTTACTTGTATGTGGTGCCGAGAACCCAACCCAGGGCCTCATGCATGCTAGCCATTATTTCATTCTTCTTTATGACTAATATTCCATTGTGTATATATACCACAGTTATCCATTCACCTGTTGAAAGACACTAGGCTGGTTCCATAGTTAGGCTATTATGAATTGAGTTACTATAAACACTAATGTGGCTGTTTCACTGTAGTATGCTTATTTTTAGTCGTTTGGGTATAGACCAAGAAGATAAGATAAATGGGTCAAATGGTGGTTCCATTCCAAGTTTTCTGAGAAATCTCCATACTGTACCTTTTTCTCCACATCCTCGCCAACATTTATTGTTACTTATATTCTTGACAGTTTGCCATTCTGACTGGAGTGAGATGAAATCTCAGTGTAGTTTTGTTTTTGTTTTTTTTAATATTTTTAAATTGTGGAACCTTTATTTTACTTACTTGTATGTGGTGCCGAGAACCCAACCCAGGGCCTCATGCATGCTAGGCAAGCGCTCTACCACTGAGCCACAACCCCAGTCCCTCAGTGTAATTTTAATATGCATTTCTGTAATTGCTAGAGATGTTGAACCTTTTTTCATGTATTTGTTGGCCATTCATATTCCTTCTGTGAAGTTTCTGTTCAGTGTCTTTGCCCATTTATTAATTGGGTTATTTGTTTTTTGGTGTTAAGATTTTTGAGTTTATGTACCCCGAAGATTAATGCTAAGGTACAGGTAAGGAAGATTTTCTCCTGTTCTGTAGGCTCTCTCTTCATGTTCTTGGCTATTTCCTTTGATGTGAAGCAGCTTTTTAGTTTGATACCATCCCATTTATTAATTCTTGATTTTACTTCTTGTTCTTTAGGACTGTTGTTGAGGAATTTGGTTCCTAAACCAACACAATAGAGATTTGGGCCTACTTTTTCTTCTAGTAGGTGCAGGGCCATGACCCATTTTGTTGTTGTTGTTGTTGTTGTTGTTGTTGTTGTTTGTTGAAAACTGGACATTTTGGATAATATATTGTAGCATCCTCCCAGGAGTAGGTATCATCTTTGTTTTGTTATCATTTTGATTATCATTTTGCCATTTTTGTTTAGTAACTTAACCTGGACTAATTCTAAGGAGTCTTGTTCACCCACTGTGTGTAGCGACTTAGGTCTTTGCTATGTTCTGCTATGTTCTTATTCTTTTTTTATTTTTAAGCACAGGCCACCATAGTTTAGCAATCAACCAGTGATTGTTTAAAGGGTATTTAAATACTTCAAGCCAGTAAATTTCCACCCTTTGTCTATGGGATAGCTTGTGGCTTAAGGAATGCATTCAGAGCTCAGGTGGTCTACAAGTCCACTTTAGCCTTTACTTCCTTCATTTGCTAATGCTAGGACTCTCATTCAGCTTGGGACAAATAGTTTATTCATGTCCTCTTGGCTTTTTTTTCATCATGCACATAATTTTGTATATGCCCACAGCCTTACATCCCAAGAGGCATAAACAGTATTTTTGCCTAGCCCATTCTGGATATCTTATTCCTTTTAAATTATTGCTTAGCTTTTTGATCTTTTGCTTGCCCCAATCAGTATTGAGATCTCAGACTAAGTGCAATGTTGGCCTTCTCAGAGTATTTAACCCTGAGATTACTATTGTTTTTATATGCCCCTAGGCATGAAATTATCTACACTGTGTTCCAAAGAAAATCAGCCACATCCAACAGAAGCTACCAGTCCTCATAGCTTACCCCATCCTGATAGAACCTCTGTAGGTACCATGGAGCAGAGGGAGGAGAGGAGACGCTAAGAGCAGTCCCACAGACTCTTACTGTTTTGAATGTTGTTCAATAAGTGTTCTTCAGTAAATGCTGCTCAATTTGTTGCATATCTTTGATCAGTTTCCAGTGTCCTTAGATGGTTGTTTTTAAGCATTCTGTCCACTTTTATCATTGCTTTTTGGGAAGAGTATTTGCTGAGCTCTTCATTCAGCCATTTGAAAGTCTTACCTATGCCTGTAATAGAAGTCTATCACTTTACAATATTCTGTTCATATTCTTTTATTTCATAGACTTTTTTATCTGTGTAGCTATTGATTTGCAATAATTTTAACAAATTCCAGTAAAATATATTTAAAATTGGGCTGGGGCTATAGCTCAGTTGGTAGAGCGCTTGCCTAGCATGTGTGGGGCACTGGGTTCTATCCTCAGCACCACATAAAAATGAAATGAAGGTATCTACTATAAAAAATAGTTTTAAATACATATATATTTAAAATTATAAAAATTATATTGTAATGTAAAGATTCCTTTACATACATAAACTGTTTGAAATTTTAATATATTTTTCTTTAGACAAAAGTCTCTTACAAGAATATTCAAGTCAAATGAAGATCGATACTTAAAATATAACCCAGATATATCTTAGAAGAAGGCTAGGAATTCTGAATAATCCTGAATTTAATTTCAGTGAATTAAAATAGTTATAAATTAATTTTCCATTATTGAGCCAGTATTATCTTTGAGGCCTTAATTTCTTTAAGAAGTAAGTTTGAGAAATGAACTTATCATAAATCCTCTTGTCTTGATTTTATTCTGTATAACATTTGAGTTGTGAGTAAAAAAAAGCCAAAATCGTTTTTGAAGTAGAGGGTGGTTCTTTGTTTCTCTTTCATTTTTATGTTAATAAAATTTCACTCTTACTAATTAAAAATATTTCTGTAATTTGACAGGACTATTTGAGTTAATAGATCATCAAAAGCATCCTGCGGGCACTATCCATGTTACATTAAAATGGAAATTTGCTTATCTTCCACCAAGTGGATCAATAACTACTGAATCTGAAGGAAATTTCATACACAGAGAACCAGAAGTGGTTCAGACACTACCTCCAACATCCTCTGTTAGCACATCAGTTGTAGTGAGTAATAATAACTTCAAATTTCCTTTCAAATATAAAATTTTGAATACAAACTTAGTAGCCAAATACCTCTGCCAAAGAAAAAAAAGTTGAAACTTTATCTAATATTAACCATACTCATCCTGATGTATTTGTTTATCTTAGGTACCAACACCTAAACCTAGACGTTTAACACCTGTAGAGAAGAAGGTGTCTTTTGTGGATATCATGCCACATCGGGATTCTGTAAGTAGTACTTAACACTCAAACTACGGATTTTTTTTCCTGTAATAAATATTTGAAATAACAAATAGAGATATGATATACCCTAATTGATTTAAAAGGAAACAAGTGAATGAAGTACATCTTTTCCCTTTAAAATGATCGCTTTTTTATTTGGCACTATCTAGAAGTGTTAACTGTTCATATTCTTTGATCTAAGCCCCTCTCCTGACTCCATGTGTCTCTGCAGCAACTACCCCCCCCCCCCCCCGTCCTCTGTTCCGATTTACAAAAAAAAGTCTTTAAAAAAAGTTGTCTAAATTGTGCTTCCTTTCCTCATACTGTTTCTTAAACATACTCTAGGGAAAACTGTCTTAGTAAGGTCACAGTGACTTTTTTGGGGGTGGACTTATCCAATTATGTTTTTATTTTGATGGACGTAGCATTCTAGGTGTTAGTTATTTTTTTCTTTTTTTACTTCATTTTTTTAAATTGGTGCATTATGTTTATATATTAGTGGGATTCATTGTGCCACATTCATTAAAGCACATAACATAATTTGCTCAATCTCCTTTCTCAGTACCTTCCCTTTACCTCCCTTCCTCCTGACCCCTTTACTCTACTGATCTTCCTTATATTATCATTTAATTAGTACATTATTATTATGTACATATAAGCAGGATTTATTGTGATATATTTGTACATGGACATAGCATAATGTGGTAGATTTCATTTCTCAGTACTTCCCATTCCCCTGCTTCCTCTCAATCCCCTTCCTCTAGTGTATTGGTCTCCCTTCTATTTTAATGAGGTTCCCCACTCCCTTTTATCTCCTTCCTTTCTCCATTCTCTCTCCCTCCACACACACACACACCCTTCCACAGATGAGAGAAAACATTTGACCTTTGACTTTCTGATTCTGGCTTATTTCACTTAGCATGATATTCTCCAATTTCATCCATTTGCCAACAAATGACATAATTTCATTCTTTACAGCTGATTAAAACTCCATCATGTATATGTAACACATTTTCTTTATCCATTCATCTGTTGACAGGCACACAGGTGGTTCCATAACTTGGCTATTGTGAATTGCACTGCTATAAACAGTGGTATGCATGTATCACTATAGTATACTGATCTTAGTTCTTTCGGGTAAATACCAAGGTGTGGGATAACTGGGTCATGTATTGATCCCATTCATAATCTTTTTTTTTATTGTTGTAAATGGACATGATACCTTTGTTTATTTATTTTTATGTGGTGCTGAGGATCAAACCTAGTGCCTCACACATACTAGGCAAATGCTCTACCACTGAGCTAAGATCCCAACTACATGAATCTCCATTCTACATTTCCAAAGTGGTCATACTAATTTGCAATGCCACTAACAATGTAAAAGTACCTTTTCCTCTAAGGGCTCACCAGCATTTATTGTTATTTGTATGAATGCCATTTTAACTAAAATCTCACTATAGTTTTGATTTCCATTTCCCTGATTACTATAGATGTTAAACACTTTTCATATATTTATTGCCCATTTCTGTTTCTTCTTCTAATAAATATCTGTTTAATTATTTGTTATTTGATTGGGTTATGTTTTTTTTCCGTGTAAGTTTTTTAGAGTTCTTTATGTGTTCTGGATATTAATCTCCTATTAGAAGAGTAGCTGGCAAAGATTTTTTTTACCATTCTGTAGGCTCAGGCTATGTTTTTTCCAACTTTTTTTTGGTACCTTTGTTAAGGACCAGATGACAATATCTATGTGAATCTGTCTCTGTCTTCCATTCTGTACCATTAGTCTTTATGTCTGTTTTTATGCCAACACCGTCCTGTTTTTGTTATTTTTTTCTGTAGTGTAATTTTAGATTAGGTGTTGTGATGTCTTTGGCATTGCTCTTATTATCGGTATTACTTCGGTGATCCGGGGTCTTTTATTCTTCCATATGAATTTTAGGACTTTTTTCTAGTTCTGTGAAGAATGTCATTGTTATTTTGATGGGAATCACATTGACTCTATAGACAGCTTTGGTAATATGGCCATTTTGACCATATTAATTCTGCCTATCCAAAAACATGAGAGGTCTTTGCGTCTTCTGAGGTCATCCTTGTTTTCTTTCTTAATGTTCTACTATTTTTTAATTGTAGAGGTCTTTCACCTTCTTAATTAGATTTATTCCCTAGGTTGTGTTGTTGTTGTAGTTGTTGTTGCTTGTTTGTTTAAGGCTATTGAGAATGGAATTGTTTTCTTGATTTCTGTCTAAACAGATTCATTATTGGAGTATAGGAAAGCTATAATTTTTATATGATGACTTTGTAATCTGCTGCTTTGCTAAGTTTGTCAGCTCTAGAAGTCTTGTGTATTAGCAAACAGAGATAGTTTGACTTCTCCCTTTCCTGTCATATCCCTTTAATTTCATTCTCTTGCCTGATTGCTCTGGCTAGAGCTTCAAGAACTATTATTGAATAGGGGTGATGAGAGTGGATATCCTTGTCTTATTCTGGACTTTAGAGAAAATGCTTTCAGTTTTTCTCCTTCCAGTCTGATGTTGATTTGAGGTTTTGTTTTTTTTTTTTTTTTTTTTTTTTTTTTGGTACCGGGGATTGAACTCAGGGGCACTCGACCACTGGGCCACATCCTCAGCCCTTTTTTGTATTTTATTTAGAGACAGGGTCTCACTGAGTTGCTAAGTGCCTCGCCATTGCTGAGGCTGGCTTTGAACTCGCGATCCTCCTGCCTCAGCCTCCCAAAGTGCTGCGATTACAGGCGTGCGCCACCGCGCCCGGCTTGATTTGAGTTTTATAGCATTTATGATGTTTGAGTTAAATTCTTCTGTCCCTGGTTTCTGGTCCCTTGTGTTTTAACATGAATGGGTGCTGTATTTTGTCAAAGGCTTTTTCTGCATTTATTGAGATGTGAGTTTGTGCTTAATTTTATCTATTTGATGAATTAACATTTACTGATTTGTATATGCTGAAACAACCTTGCATCCCAGAGATGAATCCAACTTGATCATAGTGTATAATCTTCTTAATGTGTTCTTAAATGAAGATTGCTAGTATTTGTTTAAAAGTTTTTCCATCTATCTTCTTCAAGGATATTGGTCTGTAGTTTCCTTTCATTGATGTATCAAGGTGATACTGGATTTATAGCATGAATTTTGAAGTATTCCCTCCTCTCTATTTCATTAAATAATTTGAGAAGGATTGGCATTAGTTATTTTTTAAAGGTCTGATAGATGAGAATCCATATCCATCTATCCCAGACTTTTATTAGTTGTATGATTTTTTTGTTGTTGTTACCTCTTAGTCTTTTTAGGTTTTCTGTATCCTTTTGGTTCAATTTCAGTAGATCTTATGTGTCTAGAAATTTGTCAGTGCCTTCTAAATTTTTCAAATTATTGGAATACAAGTGTTATGGTTTATATATGAGATGTCCCCCAAAAGCTTGTGTGTGACACAATGCAAGAATTTTCAGAGGTGAAATGATTAGATTATGAGAGGTGTAACATAATCAGCAGATTAAGCCACTGATAAAGATCATGGTCAGTAACTATAGGCAAGTGGAGTGTGGTAGGAGGAAGCAAGTCACTAGGGATATGTCTTTGGGGTTCATATTTTGTCCTTGGTGAACAGAACCCTTTTCTCTGTTTCCTGTATGCCCTGTTCTGTGCTACTATCCTCCACCACATTCTTCCACCATGATTTTCGGCCTCACCTTGGCCCTAGAGCTGTGAAGTCAGCTAATCATGAACTGAACCTCTGATACCATGAGCCAAAATAAACTTTTTCTCCTAAAAATTGTTCTTGTCAGGTGTTTTCATCACAGCAATAGAAAGCTGACTAAAATATAAGTTTTCAAATTAGTCCCTAGTATTTGCTGGATTTCAGCAACATCTGTGATGATTATCTCTTTTTTCATTTCTAATTTTATTAAGTTGGGTCTTCTCTGTCTTTGTATTACCTGTCTTCTGCTGGTTTTCAGATTGGTTTGTTTCTTTTCTAAGGCCTTAAGAATGTAATATTAGATGGTTTATTTTGGTTTGGTTTTGTTGTTGTTATTGTTGTTGTTTTATGTAGGTGCTTAGTGCTATAAACTCTCCTCTGAGAACCACCTTCATAGCATCCCAGAGATTTTGGTATATTCTATCACTATTCTCATTTGATTCTAAGAATTTTTTTTCTCATTTTTTTCTATTATTCCTTCCTCATTCAAAAGAGTATTATTCAATCTCCATGTGTTTATGTGGTTCCTTTAGTATTTCTTGTTGTTGACTTCTAATTTCATTCCACTGTGATAAATGTTAGGGATTATATCACTTTTTGAATGTGCTAAAACTTTGCTTTGTGACTCAAACTATGGTCTGTTTTGGAGAAGATTCCATAAGCTTCTGAGAAGAAAGTAAATTTAGATGTTGGATGAGATATTTTATAGATATCTTTTAGGTTCTTTGCTCTATATTATTATTTAAGTAAGAAGTACCTTTATTGATTTTATGTCCAAATTACCTGTCTATAGGTGAGAGGGGTATTTTGAAACCACCCAGTATTCTTATATTGGGGTCTATCTGAGACTTAATGTCAAGAAGTATTTGTTTAATAACCCAATAAATAAATGGGCAGATGAATTAAACAGATACTTCTCAAACAAAGAAATACAATGGCCAACAAACACATGAAAAAATGTCCAACACCATTAGCTTTTAGGGAAATGCACTCAAACCACACTGATTTAATGCAATTTCTATTAAAATCCCAATGACGTTCTTTATAGAAATGGAAAAAAGCAATCATGAAATTTATTTGGAAAAATAAGAGGCCCAGATAGCCAAAGCAGACCTTAGCAAGAAAAGCGATGCAAGAGGCATCACAATACCAGGCCTTAAATTATACTACAAAGCTGTAGTAACAGAAACAGCATGGCATTGGCACCAAAACAGACATGAAGACCAATGGAACAGAATAAAAGACACAGAGACAAACCCACATATAAATACAGTTATCCCATCCTAGACAAAGGCACCATAAATATACACTGGAGAAAAGATAACTTCTTCAACAAATGATGCTGGGAAAACTGGAAATCCATATGTAGCCAAATGTAATTGAGCCCCTCTCTCTCACCCTGTACAAAACTCAAAGTGGATCAAGGAGCTAGGCATAGACCAGAGATCCTGCACTTAAAAGTAGGCCCAACTCTCCATCACATCAGCTGACTTTCTCAATAAGACTCCCAAAGTGCGAGAAGTAAAATCAAGAATCAATAAATGGGATGGTATCGAACTGAAAAGCTTCTTCACAGCAAAGGAAACAATCAAGAATGTGAACAGAGATCCTACAGAATGGGAGAAAATCTTTACTACGTGTACTTCAGAGAAAGCATTAATCTCCATATTAGACAAAGAACTCAAAAAACTTAACACCAAAAAAATAAATAAATAACCCAATCAATAAATGGGCAAAGAAACTGAACCGGCACTTTAAGAAGAAATACAAATGGTTAAAAAGTATACAAAAAAAAAAAAAAAAATGTTCAACATCTCTAGCAATTACAGAAATACAAATTAAAACTACACTGACAGAATAGAGGACACAGAGACAACCCCACATAAATACAGTTATGTCATTACTAGACAAAGGTGCCAAAAACATTCACTGGAAAAAAAGATAGTCTATTCAACAAATGGTGCTGGCAAAACTGGAAATCCATGTGTAGCAAAATGAAATTAAACTTCTATCTCTCACTCTGCATAAAAATCAACTCAAAGTAGATCAAAGACTTAGGCACTAGAACAGAGACCCTGTGCCTAATAGAAAAAAGAAAAAAAAATAGGCCCAAATCTTCACCATGTTGACCTAGGACCTGACTTCCTTAACAAGACTTTTAAATCCCAAGAAGTAAAATCAAGAATCAATAAATGGGATGGATTCAAATTATAAAGCTGCTTTTCAGCAAAGGAAACAATCAATAACGTGAGGAAATAACCTATAGATCAGGAGAAAATCTTTACCACATGCACCTCCGATAAAGCACTAATCTAAGATATATAAAGAACTCAAAAAACTTAACACTAAAAAAACAAATAACCCAGGGCTGGGGTTGTGGCTCAGCAGTAGAGTGCTCGCCTAGCACGTGCGCGGCCCGGGTTCGATCCTCAGCACCACGTAAAAATACACACATTGTATACAACTAAAAGCAAATAAATATTTTTTTGAAAAAGTAACCCAGTCAATAAATGGGCTAAGGAACTGAACAGACACTTCTCAGAAGAAGAAAGACAATTGATCAACAAATATGTGAAAAAGTGTTCAACATCTCTAGCAATTAGAGAAATGCAAATCAAAACTATTCTAAGATTTCATCTCACTCCTATCAGAATGACAATCATCAAGAATACAGGCAACAATAAATGTTGCCGAGGATGTGGTGGAAAAGGTACATTGCTGGTGACACTGCAAATTGGTACAACCACTATGGAAAGCAGTGTGGAGATTCCTCAGAAAACTTGGAATGGAACCACCATTTGACCCAGTTACCCCACTCCTCGGTTTATACCCAAAGGACTTAAATTAAGCATACTACAGTGACACAGACACATCAATGTTTATAGCAGCTCAATTCACAATAGCTAAACTATGGAACCAACCTAGGTGTCCTTCAATAGATGAATGGATAAAGAAAATGTGATATATGTATTCAGTGGAATATTATTCAGCTTTAAAGAAAAGAGGAAGTATGGCATTTACCAGTAAATGGATGGAGTTGAAGAATATCATGCTAAGCGAAATAAACCAATCCCAATAAACCAAAGGCGTAATGTTTTCTCTAATATGCGGGTGCTAATTCACAATAAGGCGGAGGGCACTGGAGAAGAATAGCATTACCTTAGATTAGATAGAGGGAAGTGAAGGGACGGAAGGGGAAGGGATGTGGGGATAGGAAAGATAGTAGAATGAAACAGACATTATTACTTTATGTATATATGTGACTGCATGACCAATATGATTCTACAACATGTACACTCAGAAAAATGAGAAATTATATCCCATCTATGTATGATATATCAAAGTGCATAAATGCATTCTATTGTCATATATAACTAATTAAAACAAATTTTAAAATTAATTAATAAAAACTACACTGAAATTCCATCTCACTCCAGCCAGAATGGCAGTTATCAAGAATATAAGTAACAATAAATGTTGGCAAGGATGTGGGGGGAAAGGTACTCTCATACATTGTTGGTGGGACTGCAAATTGGTGCAACCACTTTGGAAAGAAGTATGGAGGAGACAGACTCCTTAGAAAACTTGGAATGGAACCACCATTTGACCACTTATCCCACTACTCAGTCTATACCCAAAGGACTTAAAATCAACATACTACAGTGACACAGCCACATCAATGTTTATAACAGCTCAACTCATAATAACCAAGCTATGGAAACAACCTAAGTGTCCTTCAACAGATGAATGGATAAAGAAAATGTAGTATATATACACAATGGAATATTATTCAACCACAAAGAAGAATGATATAATGACATCTGCTTGCAAATGGATGAAAGTGGAGAATGTCATGCTAAGTGAAATAAGCCAGTCCCAAAAAACCAAAGGCTAAATGTTCTCTCTGATATGTGGATGCTGACCCAGAACAAGGAAGGGTGGGGAGGGGAAGAATAGAAGTTTATTGGATTAGACAAAGGGAAACAAAGGGAAGAGAGCGGGGAGGGGAATAGAAAGGACAATAGAAGCAATCAGACATAATTTTTTAAAATATCTTTATTTATTTATTTATCTATGTGGTACTGAGGATCAAACCCAGTGCCTCATGCATGCATGGCAAGTTCTCTACAACTGAGTCACAAACCCAGTTTCCAGACATAACTTTTTTATCCTTGTATTTGAATAAACCACCAGAGTAACTCCACACCATATACAACCACAAGAATAGGATCCTACTTATGTTATACTCTATGTATGTATAATTTGCCAATATATATTCTATTGTCACATATAACTAAAAAGAACAAATAAAAAAACCACACTGATACTTTATCTCAAACCAGTCAGAATGGCATTCATCAGGAATGCAAACAGTAATAAATTCTGGAGAGGATATGGAAAAAATGAACAACTTTTACATTGTTGGTAGGATTGTAAATTAGTACAACTACTTTGGAAACAAGCATGGAGGTTCCTCAAAAAACTAGACATGGAACCACTATGGACCAATTATACCACTCCTCAGTATTTACCCTGAAGAATTAAAGTCATCATACTGTAGTGATACATGCATACCCATGTTTCTAGCAGCACAATTCACAATAGCCAAACTATGGAACTAGAATAGGTGTCTATCAATGTATGAATGGATGCAGAAAATGTGGTGTATATACACAATAGAGTTTTATTCAGCAATAAAGAACAATGAAATTATGTCATTTGCAGGAAAATGGATGGAACTTGAGACCAATATGTTAAGTAAAATAAGCCAAACACAGAAGGTCAAGGGTTTTATGTTTTCTCTCATATGTGAAAGCTAGAGAGTAGATAAGAAAAGAAAGGTGTCTGGAGGAGATGAAGTATCTCATTTAAAGCAAAGTAGAATAGGGGGAAAGGACCAGAGTGTGGGACAAGGGGAGAGAGGAGTGATATTGGGCAAATTATATTGTTATATTGTTTGCATGTACTAAGATGTAACAACAAATATCATCAGTATGTACAACCATAATGCGTCAATAAAAATATATTAGGGGGGAAAAAGAGAAGTATTTATTTTATGTAATTAGGTGCATCAATGTTTTAGGACACAACTATTTATTATTGTTATAGCTTCTTGTTGGATTGTTTCTTTTACCAGTATATAATGACTTTCCTTGTCTCTTCTGGTAAATTTTTGCTTGAAATCTGCTTTGTTCCATATGAGAATAGCTGTTCCTGCTTGTTTGAGACTCCATTTACATGGATTATCTTTTCCCATCCTTTACTTTCAGGCTGTGTTTGTCTTCACCTATGAGGTGAGTCTTGCAAATAGCATATAGTTCAAAAACATAGTATAGGGGCTGGGGTTATGGCTCAGCGGCAGAGCGCTCGCCTCGCACGTGCGCAGCCCGGATTCGATCCTCAGCACCACGTAAACATAAATGCATTGCATTGTGTACAACTAAAGTAAATAAATAAATATTTTTAAAAAAAAAAAACATAGTATATAGTTGAACTTTGATTTTTTAATCCACTAAGCAAATCTATGTCTTTTAATTGGAGAATAGAGACCATTTACATTCAGAATTATGGAGAGATTTTTATTTTCTGTCATTTTTATTTGTTTCAAATGTTTAATTCGCTCTTTTTAATTGGTTCTTTTTAGTTATACATGACAGCAGAATCCATTATTCTAGTTAGAGTCCCATTCGTATGGATGTATATGGTGGTGGGATTTAATTCAATCTTAATTTTCGTTTGTTTAGCTGCTCTTCTAATGAGCTTCACCCATTTAGAGCTCTAGGGTTTGCTTTTTGAGGTCTTCTGTGGGTACCATTTAAGTGTTTTTGTAGTGCTGACTTAGTAACCATGACTTCTTTTATCCTTATCTTGAAAAGTTTTTTATTTCTACTTTATTTATGAATAATAGCTTTACTTAATATAATAATCTTGGTTGGCAATTGTTTTCTTTCAGAATTTGGATCATCTCATTTCACATCCTCCTGGGTTTTAGAGTCTGAGCTCAGAAGTCAGAAGTAAAACTTTTCCTTTAAATGGGACCTGATGTTTTTCTCATGCAGCTTTTAGTATTCTATCCTTATTCTTTATGTTAGGCATTTTCATTATGATGTGTCTTGGAGAGGTTCTTGTTTTTGATCTATATGCCTCCTCTGAGTGGATATACATCTTATTCCTAAGGTTTGGGAAAATATTCTGTTATTATTTCACTGAAAAGACTCTTAATGCCATTGACCTATATCTCTGTGCTCTCTTAAATTTCATTGATTCTTAAGTATGGAATCCTTATCTTGTGCAAGAATTGTTCTTCTCCTCTTCCTCCTACTCCAGTTCATTCATACGCTATCATCAAGGCCTGAAGTTCTGTTTTCTACCTTAGGTGATCTGTTAGTGATACTTTCAAGTGAATTTTTTATCTGATTTAATGTGTGTTTCATTTCAAATGTAATCCAAGTGTTAATTTCAACCTTCACTACTTCTCAATTTGCCAATGCAGAAGTGCTAATGCATTCTTAAAGAACTGCTACACCACTATGGATTCCTCTGAACTTCTGTCTTGGAGACTATCTCTGTTTTTGTTGTAGGAGCAGATGTTGATGAGTGGGACCTGAAGGCACACATCCCCAGTCATTCCTACTTAGCACCTGGTCATCATTTGAAAGTTTCTGTCTTCCTTATACTGTGTATTAAAGTATCATTGAAGTTGGAGTGGGTCTAGTTGTGTGTGGAGCTCAGCAGC
This sequence comes from Tamias sibiricus, assembly GCA_025594165.1. NCBI lineage: Eukaryota > Metazoa > Chordata > Mammalia > Rodentia > Sciuridae > Tamias > Tamias sibiricus. The sequence goes on from CM046672.1 coordinate 31,862,129, forward strand.
AGTCTCTGCCCTATTAACTCGGAGTGTTCCAGTAGTTTCCCAGAACCTCTCAGGAAAAGGGGAAACAAACAATAACAGCAAATAATGTAAAGCAGTAAAATAAATAGCTGGTGCCTATTCTAACATCTACAACCCTAATTACCACAAAAAGAGGACTAGCAGGATCAGCAATTAACAACAGCAATAAGGAACAGCTGTGAACTAGATCTCTAGATCTAACTTTAAAGTAAACAGCAAGTGTAAATTATACCATCCACAGCACTAATAAGCCAAGAATATAAATTGTAGGGGCAGGAATTATATAAATTTGAATAGTTCTAAAAGATGGTAAAACTATTGTTCATTAATAGAAAATAAAATGGGATAGGCAGGCAAAAGAAAGTTCCAAATAGTGAAAATGTGAATGCCTGAGATAAAGGAGAAGAAAGGTAGCAAATGACAGCTATAAAGGAGGAGAAATAAATACAAGAAACTAAAGAGAGAGAACAAGAGAATTTAGCTGCTAGGGGGAGAAGAAAGGAGAGAAAGTAACAAGAGAAACACAAACAGGAAAAAAATTTAAAAATCCCCAACCCTCAAAAGACAAAACAAAATAAAATAACAAATAGATTGGGGGAAAAAAGATAAAAATAAAAAGAAACACAAATAAGTAAATTGTGTGTGTGTGTGTGTGTGTGTATAAAAGAACCATACATTTATGTGTATATACATATATGTGCATACGTATATATGTTATATATGTGTGTATGTATATGTATGTGTGTATATGTGTGTATATATATATTAATATATATTTATATGTACTTATAAATATATATTTATAACACAAGCAACAATAAATGTTGGAGAGGATGTGGGGAAAAAGGCACACTCATACATTGCTGGTGGGAATGCAAAATGGTGCAACCATTATGGAAAGCAGTATGGAGATTTCTTGGAAAACTGGGAATGGAGCCACCCTATGACCCAGCCATCCCACTCCTGGGTCTATTCCCAAAGGACTTAAAAACAGCATATTACAGTGACACAGCTATCTCAATGTTTGTAGCTGCGCAATTCACAATAGCTAGGTTGTGGAACCAACCTAGATGTCCCTCAGTAAATGAGTGGATTAAGAAAATGTGGTATATACGCACAATGGAATTTTACTCAGCAATAAAAGAAAATAAATTAATGGCATTTGCAGGTAAATGGATGAAGTTGGAAGACATAATGCTAAGTGAAGTTAGTCAGTCTCAAAAATCCAAGTACCAAATGTTCTCTCTTATATAAGGAGACTAGTTCATAGTATGGTTGGATGGGAGGGTACATACGAGGACTAGAAGAATACTAGAATGGTCAAAGGGAAGGGAGAGTAAGGGAGGGAGCAAGGGGGGAGGGAGAGGGAGAAAAGGAAAAAGAAAAGAAAAGGTGTTTAAATGAGATGGATATCATTTTCCTAAATACATGATTGAAGACCTGAATTGTACGAATATACTCTGTATGCAAACAATTGTATGTAAAAAGATGCTAAATACATGCACTATGAGTCGTACATATTAAAAATTATAAAAAAATTAAAAAAAATAAATAATAAAAAATATATATATATTTATATTTATACATAAATATATATTTTTATAAATGTATTTTATATACATTTATGTGATCCCAGTCATCACAGCAAGAACACACAAAAGGCAAGGATTTTTTTTTATATTTATTTATTTGCTTTAGTTGTACACAATGCAATGCATTTATGTTTACGTGGTGCTGAGGATCGAACCCGGGTCGCGCTCGTGCGAGGCGAGCACTCTGCCGCTGAGCCACAACCCCAGCCCAGGCAAGGATTCTTAAGGACAAATGATTGTCTCCACTGAGGTGGTCAAAACTGTCAGTAGGATGGATATTCACAGCTTGTGCCAGACTATCCTTTCCATTTCTTCTTGGGCTATGTACTCCTTAGAAAAAACAAAGGCTGGGGGTTGTTCAACCTTCCTCCTTTTGTGTTGTTCACTAAACAGCCAGCTGAAGGGCCTGGAAATAAAGCTAGCCAAAGTAGCTCACCACTTCCCTTCTCACCAGTATAAGGTAGGACAGACTGATACATTCCGAGGGTGGGGTGATACAGAGTTCTAAATGGGAACTTTAGCAGCTAAGGTTTTGTTCTGACATCTTGTCAGGTGGTATCTGCTCTGGAGATATTAGATCAACACTCCCTACATAAGAGCAGATTCCGATCTCTGTTGGAACAGAGTCTGGATCTCAAGAGCCTCCCAAGAATCCCACTCGCAGGGCAGGGTAACCAACCTGCCCAGGTCTCACACGTCCACACCCACCAGTGTGGCCTTCTAAGGATCAGTTCTCAAATACAATCAAGCCCTTCTGTCCAGTTTATGGACCCTCTTCAGCTGGACCCATGAGCTGCCAGACTCAAAGGAAAAGCGAACCACACTCCACTCTGTGTCCCAAACCCAGATCTTCCTGGGTACAATGTTCTCTGCCTGTTTCAGTAGCACTCCCCTAGGCACACCCTAGGCCACAGAGTATGCACTTGCAGAGACAATACAGCAATTTTTGGTATGACCTCCTGGACTCCCACAGCATCAAGCTGCAGCGTGGCCTTCTCTAGCCAGCTCCTCGTCTCAGCTCTCTACTTGCTGGTTGAGAAACTTGGAGCGCTTTTCAAATACTAGCTCACCTTACAACCCCTAATTAAGCTAGGTTCAGAGTGCTTTTCTGTTCTACAGATTTTTTCCAGTACCAAGTTTGTCCACCATGTCTGGCTTTCCCTGTTTGTGCTTCAACGCCCCTCTGTGTTGCACTGGTGCTGCTCCTATCACAGACTTGGCTTCAACATACCCTTTCTTGTCTTCTGTTCAAAGCATGTGAATTTCTAGGTATCTGTGATTCTCTGCCTAATACTGAATTTCAGTTAATTCCTCTGTCACCCACCTTGCTGAGAAGCAGTAGTCCTGCTGCTTGAATCCTAAGTCTCAGAGAGACTGGAAACTACAACCTTCTTCTAGTCTACCATCTTTGATCTCCCCATAGTGTCTGTCTTTTTGCCATATCCAGTAGTCAGTTCTCAGCATCTTATTCTCCCAGTAGCATTTAATGTGTGGAATACTTTCTCCTTCTTCTCTTGACCACTGAGATACTGTGACTTGCTAGTTTTACTCCAACTTTACCAGTGAATACTTCTCACTCTCCTGGACCAGTATTCAGTTGACTACCTCAGCAGTCAATCCTAAGACTTCTCTTATCAATCTCTATCTATGCTAAGAAATCTTATCCAGTCCTGTGGCTTTAAAAAAAATCTATATGTTATCACTCCCATATTTATAATCTCTAACCTCAACCTCATTGCTGAATTTCTTATTTATTTTTTTCTTATTTCATATGCAGTAGATGTCTAATAGGAATTTAAACTTAACATGTCAAAAACCAAACTCCTGATTACATCAAACCTCTTCCAAAAGTTTTACCTCTTTGAGTGTTTCCCATTCTCAGTAAATGACATAATCATTTGTTCAGTTGAGCAGGTTTGACATTTTGGAAATATTCCCTGAGTCCTCCCTTTCTCATATCCCACATCCACTTTATCCACAAAAGTTGTCGACGGGGTTTACTTTCATCATCTACAGTGTTACCATGCAAGCCACCCTGATCACTTGTGGACTTTTAAAAAAAATGTATTTTCTTTGTAATTAACATATAATTTATATAGTAAAGGACATAAATCTAAAGCACATAGCTCAATATGCGTGTGTGTGTGTGTGTGTGTGTGTGTGTGTGTGTGTGTGTGTGTAGTGTAACCAACTCCCGCATCAAAGAATTCCGTCTTCACAAGGCTTACAATAATGCCTGGCATATACAAAGCTTTTAATACATATGTGCAAAATAAATTTTATATTGCGGTGTGGCGCACGCCTGTAATCCCAGCACTTTGGGAGGCTGAGGCAGGAGGATCGCAAGTTCAAAGCCAGCCTCAGCAATGGCGAGGCACTTAGTAACTCAGTGAGACCCTGTCTCTAATAAAATACAAAAAGGCCTGGGGAAGTGGCCCAGTGGTCAAGTGCCCCTGAGTTCAATCCCCAGTACCAAAAAAAAAAAAAAAAAAAAAAAAAAAAAAAAACTAATTATAAAGAGTTGTACAGGGCTGGGGTTGTGGCTCAGCGGCGGAGCGCTGGCCTCGCACGTGCGCGGCCCGGGTTCGATCCTCAGCACCACATAAACATGAATGCATTGCACTGTGTACAGCTAGAGTGAATGGATAAATATTTAAAAAAAAAAAAAAAAGAGTTGTACACAGTGGCATACATGTGCCTGTAATCCCAGCAACTTGGGAGGCTGAGCCAGGATTGCAAATTTGAGGCCAACCAGGGCATTTAGCAGGACCTGTCTCAAAATAAAAACTAAAAAGGTCTGGAGCTGTATCTCACTGGGTTTGGACCCCAGTACCACAAAAAAAAAAAAAAAAAAAAAAAAAAAAAAAAAAAAAAATTTAATTTAATTATAAAGAAATAAAAATCTAACACATTATTAAAAATATTACTATTGGATAGTAGGAATATGAATTTGTATTCATTTATTTCTTTTACATATTATTTATCTTTTACACATTATTGGGCAAGTTTACTTTTAAAATAGTAAAAATTATAAATTACATTTTAAAATCAACAAAATTTAGAAATGTTGGAATAATAGTTAACTATAAGTTGATATTTAGTATAATAAAAAGATAATAATGATTATAGGAAACATACCTATTTTAGTATATACAACTTTTTAAGTTGCATGAGTGATATATAATTATCATAGAAATATTAGAAAATAAACAATAAAAATAAAATTAGGCCTGGTGTGGTGGCACATACCTGTAATTCCAGCGGCTCCAGAAGCTCCGGAGGATCACAAGTTCAAAGCCAGCCTCAGCAACCTAGTGAGGCCCTAAGCAACTCAGCAAGACCTGTCTCTAAATAAAATGTAAAAAACAAAAAAGAGGCTGGGGATGTGGCTCAGTGGTAAAGCACCCCTGTGTTCAATCCCTGGTACCAAAACACAAAATATAATAAAATTACTTTTCCACAAACCTATAACTCATTTTTGGTGAATTTTCTTCCATATTTGCAAATACAAATGTCCTACAGTGCCCTGTTGTCAGACATTTGCATTGCTATACTTGTATTAAATCTTATGTACATATACTTTAAAGAATATCCATTTGAGGATGTAGCTCAGTGCCAGAGCACATGCTTAGCATACTTGAGGCCCCGAGTTTAATCCCCAGCACCACAAAACAAAAAAAAAAAAAAAGAAGGTATCAGTTTATTGAAGTACACTAAAGTAATTAAATTCATTGTCACATAGGTGACTATTTTATTTCTTGTCAGTTTTTATTTGTATATATACACACATACATTTATATGTATATAGATTTGTAAAAGTCTTAGAATTATAATATACATTCATGTTTTCACATTAATGCAAGGAGACTCTTCTTCCTCCTGAAGATATGAAGGAAATTTCACCAGAAGTGGATCATATAGCAAAAATAGAAATTAATACACCAACTATTTCACATATTCCCAAGGTATGCATTTGTATTAAAAATATTTTGAAAGGTTTAATTTGGTTTTTGAAGGCTTTGTCTTAGTATTGATGTGGTTCGAGAAATCATAATATTTATCCTATTTTTGTATGTGATTTCGTTGCATTAAAAACATTAAAAATATGACAAACTACAATTATTAATTATACTAAATATGACAGCTGCAATTATACTGGCAGACAACAAATTCAAGTCAATATTAAATTCATTTTGAGATAAATGCATTTTTATTTAGTATATATTGAGGTTTTCATTTATGTGCATATTTTCATTTCATTTTTCATTTTCTGTATAATTGGTCATTTTCTAATGAGTGTTTCACATATTGCATATTTGTATAGTTCTCAAATTTATATACTTTATCATTCAAATGCTTCAGCAAGAATACTATAAAATGTGATCTAAGCAATAATAAATATAGGAGTGTGCTTTTCTTTCAGCAGGTTCCTCAGGAAGGCAGTATAGCTAAGGTAAAAGAGAATACTGAGAAAATCCAGCAAGGAAAAGATGATGATGTATCTTTACTCTCTGAGGGTCAGCTTGCAGAACAAAGCTTAGCTTCTTCTGAGGATGAAACAGAAATAACAGAAGAATTGGAACCAGAAGGTGACTTTCTTTTTTAAAATCACATTATTTGCTTTACTCTCTATTTTGTTTCATCTGTTAGCATATGCATCATAAAACACCATCTAATAGTAATATCTACCTCATGACATCTATTTCTTGACAAAAATTATGTGTTATATAATTCATTCAGTCTGCTTAGCTATTGTTAGGTAGAATTGTTGTATCTCTTCTAAGTCAGCTTGGATCTCCACAATAGAATACAAGTATCATTACTGACCTTGTCCCCAGTTTATGTTTTAAACAGTTTCATATTCTCTTTTGGGGGTCAGTATTATCAGTTAGATTACTCTATGGTCTTGACCTTTTAAAAATCAAAACTAAGAATCCTGACCAGAGATCAACAGATATATGAAATAATGTTCAACATCTTTAGCAATTTAGAGAAATACAAATCAAAACTACTCTAAGATTTCACCTCACCCCAGTTAGAATGGCAATTATCACAAATAAAACAGCAATAAATGTTGACAAGGATGTGGGGGAAAAGGTACACTTATACGTTGCTGGTGGGAATGCGAATTGGTGCAACCATTATGGAAAGCATTATGGAGATTCCTCAGAAAACTTTGAATGGAACCACCATTTGACCCAGTTTATCCCACTCCTCAATTTATACCCAAAGGACTTAAAATCAGCATATTATAGTGATGGAGCCACATCAATGTTTATAGCAGCTTAATTCACAATAGATAAACTATGGAATCAAATGACTTAGAAGAGATACAACAATTCTACCTAACAATAGCTAAGCAGACTGAATGAATTATATAACACATAATTTTTGTCAAGAAATAGATGTCATGAGGTTCCATATGAATGGATTTAAAAAATGTGAGCTATATATATAAATATATATAGATATATATGATGGAATATTACTCAGCCTTAAGAAGAATGAAATTATGGCATTTGCTGGTAAATGGATGGAGCTGGAGAATATCATGCTAAGATAAATAAACCAATCCCCAAAAAAACAAAGGCCGAATGTTTTCTCTGATATGCGGATGCTAATTTACAATTGGAGAGGGGGCACTAGGGAAGAATAGAGTTACTTTATATTAGGTAGAGGGGAGTGAAGGGAGCAGAGGGAGTTTGGGGGTAGCAAGGATAGTAGACATTATTACCTTTTGTACATATATAACTATATGACCAGTGTGATTCTACACCATGTATAACCAGAAGAATGAGAAATTATACTAGATTATATATGATGTATCAAAGTGCATTCTACTGTCATGTATAACTTAACAAATTAAAATATTTTAAAAAGAAACCTGACCAGAAAAAGACAACTTACTGTATGGTTTCATTTATTTATTTAAAAGTCTAGAAAAGCAAACTAACTTGGTAAATAGAAATTAGGTTAGTGCCGGGCGCAGTAGCACACGCCTGTAATCCCAGGCCACTCTGGAAGCTGAGGCAGGAGGATCACGACTTCAAAGCCAGCCTCAGCAACAGCAAGGCACTAAGCAACTCAGTGAGACCCTGTCTCTAAATAAAATACATAATAGGGCTGGGGATGTGGCCCAGTGACCGAGTGCCCCTGAGTTCAATCCCGTTACCTCCCCCACCCACAAAAAAACGAAAGCAGGTTAGTGAGCTGAAGAAGAATAAACCAGAACATGGAGCAGCAGAGAAGAGATTGCAGAGGGGCCTGAGGAAACTTTTGGGGATATTGGATATGTTCACTTTTTTAATTGTGGTGATAGTGTCACAGAATTAAACATATATCACATTTGAGGTTTTGCTGTTTAAATATGTACAGTTTATCATATGTCACTTTACCTCAGTAAGCAGTCTAAGTTTTAGAACTCTTAAACAGCAAGGATAACATTGACTTTTACACAGTGTTATTGGTTAGGTTGTTAGAAAACATCTGTTACCTTATGCTTCTATCTAAATTGTTTTCTTTAATTTTATACTACAACAAACTGCATATTTATTTTTATTTCCTTTGTATTTTACCAAAACTTACCTTGGAATTTCCGTTCATTTTTTTTTTCTAAAAATGTAATTTATATGTAAACATTCACTGCTAGAAAGGATATAGAAATAATTGTTATATTGTTCTTTTAAAGTTATCTATGATGCGTGCTTGTTTCTATTTCACAAGGTATAAATACTAATGGTTTGACTTGGGTAAACATATGTACCTTTTTATTTTTTAACAGATGAAGAGGAAAGATCAGATTCTGACAGTGATGATTGTATTATTCCGGGTCCTATCTCCAATAATATCAAACAGGTTAGTAGCTTGATGCCAACTAGAAATGGTCTGAAATAAGGCTGCCTTTTGTTCGTAGTATGTCATTCTTCATTCTTCATAAATGAAAATCTGTTGTTGTTGTTGTTGTTGTTGTTGTTGTTGTTGTTGTTTAGTACTGGGGATTGAACCCAGGGGTACTTAACCACCAAGCCACAATCACCAGCCCTTTTTTTTATTTTTTCATTTGAGATGGGGCCTTGCTAAATTGCCAAGGCTGGCTTTGAAATTGGCAATCCTCCTGCCTCAGCCTCCTAAGCTGCTGGGATTACAGGTGTGTGCCAGCACACCTGGCATAAATGAAAATCTTGAGGAAACATATTTCTGGAAAATTTTTAATGTATCATCATAATCTTAATAAGTTATTATATAGTACAAAACAATTTTATTTATGATTTCATTATATGATGGACTACAACATAAAAGCATTGTTTTTGCCAAGACACCTAACACCAATAAGCTTAGGTAGTTATTTGCTAAAATCAGCTGACCTCCCTCACTCCTTTTCAGGACTATTATACAAAGATATATTCACTCAGCTCTGAACTTCTGAGAATTGATAATGTGAGATTGCATTTAACATTGTAATAGGTTGCTTATATGAATTCATAGACTATGCATATCTAAAGATGTCCCCTGATAAACTGTCAAGATTATTTCATTTCTGACAAAAAAAATTAAACCATTTCAGAATGTAATTAATTTGGGGCAGGAATTGTTTGTTTTATGGCACATTGATAAAAAGGAATATGTAAATTGAAATTTTCTCTCAAAAGAGAATAGTATTTTAAACATATGTAGGAAGTGTATTGTCTACCAGAGTAATTTTCATTATAGGAGGGAAGTTTTATAAAGTAAATGTAGGTGAAGTAAAAAGCCTTAGCATTTTCTGTTCATCTACATTAATTTTCCTAAAATGATTAATTTCACTCCTTTTTTTTTAGAATTTCTACTTTATTGGTAATAATTGTAATATTTCTTTTAACATTTCTTTTATACAGTCTTAACTTAATATCTCTGCAAATCAAAACCATTGATCAGAACATGTTGTCACAGAAGTCTCCGTGAAATAGAAATGTACATTGTTTGTGTGCTTGAGAAATACAGAGCATTTCATCTGTCCAAAATCTCACTATTGTTATTAGCATTATTATTTATAATAATATCATCTGAGAGAAACTTGACACGTGTAATCTTTATCATTTAAAACTGATAAATCAAGGAAGGAATTTTACAGATGGTTTCCTGAAGACTTATTTATAGCACTCAGTTCAATTAAGTTTATATTTTTGCTTAATCACATCATAAATTTTTAAATAATTTTATGAAACCAATGGATGGAAATTCTCTATGCTCTCATTAGAACAATTTGATAATAGTGTCAGTAGGAAAATGAGCCCCTTGTATGGGATTTAGCCATAAACAGAACCCATATGAGATGATAGATAGGCAGATAGTTAGGTAAGTAAGTAGATAGGTAGATATTGAAGATTTATTGAAGGAATTGGCCCCTGTGATCATGGAGACTAAGAAGTTCCAGGTCTGTATTTGGTAAGCAGGTGACTTAGGAGAATTAATATAGTTCCAGATTGAGTCCAAAGGTCTGAGAAACAGGAGAACCATTGGTGTAAATTCTGGTCTGAGAGTAAGACAGGAAAAGACCTGTGTCCCATTCAAGCAGTCTGGCAGGAGGAGTTCCCACTTAGTCTCTTTGTTCTGTTCAGGTCCAACTGATTGGAGGAAACCTACCCAGATTAGGGAGGGTAATCTGCTTTACTCAGTCTACCTATTCAAACATTAATCTCATCTAGTAACACCCTCCCTAACACACCTGGAATATTGTTGGACACCATGGCCCAGTCAGGTTAACAAATAAAATTAACCACTACACCATTTTACTAAGAACCCTCCATTCACCATAAGCCTGCATGTTTGACTCAAACATTGCTTTCTCCTGTATCAGTAGTTCTGAGAGTTTGTGCTACTTCATCAGGTTTTTTGGTTACCTCTATGATTTAGCCTTTTGAACATAAGAATATGAGAAATGAGATACTATGTCAATCTTGGGGTCTATGAAGACTGTTACCCAAGGATATGTTATCTTGTCAATTTACAAATGGCACTCAGACCTCTTGTCATAATTGAGTGATTCCTGTGAACTTACTGCCTGCAGTTTGTGATTACTCCTTCCCACAATAAGTAAACACAGTGTTCTGTTCCTGCTTTCAGGGAGCATCTATACTTACTGGGAAGAAGTGCTCATGAAAAGCCAAGTGGTAATCCAACAGTTAAATTATAGCTAAAAAACAGTGTCAGGAGACAGTATCCATAATTTACATCATAGTCATCTACTTGAGCTAAAGAATGCATAGCTAACTTCCAGCCCATCCTCCTTATTTACCAAATTAGTAAACTGAGATCTTGATAGAAAAAAGTGGCTTGCTCACAACCATTCCACTAATAAAGGACGTTTAGAGGGGGGAAAATTCAGAGTGGCTTTTTCTAATAGACATCATGAAGGATATGCCCATGAGCTGGCCCACTAGCCTCCTTCCCTTTTCTTATGGGCTGTGTGTCTTCTTTTAATCATTTTAGACTGAATTTCTCTGCCTCACTTACTTGTTACCCAAAGATAGTCACAGATAAATGTGCATCCCCAGGAAAGAGACCTAATTAGCCATACCTGGCTTCTGCACTGGGCCCCTCTTTTTCAGATGTGTACTATTCATCCAGTCACACAGTAAGAAAGAGTACCCTGCTGTAACTGTAACATCTGAACATGGGAAGAAAATCAGGTGCACTTCTGATACAGGGAAGGATGCACAGTGTGTTTCAGGAGTCAAGAATGTGCTAGTAGAGCAGCCCTCCTGTGGAAAGGGAAAAGGAAAGGAGGCCTCCATTACAATACAGCAGGCTAAACATTTTGGATTTTACTTTACAGTAAATACTAGGGCACAGTTCAGTCATTAATCTAATTTCCTAAACACTTTATTCTTCATGTAAAATTAACTTTAAATATATGGGAAATTTTTGTCTAAATTATACCATCTTAGATTAGTGATACTCAGCTGGGGGCAATTTTCCTCCAAGGGACATTTGCCAATATCTGGAGACATTTTTGTTTTCACATTGGGAAGAACTGCTACTGGCATTCCATGGGCAGAGGTCAAGGTTGCTGCTAGGCATGCAGCAGTGTTCAGGACCCACAACAAAGAATAATCTGTCCCAAAGTATCAGTGGTGCACAGGTTGAGAATTCCTGCCCTAGACCTACAATAGAACCATGTTGGCAGTATTGCTAGCCCCTCGGTGAAGCTGTACGTTGCTCTTAACTTAGGAAGAACAAAGAACTATGATTCAACAAAGACGTTTTAGCAAAAGAAAAACTTCCTCTAAAATATTCAAGTAATCCTGGGTGAGGACTGCTCTTTCTGCCTTATTGTAAGAGAACTCTCTCTTTAATGTGTGCCCTTTTATAAGGGTGCTAATCCCACTTAGGATCATGGAGCTCTCCTGACTTAATCACCTCCTGAAGGCAATTAATATTTTTCCTTTGTAGTAAACTAATGTTTTTTTTTTTCTTGTTAATTCAAGGAAAAGTAATTTGTGTTACTTTGCTACAGCCTAATACAGTCTTTACTTCCTGTCCAAAATCTGATTTCCTCTAATGGTTTTAGATGCTATCTCAAAATTGTGAACATCATTTAAAGCAAGCAGTTCTTCATGCCTCAGTAACCATTAATCATGTCCCATGTACTTTTAAAAATTTTATTTTCAATTGAAGGTACAGACCAGTCTTACATTAACAGGTGAAATTTAATGTTGTTAAATTATATACCAAATAGAATAAAATGGTATAATCTGTAAGTATGGAAACAAAACTAAAGAAATCATTATAAAAGTGCATGCTATGGCTTAAGTGATAGTGTCTCCTTCAAAGTTCATGTTGAAATTTTATCCCCTGTGCAACAGTATTAAGAGCTGCGGGAAGTCATTCAGTCTTGAGAGCTCCATGACCACAAATGGGATTAGCACCCTTTTGAAAGGGCATGAAATTAAAGGAAGAGCTCTCTTGCAATAAAGCACCATCTTGCAAACAGAAAGAACCGTCCTCACTAGACACCATACCTGCCATGGTGTTAGTCTTGAACTCCTCAACCTTCATAACTGTGGGAAATAAATTTCTATTATTTATAAATTACCCAGTCTGTATATCTTGTACAAATGGACTAGGATAGTCAAATACAGCATTTTTATACATAACACCAGTTTTTCTGTGTGCTACTTCATCAAATCATTTAATACAAAAAAAAATAGAACCTTTTGATAAAGATTGAAAAAGTGGTAAAAAGAACAACTGTATATCCTTTACCCATATTCACATTTTATTAACATTTTGCTACATTTTTATCATTTCTATTCTCTCATATATGAGTATATGTGCATATACTTGTATTTTTTTTGTGTGTATGTATGTGGTGCTGGGGATTGAACCCAAGGCCTTGTGCATGTGAAGCAAGCACTCTACCAACTGAGCTATATTACCCAGCCCTTATATTTTTTTCTTTAAACACATTCTTATGTACATAATTTTTATGTACCATTTGATAATTGCAGAAATCATACTCCTTTACCTCTAAATACTACAGAACAATAATAAAGATTGTTATATAATTCTGTAGATAAAGGGGGGAAAGAACTTCATTTCTCCTGATAAATCCTCAGAACAACACGCTAACAACATTTCTATGACTAGTTGTTTGTGGGATTTTTCTCCATCATCAAGCAGATTACCATCTGAGTGATCTCTAATTAACTTTAATTCTGACACCATCTACATCAAAGAGGAAACTTCAGAGTCTACAGGCTAAGACTCAGCCCCACAAGACTGCCCCCCACTTCTGATATCAGTCTCATCTCCCCCTTATTTGACCTGTGCTTCTGACCAACTGGCTATAAATCAGGATTCCTACAACTCTCTTATTTTCCATAATTTGCTTGAGTGGATCATAGGACTCAATGAAACACTTATCTCTCTTTACTGGCTTATTCTAAAGCATATTACACAGGATATAGATACAGATAAAGAGAGACATAGCGCAATATATGTGAGAAGGAATGCAGAGCTTCCATGCCCTCTGCTGTACACCCTCCAGGAACCTCCACCAATCTCAAAGCTCTCCAGTCCCATTCTTTTTGGCTTCATGGAGGCTTTATGATATAGGTATTATGATTAAATCATTGGCCATTGATGACCATCTCAGCCTTCAGCCCCTCTCCCTATCTTAAAGTTAAAAGGAGAGGCTAAAAGTCTTCCGACGACCAGCTCCCAGACACTCTTATCACTTCCAGAGGTTCCAAGGAATTTTTTTAAACATTTTTTTAGTTGTCAATGGACCTTTATTTTATTTATTTATATGCAGTGCTGAGAATCTAACCCATGCTAGGCAAGCACTGGACCACTGAGCTACAACCCCAGCCCTCCAATGATTTTAGGTATCACATGTCAGGATACTGGACAAAGACCAAATATGTATTTCACAATACACACTAATCTACAGTTCTCATTAAAATTTTGCCAGTTGTCCCTATAGTATCATTTGTAGCATTTTATTAATTTGGTCCAAGATCCAGTCATACATATTGCACTTTCTTTTTATGTCTCCTTGGTCTACATAAATCTGTAATGATTCCATAACACTGACATTTTTTTTAAGACTCTAGTCTATTTATATTGTAGAATATCCTTCAGTTTGGATTTGTCTGGTATTTCCTCAAGATCAGATTCTGGTTATACATTTTGTTGGGAATTCTTTAAAAACATTGCTGTGTCCTTTTCAGTGTATCAGATCAGGGGAAACGGGGCATCATTTTATACAGTTATTGATATCATTAACTTTGGTTAAAGTATTGTGTTGCACATCCTTTTTTAAGCTTAAAAATACTTGTGGTTCATGACTGTTTTTGTTGTTTCTTCTTCAGGAACTATGTCAGATAGAAAGCTCCGGACAATGATCCGTAGCCTTCATAGAAAGAAAGTCATGTTAGATAGCTTTCTGTTAGTGTAAGAAAATGCCTGAAATAAGCAGTTTATAGAGAGAAAGGTTTATTTTGGCTCACAGTTTTAGAGGTTTCAGTCCCTGGTCAATTGACAGTGTTGCTTCGGGATGTGTGACAAGGCAACATGTCATGCCAGAGATGAAAGGAGAAGAGAGGCCAGGATCCCAGTAGCCTCCTCAAAGCAGTTCATCATTCATAAGCAGCTACTGTGAATTAGGCAGACATAAAAGAAGCAGTGCCTTCCCTCAAGGAACTCACAGTCTCTGTGGAGGACAAAGTTATAGTCAGCCTTCCAGATCCACAGGTTCTGCTCATCTATGGATTCATCCAACCTCAAATCAAAATATTTGGGGAAAAAATTGTATCTGTACTGAACATTTTCAAGTTTTTTTCTCAGCAATATTCCTTAAACACAGTATAATAATATTTACATAGCATTTACATTGTGTTAAGTATTATAAATAAACTAGAGGTTATTTAAAGAATTTGGGAGAGGCTGGGATTGTGGCTCAGCAGTAGAGCGCTCGCCTAGCTCGTGTGCAACTCGGGTTTGATCCTCAGCACCACGTAAAAACAAAGGCATTGTGTACAACTAAAGCAAATAAATAAATATTTTTAAAAAAAAGAATTTGGGAGGACATGTTGTAGGTTATCTGTTTAAATAGATACACCAAATGCTATACCACTTTTTATTAGGACTTGAGCATCTGAGTAGGGGGTGATCCTGAAACCAATATCCCAAGGCTACAGAGGGGCAACTGCACAAAGTCTGGTGATCAGGGCTGGAGTGGAGTGGAGGGTGCCTAAGTCAGCCTCGGGGTCCTTGATCAAGAATGACTTTCTAGAGTTAGTACTAAGTTTGAGCCAACTGTTGAAGATGATTAGGAGTTAAGCAGAATTGGGAATAGGCCAAAAGGATGCAAAAAATTTGAGAGAACCTGGAGCATGGCTTCTGCTGTGATTCAGAATGAGCTGAGGCTATTATAGCATACATGAGGAGCCCCCAGAGGAATAGGCTGAAAAGGTAGACACAGTCCAGAGCATTAAGGCCTCTGAATTGGATTTGGGTTGTTGTTATTTGAGATGGGGTCTCACTGTGTTTCCAAGGCTGTCCTGAAACTCCTGAACCCAAGTGGTCCTCCTGCCTCAGCTTCCCAAGTAGCTGGAACTACAGGTGTGCACCACCATGCCTGTCTTCCTCTGAGTAATTTTAAGGAATAGGGACACAAGGTCACTCATTCATTAAACAATACTTAATGAGCGTTTGCTGTGTTGCAAGCCTTGTTCTAAGGACTAGGAATACAGCAGTGAATAAGAGAAACAGGCTTTTGTTCTTATGGGATTTGTACTCTCAAAATGCATTTTAAAAGATAATGTTAATAATGTAAATAGATTTGAGAATAAACTAATTTAAAAGTAATAAGGTAACCCTGATTTATAGCTATAGAATTTTTAAATTTTTCCTCTGTCCTATCATGTTGCAGAATTAAAACTAGAAGTAGTGTCCTAGATAAATATCATTTATGCCAATTACACTATGAATTTGAATCATCTAATACACTGTGTAAGCAATTCAAGATCATTCAGTTTTCTTTTCTTCATGTTACACAGTCTGACAGCTCATAGTTATTTTTTAGAAATTTTGATCCTTAAAAGGAATCTAACAGATTTCCCAGGACTTCCACACATTACTTGGTTCTTTCTCTTTTCTTCATGTCTGTGATCTATAATTAATCATAGATTACTTCATTTTGTTTCATTTCATTTACAACATTTATGAGCTTCACTTTGTCAGTATGAAATGCTTGTCCCCTCCTTTCCTTTCCAAAGTGGTATAATTAGTGTTAGCATCTTTTTTAACAGGCTACATAAAGTTTAGTGGCTGGATTAAATCAAGTCATTAACATAATGTGCTACCCAATTTGCCCCTATCTCTTTTCGTTTCCCGGACATCAAAGTGCCACAGAGCGCAAGTGTAATTGGGCCTTGCTAGCCTGTCAGATTCCGTCAGCCTGATGACTGCTGCTTTTACTAAAAAGCTTCTGGGCATGATAATTAATGGGGGTGGGAGGGCAGAAGTCTGAGAAATGTAAAACTTTGGACATTTCTCTATGAATATTTTATTAATTTGAATAATCAGAAGTTAACAGTATCAATTTGATGTATAATACATTGATTAAAAGCCTTGTTTCAGGTCTTCAAAATAGACATCAAAACTGGGAATTTGCATTTGCCATGGCATTAAAAAAATTAACAAGCCTTCCTTTGCATTATTTCCAATTTCATAATTTAAATAATGCACTCATGTTTCACAACAAAATATATTGCCATCAACTCACAGATTTCTTAAAATGTGCCCACAGGTGAGAATGGGAAATCACAGGCTGAAAAAGCAATGGACTCTTCTGTGCAGCACATATTTACATCCTTCTCTTTCTCTGTTCCTACTAATAGCAATTTTGTAAAAGCTGCCATATTCAATTGCACTAAATTGCAGTTGCACCTAGAAATCAGATTCTCTGAACAATAAGGTGGCTTTCCCAGGTGATTGCAATAATGATGTTCAGCAAATATATTATAAAACTTTGAAAATGCAAGAAGCGATTCATGTATGAAAAATAATTAAATCTCTTTGGAATCAAAAATGATATCCTATCAATGGATAATAAATCTCTCCCAATGTTTTACATGTGGAAGCTCAAGCCAGATAGAGTGTTTTAAAATATATTTTATGTAAAACCAGAAATGCTGAATTACTCTACTGATAGTAATTTCTTTTTTTAAGTTATTTTTTATTTTTGTAACTTTACTAATATACTATGAACATCATTCTGTAAAAGCATATTCTTCTTTTAACATACACACAATACTCCATTAAGAGAGTATTCCACATTTATTTAAATAAGCCCCTTTTGATGGACTCTTAGGTTTCTGCCAGTTTTTGCTAACGCAGACACTTATGGTTAAAATGAGCATTTTGATACATAACTACATGTGAAAATTCCCATTTCCTTCTAACATACTCTTTGCAAACTAATATGTAAGAAAATGTGACTCACTGGTGATTCCATTTAAAAAGAAGCAGAGGTATATTCACGTTACATGCATTTCATATGCACATACAGATGTGACAGTTATAAGCAAATAAAAAAAAAAGTCTAAAAAGATAGATACCAGTTTTAGCAGTTAGTATCTATAAGGCAAAAGAGAGCAAACAATGCCTATGTGTCAAATCCAGCCCCTTTTTGTAGATAAACTTGTATTGGAACTCAGCTACACCCATTCACTTAAAATTGTTTATGGCTGCTTTTACTCTAGAGGGATAAAGTTGAGCATCTGCAACAGAGACTCTGTAACCTACAATGCCAGAAATATTTGCTGCCTTTCCCCTTACAGAAAAAAATTGCCATCTGCCAAGTTAGAAGATGTGTTTTAAAAAAAAAAAAAAAGAAAAGAAAAGAAAAAATTGTAGGAGGTGGCAGATTGGACTGGGCACCTGCAGTAGGCTCAACAGACCAAATCAATAGTAGAGTTTAATCACAGTAACTAAGCTTTGGTTAGTTGCACTAGGCCTTGTAGCCAATTAATTAATAAAACTATAAACAATTAACTGGTCAAACTAATCAGTTGACTGGCTGACTAGACTATAGACAATTAGGTTGTTTTTTATGTCTCATCATTGGTTTTCTATAAATACTGACCGCCACATTGTTGACTAGAGTTCTCAGGACCTGATCTGGTTTTGGGAGCTGCACTTTTCATGAATAAGTTTTACTTTGCTCAGATAAACTCTACTAGATCTCACATCTAAAGAATTTTTCTTTTAACAGATAAAACAAAGCATTCATATTTTGCTTTTTATAATTGATATTACTGGGTTATTTTTAATGATGAGTATAGGTTGCCTCTAAAAAGGAAATAATTTGTTAGCTAATCCTGCACAAAAATATGTTAACTAAAGAAGAATTTAATTTGAACACTATAGAAGTCTTTAATTTAAATATCTTAAAAGTAGGGTGAATCCTTTTTTAGTTTAGGGCAGTATTTCTCAAAGTGTGATTCCCTAAACCAGCAGTATTGACATCACCTGAGAATTTGGGAGAAATGTAAATTCTTGGGCCCCACCCCAGACCTGATGAATCTGAAGTTCTGAGGGTGGGGCCCAGAAGGCTGTGTTTCATCAGAGGATCCCAGGGTATGCTGAAGTGTGAGAACCACAGTGTTAGGGAACAGGACTACTTGTCACCCTTGGCAGCACATTGGAATCATCTCAGGAGCATCGTTAAATGCCACGGCCCTGGCTCTACCAAGATCAATTAAACATGAATTTTTTGTGTATAGCTCCCCTCATGACTAATGTGCAGCCCAAATTGAGAGCCACTGTGCTACATCTGTTCTCAACAATGGAGAAAGTGGAATAGCATATCAAAATCACCTGAAATTGAATGTGACTTTTTAAAAATTCTCTTTCCTTCACATTACTGCCATAGTAAACCATAAAAACTGATGGAATTATGTCATATGCCTAAGGTGTATTAGGACAGGAAAAAATATTCCAAACCACTTATAGGGCAGGTCCAAAATGGCTATAGTTAGGCACCAAAGATTCCAACGGGCTATGTTTATAGTATATAGCCAAGGTCATGAACACCCTGATGCAGCATATGTACTTAAGGTATAAACATTTGCTTGTGAGCATGCACCCACTTATGTAACCTGTTGGCAATGTGCCTTCTTTGTCTGGCCTATATATATATATATATGTATATATATATATATATATATATATATATATATATGAATTATTTTTTAAAGGCCTGTGGAAATAGCTCAGGGGAACAAAATGGAATTAGCTGGGGCAAAAATGGAGCTAGAGCTTGAGGCTGGAGGCTGCTGCCACCTCTGAATAAAGAATGTCTACTATCCCAACCTCACATCTTCCTTCACCTGCCAGGATTCCAAATCTGTTTCCCAGGGTCTGAGCCTCTATCACCCCTATTTTAGAACATGTGGTAAAAAGCTTCTATTATTTGCTGATAATTATAGACTGAGTAGTTTACATGGTATATAAGAGACACACGACAACATTCTAAAAGTAAACACTCAACCCCAGCACCACTTGATCCCCATCACTGAAGTTTTTGACATTTATATTATGTGCTCAATGTAGTACCTTTTAACAGAACATATTAGAAAATATGGACTACCCATTGATAAAAACTGAGTTTGCTTTCTTTTATTAAAAAACATAACCCTGGGCTGGGATTGTGGCTCAGCGGCAGAGCGCTCGCCTAGCACGCGCACGGCCCGGGTTCGATCCTCAGCACCACGTACAAATAAACGCATTGTGTACAACTAAAGCAAATAAATAAATATTAAAAAAAAGCATAACCCTCATAGAATGGGTTTCTAGGGACATGACCTGTATATTATAATTTCTCTCAAAGAACTATTATTGCCAGGCATGGTGGCGCAAGCCAGTGGCTCAGGAGGCTGAGGCAGGAGGATTGAGAGTTCAAAGACAGCCTCAGCAACTTATCGAGGCCCTAAGCAACTCAGTGAGATCCTGTCTAAATAAAATACAAAAGGGGCTGGGGATATGGCTCCATGGTTAAGCATCCCTGGGTTTAATCCCTGGTACCAAAATCAAAAAACAAATAAAAAATTCTCAAAGGGCTATTATCACTTTACAAAAACAAAAACTTTTCAAACAAAACTTATGTGAAGCATGGATGTGACTCATAATAAGTGGATGCTTTGAAGCCTAGTATGAAGTCAGGGGACTTAAAGAGTCTGAGGTAACTCTGCCCATGCTCAACTGGAAAAATGGAAGTTGTAAGAATCATGATTAATCACTAAGCATTACTGCCCTACTTAGGTATGGCTCTGCCAATATAGTGGTAAGTTGGATTGTCAGGATCAACTGTTTTGAACTGGTCTTAGAGTTCACCTCAATTAAAATTTGAACTCTTCAAGGGCATAGACATAGATCATCACCTTCTATTTTCATTTTGTCTCTGCTGTTATAAAGTACCAACTTCTACATACTGTGGCTCCTGGAGGTAGACTCTATTTGTATTTATTTACACACACACATATATAACATTTTTATGGTGGTTTAAATATCACCGTGTAGATTGGTACAACTATTTGGAGACTAATATGGTGCCTCTTTAAAGTTGACTTTACCATAATCATTAAAGAACTATTTCTACACAAAAAAACATAAAATGATATTTAATGCAACAATGTTTGAAATAGCAAGACATTATAAACTGCTTAACTGTTCATCAGTAGGTAAATTAAAAGAATGTAGATTATATATAAGTGGAATTCTGTATAACAGTTAATATGAATGAATTAGATTTGAATTATAAATATGAATAAATCAAAAATATAGAGTGAAAAATTGCAGAATGATAAATAGAATATGATACTACCAACAAAAGAAATCTAAGTGCAGAAAGGAATATGTTGTTTATGGAGGTACACATCATATGTTGTAGAAAATACAAAAGCAGGTTTAGGAATGATGCAGCCAATATCAGGATAGTGGTTACCTCTAGGGAATGAAGGGGAGGAGAAGGGACTTGGCAGTTTGGGGGGGCTTTACCTGTATCTGAAATATTTATATTTCTTCTTCAACAACAAAAAGGTTCGAATCGGATATAACAAAATGGTTAACATCTGTAATATGAGTGCTTAAATATGCCAGATAATTTCCTGTACATTTCTCATGTTTGAAATGTTTCATAATTTTAAAAAATTAAATGCCTGTTCATTGTAGAAACTTAGAATAAAATAAAGCTCACCTATAATCTCAACATGGTTATTAGATTTAAATCTTACTGACTAAAAGTCAAGCATGCCTGTAATCCCAGCTACTTGGGTGGCTGAGAATCACAAGTTCATAGGTCAACCTGGGCAACAAAGTAAGACCCCCATCTCAAAAAAAGAAGAAAAAATCTTACTGACAAACAAGTTGCAAAACCTTTGTCATAGTCCATTTTCAGTTACACGATCCTGTGTTTAAATGTTGTCAGGTTGAATTAGTTTTCAGAAACCTAACAATCCAACTTCATTGTGGCTGCTCTGATGGTTAAAACTAAAGGAAGAATTCAGCACAGTCCTCTGAAATGAAACATGAAATTTTTAAGCATACCAATAATAAGCCTAAGTAAACACTATAGAAAAATATGACCTAAAATGTGAATTACCATCAGTCAGGAAGCAATAGTGGAATTGAGCCAAAATCATGAGAGCTATAATTCACTTTTCTCTGTGAGTAATATAGGCTGTCATCACATTTCTATATCATTCAATCATACAATATGTAGTGTCCATCTGTACAGACAACTAAAAATGAGTTGCATGCAGTTCTCATTTTGTCATTTCTATTACTTCTGTTCACCACAATCAAAATTTATAAATGCTCTTTTTACATCCTGATGTTGACATCTTGTTAACTAGGGAAGCTAATGGGGCAATTGGTGAACAAAACAATGAGTATTGAGAAGAAACATCTTACCTAGTAACAAAGGTCCACAGAGAGAGAGAGGAAATAGAATTGGAAAAGCCTAAAGCCTCTGCTATCTGGCCAACTTGCTGTAACTGAAAGACATTGATACATTGCAGAGGTATGACCTGTCACGGTGCTCTAGAAATTCTGAACAGACATTGTAAGTCATCTATCTGAAAAGGCTTTGCTTCAGTCTGTGTCTTTTGAATCAGTATAATATTTATTACCCCTTCTAATTTTCCTAATTGAACTTTTTCCAATTTTTTATTGTGAAAAAAAATCTCTAACATACAGAAAAGTATAAATAACATCTCAAGACTTGTGTTTGAGAAACTTTTGTTCAATTAAAAATCTAGGACAGGGGCTGGGGTTGTGGCTCAGCGGTAGAGCGCTTGTCTAGCACGTGCACGGCCCGGGTTCAATCCTCATCACCACGTAAATATAAATGCATTGCATTGTGTACAACTAAAGCAAATAAATAAATATTTTTTTAAAAATCTAGCACAGCACGATTTCTATACATTTTTCAGTAGTTGACAATTACTCACTTTCCAAAACATAGCAGACACATAATTTTAAATGAGAAATCACTAAAACTGCAGCTTCACATAGTTATGTCAATATATATAAGATATTCTGAAGATCCAGAAGATAATCAGCCTCCTCTATTTTATTGAGAGCCTACTACATGCTATATGCTGGGGAGGATGTTAAATACTAAAGATGAGTAAGATATGGTCCTGCCCCACTGGAGCTCACAGACTGTAGACAGAGGCAGATATGTAAAGATCCGTGCAGTACAATCTGACTGGGAAGTGCACCTTTCCAGGGGGGAAAACAACCAACTGAGATCAATATTGCTTTCATAAAGCGAGTGTGGTTCAGGACTTCAGATGACTGAATTATGTCTGATGGAAAAGATGATTTCAGACAGAATAAACAACGGATGCAAAATCTAAGCAATCTAAACAACACACCATGGATTTGAAGGAATGGCCATATTGTAGGATAATAGGATTTTTAAGCAGAAAAGTGATGCCTGATTGATTTTTTTAAAGACTCTTTTTTTTTTTTTCATAGTTGTAGATGGACAGCATGTCTTTATTTTTTTATGCAGTGCAAAGGATCAAAATCCAGTGCCTCACAGATGCTAGGCTGCAACCCCAGCCCCTGATTGATTTTTAGGGAGAAATTTTTACCACAATGAATGGGTCTACAGACAAGGCATTAGAGATAGGAGTGCCTCACCTCTCTGGGAGCCATGGAGTAGATGCAGTTATACTTACTGGGTATGTACTGCATGCCACACCAGTGATATAATAACCAGCCTAACCGTCCCTGCCATCACTAAGCTTATAGTCTCATACCACCATCAGCCTGCTTCCAGTTGTCAACAAGTAATCTTCTATGCTAATTGCATCTAGTTTCTCCTCCCTAATCTTCCAGATTTCTACTTTCTAATAGAAAGCTGTTGTATTGGTTACCTCCTATAAGAACTTAAAGCAGTTTCTCTGGCAAAAGAAACCACATCTTGTTTTTCTTTACATCCCCTAGAGCTGGCATTGTCTGAAATATCATAAGCTTTCAATAATTCAATGAATCCTTAAGACATTTATGAAGAGAACAGGAATGGGTGGCCTGTAGGATGCAGTGGGTGTGAAAAAAATAATGGAAATGACAGGAATGGCTTCATATCTTTTGGTTGTAGGTGACAACAACCAAAAAGACAATATCATCAGCTGAGGTAGAAAATATCAGAAGATGAGTGGGGTGAGGGGAGAGGAGCAGTGGCAGAGGAGAGAATGAATTCATTTCTGAAACGCTAGGCTGAAGGTGTCTGTGATGCAGTTGATGTGCCTCTGAATCTTCAAATCTTCATACATGATCCAGTTGAACTTTTGATTTACAGAGGCATAAAGGCAACCAGAATTGTTTCAATGTTGAAAAATAAATTGTCTAGAACCGTTAACCAGAATTTATAATGTATAAAAAATTATTTATTCAGAGCTTGCTCCCCTAAATATATACTACTTCAAAGGTATCCCTTTGGGGGCTTTTTGTTCATTTGTTTCATTTTTGTTTTTGTTTATCAGTATGGGGGATTGAATGCAGGAGTACTCTACCACTGAGCTACATCCCCAGCCTTTTTTATTTTTTATTTTAAGACAGGGTCTCACTAGTTCCCAGGCTAACCTCCAATTTGTGATCCTCCTGCCTCAGCCTCCCAAGTAGCTAGCATTACAGACTACATGTACCACTATACCTAGCTGGAATTATTTAAAATAATTCAGATA
The DNA here is from genome assembly GCA_025594165.1 of Tamias sibiricus. Taxonomy (NCBI): domain Eukaryota; kingdom Metazoa; phylum Chordata; class Mammalia; order Rodentia; family Sciuridae; genus Tamias; species Tamias sibiricus. The sequence continues at coordinate 31,886,484 of CM046672.1, forward strand.
GCATCAATTGAATGAAGAAATGATAACTTCTGCCAGTAATATTGGTCAGAGAATTTAAAAGGTCACATGATAGAAATAATGAGAGTAGAGGAATACCCAAAAAAAGATAAAACTAAGCCAGAAAAGAAAATAGCATTAAAAAAATTTAAATTGTTATATTTATTTGAATAATACACTGTTTCCTTTTTTATGTTGTGATGGGGTTTTTTAGTTTTTCTATTTGTTTTTTATTTTGTTTCCTCCCACTAACCCCCCTTGGGCTATGATTCAAGTATCTGCTTTTGTGTAGAATTATATTTTAAACTTTAAAGAGTTGCGTGTAGTCTTATTTGACAGCCTAAATTAGTTCTTACAATAATGCAAGCTTCCATATGGGATTGTATAGTTAATATATTATTAATAAAATAACCACTTAAATAAATTTGATGCCTCTACTATTTTAAAATTCATTTGTCTTTTCATTTGGTTCTGTAATAAAAAATTATAAACTCCTATCTTCAAAAGGTAGAAATAATGCTATCTCTCTTGTTCCTTTTTATAGCTATTTACCTTTAATTCTCTTGTGCAGGAGCATGAATGTTTTATAAGACTTTATAACAATTCTAAGTTTGTCAAATTCCAAGTTATGTAAAAGACTTAATCATGCATTGTGCTACACTTGGACCAGAATTATAAAATATATGTGTGTGCGGTTATTTTCAAAACCACAATACATTTTTAAGGGAAAAAAAATCATTTAAAATATTTTCTTTACCATATAGTCTTCAGCAAGCAGAGAAGGGCTTTTCTGAAGTGAGATTAGACAATAGAGCCAACTTCATTTTTTATGCACGTGAACGAAGAGGGCTTGAGGTTATTAGTTGAAACCGAGTAACCTTTCCTGGCTTTCATCTCTTTCTTTTCAAATTTGAATATGAAAAGCATATTCAAGTCAAAGACCATCACTTTAATGACATTTGGCAGTCATTTGATTTATTAGGTTTTAGAAAAAATTTTCCTTTAAATATTTCATCATACTATGCTAATCCTAGTAATATTGCCAGCTGCAGCCTTGTACCTGTATTAGTGGAGACAGAATGGTGTGGAATTTTCTCTGTCATCCTAGTAAAATTTCCATGAATCTACTGAATAATAAAATAACCTTATTGAAATATTCAGATTTGAGTTTTTAGTTAAAGTGTCTTAGAATACATAATAAAAGAAAATGTCTTTTGAAAGAAGGGGGTAAAATTACTTCATCAAATATTGAGGGGGTTTGACAGCAATGGAAATTATTCTTTATGGGAATATTTTTACAATAAGATACTTATGCTTTCCAGTTTGATTAATTATATGCTCTGAAATATCTCTGTAATCAGTATGGTCAATTTGCACACTGATGTACATTTAACAACTAATTTCCAAAAATTGGTCATATAAACAAGTCTTATTTTAGGTTTTTTCATTACTACTTGAAGTTACATAATTTATAATGGCATGTCTCTGAATAGTTACTAAAGAGGAATTTTGACAATACAAAGCAGATTTTAAATTGCAGAAAACAAATTTCACTGAGGAGTTATTTTAGTGTGATCTAATTTAAAATTGTTGTCTATTATTTGAAATCATTACTCAAAGAAACATTTGTGACTCTCATCTAATGTCTGTGACATCAACATCTATTAAACGAGGATTGAAGAGGAAATTAAACAAATATCATTTTAGTGGCTAATTCTGTGAATGTAAAATTAAAAATAAATGTAAGAAAATATGTGCTAAATTAGATATAAAATTTTCTTTTGTTTGAAAATGTATTACTTATTGAATAAAATATATTGTGGCGGAATATATGAGAATTAGCGTAGTTTCTGCTGTAGCTAATGTAGATTCATATAGCTACATATATTAGCATAATAGTGATAAAGTGTTCAATTGGCTTTGATCTCTGAATAATTGAAACTTTCTCAGGTACTGTAGATTAAATAAAAGCAGTGATAAACATGTACTTTATTACATAGTTTGAAACAAAGCCAACTGATACTTGTCATTCTGAAAGCAATAGGAGATGAAGATCTCATAATTGTCACTCCTGATAGACTACTAGTGGGGTATTTATAGCCACAGATGTAAATCAGGAGACTATCGCCATGGCACTGTTAACTTCAAACCCTGGGGCATTAGAATCTCATTCTCTCTCTCTCTGTCGTGAATAATCTGTCATATGTAACATACAGTAGTGCACTCCAGAAAAGAAACCATTGACCTTTATATTTTATTTTAAATTGATAGTGGAAAAGGATAAATAATTTGTTTGCTAGATTCTGTTTTCTTGTTGATTTTTGGTTTTGCTCTTTAAACAGCCATCAGAGAAAATTCGGATTGAGATCATAGCTCTAAAGCTTAATGATTCTCGAATAACCACAGATGACACTATCCAAAGGCTATTCATTGAGTGCCGATTCTACAGTCTCCCTGCTGAAGAGACTCCTGTGTCACTTCCAAAACCCAAGAGCGGGCAGTGGGTCTACTATAACTATAGCAATGGTATGTATGCTTTATTTGTAAAACAGCCTCTTAGGTTTATCTTATGTTATCTGTGAAGAAAACTAAAGAAACATGCAGGAAGTTTAATCCTCTGCTGTTCCCATAAACTCATGGAATTCTTATCAGGACAGATTAAGAAAAGCCAAACCTGCAGCATAAGGATAAGAAAATAAAGCTGAAGTACTACTAAAGAGAAAACAAACAGAATTGGAAAATGGTGTGTCCACCTGTGCCTGTTTTATACTCATATCAGTAGGAAAATACCTCCTAAGTCTGTAGTTGAATGTGATAGAAAAAGGAGGAAAACTACTCGTTTTTTAATCATCATTCAAATCATTCACTGTCCTAACTTGTCCACCTTTCTGATCGCTATCATCACAAATGCTTTTATAATACATGTCCCTGCCCTTCCAGTGCCTGATGTTCAGGATGTTAGCTGAGGGGAGCAGCGGTTCTTCCGGTGCTGTTTCATCAGCATCCCACACAGCCATGCATTGCAGCAGGCAGATTTTCTCGCCAGCACTTCAACTCTCAGCCAGTTGACATGTCAGACTACTGGGCCCACACAGATCAACAGGTGCCCTGTAAATTCTTAGATCAATCAACATTAATGCATTTTTTAACGTTTTTTTAAACTTATTTATTTGCTTTACTTATACACAATGTGTTTTATTTTTATGTGGTGCTGAGGGTTGAACCCGGGCCACGCTCATGCTAGGTAAGCGCTTTACCGCTGATCCACAACCCCAGCCCCAACGTTAATGCATTTTTAAGAATACTAAAGATCATCAGTGTACAATTAGAGAAATAAAATTAAAAATCATACCAAGACACTTGCAACTAAGGACCCCTACCTTAAAACTAATCGTGAAAACAGAGTGTTGCTTTATCCTCAGCAAAACAGGTCATCTCATGCTACTTGGACACTAATACTTTCTCTCACCAGTCTTAGAAATTGCATTCTAAGAAATATGTGTAACCATGCTGCTGTATCATACTGCTTACAAATGCTTGTGCTTACCTGGTTTTTTGTTGGTGGTGCATTTTGTCTGGCATTTTTAGAAATGTGTTCATTGCTTGAGACAGTAATCTTGAGTATCCAAAGATCTGGTCTAGTCCTCCCACTATCCACAAATCTTACTAATTATGTGAATTTAGGCAAGATGTTTAAATTTCACGATTCCTTATTTTCTTATCTAAAAAATGAAGTGTTTTCTGAGATCCCTTCCAGCTCAAATTCTATAATAACAGGTGGCTTGAGAAATCACATGGGAAATAAGTAGTGTGGTCAGGACAAGAATCTGCTTCCTCCTTCCTTTCATTCCCTTGATACAAAAGAAACATTTCCAAACATCTTTTCTCAAGCTTCCTGGAGATCCTTAATTGCCAAATATCAGAAAAGTAAACCATATCAAAATATTTTTAGGGAAGGAAGAACTTTTCAATTAACTATTTTAAAGGAAGACATTTCAAGAGAAAAGAAAACTTCTTTGGCTTTTGTATTATTATATGTAAATGTCAGCAGTAGAATGTTTAGTTAGACTGGCAACAGAGTTGTTTTTTGGAAATTGATTGTACATTGAGAAACTTGGCCATGTCATAGAACAGATGTTTTCATTTGCATAAAGAACAATGCAAATCCTTCTTTGGACCAAGCCTGTGGTACATGCTTAAAGTGTCCTGAATTATATACACTCTCACATGATTACCTAGTCTATTTGGAGTTTTGTTGTTGTTGTTGTTGTTGTTGTTGTTGCTGCTGCTGCTGTTGTTGTTTGGTTATTTTCAGTTTGTTTCCTTTACTGCAAGGTACCTTACTGTCTAATTGACATTTAAAGGGTTGCATATGGTTCTAGTGAATTAACCATTCCATAGCAAGAACACCAATAATCTATTAGAAATTAATTCACCAGAGTATTTACTGTACTTTTCTTCAGCTTCTATTCCTTTTTTTTTTTAATATTTATTTATTTGCTTTAGTTGTACACAGTGTGTTTATTTACGTGGTGCTGAGGATCAAACCCGGGCCGCGCATGTGCTAGGCGAGCACTGTACCGCTGAGCCACAACCCCAGCCCCATCTGCTTCTATTCCTAATAACAACATTTAACTATGTAGAATTTTCAATATTAATTGGAAAGAATTTTAAGGTTATTTAACTAGGGGATGGGGGAAAGGAATGTACTCTGCTTAGAAGCAAAGTAATACTGCTTTATATCTGTTATAGCTGAGAAAATGACATCTAGGTCATCAGCAAGTTTGAGAAACTAGTATTAATCTTGCTGAAGGTTTTATTTTATTTTCCATTTAAGTATGACACAATGAAAATGTTTATTTGTAAGTTATTATATGGTCATCGCTGTAATGAAGATTCAAGGGAAATCTTGGATCTTTGGTTGATAAGCAACTATTTCATCTAATATTGTGATGATTTACCCTTCACTTATTCTTTGGTGTAGAAGGTCAATATAATATAGCTTTAAGTCTTCTAAATCTTATTAAATGTTAATGAAAGTAATTTTGTGTCCAAACTGACTTTTTAATTCAAATGGAAAATCGGGAGGACGCTTAGTACATGCTGTGTCCCGTCTGATCATCATACCAATAAAGAGGTTAGCTGAACCTCGCCATGATTCCACCCTAAGACATGTAGACTAGTGATCCCCAGGATTATTTATAATCAGACTTGGTCTTTATTAAGAAGTATTAATACCAGTTCCACCTACACTCAAAACTGTATCTTCTTAGGGCTACTATCACTAGAAAAACTAAAGTTGAATTCACTTGCTAGACATTGGTAGTAAGAACAAAGCATTTGTATTTTATTGGGTTTGAAAATTTTGCTCAGAGAATGCTGAGAAAGCAAGAAAATAGTTTGGGGGAGAAAAGATTAATGGTAGGTCTGAAGAATGTTGTCTGGGCTGAATAAAGCCTTCTAGGGAACTGACAGTGGGAAGAAAAAAGATTAATGAAATCGTCCAGAGTTTTTATGAGACTTATACAGATCCGTGCCTTTAGTCTCCAAGGATTGAACAGTCTATCTTTTGGAACAATTAAAATTTAATTCAGAAGATGAAAAGGATGTAGAGCATCAGATTTTGTTACTAATGGGAGGAAGAATTTGGCAATGATAACGATTACAGGGATGAGAATACTTTAATGCAAAACTTATCTAAGATTCAAAATTGTCAACCTTTTATAATTAAACCATCTGCATTTCTTCTGGCATATGACATTGATAGAGAATATAAGGATTTCTCCAAGCAGAAGTGAGGGATTTTTTAATACATGGGTTTTAATTGATAAAAGGTATATATCTTTATGGGGTACCATGTGATGTTGTAGTATGTATGTGTGTATGTGCATATATGTGTGTGTGTGTATCTATAACATCATATATATATGCATATATATATGATGTTATAGAGTATATATCTTTACATGCATATATACATATATATGTATATAGATATATACATGTATAATATTCAAGTCAGAATAACCCTATGTATCTTCTCCGACATTTATAATTTCCTTGTGGTGAAAACATTCAAAATCCTTTCCTCAGCCGGGCGTGGTGGCACAGGCCTGTAATCCCAGCACTTGGGAGGCTGAGGCAGGAGGATCGCGAGTTCAAAGCCAGCCTCAGCAATGGCGGGGCACTTAGCAACTCAGTGAGACCCTGTCTCTAATAAAATACAAAAAAGGGCTGGGGATGTGGCTCAGTGGTTGAGTGCCCCGAGTCCAAGCCCCAGTACCAAAAAAAAAAAAAAAAAAAAAAAATCCTTTCCTCTAGCTTTTTGGAAATATATAATATATTATTATCTATACTCATTCTGCTGTGCAGTAGAACAGCAGAACTTGTTTCTCTTATTTAACTGTAACTTAGTACCCACTGATCAACTTTCCACATCCCTATTTCCTTTCTACTTTCTCTAGTCTCTAGTAACCACTATTCTACTCTGTAATAAGATCAGCTTTTTTAGATTCTACATGAGTGAAGGCCTGCAGTATCTTTTTTGTTGTTGTTGTTTGTTTGTTTGTTTGTTTGTTTTTTTGGTACTGGGGATTGAACTCAGGAGCGCTCAACCACTGGCCACATCCCCAGCCCTTTTTTGTATTTTATCAGAGACAGGGTCTCACTGAGTTGCTGAGTGCCTTGCCATTGGCTTTGAACTCGAGATCCTCCTGCCTCGGCCTCCCAAGTGCTGGGATTACAGGTGTGTGCCACCGCACCCAGCGTATCTTTTTTGTAACTGGCTTATTCACTTAGCATGATGATTTCCAGTTCCACCCATATTGTCACATACAACAAGGTTTCATCCTTGCATTCCATTACACAGGAGGGTTATGTTCTTAGTGGTAAACAACTAAAGATCAACACAAGTATTTAAACTACTGGTTTGTATCCTTTTTGAGACATTTGCTTTCATTAAGTTTATATCAAAATATAGCAAGTCCTAGCCAGACACAGTGGCACAGGCCTATAATCCAAGCCAGTCTCAACAAATAGTGAGACCCTCAGCAACTTAGCAAAACCCTGTTTCGAAATAAAATAAAAAAGACTGGGGATGTAGCTCAGTGATAGAGCACCCCTAGGTTCAATCCCCAGTACCAAAAAACTACAAAGTCCTAAACAAATGTGAAAATGTGATTTCTAATAGAAATGAAAGTTAAATAGCTTAGCTTTTGGAAAGTTCTTATAATTTTAATCATCACCAGAATCTCCTTTTAAAGGATGTACTTGAAGTCTTAAAATTCTAAAAAATTTAGATTTTTCAGAACAGAAAATGAATCATGTTGCTCATTGTCACAGGATCATGACCTAATCACAGGTAGCAAAGTGTCCCTGTTTTCCATAGTATTCAACACAAGCTATTCAGTTTTTTCTGATCCCACTTAAAAATTGGTCAAACAAATATCAGGCTAAACAGTGATTCTTAATGTGTGGTACCTGACCAGCAGCAACAGGAGCTATGCGCTTACTAGAATTGCACTTTTGGAGGCTCTACCCCAGGCCTACTGAAACAGGAACTCTAAGGATACAGCTCAGTAACATGCACTTCAACAAGACCTCCAAGGAATTGTGATGCACTCTAAAGATTTGGGCTAAATTAAGATGCTAGTGTATGTTTGTGCAAGTTGGATTGCCTTAGTTCTACTTTGGTAGACTTTTGGAGATATAAGCTTACTGGTAAAAAACTAGAATTTTTTCAAAAAGAAATATTTTAAGTTTTCAGTCACAAGATTTTATTTAACTCATCTAGATTAGATTTCTAATATCTCTCTTTTATGAAAGAGTGAAAGGGAAATGAGGTCACTTCTTTTTTTTTTTAATATTTATTTATTTGCTTTAGTTGTACACAATGCAATGCATTTATGTTTTCATGGTGCTGAGGATCGAACCCGGGACATGCACATGCTAGGCGAACGCTCTACCGCTGAGCCACAACCCCAGCCCCCTTAAATTTTTTTTAATATTTATGTATTTGCTTTAGTTGTACACAATGCCCTTATTTTTACGTGGTGCTGAGGATCGAACCCGGCCCGCGCACGTGCTAGGTGAGCACTTTACCGCTGAGCCACAACCCCAGCCCCAAGGTCACTTCTCTTGATACAGTTATGTTACTGTCTCCCACTCCCACTTTGTGCTTTTAACAAAATGCCCACAGCTTAAACAGCATGATGAATTTGGGCTTCATATGGAAAGGGGAATACTAGCATGGCAGTTAAGAGCACAGACTCTGGAGGCTGACATTGCCAAATTCAAATTTGTCACTTTATAACTAGGGTAGTCTTGGACAAATTCCTAACCTTCTCTGAGTCTGTTTAATCATCTATAAAACGTGGGTCAGCATGGTTCCCAGCCCATGTGATTATAGTAAAAGTATATAGTACCTAATACCTAAGCATCACTCAATAAATTCTAGCTATCATTATTTTTAACTTTAAGAGAATAGAAAATATAGTATATGGGCCACTTGGATGAAGTAGAAGCACAAGGAATCCCCAGCTACATCATTTTTATTGTTTGTTTGGTCTTTTGTTTGTTTTTAAACCAATTTACACAGTAAAGTTTTGTTTTTGTTTTTGTTTTTTTTCTTAAGAAAAGATTATATAAAGATTCACCATATGGTTTGGCAATTCCACTTCTGGGAAAATACTAAAAAAAAAAAAAATTGAAAGCAAGGATGCAAACAGATGTGTATTTGTTTTTTTGTTTGTATGTTTGTTTTTGGTTGTTGTTTGGTGATTTATATTTGACCCATTTTTATTTTCCACATTTTACCTTGGTACGTTATAGTTGTACATGATGATGGGATTTGTTGTTACATAATCCTAGTGAACACGATGTAACAATATAATTTGACCAATATCACTCCCCAGCACTTCCCGCACCCCCTCCCCACCTCCAACCTCTTGGTCCCCTCCCTCTATAGATCTCCCTTTCATGTTTTAGGAGTTCCACACCCACCTTTCTTTTTCGTTTTACTCGCTAGCTTCCTCATATGAGAGAGACATATTACCTTCTGAGGCAAACAGATATTTGTACACCCATGCTCAGAGCAGCACTATTCACTGTTGCCAAAAGACAGAAATAACCCAGATGTCTATCACAGATGAATACATAAACAAAATGTATGGTATATGCATATAATGGAAAATTATTCACTCTTTTTTGTGTGTGGTGGGTACCAGGGATTGAACTCTGGGTCACTTGACCACTAAGCCATATCCCCAGCCCTATTTTATATTTTATTTAGAGACAGGGTCTCACTGAGTTGCTTAGCACATTAATTTTGCTGAGGATGGCTTTGAAATGGTGATCCTCCTGCCTCAGCCTCCTGAGCCTCTAGGATTACAGGCATATGCCACTGCACCAGGCTTCTTCAGTCTTAAAAAGGAATAAATTTGATATATGCTGCAGCATTTAATGCTAAGTGAAATAGCTAGATACAAACAGACAAATACTCTATGACTCCAATTAAATGAAGTACCTAGATTAGTCAAATTCATTAAAAAGGAAAGGAGTGGTTGTTGGTGGCTGGAAGAGAGAGGAATGAGGAATCATTGTTTAATAGGTACAGAGTTCCAGTTTGGGATGATGAAAAAATTCTGGAGCTGGATGGTAGTGATGGTTGCAGCTAGAAGGTAAATGCAACTAACTCATGGTACTGAACTGAACACTTAGAAATGATAAAATGGTTAATGTTATGTATATTTTACCACAATTTTTTTTAAAGTTTTAAGCCATTGAAATTCATCAAAACTGTCTAGGTGTGATGGAAAGACCCTATATTTAGATGGTGGATGTTGATACTCAGTCTTTTTTTTTTTTTTTTCTTTTTAATCATGGTGATTACCCTTGTCTTCAAATGATATAAACCAGTATGACATAAAAGCCTTGTAACTCTGAAGTAAAAAAGGATATCATGTACCACATCTTGAAATAGTGATCAACAGCAAAAACTGACAAACAAAAAATCCCCTTTGAAAAACAAGTTTCTATTTAGCATGGTCTACTAGCGTCTTGTAAAAATGAAGTAATACCTCCCAGTATTAGTGAAACTCGTCTGTTAACATGACTTTTTGGCCTTCATAAGTAAAACAAAATTCTCTGAACGTTTGTCTTTATTGATTTCTGTTAATCCCAGTAAACTGTAAAAAATGTGACTATATAGTCACATTTGCTGATATGATGTCATGCCAAAAGCAATGCACCAGGAGTCACTATTTGGCCTTTGTTCTCCAGATTTGGTTATTAACCTGTGTCTCCAGTGACTCTCATTTCTCTTAAACCACCCACCTGGCCATATACAGACATCTTTATGTCTCCCACTCCATGTTCCTACCTTGGTACTGGACACATCTTCAGCCCTCAATATTTGCTCAACTGAGCCAAAAAATAGTTGATAGCATCATAATTTGGAACTGAATTGAAATTGTCCAGGGAAACACTTCCAATATGGAATTTGTTTGTTCCTGGCAGAGCCTGAGGAAAACTGACTTTAGAATTGTCATGGTATCTTTCACCCTATGTGCACTTTTGATCAGGGATAATCTCTAAATTGAGATCTAGTCACAGGGGAGCCTTTACGTCCAAAATGGCAGCTGAAAAAGAAATGTCTTCAGAAGCTAAGGCATGGCTGAAAATCTGCCTGGCTGAGAAAAAATAATCAGGGTGAAAATTGGAGCATTACCACTCTGCAATGCTGTTTCCCAAAGTGCAGACATTTGCCTGCAATGTCAAGTGTTTACTGCCTCATTCCTGGTGTACTTTAGATCAGTGATCTAATCTCATGTTGCAGCTAAGTGGAGCCTGGCCACCTTCTTGTATGCCAGCATGTACCTTAAAAACCAAAGACAAACTTCACACCCTAAAAAGCCTCTCCCCTTCCTCCACTCTTCCCTCCTGTACCCTCCACCCACACACGTCAGCCGTGGGTTTCCTCAGCCCAGTACGCTAGATGCCTCTTTTATTGCGTGTTGTGGCAGGAGAGGAGGATTAAATTACTGAGGCTGTCAGAAAGGACAAGCACTCTGCCATACATTATCATTATCACTCGCTTCTTGGGTGAAAGAAAATGCAGTAAATCCCTCAAATACAAAGCAATAAAGACCGCTGGCTTTTACTGTCATGACTGCCAGTGCCATTAACAGGCAGTGACAGTGATGTGGCACTCTTAGATGTTGCTTGTATCTTTTCTGACAGTGTGCACATAAACCTGCCAGTGACATGACATTAGATCACATGACTATTCAGATTTGATTCTGGTTTCTGGAGCTGTTTTCTTTTCCCAGGCATACAAGCAAGGTGGCATAACTTGTGTCTTTAAAAACAGGTATTTATAAAAATACAGAATGGTCCTAATGTAGCATATTCCTGAGTGACTTCTTTTTGTGGATTTTTTTTTTCTTTTGATATAGTGATCTACGTGGATGAGGAAAACAACCAAGCAAAGAGAGACATCTTAAAAGCTATACTACGAAAGCAAGAAATGCTGAATAGAAGGTATATTTAAGCAGGTTGAATTATCTAATGTTTTATATAAAGTAGATCTCTGTTGTGTTTAAAAGCATTGTTTAAAAAAAGGGAAGGGGGCAAAGATGAGAAATCAGAACATGGGGTCCTCTGACTCAGTCTGTGTGCTTGAGTGAGTACTTGACTTCTCTGGGTCTCTTATCTCCTAGAAATACAGCAGCCCTGCCAACCATACAGACTAACCAACTACAAGGATCCCAAGTGCTTTGAAGACCAGAACACTGTGTAGTGTATAGAAAGTATTACGTTGCCATTCAAATGTAACTGTAAAGAACATAACAGGTTGAAGAAAGTACCACAGGCTTTAGTTTGAATTTCTATTCCATCATCTACTTGTTGTCCGACCTTAGACAAATTACTCAACCTCCCTGTTCTTCATTCTCTTCATCTGTAAAATGGAGATGATGACAGTTCTGTCTGGGGTTGCTATGAGGACTAGATGAGATATGTGTAACATGGATAGAACAGCACCTGGCACATAGTCAGTACGCAGTGAATGTCTGCTGCCATCATTCTTAAGCAGTAGCACTTAGAACAGCTCATCAGCCTTTCAGACTGACCTGTATCTTACTATCTTGTTTAATAATTCATATTATTTTTCAAATGCCTTTTTTATCTGAATAAGACACTTTGTAATTTTGGTTCAGTAGAGTAAATAAATCCTTTTCATAAGGAAAAAACTGATCTTAAGAAGTTAATACTTTCTGTGTGAGCTCCATCTGTATCAACCCCTGAGCTCTTTCACCAGTGTTTTGCTGGCTCCTCTCCCTTGGCCTGGGTAGAACATTTATCTCTCCATTATCCTCTTTGCCTTGCCTTTGTGACCCAGAGATTCCATAGCCTCAAAAATGATGCTCACCTACACCTGAGAAAGAGAAAGTGAATGTTAAAGACACTATGTTCTTCAAAAGAGCTTCCAATCTGGTATTTTCTATTTCAAGAAGACAGACTAGAATTCTTAGCTCTTGGTATCTAAGAGTGCCTTTCTTGGTGACTTCTTGGAATACGAGGTTCCACTTTGTCCAGGATGCTAATCACTCCAGTTCTGCTTGTCTAATTCCTATTCTTCAGCTTCTTTCAAGACCCCCCTCAAAAGCCCCCAGTCTCCCAGGGGTATCCCAGCAGATCATTGCCCTGCCCAGGTCCACAAGGCAGCTTATGTCAGCAAGCCCAGCCGTCACTGATGGGACTGAGCTCTGTCTCCATGTGCCAGTCCTGGGCCAGGCTTAGTGGATCTTTAGTCCCTTGTCCTCTCTGTGTCCTTGTTGTTTCTGGAATGATAGAACATGTTATAAGTGACACTCATGGGCTGGGGTTGTGGCTCAGCCGCAGAGCACTCGCCTAGCATGTGCACGGCCCAGGTTCGATCCTCAGCACCACGTAAAAATAAACACATTGTGTACAACTAAAGCAAATAAATAAATATTTAAAAAAAAAGTGACACTCCTCTTTGGAGGAAAATGACTTTGTTTCTTCAAACGTGTGGGAGTTTTTTAATTATTATTATAATTATGTTGTTATTATTATTTTAAACCTGCCTTTGCTCAGAAGACCCACTTGTTTATACCATAATAGTTCAAAAAAATTTTTAAAAGAAAAAAGTTCAAAGTAACTATAATGACTCCCACCCTCCCATCATTGTTTCTCTAAAAAATATCCAAACACCTCCCCCCAGAGACACAAACATTTGTGTTCTTTTTTAGCAAAACTGAGAGAGGTATCACAGGTGCCACAGGACTGACCCTGAGCTCACAATTGTTGAGTGAATACTGGGAGTGCTGACCTCTCTGGGAGAGGATGGCCTCTGCCCTCCTAAGGAAAATAAGAGTGACATTTACGTTTTTCCACGGCCAAAGCCCATGATTGTTCCAGTGCATGTTCTCACCTTTTGTAAGTTCTCAGAGGTCATGTTACTTTGCATTACTTTAGTCGCTCCGAGTTGATGACAGCTCACTCCCTCCGACCGCAAACTGGTGATAACATACGAAGCCGCAGTCAGAGAAGCCTGGACAGTCTTCCTGGACATGTCTAAACTTAGAGACATTGCGTGAATTGTTCATAGTACCTTTCCATACCACCCTGCACTATAATGGGAATATACAAGTGACACCTTGGAAGAGAGGTAACACATGGCAACAGGACTTTAGAGTGATCTACTTGGAGTTATCAGTTGACACTGACTCAGCTCTTATCAGTTTAGTCTCTTCTCTTTAGCAGTGTTCTATTGAGCAGACCCACCCCTGAGGAAGACAGACTCGATAACAAGTGAACGAGTAGACCAAGCACACACTGTGATGATTAGTAACAGAGAATTTTAAAAGTTAAATGCTAGGAGAAAATGACAGTAATGGCAAATCCAAGGAAGTGACATTTAAGCTGATTTATGAAGGATGAGAGGACCCGATTACTTCACAAGGGCCCAGGAAGGACCATCCCAGGTCAAGGGGCTTCCAGGCATGAAGTAACGTGCAGAGGGCATTCTAGGACCAGGCAGGACAGTTAGCAGGGCTGTTCTCTGACAAGAGTCGCAGGAGGGAGAGGAGGAGCAGCTGGGGAGCACGATGCGCTCACCTCCACTGGGGACTGCCATCTGCTCCACACATGTGCACAGCCAGGTCCTCCGAGAGGGCTGGGAGCCTCTTCAGGAGGCAGAACGGGTCTCACCTCTTTGTTCTGGCAGGGCAAAGGTAAGATGTCAGGTCTGTGTGTGCACACCCACAGTGTGGCCAAACTGTGTTGACCTTTACGATTGTTCCAGTGAACTTTCCTCCTTTTTAAGCTTAACTTTACAGTTTGATAATTTTATTTTTGATATCTTATTTTCCTCTCTATATAAAGCCAGAAATATTTTATTTTTATGTTTCTAGCCCTTTCTCTAGAATTGGGAACATTTTCTTTTTTTCTCATTTTGTCTCAGATTTCTCTATTTTCTGTTCGATGGAGATAATAACCTGCATTTGTAAAGTGCTGTAGATATAATTCTTAAGTGTTGTGTTAAAATTTATCAGATATAAAGACACATAAAATAGCCAGCCATGGTGGCGCATGCCTGTGATCCTAGAGACTCAGGAGGCTGAGGCAGGAAAATCACAAGACCAGCCTCAGTAACTTGAGTCCTAAGCAATTTAGCGAGACCCTGTCTCAGAAATAAAAAGGACTAGGGATGTGGCTATGGTAAAACAACCCTGGATTAAAATACTTAGTACCAAAAAGTAAAGAAATAAAGAATTTTTTTTAAAGATACATAAAATACATGAAACAGCACAACATTCCTGCAATCTTGGTAGCCTCTGTCTCTGCCATGAGACATGATAAACATGTCTCGTGTTGTAAAATGTGTATCAGTTGTCACTTCTAATTCCTTGCCTTCTAGTCACCTTCATTGTAGGACAACTTCTGTGATCATCGGTCATTTTGTTTAAATGAGTGATATAGCCAGTGTATAATTTGGGAATTTGACTAACTTTGTAATTGAAACAAACTTTTCTGCCAACTTTTTCCTCTTCCCTAGAAATATAGAAGCTAAAGCAGCTCTGCCTAGATTTTAAATAGGTATAATAAATGAAGAAACATTTATTCAGTGTTTACTATGTTCCAATCACTGTTTACTCTCATCTATCCTCACAAGAACCCTACAAAATAGGTATAATTATCCCCATTGCACAACTAAAGAAACTGAGGTCAGAGAGGTTAAATAGTTTGTCCAAGGTCACACAGCTAATGAGTAGAAAAGCAAGAATGTGAACCAAGAATGGATGCCCTAAACCATTCTATCGTATTAATCCCTCTATTTTATATATCATATAAAATATACATTTTATCCACTTGGAAGGCCAAGGTCTGTACTCTTCATAATTGTTGTGTGAGTAGGTGTTAACTTTAATTGTGACTTAGGGATTTCTATTTTCTGATCGAAACATTGCCAGCTAAAAACAGGAACTTGGTAAAGGAATGAAAAGCTGAATCTTCATCTTCAGGAAATTGGTTAAAAATATTGTCATGTTTACCTATATAAGCATTTGGAAAGGATTTTATTTGTATTTTTCAAGGCATGATTTCTCAGAGACTTGGATTTTTATGTTTCTTGTTTTGTTTCTGATTTGGGATAGATACATTTCGAAAGTTTAAGATGGTAAAGTTTACAAGCATCCGTGGTTTAAGCTATGCTGCCAAGATATATCAAAAGAGTACTTAACTGTAAATTCCTGTCATTTGGTCAATCCAAGTGTGTTTGGCCTCAACACAAGCCACTAATTCAAATCAGTTCCATCAGAACCCTACAATTATGTGTCTAAAAGTAAAATAAAACTTGGATTCTGTGATGGTAAGTTAAGAGATTGCTGAAGTAATACAAACAGTTGATATAGCTGTTGGGCAGAGCCACAGCATTTATCTAACATGGTCCAGAATGTTGCCCAGGGAGCATGATCCCTGCATTTTGTAGAACACACACAATTGGTTGAATTGCTTAGTACCAATCCCAGAGGTTGTGCATTGCTAAAGAAAATGGTACGTTCTGTAGAAAATGCTGATCATGTAACCTCATGGTCTTTATTCACTTTATCCTTTTAGACTTAAAAGTTAAGATACCAAAATATGATCAGACCCAGGCACAGTGGCACATGCCTGTAATCCCAGCAACTCTGGAGGCTGAGGCATAAGGATTGCAAGTTCTGAGGCCAGCTTCAGCAATTTAATGAGGCCCTAAGCAAGATCCTGTCTCAAAATTTTTTAAAGGGGTGGGGGTGGGGTGGGAACATGTAGCTCAGTGATAAAGCACCCCTGGGTTCAATGCCCAGCACCAAAATATATACACATATATGTATGATTAGACATTGCATAATAGACTGAACATCCAGTCTTTCTCTTTGTCTTAGATTCTAGAGATAAATGCCACTTAGTGCTTAGAAAGTGGATTAATGTTCAGTTGAAGGTTAGGTGTACCATAACAATTCTAATAGTTCATCTAAAAACTTATCTAACCTTCTGTAACTTTCTTTTATTGGGATAATTGGAAATGTCTAGATTCCATACTTAGTGGCAGTTTTGTTTCTCAGTGACTTCTCCCTTCGTGGTGATTTTCTCTGTCCTCTGTTCTCAGTGTTCGTTTCACCGTCGTCACTGACCCCCCAGAGGATGAGCAGGATCTGGAGTGTGAGGACATTGGCATTGCTCATGTTGACCTCGCTGACATGTTTCAGAAAGGGAGAGACATCATCGAGCAAAATATTGATGGTATGAGTAGAAGTGTCTCTCAGTTTGTACAAACAACATCTGCTAAAGTCCAAACACTTTATTAAAACCTTCTCTCTACTGGCTACAAGGGAACTGAGTCACATTAGCCAAGTCCTTTGCAACTCCAGCTAATGTCCCCCTACCCTGCCCTCACCCTCTGCTTTCCTTTAAAAATATTTATTTATTTATTTTAGTTGTACACAATGCCTTTATTTTTACATGGTGCTGAGGATCGAACCCTGGCCGTGCATGTGCGAGGCGAACGCTCTACTGCTGAGCCATAACCCCAGCCCCAGGAAGTGTTCATTTTGTAGTATCAAGTGAGAAGGTGAAAAAAGTTGAGTTTCGTTGTTGCTGTTGATATTGTTTATGGAAGTCTCATGTCCACTATGGCACTCAGGCTTAAGCCTGTTATTCTGAGTGATTATGATAGTCTTTTTTTCAAGGTTTCTCCATAATTCAATGTTACAGCCCAGTGATTTAGTCCCTCTAGTAACCAAGTGGGTTTGCTCACTCATTCCCCACCAGGACTCAACAGAAGTAGGGGCTTCCTGACAAAATCTGCTCTCCTGGATTGTCATCTCACCAGGTGTGACTCCCAACAGTGCTTCATTTCTACATTCTCTTCCTATATGACATAATTACAAAATGCTGAAAGAATTGTATTTTATGAATCAGACTTTTACCAAGAGACTGGAGATGTAGCTCACAGGAAGAGTGCTTGCCTAGTTGGGGTTAGAGCCCCAGCAATGCAATAGAAAAAAAAAAAAAAAACTAGTTAACAGACTTTTGACAGTCATAATCAGGGAAGGCCTGGGCTATTTACAATAAATGGAGAAATTCCAAAAAAAATAAATGGAGAAATGCAGCTGATTCCAATCTCATTTGTTAAAAAGTTAGAACTGTCTCTGAAAAGATGTCCCTGGCTTGTTTACTTCCTGGCTCATGCATTCAGCATACACTTAGTTGAGCACCTCTGAAGTGCCAGGCACTGGTTCCTACATGGGGCTGCTTGTCCTGGATATGTGTCAAATGCTCAAAAGTTAGAATTAAGCCAAATAACTAACGAAATTCACCAAATAACCAGATTGGAAGACTGTTCTGGGAAATCCTTCCGAAGTATACATCTCTAACCTGTGGCAGTTTCTCATAACTTTGGCACTGAAGAAAAAGAGGAAAGGAATAAAATATTTGTCCCAATCCTATTAAGGATTCACAGGATCAAGAGAGTCTGACAAAAGTGACTAAAACAATCTCTGCTTTATACTCTTGATCTTTGTTTTTCTAGTCGGTTCTGTTTAGCAACCCAACTTCTCCTCCTGTGAGACAAGTGACAAAAATGGACTGATACAAATGATTGTTATGACCACATTTTGGGAATAAGTTGGAAGATTGGGTACTGGGTCGGGTCAGGATTTTAATGCTTTGTCATCTATCACTTAGAAGTGAGCAGTCCCAAAGGAGAGGTGAAAACTCAGGAGAGTGAGCTGGGGACCATTTGTGCCATTGTGCTTTCCCAGCTGCTCATTTCTCTACCTAAGTCCTTGTGTACCAAGTTTAGCTTGAAGGCTTCCTTACAGATTTTCTTGAAATTAAAATACACACAGAGCTGAATGCAGTGGCACAAGCCTGAGGTCCCAGCTATAGGGAGGCTGGACAAGAGAATCACTTGAGTCCAGGAGTTCAAGGTCAGCCTGGGCAGCAAAGCAAGATCCCATCTCTTAAACACACACACACACACACACACACACACACACACACACACGTTGAGTGCAGGAGTACATGCCTATAATCCTAGCTACCTGAGAGGCTAAGGCAGGAGGACCACA
Source organism: Tamias sibiricus (assembly GCA_025594165.1). Classification (NCBI taxonomy): domain Eukaryota; kingdom Metazoa; phylum Chordata; class Mammalia; order Rodentia; family Sciuridae; genus Tamias; species Tamias sibiricus. Next base: position 31,905,113 of record CM046672.1, read on the forward strand.
AATTCAAAACCAGTCTGGGCAACTTAGTGAGATGCTGTCTCAAAATAAAAACTAAAATGGGTTGGTGATGTAGCTTAGTAGAGCCCCATTGGGTTTGATTCCCAATACTGCAAAAACACACACGCAAGCAGTTATTAAAGTTCAAGGAATATAAACAGGAAGTACAAAGACTCATAAGTGTTGTGAAACTTACAAAGTCCAGGATTCTGGCCTTGGGCTACTAACAAGTGTCATTGTCCACATAGTGATGGGGTCTCAGGTGTTGAATCAGCATCCTACAAGGTCACGCTTGCAGAAGGCCACAGGCTTTAGTCCAGTAGCCTACTTGTGGGGCACCACTCAAAGCAGTTGCCCCTCTACTGAGAAAAAACAACATACACTCAGAAAGTCCCTGCACCCTCAGAGCCATTCCATAGACTTAAGATTGCTGAGCCTACCATTTTCACTTTTCCTAATTTCATGTAAAATATACTTTAAATGAAAGTTTTCTTTAGAAAGGTAAATAATTTAAATTATGATCATGTGACATCTTTACAATGGTTTGCATTCTAAAATTTGTTAGTATACTGGACATTAAAACAAATTCTACTTTGTCATCATATTTTAGTCCCTTTTAGACCTTTTATTTCTTACTAGTTTAGAAATTTTGACTCTGTGTGGGAGTCATTGTCCAGTAGTTTTTTCACTAGGTGATCTTGAGGATTAAATTATTAGTTTGAGCTCCACAGACAGTATGTACATGCAAATATCTGAACTGCACATCTTCGTGTACATAAGACAAGCTTTATTTTTTAGATTTCTGAGATGCCAGTGAATTTTGGGCTTTTACAAGAGCTCTTTTCATCTTCTCAACTACGGCTTTAGCTAGCCTCTCAAGAAACTTCTGATGAATGACACTGACACTTTCCTGCTCTTTTCTCCCTAGTTTTTGATGCACGAGCAGATGGTCAAGGTATTGGCAAGCTCAAGGTAACAGTTGAAGCTCTCCATGCCCTGCAGTCTGTCTACGAGCAATGCAGAGGACTAGGAGTCTTGAAAGAACCTGCTCCAGAGGCATCTCCTACTTCTGAGTAAATGCTCACTTGAAGTTCCTAGATGAGATTTTGTGTAATTACTGTGGTTTGTATAATCTATAATTCATGGGCAGCAAGGAAGCAGGAATCCTGGGTTTGAAATGTTCAAGTTTTGTATAGTTTTTCATTTGTTTATTTTTCTATTCCCTCCTTCCCCTGACTGCTGCCCCTCAGGACTTTAGTTCTCCACAATGGGCAGCACCTTCTCAATAATTTATACCTTCATGATAGCATGAGAAAGCCTATTTGCATTTTCAACATTTTCTTATGAAGAACTGAAATGCAATTCCCATTTTTATTTTTAATAAGCAAAAATATAAATCTTAGAAAACCTATGAAAGAGAAAATACTTTTATGTTATCCCTAATCGTCCCACTAAATGGAATGCTTATGATTAGCCTCATTAAGAGTTTTATACTGTGAAGATTTTATTAGAAGCAATATATGAAAATTACTTGGATTAATGTGTTAATCTTTCTCTTTAAAATGCTAATATCCATTTTATGCACATTAAAGCTCAGTATGCATTTTCTTTGATGCATGCAGTTTCTATCAATTAAATATAAAGAAGGAGACTTGGCACTAACTTACTAAATTACTTCAAGTTTTTTGTTTTTCTTTCTTAAAAATTATAGTTCTTCCTCTTTGCATTATTTTCATGCATTCATATTGGTGATATGGGACCCAGGGATGTATGTATATAAAGAGAAATGGATGGATAGATGGATGTGAAATTTACACTTTGAAAACTTAGTTCATGACATAGAAATTATTTAAAGTGTGACTCAAATTCTGATATGCTTAGTTAGGCCTGAAAAGGAGTATCTTTTTATCATTTTTTAAATTTACATCAAGCTTAGACAATGCTGGGGTGTATCTGGATAACCAGATCCTCAAAAAGCAGCTCAGAAAGTTAATTTTCTAGCTTTTACCCAATCTCACTGAAGGATTTAATTGATATTTTTAATGGAGCTGTGAATCAATGCTGCAAAGGAATTGTCTCTAGAGGTCTAGGATATAATGCATTTCATTTTTTAATTTACTTTTTTATTTGTCATTTTCTTCAAAGGATTTTTATAGGCTGTGGGTTTTCACTGTTTGCAAACAGGCTATGTTCCTTCTTAAGCATATGTAAAGTATTCAGGGAGATAAGTAATTTATTAAAATCTACCTAATTTGCCGTGATATATTAAATCTCTGCTTCAGTGATCACAGACCATTTCATTTAGAGAATTAGGCATTCCCTCTTTGTGTGATTAAAGCTCTGGAAAATGAGTTCTTTGCTCCTATTTGTGAACATTCAAAGCCTGCTAATGGCAAGAAGATGGAATAGATTATGAGACAATTCATTACAGTTCAACAGGAAAAAAAAAAGCAGCTATAATGCAAAAATGCAAGTATGAATATCTGCATATAGTTTGAACCATCTGTGCTCTAATGGCTTCAATAATGACTCTCGTCTTTAGGAGGCTTTGAAATGACATCCGTACAATATTAATTTGTTGATGTACATTGCGGGACCAGTAGAGTATGATCTGACCACAGAAATCTATAAATTCTGTCTCTACCATTGAGCCTCCCTGTCCTGGGGCCTGCCATCTCCAAGGAGAAGCTTGTTCTCATCAAACTCTGCAAATCTTCCTAACAACTCATTCCTCTGGAACCTTCTAGAGACCACAAACATCTGCAGACAAAACCTCTCCAATCCTAGTAAACAACCACATGTTTGTTGTCACTTCAGCTGGCTCTGAGCTCATCTTTTTGGCCTCCCTTTCTAGCTTTCTTTGGCTTTATGCAGTTACAGTGTCATTAAGGCCCATAATATTCCCTCCAGTAATTTAAAACAGCCAGATTATACCCTGGGATTAACTGAGTGGTTTTTGAGACATTTATTGTGGTATTCTCCCAGGAGGTTTGTATTATTGTTTTAAAATGTTACATCCCAAACTAAATACCCTTTCTACAGGGAAAAGAACCGGATTGCGCTGACTTCTTAGGATCTTCAAGTGAAGAGGGGAAGTTTATATTAGGAAACTTCTGGGAGCTATTCATCTGTACAGAATGTATGCCTCAGATAAGATTAGAATTAGCCATGTTTCTATTGTGTTCATGTGTACTAGAATATAATATCAAAAATTTCTCTTCTGGTTTTAAAATACTCAGCTTCAATTCTCGCACACTTTCACAACATTCATTTTCACACACAATGGCTGCTGACATGTTTCAAAGTGTGTCAATAGTATTGAGTGCTATCATATGGAAGTCCCTTGGGATATTTTTGTGTTTGTCTTGTGTTAACCAGAGTTCATTGAAAAGTTTACTACCTTTTAGATTCACGAATGATGGTTTTCTCTCAGTGAGCCATTAAGTATGACTAGGGTGAGGGGCTGCCATTGCCACACAGACACACCAGTTCAAGGTGAGGCTTGGACGAACTTAACAGCTTTTAGTGTAACTGTACGCAGTACACTCAGCACTTTTTTGGGTGGTAATGTTTTTAGTTTGGAAATATAAATAGAGATGTGATGTGGTATGTGGGAGAGTATATTTTACATGTTTTTTTGCCTACCGTAGTAGAAATGTCAAATTCCCAGCCACTGTCATGAGAAGCAGTTGACAAAAATAAGTCTTATGGTTTACAGTGTGGTTTACGTAGAGAACATTTCTCTTCACTCTCAGTTTCAACATGTTTTCTAAATTATCATGGTTTGTTGCCATTTAACTTAAATTAGTTTTTTTAAAGAATAAATAGAGAATATGTTTAATCAAATAAAGAAAGGCCACATTGAAATTCTGCTGTTCCTGCCATTCATTTGTTACCACAAAACACAAATAATTTCTATGTGTTATGAAGAAGTGTGGGCTGAGAAGTGCTCATGTGACTGGGGAGGCTCTGCGTGCACCCATGTTCCCACAACAGAACATAAATTATTTTAGTAATCTGACATCAAGAGCTGTGACAATGAAAACCAGTTTCTTACACATGTTCTAACAAGAATCTGATTAACATTTTTGTGGATATGGAAAATAACTTTTTTTTAGTCAAACTGGCACTATTGCTGAATTTAGAATGCTTTCCTTATGTACTAAATAGCAAAATGTGAATCAAGTCTGTGAACAAATATGAGAATAAAATGTCATCTTTGTGTAATACAAAACAACTGAGGGAGAGCTTTTGGGATATAAAATTATTGAATGATTGACAATATCAGGATGATAATTCATCCCCAACGATGAAAGTACATTTTCATAAGTCACTCATGCCTGAAGGCCTCTGACTACCTTAACAAAGAAAAACTAAACCCATGATTTATTATAGATTGGGCAACATGCCTAATTAAATCCATGAATGGGAGCAGTCGCAGCTTTACATCCCCTTTGTTCAGAACAAAAACAACTTCCAGGTCAACCAGAAAGCTAAAAAATATCAAAGCAATAGAAACAAGTGTTTTAAAAACTAAAAATACAGAAGTAGAAAACATCTCCTCATTCTACTCTCTTATCTTGCAAGATAGAATTTTCACTTCCATTTCAAAGTGGCACCAGTGGAATCCACCTTGTAATCTGACCTTCTGCAAAAGTGGACCCATATCACAGTTATTGGTAGCTTTTCTCCTTGCCCTTTCATTTTCTCCATGACATTCACTAATGCATTAAGTTATATGACTCCTTCAGCCTTCGAAGTGAAGTCTGGTACTCTTAGACCACGACCTCTTTGCTGAGGTAAATGGATGGCTCCTGCTCTTTGCCTCTTCTCACTCTATAGAGATTCCTTTTCTTATCTTCTAACATTGTCACCTCTGTCTTCACTGAACACCTCTCTCTCTCTCTCTCTCTCTCTCTCTCTCTCTCTCTCTCTAGTGGTGCTGGGGATTAGAACTCATGGGGGCTTTACCACTGAGCTGCATACATCCCCAGCTCTTTTTATTTTTTGAGAGAGAATCTCACTAAGCTATTGAGGATGGCCTCAAACTTATGATCCTCCTGCCTCAGCCTCCCACTGCACCAAGCTGGGAGGTTTGTTTGTTGGTACTGGGGATTGAACCCAGGTGTGTTTTACCACTGAGCTGTACTCCAAGCCTTTTAATTTCTTATTTTGAGACAGGTTCGCGCTAAGTGGTTTAGGGCCTTGCTAAGTTGCTGAGGCTGACCTTAAACCTGAGATTCTTCTTCCTCAGCCTCCCAGGTCACTAGCATTACAGGTGTGCACCCACCACACTCACCATATTTTCTCTTTTGAGAAAATCAGCATCTTGGGCTAGGGATATAGCTCAGTTGGCAGAATGCTTAACTGGCATGCACAAGGCCCTGGGTTCAATCCCCAGCACCATAAAAAAAAAAATCAGCATGTTGATTTTCATATTTCTGTCATCTGAATGCCTCCTTCCATCTGTCTAGCCTCATGCATATTTTTGAAGTTCATCAGAGCACATTTTTTTCTCTTCCTCTTTCCTGTTTCTTCTCTTGGTGCTACAACCACTTGTTTAGTTACAAGCATATGTGACAGCTCCAGCAGCTTCCTTTCTATGAAGACTTGTCTGGTTTTTGGTTATAGGTATTTGTTGTTTGCTTTTTGAGATGTTGCTCTGGCTGGTCTCATTCAGTACCCCCATGCCTCAGTCTCCCCAGTGAGTGGCTGGGACTGCAGACACAAGCTGCCATGCCCAGCTCAGACAGGTTAAATGCCTTCATTTAATGTGGCAGGGGCACACTGCGTCAATTGTTCTGAACATGAAGGAACAGCAAGCTAATTTTTGTATCTTTTCTTTGTGTACCTTTTTACAAGTCATGGAGGCAAAAACTCAGAAAGCTCTCAGGAACCACTGGCAAGAAGCTAAAGCATAAGGAAGTTTTCTAAAAATGTAAGGAAATGTTAAAATCAAGCTTTCTTTGGTACCAATATGTTTTGCTATAGTTACACATTATTGTTAACAGAGAAATTTTAGGAAAAAACTTAAAGTGACTACACATACAATCTAGATGCTGGGAAGTCTTTTCCAAAGAGAAGAAAAACAGGCTGTAAAACACAAAATAGACAAGGCATATTGGGTATGTAAACATGAAGACAGTGTGACAGTTTTCTTACATGACTATTCAAATTCAAGGTAGAAATCAAAGAACATTTTGTACTATTCAGGGGAACAACAGGTCAAAGAGATGTGTACTTAACATGCACACCAAGTATAGTCTCAAAATACATGCATCAGCAACTGAAAGAATTGTAGAAAAATATTAAGGCTGCATCAGTTTTAATAGTGGGCTTTAACTTGCAGAGAATAAAAGATCAAAAAGTTAGAAAAAAGGATTTTCTTAGCAGGATTACTAAATTCAAATGCATATAGAATGCGCATGGAACATTCAAAGAGAAATCGACTGTGTACTCAACCACAAAGAAAGTCTCAATTTCCAAAGAACTAAAATCTTACAGACGATATTTCTCCAAGCAAAATGCAATGAAATGAGAAGTCAATAGCAAAAGGATAGCTAAAACAGCCCTTTCTCAAAGTTAAAAATATGTTTATGTTAGATTGACAAGAAAAATTATATGTGTTTATGGGTATGTTGTTATTATTCTGGGTTCTAGTAGGACAAGGACTAACCCCCTCCTTCAACAGAAAATTCTACAAATTTTACTTGATGAAATTAATAAACCTCAGCTCAGAAGCCCACACTAGAGGGGAGCAAGGCAAAGGTGGAACCTAAGAGAAGAGATTATCATAGGATTCTAATGGTAGCAGAACACATGTAATACCAGTGAAGATTCCCCACAGAAGGAGAAGGGCTGCTATCAGTGGGGAACTACTGAGAGCTGGTCTGAAGCCAGGTGCTGTAATTGGGATATGGAATGTCCCCCAAAGATTCATATGTGAAAGGCTCGGTCACCAGCCTGTGGTGCTGCTGGGAGGTGGAGGAACCCTTAGGAGGTGGGGCCTAATGGCAGTAAGTTTGGCGAATGGGGCTGTGCCCTTGCCCCCAGCTCCTTCCTCTCTTTCTCTACTTTCTGGCCACCGTTAGGTGAAGAGCCATGCTTTGCCACATGCTCATGCCACAATGGTCAGCCTCACCACAGCCCCAACATGACAGGGCCACATGACAATGGACTGAAATTTCATCAGAGACCATGAGCCAAAATGAATCTTTTCTCCTTTCAAGTTGTTTATGTCAGGATTTTGTCATGGCAACAGAAAGCTAAGATACCTGGTAAGTCAGAGCCTTGACTACTGGAGAAGTGAAAGGAATAGGCTTGAAGCACCTTGGACTAGAGGTGGCAGCTTTGGAAAGGCACTTCTGGAAGAGAACAGGATGTCTTAGAAGGGGAGAGATATCCCTTGGAGACATGGAAGTGAAATGAAAGAAGGAACCAGCCGAAACCATGGTTCCCAGTGAAACAAGACAGTATCATTAAGTGGTGTCAGTATCATGGAATTATATCAATAAGAAACATTTATTAAAGAAACTGCACTTTGCTGTAGCAACAGAAGAGGACACTGTTGAGCTAAGAAACTTGTAAGCCATCGAAGCCCTTCCTGTCCATGCAATTTTGTCCTGGCTGGTCCAGGAAAATCCAAAATAAATAGTTTATTATTAATAGAGAAGGGAATCCTGCATAATCTTCCAAAAGAAAACAAAATGAGGATCAAAATTTTTCATCAGTTGTCAGTTGTACTTCATTAAAGCTAGGGAGAAACAGGAAAAAGACCCATTATCCCACTACCCAGAATTAGCCAGTAACATTTCCATACTTGATTCCTGTCCTTTTTTTTTCTTTAATTCATAATTTCAAAATTTTTGAAATTAACACAATTCATGAAAATACACCATATTTTCATTAAAAATCAGAATAATACACATGGTTAAAATCCCCTTGAACCATGTCACCCCCTAATCCAGATCTGCTCCCCACCACTGGAGTTTATCATTTTTATGTATACATACATATACATGTACCCTCAGAATATGTATAAATTTGTTTTTTATTTATATAAGTGTCAGACTGCAGACAGCTGTTTATACAACTTGCTTTTTTTTTTTTTTTTTGCTTTTTTTTTAAACAGTGGTTTTGAAATGTACCTATCGTTTCCAATGTCTCGATTACTACAATAAACAAGTCCATGGTGAGAGAGAAATAAAAAGACCTTTTCAGCAAGATGGAGCTCTGCCCAAGCACTGCTAAATTTGATAGTTTGAACCATCCTTCCAGTTAAGGACAACTAGACAAACTGGAATATATATACATGAACATATATACATACATATTTTTATATATTGATATATAATTTGAAAACAACAGAATGCCTACTAGCTACCTGGGCTATAAGAAAGTTCAGGGTGCATGTTCATAATAAAAAATAATGATGGGGGGCTAGTGTTGCCGCCTGAAGCGCTTGGAGCAACGGAGCCGCGGGAAGAAGTTTAGAGGCAAACTGGAGACAAACAGCTTTTTATTTTGATAACTTTTCTCTCTGGTTCTAACAACCACTAACACACGCCACACACACCACCAAAATGGCACTGACCCTATCAGCAATTTTGGCCAAGTCACTCGAGATCCTGGGACAAGTCCCGTGAGACTACGGAAGGCGACAATGCCCAAATCTCCACGGCTCATAGTCAACCGCATTTTAAGCCATCTCCTCAAACAGGGCTCCTACAGGCTAGGGTTGTGGCTCAGCGGCAGAGCACTCGCCTAGCATGTGCACGTCCCGGGTTCGATCCTCAGCACCACGTAAAAAATAAAGGCATGTGTAAAACTAACACAAATAAATGAACATTTTTAAAAAAATAATAATGATGGTGGAATTGGGATAGAAGGAACCTACCCCAACATCATTAAGGCTATTTGTGAAAAACTCAAAGCCAACCTCACAGTGAATGGGAAATAACTGAAGTCAATTCCTTTAAAATCTGGGACAGTCTCACCACTTCTACTTAATATAGTGGTATAAATTCTAGCCAGAGTAATTAGGCAAGAGAAGAAAATAAAAGATAAAAAATGGGAATGGAAGAAGTCACTGTTTGCAAATGATATAATCCTACATTTAAAAAATTCAAAAACTCCACCAAAAGACTGCTAGAGCTAATAAATTTTGGCAAAGTAACAGGTGACAAAACATACAAAAATTAATAGCTTTCCTGTATACCAACAACAAATCTGCTGAGAAACAAATCAGGAAAAAAAATTTCATTCACAATAACCTCAAAAAAATAAAATACCTAGGAATAAATCTAACCAGAGGTGAAACACCTCTATAATGAAAACTATAGAACATTGAAGAAAGAAATTAAAGAAGACGACCTCAGAAAGATGGGACGTCCTCCCACGTTCATGGATAGGCAGAATTAATATTTTTTAAATGGCCATTTTAAAGCAAATACAAATTCAATGCACTTCCCATCAAAATACCAATGACATTCTTCACAAAGCCAGAAAAAATTCATTTGGAAGAGTAAAAGACCAAATAGCCAGAGCAAGTCTAAGCCAAAAGGCATCACAATAACTGGCTTCAAATTATACTGCAGAGCTATAGTAACAAAAACTGCATGGTACTGGCATAAAAACAGACAAATAGAACAGTGGTACAGAATAGATGACACAGAGACAAACCCACACATCTACAGTCATCTGATTCTTGACAAAGGTGCTAAAAACAACATTAGAGAAAACACAGCCTTTTTAACAAATGGTTCTGGGAAAACTATTTTTTTTATGTATAGAAGAATGAAACTAGACATTTATCTCTCACTCTACAAAAAAAAATCAAATCAAAATGGACCAAAAACCTAAGAATTACTTAGAAAACTTGGAATGGAACCACCTTTTGACCCATCTATCCCACTCCTCAGTCTATACCCAAAGGACTTAAAATCAGCATGCTACAGGGACACAGCCACATCAATGTTTATAGCAGCTCAATTAACAATGGCTAAACTGTGGAAGCAACCTAGATGCCCGTCAATAGATGAATGGATAAAGAAACTGTGGCATATACATACAATGGAATATTACTCAGCATTAAAAAGAGAATAAAATTATGGCATTTGCAGGTAAATGGATGGAGTTGGAGAATATCATGCTAAGCAAAGTAAGCCAATCCCAGAAAAACCAAAGGCCGAATGTTCTCTCTGATAAGTGGATGCTGATCCATAATGTGGGGGTGGGGAGCACACATGGGGAAAATGGAAGAACTTTGATGGGGCAAAGGGGAGGGAGGTGTGAGGGAAAGGGAATGGGGGCAGGAAAGATGGTGGAATGAGATAGACATCATCACCCTAGGTACACGTATGACTGCACATATGGTGCGATGCGACATCGTGTACAACCAGAGAAATGAAAAGTTGTCCGGAAGTTGTGTACAATGGGTCAAAATGCATTCTACTGTCATATATACATAATTAAAATAAATAAATTATTTTTTAAATGTGCAATAAAGCAGATGCCTGAGGTGTTACGAGAGTAACACCAAGTGGAACCTTATCTAACCTGCGGGAAAAAAATGCAAGAATTATACCAGAAACTATGCGACTCCTAGAAGAAAACATAGCATCAACTCTCTAGCATATAGGTAGAGACTGTGACTCTCTCAGTGGGCCCCCTTAAAGCTCATAAAATAATGCCAAGAGTTAAATAAATTGGATGGCATAAAATTAAAAAGCTTTTGCACAGCAAAGGAAATAATTGGGAATCTGAGGAGAGAACCTACAGGATGGCAGAAAATCTTTGCTAGATAATCTTCTGGCAGGGGATTAATATGTAGAATATATAAAGAACTCAAAAAACTTAACACCAAAAAACCAAATAACCCAGTTAATAAATGAGCAGATGAATTAAACAGATACTTCTCAAAAAAGAAGTACAAGTGGCCAACAAATTATGAAAAAAAATGTTCAACAAAATTAGTATTTAGGGAAATGCAAACCAAAACTACACTGAGATTTCATCTCACACCAGTCAGAATGGCAATCATCAAGAATACAAACAATACGTCCTGGAGAGGATGTGGAGAAACACTTTTACACTGTTGGTGGGATTGTAAATTAGTACAACTACTATGGAAATCAGTATGGAGGTTCCTTAAAAAGCTAGGCATGGAACCAATATATGACCCAGTTACACCATGCCTTGGTATTTATCCTAAAGAATAAAGTCAGCCACAAAGAAGAATGAAATTGTGTCATTTGCAGGAAAATGGCTGGAACTTGGGACTATCTTAAGCAAAATAAGTCAGACGCAGAAGGTCATGGGTTGTATGATTTCTTTCATTTGTGGAAAGTAGAAAGAAAAAAGGAAAGTTGTGGGGTGGGGGGGAATCTCATGCAAATCAAAGGGAGATCCATAGAGGAAAGGGATTGGGGAAGTACTGAAGAGTAACATTGGCCAACTTATATCATGTGCATTTATGAATATGTAACAAAAAAACCATCTTTATGTACAACTATAATGCACTGATTTTAAAAATGTGGAAATGGGGGGGGGGGGGGGATTGCAGGGTGCAATATGAAGGAACGTTCAGAGGATGAACCAGACAAGGAAGCTGATTTTCCCCCAAAGGCATCTGTGAACCTGGATGCGAGGGTAAACAGACTCATGGGTCTTCCACCAGAGACTAGATGCCCAGGTAAACGCCCCAGCCTGGGAGTTGGGTCTTTGAAAAGCTAATTTGTCAAATAATAGTGTCTGAGAAATAGACTACCCAGGCACTGAAGTCCTGTTTTGATTCTCATAGTCTCTGAATGGATAAAGGTGGTCTGAGCTTGCTAGAGCCACCAGCCTAGCCATCTGACAGAAACAAACACACATCTCTAAAAGATTATATCATCCACACCCTCAAATTGTTCCTATATTTTTATGTACAATGTTTGATACATATTTCTAAATAAGTAGTCAAGAAGACAAGACCACATGATTGAAGACCAAGATAACTGTAACAGACATTTTGAAATACCAGTAATTCAGGTAATGGAGTCATCATCTTTGAAATTCCAAATAAAAATGTTTGATATGTTCAAAACACAATTTAGAGAAATTTCACACAGAATTGGACATTTTTTTTAAAGATCCAAGTAGAAATTGTATAAATGAAAATCACAATAGCTGAAATTAAGAATTCATTGGATGAGTCTAACAGCAAATTAGATACATCTAAAGAGAGATTAAGTGAACTATAAAAATAAAAAATTCAGAAGACAGTGTCCATCTTGATGCATGGAAAGAAGAATGAAAATACTATAAAGAAGGGGAAAGATAAAAGACACAAGACCATAAGGAAAGTTAAACATATATTTGAGGGTCCTGGAGAGGAAAAGGGAAAGGAAAAAAGCAAAACTAGTATCCCAAAAGATGATAACGGCTAAGAATTTTCCAAAATAGAAGGCACAGATTTAAGAATGACTAAATCCTGTATGCCCAAGATGGATAAATACAAAGAAAAATCACATAAGACACATCTTAGAAAAGCTAAAAAAGACAAAAAGAAACTCGTACAAGGAGTCAGAGACAAAAGACATATCTTCCAAAGAGCAACACTAAGTCTAAGAGACAACTAAATGAAACAGTGGATGGATTAGGAAATAGTATGAAACACATCCTGGACCCTGCATCACATCCTCCTTCCACACACAAGATATTTAACAGTCCAGAGAAACTTATGACAAACGAGATCAGGAGCTGGTGGATAAACACCCTCTCATTCCGCTGATGGACAATTGAGGTGCATTCTATGAAGCTATTCAACCACAATTGCTTATAGAGGTAATCAAATCGGTAATACAACCTTGCATCAGCTTTTCAGTCTCATCTGTTTTATATCTTCCATTTCCTCATCCCCCATCTCTGAGAGCCCAAATGAACTGCCTGCACACCAGCCATTGTTTCAAAACTGGCTTTCAGAGAACCCAAAGACAGTAGGAATGGCCGTAGAAAGCAGGATATCAAGTTGGTACTCTGGAAGCATGAGGCTCACTAATCAGGTGGAAAAACAAAAAGGATGTGACATTATTTATGGTAAGTGGAACTGAGATAAATACTGGCACATGACGCAGATTTTTTTTTTTTTTTTTTTTGGTATGGGGATTGAACTCAGGGGCTCTTTTTATATTTTATTTAGAGACAGAGTCTCACTAAGTTGCTTAGGGCTTCACTAAGTTGCTGAGGCTGGCTTTGAACTCTCAATCCTCCTGCCTCAGCCTCCCAAGCCACTTGGATTATAGGCGGGTGCCACTGTGCCTGGCATGATAGATTCTTAATGGTGGTGAATTTAGATAAGCACAGACGAGAAACCAATCTTTGGTTATCATCTATTTACTTTTCAGAACTTACACTTCAGTTCTTTTTAAAGTTTAAGAAAAACCTTCCTGGAGATGAAAACCTCCAAAAGAAATAAAAACAGGCATTATGTTAAAGAAAATGTAACACAATATTCCAACCTGAGCTAAATAAAAGCAAATAAACCATTGCAGATGGGATAAAAACACAGATGCAGAATTTAAAAACTCAAGATAGAAATTGACAAACTGAAACTTAGAAAGTAGGAAATTGGTTTTAGGAAAGAAGTTGAAGAAAAAAATTAACCTTGAAATGACAAAATTAAAAGGTACCTAAGAGAGAAAAATATAGCTGAACGTAGACTCAAGAAGTGAATAGAAATAAAAGATGCCAAGAAAATGGCATTGAACTACAGAGGTAGAAAGAATCAGTGAGAAAAGAAAGATAGTAGACAGGTACATGTAAGTAAAATTAATGATGTTAAAGACAAAAAAAAAAAAACAATAAAGTAGAACTAATATAAAAATTCAAGAAAGAGCCGGGCGTGGTGGCGCACACCTGTAATCCTAGCACTTGGGAGGCTGAGGCAGGAGGATCGCAAGTTCAAAGCCAGCCTCAGCAATGGCGAGGCACTTAGCAACTCAGTGAAACCCTGTCTCTAATAAAATACAAAAAAAAAAAAAAGGGCTGGGGATGTGGCCCAGTGGTCAAGTGCCCCTGAGTTCAATCCCTGGTACAAAAAAAAAAAAAAAAAAAAAAAAAAAAATTCAAGAAAGCTTTCTTGAAATAAAAGACTTGAATATTGAAAGGGCCCACAATGTAGGAAAATTGCACCAAAACAATCAACTCTGAAACATATGCCACTGAAATTATTAAAATTACATTTAAAGAAAAAAATAATCTTCTAGTACCTCAGGCAAAAGACCAAAGCATTTAGAAAAAAATATATAAAGTCAGGTTGGCATTAGATTTCTCAAAAGCAATTTATGAAGCAAGACAGCAGTGAAACAGTCTTTTCAAAAAAAAAAAAAAAAAACTCTTTAGGGGGTGGGGCTATGGCCCAGCGGTATAGCACTCATCTCGCATGTGTGAGGCCCTGGGCTCGATCCTCAGCACCACATAAATAAAATAAAGGTACTGTGTCCACATACAACTAAAAAAATATTTTTTAAAAAACTCTTTAAGGATAGCCAGGCATGGTGGCACACACTTTCAATGCCAGTGATTCTGGAGGCTGAGGCAAAAGAAGCCCAAGTTTGAGGCCACCCTCAGCAACTTAGTAAGACTTTGTTTCAAAAAATTAAAAGGGCTGGGATGTAGCTCAGTGGCAAAGCACCTCTGGGTTCAATCCCAGTACCACAAAGAAAAAGAAAAAGAAAGTCATGAACCAAGGATTTTTTTTACCCAACTCAGCTATCCTTAAAACATAAGAGTACATTGCTGTGAAATTCACATAACAGAAAATTAATTAAAGTGAACAATTCAATAGCAGTAAGTATATCCATGATGTTATGCAACCACTACCTCTACTTTCAAATATTCCAATCTCTGCAAAATAAAACCCCATACCCATTAAACACTTATTCCCTACAACCCCACCTTTGACCAATTTGATTTGTTTCGATGGATTTATCTATTTTAAATATTTCATACAAATGGGATAATATGTTATATGATCTTTTTTATGATATGATCTTTGTGTCTGGCTTCTTGCACTTAACATAGTGTTTTCAATGTTCATCCATGTTTTAGCATGTATCAGTAGTACTTCATTCCTTTTTATAACTGCATTATATTCCATAATATACTACAGTTTTTTTGTCCATTCATGAGTTGATGGACATTTGGTTTGTATCTAACTTTGGGCTATTAATAGTGCTTCTATGAACATTTGTGTACAAGGACGTGTTTGAGTACCTATTTTCAACTCTTTTGGTACATATCTAGAAGTGGAATTGCTGGGTCATGTGAAATTCTATGTTTAATTTTTTGAGGAACTACCAAACTGTTTCCTATAAGAACTGAACCATTTTACATTACCACCAGCAAGGTATGAGAATTCTGATTTCTCTACATCCTTAGAACACTTGGTATTTTATGCTTTTTAATAGGCATTCTCACAAGTGTAAAGTGGTATCATGTGTAGTTATTATGTGAATTTCCCTAATGACTAATGATGGTAAACATCTTTTAATGGGCTTATTTTTAGAAAAAAATTTTAAATGTAAAAAAATGGGGCAATATTGTACTAAGTCCTTTTTGAGGAATTTCTAGAAAACAACCTTCATCCAATTAAGAGATGAAGTAACAGGAAGCTGTTAAAAGGATTGACAGTGAGTGTTGACCATATTTAACTAAAGCTCTTAAGCAAACCAAAGGTGGGGATGAAGATGGAAGAAAAGATTGTAGCTGTGTGCTCTGACCAAGTAGAAATAAAACTTTTTGTGTATAGTGCTGGAAATTGAACCCAGAGCCTCGCGCATGATAGGCAAACTCTCTACCACTGAGCTATTCCAAACCCTTTATGATTGTTTGAGATAGGATCCCACTAAGTACCTGAAACTGGCCTTAAACTTGTGATCCTCATTGACTCAGCCTTCCAAGAAGGTGGGATTATAGGTGAATACCACTATGCCCAGCCACAAAGTTTTTTTAGAGGAAAAGAAAAAAGAAATGGGAAAATGTTGCTGCCCGAGGCGATTGCCGCTTGGAGCAACGACGCCGCGGGAGAAAATTCGGAGGCAGGATGAAAATGAAAAAATGTCTTTTATTCTTCTTCTCTCTCCGGCTCCAGTAACCTCTCGAACTCCAACCGCTCTAACTCCAACCACCAACTTTAACCACCAACATCAACCACTAACCAACAACCAACTACACTAACTTCACCCGGTTATATACATTTTGCCTTAACAAGGACAAGTGCTTACAGCTCGAGCTTACAGGTGTGTCACATAGTGTTCACGGGCATACAAAGATTCTTTGATAAATATATGAATATCAGGTGGAACTTGAACATCTTTTATGGCTCTCAGCTAACCACAATCTTAGCTATCTCTTTAATTAGGGCTCCTTCAGGAAAATAGAATATATTCATTGATTTGAGCATAGATTATAAATGAATCAAAGCGGTCATTTAAAGCAGACAAACCCAATTAGTTGGTTCTCTATTCACCTCACTGATTGTTTCTTTTGCTGAGAAAAAGCTTTTTAGTTTGAATCTATCCCATTTATTAATTCTTTATATTAATTCTTGCGCTACAGGAGTCTTATTAGGGAACTTGGGGCCTAATCCAACATGTTGGAAATTGGAGCTTACTTTTTCTTCTATTAAGTGTATTGTCTCTGGTCTAATTCCTAGGTCCTTGATCCACTTTGAATTGAGTTTTGTGCATGGTGAGAGATAAGGATTTAATTTCATTTTGTTGCATATGGATTTCCAGTTTTCCCAGCACCATTTGTTGAAGAGGCTATCCTTTCTCCACTGTACATTTTTGGCACCTTTGATAATATAAGATAGCTGAAATTATATGTATTAGTCTCTGTGTCCTCAATTCTGTACCATTGGTCTACTGGTCTATTTTGGTGCTAATACCATGCTGGTTTTGTTACTATTGCTCTATAGTATAATTTAAACTCTGGTATAATGGTGCCACCTGCTTCACTTTTCTTGCTCAGGATTGCTTTAGCTATTCTGGATCTCTTATTTTTCCAGATGAATTTCATGACTGCTTTTTCTATTTCTTTGAGGAATGTCATTGGGATTTTGATTGGAATTGCATTAAATCTGTATAATGCTTTCGGTAGTATGGACATTTTGGCAATATTCTGCCTATCCAAGAACAAGGTAGGTCTTTCCATCTTCTAAGGTCTTCTATAATTTCTTTCTTTAGTGTTCTGTAGTTTTCATTATAGAAGTCTTTCACTTCTTTCATTAAGTTGATTCCCAAGTATTTTTTTATGCTATTGTAAATGGGGTAGTTTTCATCATTTCCCTTTCAGAGGCTTTGTCACTGATGTACATAAATGCCTTTGACTTATGGGTGTTGATTTTGTATCCTGCTACTTTGCCAAATTCATTTACTAGTTGTAAAATAGAGCACTAATCTCTAGCATATATAAGGAACTCAAAAATCTTAACACCAATAAAAATACATAACCCAATCAATAAATGGGCTAAGGAATTGAAAAGACACTTCTCAGAAGAAGATACACAATCAATCAACAAATATATGAAAAAATGTTCAACATTGCTGGCAATTAGAGAAATGCAAATCAAAACTACTCTAAGATTTCATTTTACTCCAGTCAGAATGGCAGCCATTAAGGACACAAACAACAATAAATGTTGGAGAGGATGTGGGGGGAAAAGGCACATTCATACATTGCTGGTGGGACTGCAAAATTGGTGCAGCTGTTATGGAAAGCAGTATGGAGATTCCTCAGAAATCTGGAAATGGAACCACCTTATGACCCAGCCATCCCACTCCTGGGTCTATTCCCAAAGGACTTAAAAGCAGCATACTACAGGGATACAGCCACATCAATGTTTATAGCAGCACAATTCATAATAGCTAGGTCGGGAACCAACCTAGATGCCCCTCAATAGATGAGTGGATAAAGAAAATGTGGTATATATATATATATATATATACAATGGAATTTTACTTGGCAATAAAAGAGAATAAAATAATGACATTCACAGGTAAATGGATGAAGTTAGAAAATATAATCCTAAGTGAAGTTAGTCAATCCCAAAAATCCAAAAGCCAAATGTTTTCTCTGATATAAGGAGGCTGATTCACAGTGGTGTTGGGTCGGGGTACATAAGAGGATTAGAGGAACACTAGAAAGGTCAAAGGGGAGGGAGGGGAAGAGAGGGAGCAAGGGGATATGGAGGGGAAAAAAAAAAAAAGAAGGTGGTAGAATGAGATGTATATCATTATCCTAAATGCATGATTGAAGACTTGAATAGTGTGAATATACTTTGTATACAAACAGTGTTATGTAAAAAGATACTCTATATGTGTACTATGAATTGTAATGCATGTTACTGTTATAAATACAACTTTGAAAAAATAAATAAATAAATACAAAAATAATAAAGTAGACAAATCATGTAGCTGAAATCTAAGTTAAAAAAAAATACTGGCATTGTGTATTAGTGGAAGGATAACTACCAAAACAAAACAGAATTATTCTAATCACCAAAAATGGGTTTTAATTGAAAGAAGCAAAGAAAACAGACTACAGAGTTGAAAAAAAAAAAAACATGGTAAACATAATATGAACTGTAAGTATAGCATAAAATAGAGAATAAAACTTAAGATCAAGCCTCTAACTTATAGTAATAAATGTAAATGGTATTTTTGGAAAAGAAAACAGGTTTGCAGATGAGCTTTCAAGGCAAAATTCAACTCTATACTATAAGAGACACTTTAAAAATATACAGCAATAAAGTTAAAGAATGGGCAAAACTAAACCAGGCAAATTCACATAAAGAAAGCAGGAATTGTGGGCTTGATTATCTGACAAGATAAAATTCATGGGTGGAGAAAAAAGTGCTTAGTGAGATAAGGGACTCTTACACTACCAAAGGCCGTAATTTCACAGTGAAGATCACAGCACTGGCCTTTATAGAGCAAAAATACAAGAGAAAGGAAGCAAACACAAGGAAGTACATTAATTAGACGGGACTGCGAGATTCACTCAGTTCAAGGTAGAACAAATGGAAGAAAAAAACAAGAAGAAGAAAAAAAAAATTCCAAGATAGATTTTGTGAATACATGTTAAACACATCAGCCTTAATAAAGAAAATGTATCTTCTTTTCAAATACACAGAACATTCACAGATATTCACAATCTGTGATATCACCAAGAAATTTTCAGTAAGTTCTATTAAGAAGAAATAAACAATATTGCCTTATCACAATGCAATGAAAATGGAAATAAATAAAAGGTGAGGGACCATTTCCATTTGAGTTTTTTAAAAATTATTAACTCTTCAGTCAAAAGGGAACTAGAAATAGAAATCACAAAATTTGTTTTCAAAATAATGATTACGAAAACACTACATACCAGAATCCTGGAGGTACAATTACAGCAAAGGTAGAGAGAAAATGCCCAGATGAAATAGAAGAAGAAAAGATAGTGTTACACTAAATAAGCAAATTATCTATCTGAAAAGGAACAAAAAGTAAATCTAATGAAAGCAGAGGGAAGGAAATAACAAAGACAAAAGGAGAAATTAAGCGTTAAAACCAGGGCTGGGGTTGTGGCTCAGCAGTAGAGGGCTCCCCTAGCACGTGCTCGGCCCGGGTTTGATCCTCAGCACCACGTAAAAATAAAGGCATTATGTACAACTAAAACAAATAAATAAATATTTTAAAAAAGAGTTAAAACCAAATAATAGGCCTAATGACTAAAAAGG
Source organism: Tamias sibiricus (assembly GCA_025594165.1). Classification (NCBI taxonomy): domain Eukaryota; kingdom Metazoa; phylum Chordata; class Mammalia; order Rodentia; family Sciuridae; genus Tamias; species Tamias sibiricus. Next base: position 31,924,875 of record CM046672.1, read on the forward strand.
CAGTTCTTTGAAATAATCGTCCACATAGATCTAATCATTATTAAAAAAAAGAAAGCATGCATACAAATTAAAACAGGACAGTGAGAGATAACCATTGAATCAGGATCATCTGAAATATGATGTGTCTAAATTGTGCAATTCTATGCAAATACCTTTGAAAACCTAGATGAAATAGATAATTTTCTAGAAAATACAGTCCACCAAAATTGACCCTAGTAGAGATGGCAAGTTTAAAAGATCAGTTTCCATAGACAACAAAGTTATTAACAAAGTAAGCTCAAAAAAGCAACAGAACAAGGTGGGTAAAGGGGAATTCTAGTCTTCAAAGGTAATTTTAATGTAATCCAAACTGTTCCAGAGCTATAAAAAGAAGAAAAACTTCCATAATCTTTTTCTTAAACTCCATGTCAATATTTTCTACTTTCAAAAGATCTAAAAAAAAAAAGAGGGCTGGGATTGTGGCTCAGCGGTAGAGTGCTCACCTCTCACGTGTGCGGCCCAGGTTCAATCCTCAGCACCACATAAACATAAATGCATTGCATTGTGTACAACTAAAGCAAATAAATAAATATTTTTTTAAAAAAAAGAAAGAAAGAAACACAAGTAAACAAAACCTAGCAGCATTTAAAAGGTTAACAAGCAGCAGGATGTTAGGAAGTCATTTTGATCTCACCACCTGCTTCTTATGAGCAAATGGTGGTTCAAATAAAAAAATGCTAGCTACAATATGAAACAGTGGGTCAAACAGGTTTGGGAATAGCAATTTTTACAGTAAAATAGCCATATCTACACTAATGTCAAATAGTTTAGACTACCTCTATGCGACAAATTCCTGAAACAACTTAGACAAAGTGTTTGACATTGCTCTATATTCAGTGGTTTGTCCACACATATTTTCAGATAAATATTCTTTTTCATAATCTTCTAACGAATAACTATATCATTTGATATGTAAACCCAATAAAACTGTATACACATATGCAAAATGTATATAGTGTAGATGAATCTCACGGACATTGAAGCAAAAGTCCTAAGCAAAATAGTAGCAAAAGTAGAATTGAACACCACACTGAAAATATGATACATCATGATTAAGAAATATTTATTTCAGGAATGCCAACAGTGTGGCCCACAAGGTCTAGAAATGGACCCAAATACATGCAAGAAGTTGTCAAATCAAAGATGGAAGAGCAAATGAGTGGGGAGAAACAGACTACTCAGTAGTAGTATTGGAACCACTGGAAAAGCATCTAGAAAGAAATAGATCATAATCTGTCCCTTGTAACTGACATCAAAATAAATTTTATAAGTAATTTACATGTAAAGTACTAGTAATTTTTGAAAATTATTATTTGTGCAATATCAAATGGCAATGGCCTAAATATGACACAAAACACAGGAGCTATCAAAGAAAATAGTAATACATTTTACTACGTGAAAAGTGAGTTTTTTCAAGGCAAAAAAAAAATCATAAAATCCAATGACAAATGAAAAACTTGGGAAATGTTCGCTAAAAATGGGACAAATGGCTCATATCCTAAGTACATAAAGAGTTCCAAGAAAACAACAATGAGAAAAAGACTGACAGCCCACAGGAAAAATGAATAAATGACAAGAAAAAACATTTATAGAAAAGAAAATTCAAATGATTTGATGAAGTGAATATGACATTAATATTATTGAATGGGTGGTTTTGATTGATTCTATTCAACATGGAAACATGCTTAAAATGCTTATAAATTTAAAAATACAAATTAAAACCACAATGATTTATGATTTTCCACTACTCAATTGATCAGGTTAATAATTTTATTAGGCATGGTATTAGCAGAACTGTGGGGAAGCAGACTTTCAACCATCGGCAATGGGAGGATTGTTCCCCACAAACACTATAGAGGTCAATTTGGCAATTCTGTTAAAAGTTAAAAACAACACTTACCTTTAAATTCTAAGAATGTAGCCCAAAGATGTACTTGCAAAGGTAAGAAATGATATATGGACAAGATCATTATTTCAGCATTGTTTGAAAAAGTAAAACTTGGAAATACTGTACACACCCAATAGGGAACTGTTCAAATAAATTAAGTCAAGAGATTGAATAACATGCAGCTATTGAAAAGAGTCAACCTTACACATGTTGATATGGAATAATCTCCAAGATTCATTAGTGTCTGCTTGTTTCAGACTTAAAACAATAGGAACTTATTCTTTCACAATTCTAGGTACTCGAAGTCCTAAATCAAGGTGTCAGTAGGGCCACGTCCCCTCTGAGTACTCTGGAGAAGGATCTGCCCCAGGCCTCTCTCCCAGTGTCTGGTTATTGCTGGTAACTCTTTGGCATTTCTTGCCTTGAAGACCCATCACTCCAGTCTGCCTCCGTCTTCCCAGAACATTCTCCTCTCCATTTTTGTGTCTCCAAAACGCATTTTTTAAGTGAAAAAAGGTAAAGAATGGGGTGCTATTTATGCTATAAATCATGTAAAAATACGTGTGCATGTGCCTACATATAAATAAAATATCTTTGGAAGCATACCAAGAAGTTGGTAAGTGGTAGCTTTTCCAGGAAGGGAAAACTGGCTAACTAGGGCAAGAATTAGAAGAGAAAATTTTTACTGTGTCTAAAACTATATTTTACAACTTATTTGAAATGCATTACATATACCTTAAAATTCATCCATTGATTTTTTTTTTTAAAAATCACAGATGGGGCTGGGACTGTAGCTCAGTGGTAGCACACTTGCCTGGCATGTATGAGGCACTGGGTTCGATTCTCAGCACAGCATATAAATAAATAAAGTAAAGGCCTATCAACAACTAAATATATATATTTAGTTTGTATATGTGTGTGTGTATATATATATATATATATATATATATATATATATATATATATATATATATACACATATATATACATGTATGTAAGCCAGGCACAGTGGCACACACCTATAATCCCAGCACTTGGGAGGCTGAGGCAGGAGGATCGAGAGTTCAAAGCCAGCCTCAGCAATGGCAAGGCACTTAGCAACTCAGTGAAACCCTTTCTCTAATAAAATACAAAAATGGGCTGGGGATGTGGCCCAGTGGTTGAGTGCCCCTGAGTTCAATCCCTGGTACCAAAAAATATATACATATATATGTTTTAAATGTATCCACAGACTTCTTTGACCACCACCAAAATCTAATTTTAGAACATTTTTCAACACCCCAAAAATAAATCACATATACATTAGCAGTCATTCTCTATGTCCCCTCCCTCAGCCCTAGATAACCATAATCTACTTCTTTCTCTATGGAGTTGCCCAGTCTGGACATTTCACATAAATGGAATCATATGTAAGCTTGTGTCTGACTTCTTTCACTTAGCACATTGTTTTCAAGGTGGATTCCTATTGTAGCATGCATCAGTATTTCATTTTCCTTTTTGTTTTTTAATTTTATTTTTATAATTTTTAATATATACAACTCATGGGGCATATATTTAGTATCTTTTTACATACAACTGTTTGTATAAAAAGTATATTCGTACAATTCAGGTCTTCAATCATGCATTAAGGAAAATGATATCCGTCTCATTCAACCACCTTTTTTTTTTCTTTTCTCCCCCTCCCTCCCCTCTTGTTCCCTCCCTTACCTCCCTTCCCTTGACCATTCTAGTGTTCCTCTAATCCTCCTATGTACCCCCATCCAACAATACTTTGAAATAGCCTCCTTATATAAAAGAGAACATTTGGTACTTGGATTTTTGAGACTGATTAACTTCACTTAGCATTATGTCTTCCAACTTCATCCATTTACCTGCAAATGCCATTAATTTGTTTTCTTTTATTGCTGAGTAAAATTCCATTGTGCGTGTATATATTCCATTGTGCACATTTTCTTAATCCACTCATTTACTGAGGGACATCTAGGTTGGTTCCACAACCTAGCTATTGTGAATTGCGCAGCTACAAACATTGAGATAGCTGTGTCACTGTAATAGGCTGTTTTTAAGTCCTTTGGGAATAGACCCAGGAGTGGGATGGCTGGGTCATAGGATGGTTCCATTCCCAGTTTTCCAAGAAATCTCCATACTGCTTTCCATAACGGTTGCACCATTTTGCAGTCCCACCAGCAATGTATGAGTGTGCCTTTTTCCCCACATCCTCTCCAACATTTATTGTTGCTTGTGTTCTTGATGGCTGCCATTCTGACTGGAGTGAAGTGAAATCTTAGAGTAGTTTTGATTTGCATTTCTCTAATTGCCAGTGATGTTGAACATTTTTTCATGTATTTGTTGATTAATCGTGTATCTTCTTCTGAGAGGTGTCTTCTCAATTCCTTAGCCCATTTATTGATTGGGTTATTTGTTTTTTTAGTGTAAAGTTTTTTGAGTTCTTTATATATTCTAGAGATTAGTGCTCTATCTGATGTGCATGTATTAAATATTTGTTCCCAATTAGTTGGCTCTCTATTCACCTCACTGATTGTTTCTTTTGCTGAAAAGAAGCTTTTTAGTTTAAATCTATCCCATTCATTAATTCTTGGTAGTAATTCTTGCGCTACAGGATTCTTATTAAGGAACTTGGGGCCTAATCCAACATGTTGGAAATTGGAGCTTACTTTTTCTTCTATTAGGTGTATTGTCTCTGGTCTAATTCCTAGGTCCTTGATCCACTTTGAATTGAGTTTTGTGCATGGTGAGAGATAAAGGTTTAATTTCATTTTGTTGCATATGGATTTCCAGTTTTCCCAGCACCATTTGTTGAAGAGGCTATCCTTTCTCCACTGTACATTTTTGGCACCTTTGTTTAATATAAGATAGCTGTAATTATATGTATTAGTCTCTGTATCCTCAATTCTGTACCATTGGTCCACCAGTCTGTTTTGGTGCCAATACCATGCTGTTTTTGTTACTATTGCTCTATAGTATAATTTAAAGTCCGGTATGGTGATGCCCCCTGCTTCACTTTTCTTGCTCAGGATTGCTTTAGCTATTCTGGGTCTCTTATTTTTCCAGATGAATTTCATGACTGCTATTTCTATTTCTTTGAAGAATGACATTGGGATTTTGATTGGAATTGCATTAAATCTGTATAATACTTTTGGTAGTATGGACATTTTGACAATATTAATTCTACCTATCCAAGAGCAAGGTAGGTCTTTCCATCTTCTGAGTTCATCTATAATTTCTTTCTTTAGTGTTCTATAATTTTCGTTATAGAGGTCTTTCACCTCTTTCGTTAGGTTGATTCCCAGGTATTTTATTTTTTTTGATGCTATTGTAAATGGGGTATTTTTCATCATTTCCCTTTCAGAGTCTTTGTCGCTGATGTACACAAATGCCTTTGACTTATGGGTATTGATTTTGTATCCTGCAACTTTGCCAAATTCGTTTACTAGTTGTAAAAGTTTTCTGGTAGAGTTTTTTGGGTCTTCTAGGTAGATTATCATGTCATCAGCAAATAGTGCTAATTTGAGCTCTTTTTTTCCTATCTTGATCCCTTTAATTTCTTTTGTCTGTCTAATTGCTCTGGCCAGAGTTTCCAGTACTATGTTAAATAGCAGTGGTGAAAGGGGGCATCCCTGTCTTGTTCCAGTTTTTAGAGGGAATGCTTTCAATTTTTCTCCATTTAAGATAATGTTAGCTCTGGGCCTTGCATAAATAACTTTTATAATGTTAAGATATGTTCCTGATATTCCTAGTTTTTCCAGTGTTTTGAACATAAAGGGGTGTTGTATTTTGTCAAATGCTTTTTCTGCGTCAATTGAGATGATCATATGATTTTTGTCTTTAAGTCTATTGATGTGATGTATTATGTTTATTGATTTCCGAATGTTGAACCAACCTTGCATCCCTGGGATAAACCCCACTTGATCATGGTGCACTATCTTTTTGATATGTTTTTGTATCCGATTTGCCAGGATTTTGTTGAGGATTTTTGCATCTATGTTCATTAAAGATATGGGACTGAAGTTTTCTTTTTTGGATGTGTCTTTGCCTGGCTTTGGAATTAATGTAATATTGGCCTCATAGAAAGAGTCTGGAAGAGCTCCCTCTTTTTCTATTTCTTGAAATAGTTTGAAGAGCATTGGTATTAGTTCTTCTTTGAAAGTCTTATAGAACTCGGCTGTAAACCCATCAGGTCCTGGACTTTTCCTTGTTGGTAGCTTTTTGATGACATCTTCTATTTCTTCACTTGTAATTGATCTGTTTAAATTGTGTATAGCCTCCACATCCAGTTTAGGCAAATCATATGACTCTAGAAATCTGTCAATGCATTCAGTATTTTCTTTTTTATTAGAGTACAAGTTTTCAAAGTAATTTCTAATTATATTCTGTATATCTGAGGTGTTTGTTGTGCTATTCCCTTTTTCATCACAAATGTTAGTAATTTGAGTTTTTTCTCTTCTTCTTTTCGTTAGCATCGCTAAAGTCTGTCAATTTTGTTTATTTTTTCAAAGAACCAACCTTTAGTCTTGTCAATTCTTTGAATGGTTTCCTTAGTCTCAATTTCATTAATTTCTGCTCTGATTTTAATTATTTCCTGTCTTCTACTGCTCTTGGTGTTGGTCTGTTCTTCTTTTTCTAATGCTTTGAGGTGTGATGTTAAGTCATTTATTTGTTGGTTTTTTTTCCTCTTAAGGAATGAACTCAGTGCAATGAATTTTCCTCTTACTACTGCCTTCATAGTGTCCCAGAGATTTCTATATGATGTATCTGTGTTCTCATTTACCTCTAGGAATTTTTTGATCTCCTCTTTGATGTCTTCTTCAACCCCTTGTTCATTCAGTAGCATGTTGTTTAGCTTCCAGTTGATGGAGTAGTTTTTCTTATTCCTTGTTTTGTCGTTGATTTCCAATTTCATCCCTTTATGGTCCGATAGCATGCAGGATAGTATCTCTATTTTTTTATATTTGCCGAGAGTTGCCTTGTGACATAATATATGGTCTATTTTGGAGAAGGAGCCATGTGCTGCTGAGAAAAATGTGTATTCGTTTACTGAGGGATGAAATATTCTATATATGTCCGTTAGGTCTAAATTGTTAATTGTTTTGAGGAGGCTTAAAGTTTCTTTGTTTAGCTTTTGTTTGGATGATCTATCCATTGGTGAGAGAGGTGTGTTGAAGTCCCCTAGAATAACTGTGTTGTGGTCTATTTTACTCTTGAGCTTAAGAAGCGTTTGTTTGATGAATGTAGGTGCTCCATTATTTGGGGCATACAGATTTATGATTGTTATATCCTGTTGATGGATGGTTCCCTTAAGTAATAAGAAATATCCATCTTTGTCCCTCTTGATTAGTTTTGGTTTGAAGTCTACCTTATTTGATATGAGAATGGAAACCCCTGCTTGCTTCCACCGGCCATGTGAATGATAAGACTTTTCCCAGCCTTTCACTTTCAGTCTGTTGATGTCTTTTTCTATGAGGTGTGTTTCTTGGAGACAGCAAATTGTTGGGTCGTTTCTTTTAATCCATTCTGATAATCTTTGTCTTTTGATTGGCGAGTTTAGGCCATTAACATTCAGGGTTATTATTGAGATGTGATTTTTATTCCCATCCATTTTTATTTGAATTTTGGTCTTTAGCTTGATTTGGTTTCTCTTCTGGTTGGTATTTCCTTTAGTTTAATATCTCCCTTTGTTGATTTTCGTTATCATCTTTCTCTTCTTCTTCATGAAAAATGTTGCCCAGGATGCTCTGAAGTGCTGGCTTTCAAGTTGTGAAATCTTTTAACTTTTGCTTGTCGTGGAAGGTTTTTATTTCATCTTCGAATCTAAAGCTTAATTTTGCTGGATATAAGATTCTTGGTTGACATCCCTTTTCTTTCAGAGCTTGAAATATGCTATTCCAGGATCTTCTTGCTTTTAAGGTCTGGGTTGAAAAGTCTGAACATAGTCTGATTGGTTTCCCCCTATATGTAATTTGCTTCCTTTCTCTTGTGGCTTTTAGTATTCTCTCCTTGCTCAGTGTATTAGGCATTTTCATTATAATGTGTCTTGGTGTGGATCTGTTGAGATTTTGTTTGTTTGGTGTTCAGTATGCCTCTTGAACTTGGTTTTCCCATTCATTCCTCAAGTTTGGAAAATTTTCTGTAATTATTTCATTAAATAGATTACTCATTCCTTTGGCTTGAAACTCTGCCCCTTCCTCTATGCCGATCACTCTTAAATTTGGTCTTTTTATGCTGTCCCATAATTCTTGGATGTTATGTTCTTGATTTCTAACAAGTTTTGCTGTATGGTCTAAATTCTTCTCTAGGACATATATTTTGTCTTCATTGTCTGAGGTTCTTTCTTCCAAGTGGTCTATTCTGTTGGAGATGTTTTCAATTGCGCTTTTATTTTGGTTTATTGCTTTTTTCATTTCTGGAATTTCTGTTTGGATTCTCTTTAGAGCCTCTATTTCCCTATTGAAGTAATCTTTTACTTCCTGTATTTGTTTTTGGAGTTCTTTGTCAAAATGATCTTTTGCCTCCTGTACCTGCTCCCTCATCTCATTTTTGAGTTCATTCTTAAGTTCCATAAACAATTGGCATATGTAATTTCTAAATTCCATCTCTGGCATTTGACCAACTGTGCTTGCCATGACATCTACCGATGAGGTATCTTGATTTGTTTGTGTCATTTTCTTTCCTTGTTTTTTCATGTTGCTTGTGTGTCTATTCTTCCTGCACTGTGGGACCTTGACTATTTCGATTTTACCTTAAAGCCTTATGTTGTTCCTGTAGTACAATGCTATCAGATCACCTTATAATTCCTTTACACTTTTAAAACCTAACACTTTCTATTCAGAAAATCCAAGTTTGATCACAATGTACAGATTTTGTTAACCCAGATATTATTTCCAATTTACTCTGTACGCTTCTGATAGGGTTTTATAGCTTCAAGTATTGGATACAGAGGTGTTATGTTTAGGAAGAAGGAAGTGTCTTGAATTGTTCTTTCTTGGAAAGTATGAAAAGAGATATCTATTGAAGTGGTTTAGTGGAAGTGGTTTAGTATCAGTAGACGATGGAAGAAAGAGAATGGAGTTGACAATTAGGTGGAAAGACCAATTTATATATAAAGTAAGTTGGAAAAGAAAAAAATGATAAAAGAGTAGGAATTGGTGTAAGAGAGAGGAGAGAGAGAATCAAGGAAATAGAGAGTAAACTATATATAACACCACTTTGCTACCCAGTTCAATTGCACCGGTTCTAGAAATCCCAAGTTCTGCGTATAACTTGTTTTTGCCTCTGTTTAGTATGCACTGGCAGGATGTAAACATGAGAGATGAAGGAGGAAGAAAAGATACAAGAGTGAGAAGGAAGAAAAGAAGGAAAGAAAAAAGGAGCGGAAGCAAACAAACACACTAACAATCAATGCGGAAGGAAAAAAAAGCAGAACAAAACAAAGCCAAAAAAAGAAAAAGAAAAATAAAACAAACAAACAAACAAACAAAAATAAAAACCTCCCTGCAATCCAACAAAACAAGCAAACCAACAAAAAGAAAAGGAAAAAAAAAAGTCGAACTCCAAGTCTCAGACAAAACGGGCCCTGGGAAGCCCCCCTCTTTTTTTTCCTTTCCAGTTCAAACCAATTGTTATTGGATCACGTCTAGACAGTCTGTGATCCTATTAGTGAAATCAAGACTGCATCTTAGGCCAATGGCTGTATGGTTCAGTGAAGGAGTGGCCCAGGGGGTTTGTGTGTGTCAGCAGATGAATGGCACCAGGGAAGAGGACCCTCCAGAAGGCACCCCCTCCCCAAGCCCACCCACAGTTGCAGCTTCTTGTGGCCGCTGCGCTGGCCTCAGAAACGCCTTCCCCTGCTGACCACCTGAGCCTCACCCAATTGTGCGTTGTCTTCAGAGAGCTGGAGCGTCCCTGGATGGCTGCAGCCGTTGCTCTCCGTCTCCTCCCCTTTGTCTGGGTCAGCCACTGCAGCTTTCAAAGATGGCGGTGCTCTCCTTCCAGTCAACAGCAGCTCCGCAGACTCCCGTATCCTCGCCGATCGATTTCAAAGCCATTGGGTGGATGTCTCCCTGCCGAAGTGGCACCGGGAAGCCACAACTGTGACTGTGGTGCAGACAGCGCTGCTTCGGACTGTGGCCCGCTCCACTCTGCCCCTGCTTGCTGTTCACTGATCTCTGCGCTGCTCTGTCTGGGGCCCTACTACTGAGGGTCGCGTCCGGCGGAGTGTGGATTTGAACTGGTGTTGTCGACCCGCGGTCTCCCGTGGTTCCCCAGCACCAATTCCGCCGGCTGTTATCGCTGGTTTTTATCGCCGGTTTCACGCTGGTGTGCCGTGAGTTTGGCTGGGGTTGCAGTAGTAGCGCAGTCTCCCCACACTGACTTTGTTTCGCATGGCCTGTGCACCACCCAGGCGGTTTTGCAGGAGACTCGCGGCTCCAGCCGCTACAGACAGCTTTTCTCTTTCTCTCTCTGGTAGTGGTAATCAAACCATCCAGGAGATCGGTATTTTCAGCCTATATATATATATGATGAAAGGCAATTTATCTGCTTTGTTGGATTCTTTCCACGGAGCTGCCCTGAAGTGCGGCTTCCTCTAATCCGCCATCTTGGATCCTAGTATTTCATTTTCTGTTGCTTACTAATATTCCATTTTATGAATATACCATAGTCTCTCCATCAGTAGATAAGCATTTATGTTTTTTTCTACTTTTTTATTATTTTTTGGTTATTCTGAATAAAGCTGATATGAACATTTGTGTACACGAATAATGTTTCATTCTCTTGGGCATATAACTAGGCATGAAAATTCTGGGTTATATGGAAAATCTATATTCAACTTTTTGTGGAGCTACCAGTCTTCCAAAGTGGCTGAATTATTTTCTGTGTATACATTTTGAATTTTAAGCCATGTGCTAGTATTGCCTATTCAGGACAATCAGTAGAATATTTTTAAATAATAAGGGGTATGTCCGTTGACTTGGACAGGTTTCTATTTAGATTATGATTTAAAGAAAGATACTATCAAATGAGAGAAATAGTCATGTGACACTTAATGAAGGGATACATTTTGAGAAATGCATTGTTTGGCGATTTTACCATTGTGGGACCAATGTAGAGTGTACCCACACAAACTGATGGCTACAACATTGCTAAGGCAAGAGAATCTTATGGGACCCACCATCATATGTAGTTTGTCTTTGACCAGAATGTCATTATGTGACACATGGCTGCATATGTGATAATAACAATGAACTTTTTGTAAATTGAAGACCAAAAAATTTGTGAATGCCATGCATATGCATTTTGTATCAGCTATGAAAGCTTTTGGGTGCAAAATAACAGTAAACCACCCTAGCCATGATTTAAATAGGGATTTGCTCTTCTACCATGATTTTTAGTCTAAAGATAGTTTCTAGCATCTGTTCAGTAGTTCAGCAGGACCCTAAAGGACCCTTTTGTGTGTGTGTGTGTGTGTGTGTGTGTGTGTGTGTGTAATACCGGGGATTGAACTCAGGGGCACTTGACCACTGGGCCACATCCCCAGCTCATTTTTGTATTTTTTTTAATATTTATTTATTTACTTTAGTTGTACACAATGCAGTGCATTTATGTTTACGTGGTACTGAGGATCGAACCCAGGCCGTGCACGTGCGAGGCAAGTGCTCAGCCGCTGAGCCACAACCCCAGCCCCATCTTTTTTTATTTTATTAGAGACAGGTTCTCACTGAGTTGCTAAGTGCCTTGCCATTGCTGAGGCTGGCTTTGAACTCGCTATCCTCCTGCCTCAGCCTCCCAAGTGCTAGGATTACAGGCATCTGCCACCGCCCCCGGCCCCATTATTTTTATATTTCTACTCCACCATCCTTAATGTGTTGATTTGTCATTTCATGGCCACAAGATGCCTGCAGCACTAACAGGCCACACGTACGCTTTCTCTGAATGAGAAGGACAAAGGGCAAAATACCCTGCTAAATGTGCCAGCAAACATTTTCTTAAAAACCCCAGCTTTCTAACTTCCACTAACATCTCATTGGCCCAAACTGAATCACACGGCTGCTACCTGTAGCTTCAAGGTAGACGAGGGAATATGGGGAAAACATTATCATTATTGGTTTGAACCAATCTTGACCCATTGCCAATTTGCACATTGTGTTGCAAACAAAATCAGGATTCTACCAAGGAGGACACCATGTGTGTATAAATGAAAGATTATGTGAGCAAGGAGAAATGTAATAAAGGATGCAGCCAAGAGTACCAAGAGTGATCTGAAAAGGAAGAGGGAAAAGATGAGTGGGGGGGGAGGGGAGAGAAAGTAAAATACTGATGCATTAATTAAATAACTAAGAACTCAGCACTTAAGGCTGAAACCAGGACACATTCTAGCACACAGGCAGGAAGACTGGGGACAGAGGCTCAGGTTTGGCAGTTTGCAGGTGATTGAGACATGAGTATGTTCCCAGGCCCACATCTCCTATGAGCCCGGGCCTAGGGTTGGGTGGGGCCTGAGGTCCATCTTCAAATGAGTCTGGAGCTTGGAGCTTAGTGGCTAGGACACTGGAGCCTCCAGAGAGCTCCTGGGGTGTGGTATGGTCCGTCGGTCCTACACCCTGTCCCAGGGGTCCTTGTGGGGGTGTCGTTCCTACCCAAGAAAGGAGCTCACAAGCCCCAAAGTCCTCCATCAGCAGTCGCTTGCTGTCCAGAGATGAGGAGTGTTCTTATTACTCCTCAGCCTATATAGAAGCACAATTTGGAAGTGGATTCATCCACCTGTTTCAAGGAGCGGAGAGGGCACAGTGGCAGCTGTTCCAGAGAAGCTGAGGCACATGCACCCTACTGTGCAGCAGGGCCTTTTCCTGGTGACAGGCCACGCTCCACAGCAAGCCTGTGCTGACCTTGCCAAAGTCATCCTGCAATTATCCAAAGCCAGGAAGAAGAGCCTCTGGCCTCAGAGAAGCCTGGGCTTGGAATGTGCTGTAAGAACACAGCCGTGCCCATTCTGTTGGTTCACGGCCCCGCGCGTCCCTCCCCACACCTGTCATCTCACCGAGCTTCTTTGGAGGTGGATGGCTCAGGCCCTTCAGCTCAGTCACAGTTCAAACCAGGAAGCCCAAGATTCTAATAAGTTGTAGGACCTGGCCTCATGTAGGTGCAGGAAAGTCAGAAAGCCCCCCACCAGAAGCTGCTGGAAGAACCAAGTGATCAGAGGACCGTCTGGTTCTGTGACGGTGTTTCCCAGGTAACTTACTTGCTCTGCTGCCAGAGCTGTGTGTGTTGGGAGGAAGAGGGAAAGGTATATAATATTCATATTTTCTTTTCCTGCATCTTTTTCTTTTTGAAGGGGGAAAATCTGCCAATTCTTTAATCTTAATGGAAAAGCACAAAACCACAAGTTGGAGCCATGAAGGTAAAATACAGATGAAATGGAAAACTGCCTTTTGTCATGACCTCCCACTTTCAAATGACATTTTATGTAAGTTATTTTATTGGGATGAACAAAAGATCAAACTGAAATCTCTTACTTCTGTAAAACCGGAAACCAAAAATTGTTAATCAATAAAACAGCATCAAGAATCCCTGGTAAACTCTACAGACATAATTATATACTTATATTTTACCAATAAAATAAGGGTAGAAAAAAGAGAAAGATGGTTAGAAACTAGTGCCAAAACAAGGAGAAGTTTTGGTGCCTTTTCTAAACTCCTGTCTTAAAGCAGTGTTTTCAAAAGATTACTCTAAACTTGCCAGGGTTCTGCCACCTCAATTCATCCCTCCCTTCTTTTGGCTCTTCTCACCCACAATAAATAAAAGGGAAGCACAGTTTTGTCCAGCATCCCTTGGGATGAAAAGGGGCTGGACCTAGAGAGTGGGAAGAGCTATCAGCTTATATTAACCTGAAAGGAAGATAATCACATGGTTCTTTCTGCTTTTAACAAACTACAAAAAGGAACAAGATCATTTGGCAGTTGTGTTTTAATAGATGTGCACCTATACTTCATGAATAAACTCCTTGTGATAATAGAACTAAATAAAAACTTTTAAAAAATATTTACTTTAAAGAAAAATGGAAAAAGAAAACCTTCAAAATTAAGAGTGCTGCCCTGGTAAGACTGTCTAATGTGCATTCAAATTATTGGAAAGCAAGCATTTTTTCCAAAGAGTAATGTCACTATAACATGAATCACAATTGTTAACACAAATGTTTGAAATGTAAGGATGCTGTGGAAACCAGTGAAGAGAGAAACATGGCAAAGACACAGGACAGTGAGCAGGTAGTTTGGGAGTAAGGCTCTCAGAGATGAAAGACACTGGTCCCAGATTGGAGGTGGATGTCTGGTCAACTCTCTTGGCTCCCAGGGGGAAGAATACAACTGGCAGGATTCAAGGAGAGGGCACCAATATAGCCCTCGCAGCGGGTCTCCAATTTTCACTCCCAAGTGGATGTGTTTCCCAGACTTCAGCATGGTCTCCTCCAGAAGATTTGCTTTCCGCCATGTAATAACGATACAGGAAACCTAGGAGAATAGCGCCTATGATGGGGAAAATCCAATATGCCCAGCAACTTTTGCATGTATCATTTTTCGAAGGATCCTTGTTACCACCTTCAGGTTTAAGGTCACCCGATGGACATCACCGATGTAGTACTGCTCTAGCATTTCTCTGGCGTCAGAGGAATGGCCTGTATCTTCAAAGCTTTCAGTTGAATCTGTACCCGCTTGTTCTGCAGAACCTCTTCCCCACCAGGATGCTCGCTGAGGAAGCGGTAGACTCGCCCGCGGTTCACCAGCCAAACTTCCTTCTAGGAGTTGCGCTTCGTCACCTCCTCCAACCGGTAATAGGTGACGGAGCTCTCGCCGCCCGGCCCTTTCCCATCGCTGCCGCTGGCTCCCTCAGTCGCCATTGGGCCCAAGTCACCTCCGCTCCGCTGCAATCGGGGCTTCTGCCTTTCCTGCATCTTAAACAGCAACTTGAGTGTAAGTCAAGCTGTCCTTGATGAGCAAGGGGGGAAGAGAGTGTTCAGCCATGGGGACAGTCTGTGGGAGCGCATAGTGGGTGTTCCGTGGCTTCTCAAGGGCTAGGGATGGATCCGCCAAGGTCTCTTGCTGGGCTGTCCCAGTCTGATCATTGTGTTTCCTCCAAAGCATAAATGAGAATCAGGGGCTGGGAAATTAAATCAGGTTTAGCAATAGAACCAAAGCAGATGAGGGGCAAATTAGGACCTCGCTTGTATCCCCGTGCCCCCTCCCCCACCACATCTCAAACTCCAGCTGTGGCTTCCGTGGCCAGTTCTGCAAAGGCTTCAACTCACTTCACCCTAACAGCATCTTTCCTCAAGTGCATGCTGTGTTCTTTGCCTTTGGCTCTGGAACAGGAGTTTGCTTACCTTGTACACGCACTACAGCCAGCTGTTCCCTGATGGGAGCGGCACATTCAGAATCATGGCCAGGAGACTGAGCCAGAGAGCAGTACACACAGGGATGGCTTGGACTTCCCTGCCACCCGACTGTGATACACCAATGCCTCTTCCTCAACTCACAGCTCTGGGCTTGTGGGACAGGAAGTGTGTTCCCTGCAACCAAACATCAGAGGAAGAAAGGGAAAAAGAAATCAAGCGTGGCTGATGGATCAGTAGGCTTTTTGTTAGTGCGAGCTGGCCAGGGATTGCCGTCACACTCCAGCCTCACTAAAGGATGGCCCCAAAGGACAGTGGTGGGCAGATCCCCAGTAGCACCCCTCGTCATTTGATGGAGGAGGAAGTGGCCTGACTCCTAGATGGTGGCAAGTAGCTGATAGAAAAGGCAGAATAGGAAACAAATGAGCAGATCAAAACTAAAGCCATCTGGTGAAGAAGAAGGGAATGGCAGGAAGAGTAGCTATCTTTGCAATCTGGTGTCAGTGCACACCAGAAAGTTCTACCACAAAGCAGGCCCTCAAGAACCCTGTAGATGCGATGGTGGGTGCTAACCGATCTCTTTCCCTTGCCCTTGAGTGCTGACTGAATGGGATCGTGAATGGACTGCCAGGGGTAGCAGGGATAAGGCCACATACGGAACACCCTCTCAGCAAGGCTGTTTCTAGAACGGCTAACTGCTCAGCCTGCCAGAACAGACACCCTGAGTTCTTGACATGGTGCCATCTCTCAAAGCAGGATTCCATCCCGGAATGCAACTGTCTGGTCAGTATCATTGTCATTTCCTCTGCGACACAGTACAAATCCCCATGTTCAAAATGTCTATCGAGTGTAATTATTAGCAGCAGTGGTCTTTGCCTCTGAGGATGTGAAGGAAGGTGTTCTCCAATGGAACCTCCCTGCGGATGGAGCAGCACCTCTCAGGACAATACCTGGCCTTGGTCAGACAAGATGTTAGGAGCAGCAGTTGAAGAAATGGTTGTTCCCTGTTAGCCACAAGTCAGGACCGACGCATGCAGGCTAGTCTGTTTGTACTGCAGACATTTCACTTGAAATCGTTCCAGTGATACACAATGCAATTGTAAATATTCATGTTTTCATATTACATGTCCATGGAAATGATTTGCATGGAAGGATCCTTAAATGCCAAATAAAACATTACCATCAAGCTCAAGCTCATACCAAATGATTGCTTTTATGGCAATTAACATCCCACTTTGGTTCAGTCTTGTTATTGTCATTGTTTTTGTTATTAAAACCAACTGCACAACACCAAAGCCAGGATTCATGAAAGAAATAATAAGCTGGACTTCATTAAAATTAAAGACTTCTTCTCTGTGAAGGACAGTGTCAAGAGAATAAGAAGACAAGCCACAGATTGGGAGAAAATATTTGCAAAAGAGAAATCTGGTAAAGGACTTTTTATCCAAAACACACACACACACACACACACACACAACACAAAACAAAGAAAATGAGCAACATGATTTTAAAATAAGCAAAAAACAAAAATATCCTAAGCAGACACCTCACCAAAGAAGATATACAGATGGCGAATAAGCATATGAAAAGATGCTGAACAATCCTGTGTCTTGAGGGAATTGCAAATTAGAAGAACTGCGAGGTTGGCTGAGGTAATGGCTCCGTGGAAGAGTGCTTGCCTAGCATGCTTGAGGCCCTGGGTTTGATGCCCAGCACCACTGAACCACAAAAACAATGTACTTCTACACACCCACCAGAACAGACAAAATGCAAATCCCTGGCAACACCAAATGCTGGTAAGATTGTAGACTCTGATTCATTGCTGGTGGAAATGCAAAATGGTACAGCCTCATTGGAAAGCAGTTTGGCAGTTTCTTACAAAGCTGAACATCCTCTTATCATGTGATCCAGCAATTACACTCTTGGTATTTACCCAGAGAAGTTGAGAACTTACGTACACACAAAAACCTACACAAAGTATTTATAGCAACTTTATACGTAATTGTCAATACTTGGGAGCAACCAAGATGTCCTTAACTACCACATAAGTGAATGATAAACCATAGTGTATCCAGACAATGGCATGTCATTCCGCACTAAAGGGATGAGCTGTCAAGCCATGAAAAGACAAGGAGGAAAGTTAAATGTGTACTCCCAAGTGAAAGAAGCCAATCTGAGAAAGCTATTATGTGACTCCAACTATATGCCATTCTTTAAAAGGTGAAACTGGGCTGGGGTTGTGACTCAGTGGTAGAGCGCTCACCTAGCAGGTGTGAGGCACTGGGTTCAGTCCTCAGCACCATGTAAAAAATAAATAAATAAAGTTTTTAAAAAATGCCTATTTAAAAAAAAAAAAAAAAAAAAAAAAAAAAGGCGACACCGGGTGCGGTGGTGCACGCCTGTAATCCCAGTGGCTTGGGAGGCTGAGGCAGGAGGATTGCAAGTTCAAAGCCAGCCTCAGCAAAAGTGAGGCACTAAGCAACTCAGTGAAACCCTGTCTCTAAATAAAATATGAAAAAGGGCTGGGGATGTGGCTCAGTGGCTGAGTACCCCTGAGTTCATTCCCCGGTACCAAAAAAAAAAAAAAAAAAGTGGAACTATGGAGACAGTATAAAAGATGTATGATTACCAGTGTTAGGGGCATGGGAGAGATGAATAGGTGGAGCACAGAGGACTCTTGGGGCAGTGGAACTATTCTATATGATACTAATAATGGATACAACACCAAGAATGAACCCTAACACGAACTGTGGACTTTGAGTAACAATGACATGTGGAGATAGTTTCACCAATTAAAATAATTCTACCCTCTGGAGCCGGATGTGAATAGTGGAGGAAGCTTTGTAGGGGTGGGGGAAGGCAGTTTATAGGGACTCTGTACTTTCTGCCCCATTTTGCTGTGAACTTAAAACACTTCTAAAAAAATAAATCCTATTTAAGAAAAAAAATAAAACTTATGAAGAGCCTTTACATCTGTCCTCACACACTTCCTGAAGCTGTTTGGATGTTAAGAGGGTCTTTCATATAAGACTGTTTGATAACAGTAGAAAAATATAGCTCCAACTATATAAAATGGATTTGAGACAACGGGGTCTACTGATGGAGCTCCACTGGTTCTACCACTCACTGAGCAGACAGCCCTAATTACTCCAAATACCTTGGATCTTGCACTTCAACGTGAATATGAAAAGACTGGACTAGGTGGTTCTAAAACTACCTACCCCTTTGAAATGGAATGCCTTTATTTCCATTATTCATTTTTTTTAATTTTCACAGTCAGAGGGTGCTAAGCCTTCAGGGCCATGGTCACACTAGACCCAGTTACTCTAGATGGGATATGACTTGGGACGTTAGGTAACAGCTTAGACTGGATGAACAGGAGGGAAGAGTGGCCTGGAGACCATGTGTTCAGGCAGGAGACTTCAGCCAGGACACGTGGCCCTGGCAGTGCTCCGTCCTCACAGAAGAGGGCTCTGGAGCAGAGGGAAGATCCGCCTGAAGATCACGGAGAGTTTCTCAAGGACAGACTTCCCTTCAGCGTGGAAGAATTGAAAGAACCCTGCAGGGTGGGTGTCCTACAGGAACACAGGGAGCACCGAAGACAGGAAGAAGAGCTCTGGAAGCCAGGAAGCCTGAGGCAGCAGGATCACAAGTTCAAAACCAGCCTGGGCAACTTAGTGAGACCCTGTCTCAAAACTTAAATAATAATAAGAAGAAGGGCTGGGGATGTGGCGCAGGGGTAAAGCACCCCTGGGTTCAACCCTTAGTACAAAAACCTCTGTAAAACAGAAGGTAGAAAAGCTGCAACTATGTATCAAATTTTATCTTTTTTTTTTTTTTTTAGTTATTGGTGGACACAATATCTTTTATTATTTTTTAATAAGTTTTGCTTTCTTTTTTTGCATTTCATATTACACATAGAGCACATTCTTACATATCTCTGGTTGTATACAAAGTATATTCACACCATTTGTGACTTCATACATGCACTTAGGGTAATGATATCCATCTCATTCTACCATCTTTTTTTTTTCTTCAACCTTTTGCCCCCTCCCTTCTTCTCCCTCCCCATTGGCCATTCTAATGTTCCTCTAATCCTCCTAGACTCCTCATCCCAACCCCACTGTGAATCGGCCTCCTTATATCAGAGAAAACATTCGGCATTTTTTTGTGGTGCTGAGAATCGAACCCAGTGCTTCATACATGCTAGGCGAGCTCTCCACCTCGGAGCCACAACCCCAGTCCCAAATTTTATCATATTATAACGTAAAAAGAGGCAGTTGCTTCCAGTAACAGCAGAATAATAGCTACAACCTCCTGGATAAAATATCAGAAACAAAAATCCAAAGGCACATGAGAAACCCCAAAACAAGCATAAACTAGAGGAAAGGCATGTATATGTAGGTCCTGTTTCTCCAGAGATCTTTGATTAATAACAGTGATTGCTAAGGCCACAAAAAAGGACACAAGGCACATCTCACACTCTAATACTTTGTGCCACATTTAATTGACTAAAGCAAGTCACACTGCCCCACACAACCCCAGCAAGTGGAACTGGCAATGCAGCTATTTGCCTAGAGGAGAAAACCAGAAATACTTTAGTGAATAGCCCTAAAGCTTACCTCACCTTTTATTAACCTCCATCGTGGGATCAGTGGGCCCATAATGCTTCGATTGTGGCTTTTGTACATTATTAATGGCGGGTGTCATGGAAGTCTGATCTAGTATTATCTCCCTTCAGCCTCAAGAATGTCCTCTAGTGTTCTTCCTTGTACAGGTCCACTGGTGACAAATTCTCTTGCCTTTTAGTTGTAGAGAATGCTTTCATTTTGCCCTACTCTTAAAGGATATTTTTGCTGGATATAGAATTATGAGTTGCCTTTCCTTCTCTCTCAACACTTTAAAGGTGTGATTCCATTGTCTTGCATCCATCTTTTGTCATGATGAGGTCATTTGAACCATGGTTCCCCTGCATATGTAATGTGTCATTTTGCTTTGCCTACTCAAGATTTTCTCTTTATCATTGGCTTTCAGCAGTTTGACTTTCACATGCCTAGATAGGATTGATTCTGTACTTATCTTTTTTTTATTATTTCTTCAAATATTTTTGTCTGACTTCATTCTCATCTCTCTTCTCTTTAGAATTCCAATTACATGCCTATTAGATCTTTTTATATTTTCCCATGGATCATTCATTCTCTGATAATTTTTTTAATATTTCTTTATTTACTTTAGTTGTACACAATGCAATGTATTTATGTTTACGTGGTGCTGAGGATCGAACCCGGGCCGCGCACGTGCGAGGGGAGCGCTCTGCCGCTGAGCCACAGCCCCAGCCCCTCTGTTAATTTTTTTAAACTTTTTATCTCTGTGTTCCTTAGATTAGATAGTTTCTATTGATACATCTCTGATTTCACTTACTCTTATGTTATCTGCAATCAGCTGTGCATTTTTTAAAAATCTCTGACAATGTTCTCCCCCCATCCAAGTTGTTTATCCAAAACCATTTCTTTCTTGATATCTTTTTATTGATGCATATTAATTATGCCGAGTAGTGGGTTTCATTGTGGCATGATCACACATGCATGTGACATGATCTGGCAGTCCATTCCCCAACACCTCCCCTTACTCTTCTTTCCTCCCTCCCCCAATTCCTCTCCTCTCCCCTAAAGGGTTCCCTTCTACATTAGCTGTACATTTTTAATTTCAGACATTTTACTTTTAGGTTCTAAAATACTTACTTTGTTCATTTTATGCTTTCATATCTCTGCTGAGATTTCCTATTAGCTTCTTCATTACAAACAAATTTTTCTTTACATTACTCAGCTGCTTTAAAATCCCGTCTGCCAATTCCAACATCAGGTAATTTGGGTATCAGTCTCCACTTGTTATCTTCTCTCTTGAATACAGATCATGTTTTCCTCTGTCTTTCTATGTCTAGCAGTTTTGGATACCATCCCTGGTTTTATGAATGCTATGTTGTAGAAGATCCTGGATTCATTATATTCCTCTGAAAATTATTTGATTTTTTTGTATTTGTTTAATGTGCATGCCACCACTAGGCTGGCTGGGTAGTTGTTCTTTTCACACACTGTGGTGTCCTTGTTTTAGAATCTGCTGAGATTGACAGTGACTCGTCCCTGGGCTGGGTTCTCATGTTAATTCTTTTCAATACAAAGAGAAAAAGTTTCAGGATACAAGAGTCGGGGACCCATCTGGTGAATTTTCTTCCACTCTTCATGTTCTGTCCATGATCATCCAAAGAATTGTTTTCAGCCTTCTTCTTGAAGCGGGATTATTTCCAGCTTTTAAACAGCCATCTTTATAATCTGTATCCACAGGGTCCTCACCTGAGGATCACAAATATTCAGGAAAAAAAGTGTGTCTGTACTAAACATGTAGACTTTTCCCCCTTGTCATCATCCCCTAAATAATACATTATAACAATTATTAACATATCATTTACATTGTATCAGGTATTATAAGTAATCTAGAAATGACTTAATATATATGGCACATGCCTGTAATTCCAGCAACTTGGGAGGCAAGAGGATCACAATTTTGAGGCCAGCCTCAGCAACTTAGGGAGACCCTGTCTCAAAATAAAAGTATAAAGTGCTGGAGATATAGTTCGGTGGTAGCGCACCCTTGGTTTCAATGCCAAGCCCCACTAGGTTCAATCCCAAAATATATATGTATACTCCAAAGTGCTAGTAGGTGCCTACTTAGAATTATGTGCTATATGTATTTTTTTCTTTATCTGTGTTTTCTGATTCTATCATGAATACATGTGAAATAAAAGTTCCTCAAACAAAACAAATTAACAACCACCATAACAACAAAAGGTAAGAAGGGAACAAGCCCAAAAACTCAGGTATCAAATAAACCCCGTCTGGGGAGAAGGCACCAGGCCAGCGCACTGAGCCCCCCCGGCAGGAGCTGGCGGCCGACTCTCAGAGCCTGGGACAATTCGGTAAGAACACAGGTGGGGACTTTTCCTCCTCTGCTTGCTGTTTTACCAAGAGAAGAATGTGTGTTACTGCGACAAGAAGCAGTTGCTCAGGGTGAATTTTTCCAGATTCAACAATGTTCAAGACAAATATGTTTGGAGCTCTATCGGGCCCAGGGCTACAGGCAGAGAGATCATCAAAGATGATCGACTTTATCTTGCCCTGCAGCAGTAGGCAGAACTTAACATTCACTTTGATCACCACCAGCAACAATTAAGGTTCCCGAGGCTCCTTCCAGCCCTCTGTGTGAAGTTCAAGTGTTTGAAATCCCAACGCAACACTAACGTGGGGGAGACAATCTTTGGAAGGAAACAAGTATTTGAATGCTCCAGGGGGTTTTATGAGTGACTATCAAAGCCACCTGCACTCTAGTCAATAGCAATTAATGAAGCTGTTCTTTCATACAGTACTTTAGGGAAAAAAATTAAAGAAACAAAGACTGGAAATCTAGATCTTGAATCTCTTTGAGAAATGATCCAACAGGACACAATGGTGTACATCTATGATCCCAGAGACCTGAGAGGCTGAGGCAGGAGGCCAGCCTCAGCAACTTATCAAGGCCCTAAGCAACTTAGCCAGACTCTGTGTCAAAAAATAAAAAGGACTGGGGATATGGCTCAGTGGTTAAGCGCCCCTGGGTTTAATCCCTAGTATCAAAAAAAAAAAAAAAAAAAAAAAAAGGAAAGGAAAAAGAAAAGTCCATTTCCATCACCATCCAACTGTGTGATCCCAGCTTAAAGCTTTTCCTTCTCGGTTTCATTTTCCAATCACAATATCATGAAGAAAGTGTCGACATGGCCAAGATGGTACTGTACCATTTAGCCAACTTCCAAGATCTCATCCAACTCCATACTCTATAATTTCAGGATTTGGAGGATATATGCACATCACTGGAGTCCAGAATCCTGGTCCTCCTTCCTAGTTTGTGGTTTGCTGGCTAAAATAAATGATGGGCCCAGCACAAGCTTTAACAAGGAAAAAGTGGGAGAAGTTGGTGTTGACCAAGATACAAACCAAAATCCATTTATAAAAGTAACAGGCCCCATTCAAAGAAATAAATCATTCTTTGTACTAATGTTTTCCCGAGCACGGTCTCCCTCGAAGCTTTGTTATTCATTTTTCTCACCATCAATAAATAAGAACTGTTTGTTACATATGTAACAACTTGGTATTTTTCTTCTTGACTATTGTTCGCTGTTCTGTAAAAGCACATATTCTTTCCACCTGTTCTGATTGTCATTGGTGTTATTAAAGGGGGGGGACCTTTCCACTTGGGTTACTCAGAGAGTTAACATCTGATTTTACATGGAACTCTTTAAAAGAAAAAGAACAACATGGCCTGAAGCACTTCTAGCATAGGGTGTGGAAGTATTTGATGTCCGGGTGCTTGTTCATAAAAGAATGTTGTTTTGAAATGTGCAATGAAGTCAGGGAAAGAGATCCAAAGAAAGTTCCCATTGAGACAAAATCAAATCAACCCACCGCTCCCCAAATACTTCCCTCTTGGACCAGTGGGCCCCCTGGCTCTGTGCCCACCATCTGGGACCAGAGTCCCCGGGAGGCTTCAGCTTCACGGCCTACAGTGATGTGTGAACACGAGACTCGCCCCCAGTTGGGGGCACTAACGGGTAGGCGGGAAGATATGTTTTGTCCATGGTGATTTAGGGTCTCTAGAGGTGTTAGAGAGGTAGACGGATCATCCCCGTCCCCCCACAGGTCTGATCATTGAATCTGCAGAAATGCACCCAAAACCAGGTTAACAGCAGAAAAGCATGCACATGTATTAATTGTGTGTGTGCACAAGAGTCGCATGAAGTATGGGATTCAAAGAAAGGTGCTATGGTTTGGGTACAGTTTGAGTGTGTCTCCCAAGTTTCATGTGTTGGAAGCTTGGTCCCCATTGTGGCCATGTGGGAGCTGATGAAATCTTTAAGAGGGGTGTTTAGTAAGAAGAGGGTTGTAGGGGCTGGGGTTGTGGCTTAGTGGCAGAGTGCTCGCCTCGCAAGTGCGAGGGTTCGATCCTCAGCACCACGTAAACATAAATGCATTGCATTATGTACAACTAAAGTAAATAAATAGATATTTTAAAAAAAAGAAGAAGAAGAAGGTTGTAGGGGCTGGGGTTGTGGCTCAGCAGTAGTGTATAACACATTGTGTATAACTAAAAGCAAATAAATAAATATTTTTAGAAGAAGAAGAAGGAGGAGGAGGAGGAGGAGGAGGGGGGAGAAGAGAGGGGGAGGAGGAAGAAGGTTGTTATAAAAGAGCAAGCCTAGTTCCCCCAGGTCTCTGACTTCCTATCTCATGGTGTGATCTGTCCCTCTTCCCACACACTTCACCACAATGTCATCGACCATGAGGTCCTCACCAGAGCAGAGCCAATGCCCTTGAACCAATAGAACTGTGAGCTAAGTCTTTTTCCTTATAAAGTGTAGGAGCCCTGTTTGGGGAGATGGCTTAAATTGCGGTTGACTATGGGCCATAGAGATTTGGGCATTGCCGCCTTCCATAGTCTCACGGGACTTGGCCCGGGATCTCGCGGGACTTGGCCCAGGATCTCGAGTGACTTGAGCCGAGATTGCTGATCGGGTCTGCGCCATTTTTTTTGGTGGTGTGTGTGGTGCGTGTTAGTCGTTGTTAGAGCCAGAGAGAAAAGTTATCAGAATAAAAAGCTGTTTGTTTCCAGTTCGCCTCTGAACTTCTTCCCGCGGCTTCGTTGCTCCAAGCAGCCATCGCTTCAGGCGGAACAATAAAGTAGTCAGAATCAGGTATTTTGTTACAGTAGCAGAAAATTGACTAATACAAAGGGCCAGATGGTTGAAAGTTCAATACCCTGTACTAAAGGAAGAGAGAAGTGGGAGCGACTGGTCATTCACAGGAAAAGTCAATGATTTTTAGAGGAGATAAAGGACAAAATTCCCCTGGGCTCTGAGAGTAGTGCTTGACTTTCTGTCTCTTCTTGTGTCAGTGAATCTCTGGCTAATGTAGATTCCAGGGAGAGGGTCCGTGACAAACACCAAAGGCACTCATTCCTTAAGAACTTCCCATCATAGGACAAGGGAAAGCTCAGAGGAAGCCCCTCCCTGCACTTCTGAAGAAAAAGAGGATCCCGAGGTGGGGATGGAAATGGGGTGGGAGTGGGGTGGGGGTGTCACGGAGACCTTCAGGCTGCTGCTGCAGGTCCGTGCTCAGGATGCCAAAGCACCACACTTTGGGGCCTCCTTTTTTGAGCCCCAATGGTATACTGCAAGAGTGGGTATCACTCAGGCATCTTCCCTTCCCCATGAACCCACAGGCACATGGGTCACTCTTTCCAGGGCTAGGACTGGGGTGAGGGGAGTAATGGATAATGCTAAGGGGTGTGCCCACAAACCCAGCAATCAGGGTACGTATGTCATGTTTGATTTTTTAAAAATCAAGATGAGTACAGCCAGGTGTAGGGGCACATGCCTGTAATCCCAGCTATTCGGGGTTGGGGTAGAGGCAGAAGGATTGTACATTTGAGGCCAACCTGAGCAACTTAGCAAAAACCTGTCTCAAAAAATCAAATAAAAAGTACTGGGCGGGGCTCAGTACTGGGTTCGATCCTCAGCACCACGTAAACATAAATGCATTGCATAAATGCGTTGCATTGCGTATAACTAAAGCAAATAAATAAATATTTTTTAAAAAAAAGGACTGGGCATGTAGCACAGTGGTAGAAGTTTCCTGAGTTTAATCCCCAATCCTGCAAAAAATAAAGCAAAAAAATCAAATTAGCAATCAAAATTTTAAATAAAGGATCTATAACATGGCATTGCTCAGCTGTATTGGAACCTGAGGCAAAAGGGAAAATCAGTAATGCTGATTTTGTCATTATGTAAAATTTTGACATTTTCTTCATTATGAACTTTTGCATTCATTTTTTTCCCCAAGGAATTCAAGGGTTTTGTTGTTTTTGTTTTTGTTTTGTTTTTAGAATTCAAGGTTTAATGAAAGTAGAAATAGATTTTTCTTAGCTAAATTCTACCAGAAAAAAATAAATTTTCATTACAACACTTGCACATACAGGATGAGTAGTGTAAACAAACGCGCAATGACCAATTCCTTACCTGCCATTTTTGTGCTTCTAGTCTCCTAGGCTGGTGTTTCAATGTCATCAGTGAGAGGGGAAGTGGGGAGAAAGGGGGGAAATGAGTGAATATATCTGAGCCTCTTTCCTCATTTGTAAATAACGTGATATGCATTCATTTTCATATATTTCTTTATAATATTACATTAAAACGTGACTTGATGGGTAAGTTTTTTGGCACACCCTGAACTGTTGTGCCCAAGGCACGGGCCCCACTTGCTTCCCCTGGCTTTGCAACAGGGAGACCTCGCCTCCCCTCTCCATCCCACACTGTGAGCTTCACCTTCCCAAGAGGGTGGAAGCAAATAGTTAGAAATCTGTCCTCTGTCGGGGCACTACAGCCATTTCCTTTATGGTTGATCATCTCCTACCCAACTTTCCTGGCTCTGCCCTGGCCCTCCCGTGCATGGCACTACCTGGAATTTCACCATTGTTCCTAGTGCACATTATTCTTTGTGACCCATGTTTATTTGAGGTCTTCAGGGTTGGAGCTCAGGGAGAGAGAGGGTGATAATAGTCAAATGTGCTACCAGGAAACAGCTGTAATATGGAAATTTCTAGTCCTCACTCTTCCTAGATCTCTTCATTCAATGCCTGCCTCAAACCCTGCAGAGGTCCGAGCAGAATGGGAAGCCCGTCACTTCCCATCTCTTTCCCAAGACTTCAAGCTCCTTCTCAAGGTCTCACCAGACAATTCCCAAACCCCTTCTCTCTCCTCAGATGCACAGGAGAGCTCTTCTTTGTCCAAACCTCTTCCATGGGGCATCTGCATTTCTTGCCAAGCAGGCCCGTTAAAGAAGTCTCTCCAAGTATGGGTGAGACTGTGGGAATTTTGTATGGAACTCTGCTATGAGCCTAACTGGCTGCAATTGAAACAGGCACAATTTACCTGAACCGTTCCATCCCTCCCCAAGCATTTCTGGATTGCATCACCTGTGCAGGGGTCTTAGAGTCACCAGGAGTAAAGACTGTGACAATTTCATCTCTCTCCTCAGCCCCAAGAGCTGGGCCTGGTGTTGTGTGGCGTAAAACCTGGATGAGGCTGCTCTAAGCGACCACATCCATCATTGCCAGGGGGATGGGTCAGTAGTGACCCAGGGGATGTGAAGGAAATAGAAAATCATGGACATAGCGGGGCACAGTGGCACACGCCTGTAATCCCAGCAGCTCAGGAGGCTGAGGCAAGAGCATCACAAGTTCAAAGCCAGCCTCAGCAACTGTGAGGCACTAAGCAACTCAGTGAGATCCTGTCTCTAAAGAAAATACAAAATAGGGCTGAGGATGTGGCCCAGTGGTTGAGTGCCTCTGGTTACCCTCTCCCCACCCCCCAAAAAAAAAAAAAGAAAGAAAAAATCATGGACATGCACACAGCCCTAGTGTGGCTCATTCTGAGTTCTTTGGTTCCAGAGCCCCAAGAGGCCTTCCTTCCAGGAAGGACTAGTTCCGCCCCCTCCTCCCTGGATATGCTCACGCCCCACCCCCT
The DNA here is from genome assembly GCA_025594165.1 of Tamias sibiricus. Lineage (NCBI taxonomy): Eukaryota > Metazoa > Chordata > Mammalia > Rodentia > Sciuridae > Tamias > Tamias sibiricus. Next base: position 31,952,805 of record CM046672.1, read on the forward strand.
ACATGAAAGCTCCACCCCAGAAGATGCTGAGCTCCTGATTCCACAGCACAGAACCCAAGTTCCTGAGTTTGCCCAGGTGGGGAGAGAAGAGCCTGGGGTGGAGTCCTTGCTGCCTTGCCTGAAGCCTGTGTGTGCTACCGCCTCACTAACCCTCAGAGTCCTCTGCTAGCCCCCATGGTTACCACTATGGGGTTAGATGAGATAGGACTAGCTAAGCACCTAGAAGAGTGTGCACGTCATACATCCAGCCACTCTCGTTCCCTCTTGCAGGGAAGGGAAGTGCACCTGAGACACTGAGCCCAGGAGGCTCCCCAGGTCACTCTTGATTGATCTGGGTGTTCTTATTCCTGGTAGCATCAGAAGTTTCCTGGAAAAGATTCCTGTGCTCCCAAGAAGGAGAAACCTCAAGGGCAAATGACCTTAAGAAGACCTGAGCAAGGGGAGTCAAGTGTGCAGAAACCTCTCTGGAAATGGATCCCTGGCTTCAGAGGCAAACCCAGGCTCCCTGCTGCAAGGACGCAAGGCGGGGCCTGCGAGAGATGTGTTGAAGTGACAGTAATGCAAAGAGGCAGGAAGACTGCCTGCTTAAGTGTTTGCATAAAACTTGGGCTTTAGAGCATTTTTTGTTTCCAGGGAAGAAGGCTGTGTGGGGTGTACTGGGTCACGGATGCCTTTTCAAAGCCTGCCTTGCATCCCATATGGAGGAGCCCCCAGGGAGGCCGAGGTTCACGCAGAATACTTCACAGTAGGAGGGAGAAGGAACACTCATCTGGCCTCTGGGTCACTAAGAATTCTTCCCTGCCAGGGATGATGACTAGCTGAAGCCCAAGGGACCTGCTCTGGCTGTGAGACCCACCCTGCGTTCCATCCCCAGCCCTACCTTCCTGTCCCCCAGCCTTTTCTGGCTTGAAAGATCCTATCACAGTCCAGCGCCTCCACATGCGCCCCAGAGGAACTGCTGGGCCTGGGCCAGGCAGCAGTGTCACCTCCCAGGCAGCAAACAAGACCCCCAAACAAGGCTGACATAAGCTTTATGAAACGCTCTGGAGCCAGCTGGCCTCACCTACTTCATGACCAAATGCCAGGAAACTCTGGCTGGCCTGCCAAGTCCCCAGGACCAAGGGATGGAAGACTTGCTGACATGTGTCTGCGTCCCTCATTGCTCTGCCCCCTTCCCCGCTCCGCCTGCCCAGCCCGGGGTCTCGGGACAGCAGACCGAGTCCCCGCAACCCTCCCACGGCCAACTATGACCTGCTCCTTGTCACAGAAGGAGAGCAAGGCCTAGCCTTCCAACCCAAGGTCGCATCTCATTCCTTAGTGACGACTGTCCTGCAGCTCCTCGGGGTGAGCTTGGCTTTCCTCCCCTCTTCTTCCTGAACGCTGGGCCATCGGAACCTCCGTAACCCAGACACATCTGGGTGACCTCAGGTCCGAGGCTTCCGTCTGCATCATGGCCAGTCAGTATCTGGTGGAATCAAGAGCGATTGAGCAGAAAGCAAGTCCTGACAGCAGTCTTGGAAAACACCAAGATTCCGGGTTTATCCGTAGCCCAGTTTGTTGATCACCATTCCTCTGTTCCTGTCCCCCTCAATCTTTCCCTAAGTCCCCAAGCTCAAAAGCGTTTTACTTCTCTTTACACTCCAAAAACCTCTCACTCTTCTTTGCCAACGAGCAGAGTGTTACTTCCACCCATCTGGCCTTTTCTCCCACAGGAAGAATCTTTCCCCAGAAATCTCCAGCAGGCTTTTTCCGCAGAGAATCCTAATTAGACCCCAAATTTTCCAGCCCCACCCCCACCTGTGGCCCCCCTCTTGTATGAATGATCCCATCTGTCTTTACTTCTGTCGCCCTGAACTTGTCATGGTTTCTAATGATGCAAACACCTCAATTCTGGAATCTTACTGAAGGTCAAACGTTTACTCAGACTTTAAAACTCTCTGTGCCAGGGTGATTGACATTTGTATTTGCAAGGAAAACACAGCCTGTTTGGTAGGCAGCACGTGATGGCTTTTCTCCACTCGTTGAAATAGGCAAGAAGGAAGCACTGGAGCACCACACCCCTGCAGTGGTCTTTCTCCCTCCATCAAAGAAAACAAAAAAAGTCAGCTTTTCAGTTTTAAGAGGAGAAGAAGCCCTAACCTGAGAGTTTCTCAAGGGCCTAGATCCTCAGTCACAGTCCTGTATGTCCTGAGTTTGGACTTGTGCCGAGGTCAGTGCAGGACAAGGACAGAGGTGTGCTCCAAGGACAGCTGCCTGAAGGCCTCTGGCCTCGTGTGGTGATGCCTGCCCCCATGCCCCACCGTGAGCCAGCTGGTCCTGGGGAATGAGCATTAAGTGGAGGTGAGTCTTTCCATATGTCTCCCGCGAAAATTGAACACCATCAACTAATGCAATCCAGAGTCCCTCCAAAACATCTCTGTGGCTTCAAAAAGAAAAGGAAAAAAAAAAAAAAAAAAAAACATATGAGCCCAGTTTAATATCATGGGTTTTCTAATCCAAATGAACAAGGCAGGAGAATAATTCACACCTGGGATTAAGTCAAAGAGACATCCCAGTGGGCGACAGGTAGAGCCGTGAGTCCAACGGACACTTAACAAGCACACTGGGTAATGGGGATGACATGCCGTACCCCCAGGAATTCCAAAACTTTCCATTGTTTGATGAGGGCAGAGAGGCTGATGAACTCCCGAGAGGTAATTCAAAATGATTTTCTCAGTACTTACTAAGGAGTTTGGTGTGTGAGGGTGCAAAAAGGGTTGGAGGACATACGATCAGCAACTTTCCTACCCTCGCTGGCCCTGCACAGTGAAGTAGTTGACCACATTTCCCTAGTCCCTGCCCCAAAATGCAGCCTCTCCCCTAAATAGTAGAAATTCCACTGTTAGAGATTCTTTCCTTTGGATTAAGCAAATAATTTCCTTTGGATTAAACATGAGTATTAACAATTATGAGTAGAGAATATATTTCTTCCTAATCCCCAAGACTGAGTCATGTTTTATTTCCAGCCTTTTCTGGTGACTTACAGGAGAATGTGGGGAATTTAGTTTCAGAATGAGTCAGGTAATTCTTTTCATTTCTAATTGCAAAGGTGATACATGCTCACTGAATATTTGTGGATGAAATAAGAGATGTCTTGGGGTAGGTGGGGATATAGCTGAAACAGACGGGTAGTGGGCTGGACATTGTTAAAGCTGAGTCGTGGGTAGGTAGTTCATCATCCCATGCTCTCCACCTTTGAATATGTTTGGAATTTTCCATGACCAAAAGGAGAAGACTTGGTCACTTTACCAGCTCAGTCCTTTCTGTCTTGGCCAGTGAGAAACATGGAAGCCAAGCCTAAAGTACGAGTCGTCCCATCCCAGACAGGAAGTAGATTCCAGAGCTCTATGATTAAGGCAGGAAACCTCCTCCATTTTGGGGACTGAACAATGCTATTTACCCTCACTGCAGAGATCAAAGTGTGAATGCCTGTTCCTCTCACACCCCCCAGGATGTGAGAACAGCTCCTGTTGGCAGCTATAGCTGCCATTAGCTTGAAATCTATTGAAACATTCAAGTTTAGTGGAGGAGGGAAAAGCAAATCCCAGCCCTGGGTTCCAAGTTCCCTTTGCTGGGTAGAAGAGGAGCAAAAGAGCTTAAGTAAACCTGAAGCTAAACTCCGTGCCCCCTCACACCACCTGGCCTAAAAACTGAAGTGGTCGGGGCGCTGCCAGTCACACTCAGAGAATGCTGCTCATGTGCCCACAATCAGGCCTCCTGACAAATTCCAAACTAAAAATCAAGCAGCCAAGGACTCTCAAGCTCTACCAGGCAAAGTCATCCCAAAGGACCCCTCATCCCCAGAGCTCTAGCTTGGATTTGGAATGTTCTCCCAAAATGCCCATATGCTAAAGGATTGGTCTCCAGCCTGTAGTGATACCTTTAAGAGGTAGTGGTACCTTTAAGAGGCATGGCCTAGTGGGAGGAAGTTAGGTCATTGGGGGCATGCCCTTAAAGGGGTATTGGGACTTTGCTCCTTCCTCTCCTTCTTAGCTTCTCAGCTGCTGAGTTGAGAAGTCCCACCCACAATGTGCTTCCACCACAATGTGCTGTCTCATCATGGACCCAAAGTGATGGAGCCAAGCAGCCATGAAGAAAACAAGAAATCTTTCTTCCTTATATGTTGATTTTTTTTTTTCAGGTATTTTGTCACAGTAATGGGATTCTGACGAACATACCCAGCTCCCCTGCAGTTACACCAATGCTACCCAAAGCCACCAGGATGTGCAGCCATCTCTCCCCACTTAAGATCCAAAAGGAGTCAACTTTCTTCATCCATTCACTATTCTTAACCAGCCATCCTATGGAAGCTCACCATAGCGGACTTGCAGCCCTGGTGGAGGGACAGATATGGGCATTTCTCAGTCTTGCTTGGCAGTACTTTAATCGCAGTGGTCACAAACAGCGGTTCTTACCAGCCCTAGCCTCCTGGTTATTAGTTTCCTATTGCTGCTGTAACAACTTACTCCAAACGGAGTGGCTTAAAACAGTCCAGGTTTATTATCTCTCAGTGCTGTAGGTCAGAAGGCTGGGTGGGCTCATCTGGCTCCTCTACTCAGGGCCTCCCAGTGCCAAAAGAAGGTATTGGCTGGCCTGGTTCTTATCTGGAGACTTGGGGAATAATCCACTTCTGAGTTCATTCAGATCGTTGGCAGGATTCATTTTCTTGCCATTATAGGCGCAGGGCCTGCTCCCCTGCTTGCTGGCTGTGGTGGAGGCTACCCTTAGCACCCTAAGGCCATCTGCAGTCCTTGTCATGTTGCCAGGTGAACTGAATTTGGTTCAATCAGCCCCTTTTATGGGAGGTTACAGACTGAGATGAACTCATTCTGCCCCTGAGCAGCTGAGAGAGGAGGAGAGGAGCCCGGATGGAGGATGCCCACGAAATCAGATGGAAAAACCTTCAGTTTTCCTCTTCGGACAAATCAACCCAACCAAAGGTGCGAGTGCCTATTCCCTTTCTCTCCAGCTGTTCGGAAGAGGTTTTGACCTGTCTGATGAAATCAGCCACGGGAGTCCCAATCCCCAGTTGTTGGTCCCCAGGGGCTCCTCCTCGTCATTTCTTGGGCTTTTTTTTTTTTTCTTTTTTTGTACCGGGGATTGAACTCAAGGGCACTTGACCACTGGGCCACATCCCCAGCCCTTTTTTGTATTTTATTAGAGACAGGGTCTCACTGAGTTACTAAGTGCCTCACCATTGCTGAGGCTGGCTTTGAACTTGGGATCCTCCTGCCTCAGCCTCCCAAGTGCTGGGATTACAGGCATGCGCCACCACACCTGGCATTTCTTGGGCTTTTCTAGAGCCTTCCTTGAGTTTGTGTTGGTCTGGGTCCCTCAGAATCAGAACACAAGGGAGTCGATTTGGAAGTTGGTAGGGCAGTGGGACAGGAAAGGAAGCTGACAGTATTCATCAGCAAGTCACCTGGTGGCCACCCAGAGCTCAGTGCCTCGGGAGAACTCTCGGAAACAGGCAGAACACGCTTAGCCCCTGGGAGGAGCTGGGCTATTTTTGCCACCTCCCCTCAGTCTTTCCGCTGGTGCCGCATCCCGTCCCCAGTGCTTTGATCGGCCGTGTTCATGGGCACATCTGGCTCTGGCAACCAGAGAAATTCCTCTGGCAAAGACACAAGTGCTGGCCCCTGAGTATCAGGCCGGCTGGCAGAGAGAAAAAGACAGCCCGAGGCCCAAAGGGCTGGGGCGCCCATTGCCTTGGCCGCAGCCTTGGCTCTGTGGGTCCCTGTGCTCCTGTAGGAGATGGGAAAGAAAGGCCAAGGCCTTTTCTACCCAGGCCCATCCCGCAGCAGGGCTGCCTCTGCATTTGGTGGCCTGTCCAAGCGCTGTGCAGGCAGTCAGGCTCAGGGGCTCTCTGCTCTCAGACCTGACAAAGCTGTCTGGGGGTCAGGGGCTTCCCACCCCAGTGCTCTGGGCTTAGGACCGGGACAGGTTGCCTCCTCAAGGACCTACCAGTGTCTCCACAGCCATCTTCTTCCACTCTCCGCCCGCCCTCCCCACCCAGCCCAAGGGCCACGTCTCACCCCAGGGATGTGAAGACACCCTCCTCCGTCATGCACAGTCGCCTATATCAACTGTTCTTCCTTACCCCCATGGGACATGGGGAGTCACTCTGGCAACGCAAATGCCAGGGAAGAGAACCCTCCTTCCCTGTGGTCTTCACTCTCTTCCCTTGCAACAATGAGCCCAGCAATAGTTCAGTGAATGGATGGGAAAGGCCGCAGCTGACGAGGAAATACGAGGGCCCCATCAGCTGGTCACCTTCTCATACAGATGGGCACCTGCGAGTCAGAATCCAAGGCAAATATGGATCATGTCATTATGAAGTCCTTCCACGGAAGACAGGAAGGAATTCCCACTGGAGACACGTAAAGAAGGCTGCATGGAGGCGGGGTGGAAAAGCCTCGGGTAGTGGGCACAGGGAGCACGGGGGCCTGAGTTTCAAGCATGCGGGCAGAGGAGGGTGAGGGAGGTCCAGACCCTGGAAAGGTCAGCCCAAGTTTGCAGAATGAAAGCACAGAGGAAGCCATGGTGTCTTGGAGGAAAGAATGATGTAAGATGTCGCTGGCCAGCGGGAAGACATGTAAGATGAGCATGAAAAATGGCCTTTGTGTCAGGACTCTGGCTATAAGGATCTGTGTGTGGAAAGAGAGGAGAAGGAAAGGGGGCAGAAATAAGAGAGGCAGGCCGAGAAGAGCGGGAGAAAAGCGAGAGAAAGTAGGAGGAAGAACTCCAGGAGGAGGAGGAGAGAAGACAGGAGTTAAAAGAGAAAGAAAATATAGACTGACAGAGCCAGGGAGGTCTTGAAGGAGACCCCCATCTGTCGGGGTGGAAATACCCCTGACCTTCACTCTGGCCCAGGAGGTCGGGGGAGTCCCAGGCCCCTGGCCTGGCCTGGCTCTTACGAAAAGAAGGCAGGAGAATGGGAAGACGAGACGGATTGAGGTCTGGTTTTCTAAATGAATTCACCAGCGAGGCAGGACTGACAGCCCCGGGATGCCCTCAAGCAGAGAAATTGTCAGAGAAGACTGAGCAAGCAGGTGATAATTGCCAGGCGAATGACAGCCGAAGCCACCCAGGCCAGGCTCTTGGCTTCTCCAAGCCCAGTCAGCTTCGGAGAAAAGAGAAAGGTCTGAGTTTTCTGGTTGTTCACACTTAGAAACTACAGCCGGGAAACTTCCCAACGGCTGGCTGGTACAGCACAGAGCCCCCAACACGCAGCCCTGCTGAGGTTTAGTAATGTTAGGGCTCCATCTACAGCCTGAGGAGGGAGCATGTCACTAGGTTCCTCTGTGAGCAACAGGGTCCAGGACTGGAGCGGCACAAGCTCACTGCAATTAACGCTAATTAAGCCTTTTCCCCTCTATCTACGCTGTTTATTCAATGCAGACTTGGAACTACCCTGGAAGTTATTTATTTCAGACTATGTCTAAAACAGCAGCTGTTAGGAATATTCTAGACACTTTTAGCCAAAATTGGCTTGGAATCTCTATTTTAAACCACTGTTTGTTATGAATTGAGTTAAATGGGCCTTTTTTTTTTTTTTTTTTTTTTTTTTTACCACTTTGTTCTTCTATTGTAACAATGAAACACATAAAAGTCCTTAAAATACCAAGATTTCCTTTTCTTTTATTCACTCTACAAACATTTAATTAGAACCTACTCTGTGGCTTTTACCAGGTTAAGCACAATAAGTCAGGTCTGGATACATCCCATAGCTTATTCATCAGAGAGTTATTTCTTGCTACTTCTTGGCTAGAATATTTCCACATGGGTTGAGAAAGACTAAAACAACCAGTGAATTTAGAGTTTGGGACAACTTAGAAACAGAGTAGAGGCAGGATCCCTTGACTCATGACACAGCGGAAGCTGGGAGTCCAGACCCATAATGACAAGGAAGACTTTTGTTCGGTTCTATTATTTTCCCTCAGAAGTGTCTTCAGGGGGAAGTGCTGGGGAGTGAATTGGCCAGATTACACCATCATGTTGTGTGCATGTACAAACAGTAACAACAAATACCATCATTATGCACACCTGTAAAGCACCAGTAAAAATATGAAAAAAAGAGCGAGAGACAATAAAGAAGTGTCTTTAGTTTTTGTCCTAAATAGAAAAGCCATGTAAAAGTAGTGATGATTAGTGCAGAAAACTTGGAAAACAAGACAAATAAAGAACAATCTGTCAGTCAAAATCCTATCAACCAGACCTGGAGCTATAGCTCAGTGGTAGAGTGCTCACCCGCATGTGGAAGGCACTATGTTCAATTCTCAGCACCACATTAAAGAGAGAGAGAGAGAGAGAGAGAGAGAGAGAGAGAGAGAGAGAGAGATGTGTCCATCTACAACTTAAAAAAAAAAGAAAATCCTATCAACAAGCCAGGCGTGGTGGCACATGCCTGTAATTCCAGCAGCTTGAGGGGCTGAGGCAGGAAGATCACAAGTTCAAAGCCAGCCTCAGCAAAAGTGAGGCCCTAAGCAACTCGGTGAGACCTTGTCTCTAAATAAAATACAAAATAGGGCTGGGGATGTGGCTCAGTGGTCGAGTGCCCCTGAGTTCAATCCTCAGTACTGAAAAAAAAAAAAAATCCTGTCAACGAAAGGTGACCACTGTTAACTGTTATCATTCGACTTTATAAACATGGCCCTATATTTTCACTAATCCATTGGAGATGGACGTTCTGTCAAGCCCCTCTATTCTCCTATGTAATTTTGAATGACTACAGAGTATTGTTTCATATGAACACACCATAATTTAAACCATGAGTGGTTATTGATTTTTCACAATTAAAAGCTTTGAACAGATGATGTTCCTTCAGATAAATATCTAACCATGAAATTTCTGGATGAAAAAGAGCTTGGGCCTTCAAGCCCTCTGAGATACATCTCAAGTTGTCCTCCAGGTTCAACCTCCAAGAATTTTACATCATATCTGAACTAAAAATCTAACTTCAGGAGCTCTGAGTACTTACTGTTCCAGACAGCCCTGGCCGTGATGGTGAGTGGTTCCCCTGGGATGCCAAGGGAAGCCCTGCAGCCGGAGGAAGCCAGAGGGGTTCAGAATGGTTTCTCATAAATCTTTACCTTGCAAGTGATTTAGACCTAAACGCCTCTGGGAAAACAGGCAGCAAGGCGTGTTTTTGACCTGGTAAGTATTTAGTCAATAGAGGAGCACCAAGGGCTTGGGAGATTAAGAAAGGTAGGATCCTTTTCCCCATTCTCGTCACCAGAACCCCACCATTTGCCATGGGCAATAGCGTCCCACCTTGTTGTCCTTCTCCACCTCCTGTCCACAGTGTGTTCCCACGGATTCTTTGCCCCAGAGGCACCTACAGTTCTCCCTTGTTATCCATGGGATACCAGGACACCAAAAATCTGAGGATGCTCAAGTTGCTTACATAAAATGGCATAGTGTTTGCATGAAACTGGAAAGCATCCTCCCACAGACATTAAATCATCTCTAGATTACATATAATATAAATCCTATGTGAAAGGTTGCTCCATTGTGTTGTTTAGGGAATAACAAGGTGGGGGGGGGGAGTCTATACGTGTTCAGTGCAGACAAAATTTCTTTTCCAAATATTTTCAACTCAATCCCAGTTGAATTCACAGATGTGAAACCCTCAGATATGGAGAACTAGCTGTATGTTCGTTAGGTCTTTGAAAAAAGATCTGGGCTCCTCTTAGATATGAGATGTGGTCTAAGAACTTGAGATGGTGGCGTAGAGAAGGCTCCATGATCTTTCTTCTTTGGAATCAAAACGTTTTCCATGTTATTTCTTCAGTCACTGGGTTCACAAGGCATAGTGACAAGCAGGTCTTAACAGCGGTGGGATTGCACAGCAGAAGTCATTTGGGGCCAATTTTGAAAGCAAAGGAGCAGAAATAATTGATGGAAAGGAAAATTGAATGTTTCTTCCATTTTAGCGTGTACCTATCGAGTATCTTCAGTCATCCAAAAACAAACAAACAAACAACACAAAACAACAACCAGGAAGAACACAGCAGAGAGTCCCAGAATGTTCAGGCCAACTGTAACTACCTGATTGGAGGCAGAGGCGAGACCAAGGTTGTGGCTGGGGCTGGGGTGGAGACCGATTCTCACTCCTAGTCCAGTGACCATTCCAAAGAGGGTGAGTTTACTATGAGTATAAAACCTGACTGCTTTGGTTGTTGGAAAGCAAGAAGGCCCCCAAAAAGGTGGACCAGGGGAACCAGGAGCTGTGTCCTGGAGGCTGGAGTCTTGGGAAGAAACAACTCCACACATGCTTTCTTCTGAACACCACCTGCAGGTAAAGACCTCTTGGGAGAAGATGAGTGGTTGAGCTCAAACCCACAGCTTCTGCCCTGGCGGTAACTGCAGAGCAGGGGAGAGTGGCGTGGTCCAAGGGTCTGCTTTTAAGGAATATTTCTATCACACGGAATCCTTGCAGTTTCTATCAAATGCACAAGTGTGTCCAGAGTACACGGGCTATCATGGGGGTTCAGTGCTTTTCTGCCTTTTCCCCATCTTTCCTGTGTCTGGGGGAACGGGGTGGGCAGGGGCTAAATGGCTGCTGTTAACCTACAGCGCCCTTGGTAGATGGAACTTCTCATGGGTTCTCTCTCTCTCTCTCTCTCCTTTCTGGTCTAGGTGGTAAAATCATGGGGAGTGCTTGAGGCAGGAAGGATCTCCTCATTGCAGAAGAACAACCCAGAGCAGAGATGACAACTACTCCATTCCTAGTAGCTCACAGTGGACCTTTGAGCATGGCAGACAAAAGAGCAGAGCTCACAATGACACTGGTAGAAGTAACTTCCATGGTCAGTCATCTTCTCCCTGTCTGTCTCTAGACCATCTGACCTTTTACTTTACACGGTAATGAAATAAAATATTTTGAGGCTGGCTGACATTTCAGCAGGTCCCAGGTTACATATACAGCCAAGCACTTTCCTGGACTGTGATTTCCCCAGCTGGAAATGAAGGTTAATAATTCTGCCTTGACTCCCACACTCCCTACCCTGCTTCTCGGGATGTAGTGACAAGATACCTTGCAGTGTTTTCTAAACTTGTCCAACACCAAGAATCCCCTGAGAGACTCATCAAAATACCAAAGTACCAACTCCCAGGTCAATCCCTGGGCTCACTGGATCCGCAGTTGCAGGAGGGCCCTGGGCATCTGAGGTCTAGAGAGTACCCAGCTAGTTCTGACGAGTGGGTGATCTGGCAAGTTTGGAAAACATTGAGTTCATCACCATGAAATCCTTTAATGTTTCAGAAGACATCAGGCTCAGAACACTCAAAGGAGCATCCATTATTCATTATAATGCAGACTAGGATTGCCAGTTTAGCAAATAAAAATTCAGATAAACAAGGATGTGTGTGTGTGTGCGTGTGTGTGTGTGTGTGTGCGCGCGCGCGCGCACAAATACATCCTGGGCAATATCTGGGACAAATATTAAAAGTTCAATTTTGCCTGGCAGCCCTATCAGATGCTCTTGCACCCCCATTTATTTTATGGTATGGAAAAGCTAAAGCAAAGTCTATTTTTTTTTTTTTTTTTTTTGTTGCCCAGGCTGGTCTTGAACTCAACTCAACCTGTCTTCCTGCCTCAGCCTCCTAAGTAGCATGTTAGTTCCAGGAGGGATCCATTCTAAACTCCTCTGTATGAGCCTCTCAGCTCATCGCTTCTTACTTGGTGACGGCGCAGTGGTGCACGCCTGTAATCGCAGCACTTGGGAGGCTGAGGCAGGAGGATTACGAGTTCAAAGCCAGCCTCAGCAATGGCAAGGCACTTAACAACTCAGTGAGACACTGTCTCTAATAAAATACAAAAAAAAGGGCTGGGGATGTGGCCCAGTGGACGAGTGCCTCTGAGTTCAATCTCTGGCACCAAAAAAAAAAAAAAAAAAAAAAAAAAAGGGCCGGGATTGTGGTTCAGTGGTAGAGTACTTGCCTAGCATATGTGAGACACTGGGTTCGATTCTCAGCACCACATATAAATAATTAAAGGTCCATCAACAACTGATAAAATATTTTTTAAAACAACCCATTGTAACTGAAGACAGAGATCATTTTTAAAGCTGAAAGACGGGTTTAAAAGATAATTTAGCATTCCGCAGTTCAAATCTAATGAGACAATCAAACATATATAAGAATTAATTCCTTTCTCCTACCAACATGTATGTTGACATCAAAATAATTTAAGTGGTTCTAAGCTATCTGCATTTTCCCCTGTGTGCAAAGTTTTCTGGGCCCTTTGCCTCACGGTATGGATGCTGCTTCTGAGTGAGGACACCTGACCCCAGGGCGAAGGGTCCTCCCAGCCGCCCTGACAGGGGTGAAACTCACCTCCCCAATGGAAAGGGTTACAACAGTGCCAGTTTAGAAACGCCATTGTCAATTATAAAACAGACCTTCCCCAAGGTAAGAGGAGGAGGGGAAATGTAGAGAGGAATATGAAAATCCGAAGGACTGCGTGGTCTAAGAATGAAATGTTTTCTAAATCAAATTAAGCTACACGGTGGAAATTGAGGAGAAAGTCCTTAAGGTGACTTTTAAATGGAAATGAAATGTCAGTTAGTAAGTTACAGAGGTGTGGTGATACCAAGTGGCAGGCTTGTGTCTCATTAATTTCAAACATAGGTTTTTATGTGAGGCTATTTGATTATAATTTGATTATCTGACCCTGTAATTAAAGTTTATTGCCAATTTGGAAGCTTACATGTAAAATGAACTGATTTTCTTCAAAGCAATATACAATCTTTTGGACTCATTGACTTCTGGTTTTGCATTTAAATGGAAAAGTCGGTTATAACGTGACAAACAGGTTGGGGTTTTGATCATTAATCCTGCTAAAGCAATATTCATAAATTCAATTCTGAATCAGTTGGAATACTTTTCTTTTATTAGTTTCTGTGTTATTAAATGAGATTGTTTCTGACTAATATATTTCTGGACTCAAACTGTAGCTCCGAGCTGTTATTCAAATCAAATAACATGCCCCTTACTTGTGCCTCGCACTAATAAATGCCAACTTGTGATACATTTGCAAGAGACTGTCAGCAATATTAAAGGAGGCAATAATGCCACGGAGGTCTCAAAGTGAGCTGATTTTTTAAGGGATAATATTCACCATTTTTCTTCATACACACACACATACACACACAAACCCAGATATTCAAACCTTTTAAATCTTAAAGTCAAAAGTATGCTTTGATTCCTACAAACATCATTCAGCAGCACTTGTCAGTGACCAAGACCTTGGAATAAGAAAACTCCTTACTTTAGGATCCTGAGTTCAGATAGATAGAAGCTGATTTCAGAGCACAGCACATAATTAGGAGGAAAAAGTGTCGGTTCACTTGGGAAAGAGGATGAATCTTTTTATCCCAATATTCAGGTGGCGAGAGAGGCTACATTGCTTTTGAAATTCAAAAAACTATTCACAAGTCCTCCATGGCTTCCCACAGCAAAGAGGGATCTTGGAGATCAGATGAGGAAACTGAGGTCCAAAAAGAAATCAGCTGGTCAGTTACGCCCAAGGAGAGAGCAAATCCCCAAGGGCAACGCTGGACAAAAGGCTCATAAATAGTCATAGAACTTCACAGGGGCTGGAGTTAGATGCCCAGCTCCAATCCTTTGACTGCCGCGCCTCCAGCACATCACCTGAACACCAGGAGCGCCTGGCCTGGGTTACACCTGCCTTTTCTCCCTGTTTTGAGAAGTAAATGAGACCTGATGCATAAACTACAAAGGGCAGGTGGCCCATAATAGCTTACTTTTTAAATTTCAAGTGCTTTGAGGTATGATGGGCATATAATAAACTGAATGGTTAAAGCATAATATCCTTCCTCAATAACCGTAATAACATTGAAGTTTTCATTGCTTTGGGCAATCCCCCCCCCCCACCACCACCGAATGCCTATATTTGTGCCTCAGAGGTTATTCTCCAGACTGACAAGATTGTTGGTCTTTCTTCTCCCTTTCTCTTGACGGAGTCCCTGAACATTTCCATCGACTATTCTCGTGATGGAACTGGGTCAGGTGTTGCTGGATTTCATTCTTATCTTGCAATCATTGTGGGTGAGAATGGTCTCTCCTGCTTTGAGCTCCTTTGTAAAATCCCAGGGACTAAGTTTTGAGAAACCTTAGAATCCACCCCTGCACATGGCTCCCCTCTTCCCATACCACATACCAAATACTTCCTGCTGCACCCAACCTTCTGGTGAGGGCCCAGAGGAGGCAGGTGCTGCCCCTTGGTAACATCATGAAGAAGGTGCCCCTCCTGAGCCTTTACTTAGTGTCCGGCGAGATCTCATGGGTGATGCATCATCCTGCTTCTTCCTCCCAGCTGCCTTCCAAAGCCAGGGTTATTATTCCCTGGTTAAAAGTGAGAGAGCCCAAACTGGGAGAGCTGGTTAGGGCCCGGGCTCTTCCTCTGTTCTTTTTGCCCCTCGGTGGTTTTATCCAGACAACAGCCCAGGCAAAAAAGGCTTCCAGACTTCCTGTGGAAGAGGTGACAGCAAAGCTGGGGATGGTATGTGTGCAGCACGGGGTGGCCATGGACTCTTTCAGCATGAGTCCACATTCTCCGGGTGGGGTGGGGGGTGTTGGATTTTGCCACCAGAGAGGTCTAGATTCTGCTTTTTCTGCTCAGGTTGCAACTAAAGAGCTGGATGGTCCCAAACCTGTGGTGGGACAGGCCCAGGCAGCAGATGGCTGGTCCCAGGTCTTTGAGCTTTGTCTTGGAAATGGGTCACCTGTCTTGCACAGTGCTTGCCAAGAGGCAGGATTCACATTTTGATAAGCCCTGGTGCTCAGACCTCAGTGCCGCCTGGTGTCGGGGAGGCCTCAGGATTGGGCTTGCCACCTTCCAGGCCAGGTGCCACTGTGGCAGGCTTCAGCCCCACGATGGCTAAACAAGAAGTCTGCATGGGTGCCACAAGGGAAGGGGCCCACGCAGTGGCCTCTCGGTGCTCTAAGAGAACCGTGGTGGTCAGGCTCAGGGGTCTCAGCCCTGCCCTCCACCACCACATCTTCCACACATGCAGGCTTTCTTTTGACCATGGTGAGAAACAGGCCTTGGGTATGGTGGCCATGATTTTGCTGCCTAGCAAATACATGGGCCCTACACGCAATATGTGACCACATTAAGGAACATTTCTCATTGATTGTATAGCCTGCCTTTTGTTTAAATATGTGCAATTCGCATACCGTAAAACCCACCACTTCAAAGGGCATAATTCAGTGGTTTGTAGGGTGGGAAGCCAGCCCGGCTAATTCCAGAACATATCATCACCCCCAAAATACACTGTGCCTTTTAAATGGAGATCAGAGTGAATGGTAGACACAGTGCTCTGGGCCTGAGGCACCAGAAGTGACCATCTGTGCCCAATGCTAACATATTTACACATGTGCATGGGTGCGTATTCATGAGATATGAGTCCAAACTTCCTTCAGCCTGTACCATGCCCCAAATAGGTGGGCTACATGTGTTGTTGCACTTTATCGAAGGAACCATGGTACAGATAGACCAAGCGAGCTGCCCACCCTCCTCACAATCCGATCCCAAGTGGCACACACTCTCCCTCTCCAGGGTCTAGTGGGTCTGCCCCTGTGGAGTTTAGAAAGATCACTCTACACCTACAGAAGCCCATTGTAACTGATTTTTGTTTTTCTTCCTGTTGTATGTATATTTAAAAATTGTGACAAAATAGCTGGGCACAGCGTAATCCCAGCGGCTTGGGAAGTTGAGGCAGGAAGATCGCAAGTTCAAAGCCAGCCTCAGCAAAAGCAAGGCCCTAAGCAACTCAGTGAGACCCTGTTTCTAAATAAATTACAAAATAGGGCTGGGGATGTGTCTCAGTGGTCAAGTGTCCCTGAGTTCAATCCCCAGTACAAAAAAAAAAAAAAAAAAAATTGTGGCAAAATATACATAACATGTCTACCCCTTCAAAAATCTTCAAGTGCATAACTCAAGGGCATTAAGTGCATTTACAGTGTTATGCAGCCACAGCCATACCTGCTTCCAGCATGTTTTCATCGTCCTAAATGGCAGCTCTGTACCCAGGAAGCACTACCTCCCATTCCTACCTCCCCCAGCCCTTGGTGATTGCTGTGATTTGGATGTGGCCTATTCCCCCAAGGGCTCCTGAGTTGGGAGCTTGTTCCCCAGGATGGTAGAGTTGGGAGGTGGTGGGGTCCAGTGGAAGGTCCTTAGGTCACCAGGGGCCCTGCCTTTGGAGGGAATTGGGGGACCCTCGCTCTCTGGCCTCCTGTTTCAAAATGTGACCTCTCACTTCCACCCGAGCTCCTGCCATCGCTGCCTACCATGAGGTGACGCAGTCAAAGGGGGCCCCCACCCAAGTCGGCGCATGCTGTTTGCACTTTGCCTCCAAAACAGTGAGTTAAATAAATTCTTCACAAATACCCTGCCTTTCATTATCATGACAAAAAAAAAAAAAAAAAATGAACTAATACAGTAGCCTATTCTACCTATATATTTTTTTTTTAGTCTCAGCACCTCCTATAAGTGGAATCATACAATATTTGTTCCTCTGTTTGGTTTATTTCACTTAGCATAATGTTTCCATTATGCATTTTGTAGTATATTTTGGAATTACATTTCTTTTTGGGGGAGCAGGGGTGGGGGAGGATACTAGGGATTGAACAGAGGGATACTCAGCCACTGAGCCACATCCCCAGCCTATTTTGTATTTTATTTCGAGACAGGATCTGAGTTGCTTAGCACCTCACTTTTTGCTGAAGCTGACTTTGAACTCACTATCCTCCTGACTCAGGCTCCCCAGCTGGGATTACAGATGTGCACCACCATGCCCAGCTGGAATTATATTTCTTTTTATAGCTAGATATTTTACGTATGAATCATATTTTGTTGACCCTTTCATATGTTGATGAGACCTTTCTGTTTCTTGGCTGTTTTGAAGGTACACACACTTACTTGGGTGCCTGTTCTCAGCTCTTTTGGGTAAGGGTCCAGGAATTGGATTGGAAGGTCATGTAGTAATTCTCTGGTTAGCATTTTTGAGCAACCACCATACTCTTCTCCATGGCAGCTGCCCCATTTGGCAATACTACCAGCAGTGCACAGGGTTCCAATTTCTACACGTCCTTACCCATGCTACTTTTTCATTTTTTTTTTTCTATCACATTCTACAATGAATGAAGGTAGTATCTTTGTTCTTATTTGTATTTCCTTAATGACTAATGATAGTGAGTGAGCACATAGCTTTGTGTGTAGCTGACTTAAGTTCAAAGGTCACTTTGAAAGAAAAAAAAAAAGGTCACTTTGCCGGGTGCGGTGGCACACACCTGTAATACCAGCACTTGGGAGGCTGAGGCAGGAGGATCGCGAGTTCGAAGCCAGCCTCAGCAATGGCGAGGCACTTAGCAACTCAGTGAGACCTTGTCTCTAATAAAATACAAAAAAAAAAAGGGGGGGGGGGCTGGGGATGTGGCCCAGTGGTCAAGTGCCCCTGAGTTCAATCCCCAGTACCAAAAAAAAAAAAAAAAAAAAAAAAAAAAAAGTTCAAAGTTCACAAAACAGAGAAGAGTTGTGTGTATGGGAGAGGGAGTGATAAGGAGTTATCCAGTACAAGGGGGGCCATCTGGTAAACAAGCAAAGACATCCATCTGTGTTGAGTGGACCTTTTACTGGCGACTTTTCTGATGCAGTGTTCTCAGGCTTACCTGCTCTAAGAATCACCTGGGGAGCTTTTAACATTTTGCCACACAGTGACAGCTCAGAGCTGCTGACGTGAGCCTTCTAGGTTGGGCCAGCATTTGTAGGCTGAAGCCCTCATTGAGTCTTTGTGTGTGACCAGGGCTGAGGGCCCCTGCTCTCCACCAGCGTCACCAGGATGCACAACCCACCACCCACACAGGCACAACTGGTTGACAAAACTTTGTTTGTAAGAGCTTTGAGATGATTCACATCCCATACAATGCACCCATTTAAATGTTCCATTCAGTGGTTTTCAATATATTCAGTGTTTTCCAATCATCATCACAATCAATTCTGGAGCACTGTCATCTCAGAAGGAAACTCCATCAATCCCCAATCCTATCCTCCCCCTAGACAACAGCAACCAGGACCAAAATGGCACCCCTGGCTGCCGATGACAACTGCCCTCTTCCATGACCTTGCTGTCCTGTCTGGCCTCCCTAAGGCTTGACCTGCTTAGACTGCTAAGCTTTCTGAGAGGAGGTAAGAAAGGACATCTGGTCTAGATGCAGAGACAGATAAACCAGAACCCACCTGGTCTCTGGGAGCTTAGTCAAGGGAAGCAGAGGAACCAACTTCTAAATAAATAGTTATAATGCATGCCAGATTCCACATTTCTCTAGCTCTGGGAAGCACATCAGTGTAAAATGGGAAATGGTATTAGGGAGAACGTAGATGTGGCATTAAATAACATTAAATCACCAAAGGACAGTTATTCCCTTTTCAATTATCTTTTAAGCCTTTGGATAAAGCAAAAGGAGAACGTCTCAGTTTGGTGCTAATAGTCTTTAATGCCTCTCTTCAATCATACCTCCTTCAAACAAATGCAGGCGTAAACTCAAATCTCGAACTGCAACAGTATTGAACCAGAAATCGCCAACCTTGTTTTGCTTCCCCTGTGTTTATTTTATAGTTGTTTTCTAATTGGTGTGTCACGCTGAATTTTTTTTCCCATTTACCATCATGATACGAAGTTTACTTTAAAAAGATACACATTTAAATTTGAGTTTAAAAAAGTGAGTTTGTTTGAAAGGAAAAGATTAAGTCAACAGTAGAGCAGGTGGCCAGCAGATGTGGTGGAAATCATGCAGGTGGTATCCAAATGACCCTGGGACATGCACGTGGTGAGCTTCGGGGCTGAGGGAACCCTAGCTTGTCATGCAAGAAGTGGCATGTTATTAAATCACAGAATGAAGGCTAAGAATGTATAGATGGAGAGGACCTTGGAGATCAGGTCTGAGCCCCACACCCTGCAAAACAAGGAAACTGAGACTCAAAAATGTCAGTAGGGGACTTGGTACTGGGCTTCATGGCCAGGTACCAACTGAAGGGTTGCATATCACAGCATTCATGTCACAGGTTGCTTCTCTTCTCTGACTGACTCAGTGAGATAGAACATCTTGCTCCAGTAATTTGAATAATGAGTACTTTGGATCCTGGAGCTCGATTTCACAAAGTTCTCAGGAGGAGGACCATTTGTGAAAAATCACAGAACTTTTTCTCTCTAAGTAAGACAGCAACATAGTTGCAACTTCTACAAGTGGTTACCAGGCTGCTCCTCCAGCTTGCCTTCCAAATAAGTGGTAGGATTTTATTCCCCTGCCCCCACTATGTTTGGGGACATTTTTGCTCTGTTGTAATAGGTCACAAATATTAAGCTGTGTGGGGTGGCAGGTGATGCTAGGGACGGAACCAAGGCCTCAAAGTCTGGCTTTTGTCATTTGGTGTAAAGCATTTGAAATTCATCCACATTGTTGCTCGAATCCGCAGTTTCTTTTTCTCCCAGAGTTGTACAACTTTAAATGGATGTAGCAAGGTGTGTTACCTATTCACCAGGGCAAGGACATTTGGATTTTTCCTTATCTTCTGGCAATTCTGAAAAAAGTCATTACATATTTAATTTCAAATAAGTAATTTTTAACTTCAAAAGTAATATTTAACTTCAAATTTTTCTTAACATAAAGGCAATATTTCTCATTGTGATTCTGAAGGCCCCGGGTGAGCTGGCTCCTGCCACTGACCACACCCATCTCTTGTTTCAGTGCTCCCTGTTCCCTGCCTCTCGCCTCTGGGCAAGGGCTGAGTGGCCTGTCCTCTGGCCTTGCTGCTCTCTGTTCCCTTCAGCCTTTGCTCTGCCCTTCCCTTAGCTGACTCCCCAAAGCCTTCCTGACATCTGGACCCAAAGACCCCTCCCCGTTCGGTACTGGCTGTCCCCTGGCTCTGCGTAATTCCCCCAGAGTACCCACCCGAGGCGCAGTTTTGTTTGTTTTTTTGCTTCTTGAGGGGAGGGGCCTCGTCTGTCCAGTCAAAAATCTTAGCTGAGCTTCTGGTATCTGGAGGTATTTGAATAAATAATATGGGGAAAGAAACTTGGGTTCAGCTTGTGAGTGCCAAGTTACAAAGTCCTCAGTATACGTAGGGGATGAGAAAGTTGTGTTTGAAAGGGTACCTTGGGAAACTAGTCTGTTCATTCCAAATAAAGTGCTGGTTACAGCAGGCCGTAAAGCAAGGATGAAAATACACATGTCTTTCAGACATGGAATAACTCACAAGTGTGGTTTCCACTTCTGTGGACAGAAGAACACAGGGAAGTGGCAGTGACCATTTAAAGTGTATCTGAATGATCTTATCCCTTGAAGTGTCATAGAATTTAGAGAACTATTCCAAAAATATATAGCCTTATTTATTTTTCCTTCAGATAAGTATTCAAAATAGAGAACGATGTTATCATTGGGTATTTTCTGGAATAGACAGAATAGACCAATAAATAGACCAGTAAATATATTGATGGGTGTATTTCTTTTACTAGCAGTGACAGAATGTGTATAAAGACAAACAACATACACTATTCCACCATATCACAGTGTGAGATACATTTTTAAGTGGTGGGGGTCCCAAATACTCTTCTGAACCAACAACAAACAAAAGTGATAACATGTTAAAAGATTAACAGCTTGATGCAGTGGCACACACCTATAATCCCAGCCACTCGGAAGCTGAGGCAGGAGAATCGAAAGTTTGAGGCCAGACTGAATAACTTAGTGAGGCCCTCAGAAATTTAGTGAGACCCTGTCTCAAAAGGGAGTGTGGGAGAGTTGGGAAGCAGGAGGATGGAGTGCTCAAGATGTAGCTCAGTGGTAGAGTGCTTGCCTAGTGCATGTGAGGCTCTGGGTTCAATTCCCAGTACTGTCAAAAAAAAAAAAAAAAAAAAAAAAAACCTAATTTGCTTTGTCTCAGGTTTCTGCCTGAGAGTAAATTCACAAAAGAATATACAAGAAATGTTTGGGACTTGTTTAATGATATGACATTGTTGGGGTTCTAAATTTAACAAATTTCCCTGGAACCATTACATATACTTTTTTTCTCTCTCTCTTGTAACACTGAGGATCAAACTCAGGGGCCCTCCATCACTGAGCTACATCCCTAGCCATTTTTATTTTTCGTTTTGAGACAGGGTCTTGCTGAATTTCTGAGGCTGGCCTCAAACTTGAGATCCTCCTGCCTCAGCCTCCTGATTCACTGGGATTACAGGCGTGCACCACCATGGCCGGCTAACAGAGATAATTTAAAGAAATAAAGGAAGTTTGGCACTTTTCTCACCTAAGTTCATGCTCATTCATTCCTCACAGCATCATCAAGCTCCTGCCGAGTGCCCTGGATGCTCTGTTGGAACTGGGCATGTGTGGGGAGGAAATCGCTCTCTCTCTCTCTCTCTCTCTCTCTCTCTCTCTCTCTCTCACACACACACACATACATACACACACACACACACACTCTGCCCTCATGAAGGTCATAAGCAAGGAAGGGAAGGTGGCAAAAAGTAACCCGAGGACAGCCCCAACTTAGTCCTGGTAACAGGGGCCATTTGATTTGGATTTTATCCAGGGCTTCACAGATTTGCTCATTAAAACCAAGAGTGACTCAGGTAGGCCTGAGCAACCAGAACAGAGAGAGTGGTGGCCTCTCAGAGGGGACTCTGCTGGGCTCTGAGTAACGCTGGAGGAAGTGCCAACCCTGTCCCCTGCAGAGTGAGGGAGGGGCCTGGGAGGTGGGGGAGGGCTCCACAAAACCACCTCCCAGAGAACACGTAGCAGGAGAAGTAGTTTGAAAAAATATCAACGACCTTTTTTCTTTGGCCTGAGTGTGATCCTCTCCCTAGTTGGCTGGTGGCACCGAGCCTCCTTGGAGCAAGAAGAGATCACAATGTTTACAGAGGAACAAAAGAGAAAGAATTATGCTCAGTCAGTTCATGACATTCAAAACTGAATTTTTCATGACCAGCCAGAGTTGTCTTAAAGATTTTTTTTTACTTTTTTTTTTGTGGTACCGGGGATTGAAAACCACTGGGTCACATTTTATTTTTAGAATTTTCTCAGTATACCAAGAGCTGGCTTTGAACTCGCGATCCTCCTGCCTCAGCTGGGATTACAGGAAAGCACAGTGCTTGGAGATCTTCCAGGGTGGAGAAAAACATCCACATATCCCTTGGGATAAGTGGTATGTTGCTCTGTGATAGAATATGGTGCAGAAGAGTGGCTTTCAAACGTGCCTTTCTATGACCCACAGTAAGACACACATCAAATTTTAGAAAACAACTCCTACTCTTGTTATGAGTGATATTTTCTCACTTTTTATTGGCCGGGGGTGCAGGTACTGGGCATTGAACTCGGGGGCACTCAACCACTGAGCCACACCCCCAGCCCTATTTTGTATTTTATTTAGAGACAGGGTCTCACTGAGTTGCTTAGGGCCTCACGAAGTTGCTGAAGCTGGCTTTGAATGCTCGATCCTCCTGCCTCAGCCTCCTGAACAACTGGGATTACAGGCGCGCACCACCGCACCCGGCCTTTCTCACTTTTAAAATCCTATTTTCTTATCAATGGTGGTCATGACCCATCGACTTTATTTCTTCTCCCGGGATTGGGTCATGACTCAGTTTGAAAAGGGTAGAGGACAGGGCCTTCACAGATGTGGAAGGGGGAAGGCAGGCAGAGGAGGCAGTTGGACATTGTCCTGACCTCCCTGATCCTTATTTGGGTCTGGAGACTGAAAGACTCGACAGAAAGGAATGGGGAGGCCAAAGGCATTTCCCCCAACTCCCCTTCAGACCCTGGAAAGACATCCCCTGCCTTTGGATTAGGCCACTAGCATTTGCAAAGTAAGGTCAGTGGGAGGCCCACAGCCTGCCCCAGCTGCCCTCCATTCCCTGGAGCTGTAGGTGCAGCCCAGTGCTCCCCTGCAGGAGGAGGTGAGGGGAACCTACGTGGGCCAGAGGCTGGGGCGAGGGGGCACTGCATGGTGCCCACCTGTCAGAGGGAGGCTGGGATCAGGTCATGAGTCCACAGCGTGGGTGCCAGCAAGGAGGCCAGTAGCCAGGGGGGAAGGAAGGGACACCTTCAGGGAGGCCCGGGCACTCGGGGCATACACCATATCCCTCCCCATCTGCTCTGTGGCCACCACAAAGAGGAATTGGCTGGGCAAGTGGAAGACAGAGAAATCGGAGCCCAAATTGTTTTCCCGGAAGAGGTAGCAAATTACTGAGCTGTTATTAGAATTATGATATTAGGTTGGACTTGAGCCTTCCCCCTGCCTTATTTGGCATCAAATTGAGATTCATGAAGACTCCATCAGTTCTAGATAAAACGTGCTTCTATACCCTTAGGAGGCAATGCTGGTAAACCTGGTGACCCAGCGACGTGGTAAAAACTGGCTGGGGGTGGGGAGGTCTGTCGGCATTTGCCAATTTCTGTGGTGTAAATACTCCCAGTATGGCAACTTCAAGCCACCACTGAAGCCAGGGAATGACTCAGAGGTACGTGGGCTCTGGCCTGTGGTAGCTGACCCTAGCCCACCAGGCTCTGTTTGTGATCAAGGGCCAAATATTCTTTGGCTAAGAATTCCTTTCTCTAGACTCTGGTTTGATTGACTATGGCAATGACTTTCTTCCCCATACAGATGGCACCTCAGTGGGGACCAGCAGGCCTCACCTGTCCCCATTTTCTTCTCTAAGCTTCTCTTCCAGGAAAATGTTCAGGTCCCAACCACCCACCCAGGACACTTTTATTTGAGCCCGCTTACTGACAGAATCAGAGCAAACTACCCCCTGGAGGGAGCTCCAGAGGTCATCATAGCCAGCCCCCTGCCTCCAGGCAGGTCTCCTCCTAAATCGTACTAGACACAGCCTTCCCCCTGCTGGACCGTTTGCTCCGAGCGCCCCAGCAGCCCAGTAAAGTTTTGTGCTGACGCCGCCCGTCGAGCAGCGACGGTGGCAGCGCTCCGCCAGCTCATAAGGGAATCATTAGTGAGACGCAGCAGTGTACGAGGGCCCGAAGGCCTGTGGCAATTAATCACCTTTCCTCCCTCGGCAGCACCAGCTGTCTCCGATGCAGCCATCCTCGAGGTAGCCCTTTAATTGTCCCCGGAGAGGGCAGGTGGGTGAGGGGCCACCTGAGCTATCCTCAGCCAGCACTCCTCCCAAATAAAAAAAAAAATTTTTTTTTTTTAGAGTATTCAAATATTTCTCACTTACTTTCTAGAGTCTGTTATTGGTATAAAGGTTGAAGCTCAGGCAGCTTAACTGTTATGTGGAATGACCTTTAGTTTTAATATTAATATATTATCGTAAAGTCTGTGTGAATCATGAATGCAATTTTGGTATTCATATAAAATGCCACACGCTGAAGCCATTGCAACTTTTTTTCCCCCCTCTCGTCCTCCAGTAGGCTGCAAACGGGGTGAATTAATATGCGTCGTATTCCTCTCCCCTTTATTTACCTAGAGAGGGTGGCCAGGCAACTTTATCAAGAGTAACATTATCAAGAGCTTTTCTGCAAGCTTTTTTATCATATTCACATCCGCGTCTGCTCGACACTTGTCAGTGTCAATCAAATCGCAATAATACGCAGATGATTTGCTCATTTGGTTTAATAAAATCTTTCTGCTTATTTGCGCTGCCTCCATTACACCACATAATTGCTGTGCCGCGGAGGTGAAAGGCAGCCAGTTGCCCGGGGGATAAGAGGAGACGATTGCTATATGAAGGATTTGTTTCTTTGCCTCTGTCTCTCCCCAGTCACTCATATTCCTAAAATTAATATTGTATTTGAATCCAGCCCTGCTATTCTTATGCAGGCTAACATTGTTATTACTTATTATTTGGATGTGAAGTCATTTATTTTTAGTTTTATGTCCAAGCTGTCAAGCTAAATTTCATTGTGAACTGCCACATACAATTTTTAACTGCCATTTAAAACGAGATTCAAACTCTAAATTATGGAGTGAGCTCATTCAAAGGGCCGGTCTGACAGGAAGTGCAGTAAGAAGCCCCGATTTCCCTGGAAATCAAAGGGCTCCTGGTGATTATTTCTGTGGAAAGGAAAGCACACAGCCTTAGTACTTCATAATCACCTTGATGGTGGCCGGACACCCAGGGTGGCACACAGAGGGGAGGGCTGTGCAGGTGGCCCTGGGGCCTGGGGCTGTGCTCAGAGCCCACGTAGCACCTGCACTGCTGCTTGGAGAGAGTCTGGGCGGTGGGGTTCCATGCTGTCAGCTACGGCAGCCTTGCTGAGGGATGCCAGCCTGCAGGAGCAGAAAGGCCTGTCCACCCCAGAGCCCTGGGATGCACTGCGTGGAGTCCAGGTCTGCTGTGTGACCCTCTCAGAAGGCCACACTCTCTGCCGGCTGGGGTGTGGCTGGGGAGAAACCACAGTTAACCATAAAGTTGTTAACAGGTACACTTTGGCATTACCACAAAGGGGTGTTCTTCATGGGTATAAGACTGGCCTTTGAAGGTCAGGCACCACATCTGAGATGTTATCCCACTAGCTCAGCCAAAGCCTGGTTGTGAGGGTGGCAGTGAACCCGGGGATCACAACCTCCCACCCACACTTGCTCACAGGGCAGCCATTTATTAAGTGCCTGTGGTGGGTGCTTCTGTGAATGAGCTCATTAAAAGTCCGCAAAGACACCATCTGGGATGAACTTGTCCAGCTGATGGAAAGTGAAGATATGGAGCCTAAGGCGGCTAAGGTGATGGAGGCTCTGGAAGTGGCTGGTCTAACCTAAAGGCCAGGAGGAGGTCCCCAGAGCAAGCCAGCAAGAGGCAGCTGCCACTAGCAGCTTGGGGACCACAGTCTTGCCACCAGGTTGCCCCTAAGGGTCTAGGCTTTCTTTGCCCTCCAAGAAGGTCCAGGGTTCAGAAAGCCAGAGTCAGGTCCACCCAAGGGCAACTCATGCAGTCACCCCAGACAGGAGCATTTAAGGTTTACAGCCAACTCCTCGAATATCAAAGTGTTCCCCTGCCCCTTGTTAAAGTGTCACTGCTCAGAAGTAGTGGCCCCATCATTTCCTACTAAGCAGGACGATCCCAGACAGACCCATGCTGCTGCCACTTTGATGCAGGTCCCCAGGTTTCAAGACACACCACAAGGCAAACAGGGAGTGTTGGAGTCCCTCCTGCTCCGACTGATCCCTCCTAATCGCTGGTATTAAAAGGGCCTTAATTCAAGTGCACATATGCCATCTTAGGTGCCAACTAGAGTTTATGACAGAGCGTGTCAGCGGGCTCAGTGGCTGTGGAAGGCTGGAGGCTCTTCCCTAGCCCTTGGGCAGGGAGAAGGTGACATTTTTTTTTTCTCTGCCCCTTCCTTGCGGTGGCATAGCAAAAAGGCTGGTGGCTTTTACACGGATCACATAGTTCTTGGGGTGGAGTGGAGATCCCTTTGGGGAGATTCTAACCCAGGCCCTCCCTTGCCCTAGCATGGATGAGCAGTGGCACCTGGGGTGCTGTGAATTGTCCCCAGGGTGCCACCAGCTTCCAAATGCTTAACTTTATTGATGTAAATTATGTTAGATGTCACATGCCGTACACCCCTCCCATTTAACACATACAATTCAGTAGACTTTGTATACTCTCAGAATTGTGCAAACGTCACCCAAGTCAACTTGAAAGCATTTTCATTACCTCAAAAACTCCCTCATGGGCTGGGGTTGTGACTCAGTGATAAAGCACTTGCCTAGCATGTGGGAAGCACTGGGTTCGATTCTTAGCAGTGCATATAGATAAAACAAAGGTCCATCCACAACTAAGAATATATATACATATATATATTCTTATATATATAAGGGGCTGGGGTTGTGGCTCAGCGGTAGAGCGCTCACCTAGCATGTGCACGGCCTGGGTTCAATCCTCAGCACCATGTAAAAATAAAGGTGTTGTGCACAACTAAAACAAATAAATAAATATATTTTTTAAAAAGTATATATATATATATATATATTTTTTTTTTTTTTTTAAACTCCCTCATCTCTTTAGCCCTCCAAAGTCCCTTCTCAGCCATAAGCAACTATTATTTACTTTCTGTTCCAATAGATTGCCTACCTGGGACATTTCGAAGAAACTGATCATATCATATGTGGTCTTTGGCGACTGGCTTCTTTGATTTAGCAGGAGGTTTTCAAGGTTCTGCCCTGTGTAGCACCTATCAGAGTCTCATTCCTTCTCACGGTCAAATAATCATCCCTGTTTCATTCATTCCTGGGCATTTGGTTGCTTCCACCTTTGCTGTTGGGATCGTGCCTCTGGGGACGTCAGTGCACGGGTTTTTGTCCGGACGCCTGTGGTCGGCGCTTTTGGATATGTATCTAGAGTGGAACTGCCGGATTTTTGCTGCCAACTTTTGTTGTTTTGCGCTGCTGGGGATGGACCCCAGGGCCTCGTGCGTGCTGGACAGATGCCATGCCACTGAGCTGCATCTGCAGCTGCCGCCAACTTTTTTTTTTTTTTTTTTTTTTTTTTTTTTTTTTTTTTTTTTGGTACCGGGGATTGAACTCAGGGGCACTCGACCACTGGGTCACATCCCCAGCCCTATTTTGTATTTTATTTAGTTTAGAGACAGGGTCTCACTGAGTTGCTAAGTGCCTCGCCATTGCTGAGGCTGGCTTTGAACTTGTGATCCTCCTGCCTCAGCCTCCCAAAGTGCTGGGATTACAGGCGTGCGCCACCGCGCCCGGCCAGCTGCCGCCAACTTTTGATCAAGATTTAAAACTGATTCTTGCCACAAAGACTCATATGTCAGTTGTCACCTTCCCTTCTCCGAGCTTTGCCAGAATGAATTCCATCGGCACACACGTGGCATCCGCTGTGTATCTACCTTTCTACTACAGGTTTTGTATAAAGACGAAGGACAGGATCAACACTGAGCACCTCACAGTCCTGGGTGAATAAGAACCTTCCATTGGACCCACCTCAGTTTCTCTCCTCGCCCGCACCCCGACAGTCCTCCACCCACTTCAGTCTCTAGTTCTGCTCCCTTCAAATGCACCAGAGCTCACGGGGCCTCTCTGGGTTGCTCACCCACGTATGCTCATTGATTACTGTCTTCTTTTTTTCTTTTTTAATATTTAGTTGTCGCTGGACTTTTGTTTTATTTATTTTTATGTGGTGCTGAGGATCAAACCCAGGGCCTCGCACATGCTAGGCAAGCGCTCTACCACTGAGCCACAACCCCAGCCCCCAATTACTGTCTTTTAAGCAGAGAAAAGGCCATTGAAAGCCATGTAACACAGGATGACCCTGAACTCTGTAAACAAGATTCTTTTTTTTTAATATGTATTTATTTGTTTTAGTTGTACACAATGTCTTTATTTTTACGTGGTGCTGAGTATTGAACCTGGGCCGCGCACGTGCTGGGCGAGCGCTCTACCGCTGAGCCATAACCCCAGCCCCTGTAAACAAGATTCTTTAGAAGCCCCCCGCCAACCCCAGAAAACTATGGGAGACGAGGTCACGTTTTTCTTGCCATATCACTGCAACCTATAGATTCTGTCAGGACATCTCTGTCCTCTTCAACCCTTCAGGAGGGTTCAGCTTTCTGCTTGAGGTTTATACAGAGGCCACAGACTAGTGACCCTCCAGATGTAGCGAATTAAACCCTTGATTTTAAGGATGTTCGAGTTTTCTATAGATCTGCCATTCAAAAACAACTACAAATTCCCAGTTTCCCTTGAAAAACCAAAAGCCCCACAGCAGTACCCCACAGCCATGTTCGGCCCCAGCTGGCGGGAGCCGGGCGGCATCTGTCCCGCGGGCTGGGCTGTACCTCGCCCAGCCCCTGGCTGGCCCACAACCCTCGCTTCTGGGTCCTTTCTGGCCCAGGCTCTAGGGTGACCTCGGTGCAGCACAGAAGAGAGCAGGTGTGGTTGAGCAGGTGGGCTGCCTGTTGGATGTGGCCAGGTGGTTACTGGGGACCCTGAGGTGTGGGGAGCGGAGCTGCAGCCTGGGGAGCCGGGAAGCAGCCGTGCTGCAGTGTGACCCTTGCGGCAGTGACAGCGGCCACCCAGAGCGCCAACCAGGCAGACGGCTTGTTCATTCCACAAGTGTTCATTGAGCACCTACTGTGTGGATTCCAGATCCAGGCCCCTGGGAACAAAACAGATAAGCACTCCTGCTTGTCTGGGGAGGATTTTCAAATGGGAGAGGCAGATAAATGCAAGATAAATAAGTCAACACCTGGTTTGCTCAGGCGAGATGGAAGGGGAGCGTGGGTAGAGGTGGACAGAGCGAGGGTGCGCTGTGGTGCTGCCGAGTGGCCCACCTTGCTGGGAAGGCGATGTTTGAGTAAAGTTCTGGAGGAAGTGAGGAAGCGAACCACGCAGTTGTCTGGAAGAAGACATTTCCAGGGAGAACGGCAAGTGCAAAGGCCCTGTGTTTGGTGTAATCTGGGAAGAGCACAGAGGCCACTGTGGCTGGCACTGCACGTAAGGCCTTCGGGGACATCGCAAGGATTGCAACACTGGATTTTACTCAAGACAGGAAACCCTGGGAGTTTGAACAGATGGGTGACACGATCTGGGTTAGGTTTTAACAGGATCACGTTGGCAGTGTTTACAGAGCAAACATGGGGCGACCAATCAGGAGGCCGTCACCCATCCAGGTGAGCCAGGAGAGCAGGGGCAGGCCAGGATGAAACCCCCCCCCCCCCCCCCCCCTGAGCAAGCTGGTGGTGAGCAGAGATTGTATCCTAGAGACAGCTGAAGGCGGGGCTGACCCTGAATTGCTGATGAAGGCAGGTGTGAGAGGAATTCGGGGCCTGAGAACTGGAAGGGGAGCATTGGCATTTGTAAAACAGGAGCTGGTGCACGGAGGCAGACGGCCCTGTTGGCTTTGAGACGACCGCCTCTGAGGGAACCAGGATTCAGAAGGGAGGTTTCAGTCATGCTGGGAGCCACGGGTGTACAGAATGTTTGAGGTCACCAAGCTCATGAACAGGTGGTCCCAGGCTGAGTCCTGACATAACCAACACGGCCATTAGCCCCCTGGGCTAGCAGGTGCTCCCCATTGAGTGGGGGGAGCCCCCTCTGAAGGGAGAAAAGTTGGGTGGAAAAAAAAAAAGTTCCTCTGAGCCGGGCGTGGTGGCGCACACCTGTAATCCCAGCACTTGGGAGGCTGAGGCAGGAGGATCGGGAGTTCAAAGCCAGCCTCAGCCATGGCAGGCACTTAGCAACTCAGTGAGACCCTGTCTCTGATAAAATACAAAAAAGGGCTGGGGATGTGGCCCAGTGGTCGAGTGCCTCTGAGTTCAATCCCCAGTTAAAAAAAAAAAAAAAAAAAAAAAAAAAAAAAAAAGACTCTCTCTCTCAAAAAGTCCAGCAGAGTGTTCCTTTTACCCATGTCCCTCAGCCACATGACTCCTTCCCCAGAGTCAGCCAGGTACCCCCTTGCTTGAATATTCTAGAGCTGTTCTTGGTGTAGTCACTTGCCTGCTGCCAAACGATGGGGGTGCGTCTGAGAAATGTGCCAGGAGGCTGTTTCTCACTGTGCAAAACTGACAGCGTGCAACTACCCAGGCGGATCACTCACCTTGGGCCCCTGTGTAAGCCAGAGGCCTGGTCGACAGGAGCTATCTGAGTTGCTGCTGGCACAACAAGTGTATTAGGTGTTTTATACATAAGTAGGAGTACACCCTGACATAATAAAATTATAGCATAGTAACCACACAAACCAGCATCACAGTCATTTACTATTGCTATCAATATTTATGTTCTGGATGAAATTGTATATGATATATATATCTATATATATACATATAGATAGATAGATAGATATTTTTTTGGTACTGAGGACTGAACCCAAGAGTTCTTAACCACTGAGCCACATCCCCAGCTGTTTTTTATTTTGAAGCGGGGACTCTAAGTTACTGAGCTGGCTTTGAATTGCCATCCTCCTGCCTCAGCCTCCTGAGCTGCTGGGGTTACGGGTGTGCACCACGCCCAGCACATGTGGCACACTTTTATAGGGCTGGCAGCACAGTAAGTTTGATTATACCAGCATCGCCATAATGCAAGAACGTGTTTGCTACAATGTGCCAACAGCTGTGAGGGCACCAGGCAGCAGGAATTCTCTGGCTCCATTATGATCGATGGGCCACCTTTGTGTATGTGGCTCATCATTGGCTGAGATGTTGTGTGGCATGTGACTGTATATACATGGGTGTGTGTGTGTACATATCTCCCTTCGCCCATTTTTACACAACGGTAGGGTATTCCTATTGTTCATTTCACTTATTTTGAAGATCATTCCATATTAATACATAAAAAAACTTCCTTGTTCTTTTTTTCTCTATTTCGTTTTTTTGAATGTGCTGAAATTTTCTTATTAGCCAGCTCTTCCTCGCCCACTGGACACTGACATTGTTTCCAATCTTTAGCTGTAATTAATAACCTTGCATACCTGCATGAGTATAAATCTGCTGGATACATTCCTAGCAGTGGATTGTTAGGTCAAAGCATATGTGCATTTTTATTTTTATTAGAGATCACAAAGATGTTCTGATTCAAGCTCCCACAAGTTAAAAGTGCCTGTTTTGACACATTTTCCAACGAATTATTCTGTCTTTTCCATCTGAGAGTTTTAGAAGAAGTTTTAACTTGCCTGTGTTTTATTACGGGTGAGGTTACCTGTCTTTCTTGACAGAATTCCCAGAAATGTCACTCAGCAGAGCAGCTCTGTGAGCGGCATGGGCCTTGGTGCCCTTTGCTTTACTTCTTTCGGCGCCCCATGCTGTGTCCTCCTTTGGCCAGGGAGGAAATGTAGAAACTCATTCCCTTGAGGGTTTTAGTTCTTAAAATTGGAATATTCCCTGAAATTATTTGCTTTAAGAAATGGAAACCAGGTGTGGTGATGCACACCTGTAATCACAGCTACTCGGGAGGCTGAGGCAGGAGGATTGCAAGTTTGAGGCCAGCCTGGGCAACTTGGTAAGACCCTATCTCAAAATTAAAAAAGGGCTGGGGATGTGGCTCCATGGTAGAGCACCCCTGGGATCGATCCCCAGTATTGAAGAGTAGAAAGGAAAAGAGAAATGGAGAAGCAATATTTTCTCCAAAGGGGTAACTCGTCAGTGAAAGTATGAGGCTCTGTATTGATTCGTTCATTCGGCTCAGCATCTACAATCTCCTGTTGCTTAAGAGCGGAAATATGTTCTGACAGAGGCATCATTAGGCAACTCCACTGTTGTGTGAACACCATAGTGCACTTACACAAGCTCAGATGGCCAGGATGCACTAGGCGGTGTTGTCCTAGGGGACCCCTGTCATATATGTGGCCCACCGTGGATCAAGAAGTCATCGTGTGGTACGTGCCTGTGTTGAGGGGGAGTCTGGCATGTGCTAGGCGCTCTGTTGGCTTTGAGAAAAATGACAGTTTAGAACCCCATGCTTGCTGGGCGTGGAGGCACAAGCCAGCAGTCCCACCTTCTCAGGAGGCTGAAGTCACAGACTTGCTTGAACCTGGCCATGTGAGTCCAGCCTGAACGACAGAGAAAGACCCTCTCTCCAAACATCATTCTGCCTGACCGTTCTCTCTTTGGCTCTAGGAATTGAACCCAGGACCTTGCACATGTAAACACACCTCTGCTTCTGAGCTACTCCCTGGCTATGCGCGGACCTCCTCTTACTCCTTCAAGCCCCAGTCCCTTCCTCCAGGCTGCCTGCCTTTCCTGCTGGGTACATACCACAGCCTGAGGTCTTCATCTTGGTTCAACAATGAACTTGATCATTTTCAGGAGGCTGATTTATTCCGGTGCCAAAAGCTCCATCTCTTGAACTCCCTGTGCTGTCTTGTCTGGGGAAGGTCCCAAGTAGAAGATAAAATGCCCCTCGGGTCCAGGCTGTTCTGTCCCTCCAGCCGCACGCCTGGGCACAGGTTCCCTCCCGCCACGGTGGAGCCTGCCCTTCCCCCTTCTTTTGCTCCTGCCACCCGCTAATGATCAGCCGGTTGCCTCTGTGTTGGGCGTGTGGGCAGAGGGGCCATCTCTCTTTCATTTCCATCTCTAATTTAAAGAGGGGGGTGAAGAGTGTAAATAATCTTAGGATGTCTCGCCAGCCTTAAAATTCTGAAATTACTTTGGTCTTTGTTGGTCAGCAAATAAATTAATTTTCACTTGAAGAAACATCGTTTTTAATGCCTTTCATTCTGGCCTGGCCTCCTGCCACGGTCCAATTACTGAGGTAACCATCACCAGTGAGGAGACCCTGGGAGCCGTAGATCAGAGATTGTTTACCAGGGTTGCGGGCATCGATTTAGTCAAGCTGTCTGACACAGTTGATCATATTTTATTTTCCCGGATCTTCTCTCTCAAATTGATTTTTCAGAAAGTTTTTAATACAGGTTTATTCACCTGGCTAATCCATTTATCTTCAGTTCCACCTGTGAAGTCAAGAAAATCTCGGGGGTGCTCTGAAGGAGGAGAGACATTCACTGCATGCCCTGGCCCCGACCTCCCATCACCTTCCCTTGCACACACGTGTGCACCCCCTGCACACTCAGACACGTCCCCACCCCATGGAGGACAGCTGGTTACCTGTGAACCCTCAAAACCTCACTTCATCTTCCTGGATTTTTCATTTCTTCTGCAAAATCCAAGAGTTGAGATAACTTGTCTTTAAAATCCTTCCTAACTTGATCTTAAAATCAAAGCGCATAGAGCTAGAAAGGATGAGGGACCCAGTGCAATCTCCACACTCCCCGGCGTGGGAAGCCGAGGCTTTTCCTACAAGAAAAGCAGTGCATAGTGCTCCTCATAGCAGCCCGATGATTGCGACCATGTTTCTTGACTGTGTCTCCCCTTCTTTTTTTTTTTGGTACCGAGGATTGAACTCAGGGGCACTCGCCCACTGGGCCACATCCCCAGCCCTTTTTTGTATTTTATTAGAGACAGGGTCTCACTGAGTTACTAAGTGCCTTGCCATTGCTGAGGCTGGCTTCGAACTCGCGATCCTCCTGCCTCAGCCTCCCAAGTGCAGGGATTACAGGTGTGCGACACTGCACCCAGCTGACTGTGTCTCCCCTTCTTAAAGCCTGGGGTTATTTTTTTTGCTTTCTCAGAAGGAAAGCCCTTTCTCTGGGGCCCTCCAGCCGGTGGGGACATTGGTAGGTTCATCCTGTGGATGCTGAGACAATGAGTCAGGTAAAGAAACGCTGGAGGAGGAGAATGTCCTGAAAAATAAGTGACCCGCGGAGGTGTGGGCAGCTGGGCGTGCTCTTGTGAGGGGCTGTGCCATTGGCAAACCTGAAGCAGGACTCTTGTTCCCCAAGCCTCCTCTAGGGGTGGCTCTGCGGGAAGCTAGAATCTACCAGGCAGGCGCTGAGAGGATGAGCCCACGGAGCCGCAGCACCAGCAAGTGGATTCCTGTGGGTCTGTCCCTAGTGCCCCCACTGTCGCTACAAAGTTTGTAACCCATTCAAAGAAGTGACCAGCCTGAATTCTGCAGGAACAGCCTGTGACTTCCTGCTTGTGGGGCTCTGGGAGCCAAAATGTGAGTCATCTCTCGTAATCTCATGGGGGGGGGGGGCTCTCTCTTATGCGTGTCTCTGCCTTTTCTTCACGGCTGGGTGGGCGTCTTGAGCAGGTAACTTGCAGAAAGGAGGGGACAAGCAGAGGGATTTGTGTCGCTAGAGGGTCTTCACGTGGTGCCCATGACTCTCAAACCGGGCCCAAACTGCTGAGTGCCGACATCCCTCTCCTCCAAGCTCCCCTTTCAGGATGTGCGGCCCCCTGTCCCACGTGTGAGCAGAGCTAAGAGCTGTGACCTATGCTGGCAGAGAGGCGCCCTCGCAGTCAGAGGTGTCCCCAAGGCTCCCCAGTTTCCACCAAGGTGCTGCCGTCCTCATGAACTCCTTACAACCCTGGCTCTTAGAGAATCACCAATGGAGAGTCTCCCTGGGCTCAGGCAGAGGTGGCAGAACCCCAGAGACTGAGACTACAGGTTTGTTTGCAGAGTGCCAAATGATAATAAAATGTGGTCCTTCTCCTGAATAAAAGGGAGGTCATGGATGCCTGTAGGGGCCACTCAGCCAAACCAAGAGGAGTGTGGGGGAGAGAGCTTTGTTAACTGAAGAGATCAATTTTCACCAGTGCAAGACTCACGCACAAATGACTAAAATGGGGCTGGGGTAGCACACTTGCCTGGCATGTGTGAGGCCCTAGGTTGGATTCTCAGCACTATGTATAAATAAAAAATAAACATCTACCAACAACTAAATGTATATATATATATATATATATATATATATATATATATATATATATACACATATATACATATACATATATATATATATATATATAAAATTTTTTTTAAATGACTAAAATAGCTGTTGTGGCCACCTACCGGCGTCACCTTTTGAAACCTTGAGAGGGGGGCCCAGCCTGGGCCCAGGCAGGGAGGGACTGGATTAGCTGCTTTCTCTTGCATTTATCCCTTTGACTTAGATTGCAAGCTTTTTGAAGTCAAATACCATATCCACTCTTATTTATCCCTCACACAAAAAAGGACATGTCTTCTGGGTCTGTTTCCTTGGTGCCATTGCCCAAGTAGGGGTTGATGGCTAATAGATTACCCAGAATCCCTCAGGAGTGTATGCTTCTAGCCTAAATGGACAATTTTAAAAAAAAAATATGTATTTATTTGTTTTTTTAGGTGTACACAATGCCTTGATTCTTACATGGTGCTGAGGATCGAACCCGGGCCTCGCACGTGCTAGGCAAGCGCTCCACCCCAGCCCCCAGATGGACAATGTTTAGCTGCAAGATTGCTGTCAGGCAATCCAGGAGTTTTAGATCAGTTGGCTCACATCTGGCTGAATTCTCAGTCACTTGACCTTCTGGTCTCCTAGAGCCAGGCACATGTGCCTACTGCTTAGACAATTCTGTTAACTCTCCATTAGCAAAGACTGCTCGCAGAATTGGAGATGTGGGCCAGGCGTGGTGGTACATGCCTGTAACCCAGCAGCTCAGGGGGCTGAGCCAGGAGGAACCCAAGTTCAAAGCCAGCATCAGCAACTTGGTGAGACCCTGTGTCTAAATCGAATATAAAAAGGGCTGGGGGCTGGGGTTGTGGCTCAGAGGTAGAGCACTTGCCTAGCATGTGCACGGCCTGGGTGCGATCCTCGGCACCATGTACAAATAAACGCATCGTGTACAACTAAAGCAAATAAATAAATATTAAAAAAAAAAAAAAAAGGCTGGGATGTGATTCAGTGATTAAGTGCCTCTGGGTTCAATCCCTAGTATCCCCCCACCCCACCAAAAAAAAAAAAAAAAAAAAAAATGGAGATGTAGGGGCCCATTTTCAGCCATAGAGAGGTCGTACCATCAGGAGCCTCAAACTTCATTTCATTAGCTCATGCTTTTGGAGCATCTGTGATTGGTGTGTGGCCCGACCCCTCCTCCAGAGTGGAGGCCTGGCTAGTGCCATCAGATTCCCCCTGCTGGGAACTGGGGCTGCCCCACAGAAGGACATGAAGAACTAAGCCTTGCTGGGAAGGGGAAGGTTTACCTGTTACAGGTCAAAGGGGAGGGGAGGAGCCACGTAAATCATCCAGGACTGATATCTTCTGAGCAACTGAGGTCCCAGGACTTCTACCAGACTCCAGACCTTTAGACTACGGATGTCCCCAACTTATGATGGTTTTTTGAGTTACTGTGAAAGCAAAACACATTCAGTAGAATCATACTTTGAATTTTGACTTTTTCCTGGCTAAGGATGTGCGGTACAGTCACCTCATGGTGCGGGACAGGGGCAGTGAGCCACAGCATGGCCGTACCCTCACCTCCGGGACATCCTTGCTCAGCACCGCAGTCCACTGTGGAGGCTGTGGGGCTGGCCAGTGCTGTGGCCATCATAAGTTGGGGACATCTGTAGTCTAAAGGTCTGGAGTCTGGCAGAAGTCCTGGGATCAAGATTGCTTCCTGACCAGAAATATCACCCAGCAAGCAGTAAAATGCTAGGTCACAAGGAAAGGGATGAGAGGAGCCAGGGATGACCCTGAGAAACACAATCTCAAGTCATCTGCACACTCCAGCTTGCCGGCTGACCTCTGGCCTGGTCTCCCCACCCCGCTCAGTTTGGTTCGACCTCCACACGGGAGGCAGAGTAAGCTACGCTCCGGTCAGGTCAAGCCTGTTCCCACCCAGCACGGAACACAGATCCAGAGGGTCCCCGGAAACGTGACCCCATGACCTGCCCACTTGAGCTCAGCTCCCTCCTTGGCCCCACCCCCCACCCCTCCTCCCCTCCAGCCTCATGGGCTCTGCTGGGCCTGTGCCCTTGCATGTGGAGGACAAACCAGACTGCGCGGGTGGGGAGACCAGGCCAGAGGTCCCTTTCTGTGTGATCTGGCGTCTTACTGCTTGCTGGGTGACAATTCCAGTCAGGAAGCAATCTGACACACCCTGTCATTAGCCCACATTTCTGCAAGGGCTGTGTCTCACACAGGTGGCCCCAGGTTAAATGACTGTGGCCTTTCCAGTGGGGAAGAAGAGCAGAGGCCAAATGGGGCCTCCTGCCACTCCCCCACCATCTGATTTGTGGCAGAAAGACCCCAGCGGACCCCCGTATGCATTGTGCATCTGTGGATGGGTGACAGTTGGGGGGTTAGGGTTTCTCCACTGACCACAGGATGGTCGGGATTTTCCCTGCTGGCCCCCGGATCATCACCGGGGTAATCTGCTTTTCTGCTGGAGTCTGCTCATGCCCGGAGACCAGAGCAACCTTTGCCCGCCCCGTGATTAAAGCAAGGGTTTATCCTGAGAAGCCGGGTCACGCGACTCTTGGGTGATGGCCTAGCTCTCACTTGACTGGCTGCCAGAGGGGCTTCACCTCCTGGAGACACCCCCACCCCACATTCCCACCCGAGCTCATCCTTGGTCAGAAGTGACGTGCCCCGGTTGGTAAGCCTTGTCCTTACTCACGCGGGCAGATGCGGGGCTGGCTGTACACCTAGGCACTGTCGATGTGTTCCTGGGCATGACTAGGGTGGCACCTGGGCTGCGGTGCAGCCGTCCCCTTTCCTCCCAGCCCTTCCCTGCCCCCTCATTTCTCCAGACCCGGCCTGCAGAAGACTGAAATCCTCACTGTGTTCTGGGCCAACTGGAAACACCCTCATCAGCACTTCGTCCCTTTAATGCATGGCTTCAGGCCCTTGTGTGTGAGTAGAGGGTTAAACTCTATAGTCATTTTTAGTTTAGGGAATGAAGATTCCAAGGCTCATTTTGGATGGGGGTAGGAGGAATGTGGTAGGGCGTGTTAAAGTCAAGGATTTTCTTGAGGGACAGCCCTGAGGAATAGTTTTTTTGATATAATCATGTTTAGGGCATCCTAGATGAAAGGCTGGGTAAAAAATATTTCCCTTGAATCCACGCCTCACCTCTGTGTTCTTGAACCCCCAGTGGGGATCCTACACTCCTTGAGACTGTTTAAGGAAAATAGAAAACCCTTTTAGGAATATTTTTTTTCAGGAATGTAAACATAAACTCAGGATTTTTTTTTTTTTAAGAGCATGGATTTGTTTCACAATGTACAGTGACGTTCTCTATGAGAAATATGCTTGTATAAGTGAATT
The DNA here is from genome assembly GCA_025594165.1 of Tamias sibiricus. NCBI lineage: Eukaryota > Metazoa > Chordata > Mammalia > Rodentia > Sciuridae > Tamias > Tamias sibiricus. Next base: position 31,991,483 of record CM046672.1, read on the forward strand.
TGTTTGGCTGCTTGCATTCTTACCGCTGCCCACCAGAGGGCACTCGGCCACCCACCCGGAGGAGCTAAAGTTGCCTCCCCTTGGGTTAAACTCACCCAGAGCCTTTCCAGGCTCAGAGAAGAGTAAAGGCTTCTCTGAAAGTTTCAGAGAGGGCCACATAAATGGTGTCAGAAGAGGCTGCTGCCCATTACTGGGGAAAATACAAGTAACGTTTATGTGAACTTGTTAGGATGTCCTCCTTCCTGTCCCTTTGAGTCACATTCCCAGAGAAAGCAATGGGACACCTGGTTTAAACAATCCTTCACAGACTTTATTTCTTCTTTTCTGGGCACATTAAGAAATGATTTTGGGGGGACACTGTTTTATATCTTGTCACATCAAAGAGAGAAAAAAAGTGGCTGGAATTGTGGCTCAGTGGTAGAGCACTTCCGGGCATGTGTGAGGCCCTGGGTTCCATCCTCAGCACTGCATATAAATAAGTAAATAAAATAAAAGATCCATTTACAAGTAAAAAAATTAAAGAGGGGTGAGCGAGAGAGAAAGAGGATGTTCTTAAAGAGTTCACTGTGTACCAGGTGGGATGTAGCAAACTTGGGGAATGCAGAGACCTGTCCTTGAGGTCCTGCTGCTGCCCATCAATGACATTTACTAATATGGCAACCACAGTTTGCCACCCAGTGTCTTCTGAACCACAGTCAGTTTATTTTCTTTCTTTTATTCTTTTATTTTTAAACCAATTCAAAATAATTAGCAGTAAGTATCCAGCAGTGGCCATGAGAACAAGCGTAGTTGGTGAACTCACTGATAGTTGTGAGAACAGGTACTGATAATGTTAGGCTTGGAAAGGGGAAGTAGAAATGACCCAACTGCAAACTTCAAAACTGACGAACATGTACAGTACCAGGTAGCCAAATAACTTGTGTTAGCATAGTGCATGTTAATTTTTAAAAATTTTTTTGTTCAGACATAACTGTTAGGATGGAATTTTTCTAAATCAGTAGCTCAAAAGGTAATAATAAACTTTTCGCCCATGAATTATTCCTGCCCAAGGTGCCAAATCTAATCAAGCCTTCAGACTCTTTAGTTTATGAGAAATAGAGGGATGGAGGACATATTCAACAACATCACAAGAAAACAGACAAACCCAGAATGTAGAATATCCTGTTCTGTTTGTATCCATGTCGTGGGGTGGGGGGGCTGGGGGATGTTGCAGAATGCAGAGATTAAAGTGACATAATAAATGCAAACTACTGAATCTTGATTGAATCCTGGTTTAGAAAAATGGTAACTGGCTGAGTCTGCTTAGGCTGCTATAACAAAATACTGGACAGCATATAAATAATATAAACTTATTTCTCAGTTTGGAGACTGGGAAGATGAAGGTGCCGGCAGATTCGGTGTCTGGTGAGGGCCTACTTCTGGTTCTGGCCACTCCTGCTGTGTCTTCACATGGTGGAAAGGGGAAGGCAGCTCTCTGGGACCTTGTGGAAGGGCCCTAATCCCATTCATGAGGACTCCTCCCTCGTGACCAGTCACCTCCCAAAGGGCCCACACCTCTAATACCATTACACTGTTCATTAGGTTTTCAACGTGGATTTGGTGGTGGTGTGGGGGAGTGGCAAACATTTAATCCATAGCAATATATAAAAGCTTTTTTCTTTGGAGTGAATTTTCTTGGGTGAGTATGGGCCTGTAGTTCTGGGGGGTGGGGGTGGGAATGTCCTATCTCTTAGGAGATACAAACTGAAGTACTTAGAAGTGAAGGTCATGATGACTGCAGCTATTTTTGAATGACTTAGGAAAAATAATAATAATGAGTATAAGGGTGTGTGTTTGCATTCTTCTGTGGAACTGGAACTTTCTGTAATGTTGGAGTTGGGGATGATGACAGTATGACAAGTAGGACTCTGAAAAGCAGAGATTTGCTTTAAGTGGAGGACTCTGAAAAGCAGAGATGCTCACCTTTACTTTATTGCAAGAAAGGAAGGTGTGGAGGGGAACTGTGCAAGGAAAAAGGGCAGAGTTCAGGGAATGCTGGACCATGAATTATTGGTATTGACAAGGGACTTGCTGATCAGGTTTTGGTCACGCTGAGGATCTCGGGAGCCGTAGTTTTTCAGGTAGTTTTGGGGGGGGGGGAGATGTGGGCAGGCAGGTCCAGCTGGAGGGTGAAAAAATTTCCAGGAGGTAGGCGTGGAAAAGATGAATCTGTCCAGGTATGGGATGGGTGAAGTTTTTTTGAAGCCATATGTCGGTGAGGGTGTCAAACCAGGCTTCTGAAGAAAGTCACTGAGGGAGTCAGCCGGAGAGCATGTAGAAATTGTGGGTCTTGTGAGTTTGCAGGTAACACTGTTATGGAAGCAACAAAGGGAAAGAAGGTGAGATGGATTATTTTCCATAGGCCTGTATTCCACCAGGTGGGACTTACGGTGAAGAGGCCAATGGAGAGTGTGAAGCACATTACAGTGAGCGTCTGGTGGCAGCGTAAGGCAGGACTCAGCAGGGGTCTCTGGTTGGAAAGTCACTCGTTGGTTTTTTTAACAGTTGATAGTCCCTGGGAAAAACTGGTTAAAGGTTCAAAACGAGAAAAACAGAAAAGATTATTTTGAGTCAGTATCAGGAACACAAGAGAAATGAATTTTTAGGGACCAGTGGGAATGGAGAGCAAGTACACTGAAGTAGTTGTCTTTTGTGGATCTTCAGTTGGTTGATCAGCTGGTTTCAGTCTGGAAATATGAATCTAAGAAGTTCTGAGGTTTCACGAAGTTTAGCAACTGTGGGTGTGCACAGCACAACGTGGAAAGGTCTTGTCCACTTTGGGACAAAGGAGATTGTTCCTGTGTCCTGGGGAAGGGAGAAATATACCCAAGAACCGTGTGTTAATGGGAATGAAGCAGTGAGTCTACCTGGGTCAGGCAGAATGAAATCTTGGCACTTTCATATCTGATGTCTGCTGAAGGATAAGAGAGGAGAAGAGAGATCTTTGGGTAAGGTCCCTGAGTTGGGGAAACTCCGGGTGGAAGGGCTGGTCGCCCAAACATAACCTCAAAAGGGATAGTAAGGAGGGCTTTTTGGGAGGACTCTGAGCCTAAAGAGGGCGAGGGGAAGTAAGAGTTCTATTACTCTCTACCTTCCCTGAAGACATGGGGTGATACGGGATGTAAAAATGCCGAGGAATGTTAAGGGAAGTAGATATATTTTGGGTAACTAGTGCAACGAGCACAACGGAATCGGGTTAGATCAGAGGAGGAAGAAAGCTTGGATATAAAAGAATCTTTGCCCATACTTTCGACCGTTAATTGAGTCGAAAAGATGAGCGGGAGGCTGAGTCAGGCGATTCCAGAAGGTTTATGCCCTTGGAATGGGATGGAAAAGTGAATGGAGATAGGAGAGGATTGATTGTATGGCAGGGAATGTGGGGGCCTGGGTAGATTGGACTGAAGCCAGAAGAGAAGGAGAAGACAGTGCTGCTTCAGCCTTCATGTTTCCCTGAACTATGGGAGAGTCTCCACTTTGTTGTGAAGGACAATGGAGATCCCTATTAGTTTGGGCAGAAGGGAGGCTTGCAGGAGTTTAAGCCTGAAGCGTCTCTATAGAATCATGTTCTGGGGGCTCTGGGAGACTGGGAGAAGGAAAACTGGGTGTAAAAGAGAAGCAGGACTGGAATGAGGTTGAGGAGCTGAGCGCGAAAGGGCAGGAGAGTTTGAAGGCTCTTAAACATTAGTCTTTAAATGGTGAGGAGAGGCAATAGTGACATGAGCACCAAATTTAGCTTTTTAGATTTTTTGTAGAAGTAGGTAAGCAGCGGCCAGAGCCCGAAGACAGGGGGCTCATCAACGAACGGTGGGGTCAAGCTGTTTAGAAAGGTAGACGAGGAAACACAATACCCACGAGAGGAAAGAAAGTTTAAAAGAGTGCAAGAGTACTCACGAGCTGTGAAAAAGGAGGGGCTGCAGAGAAGAAGATGATATTATAAGGGGAATGGGTGGATCTGAGAAAACGTTTCTGCAGAAGATCTGAGATAGCTCCCTGTAGGGAGGGGCAATTCCTGAGATGGGTTACCTTGGCAACATGTTGGGGCAGGTTGTTAAGGGTGGAAGAAGGGCTCTGAGGGAATCAGCATTTTAATCCCTCAGGGGACAGTTTTCCCAACTTCCCAAAATTGGCTCACTCAAATTGGCTTTCGACCTGACACGATTTATCTACATATGTTGTCTATGAGATTTTGGCTTCACTTCCCTTCTAACCTTAGGAACCTCCTTACTACTGTAAGGGAATGGGTCGATGACCGAGTCTGCTTCTTCAGGCTGAACGGGGGCGAAGTGATGGGGCAGTAGTTTGGAGTTCCTTTTGTAGAAGTTAGGTCAGATTGAAGCCTGGGGAAGGTTGTAAAGTTATCAGGGACGGAAGCTTCTATTGGAGAAACAAAAAACATGAGTACCGAAGAAATGTTGCAGCATCTGAAACGTCAATGTATATCATGAAGATGATAATTCAAAGCTTTAGCATGTATAGAGTTATCGGGAATGTAAACACAACACTTCACTTAGGGCTGAAGTTACCTTTGCTTCGAAAATGTCTAGAAATGGTTGTGCATCTGTTTTAACTGTTACTGATGTCTAGGATGAAATCTGTCAAACTGACTTCTGTTTTTGACCATTGGTAAGAGTCAGCTGTTTCTGATGGGAATCTTGGGGAAACTTGAGAGCAGCTTTTGTGCTCGGTGCCTTCTGTAAGGATGGGTCCAGGTCTTGCTTGACCTTGTGGCTTCCTTCAGAAGCATTAGGGATGTTTCTCCCTTTTTATGGACCCTCCTTTTAGCAAGAGCACTGATTGGCTTTCCTCTATGGTCTCATTTATCCCTCTTATCGAGAGATCATGTGACCCAGAGATGCAAAGCTCTGCAGAGATGTTTCCTCTTCCCTCACAGGCAGACTCTGGAACAAGAACCAAATACTGGTCTTCTTGGCCCTTTTTGATTAATTTGAAAGTTTTGATCTTAGCCATCCAGTAAGCTAATCTTAAATTGAAAACATTGGGCTTTAATTTTAATGTTTATAAACTTACAGTAGCCGGGGTCTGTGGTACCTATCTGTCTCGATGGTTTTCGAAGGTCAGGTGTTTAAGTTTTGAAGTTTGATTTCTGTTAAAGAAATGCTGAGAGCATTTAGCTGACAAAATATTACAATTAGAACGGATTAAAGAAATTTTGGGAGTACATAGTTTTTGCTGATTGTCTCATATACTTATTCAACTAACTTACACAGGCCTTTACATCACTTACTTAAACCCTCTAATCTTGAAACATAAACCCTCTTAAGACATTCTTATCTTCAAACATTTCTTTTTTCTTTCTATTGAGTATGGTTTCCACACTTATAACTTTCTAATTTATTTTTCTCACGTGTTAACTCCTTTCTCTGTTCATCCTTTGAAACAATCTTTATAATGATTTGAATTTAGACGAATTATTTTATATCTTAATAGAAACATCTTGTTATTTCTAGTATTTTTAGGTGGAATAAAAACCTTTGAGCCTCTACATACATATCAATATTTTATAAACTTTCATATATAAAATTACACACATCTGATAACTATTTTATGAGAAGTATGTAGAATCATACCTGTTAACATTTTAACCTTGCTACAAATGAATAATCTCATGTGCCAAAATATGAGACTGAATAGTATCAAGCATTTCTTTGCTGAAGAAAAGTCTTGGAAAAAGCTTGCGAATTAAGTTTGAAGTTTAAAGGTACCCTTAGTTATTGCACACTTTGGAAGGGGAAGCGAGGAGCTAAAGAGGCAAAGACGATTTTTAGCAGGGGATGAAAAGAGCGGATTGATTGAATTTCCCCCATTCTGAATGGGAACTGAGGGACTGTGTCTTACGTGAATGAGAAAGAGAGAGAGAGCAGAGGACAGAGGGAATAAATGGTGAAAGATAAGGCCAGCTGTGCTTGGGCAGGAAAGCCAGAGGGAGGGTCGCGCAAGGCAGTGTCTGCTTGGAATGGAATGGCGGGGTCGGAGGATTTAGGGGAACCAAGCAGGCGGCTCTGGGAGGCTGGGGGGTGGGTGGAGTTTCGCGGTTGTCACCGTTGCTGCTGCTATAAGGCAGGGCACGGTCCTGGAAGGCGGGTCGGAGGGAATCACGTGGGTAGGGATAATATGGCGGATCAAAGAAGGGCGGGACGTGGAGCGGAAGTGGAGACAGATTTGGGCGGAAGAACATGGCGGATCAGAGGAAGGGGGAGGGAGCTGAGTCGGGGCTGCATGTGGAGCCTGAACTGTACCGCGGCGGCGGCGGCGGCGGTGGCAGCGGCGCCGGGCAGCCTCACTTGGGGGCGGGCGCGGGGGCGCCAGTCGCCGTGTGCGGGGCCGGTCCAGGGCTCAGCGGCGCAGGCCGGCGGGCGAGCCGCCAGGGCGGGCAGCTGGGGCCATTGGTCGGGGGCGCGGGCGGTGGCCGGGGGAGCCCGCGGGCGTGGCGCACGGCCTCGGCGCGGAGGACGCATGGGGGTGGGGGGTGGGGTTTTGGTCCCTGCGCCAAGAAGCGCTCGGCGCAGCCCGCGGGGAGCGCGCGGGCGGGGTGGCGGCGGAAGCAGCGCGGAGCTGGGAACCGGAAATTGAGAGGGCGGGGGTAGCAGCGGGAGTGGCGCCGGGAATGATGTAAGCAGAGAGAAGGCGGGTCTACAGAGCGGGGAGGTTCTGGCAGAGCGGAAGGCGGGGGCGGGGCGAAGGATGAAGACAACGGAGGGGGAGGATCTAAGCTCGGAAGCCCGCCAATTTCAAAATCTAAAGCCTGAGCTGGGGGAGGGGAAACGCTCCGGAGCAGTCTTCGAGACTGCCGGTACGGGGGAGGTGGAGCTTCTAATCCTGGATCGAACTCGGGGTCAGTGGAAGATGGGGGGGGATCTGGAAATCTATAAGCGAGAAAGACCGTCTCAGGATTGCACCTGGTGCACAAAGAAGGATTGGAATGGAGGAGGAAGAAGGCATCGACATACGGCAACTCCGTCCATCTCTTTGTTTGTTGACAAAAGCTGGAGAGTTCCCGTAAAAGCCGGGAATCTTAGGGATCCTGATTCTGGCCACTTATTGGATAGCGGGTAAGAAGGCCAAATTTTTGTACATAGCTTTATCAATTCGGTCTTGTTAATTTGGGGTTTTAAGCCTAAACGTGCTCGATTTCTTAGGAGACAGTCGAGAGGCGTGTCGGCCTGAGTGGACAGGGAGGTTCCCATATTTTCCCGATAACGGGGAGGGCTGATAGAATACTTTGGAAGGCATCCCTTTCAAAGTATGAATCAGCGTAAGATCCAAGCTCTCTCTCCTAGTCGTCACCAGGTGAGACGAGCCTTGGGACACCTAAGCACCTTTCGTCCCGGACGGCAGTTTAAAGGTGTCGGGGAGCTGTGAGCTTTTTACTCCATGGAGACTATGGGAATGTTCCGTTCCGAACGGAAAAACGGAAGCTCAAGCCCGGAGTGCGGAGGGAACCTTTCTTAGAAAGCCGAGAGCCGTAGAGGACAGGTGGAAATTTTTAAAAGTGGGCGAATAAAGATGGGGAGGCGGGGGGGGGGGGGGGGGGCGGGGAGAGTTCTCGGGGTCCACCGTCGCCCTGAAGGCTTGGGTGGGGTGTGGTCCCCCCCTAGAATGGCCCCCAGTGAGATTGCCGGACGATCAACGGTCAATTCTCGCCGCGCAGTGGCCAAACAGGTTTACGAACCTCAGGGTGGACGGGGGGCTTAACCAAATTCCAGCGACGGTGAAGGAAGACAGACGGCCAAGGAGACGCGTGGTGGACGCTCGTCTCCTTTCCCGTCAGGGAACCAAATGTTAGAAAACTGCTGAAACATAGTTAACTTAGCTGGGAACACCGTGTTAGTGAAATAAAGGATTTATTGGGGGTCCACGTGGGCAAGGGTAGGGAAGGGTGAAGGGGAGTAGGGAATGAAAGGTGTGGCCTTGCTGGGAATGAAATCTTTGCTTTCTCTCTTCGGTTTTCTGTTTCTGAGTCTGCCACTCTAGCTAAAACTGACCTTAGCATTTATCATCTTTCCCAATGCTTTAAACCACAGAGTGAGGTGGTTTTCCAAAGATAACGTCAATCAAAGAGAAGATTGCTCTTGTGGCTTGTGGTATGATCATCAGCATGCTGACAGTGGGTGGTTATTTGTAGTGTCATGCCATGTTCAAGATGCTGTTTGATTATAAAAGGAAATCAATTCTCTTCCAGCCCTGTATCACAATGTTATGTACTGGTTGCTTTTCCTTGAGGCATAAAAATTCACAGTGGGCCATCAGCTACTCTGACTTCATTTTGAAAGGCTCTTGTCTAGACAATTCATCCCTTCACCTCTCCATCTATCCACCCACTCATTAGAAGGCAGGGAAGAAAACATTATGTGACCTAAAATTGGAAGTTCATTTGTGAGGTTATAAGCAAAAAACTGTAACAATCATTAAGGACGTAGAAGAGACAGAAACCACATCTGTCTATAGCAATGTTTCCTGAACTTCAATGAATCTCAAAAATCCGTGATTTCTGCCATGTCTTGGAATCATCAGCTATAGGGCCATTACTTAATATCCTCCCACATTCGTCTCATCCTAGTAATTATCCATAAAATTATGGTTTTAATGTGCTAATTATATTTTTCTGACCTATTAAATGCATAGCTAGGTAATTATCTCATGTATAGAATAATATGTGTAATCAGTGATACATATCTAGGATTCTGCCTTTCAGAGAAAGATTTAGGGGCAAATGGGTTAGGCTGAAAACATTGGCTCTGTATACATATATGTATAAAACACACACATTTCAAATACTTTTGTTTCAGAACTTAACTGAAAGGTTAAGTTCATTTGTGGTAACTCAGTCATCTAAATTACTTTATACAATTTTCCAGAGATGAAAATAATGGATTCAATGAATGTTTTGATGATTACAATATGATCAGCATATGAGTCCTCAGAAATCACATATCTATGAGGTCCTGGTGCACAAAGAATTGTTTGACACAAATATTAGATAATACTCCGAAAAACTTAGAATAGCAAATGTACCATGAAGTGATTGAAAGTTTATTGTATAGGTAAGGTTTAGGGTAAATTTTTTTTTCTTTAGTCTTAAGTGATACTTTTTGAGGCTGCCTCATTTCCCTTTGAATAAGTCTTCCTGACTTTCATAGTGAGCTGCTGTTTTAGTCTATTTTCTGTTGCTATAACAGAATACTGACACTGGGTGATTTATAAAGAATAGAGGTTGTTTTAGTCAGCTTTGCATAGCTGTAACCAAAAATATCTGACAAGAACAATTTTACAGGAGGAAAAGTTTATTTGGGGCTCTTTTCAGAGGTCTCAGTTCACAGATGAACATTGCTCTGGGCCCAAAATGAGGCAGAAAATCATGGTGGAAGGGTATGATGGAAGAAAGAAGCTCAGGATCTGACAATCAGGAAGCAGAGCTCTTGATCATGGCGGACAAAATACACCTCCTCCAGCCACACCTATCTGCCTACAGTTACTACCCACTTAATCCATTCAAGTAGATCAATGCACTGATTAGATTAAGGCTCTCATAACCTGATCATTTTACTTCTAAACTTCCTCTTGTTATCTCACATGTGAGCTTTGGGGGACACCTCATATCTAAATCATAACAGATTTATTTGGCTCATGGTTCCAAAGTCTGGGAGTCTAAGAGCATGGCACTGGTGCCTGGCAAGGGCTTTGTGCTATTTCATCTCATGGCAAAAGGCAGGGCATGCCGGTGGGTGTGGGAGAAGGAAAATGTGAGGCATGGACTCACTCTGTAACAACGCACTACAGGGATGGCTGATGCAGGCTCAGGAGAAGTGCATTAATCCCTTGATCTAACCCCGCTTCAAGGTCCCACCACCTCTTAACATTGTTAGATTGGAAATCAAATTTTATCATGAGCTTTGGAAAGGACAAGCCATTTTCAAACCATAGCAAGCAACTTTCTTGGTGCAGAGCTGGGGGTGTATACTCTGCTATTTCAAGTACATTTTGGTTGCTTCTTTCTTCAATTTGTAAAGTATTTATTGTATCCCTACTCCACCCAGGCATGGGGCCAGATGCTGGGAAGATAATGGAGAGCCAAACAGATATGGTTCCTCCCTCACAAGCTTAAAGAATAGAGTGGGAGACAGACACCAGTCAAGTCATCTCCTGAAGAAACAGCAAATTTCCCTGAAGAAGTTGTGTATGAGCCGAGAGCTGGGGGAGGAGAGGAGGGAATGATCCAAGCAAAGACCCTGTCTTGTGGGGCAGGATGGGAAAACTTGATACCTCCAAGGACTGAAAGAATGCTGGAGTGGCTGGAGCCTGGGGCAGTGGGACTGGACTCACAGCCTCCGGGAGGATTTTGGTCTTTGCCTGCCTGATACGGAACCAATAGGAAACTGGTGAAGGGCTTGAGCGCAACAAAATTGAGGTTCTGTCAACAATGAAGAGGAGGGAAATGGGTATTAGGTAGTTTTAGTAATCTCTCTCTTTCTCTCTCTCTTTCCTGCTGTGACCAAAAGAACTTGACAACAATTTTAAAGGAGGAAAAGCTTATTTGGCTCAGGGTTTCAGAGGTCTTAGTCCTTAGAGGGCTTATTCCATTGCTCTGTGCTAAGGTGAGGTGGAACATCATGGCAGAAGAAAGCAGCTGGGAATGTGACACCAGGAGAGAGGTGAGGGGAGGAGGGAGAGAGGGAGAGAGGGAGAGAGGGAGAGAGGGAAGAGAGGGAGACCCTCACCAAAGACAAAATCAGTCACACCCTACCTGCCTGCAGTTACCATCCAGTTAATCCCTATTAGTGGATTAACACTGATTAGGTTAAGGCTTTCATAACCCGATCATTTTACCTCTAAACCTTCTTGCCTTGTCTCACATGAGCTTCTGGGGGATACTTAATAGCCAGCCCATAACAGGTACATAAGCTTTAGTATCTACAGAAACTCCCCAAACCTACCGACCCCATACAGAACTCACTTTCTTCCCATTTCCCACCCTCTCAAACCTACTTATGGTTCACCCTTTCTCATCTCACAGGATGTCTTCACTCTCCATCCAGTAGCTCAACACAAACACCTAGACATCATCCATGATACCCCCTTCTTCATTCCTTTATCCCCACATCTAATCCATGACCAAGTTCTGTCCTCTTCTCCCTCTTAAATATCTCTGGAACTATTCAGTTCTCCATTTCCACCATCTCACTCATGTAATCATCTCTTGCCTGATCGCTCATGCCGCTCCAATCTGTTCTCCAAGAAAAGTGATGTTTTCAAAATACAAATTGAATCACGTCTGTCCTCTGCCTAACATCCGGGGATCCAGAGTAAATCTCAATTAGCTCAAGCCAGTCACAGCAGACTAATTCCCTGGGCATTTGGCTGCTTCAGAGGTATGCAGAAACCCAGTGATGCATTTCTGGTCATTGAGACATGTGGACATTTCTTCTGGGAAAGAAATTCTTGAACTTCAAAGGGGACTCCTGGAAGAAAGGGATACTCTTTATTTTTCTAGATATTGGATGTGTCTGAATGGCAGCAGCCATTGCTAGAGAGAGAAATCCCCCAGCTCTGTGAGCCAGTGTGAGTTGGGTTTTCTGGTGGGTGTGTTCAGTCACAGGCACCCCGACATTGGTATGTGTCTGAAGCATCCACTGCCAAGAGGGCAGTTGGGTACCTGCATCTGAACTCAGAGGTGAGATCTGAGCTGGAGAAATACGTGAGTTCACAGTGAAAACGGAAGCTTGGGGAAGGGATGAGGTCAGAAAAAAATCTTGGGGGAGGATGAGGATGGCAAGCCTGCAGAGAAGGTTGGGCGGAGCTAGGATAAGATGTCGATGGAGGCGTCTTTCCTGTAGAAAAAAAGACTTTCATCTTGCCTTCCTTTTTTTTTTTTTTTTTAATATTTATTTATTTACTTTAGTTGTACACAATGTAATGCATTTATGTTTACGTGGTGCTGAGGATCGAACCTGGGCCGCGCACGTGCGAGGCGAGCGCTCCGCAGCTGAGCCACAATCCCAGCCCCTTGCCTTCCTTTTAAGACCAATATTAAGAGCCTTATAACCTTCCTAAGTGTATCCAAATGAGATGAAAGGAAGTGGCTCAGGACTGTTTTTAACTGGGGGAGGAAGCTGGGTTTCAGAACCACCCCACGGGATTAACATCAGGAGTTTGGCTTCCTGCCATTTAATAAGTAAGTCATTCACCAGAATCTCAGAGGCAACCAAATTGGAACAAACAAGCTGGTCAGAGGATCTCTCTTAAGATACCAGAGACAAAAAGGGCCACTGGTGTCTTAGAGAAGGGGCAGAAAATTGTTAGGAGTGGCCAGGGGGTCTTAGGCTATGGTGTCTGGGATTGGAGGGGCACCCCACAGGGAGGAACCATTTTGAGGAAATGGTTTGGGGGGGTTATTACAGAGCTGGGGCCCTCAAGAAACTGAGGCACCTCAAAGACCCCCTCTTCAAATCCTAATTTTTGCTATCAAGTCAGAAAGATTTTTTTTAAATATTTTTATTTATTTGCTTTTAGTTGTACACTATGCGTTTTATTCAATGCGTTTTTTATTTGTACGTGGTGCTGAGGATCGAACCCGGGTCGCCCACGTGCTAGGCGAGCGCTCTACCACTGAGCCATAATCCCAGCCCAAGTCAGAAAGATTTTAGAATGTCACTCGGAGTAACAGGAATGAGTTTATTGAAGGGATAAGGGGACACTCTCAAGGAAAGGTCCTTTCAGAGAAGAGAGGGACAAAGTGCCTCTTCTGTTTTCCTGTTTTATTTGGCATACCAGAGAAGTTTCCAGAGAGTTCTGCCCATGCTCACCTCTTTTTTGACTGACAGGAGGGTGACATCAGACTTTTAAGTCCCCACTGTGATGACAACTCTAGGTCACCTTGGCCTATGCTGACCAGTTCTGATTGGATTTTTTTTTTTTTTTTTTTTTTTTTTGTACGGAGGAGTGAACTCAGGGGTACTCAACCACTGGGCACATCCCCAGCCCTTTTTTGTATTTTTATTTAGAGACAGGGTCTCACTGAGTTGCTAAGTGCCTCGCCATTGCTGAGGCTGGCTTTGAACTCACAATCCTCCTGCCTCAGCCTCCCAAGTGCTGGGATTACAGTCCTGCGCCACCCCGCCGGCTCTAATTGGATTCTTAACCAAACATTCTTACAGATTTTATGGTTAGAAGGAAATATCCTTATCTCCCCGAGTTTTAGGTTGTGGTAACTAAAGTCCTCCTTCAGGGTGCTTTGGGTTACTCTTATCAATATTATTTTGGGCTTGCATTTCTCCGGCAGTGAACAGCTAGTTGCTGAGGAATGAGACATGCCTGTCCACTTAGGTCAGGCAGGGCTGCAGGTAAATTGCTTCTTGGAAAAGAAAGCATGTGGGTGTTAGGGGCAGCACATGGGCCCACTTGATAAAATTATTCTCTTAACCTTGTGTTACTACCATTTACATCTGTCCCACACATTTAAAGAGGGATTTAAACCAAGGGCAGCCTAAATCACAGAATTAGGCTATAGAGACAGATATGGAAAAGAGGATGGGACTATGATGGGAAGGGAGCCAGAATAGGCTGTTTCTTGAAGCCAGGCTAGGTTTGGATTTTATCAGGCGTGAAATGAGCCCCGCGGAAGGCTTTTGAGCATAAAAGGTCACAAAAGGTAAAGGTGTTTCAGATCCAAGTGCGGGCGGGTGCGCGAGTGGTGGGCGGCAGGACCAGGAGCTGCATGTCCCTGTGGGAGAGGCTCTCAAACTTGGGCGTGCAGCGGAATCTCCAGGGGAACTTGGGACAGCTGTAGATTCCTGGTGCTCAGGTCTAGGGCCCACCCATCCCATTTTAAAAGCTCCTCTTGCAGCACCAAAGTCAAGGGATGACTTGGAGTTCAGCTCCTGTCCGCCCACAGCCCTTATCTCCTCCACCTCTGGTGTAGAGAACGGGCGTTTCTCAGCGCTACGGAAAGCGTCCTTTCCCTCTACTGCTAACCCAGCCCCTCCCGTTCCGGCTCTGGGAGCCTGGTGGTCCCTACGTGGCAGCCGTAATTCGAACAGCGGTGCCTCCGCCTGCGCTCGGGAACCAGCCTGGTGCCGGGCTGAGAAAACGCCGCAGTCGCAGCCCTTGAATGGCGGCAGCCGCTGCCGGCACAAACCCGTGGGCGGGGTCGCCATGGTGACTGGCGGACGCGGTGGCCAATGTTTTCCCGGGACTTGTTTGTTTCCGCCCCGTGCCTCCCCAGGGGCAGACACTTCCTTGACTGACAGTTCGCTCCAGGCCCTGTTACGTAAGGGGAGGGTCAAGTGCTGCCCCACCCGAGCGGGGCCGATTTGATTGGCAGGACGCATTGCTGTCGTCTAGACACCCCCGGAAGAGCGTCCTTGATGGACAGGTTTGGGAGCCACTTGGCGCCTGGAGGCTGGGCGGAAGAGTCCGGGTCCAGGGGAGAGGGCAGGGGGCGGGGCCCGGAGCCGAGGGCAGGGCGGGGCGGGGATAGGGCAGGGGCCGGGCTGGCGCTACAGCCAGAGATGCTGTCGGGCGGCGACGGCGCTCGGCAGCTGGGGACTCTCCGCTGAAGGCTCTGGGGTAAACTAGTTGGTAGGTATGCAGGGACCGACAAGTCCATAAGCCCGGGCCACCAGCCTCTTTGGGCCTGGCATTCGTCTCCCTTTTGAACGTTCTTGATTCCACCGCGACGGCGGCCGCGATGGGACACGGGGGCGGGGCCGGGCACCTGTGCGCCTTGCAGGCACCTGCTGCGCGGCGGTCTGGGAGCCTGCTGTCTACGTTTGGGGGCTGTTGAATGGGCTGGGCTGGGCTGGCCCAAGGAAGGAAGGCGGGCCCAGCGGCTGGACCTGTCCGGGGCCCGCCCTCCCAGGCCAAGGCCCGTGCTCCAGGCGGCGGGGGATGGGAGGGTGGTCGCTGAGACCTGGAGGCTCTCAGCCCCCACCCCAGAGGCTTGAAGACCCCTGACTGGTTTCAAGCTAGCTGCAAGGCCAGGACACGGCCCCTGACTTGCGTCACTTCGAGACAGGTTTGTCCAGATTCTCTGCGTGCTCTGAAACGGATTTCTGCCCCGGGCAAGGGTGCCCGTCCCAGCCAGGTGCCCGGCTTTGCTGTGCCCGGCGAGCCTGTCCGGGGCCGGAGCTGTTTTGTCTTTTTCCTGAGCCATTCCTCTTACCCTGAAATTGGCTTAAGAAATTCCAGGGTAAGTTAGGACAGCAGTGGGTCTAGTTTGGGCTCTTCTATGTAAGGGATCATTCGTAAAGGCCAAAGATACTCACTTCTCAGCTGTTAAGATATAAAGGAAAGTAGTCATGTTTTGTTCTCAGAGCCGAACCAGCAGAAATTCTAAAATTGTTTCCTAATACCAAAGATAGAGCGTGTTTTCCTTCCATCTGTGTCATTCCTATTGGAACGTCATATTCCTGTCATGGATTAGACATCTAATACATGGTGTCATTTCTGAAAAGCCTGCTGAAGTTTCTCCATTGTGTTGCTGCTGGAACCATTTGGTTAAAAAAAAAAAAAATTATCACAATGCTAGGCAGCTACAAATACCTATTGCTTAAAGATGGGAACTGGGGGCAAGTTTAAAGGATTCTTAAAGGCAGAGTCGCAGAATCATCATGTATTGTTAGACTTGAATGGGATTTTATAGTAAATTTACCCCAGTAAATTTACCAATCTGGGAGCACCACTGGATCCCAAGAGATGTGAGTCCTTGTTAAATCAGGTGTGTCTAAAGGACTGTGGGAGTGCTAGATCAGAAAATCTATGTTTTCATTTGGGCCAAACAGGACCTCAACCCCCAATTTTTGTGTCCCAACTATTTTCATGTGTCAGTAACCTTTAAAGGCAGATTTGTGGAGAGCTGTTGCTACTTAATTCATTTTGTCAACATGTTAGTGGAAGAATTAGGACCCTCATCCTGTAATTACTGGGTGGAATTAACTCTTGGAAAGCAAAACAGCAGTGATAGGCACTGGCTGGACATAGTAGAGTTGGTTCTCACCCGTGGATGTCATAGGCTCATCAGAGAGAAAACAAATGGCTTGGTACATGATTTGCTAATGATTTGCTTATTAAGAATTTAGGAAGATTTTGCAAAATTTTGACCCTTTTCACCTTCAGCGTTTTGATTAGTACAAATAGGAATTCAGAGAACTGAGCTCTGCTTTAAACAAGAGCCTGGGGGGAATCGCCAGCGCAGAGAAGTTGCTGTCCTTACAGCTGGGTTTGGCTGGTTTTCCTTTGCTTCTTCTCTTATTTTTAGTAAATGACCCACTGACTCTGTGACCTTTGAGACATGCTTTCTTATCCACAACTTGAAGATTCGAGTGGAAGATTTGTGTGTGTGAAATGTTTTTTGTGCAGTCTTCCTTGCATTTGCGTATATTGCTGGGTAATTCCTTAAATGCCTAATCCTGTAGAAAATCCATATTTTTACCAGTTTAAAACATGCAGTTTCTTGAGTGCGGTCCTGCCTGGATTCAGGTATGCCCCCTTTTCTTTACTGGAATAGATATGCGCAGCCTGCCTTGTCTTTTCTTATCTTTGGCTAACAGTTTTGCTAGAAGGAATCATTTTGTCCTTGAGACAGCTCATTTAAAGACACTTTTAAATCATCCAGCCTGGATGGTCTTTTACCATTTGTTCCCATGACCCTGGGAACAGTGATATAACTTTTGTGTAGGTGGGTACAGTGCATTCTGAATCTGCCTTCACCATTGGTTAAGCCTAGATATTATGATAGTAGCAACTGTTGTAGTCCATATTTTCAGAATTTGTGGCACTAAGCTAAATCATGTCGCTGAGTATTCTGAATCCCAGCCAGGGACCTTGTTGAGCAGATTTTTGTAGGCATCTAAAGGTGCAAAAGAAATTGGAACCAGAAGAGGAAGGGGGTATAGAAGGAAATTATTTCTGAAGCGGCCTGAAGATATTTCCTAGGCTTTCATAACTATATATTATATAACATTATATTGTATCTCTGGGGTGTCAGATTTTGTTTCAGAGGTTTTAACTGTTGGCATTAGAATGTTTCTGTTTACCCATATGGTTTTAGGGTAAAGTGAATGCTGAGGACAGAAGAGTTGGATGACACGGACCACTGAACTTCTCTGGAGCACACGTTATGAACCCTTTCTGGAGCATGTCTACAAGCTCCATACGCAAAGTAGGTCCAGTCAGTAAGTGCGGTGAGGAAACCCGTTTGCCTCTGTCAGAAAAGAGGGCCAGGATGAAGGCTAAGATCATCTAAACAAGGTCACCTGGGTCTGTCTAGTCTAGGTTTTATTTGTGAGAAGAAATAATTTTGTCCATTAAAGTCAGTTTCTGAAGCTGAGATTGCTTGTCAAATAGGAATTGTAATCACAATTCTAAAATTATTTTCAGTTAGAGTACATGGATCCATGATGAAACTTATCATTGTAGTAGTATCTGTATTAAACTTTAAGAGTCAGTGGTTAAAGCAGCTTTTGAAAATGCCAGTCCAATATGGTCAAATCAGACTTTTTTTAAAGGAGCATTAATTTAATTTTTCTAAATATTTCTTTTGAAAACATTTTTATTTTAGGAAAGCTTAAAATATGCAAACAGCAGGAAAATAGAAAATAAACCCTTAATTCCACCTTTGAGAGAACATATTACTTTTTATACAGCCTTTGATTGTACTTGTACCAAGGAAGTACCTAGTTTCTGACTCATTTTGACCTTTTTATTGACTGAGGATGACAGTTTATGCTGATGTACTTCCACATTTGGAATATCTTCCATTAGGGACAAGATCAAAATCGGACCCAAGCAAGTGAAAAAATAGCTTTGTTTCTGTCCTAAGTGCTGACATTAAGTAGTGGCTGTCCTCAGTCATCCACACTATTTTGAACTTCTTAGCACCTGCCTTTCTCCAGCATTTATATGTGCAGAGGGACTTTTCTAGTCTTCTTCAGTTGTCTAAAGGCTTAGTAACCCCTTGTCACTAGGAGAAACCATTTCTTTAAATTCTCCTAAATTTAAAATTTTATTTTAAAGATACATTTTCATCTTGGGGTCACCAGGAGAAACCATTTCTTTCTGTTTCAGTTAGTCTGTAAATACTGACTGTTGTCCTTCTGGGGTGCAGCTAATGAAAAAAGTTTCCTATTCTTTGCTCTTGCTTTAGCCTTGTTCGCTCTTGATATGACCTGCTTGCTCAGAGGACTTTCAGATCTCAATCATGGCCTTGGAGTGTCCATATAAGAGTAATTCTGGCTTTTAGGTCATGGAGCTAATAATACTCTTGTGATTTAAAAATCATCTTAACAAATGTTCTCCCAACTTCATTTTGAATAGCGATCTGATGGTGAAGAGAAGACATTATCAGGGGATGTGAAAACCAGTCCTCCACGAACTGCACCAAAAAAACAGCTACCTTCTATTCCCAAAAATGCTTTGCCCATAACTAAGCCTACGTCTCCTGCCCCAGCAGCACAGTCAGCAAATGGCACACATGCTTCTTATGGACCCTTCTACCTGGAATACTCTCTTCTTGCAGAATTGTAAGTTCTTAAGAGACTATTTGGTTCAGTTATGAAAGATCCTTGCAGGTGAAAAATGAAATGTGTTCTGATGGACCTATAAATTAATTTAATCTTAAAACTCAATCCCATCCCCTCTTGCTCCATTTTGGAGAGCAAGACAAGGAAGAAGAGGCCTGGGGTTGTGGCTCAGCGGTAGAGCACTCACCTAGCTTGTTCAAGGCATGGGTTTGATCCTCAGTACCATATATGAAGTAAATAAATAAGGGTATTGTGTCCAACTACAACTAAAAAAAAATATTAAAAAGAAAAAAAAGTAATGAAGAACCTACAGTGGATCAGGAAATTAGCAACTGAATTTTAGTCTTTCTTTAGATGAGGTGATAATTGATCCTCCTGAAGAGGTTTTTGTAGGGGGTAGGGTAGTGGGATGGTGGCAGTATTTTCTCCCCTTGGGTCAGACCCATCTGGAAGATTGTGTTCCATTTTGGTTGACACCTTGTTGGAGGCATCTTGACAGACTGAGGAGATGGTCCCCATGGGGAAGGGTTGGGAAGACAGATTTCAGGGGTCAGCAATTAAAAAACTGGAACTGCTGGCTTTGAGACAACTTAAGTATTTATTAAAGCTGTCTTCATATACTCAAAGGTCTGTTATTAGAAGGGATTTGACTTATTTTGTATGACCCCCAAAGGCAGGGCTTGGCAATCATAGGGAGATAAAATTTTGGGCTCCACTGGGTAAGGATTGACTGGTCACATAAGTCTGCCCTTGATAGAGGGGCTCAAGTAGCACATAGATTCAGATGGCTTGCTTGTTTATTAAGAGGACAGAAAGACTGGAGAATTCTTAGTTTCCATCATTTAAAAATTCCTTTGTATATGAAGCTATTTTAAAAGCATCCTTGATCTCTCTCTCAATGTACTAATGTTGTCATGGTGAGAGGCCCCAGTGTAATTGGCTGGGTGTGATTTGTTAGCAACAATCCCTTTAGTTTTATAATGGAGGCCTTGTGTTTGAGGCTGGGCAGTGAGTTAGACAAGCTCCTATTGTGGTGATTAAATCTGCTGTGTATTAGAACACAAAATTGCCTTTTCTGCCAAACCTCGTTGTGGTAGATATATCTGCCAACCATCCTGCTGGTGACAGGCTGAATTTTATAGTTATTTAGAATAGATAACAACTTGAAAATGAATGTGATGGCAACTAGGTAATAAAAGTAATAAGGCCCAATAAACTGCTTCTTTATAAAACTCAGGCGGCAGGTAAACATTAAGCCCTAGGTGAACAGCGTTCTTTTCAAGGTCAGATCACAGCATGTAGCTGCAGTTGCTAGCAAGAGGACAGAATGGCTATTGGTGGGTTACTGGGTTACAGAAAAGCCAGTGACACCTCTGTGTGGGTAGACTTGTCTTTCCTTGTTTTCAGCACTGTTTCCCACTCCCTGGCAAGGACCTCAGAGTTCCAGTGTCTGAGTTAGGGGCTTATTTGGGAGTAGAGTTCAGCTTAAGGACTCACAATGATGCCCGTCTTCACCAAGTGACACCATGGATCTGGTGATTCAAACTGAAAAGGACAACTAAGTGATGAGTCTGTGGAACTTAACTTATTAACTACCTAAAATTTCATTTAAAAACAGTTTTTAAGGTCGGGCACAGTGGTGCACACCTGTAATCCCAGCACTTGGGAGGCTGAGGCAGGAGGATCAAGAGTTCAAAGCCAACCTTGGCAATGGCGAGGCACTTAGCAACTCAGTGAGACCCTGTCTCTAAATAAAATACAAAAAAAGGCTGGGGATATGGCCCAGTGGTCGAGTGCCCCTGAGTTCAATCCTGATACCAAAAAGAAAAAGAAAAAAAAAAAAAAAGCAGTTTTTAAAATTTTGGGGCTGTGGTTGTGGCTCAGAGGTAGAGCGCTTACCTAGCATGTATGAGCCCCTGGGTTCAATTCTCAGCACTGCATATAAAAAAAAAAAAAAAAAAAAAAGGTCTATCGACAACTAAAAAAAATATAAATTTAAAAAAATGTCATTTCTATCTCATGTTTTATTCTAATACAACTCATCTGTTAGCATCAGTGGTATAAATTGTGCTGGAGCCTACAAGGAAAATATTAATCATGTTTTAATGATAAAAACAACTTTTGAATGTGTGTAAGATCCATCATCTACAATCACAAAAGCAATAATTTTACAGATATTCTCATTTACATCAAATTTAATGTCCTGAACTTAGACCACCTTGCATTATTCAAAACTACCTATAGGCTGATTTTTTCCAAGATGATATTTTTGGGAAGCTGATTTCTGGCAGTAAAACCTAATTCTTTGTGTAACTCTCCCTGTTGTTGCCCCCCCCCCCCGCCCCCCGCAATGAGGCGGGGGCGGTCACGGGAGATTGACACATCCCCAGCCCTCCTGAGCTGCTGGGATTACACTGCACCCAGCTTTCCTGGCTTTCTTAATATGGGGCCCTTTGTTGGCTTGAGAGTCTATGAGTTGGTTACGAAGCTGGTAAGCAGGCAGTGATCAGAGTCATCAGGTGAGAGACTATGATGACTCGGCTTGTGTGGTTTGGGTGTCACCTGCCCCTGGAGGGATGATTCCTAGTCTCAGTTTAGGATGGTTTGATCTGTGTATGCCATTGGCATCCATACAAGTTAATTATCGTACTGCTTTTGTTTTAGTACCTTGGTTGTGAAGCAGAAGTTGCCAGGCGTCTATGTGCAGCCATCTTACCGCTCTGCATTAAGTAAGATAAGATTCACTCTTTATAGCATATTTGGTTCTTCTGACACAAAGTTAGGGCTTAACCATTTTTAATTTTTTTCCCTGCAGTGTGGTTTGGAGTAATATTTATACGGCATGGGCTTTATCAGGATGGTGTGTTCAAGTTCACAGTTTACATCCCTGATAACTATCCAGACGGTGACTGTCCAGTAAGTAGGAGAGAGTGTGGCTTTGTTTGTGGGGCTCTGTTCACCAAGGGGGAACTAAAGGGCCTACAGATTCTTGGTTTGGTTCTCTTTCTGACCTAATGCTTTCAGTTTTCCTGAACATTTGTCTTCCCAGTGGGATCTTGGTGCTTTGTTGCATCTTCGGGCACATGGTGCTCTGCCTCTAGCTCTAGTCTTTATCTGCTTGGGGTGTTCAAGTGAGGCTGGATGTTGTACTGCAGCACTCACTTCACAAGTGAACGGCACTTGTCATGCTGCAGTCCAAGAGAGTGACCTTTTGCCCCACTGAATGGTTAAAAGTAGCTAAGTATCCTTCTTGGAGCAGCTTTGTGACTTTTTAAACAACATGACCGCCTTGTTGCCTTGAAGCTTCTTTAGGGCTCTGTTTCATAAGTTCTGATGCTTCCATTAAAGGACATGTCTCTCTTTAAACACAGCGCTTGGTGTTTGATATTCCTGTCTTTCACCCGCTAGTTGATCCCACCTCAGGTGAACTGGATGTGAAGAGAGCATTTGCAAAATGGAGGTCAGTAAATCAGTGTTTCTTCTAGTGACATAAGACCACAGGAGCAAGCCTTAGTACTCATACCATGTTTCCTTTTAGGCGGAACCATAATCATATTTGGCAAGTATTAATGTATGCAAGGAGAGTTTTCTACAAGATTGATACAGCAAGCCCCCTAAACCCAGAGGCTGCAGTACTGTACGTGACTTTTTTGCTTTAGTTAAGATAAATTTTAAAATGCAGCTAAGTAGATCAGGTTGATAATTTTTTTATTTAAAATTTTAACACAGGTATGAAAAGGACATTCAGCTTTTTAAAAGTAAAGTGGTTGACAGTGTTAAGGTGTGCACTGCTCGTTTGTTTGACCAACCTAAAATAGAAGATCCCTATGCAATTAGGTAAGTGTACAGTATGTAGATGAACTGTTCTTTTCAGTACTGCACTTACATTTTCCAGGTAGACGTTAAATGAAAAAGAGAAATTTGTATAATCTATTAGCCCATGGCCTTTATATCTTGGTGTCAACTCAACTTCCAGTGCTTTGTTGCCTCTTTCCTTAATGCTTCACACTGTCTGCACGTTGTGCCAATAGCAAAATATTTAGTGACTTCCTTTCCTAAGGACCCTTGTAATGTAGTAATTCGTTCCCATGTGAAGACTTTTCAGTTGGCAGTTTGAGCTGTTCTCTTCAACTGCCATACTCCCACCACCATTCAGATTTGGTAAAAAGAGGGAAACTGAGTGGTATGCACATGGTGGGTTTCCCCATAGCACTGTGATGTTGGATCTTGGGGAAAAGCCAACTGAAAGAATTTGGAGAACTAAGGAATTGGTGAGTTAGTTCTTTGGCAACAATGGTACAGTTAAGAGCATGGGCTCAGCGGATGATGGACTGGCTCTGGCCCTTTTTATCTTTGGTGACCCAGAGCAATTACTTGATTTTGTTGTACCTTGCTTTCTTCATCTTTTTTTTCTTTTTTTTTTGGTACCAAGGATTGAACTCAGGGGCACTCCACCACTAAGCCACATCCCCAAGCCCTATTTTTGTATTTTATTTAGACACAGGGTCTCACTGAGTTGCTTAGTGCCTGGCCATTGCTGAGGCTGGCTCTGAACTTGAGATCCTCCTGCCTCAGCCTCTAGAGCCACTGGGATTACAGGCGTGCGCCATCGCACCCGGTTCTTCATCTTTAAATAATAGTAATTTAGGGACTGATGTGAAGCTTAAATAATCTATGTGTAAGGGATAGTTAATATGTGAAAATCATTTATATGTAACATCTAAAACATATATGTTGACAACTTACGAAGGATTATTCTTTAAGAATATTCCTTAAGAGCTGGAGTTGTAGCTCAGTGGTAGAGCACTTGCCTGGCATCTATGAGGCACTGGGGGTTTGATTCTTGGCACCGTATATAAATAAGTAAAATAAAGGTCCATCAACAACTAAAAAAATAATAATAAAGTGAAGGTTTCATGTCCATCTATAACTAAAATGATACTTTCTTTAAAAATTAAGGTTTTTAGAATTGGCTTCATTTTTTAAAAATGGAGATTATACACACTTATAAAGCCACCAATTATTTTTAATATTTTCTGCCCCTTAAGCTTTTCTCCATGGAATCCTTCTGTACATGATGAAGCCAGAGAGAAGATGCTGACTCAGAAAGTAAGTACAACCATCTTTGAAACGGTTAACTTGCTGTTTCTTTTCTAAAATATCTCTTCACTAGAGACCTTCATCACATATAAAAAACTTTGGGAAACAAGTCTGTACCATGCTGAACTCTCCTCATCAGTCATCTTTTTTTAATGTCTGTTTTTGATTGTGCCTAGAAGAAGCCGGAAGAACAGCACAATAAAAGTGTTCATGTTGCTGGCCTGTCATGGGTAAAGCCTGGCTCAGTACAACCCTTCAGTAAAGAAGAGAAAACAGTAGCAACTTAAGAGATGGTGGATCTGGTGCACCGTGCACTTTCCTGCTGGACTCTGGCCTAGTTAAAGCAGACTAATGGCAAAGGACTGCCTGAAGAGTAAACTGTGTGAACCATAACTGGGTATCAGTGTTTTCTATGTATGTGTAGGTTCTAACAGCAGGTTTTGGAACCCTCTCTTTTAAGTAATGCATTACTTCTGTCAGAAGTGTCTTAGGGTGGTTATCTAGTTCAGTACTCCAAATTATTGGGGACCTTGAGGCTTATGTATTTTTCTGAATATAATGCTAAAGGTAAGTTGCATTCGTTTAAACTGAGCAGACAGAAATAGGCACTATTTGGTAGTTTTTAAATCAGTGGTTTCAGTTGTACATGTGTTAGCATGTGGAGAGGACAGGTATAGGTATAGAGAGAGCAGATTCTAGAGCTTGGCACTTTTAAGTGGAAGATTGTTTCAGTCTTCAGCCTGCTGTCTTACTGATTTATAGACTGCTATCTCTGAGAAATGTATTAGAGAGGAAACCAGAACACTAGTTCTTAGTTGGTTGGTTTTTTTTTTAAAGGCAAATTACTTAACTGTATTTTTATGGCAGGAGGGAGAAAAAGTGTTAAAACGGTTTCTAATGAAGTCAGATATTTAAATGATGATTGACTAATGTGTTTAGTAGATATGAAAATAAACCAATAAATGATTGTTCTTTGTCATTTATATAGGAAACTAAACACCCTTTCTCAATATAACTAAACAAAGACGAATTTATAAATGCTTTATTGAAAAATACACTTATTTTGATATAAAATTACAGTAGCAGTATCTTGAGAGGTTTTTATAAATATTTTTGCAGAACACTATTCTAATTGAACAGTGTAAGTTCCATATTTCTTTTAGAGCAATATGAAGTTACCTAGTAACTTTGTTTATACTGATTCAATTTACAATTGAATTTTTTCCCTAATAAGATTATTAATTCAACTTTAAAACTGCTGGAGCAATAGTGATTAATAAAGGTGTATATGTAGATAGTTCAATAGCTGTTAAATAATATTTTCTAATTTGTATAAATGGTACTATGTACTAATAAAAACCTAAATTCTCCAACCTATTTTTTTAGACTGCCAGGAACATACCCAAGCATATTTTTACATGTCTTTTGGATAACTACCTCCTAAAGAAAGAGGCCATAATTTTTCATATTAATTCTCTCAATTCAACTTGATTTAAAAATGTTTCCTTAGCCAGCTGATCCCTATATAACAACAACTGGAGAATTTAAAAAGCATGCCCAAAAGGTGGCTACTAGGGCATATAACAGTTTAAAAAAGTACAAAAGTGTTAAAGAAAATATTGGCTATTCAGCCTAGAAGTTTTGTACTTAATAAAGTTCACATTGTAGAAAGTGCCATCGGAAATATACAGCAAAATCTGGGGTACAAAATCATGCATTTTACAGCCCTAAAGTGCCGCCACTTATACAGGTTCATTCAGACATTGCACAACCGAACGATCACTTTTCACACTGCACCACACTACTCAGGGGAGGGGAGAAGTGCA
The DNA here is from genome assembly GCA_025594165.1 of Tamias sibiricus. Taxonomy (NCBI): domain Eukaryota; kingdom Metazoa; phylum Chordata; class Mammalia; order Rodentia; family Sciuridae; genus Tamias; species Tamias sibiricus. Next base: position 32,016,984 of record CM046672.1, read on the forward strand.
CAGGGGACAGGAGACTTATGCTACAGTGACCTGGGCAATCTGAGCCATCTCCTTTGTTTCATAAATGTAGAAATCTCACAGTCCTACCAAATGTTTGAGAACAAAATACTTAAGTTTTGTTTTGCTTTTCATAAGAACTAGAGCTGACCACAAACAGGTAGGAATGTATTTGAAATACAATTCCTCTGCTGGAAGCTGTCAAGAGACTTCTTACATTTGAGGACACTGAAAAGAGTAAGTCTAGTTCTCATAAAAATGTCCCTTCCTATTTCTAATAGACTCTAATTAGCTTGATTAAGGAAAAGGGCTCCATAATCTAGCATGCATTAAATGATGCTGCTAAACAGAGTTTGTGAAAAGACAGTTTCAATAACAGGGACTAACCTCAGTGGGAACCTCGATCATTAGCTACATCTTGGAGACGGCGTAATAAGGCAGAATGATTTTCTGGACAAATTCTTTTTGCAGGTGATTCACTTCCATCTTCCAAAAGAATCCCTCTCTTTTTAGTTGGAGTTTCTCCTGTCCGTATCATACTGTTAATTTCTCTCAGTCTCTGTGGTGGGGGAGAAAACATAAAAACTTCAAAATGTTAGTGCCACATAGCTCAGTACTAAAGAATCTCAAATGGGTTAGAGGGAAACTGATTTAAGAACTTGAAAACTTTTACAGAGAATGATATTCTGTCAGCTTCACTAGGTCAGAGTGCTGAGACTGACACTTTGGGTAGGGGTGGAATGTTTTTAACAAACTTCACAGTTGGCTTTGATATACGTGTCTCTACAATGTACAAGTTCACAAATTTGTGATTTTTGTTTTTTTTTACAATAGCTATTGCCATGTAACAATCACTTAGATGCATGTCTATTTTCCTTTTTTAAAGACAGCATGATTTTACAGTAGTATTATGCCCTTTTTTTCAGTCTAGTGTTACTATTTATTTTGACATATTTATACAAACATGAAGTACATCATTATTTATTTTTAAGCAGCACTTCTCAACCAGGATTTCACTAGAGAAGTAAGGCTAATTCATTGTCAGTAATGAATTAGTAAGCTCTAGTTTGGTACTAACTAGGTATATGTTGTCCTTGGAAGAACTGAGAAATTACTCAAATTCCTTTGTGTTGAGTGTCTCAGATAAGGAAGCCCAGTAAAGAAAGGCAGTGCTGAAACGCTAGAGAGACTCTTAAGTGCCATCAGCATTTTCTCCAGAGTCCCACAAGCCTTTTCTCAATACTATTTTCTGGTAGCTTCTTGGCAAAAGGTTTTTATTTCATGTGCTGCTTCAGTATCCCTGTTTCCTCATAAAAATCACACTGAGCATATGCATATACAGTTTAGTTTAGGAAATTTCAAACAAAAAGAGAAATCAGCATGATGAGTCCCCACATGCTCCTCACCCCACTTCAGAAACTGGCTGGTCTTATTTGATCTATACCTCATTCATTTCTCATCCCCTGCACTTATTCACAGTTATCACTTCATTCTTTACTTTGCAATGATCAACTTGAGGTTTTAAATAAAATCAGAAATGTTCTTTATCAGCATATGCGCTTTCACAAATCTTAACATCGGAAGAAAGCTTCTTTTGACCCTTTCTATTCCACCTTCTTTGGTATTCCTAAAAGAACTCTGGTCTGCATTTGCTTTCTCTGTAGTGTCCTACTCACCCAGATATTCCTTATATTGTTTACTCAATACATTAACCATATAATGCTAATTGTATGACAGATTGTCCAAAGGCTACTACAAAATGTATATGTAGCACATTAATACAGTATATTGTGATGTTAATTGTATACAAATTAATAACACTCGATATTTTGCACATCATAATTCATTTACACAATACAAAACATTTTAAACATAAATTCTTATTCCAAAGGAAAGGTATACAGAATACACCTAGATTCTTTATCCTCACCCAGTCCCCAGGGATACCTACAATTATTATTCTTCCAGTAAACAAATTGGCACGCTTTATATCCTTCTGTTTTCTAACAATGCACTCATTCCTAGAAATGTAATATTGTACTGAGGTAATGGGGTTTTAAAATAGTATACTTATATACTGTTCAGAATATTTGCACAGTCAACACCACCTTAGATTTCCCCATATCAGTATATATGGTCCATCACATCTCTTAACAGCTATATAGTATTTTGTAGTATGTCTCTATCATAGACTAATCCTCTATTGATATATTATATACTTCTTAATTATATCAGTACTGCTTAATGCTGTTAAACATTTATACTACTATAATTAAGTATATAATTCTTGGACTTATTCTTCAACTAACTGTAGTAATCCACTGAAATTGCCCTTATAATTGTTACTAATGATACGTCTTCATCTTAGTTGACTTTGTGTAATACTTGATTCTTTTCTCCTGGTAGTGTAAATGTTAGTTTATTATAAATTAGCTTCAGACCCAAGTTACTTCTTGCTATGTAATGTTCTTCCCTGGTCCTAGTTATCACCTATAAAGTCATCATGATGACTATTTCTCCACCGAACAGCCTAATAGTTACTATAATTTATTGAAGAAACTCCCAATTCTGGGTTAGAATTTCTTTTGGTGATACTGAAGATGCATGATTGAAATAACTGATCTGGATGCTTAATTCCTTTTCACATAAAATACTGCATCCCCACCTTGGGTTTACATACAATACAATGCCTTTTTTAGTGTATCTGTATGTTTAGACAAATACCTAGTTGTGTGAATACCATAACAGAAACCTAAAACATTTCATAACTCCTGTGGTCCACCTACTTCTAAGCAACCACTGATGTTTCCTGTCCTATAGTTTTGTGTTTTCTGGAATGTCACAGAAATGGAATCGTGATAAGTAGCCTGGTACACATCTTGCAGTTAGGCATTAATGCATTTGAGATTCATACATGTTGCTGAGTGTATCAGTTCTTTCTTTATTGTTCATTTATCAGTTCATTCTCTTCTGTGCTGCAGGTCTATCCATTAACCAGTTGAAGGACATTTCCACTGTTTTATACTTTTTGGCTAGGAGTAAAGACACCATAAACATTCATGTTCACGTATGAATGAACATGTTTTCACTTGAGTAAATACCTAGGAATGAGATTACTGGTTGTGTGGTAAGGGTATGTTTAACATTAGAAGAAAACTGCCACAATGAATTCCAGAGGTCTATACCATTTTGCATTTTCACCAACAGCATAGAAAAGTTCCAGCTGCTCCACCTCATTGAAGCCATTCCAGTAGGCATGTAATGGGTGACGTGTGTTCAAATCTTTTGCCAACATTTTACCTTAGGTGTTTATTTTTCCATTTGAGTTTGAGAATTCTTTATATGTTGTAAATGTATGTCTTATCAGATTTGGGATTTGTAAATACCGTCTCAATTTCCATGACTTGTTTCTTCATTCTGTTAACAGTGTCTTTTAAGGAGAAGTTCTTAATTTTGATAAAATATAATTTATACTTAATGGATTGTGCTTTGATGTATCTGAGAAATCTTTCCACTACATATGTCAATCAAGATTTTTTGTTTTCTAGATGTTGTCTTTTTTTGAGTTGTGTTATGTGGTGCAGGGTACAGATATAAATTTACTATCATAGTATATAGATATCCAGTTATTTCAGCACCATCTGTTTAAAAAGCTATCCTTTCTCCACCAAGTCACCTTTGTTGAAAATCAGTTGACCACAAATATCTGCTCTATTCTGCATGTTCCAGTGATCTGTCTATACTTTGTGAAGCACTACACTTATTTCAATTACTATAGCTTTACTGTGAGTGTCGAAATCAGATGGTGTGACTCCTCCAACTTTTTCAAAATTGTTTTTAGTTATTGTATTTCCCTTGCCCTTTCATATATATTTTAGCATCAGTTTATGCAAATAATTATGCTAGGATTTGGGGTGAAAGTGGGTCTAATTTGTAGATCAACTGGGAGAAAACTGATATTCTGTTTTCCAGATCATGAACGTTTCTCTAGTTTTGCAGGCTTTAATTTCTTTCAACAAGGTTCTGTAGTTTTATGTCTCACACTTAATTTTTAAATGTTATTTTTGGTGTGTGTGTGTTTTTACTTTCTGATTCTTCATTGTAGTGTATAAAAATATCTTTTGTTTTCCCATATGGATTTTTATAACCTCCTTAAATCTTATTAATTCCAGAAACTGTCTCAATTCTTTGTGGGTTTTGTGTACATAGTTTAGTCTGTATGCCTTCTTTTCTTGCCTGATTGCACATGGTGTGACCTCCAGTTACAATGCTGAAGAGAAGTAAGAGTGGATGTCCTTGCCTTATTCCTGATCTTGGGGAAAAGGTATTCAGTCTTTTACCACTAAGGATGATGTCGTCTGTAGATATTTTGGCTTGTGTTCATTGTCAACCTCTCTCAGGACGTTCCCATAGTTTTTACATGAATGAATGTTGAATTTTGTCATTTGTTTTCCTTCATTTGTGTAGAACTGGCATTATTTCTTCCTTACATGTTTGGTAGAACAGACTAGTAAAGCTATCTGGGCCTACAGTTTTGAGGCTACTTCTTCTTGAGTGAGTTTTAGTTTAGGTCCATTTCATCTGCATTGTCAAAAAAAAATAATTGTTTCTTAATCCTCATTATACCTTTAGTGTATATTGATAATGTGTCATTTTTTTCCTGATGAATTTACACAGAGATATATCAATTTTTAAAATTCTTTTCTTTTTCTTTGAAAAACAAAACTAGTCTTTGATTGTCTTGATTTTTCTGGGTGGGGTTTGTTTTCTATTACAGTGATTCCTGATTTCTAGTTTAAGTTTAAATCTGAGATCACTAATTTGAACACTTTCTTCTTTTCTAATATAGATGTTTTTAGTGCTATAAATTTCCCTTTGAGCATCATGTTAGCTTAGCTATGTCCCACAAATATGTTAGTTTGGGTTCTCATTTTCAGTTAATCTAAAATATTTTCAGTTTCTCTTGTTTCTTTGACCCACAGAAATCTATGATTTAGTTTTCAAAAACTGGATTTGCCAGATATCATTTCTCTTTGATATATGATTTGATGTCATCATAACCACAAAAAAAGTTGAAAAAATACATTAAAATGTATTGACAGCCAGGCACAGCGGTGCACGCCTGTGATCCCAGTGACTTGGGAGGCAGAGGCAGGAGTATCACACAAAGTCAGCCTCAGACTTCAGCAATTTAGCAAAAATAAAAGGGGCTGGAGATGTGGCCCAGTGCTTAAAGTGCCCCTGGGTTCAATACCCGTTACCAAAAATAAATAAAGCAAATTTTAAATAAAATTTGTTAGGACTGAGGCTATAGCATGTGTGAGTCCCTGGATTCAATCCCAGCACTACCAAAAAAGTTTGAGATTTATCTATTGGTCCAGAATGTGGTTTGTTTTAAAATGTTTCATGTACAGTTGATGTTGTTGGAGTCTTCTGTAGATGTCAGTTAGCTTATCAGCTTGATAATGTTTATATTCTTATTGGTTTTCTCCCTACATATTTTATCAATTATGTTGAATCTCTTTCTTTCTTGTGGTACTGGGGATTGAACACCACTTAGTCTAAGTCTACCACTTAGCTACATCCCCAGTCCTTTTCATTTTATTTCAAGAGAGTGTCTTGCGGTGAGCGCGGTGGCGCACGCCTGTAGTCCCAGCACTTGGGAGGCTGAGGCAGGAGGATTGAGAGTTCAAAGCCAACCTCAGCAATAGCGAGGCACTTAGCAACTCAGTGAGACCCTGTCTGGAGGGCTGGGGATGTGGCCCAGTGGTCGAGTGCCCCTGAGTTCAATCCCTGGTACCAAAAAAAAAAAGAGAGTGTCTTGCTAAATTGCCCATGCTGGCTTTGAACTTGCAATCCTCCTGCCTCAGCCTCTGTAGTAGTTGTGGTGACTGATGTGTGCCACCAGGCTATGAACTTTTTTTCCTACTGAGGATTATATAATCTCACTATCATTATCACTGATGATACACCCTGAAATCTACTTAATTGCTTATTAATATAGCTACTCTAGCTTTCTTTTAATTAATGGTACCATGGGATAACGTCTTCCATTCTTTAACTTTAAAAAACAGCCTGAGATATAGTTTACCCACATGAAGTGTAACAACTTCATTGCTTTTGGTATGTTCCCAGAGTTGTGGACTCTTGGGTAAGTAGCTTCTATCTAGGTTGACAATTGGAAATGTCCTTCCTAGGCAAACACTATTCTACTTTCTGCCACTATACTTGCACATTCTGGACATTGCACATAAATGGAATCATATAACATGCAGTCTTTGGCAACTGGCTTCTTTAACAATTTTTTCAGGTCCATCCATATTGAAGTATGTATGAGTAGTTCACTCCTTTTTATTGCCACATATTGGATATACTTTTTTCATCAGTTACTGGACATTTGGGTTATTATCATTTTATTTTAAACTATCTTTACATTTAAAGGAGGTTATTTAGAAGCAGCATATGGTTTGGTCTCACCTTTTTCCTCCCATTTTACCTTATTTTGAATTATTCCAGTTCATCTCCTTTGTCTAATACCTACACATTTTTTATATTTAGAAAACATTAGTGGTCAGATGTGTATCACATTCTAGTGATTCCTTTCTCTTTTAACTCATTAATCTGTTTTGGAGTTCATTTGGTTAAAAGCTAAGAGTCGATTTTATAGAAAATGTTAATCCATTTCCTCCCACTTCATTTTTTTTATACTTATATTTTTTAGTCATAGTTGGACACAATACTTTTATTTTATTTATTTATTTTTATGTGGTGCTCAGGATCAAACCCAACGCCTCGTATGTGCTAGGCAAGCACCATACTGCTGAGCCACAACCCCAGACCCTCACTCCAATTTTGGGGATATTATAATTACCAGTTGTTTCTGAGTTCCACAAACTATCCAGCTTGGAATATAATTGGAATTTGACTAAACTTTATTTTGGTAGGAGGAAATTTTATCTTTTTAATACTGGAGTCTTATTCAGAAGCACTGGTATATCTTCATTTAATACTAAATTAATTTTAAACAAGTTATGAATTTCTTCCAAGGGATGGGATACTTTTAAGATCCTAAGCCTACAAAGCTCAAAGAATAGTACACTGAATTCCCACTATTTGTTATTAATATTTAACCATATTGGTTCTTGCTGTATAAATTATGGGTGTATGGGTGTGTGTGTGTGTGTGTGTGTGTGTGTGTGTGCACATGTGAAGGAGCCCTAATTAGGAAGGGCTGTTGCAGCTAGCTGGAAGCCATAAGTTCTACCTGATATGTATGTGATGCACCTGTAGGCACCCGCAAAGCTGAAGGTATATAACTGGGTGAAAGCGGTCCGAGTTAGGAGAACGGAGAATTCAGTCAGTCGGGCAGTCACTCGGTCGGTCAGAAGAATCAGAGCGGCCAGAACGTAGGCAGAGCAGTTACAGAAGAGAAACCAGATAGAAGACAGAAGAGAAACCAGATAGAAGAAGTAATGACTGGTCTGAGTTAGGCCGAGGCTCCTGAGGAAGACAGAAGATAGAAGAAAGAAGAAGGAAGAAAGAAGAGAGAAGAAAGAAGCTCTAATCTTTCTCTAAGCTAAGCCCTATCTTTCTTTCTCTTTAAGCTCTACTCTAAGCTACTCTAAGCTAAGAAGACAAGAAGAAAAGCTCGCTTTAATCTTTCTCTCTAAAAATCTTTCTTTCCCTCTCTAAGCTCTAAGAAAGTAGAAGTAAAAGTAGTAAAAGCTTTACTCTGCCTCCGAGAGTTTTCCTCCTGGTTTTCGGTACCAGGTAGCTTACACACATGTATTTCCTAAGCTGCTGACACTGGGACACATCTGCCTCCACATAAATATAGGACTATCAGAGTCCAGAGAATGAACTCTGTAAACAGAAAATTTGGATCCCTAACAAATTTGGAAAATAAAGCTTTACAATCTCCAGATTTACAGCAGAATGTTCAAAATACACAAATAAAAGTGGTGATGGCGGGTAGATAAATCTGAATCCTTTACCTGTTTCTAACACAAAGCTCTCAAAAATCAAACCAACACACCCTGATTTTTTTGCTGCATTGTGACGTACTGGCCACTCTTCCCTGGCAGTTCCCATCACTTCAGTGAGTGGCTAGAATTAGCCCAAACACCACTTGGAGCATCCTAAAAGCATTTAGGGTTTGTAAAGGCCAACATTTATGTCAGTCTCACCTTTGACGGACTGTTGCTGAAGTAGTAAAAAATCTTTTCTCGTGGTGAAAGCATTGTTTCATTTTTATGTGGGGAAATGTAGACAGGATGATTTTGAGATAACTGTATTCGCCGAGGGGAGCCTGTTCTGACAAATGGATAGGGAGAGAGTGGAGGTGCATCCATCTGTTAAAAACAAAATCAGTAATTGTAAGAACTCATTTATTTAAAATATCTGATTAAAAAGTTTTTATTAAGAGGGTTAATAAGCCAGTAGTTTTATAAATGGCAAACAGTGATGTATTAGCAAAATCAAACCTAAAAGAAGTCATAATAGCAGCAAAAGTGCTTAGTTTATGCCCATCACTGCTTTAAGCATTTTAAATCCATTATTGTCATCTCATCCTTGCAACAACCTTATAAGCTAGAAACTACTTCTGTTTCCATTTTATGAGAAAATGAGGCATAAAGAAAATGAAATAATTGGTAAGATCATTACCATCATTAAATATTGAACAACAATTTATAGGGAATCTAATTTTATTCTTAACATCAATGATGTTGGATAGGCAAATGTCTTCTCTCTTTTTTTTTTTTTTTTTTTTTTTTGATTGTTTGGAATTTATTCTCTTAAATAAGAATGTAACATTTGTTTAAAAAAAAAAAAACTTAAAAGCACAACACCTTGATTTCACGGTAACGGCAAAAACAAAGTTACACAATGAAATAAAAAACTCACGAAGAAACACACCAAAAATCACAACAGCACAGATTAAAAACAAGGGCAAAAATAAAGGCTTTAGGGAAGGTCAGAGTGGACAGGTGACATGTTCCTTGGCACAGCTAACTCTCCCTTGCTCTGGCTTCTTTGTACCTTTGCCATGGGAATTCTGCTTGCTGTCTCCACCCCAAGTTAATGGCTCCACAGGGTGGTGGGGATGGGGGAGTAAACCCCTTAACTCACTGGCCAGCAAGGACGTAGGGGCCTCTTTTAGGAGTACCTAAGAATGTTCCACTGTTCTGAAGGAAGCAGCCAGACATACAGCAAACTCCAAAAGGCAGTAGAAAGTGGAAACAAATGTCTTCTCTTGAAGACTTCCTTCGTGTTACTTAATAGTTGCTTATAAATCTAGTTATACAAAACAGGTCAAACATAAATGATTATTCTTTCCTCTGGAGTGAAAAAAAGCATAAAAGAAATACTGTGGGGGCTGGGTTGTGGCTCAGAGGTAGAGCGCTTGCCCAGCACGTGCACACCCCAGGTTCGATCCTCAGCACCACATACAAATAAACCGTATTGTGTACAACTAAAGCAAATAAATAAATATTAAAAAAAAAAAAGAAATACTGTGAAACTTACTATGTTTGCCTGTGAGTACTTCATGGCAAATGTTTTAATTTGTTTTATGTAGATGTTGTTGTAGAATTGAATGAGGTCTCCTCTCTCCTCCTCTTCCATGTCACTATTGGCACCTGTGAGACGAGTAGGTGTAGGTGGGGCACTGCTAGGCTGTGGAACTGGCAAGGTACTGCTTGATCTCATGACGGGACTGGAGTCTCTACTGGCTATAGCCGGGAGAACAAAGAGCGTTAAACACAAAATTTGCTAGTACTGATCGTTTTAAAAAAGAAAATTCAGTAGCAAAAAGCTGAACAGCTACCTGCACTACTTAAGTGGGAAGTTTATTCTTCATACCAAGAAGCAAAGCTCAGAAAGTAACTTTATTCCCATGCCATAACTGGAGCACAGGTTTATGGGTTAGTTAGTTTCCATTAATAAGTTAAACCAAGTTTTCTAGGATCTGAACCCTCCACTAAGTGGTGCAAATCAATAACTAGGGATGGCATTTCCATAGCATGGCTCCAACTGACATGGCTCTTTCTGGAACTCAGGCCAACAGATTCCTGTCTGAAGCCTTTTCAAATTCCCCTGGAGAAAAATGGTATGCACTTAGTGCCTCAGAATGATGAAATGAAGAATTTTGTCATTAAATTTAGAATTTATTTTTTCTAGCAAATTCTTTGTCAATAAGGCACTTTCTACAGTAATTCCTTTGTGTAGAAATCCTTAGTTTCTAAATCTAAAAAATAAGAAAAGCTCCTAATTTTGATTTTCATGAAGATCTACTTACTTCTATCTTTGTTTAGTTCTGTTGGAGAATTCTGATGGCTTCTGCTTTCACTGCTGCCAGAATTTCTTCTTTTTCTTTTCCCTTTTATCAAAACACTTCTATACACCTTTAAAGGGACAGAATGGGACAAAAACTAGTATTTATTAAATGCATCCTAAATTATAGAACCTTGACATGTTACTTAGTTCTTACAACAGTTAGTAGGAGTTGTCTTTCTCAGGGGATGTTAAGAAATGCAGCCATGGTCACACAGCTATTAAATAACAAACCCGGAGTTACATCAGAGCCTGTCTAACTTCAGATTCCATGTACTTCCTAAAATACCACAGAGCATAATAGCACCCAGCCATAAAATTCAATTCATTCTAATTCATCTACAAAGATCCAGCATTCAAGAGCCTTTGAGAGATAAATGGTATTAAAAGTAAAAATGGGTTTTAAATTTTAATTTAACACTATCTTGGTTAAATGCCCAGTAGTGTTTACTAAATCAGAGGAAGATAACTTAATTTCTATCTAGTGGTTGTGTGAATAATGTTGCCCTTGAAGGAAAAGAGGACTTAACCAACATGTGAAGTTCTTTGTCAGTGACTAAAGAAAGATTAAAGTAGCAACTTCCCTTGAAGTAGTTAATCTTTGTATTTATCACAGACTTTAAGCTTTATTTTCAGCCCATAGTTACCTGGCTTCTGGCCTGTGGCTGAGTCCTATAACAACGCATGATATTCTGGAAGGACTTGTCTTCTTTTGTGACCTGGCAAAGAACGAGAGTACTCAGAGAGATCAACTTCCAACATGACAGAGTGAGAAGCTCATTGAATCTGCTGTCCACTGCAGATAGTAAAAATTGTATTTAAAAACAGTGATCTAGGGGCTGGGGTTGCGGCTCAGCAGTAGAGCGCTTGCCTAGTATGTGTGCGGCCCGGGTTTGATCCTCAGCACCACGTAAAAATAAAGGCATTGTGTACAACTAAAACAAAATAAATATTTAAAAAAAAAACAGTGATCTAAAGTCTCTGGAAATGGTCCTAAGGGTACATAGCAAATGAAAAAAATATCTATTCAAGAAAATCTAAAATTCAATAAAAGGTTTGTGGTATGTGAACCAAGACCTGGTGTAGAAAAGTGTGGTAATTAAAATTAAAAATTGACTATAGTAGAAAAATAATAAATTTGAACCAGAAAAGAAGAATTAGCAAAACTGAATAAAGAGATAGTATGATCTAAAGAACAGAGATAGAACGTCTCAGAGAAATGTACACACCATCCTATGTGTAATGGGAGTACCAAGGAGGAGAGAATAAAGGAAGAGAAGAAAAAGTGTTCAGAGAAATAGACTGAAATCTTCCCAACTGATTTTAAAACATTAATGTACATATCCATGAAGCTCAAGAAACTACAAGGAGGATACTCAGAGATCCATGCCCCAATATATCATAGTAAAAATGTAGAAAACCAAAGGAAGAGAAAATATTAGTGAAAAAAGCCATTTTTTTCATTTACAGGGAAACTCCAATAAAATAACAAGACTATACAGGTCAAGAGGTAATGAGATAACATTTAAAGTTATCTTTCATAAATGAAAGTGAAATATATTCTCAAAAACAGAATGTGCTTGCTAGCAGATACCCCTTACCAGAAATACTACAGAAAGTTTCTGAAGCTAAAAACAAGTGTGCCTGGACGGTAATCCAAATATATGTGGAAAAGGCCAAGAACATTGGTAAAGACACCATGTAATTATAAAGACAGTATAAAAGCATATTTTTCTCTTAATTGATTAAAAACAATTGTATAAAACAATATGTATATGATGTATTTTTGGAGCTATAACATAGAAATGTAATGTGTTTTCCAGAAATAGTACAAAGGAGATAAATAGGAGCAAAGCTGTATTAGATAAAAGCAATGATTCCAGGTGTGAGCTAGAATCCATGAGAACCAATAAGAGAAGCAGAAATGAAAATAAGGTTAATATAACAAACCATAAATACATTACTTTTTTTAAAGTCATACAAGTATATCAAGTAATAATGACAAACAGCTGTTGGATTTGTAATATGTAAAGAATGTAACCACTAAGGAAACAAAATATAGTGTAAAAATTCATTACTAAAATTAAAATTCTACATTAGAAAATACTTAATGCAAAAAGAATAAAGGAACAAAAAATAGAAAACAAAAAAAGGCAGATGTAAATCCAGTTATAGTTAAAGTGAATGAGTTAAATTATAGTCAAAAGGTGGAGACTGTCAGGCTAGATAAGAAATTAGATCCAACTGTATTACGTTTATAGGAGATATGTTAGATTCAAAAATACAAGCTGGGCTGTATACAGTGGAATCCCAGCTACTTGGGAGGCTGAGGCAAGAGGATGACAACCTCAAAGCCAGCCTCAGCAATGGTGAGGCAAGGCGCTAAGCAACTCAGTGAGACCCTGTCTCTAAATAAAAAATACAAAATAGGGCTGGGGATATGGCTCAGTGGCTGAGTGCCCCTGAGTTCAATCCCTGGTACCCCTACTCCTCAAAAAATACAAGCTGGGGCGCTGGGGTTGTGGCTCAGCGGTAGAGCACTCGCCTAGTACGTGCGCGGCCCTGGTTCGATACTCAGCACCATGTAAAAATAAACGCATTGTGTACAACTAAAGCAAATAAAAAAATATTAAAAATAAATTAGCTGAGAGCAGTGGCACATGCCTGTAATCCCAGCAATCTGGGAGGCTGAAGCAGGATCTCAAGTTCAAGGCCAGTCTCCGCAACTTAGAAGACCCTTTCTCAAAAACGGCTGGGGGATAGCTTAGTACTAAAGTGGCTCTGGATTCAATGTCCAGTACAAACATACACACACACACACACACACACACACACACACACGCACACATTTGAAGTGAAATGAAAAGACAGATTTAGCAGATCACAACCACAAAAAGGTTGGGTTGCAACTACAAAAATATCACACTATAAAACAAATTTTAGAATCAAAAAAAGCTGCCAAAGAGAGGGATATGGGATATTTCATAATAAGAAGATCAATCCATCAGGAAGTTATACTAGGAAGTAGTAAAACACAAGCACACATATTAACAGTACATTAAGTTACGTGAACCAAGGCTAGGGGTGTAGTTCAGATATAGAGTGCTTGTCTGGCATGTGGAAAGCCCTCAGTTCAATCCCTGGTACCACAAAACAATGACAACCCAGAAATGAAGGAAAAAACAGAAAATTTCAACAATATTTGGAGATTTCAATTTACTTTCTATATGGATAAGAGATTGAGGCAGAAGCTCAACAAAGAAATAGACTTTTTTTTTTTAAATATTTATTTGCTTTAGCTGTACACAATGCGTTTATTTGTACGTGGTGCTGAGGATCGAACCCGGGCCGCACACGTGCCAGGCGAGTGCTCTACCGCTGAGCCACAACCCCAGCCCAAGAAATAGACTTTAATACAATGAAAAAGCAAGACCTAACAGACATCTATAGAACACCCAAAGATAACAACATACATTCTGCTCCAAAAGAAATTCTCCAGGATGGACCATGTACTAGGCTATAAAACCTTGATTCATTTAAAAGGACTGAAATAATACAATATGTTTGCTTTTTCAACCAAAATAAAATGAAACCAGAAGTCAGTAAAGAAATTCAGGTAAAATTAGAAATTAACGAATGAGTCAAAAAGAAACGAAAAGGAAAATTAAAAAATACTTTGAGATGAATATACAGCATACTTAGGAGATGAAGCTAATGCAATGTATATTATATCTGTTAATGACTATATTATAAAAGGATGTTAAGATATTAGAAATATCTTTACAAAGACCTTGAAAAAAGTCAATTTGAAGATACTAGAAAGAGCAAAAACTAAACCTAAAATAAGCAGAAATAGGGCTGGGGATATAGCTCAGTTGGTAGAGTGCTTGCCTTGCATGCACAAGGTCCTGGGTTCAATCCCCAGCACCACAAAAAAAAAAAAAAAAAAAAAATAAGCAGAAATAAATAATGCACAGTATAAGTGAAAGAGAAAATAAATGAAACCAAATGGCTAGTCCTTTGAAAAGATCAAAATTAATGAAACTCTTTAGCTAGACTGAACAAGGGAAATAAGGGAGAAGACTACAATCAGAAATGAAAGAGGACATTATTACTGCACTTAAAAGACTATAAAGGGTCTGGGGATGTAGCTCAGTAGTACAGCGCTTGCTCAGCATGTGTAAGGCCCTGATTTCAATCTCCAGCACTACATATAAATAAATGGACTGTAAGGAAATATTATGAACAATTATATGCCAACAAATTAGCCCAGCGGAAAGAAACTCTTGTATTTTTATTAATTTTGAGACAGGATCTCGATAGGTTGCTGAGGCTGTCCAAGTTGCGATCCTCCTGCCTTAGCCCCTCAAGTAGCTGGGATTATAAGCATGCTCCACCATGTGCCCCCAAACTCTTGAATGAGGATATATAATTAACAGAACTTATTCTAGAAGAAATAGGTGATTTGAATAGACCTATCACAATAGAGACTAAATTATTCATTAATAAATTACCCACAAAACAAAAAAGCCCAGGCTCTGGTGGGTATCAAACTTTAAAAAAATACCAATAAATACAAGAGGAGAGATTACTTCTCTAATCATTCTGTGAGGCCAGTATTACCCTAATAACAAAACTATAACAACACAACTGTAGGCCAAGAGCTTATTAATAAGGACAAAATTCAACAACTACTAGTAAACTAAACCTAGCAACATATAAAAACATATAAACATATACAAAATATACAATGTGACCAAAAAGGACTTAACATTGGGAATAGCAAGGCTGTTCTAACATAAGAAAATCAATGTATTAGAATAAGTAAAACACAATAAAATCAGGGGGAAAAAAGACAACAAAATCTAACACCTTTAAATAGTCAATAAACTAGAAACATAAAGGGAGCTTCCTCAATGTGATAAAAGGCATCCAAGAAAATAATGGAAGTCAGACTTCATAGTAGTGGTGAAAGACTAAAATGTTTTCAGGAAACAGGAAAAGATAGGATTTCTGCTTTCAACTTTTATATTTAACATTGTAGGTTTTAGCCAAGGTAGTTGGGAAAGATAGCTGGGAAAGAAAAAGAAAATAGAAAGTATCTAATTTGGACAAGAAATAAAATTGTAAGATTACAGAGTCTTATACATGGAAAATTCTAAATAATCAACTAAAATTCTATCAGAACTAATAAGTTCGGCTAGGTTCCTGAATACTAGACCAACATACAAAAATCAGTTATTTCTATACGCTTGCAGTGAACCAAAAATGAAAGTTAACATTTATAATAGCATCAAAAAGAATATGTAGGAATGAGTGTAACAAAAGGGAAAAGGTCATACTTTTCAAAGTATAACACATTGTTGAAAGACTATTAAAAAAGATATAATAAAATGTAAAAGCATGCCATATTCAAGGATCAAATGACTTAAAATTAAGATGGCAAAATTCCCTAAACCAATCTATAGATTCAGTGGAACCTACCAGAATCTCAGATGACTGTTGACAACTTGATTCTAAAATTCATATGGAAATTCAAGAGACTAACACAACCAAACTAATTGAAAAGAAAAATAAAAGTAGGAGGACTTGTTTCCCAGTAAAACTTGTAAAAAAGGAATAGTCATCAAGAGATTATGGTACTACATAAGGATAGATATATAGATGGATAGAATAGAACTAATCGTCTAGAAATAAGCATATATGTCTATGTGTGTCTGATCAATTGATTTCCCACAAAGGTGCCAAGATTATTCAATGGGGAAAATAATCATTTTAATAATGGTGTTGGAGCAGCTGGAAAGCCATAAAATAATAAAGCTGGACTTCCATTTCATTGCATATAAACAAATTACTCAAAATGGATCAAAGACCTGCCGGGCGCGGTGGCGCACGCCTGTAATCCCAGCACTTTGGGAGGCTGAGGCAGGAGGATCGCGAGTTCAAAGCCAGCCTCAGCAATGGCGAGGCACTTAGCAACTCAGTGAGACCCTGTCTCTAAATAAAATACAAAAAAGGGCTGGGGATGTGACCCAGTGGTCGAGTGCCCCTGAGTTCAATCCCCGGTACCACAAAAAAAAAAAAAAAAAAAAAGGATCAAAGACCTAAGGGTAAGAGATAAAAGTAAAAAATTCAGAAGAAAGCAAAGAAATAAAATGATACTGGTTCTCAAGATTTGGCAATGGACAGCCTCAGCAATGGCGAGGCACTTAGCAACTCAGTAAGAC
Organism: Tamias sibiricus; assembly: GCA_025594165.1. Classification (NCBI taxonomy): domain Eukaryota; kingdom Metazoa; phylum Chordata; class Mammalia; order Rodentia; family Sciuridae; genus Tamias; species Tamias sibiricus. The sequence goes on from CM046672.1 coordinate 32,033,540, forward strand.
CCTGTCTCTAAATAAAATACAAAAAAAAAAAAAAGGGCTGGGGATGTGACCCAGTGGTCAAGTGCCCCTGAGTTCAATCCCTGGTACCACACACACAAAAAAAAGATTTGGCAATGGATTCGTAGATATGAACACAAACCAAAAAAATAGGTATCTGGACTTCATCAAAATTAAAAACTTTTGTAAAAGCTTCAAATGACACTATCAAGTACGTGAAAAGAACACACTGGACTGAGGGTGGAGCTTAGTAGTAGAGCACTTGCCAAGCATGCTTGAGGTGCTGTGTTCAATCATCAAGCACCACCAAAAAGAAAAGAAAAAATAACACACAGGAGGAAAATATTAGCAAATCACATGTATGACAAGGTAGTATCCAGTTGCATATAAAGAACTCCAACAACTCAAAAATAAATAATCCAATTTTTAAAATGAGTAGATACTTCTCCAAAAAAGATACACAAATGGCCAATAAGCAAATTACAAGATGTTTAACATCATCAGTCAGAAATGCAAAAACTCAAAACCACAAAAAGACAGTACTTCATACCTACTAGAAAGGCTGGAATCAATATTCATATATAAAGGCCAACAGGGCACAATAAAAGATGGTCAGCATCATTCGTCATTAAGCAAATACAATTCAAAACCACAATGAGATAACACTCAATAACCCAAACTAAAAATTATATATATGAAAATAAGGTGGCAAGGATATAGAGAAACTGGAACTCTCTTGAATTACTGGTAGCAATGAAAAATGATAGTTCCTCAAAATGTTAAACAGAATTACCATATGACCCTGCAATTCCACTTCTAGGTATAAACTCTAAAAATCTGAAAACAGCCAGGCATGGTGGCACACACCTGTAATCCCAGCAACTTGGGAGAATGAGACAGGAGGAGCACAAGTTCAAAGCCAGCCTCAGCAACTTAGACATTACCCCAAAATTTAAAAAAAATTAATTAAAAATTGAAAATAGGTACTCAAACAAGTACATGTACATGAATATTCACAATAGCACTATTTACAACAGCCAAGGGTTGGAAAGAGCCCAAATATCCCTCTATGGATGAATGGATAAATTTTGATATATCCATACAGTGGATGATCATTCAGCCATAAAAAGGAACAGAGTACTGATACATGGATACACTTTGTACATATTATCCTAAACGAAAGAAGCCATGCCCAAAAGGTCAATGTTATACTATCCCATTTAAATGAAATATCAAAAAGCTACTGAATACTAAATACTAAAAGCCACCGAATTTTTCATGTTAAAATGGTTAAGTTTATGTAATGTGAATTTCATCTCAATAAGTCAAAATATTTTTTAAAACACAAAGATTAAAAAACATTGGGCCGGGCGCGGTGGCGCACGCCTGTAATCCCAGCACTTTGGGAGGCTGAGGCAGGAGGATCTAGAGTTCAAAGCCAGCCTCAGCAATGGCAAGGCACTTAGCAACTCAGTGAGACCCTGTCTCTAAATAAAATACAAAAAAGGGCTGGGGATGTGACCCAGTGGACGAGTGCCCGAGTTCAATCCCTGGTACCACAAAAAAAAAGTATTGGGCTGGGCTTATAGCTCAGTGGTAGAACACTTGCCTAGTATGTGTGAGGCACTGGATTCACTCCTTGCCATCATATAAAAATAAATAAAGATATTGTGTCCATCTACAACTAAAAACATTATTTAAAAAAAAATTATTGTTGGCCAGGCACGAGGTCCTAAGCTACTCAGTGAGACCCTGTCTCTAAATAAAACACAAAAAACAGGGCTGGAGATATGGCTCAGTGGTCGAGTGCCCCTGACTTCCACCCCTGGTACCAAAAAAAAAAAAAAAAAAGTATTGTTATGTTATGGGGCTGAGTATATAGCTCAGTTGGTAGAGTGCTTGCCTCATATCTCATATGCACAAGGCCCTGGGTTCAATCCCCAGGACCACCAAAAAAAAAAAAAAAAAAGAAGAAGAAGAAAAAAGTATTATTATGAAATTAAGGCCCTTCAGACTGCTGGTGGCAAAATGGCATAATACATTGGAAAACAGTCTGGCCTTTCCCCAAATGATAAAACAGATTTACCATATAATCCATTGATCCATCCCTGGGTATATAACAACAACAACAAAAGCATGCATCCCCACAAAAAGATATACACAAATGCTAATAGCAATGTTATTCATAATAGCCAAAGAATAGAAACAACCCAAATGTCCATCACTTGATGGATAAAAATAATGCCACTTATCTATACAATTGAATACTCTAAAATTGTGAAGATTGCATATGTCTGTGAATAAGATCCATTAAATTGTATATTTCAAATGGACAGATTATATGTCAAGTAAGCTGCTAAGTAAATGTTTGGAGAAATGACATAACATCTTTGCCCTTGCCTTTTTAGCCTTGAATGGTACTCACCTTTGCCATCACATAAATGGCACACATTAACAACTGATCCAGATGTCTGTCCATCATAAGTTCTGTACACTGAATTATGGAGAATTCAAAGCAGGTCCAAATTTTTTTCCTCAGTTCATCTGAAATATCTAGTTTAGCACAAAGATCCCGAAGGCGGACACCTGCTAAGTGGTATACCTAATAAATAAATAAGAATATTTAAAATTTTGTTTAACACTTATATGTCCCCAGCTCATGTTCTGGTTAAGGGTACATAAAAAATTACCTTTCTAAAGAAAAGTGATAATGAGCTGGTCTTCCTGGGTCTAACATTGCTGCTGGCTAAAGGCTGGCCTTGTTTCTGCTGTTGTCCACCTGGGGAAATCTGTTGGATGGCCACTTGACCAGGGACTTGCAAAGTTGTTCCTGTCACCTGTTGAGAGCTCAGACTTCCAGTCAGGGCCTGAGCACTGAGGGGCTGAATGGAGCCAGTCACAGCCTGTGCCTGGCCCCCAACATTGACTTGGACTGGGAAGAATGTTATCCCTCCATTTTCATTGGCAATACCTACATCAGTTTGTTACAGCATGGGAAAAAAAGACATGAATAAAATGTTGAAAATATGAGGCTCTCCTAGCAAAGGTTTCCATTTCTTTCCTACCAAAGCTCCTCTCCCCATCACTTCTTTATTCCAGACATTATTACTCTAGCCAAATCTCAGGTAACTTTACAATAAATGCCAGAGAACTCAATATCCAACTCTTCCTTACCTTGTACAGGAATGGTCACTGTCTGTCCATTGTTGGCTGTGACAGTGGCAGTTGCCATGGTGACTAAGGTCTGTCCAGGAACTGGTGTGACAGAAACAGCGTCCCCAGATACATTCTGTACAGGTACAGCATTGACTAGGGGCTGTGGGGGAATGCGCCCAGGTGTCCCTCCATCAGAGGGGCTATCATTCTCAGGAAATAACCGCCTTCTAGTAGTACTGGCTGTTGGGGAGCTGTACCTATCATATAATGAAGTTGGAGATGTCATGCCTAGGGTCAAAACAAATCAAACAAACCATTTAACACGAGACAAATCTGACTTCCATCTAAGCTCCTATGTTCAAAATAACTATAGTATTTCAAATACTTAATAGTTTAAAATGCAAATAAAACTTTAAAAAGTCATAGTGTACCTATAGTCAACTAAAAAAATTCAGGTGAACACTACTGAGAGCAAAATTTTATGAATAAATTTTTCTATATTTTTCTCTCTGTGCTATCTTCTCTATTCTACCTCCCACTAAAACTAGGGTTTGTCTTCTACTACAAGGACTCCATGATATAGAGAAAATTTAAGAAATTAGTCTACTTTTCTATACTATTTTTTACTATACTGAAATTTTAACATTCATATACAATGTGATTTCACTGTAAAGCCATAAGGGGACATGATGGTAGTATCATATCTGACAGCATTTTCCAGTTTTTTTTTTTTTTTGTTTGTTTGTTTTTTTGGTACCAGGGATTGAACTCAGGGGCACTCGACCACTGTGCCACATCCCCAGCCCTTTTTTGTATTTTATTAGAGACAGGGTCTCACTGAGTTGCTAAGTGCCTCACCATTGATGAGGCTAGCTTTGAACTTGCAATCTTCCTGCCTCAGCCTCTCAAGTGCTGAGATTACAGGCATGCGCCACCACGCCCAGCTATTTTGCAGTTTTGTATGAATTTTCACCTTAGTATTTTTCTACATAAACAAAATTAATGAATCTCAATATTATGTTCTTCAGCAAAGTGGACGCACAAGGTTTAGATTCAACTAGAGTTGTTGTGTTTTTCCCCCACACACACACCAGGGATTGAACCCAGGCTATGCCCCAGCCCCTTTTACTTTGAAATTGTCTCAGTAAATTGCTGAGGCTGGCTACGAACCTGTGATCTTCCTGCCTCTCAGCCTCCCAAGTTACTGGGATTACAGGTATGAGCCACCAAGCCCAGCAACATTCATATGCCATACATTTCATCCATTTAAGTTGTGTAAACCAATGGGTTTTGGTATGTTATTAATTTTTCTAAATTGTGGTAATATATGTAACATAAAATTAGCCACTTTAAACCATTCTTAAGTGTACAACTCAGTAGCATTACATACATCTACAACATTGTACAACCATTCCAAACTATTTCCAAAACTATTTCCAAACACTTTTTCATTACTCCAAAAACATTAATCATTACAGCTTAGTTTATTTTTATTTTATTTATTTTATTTAATTTTATTTATTTATTTATTTATTTATTTACTTATTTTGTGGTACCGGGGAATGAACTCAGAGGCACTCGACCACTGGGTCACATCCCCAGACCTTTTTTGTATTTTATTTAGAGACAGGGTCTCACTGAGTTGCTAAGTGCCTCACCATTGCTGAGGCTGGCTTTGAACTTGCGATCCTCCTGCCTCAGCCTCCCAAAGTGCTGGGATTACAGGCGTGCACCACCGCGCCCGGCTTAGTTTATTTTTAAATATTCAAACCAATGTTTATTTCTAAAAAGTAGCAATTCTTTCCCTGTTCTGTGACCATCTATAAAAGCTGTACATCAGAAGGTTTTTAAATTTAAAAATATATGTAGGAAGTGCTGAGAGACTGTGACTTATTAGGTCTGCATTGGGTACAAAGCTGCAGAATCAGCAAAAACATGTGAAATATTTTTTAAAAACTGAGAAAAATGAACAAGTGATAAGTAAAAGGAAAATGAAGTTTAATGTCAAATCCCAATCCACAGATTAGGGAAGGAAAAACTACAGAAACAGGAGAAAGGGGTTGGGGTTGTGGCTCAGCGGCAGAGCGCTCGCGCTCGCACGTGCGCGGCCCGGGTTCGATCCTCAGCAATACGTAAACATAAATGCATTGCATTGTGTACAACTAAAGTAAATAAATAAATATTTTTTAAAAAGAAAGAAACAGGAGAAAGACTAGGTGTTAATATTCGTAATGGATCTGAGTGGATAATAAGCAGGAAAACAGTTAAGCCATTGTGAATCTTCTTCAAGTTTTCATATGGATCATCCATATTTATTGACTATGCACTGACTAGAGTGATTCTTGACTTTAAAACTCATCCCCCTAAAATGAGCACAGTGGAACATACCTGTAATCTCAGGAAGCTGAGGCAAGAGAACTGCAAGATCAAGACCAGCCTGGGAAACTTAGCAAGACCATGTCTCAAAACAAAATTTTAAAAAGGGAATGTAGCTTAATGGGAGATAATTTGCCTACCATGAGTGAGGCCCTGGGTTCAATCGCCAGTACAGCAAAAAACAAAACACTGATCCTTTTACAGCCAGGACTTATCAAACTGATCTAGAACAAGAATATTCAAATGGCATTCAACCATACACAACTCTCTGAATTAACATAACTGTTTTTTAAAAATTAGTTGTGGTACTAAGGGTGTAGCTCAGTAGTAGAGCATGTGCTTAGCATGTGCAAGGCCCTGGGTTTAATCCCCAGCACCAAAAAGAAAAAAAAAAGTAGTGTTACCTCCTACATGTAAATTTATTTTTATGATAAATTATTTACTTGCTCTTTTTAGATATAGATGACAGCAGAATATATTTTGACATATTATACATATAAGAAGTTTAATTTATTCTAATTGGGATCCCATTCTTGTGGTTGAACATGATGTGGAATTACACTGGTCATGTATTCCTATATGAACATAGGAAAGTTATATCTGCTTCATTCTACTGTATTTCCTATTTCCATCCCTCCTCCCTTCCCTTCATTCCCTTTGTTTAATTCAATGAAATTCTATTCTTCCCTCCTCCCCCTTTATTGTGCACTAGCATCTACTTATCAGAGAGAACATTCAGCCTTTGGTTTTGGGGGATTAGCTTATTAAACTTAGCACGACAGCCTCCAGTTCCATCCATTTACTGGCAAATGCCATAATTTCATTCTGCTTTATGGCTAAGTAATATTCCATTGTGTATATATGCCATAATTTCATTCTGCTTTATGGCTAAGTAATATTCCATTGTGTATATATGCCACATTTTCTTTATCCTTTCATCTGTTGAAGGGCACCTAAGTTAATTACATAGCTTAGCTATTATTGTGAATTGAGCTGCCATAAACATTCATGTGGCTACATCATTGGATATGCTGATTTTAAGTCCTTTCGATATATACCGAGGAGTGGTAATAACTGGATCAAATGGTGGTTCCATTCCAAGTTTTCTGAGGCACCTCCATATGCGTTCCAGAGTGGTTGCACCAATATGCAGTCCCACCAACAATGTATGAGTGTACCTTTTCCCCCACATCCTTGACAACATTTATTGTTACTTGTATTCTTTATAATTACCATTCTGACTGGAGTAAGATGAAATCTCAGTGTAGTTTTAGTTTGTATTTCTCTAATTGCTAATGATGTTGAACATTTTTTCATATATTTTTTAACCATTCATATTATTTCTTCTGTGAAGTGTCTGTTCAGTCCCTTTGCCCGTTTATTCATTGGGTTATTTGTTTTTTTATGGTATCAGGTTTTTTGAATTCTTTGTATATTCTGGAGATTAATGCTCTGAGGCATAGGTTGTAAAGATTTTCTCCCATTCTATTGGCTCTCTGTTCATGTTCTTGATTGTTTGCTGTGAAACAAGCAATTTAGTTTGATACCATCCCATTTATTGATTCTTGATTTTACTTCTTGTGCTTTAGGAGTCTTGTTGAGGAAGTCGATTCCTAAACTGACATGATGGTCAGTTGGGCCGACATTTTTTTCTAGTACGCACAGGATCTCTGACCTAATGCTTAGCTCCTTGATCCACTTTGAGTTTTGTGCAGGGTGAGAGATAGGGGTTCAATTTCATTTGGCTACATATGGATTTCCAGTTTTCCCAGCACCACTTGTTGAAGAGGCTATCTTTTCTCCGACGTATGAGATAACTGTATTTATGTGGGTTTGTCTCTGTGTCTTCTATTCTGATCCATTGGTCTTCATGTCTGTTTTGGTACCAGTACCATGTTGTTTTTATTACTATAACTCTGTAATATAACTTTTTTTATTGGGGGGGGGGGTACCAGTATTGAACTCAGGGGCACTCGACCACTGGGCCACATCCTTAGCCCTTTTTTTGTATTTTATTTAGAGACAGGGTATCATTGAGTTGCTTAGTGCCTCGCCGTTGCTGAGGCTGGCTTTTATTTTTTAATATATATATATATATATATATATATATATATATATTTTTTTTTTTTTTTTTTAGTTGTAGTTGGACACAATACCTCTATTTTATTTATTTTTGTGTGGTGCTGAGGAGTGAACCCAGGGCCTCGCACATGCTAGGCAAGTGCTCTACCACTGAGTGACGACCCCAGCCTGCTGAGGCTGGCTTTGAACTCGTGATCCTCCTGCCTCAGCCTCACAAGTCGCTGGGATTATAGGCATGCGCCACTGCGCCCGGCAGTAGTAGTATAACTTAAGGTCTGATATTGTGATGCTTCCTGCTTCACTTTTCTTGCTAAGAATTGCTTTGGCTATTCTGGGCCTCTTATTTTTCCAAATGAATTTCACAACTGCTTTTTCTATTTCTATGAAAAATGTCATTGAAATTTTAACAGGAATTGCATTAAATCTGTATAGCACTTTTGCTAGTATGGCCATATTGGCAATATTAGTTCTACCTATTCAAGAATCTTGGGAGATCTTTTAGAACCATCTTCTAAGATCTTCAATTTCTTTCTTTTAGTATTCTATAATTCTTACTGTGGATGTCTTTCACCTCTTTTATTAGATTGATTCCAGAGTATTTTTTTTTTTTTGGAGGCTATTGCGAATGGAATAGTTTTCCTAATTTCTCTTTCAGTTGATTCATCATTTGTGTACAGGAACACAATTGATTTATGGGTGTTAATTTTTTTATTATTTATTTTTTAGTTGTATTTGGACACAATACCTTTTTTTTAAAATATTTGTTTATTTATTTTAGTTGTACACAATGCAATGCATTTTATGTTTACGTGGTGCTGAGGATCGAACCCGGGCCGCGCACGTGCGAGGCGAGTGCTCTGCCGCTGAGCCACAACCCCAGCCCCTGGACACAATACCTTTATTTTATTTATTTATTTTTTTATGTGGTGCTGAGGATCAAACCCAGGTCCTTGCACATGCTAGGCGAGAACTCTACCGCTGAGCCACAACCCCAGCTCCTATAGGTGTTAATTTTATATCCTCCTACTTTACTGAATTTGTTTATGGGTTCTAGAAGTCTTCTGGTGGCATTTTTGGGTCTTTTAAATATAGAATCATGTTGTTGGCAAATAGAATAAATTTAAATCTTGCACCTAGTAGATCTAAGAAGCTGCTTAAAATATAAACCAGATGCATAGTAAACCTGCTCTTTTCTGTACTTCTTGGACCAGCACTGCTGTCACATTAATCCAGGTAGCATAGCTCAGGTGACAAAGCTGAACATGTTCAGGCCACTGAGTCCTCTTATCTCACTGATATTTGTACCTAATTGGTTCATACGGCAATATCCTTAAGAAGACCTCTCTACTTCTTCTGATTTTAAAAATAACACCCATTTCCCTTTTAAAAAATTATAGACATCACTGGGAATTCTATTACCCAACAATAATTATTCTTTAAAGTTGGTGTTTCTACTTCTGCCCATTTTTATGCTTAGAGGTAAACATTCCCTTAAAAAATAAGGATCGCCGGGCGTGGTGGCGCACGCCTGTAATCCCAGCACTTGTGAGGCTGAGGCAGGAGGATCACGAGTTCAAAGCCAGCCTCAGCAATGGCTAGGCACTGAGCAACTCAGTGAGACCCTGTCTCTAATAAAATACAAAAAAGGTCTGGGGATGTGGCCCAGTGGTCAAGGGCCCCTGAGTTCAATCCCCAGTACCAAAAAATAAATTAATTAATTAAAAATAAGGATCACATTAAATATATAGCATCCTATCCTTTTAAAAAGTTACTTGAGGCCTGGGGATATAACTCAGAGGTAGAGCATTTACCAAGCATGTATGAGGCCCTGGTTCTATGCCCAGCTCAACAAACAAGAAGATTCTTGTTCTGTCATATATTTTCCTCACTAAATATTCTTTAAAACCATTATTTTTAAGTGATTCATGTGGCACCAAAACACAGATGCAAGGCTCCAAAATATTCCTTCTAACATTTTAAACTTACTTCTTCCGAGCCCTCCAGTATCAGCACGAACTTCACTCACCCTTCTAGGAGTCAAAGGGGAGGAAGTAATACAAATTTCATCTGCTCTTTCCAGGTTCTGAGGTGGCATGACCTGTAAACAATTGTTCACACAAAAGGGTAATATTTGAAAAAACATTTTCGTTAGAAATATAGTAATACTCTAAGAAGAGAACTATCTTGGCTCATTAGTTCTTCCACCTTAATAAAATCAGCTGTCTTTTTTTCATTTTCATACTAAAACTAAAAAGCCTTTCAAACCTGAAAATTGGATATTAAATATGAGTCAACCTTAATTACTGACTTGGAGAGTTAGAATGGCAATTATGCTAATGAACAGAAACTTGATCAGGAATCAAGAAAAAACATTGAATTTTACTGTCACTGAAACCTTGGGACAATTTCAAATTATTCCTGATTCTTGTTAATACTTACAGGGGTAAAATATTAACAGTGATTATCAACCTCTCAACCCCTACATGGAAAATACTAAGTTTTATTGCTATCTGGTGAGAGGGGATTACGAATACAACAGATATTGATGTATTTTTCTTATAAAAAAATGTTAAAATATTTTCACAAACCTCTTCACATGAAGGAACTCTGTTTTCATTGTCTCTAATTCTATCCCAGAGTGGGGACTCTGGTTTCCATGCCAAATGATCTAAGATCTGTTCTTCAATCTGATTAAGGTGTTTTACCACCTCTCTACAAAGGCCATCTTCTGCTCTAATGAATACTTCTATTACCTGAAATAAAGAAAAAGGCCCTGGTTCATTTAATAATAATAATTACTATGATTTTTCATGCAAAAAAAATTGTACTAAGTGTAAAAGTAAAATGGGCATCTTTTAAAATATTTTTCAATATTTAGACAAACATTGAAAATTACAAATTTAACAAAAATTTGATTTTTGAAACAACAGCTTTTCCTTTTACTATCTTATAAATAATTAATGTACATATATGAATTACATAAAATATTTTGTACAGTGATAGATTTCATAATGTGTAAATGAAAAATATCCGCTGTATATTGAGTGTGAAAACGTTACTGTTAATATTTTATACTAAGATAGCCTGGTATATGCCTCAGCACAAGACCCTGGGTTCAATCCCCACACACACACACACAAAAAAAAAATAATATAAAAACCCTTTAAACATTCAATCTATGACACAATAGAAATGAATTTTGACCATATACTTAGCATCAGGGAAGACCCTGTCTCAAAATAAAAAAGGGTTGGGGATGTAGCTCAATGGTAAAGTGTCCCTGTGTTCAATCCCTACTACCAAACAAAAGAAGTAAATAGCTATAAGATTAATGCCTCTCTATAAAATATGACAGGAAACATTTATTTTTTGTTAATGTTTGGTACCAAGAATTGAACCCTGGGTTGTTTAACCATGGAGCCATGTCACCAGCCCTTTAAATATTTTATTTTGAGACAGGGTCATACCAAGTTGCTCAGGGCCTTGCTAAATTGCTGAGGTTGGCCTTCAGCTTGCAATAATAGCCTTAGCCTCCCAAGTCCCTGGGATTACAGGCATGTGCCACCACACCCAGCTAGAGAACTTACTTTTTCAAAATACTCTCAATGTTATTTAACTTTCATAACAACAACAAAAAAGGGCTGCTATACAAGATTAGCTAGTGATGTACAGTACTTTTTAAAGACTTAAAAAGACTTAAAAAGACTTCTGAAATCACAGTATTCTAAAAATCCTTTATAAGTTGGGTGTGGTGGTACACACCTGTCATTCCAGCTACTCAGGAGACTGAGGTCAGCCTGGACCACTTAGTGAGACCCTATCTCAAATAAAATAAAAAGAGCTGGGGAGGCATATCAGTGATAGAGTGCTTGCCTAGCACATGGAAGGCACTGGTTCAATCGCCAGTACCACAAAACAAACAAAAACCATAGATAACTAACAACAGGAAGTTCATCTCATCCACATCATTAATGTCATACTTTAAAAAAATACCTTATAATATCATGTGCATGTTTGAATATGTAATAAATCCCATCATGATATACAACTATAATGTACTGATAAAAAATGTGAAATGAAAAAAAATACCTTATAAAAATGATAAAGTGGTACATCAAATATTTCAGTAATGAATGGAAAGTTTCCAGGAGGCTTATAAGAAAAAGTGACAACTTCAAGGCAGCAAGCTAAGAGTGACCTATGGAATGCATCTTGTTCCAGAACACCCTATAAAACAAAGTTAATAACATTTAGAAACATTAGTCTACTCTAAAAGGACATTTCATACTTAAATAAAAATACCAGCTAAGGTCTTGTTTTCTGAGTTAGTGGGATTTATGTGCTTACTTTCTTACAGAACTTTTCTTAACTCTATAAATAAGCTCGTTTTTATCAAAAATAGAAAGGAACATGAAAGCACTTTCAAAAATCTTATATATTATGAAATATGACATCTCTAATCAAAATGCATAGGTACCCTAATGCTTAGAATAATGTAAAAAGATGTTACAAAACAGTTTTCACAGTAAGTGGGCACTATCACAAAAAGACAGCTAGAAGGCAGGCAAGAAGGTGACTGGCTAGATGACCAGGTGCCAAAAAACATGTTTATTGCAGGGTGACATAATGACAGATGATTTTCATTTGCTTTGCTTATTAGTTTCTCAAAGGTATATATGAATATTTATTATTTTTTAATTTAAAAGTTACTCAGCCAACAAGAAAAAATACGGATAAAATAGAATTCACCAAAATTTAAAAATTATGAATAAATGGGGCTGGGGATGTAGCTCAGTTGGTAGAGTACTTGCCTAGCATATGTGAGGCACTGGGTTCGATTTTTAGCATCGCATATAAATAAAAGGTCCACTAAGTCATTTTTTTTCTTTTTTCTTTGTGGTGCTGGGGATTGAACCCAGGGACTTGTGCAAGCAAGGCAAACACTCTACCAACTAAGCCATATCCTCAGCCCCAAAAGGTCCATTGACAACTAAAAAATATTAAAAAAAGAAAGAAAGAGAGAAAAGGAAAGAAAAGAAAAGAATAAATGGAGACTACCAACAGGGCGAAAAGAAAACCCACAGAATGGGAGAAAATACTTGCAAATTGGATACCTGGTAAAGGATTAATATGTAGAATTTTTTAAAAAATCAATCAAGAAAAGAGTAATATCTAGAATTTAAAAACTAATTCTTAAGGAAATGCAAATCAAAAGCACCATGAGATATCACTTCATATCCATCAAGATAAATATTATTCAAAAAATGAAAAATAACAAATGTTTTAAGGATGTGAGAAAGCTGAAACCCTGGTGTACTGCCTGTGGGAATGTAAAGAAAGTGGTACAGCTGCTGTGACAAACAGTGTGCAGTTCCTGAAAAAGTTAAACAAACACCACATGGGGTTGGGGATGTGGCTCAGTTATACAGTGCTTGCACAAAAGAAAATACCGGGGCTGGGGATATAGCTCAGTTGGTAGAGTGTTTGCCTGGCATGCACAAGGCCCTGGGTTCAATCCCCAACACCACAAAAAGAAAAAAAAGAAAAATTACCATATGATCTAGCAATTCTACTTCTAGTTATGAAGAACTCAAAAGAACTGAGAGCAGGGACTCAAACAGATGCTTGACAAATACTTTTACACCAATATTAACAGCAGCATTATTCATTGTAGCTAAAAGGTAGCAACGATCCAACTGTCCACCAAAAAATGAATGGATAAACAATGTTTAAACAAAAGGGGAAAATATTGTGATATATGTTAGAACGCGGATAAACCCTGAAAAGTGCATTAAGCCAGACCAAAAAGGACAAACATTGTACTTAATTCTACTTAAATGAGATACCTAGCATAGGTAAATGAATTCATAAAAAGGCAGCCAGAAAACAGACTAAGTAAAGATTACCAAGGGCTAGAGGGAGGGGTGAACAGGGAGTTAATGTCTTACCAGAATAGACTCAATCCAGGAAGATGAAAGAGTTCTGGAGGTGGATGGGGGTTATGCTTACATAATACTGTTACCATACTTAATGTCACTGAATTGTAAACTTCAAGATGGTTAAATGCTACTTTGTTAAGTATATTTTACCACAGTAAAGAATTTTTTTAAAAAATCAGTTACTTAGGTGAATATAAATGTATTAGCCTCTAAACTGTAGCTGTTTTATATATCCGTCAACATGTGCTTTACAAAAAATAAAGTCGTAAGTCATAAAATAGCCCTTTAAATTCATATAGCAATTTATATATATATATGTATATATGTATAAAAGAAATGTAAATACAAGGAATTAAAATAATATTGGTCAGTTGTACAATTTTTTAAAATATTTTTAAAATTAATTTTAAAAAATTTTTAAAATATTTATTTATTTTTTTTTTAGTTGTAGTTGGACACAATCTCTTCTAGTTTTCCCTGGAGTTTCATTTTCATAGATGGCCATTTATTTTAAATTTATTTTTCAATTGACACATTCAAATTGCACAAAATTGGAAAATACTTTTTTAAAAGTATTTTTCTTATTGAAAGTAAATATAATTTATATAAAACTCTGTATTTCTTTTTTTTAATTTTTTTTTAGTTGTAGTTGGACACAATACTTTTATTTATTTATTTTTATGTAGTTCTGAGGATCAAACCCAGCACCTTGCACATGCTAGGTGAGTGCTCTACCGCTGAGCCACAATCCTAGCCCCAAACTCTATATTTCTTAACTAGTAAAATCTAGGGAAAATAATCATCTTAGCAAAAGAATGGTTGAGCATTTATGTTAAAGTTCCACAGTCAGTACTCACTTATTCTTGCTATATAAGGCTTCATTGAATACCAATTCTATATTATTTAACACCTCAAAATTAAGTCTGAATGTTTTAATCCTTGACCTCACAGTCTTCTTCCTACCCCAGAAAGTTTAAGTTACAATACATGACTTGCTGCCCTGAGAAACACTGATTTCTTCTACTTAAACGTCTTATATATAGGATGAAGGTGAGAGGGCTCAGAACACAAGTTTCCTGAGATGCCAATCCTATTCCCTAGAGTCATACATCATTTCTTTGTAATGGCTCTTCCTCCTCCCTCCTTCCTTTCCTTTCTCTCTCTTCTGTCCTATCTTTCCCTCACCACCCCCACCACTTTTTTTTTTTTTTTTTTTTTGAGTAGGGAGGAAGGAAACTGTTTTACTCACAGATAAATCCATGTCTCCCAGTCTTTTTTGTTCCTGCTCAATAACAGATTCTAATACTTTATAGTAAAGCATCTCTGCAAAACGAAAATGTTTGCTGGCAATTTCTGTAGAAATAATTTGAAAAACACAAAATCAAATACAAAGAAAATAAACAACATGAAAAATGAAGGCCCATCACTCTCTCTCCACCCACCAAATAAAAATTTAAAAACCAAACCCATACTTCAGATATATGCCCTTTTCTTTAATTGTTTGTTCAATTATCCCTAAGATTCCTTATATTCTTCATGGTAACATTCATATTTTTCTAAAATTGCTAATTTAAATTTGCATATAAAGAATTGTAATACAACAACATTAAGAGTCACACCTTTTTGTTCTGTTTGAAAAAAAAAAATAGTTCTATGGTGCTATAGTTTGGATGTTGAATATCCTCTAGATACCCATGTATTAAAGACTTGGTCCTAAGAGTGGCTCTGTGGGAAGGTGGTGGGACCTTTAGCAGATGGGGCCTAATTAGAAGTCCTTAAGTCACTGGAGGCACCCCTGTCTCTTCTTGTCTCTTTGTTTTCTAGCTCATGATATGAGTTTGCCTTACCACATACTCCCTGACATTGTTATCTGTAAGCTACCTGGTACCGAAACCCCGGAGGAAAACTCGGAGGCAGAGTAAAGCTATTACTACTTTTACTTCTACTTTCTTAGAGAGAGCTTAGAGAGAGAGAAAGAAAGATAGAGCTTAGCTTAGAGAAAGATTATTTTTTAGAGCTTCTTTCTTCTTTCTTCTTTCTTCCTCGGGAGCCTCGGCCTAACTCTGACCAGCAATTACTTCTTCTATCTGGTTTCTCTTCTGTAACCGCTCTGCCTACGTTCTGGCCGCTCTGATTCTTTTCTTCTTCTCCGACCCGAACTCTTCTTCTGACCGACCGAGCGACTGCACAACTGACTGAATGAATTCGTTCTCCTAACTCTGACCGCTTTCACCCGGTTATATACCTTTAGCTTTGTGGGTGCCTCACGTGCATTTACAGGTGAGTCACATACATATCAGGTGGAACTTATGGCTTCCAGCTAGCCGCAATAGCCCTTCCTAATTGGGGCTCCTTCATATTCCTCCCCTTTAGTTTAAAAAGGTGCTTTAATTCTATTTTCTCTATTTTCTTGTCCCTACCTAGCTTTTCACCTTTTGTTTTTAAAAGGGTGGATATTTGAGCCCTTTTTGAGGAGGTGCTGCGGCTTTAAGGAAGCCTACTGCTGATGAGCAGCTAATGCACTTAAGCACAACTGCATGAGCAGCTTTGACTCTCTAAGCTGCAGTTTGATGGGTTTTGCAGCTTCTCTGTGGCTTTTTTCTTTATGGCTTTTTTGCCAAAGCTCAATGGCTTTTTCTCTGCATGGTTTTCACCGTGCTTTTTCTATCTTTATGGCTTTCTTGCCAAAGCTCAATGGCTTTTTCTCTGCATGGAGCATGCTATATGGCTTTTTTGCCAAAGCTCAATGGCTTTTTCTCTGCATGGTTTTAAGCTCATGGCTTTTTTCTTTATGGCTTTCTTGCCAAAGCTCAATGGCTTTTTCTCTGCATGGTTTTTACCATGCTATTACTTCTTTGTGGCTTTTGGCCGGCTCGCTTCGGCTTTTCGCTGGCTACTCTGCTTCGGCTTTTCGCTGGCTACTCTGCTTCGGCTTTTCGCTGGCTACTCTGCTTCGGCTTAATTCTTAACTGGCCTCAACTGAGTCAGAGGCTATGCTCACTTGTTTACTACTGTTTTTGCTGGTCTCAACTGAGTCTGAGGCTATGCTTTTTCTTCGCTCTCCTCACTATCTTAGCTTCTTGTTCTTATTTCTTATCTTTTCTTCTCTGCCTGCCGAGCCCCGGATGGACCACCATTTGTAAGCTGCCTGTCATGGCCAGCCACAGCGCCGCGGGAGGAAAACTCGGAGGCAGAGTAAAGCTATTACTACTTTTACTTCTACTTTCTTAGAGCTTAGAGAGAGAGAAAGAAAGATAGAGCTTAGCTTAGAGAAAGATTATTTTTTAGAGCTTCTTTCTTCTTTCTTCTTTCTTCCTCGGGAGCCTCGGCCTAACTCTGACCAGCAATTACTTCTTCTATCTGGTTTCTCTTCTGTAACCGCTCTGCCTACGTTCTGGCTGCTCTGATTCTTTTCTTCTTCTCCGACCCGAACTCTTCTTCTGACCGACCGAGCAACTGCACAACTGACTGAATGAATTCATTCTTTGTTCTCCTAACTCTGACCACTTTCACCCGGTTATATACCTTTAGCTTTGCGGGTGCCTCACGTGCATTTACAGGTGCGTCACATACATATCAGGTGGAACTTATGGCTTCCAGCTAGCCGCAATAGCCCTTCCTAATTGGGGCTCCTTCAGTTATCCAGCATGCCCCACAAGAGGCCTAAAACAACGGACTGGAACCTCCAAAACAGTGACATGAATAAACCTTTTCTAAGTTAATAATCTCGGGTATTTTGTTACAGTAATGGGAAGCTTACAAATGCTAAGAGATATGTAAATGGTTTACTATTCCACATACTTGGTTCCAATTTGTGACATCAAACAAGTCCCAGGCCAGGTTTGGGCATATGTATCAATTACAGGTGGATCATCCCTAACGTGGAAATCCAAAATAAAAAATGATCCAAAATCTGAAACTTTTTGAGCACCAGGATGGAGTCACATTTGAAAATTCAACACCTGAACTCATGTGATAGGTCACAGTCAAAATGCAGATATACTAAAACTACTGTATTAAATATTAGGCTATAAGGTATATATGAAACATGAATAAATTTTGTGTTTAAATTTGTGTCCTATCCTCAAGATGTTTCAATTTGCACATCTAATACAAAAGTCTGAAAAAAAAATTGAAATGTGAAACACTTCTAGTCCCAAGCATTTCAGAAAAGAGATAGTCAACCCATTTATCTGTCCTTGTTCTTACTATGTTGAATCACTATAGTTTTATTTAATTTCCAGTTTACAAATGAAAACTGAAGAATTTACAAATAGGCCAGGCATGGTGGTGCACACCTGTAATCCCTGTGGCTTGGGAGGCTGAGGCAGGAGGATCAAAAGTGTCGGAATATTATAAGGGGTTGGGGTCTTTAGGCCACACCCCCCCCCGTACCCGGGATGGACCTCTCTTGTTCAGCAAAAGAGGCCAGAGAGGCCTACCCCAATGATGAGACTAGATTGGGAAAGTAAAGGCCGCCGATATTCCCTCCCCCACCCTCAAAGGACACAGGAACATACTGGGGAGCCCAGTCACCGGTCAGTGCAGGAACTTGGTTTATTGAGGAAGTTGGATGGTCTTATAGAGGACATGGGCCAATCAGCAGAAAGATCATAGGGACACATAAGGAGCATGGGCGGATGCCACTGGCGGAGCCATTGGCCTATCCTTGGAGTGGTTTCAGTTCTCACAGCCACACCCCCTGCTTAGCCTAGGTCTGGTAACAGGGCGTGGTAATGTGGTAAGCAGCCAGAAAGCCAGAGCTTTTCCATCCCCATGGCAGACAGTGTTAAGGCCCGACAAAAAGTTCAAAGCCAGCCTCACCAACTTACCAAGGCCCTAAGCAACTTAGTGAGACCCTGTCTCAAAATAAAACATAAAAGGGGCTGGGGATATGGCTCAGTAGTTAAGTGCCCCTGGGTTCAATCCTTGGTACTACACATATAAAAAAGAATTTACCAATAAAAAAAGAACAAAAAATCCAACATAATATAGATATTAGTCTAAAATTTCTTTCGGAGAGGGGCCCAGAAATCACTTGGGTGAAAGAAAAAATAGCCATATTATACCCCTCAGTCTAGTCATAAATCTTTTCATGTTTCTGACTGGATTACCAAGAAAGGACTCCATGTAGTTAAATGCAATAATAAGCCTTACCTTTAGCACAATTGCTGAAATCCTCATCTGGCTGGGAATGCTGAGAATATATTTCATACATTTCTTTTAATCTATTAGCAATAGCCTGGGTTGGATCTCTGGAACATGTTCTAAAAAGTAATAAGAAACTGCCAAATATAAATATCTTACCAAGTCACAAAAAGGTAAAATGTTTACAACTGTAATTTCATTAACATGTAAATATAAAATCTTTGGACTATATACTTTCCAAGTTAATTCAGGAGATCCCATACTTCCTTTACAAAGGTGGTTGTATCACTATTTGGAGTGAAAATGTATATATATTTCTTGTGTGGCACTGTACCTTTCACTTTGATAAACTTAGCAACCTCGGCCCTGGGGCCACCTAATGCCATGACTGGCCCAAACTCAACTTGCACATCCCTAAGTACTGATGACAACCAAAAACTGCCCTCAACTGATTCCCTAGAGGACACAGGTGCTTTTAAGAACTCCTGAAAGTAGGAAGAGGTACATAACCTATACAACAGACTCAAACCATTACTAACATTCTTTTTTTTTTTTCTCACCAAAATGAGGTTTATTTAATTGATTCTTTGTTATTAAAAAGCAATATAAACCAATGCAGAAGGATTGTACAAATTACCACCATATGGGCCTTTGTAACTACTGTGTTTATCTTGATCATAAATATACACATTCTCTGTAAAACCATAACAAGCTTGGAAATTTTTTTTAAAAAAAACAGTTATAATTCTGCTAGTGATAATAACCAAGTATCATATATAACCAGAATTTTATTTATGACACACATTTACCTTTTTACAAAAGCAAAACCCTTCAGTTTTACCTAATATTTACTGGTAATACTTAACCCCACTGAGGGTATTTAAGATTAAAGTTGGGAGCCAGTTAACTTTCTTTGCAGGCTGAGTGTTTTAGACAGCTTTCAAAAGCAATAGTGGTTTTGCTCTTGCTTTATGAACACAAAAAACTTCATCTTATCTGTTCAAATATGATCCACTCTTCAGAAATTTGTTCAGGTCCAATCCCCTTCATGAAGTTCTATGTCAACTCTCATCTACACTGACCACACATCCCCCTTTTCTAAAATTGTAAAATACTTGATAATGAGGTTTGCTACTTTGTCATACAAGGTCTTACATTGTTAGTTTACCATTTCCTATATCACATTAGAGAAATGTGAGCAAAGATGATCTTCTACTTATTCATTTTATATTACTATGTCCTCTGCTGACCAACAAGACTGAGCATGCAATTGCTATACAATTATTAAAATGAGGTACAATAGTGAAAAATTGATATAGGAAATTAGAAAATGATCAACAACCAATCCTGGAAAAGTAGACAGAGCTCAAACTAACCTGAGAATCTGTTCCAATTTCTCACTTGGTGCATTCCTGAGGCCCGTCAGCATGGTGTGAAGACGACTCAAGCTATGTGTAGCTGTAGAGATGGGGGTCACACAAGGGCTGTTCTCCTTAATGTACCTCACACCAGTAAGTGGGGTGGAGATTCTAAGTGCTTTAGACTAGTGGGAAAAAATTAAGTAGAATATTTTTTAAAAAACATTATTTAGGTAAGAAAGACTTTATGTTACTTCATGAATAGGAATTTAAGTCAATCAGACCTTATCTTTACAATATCAATAAATTTTAGCAACTCAAATATCACCTTCCTGGAATTAAAACATAACACAACTAAGAGCCACCATTATCCATATAAAGATGTGTGAAAAGACACTATTTATTTTAGCCAACTATATGTTTTTGTCTTAAAAGTTAAAACTTTAAGCCAGGTGGGATGGCACATGCCTGTAATCCCAGTGACTTAGGAGGCTAAAGCAGGAGGATCACAAGTTTGAGGCCAGCCTTAGCAACTCATGGAGACCTTAAGCACCTTAGGAAGACCCTGTCTCAAAAAAAAAAAAAAAAAAAAAAAAAAGGGCTGGGGATAAGGCTCAGTGTTAAAGTGTCCTGAGTTCAATCCCCAAGTACCAAAGGAAAAAAAAAGATATGAAAAAATGTTCAACATCTCTAGCAATTAGAGAAATGCAAATCAAAACAACTCTAAGATTTCATCTTACTCCAGTCAGAATGGCAGCTATCAAAACAACAAACAACAATAAATGCTGGTAAGGATGTGGGAAAAAAGGCACACTCTTACATTGCTGGTGGAACTGCAAATTGGTGAAGCCAATCTGGAAAGTAGTATGGAGATTCCTAGGAAAACTGGGAATGGAACCACCATTTAACCCAGATATCCCACTCCTTGGCCTATTCCCAAAGGACTTAAAAACAGCTTACTACAGGGACACAGCCACATCAATGTTTTTATAGCAGCACAATTCACAATAGCTAGATTGTGGAACCAACCTCGATGTCCATCAGCAGATGAATGGATAGGGAAACTTTGGTATATATACACAATGGAACACTACTCAGCACTAAAAGAGAATAAAATCATGGAATTTGCAGGTAAATGGATGGAGTTGGAGAAAATAATGCTAAGTGAAGTTAGCCAATCCCAAAAAAACAAAAGTCGAATGACCTCCTTGATATGAAGATACTAACTTATAAAGGCAAGAGAGAGGGGATGAGAGGAATGAAAGAGCTTTAACTAGAACAAAGAGTGGGGAGGAAGGGGAAGGGGCAAGAGGATGGGAATAATGGCAGACTGAGTTATCCATGATTACCCTAAATACATGTATGAAGACACAATTGTTGTAAAAATACTTTATGTGGGCTGGGGTCGTGGCTCAGTGGCAGAGCGCTCGCCTTGCACGTATGCGGCCCGGGTTCGATCCTCAGCACCACGTAAACATAAATGCATTGTATTGTGTACAACTAAAGTAAATAAATAAATTTAAAAAAATACTTTATGTAAAACCAGCAACTTGAAAAATTGTGCTCTTCATATGTAATATGAAATAAAATGTACTCTGCAAGCATGTATAACAAATTAGAATAAAAAATTTAAAAAAATAACTTTAAGGTATATCTTCCTATTATCTCTCCTTCAAAACTTGAACTCAAAGGAAAGATAAGCATTATGTTTTTAAAAATTAAGAATATTACTCTCATTTCTGTGAAGCAGGAGGCATCACATTCACCATCATGTCTGCAAATACTCAAAAGATTAACAAATGAGGGCTGGGGGTTGTGGCTCAGCAGTAGAGCGTTCACCGAGTATGTGCAAGGCACTGGGTTGGATCCTCAGCACCACATAAAAAAATAAATAAATAAAATAAAGATATTTTTTAAAAAAGATTGACAAATGAAAGCTATGGATTAAATCTGGCCCAAGTAAAATCTAAGAGTTAACAAAAGTCCATCCAAAATATCAAATTGCCTTCAGAGCGATTAAACATTCTCCAAAAAGGTGATCTGAGGAAGAGCAATCTTCATCAATCTTTTTGCTCCTCCTCTATCGTTAGTTATTGGACTCTATCACACATTTTCTCTCTAAAATAGACAAGTCTTCACAGAAATGTTAGTCAACATTCTTGTATATAATATGAAAAAGGTACAACTTAGAGACAAAAAATTTAAGCATAAATACATCTCCCAATAAAGCATCTCTTCTGATTTTGAAATAAACTCTGAAAAGTTAAGGTAGTTAAAAGTAGCTTAATACTATCTTTACTTTATTTATTTATTTATTTTGTGTGTGTGTGTGTGTGTGTGGTGGTACTAGGGATGGAACCCAAGGCCTTGTGCATGCAAAGCAAGTAGTCCATCACTGAGCTATAATCCCTGTCCCCAGTAGCATCTTTTGATTTTAAAAAAGACAAACTGTATTTCCCTGAGTATTAAATGTACTTACTCTAGAGAGTTTTCAAAACACCTAGCATAATTTTCAACTGGCAGCAGAACAACCTATTCAATTCTCACTTGATATAGAAAAGCTCAGAAATAAATCTATGTGGTTTCTAAATTACCCCATTCAAAATAGCCTCAAAAAATATAAAATACTTGGGAATCAATCTAACAAAAGTGGTGAAAGACCTCTACAACGAAAACTACAGAACACTAAAGAACAAGATAGAAGATAGAAAGATCTCCCATGCTCTTGGATAGGCAGAGTTAATATTGTCAAAATGGCCATACTACCAAAACTGTTATACAGACTTAATGCAATTGCTATTAAAATCCCAATGTCGTTCTTCATAGAACTCAAAAAAGCATTCATGAAATTCATTTGGAAAAATAAGAGACCCAGTATAGATGAATGGATAAAGCAATCCTTAGCAAGAAAAGTGAAGCAGGAGGCATCACAATACCAGACTTAAAAATACACTACAGAGCAGTAGTTAACAGAAACAGCATGGTATTGGCACCAAAATAAACATGTAGACCAATGGTACAGAATAGAAGATGCAAAGACCAACCCACATAAATACAGTTTTCTCATACTAGACAAAGACACCAAAAACATACATTGGAGAAAGGATAGCCTCTTCAACAAATGGTGCTGGGGAAATTCATATGTAGCAAAATGAAGCCAGGCGTGGTAGCACATGCCTGTAATCCCAGCACTTGGGAGGCCAAGGCAGGAGGATCGCAAGTTCAAAGCCAGCCTCAGCAATGGCGAGGCACTTAGCAACTCAGTGAGACCCTGTCTCTAATAAAATACAAAAAGGCCTGGGGACGTGGCCCAGTGGTCGAGTGCCCCTGAGTTCAATCCCCGGTACCAAAAAAAAAAAAAAAATAGCAAAATGAAATTAAACCTCTATCTCTTGCCATGCACAAAACTCAACTCAAAGTGGATCGAGGACCTAGGAATTAGACCAGAGACCCTGCACCAAATAGAAGAAAAAGTAGGCCCAAATCTTCATCATGTCAGATTAGGCCCTGACTTCCTTAACAAGAGTCCTAAAGCGTAAGAAATAAAAACCAAGAATCCATAAATGGAATGGATTCAAACTAAAAAGCTTCTTTTCAGCAAAAGATATGATCATTGAGGTGAAGAGACAACCTACAGTATGGGAGCAAATTTTTACTACACATACATAAGATAGAGCACTAATCTCCAGGATATATAAAGATCTCCAAAAACTTAATAAAAGAAATCAATAAATGGGCTAAGAAACTGAACAGACACTTCTCAGAAGAATATATAGAAGCAATCAACAAATATATGAAAAAGTGTTCAACATCGTTAGTAATTACAGAAATACAAATCAAAACTACTCTAAGATTTCATCTCACCCCAGTCAGAATGGCAGTTTTCAAGAATACAAGCAATAATAAGTGTTTGAAAGTGGGGGAAAAGGTACACTCATACATTGCTGGTGGGACTGCAAATTGGTGCAACCACTTTGGAAAGCAGTGTGGAGATTCCTCAGAAAACTTCGAATGGAACCTCCATTTGACCCAGCTATACCACTCCTCAGTCTGTATCCAAATGACTTAAAATCAGCATATTATAGTGATATAGCCACATCAATGTTTATAGTAGCTGAATTCACATTAACTAAACTGTGGAACCAACTTAGATGCCCATCAATAGATGAATGGATAAAGAAACTGTGGTATATATACACAGTGGAATATTACTCAGTATTAAAAGGGAATAAAATTAAGGCATTTGCAGGTAAATAGATGGAGTTTATGCTAAGCAAAGTAAGCCAATCCCAAAAAACTAATGGCTGAATGTTTTTTTCTGATTAGTGGATGCTGATCTATGATGGGGGTGGGCATGGGAAGAATGGAGGAACTTTGGATTAGGCAAAGAGGAGGGTGGGGAGGGGTTTTAAGGATAGGAAAGATGGTGGAATGAGATGGACATCATCACCCTAGGTACACATATGATTGCACGAATGGTGCATCTCTACACTGTATACAACCAGAGAATTGAAATGTTGCACTCCATTTGTGTATGATGAATTGAAATGCATTCTGCTGTCATGTACAACTAAATAGAACAAATAAAAAATAAAAAAAAATAAAAAAGTCTATGTGGTTTCTATATTAAATCTGTATGCTTTCTGTATGTCTCAAATAGCAGTAGAGCTAGCTGGGCATGGCAGCGCATGCCAGCACATACCTGTAATCCCAACGACTGAGGAGGCTGAGGCAGGAAGATTAGGAGTTCAAAGCCAGCCTCAGCAACAGTGAGACCCTAAGCAACTTGGCAAGACCTTGTCTCCCCCACTGCCACCCCCCCAAAAAAAAAAGACTAGTAGAACTAAGACCTTCATTTTGTTTTGTTTAGAGGAAATTAATCCTATCTTTTTTTTTTTTTTTTTTTTAAGTCTATAACATGATCTGGGTAGATGAACTGCATTAAGTCCCTGCCTTAGGTCTCTTGGATATGAACCTATGCCTGAATCAAGAGAGAAAAATACCTGGTGCATGTAAGAAGTCAACAGCAGCCAGAAGCATTTAACCACATCACCCACAGGCAGCATTTTCATAGAGGAAACTAGAATGTAACACCCAGTTTCCTCCCCCATTCTCTTCAAGGTCAACATGGGGCTACTTGGTAGTACTGTTTTAAGTTAGCTTTTATATACTTAAAACTCCCTGAACATTCTAACCAAGAGGAATTTTTCTTTAACTAGGGTATGAATATGAAGTTGATAGTTTAAAAATACTAGGATGTTGCTGGGCACAATGGTACTCCTCTAGTCCTAGCTACTCAGGAAGTGAAGGCAGGAAGATCTCAAGTTCAAGGCCAGCATGGGCAACTTAGCGAGACCTTGAATCAAACTATAAAATAAAGTATCTGAGGATGTAGGTCCCTGGTACAGTACCCTGGCTTCAAATACCAGTACTGCATAAAAACAAAAAACAAAAAACAAAACAAACAAACAAAAAAACCCCACACATATGTATATATACTAGGCTGTTCCTTCTCCAAGTGAAGATTTCTTACAAAATTTGCAATGCAGCTGTCCTTAAAACTCACACTGCTAAGTAATCTCTCTTCATTCCATGACTTTAAAAGCCATCCACATCCTGATGACTACAGAAAAAATATGTATATACAAACATACATATGTATGTATGTGTGTGTGTATACATACGAACGTATGT
The DNA here is from genome assembly GCA_025594165.1 of Tamias sibiricus. Lineage (NCBI taxonomy): Eukaryota > Metazoa > Chordata > Mammalia > Rodentia > Sciuridae > Tamias > Tamias sibiricus. The sequence goes on from CM046672.1 coordinate 32,059,290, forward strand.
ATATATAACCTTAACCTCTGCCGTGAACTCCTGTGATGAATTTCTAAGTTGCCTACTCAATGACTCTACCAGGATGCCTAAGAGAAATATCTCACATTTAACGTGCTAAACTTTAACTCCTAAGTTTTTTGTTTGTTTGTTTGTTTGTTTTGCAGTACTAGGGATGGAACCCAGGGCCTTATACATGCTGAGCTACATCCCCAGCGTTCCAGCCGTAACCCTAAATTTTGATCTACCCCCAAGACTTTTCAATAAATGTCAACCATAAATATGTTTGGAATGCCTACTATATGTTGGACACTGCAAACAATATAGTCACATCCTCATGAAACTTGTATTCTAGTACAAGGAGATAGATAACGATTCTTTCTATCTACCTACCTACCTACAACCTACCTGCCTACTTATTTACTGCTAGCAATAAATATTGAGATGACATAAATAGCAGAGTAAGGGAGAAAGGAAATCCTGAGGGTTGGGGGATGTTGGTAGTTATTATTTTACATAGTAATCAAGTTATCAGAGAACAGAACAAAGTAAGGAAGTAAGCCACATGAATATCTTGAAGAAACATGTTTTAGGCAGAGGAAACAGGAAGGCCAAAGGCTTTGAGTTGGCAGCATGCATGGCATATCTGAAAAACGAAAAAGGAAGTTAATGTGACATAGTAGAATGGGTGAAGAGGAAAGAAATAGGAGATAAATTCAGAGTGGTAACAGGGCCAGGTCACTTAAGACCATACAGGCATTTGTAAGGATAAGCTTTTATATCACTCACCCTATGGTCATTATTTTTTCATCTGTCACATCTTAATCCAAAACATCAGTAAATCCTGTGGGTGCTATCTCCAAAACATGGAGACTCAAATGCAGCCATCTCTCTCAATCAAGGTACCATGAATTATCACTAGAATCACTGCAATAGCCTCTTCACTCCCTATTTTCACCCTTGCCCCTGACCCCACTTCCCCACAAGACCTTTAAAAAGGTCAATCAGATCACATGGGGGGGTCACTCCTCAAAAACACCCTCTCAAAACCTTCCATTTCAATCAGAGCAAAAGAAAATCCTTACAATGGCCTCCAGAGCCTGCGTGATCCTGGCTGTCCCTTGCTCTATCCTCCCTTTACTTCTTATCACTCTTCCCCTCCCTCACTCTATTCCTAATGCACTAGCATTCTCACCGTTCAAAACCAAAAATTATCAACATGATACTTTTGTTAAAGTTTACAGTAAATTCAGGTTAATTAATAACATTTTATAATCCCTACTATGTTTATTACATGCATAGGCTGTATACTATTGACCCATCTTTTCAAAACCAAAAATTATCAACATGATACTTTTATTAAAATTTACAGTAAATTCTTTTTCTCAGACCTAACTAAAACCTTTCAAAGTTGATATTAACCAAAAGTAATTAACAAGATAACTTTTAATTGAGCCAAGTACAGTGGAACTATTCTTTTTCATATGGTAAACAAATAAAACAGAACCCTCAGCTTATCTGCTCCTGTATTTGTACTCTTCTGATATGGCTCAACTCACCTTGTCAAAATGCTGCTGCAAGATGTTTTTCATCTGTACTCTTTCAGCACTCTCTGTTCCTGAACCAGAGTTCAGGCACCTTGAAAGAGTCCCAATTTCTTCTTCAGCATCCTCTCCAAGAAATATTCTTTCATCTAAATTCCCAACAGATAAAACATACTCCTCATAGGCCTTATTGATGGCTTTACTGTATGGAAAAAGAAAAATCAAACAAAATGTACTCTCTCAAAGAACTGCCATTTCAGTTAATGTTTCAGGCCACTTAATTATTTCATTTTTTATTTACTAAAAGTTCTAATAATTTTTGAAAGTTTTATTTCATTTGAGATCACTGTTAATTATAAAAACTGAAGGGAATAAAACATAAGATTGCTACACTAGGTGCATCCACTGCACAAGGAGTATTATCTTGCTGACAGTGTTTCACAGTGTGTACCCTGTACCAATCTGCCTGGTAGATGCAGCTCCTGGTGAAAAGTTTAGCTGTCTTTTCCAGCTGTTATAGGTACCTCTGAAAACCTCAATATTTCTACATTGCCACTTTTCACCCATAAAGTTGCAATCATTCAAAGAACAATTTTCACTAAATTTAAAAACAGAATCTTTATTGCTTCCTGTATTCTCCCATAAAACATTCTAAATTCCCAGAGTACAAAGCAATAAAAACGCTGAACTCTGAGGTTTCCTAAGTACACAACTTAAAATATTAAAACATTTTAACAGATGTACTCACAAACTCTCTCCAAAGTTCCCAGGTTCCAGAAACCCTGTAAGATTTTCTTCTTTTCCCTTGAGGAGCTATGATGAAAGAAGAGATTTTAAATTATCATATGAGACAGGTGTGGTGGCACATGCCTGTAATCCCAGCAGCTCAGGAGCCTGAGACAGGAGAATAGTGAGTTTAAAGCCAGCCTCAGCAGTAGCTAGGTGCTGAGCAATTCAGTGAGACACTGTCACTAAATAAAATAAAAAATAGGGATGCGGGTGTGGCTCAGGGGATCAGCACCCTTGAGTTCAATCCCTGGTACCAAAAATAAATAAACAGATAGATGAATAGATAGATAAAATAAATTATCATATGAAATCAAGTCTTTCTCCAGAAAATAATTTCTTTTTACTTACAAACCTTTTTCTCATAAAGTTTCCTAATATAGGGCTTCCAGAAATGTTCCTTTATTCCCTTTGCTTCCAAAACAAGACCATCATGTAAGGAACAGAGTTTCTCAATGACACACGGTGGGTCAGAGGAAGGTTTAGAATCCTTAGTGTGAAAATCTTCACATAGGCCTGTGATGAAAGGAATAATAAAATGGAGATATCAGTACTCAATAAATTAAATTTTAATAAACTAAAATGCAGAATCTAATCAAGATATGAATAGCATATGAATGTACAGTTAATAGTGTATATGTTCCTAATTCAACACTAAAAAATGCATATCACAACTTAAAAGATTTCATTTGATTATCTATTTGGATATGGTTAAAAGAGAAAACTAAAAAATTAATTTTAGTATATTGCTCTAAGACCTAAAAAAAATATAAACAATTTTGCAAATAAGCTTACATTCAAACAAAAAATACTACTTCAAAAAAAAATTACACAGTTCAAGGATTATATATTTAGATTTAATTATATTAGATTATTTATCATATTAGTTTAGCTTATTTTTGCTATAGGCTCAGCACAAGAGCAAAAAAAAAGAAAATTAAAAGAAAAAAATGGGGGAAGCAATCATTAAAAATATATAAAAGGGAGCTGTGGGTATAGTTCAGGGATAGAGTGCAGATGAGTGAGCCCCTGGGTTCAATCCCCGGCATGGGGTGCAGGGGAGATGGCAGGCGGGGAGGAGGAGAGAAGGAATGGAGGGAGGGAGGAATGGAGAGGTAAAGAGAGAAAGAAAAAAGGGAGTTAAAAAGGAATGAGAAAAAGAACCAAAAAAAGAATGTAAATTGACTATTCCTTTTCCAAAATGCTTGGGACCAGAAGTGTTTTAGATTTCGGAGTTTTCTTGGTTTTGGAATATCTGCGTAGATTTTATCAGATAAGTATCCCTAATCCAAAAATGTAAAATCTGAAATGCTCCATAACCTGAATTTATTTTTTATTTTTGGTAGTGCTGGAGATCAAACCCAGGACCTTGTACATGCTAGGGAAGTGCTGTATCTACCCAGCCCTAAGTCTGAAACTTTCTGAGCATCATATCTGAACTCAAGAAAGTTTCAGATTTCAGATCACTTCAGATTTTGTATTTTCAGATTAGGGATGCTCAACCTGCATAAGGAACATTAATTTATCAAATCAGGAGCAACTGAAGTAAGTAATTACACTAATTTTAAAATGACAAAGTGAAATTTTATCTGTAACCACTCCAGAATTGACAATAACTCTCCAGAATCCTACTATGGTATTATTCAACCAAAAATAGCTTATATGTTAGTTACATAAATATTTTTTAATATATACTTTATAAAATACAATTTGGACTCTGAACTGTGATTTCATAGAAATTATATAACTTAAAGCACACTAAATGCATTGCCAAAATAATTAGTGGGTGGTACTGTGGACTGAACCCAGGAGAGTTCTATCTCTGAACTATACCCCCAGCCCTTTTTAAAATTTTATTTTGAGATAGGGTCTTACTGAATTACTGAGGCTGGCCTCAAACTTGCAATCCTACTGAGTCATTGGGATTACATGTATGTGCCACTGTGCCTGGCTCATTTTACTTATTTTAGAACCATAACTACTCTTACGTAGCAAAAAACTGGAAAGAAGATTCTAACAGTAAATCCTTTTTCACCTCCACAGAATGTATCAGGCACAAACTTTGTCAATGTTGAAAAATACTACCAGCTTTAATGTCATCTTTGCTGAGTTTCTTTCTTTTTATAAAACTGTGCAACAAATATATATATTTTAATATTTTTATATGACAAACATGCAACATATGCTATTTAACATAATCTTCTATTTTCTACTCTGAATTTCTAAATGCCTTCTCCTTATTGAGTATATATTTCAGAAACTTTTAAAGTTATCACTTAAGACTTTAAACTCTGTGATATCTCCATTTGCTTTTCCAAAACCAAAAATGTAAAGAGAGCTTTGATTCCTTATCATATATGTCCTGGACAACTATGATGATGGAAGCTTTTCAAATATTCATGTTCTCTGATGCTGTAAAATCTGTATTATGTATACAACCTCCAAGAATAATAAATATAATAGAAATCTGGGTTACCCAAGAATCTTTTAAATAAACACTTACCTTTAAAATTAGGGTTCACTAGTTCTTTACGATTAGAGCACTGTAGGGCATTTCCATAAACTAAGTCCAAAGCACACAGAAGAAGGTGATAAGAATTGACCAAATCATCACTAATCATAGGGAAATTACCTACAGGATTATAGACAGTTATAGAATTAAATTAGCATCAACTTTACAATATTTTAAAAATAATTTCTTCCTTTATTTTAATGACATTATACAACATCGTACAAAGTTGACTCAAGAGTTATATTAATTGTTTTGGTAAGTTCACATTCTGAGATATTACTCATATATTTTAATAAATTTCTAAGTGAAAACCAAAACCTTACTAAAAATGCCATGCATTCATTCAGTATTCGTTAAATAAGCATTTACTAAATACCTAGTGGCTAAATAAAATGTTATTATCATTAGATTTTGAAAATTCTGAAAAGAAAAGAATTATAGGGGGGCTGGGGTTGTGGCTCAGCGGCAAGAGTGCTCGCCTCACACGTGCGCAGCCCGGGTTCGATCCTCAGCACCACGTAAACATAAATGTATTGCATTGTGTACAACTAAAGTAAATAAATAAATATTAAAAAAAAAATTAGCCGGGCGCGGTGGCGCACGCCTGTAATCCCAGCACTTTGGGAGGCTGAGGCAGGAGGATCGCGAGTTCAAAGCCAGCCTCAGCAATGGCGAGGCACTTAGCAACTCAGTGAGACCCTGTCTCTAATAAAATACAAAAAAAGGGCTGGGGATGTGGCCCAGTGGTCAAGTGCCCCTGCGTTCAATCCCCGGTACCACAAAAAAAAAAAAAAAAAAAAAAAAAAAAAAAATTATAGGCCAGGCACAGTGACACATGGGCAAGGTGGCAAATGGCCAGCTTCAGCAATTTAGCAAGGTCCTAAGTAACTTAAGGAGACTCTGTCTGAAAATAAATAATAAAAAGGGCTGGCAATATGGCTCAGTGACAAAGCACACCTGGGTTCAACCTCCAGTACCAAAAAGGAAAAAAATAAATTATAAATTACCTCAAACTGTAAGAAACAATTTGACATGGATATTATTTAGAAAAACAGGTAAACAAATTATTCATAATCACTTTTCTCATGTACATACTTTAAAACGATGAGAACCCCAATATAACATTTTTAATACTTTTCTACATAATATAAACTCATACAAATTAATGCAACAGAAACACAAAGATATTTAAATTCTAGAGTTACTATCCAAGGATAATTGCTGGTGCTTGGTAACAAATATATAAGAAACTTAAACCTAGGGCTGGGGTTGTGGCTCAGCGGTAGAGCACTCGCCCAGCACGTGCACAGCCCTGGGTCTGATTCTCAGCACCACATAAAAATAAATAAATAAAATAAATGTATTGTGTCCAACTACAACTAAAAACCAAATGTTAAAAAAAAAAAAACAAGGGGCTGGGGTTGTGGCTCAGCGGTAGAGCGCTCGCCTAGCACGTGCGCGGCCCAGGTTCGATCCTCAGCACCACATACAAATAAACGCATCGTGTACAACTAAAGCAAATAAATAAATAAATATTTAAAAAAAAAAAAAAAACTTAAACCTAAATCTACAGAAGTGTGTCCTTTCAGAAGTGCTGTTTAAGTCTAATACTGAAAGCAAATTGTAGATGCTGTTAAATTGTTTTATTATTCTCATCAATTAAGAAATGTTTCTAGTAGGGTTTTTTTTTTTTTTTTTTTTAGCAACTTAAAGTCTGATTCTTTTTTGGTCAAATACTGTGTTTATATGCTTCATATTGATTTTACCTTCTTTTAATATCAGATAAATTCAATGTAAATGGCTCACATATCTGGAGAATTATTTCCAAACCTCAGCATTTCCATACTTAATACCTACCCAAATGTATACAAGTACACACACAGAGCTTCATTTCAGGTTTTCCTCTCCTTTCTTCCAAAGAAAGTTACCACTTACCTCAGCATATCAGGATATGCAATTCTTTTTTCACACAAATGGAAACATTCAACACTTCAACTTAAATGAATTAAAAAGAAAAAAATAATCTTCTGGTGCCATATGGCAAATGATCATAATGGATTAAATTCTATATTGATATATCCAAATGAACTTTCTTGGCTTTACACAGTTTTAATATCAAAGTAGACTTAATTCCTCATATATAAAACAGGAAGTGGCACCTACTGGTTTAAAGCTACAAAGCCCATCACACTGACAAGTCTAAACTCGTCATTCACATGTACTTGCCATAGGAGGAAAAACCACTAGCACTGTAATTTCTGACAAAATGCTGAAATGCTCCTTAAGATGAACTTCTAATTTAAATTCTAGGTATGTTTCAATGTGACATACTTTCTATTCCAAATCTTGGCCTTACAAATAAATCTCAACATTTGAGATAAACCTTATCTTTCAATCAAGAAAGGTAACGGCTAGATGGGAAAGCTGTTTTAACCTCTAGACTTGGCTCATTTATCAGGAATGAGAAGATTTGAGATTTCCTGTAAAATAGGAAGTGGTACCTATTAGTTTTCTGACCACAAAGCTCTTTGTGTGACAAGCCCAAACTGATCACTGGTGTATACTTAACCATATGAAGTCAACAAAGATAGCAAGCAAAAAGCTATTTAGTTTAAGAATGAGAAAGTCTGGGATACTCATTCGCTGTAGAGAAAGTCATGAGGAAAAGTGGCTATAGAGTCCATCATCCCCCCAAATAAATCAAGAACCGAATAAAACTAATTAAGCTGATTTCTGAGTAAAGATTCTCCTGCATCATAAAAAAATCACAGGGGAACTGGGGTGCACACCTGTAATCCCAGCTACTTGTGAGGCTGAGGCAGGAGAATTATGAGTTCAAGGACAGCCTGAGCAATACAGCCAGACTTTGTCTCAAAAGACAAAAACAAACAAACAAACAAACAAAAAAACAATCTTAAACAAAACAAAACCCCACAGTGGTTGATTGTGAAAGGACAAAGCTTTGGATCAAGTTGTTACAGACTGAATTAATAAGACTCAAACACTGAGTTAACTGAAGTGACAAAAAATATACCAGTTCAGTTGATCAACTAAGATCAAAATAAGGACAATAAATATTATTTTAATAGTTTATATGGTACCAAATACATTTACTTCTAAGCACATACAAAACAGATAAAACTCCTGAAAGTCAGACATACCTTCCCAATACAATCATCTGAAAAGATTCCTACCATATATAACACCAGCCACACAAGCTAAAACTTGTTGCAGCCATTATAAAAATGGTTTATAGACTCCTAAGCCTTTACTTCACACCATAGATTATGTCACCTTTATCTCTACTAAAGAAAGCTGTCAGACTGATGGATAGCATACAGCTTACATTTGATAGAAGAAAGCCTTTACTTTTGTATTAAGCACACAGCTCAAAGAAGTGAGAATGTCTGTCACCTAACTAGAGAAGACCAGCTGTAATCAAACAAACCACATCTGGAGACAAATAGCATGACACATCCTTGCTAGAAGCCTTCACATTCAGCATGAAATCAGGAGCCAGGAGGTCTGGGTTCAAATTCTAGCTCTATTCCTAATAGCTAATCTCTGGGCCTCAGTTGCCTAATTTTAAAGTGAGTAAATTGAGATACTTGATCTAATAATGAAGATCTCTTCTACAATAATCCCCCCTTACCCATGGTTCCATTGTCTGCAATTTCAGAAATTAAGTCAACAGTCTGAAAATATTAAATGGAAAAGTTCCAGAATTAACACTTGGTAAGTTTTAAATTGTGCACTGTTCTGAATAGTAAGATGAAATATATTTTGCTGTTCAGCTGCTCCCCCCAGGACATGAACCCTCCCTTTATCCAGTGTATCCATGCTGTACACACTATCCATCCACTAGTAGTCTTCTTGGTTATCAGATCCATTGTCACAGTATAGCAGTTCTTCTGTTCACCCTCATTTTAATTAACAATAACCTCAAAGAGCAAAAGTAGCAATGCCAGCAACCTAGATATACAAAAGAGAAGCCCTAAAATGCTACCTTTAAGTGAAAAGGTGACAGTTGACTTAATAAGAAAAAGAAATTGTATGCTGAAGTTGCTAAGATTTAGAGTACAACAAGATATTTTGAGAGAGACCACATTCACATAACTTTTATATTACTATAATTGTTCTACTTTATTATGTTATTATTGTGAATCTCTTATGGTGCATAATTTATAAATTAGACTTTATGGTGGTATGTATAAAAAAGGAACATGGGATACAGAACTATGTGTGGGTTCAGGCATCCACTTAGAGGTCTTGGAATGCATCCCCCACAGATAAAGGGGAAGTACCTTATCTGTGAAAATCCCTCCAGCTCTATGATACTTTGTTTTTTTTTTTTTTTTTTTTTTTTTTTTTTTTTTTTTTGTGGTACCGGGGATTGAATTCAGGGGCACTCGACCACTGGGTCACATCCCCAGACCTTTTTTGTATTTTATTTAGAGACAGGGTCTCACTGAGTTGCTAAGTGCCTCGCCGTTGCTGAGGCTGGCTTTGAACTCGCAATCCTCCTGCCTCAGCCTCCCAAAGTGCTGGGATTACAGGCATGCGCCACCACGCCAGGCTTGATACTTTGTTTTTAACTTTATATTTTATTGGGCTATTTTATGGGCAAAGATATGCCACATAATATTAAAAAGTTATGTAACTAACTAATTACATAACTAGAAAAATAATTTTTTTTTCTCCTTTAGGTATCTAAGAATTATTCCTAAGTGGAAATACAGAAGACAAAACATAATAGAAATGTACTTAAGTGAATGCAGATCTTGGATAAGTGAAATGGGATGATAAGAAAGGGAGAGAAAATAAACCTAACTTAACGTTTGGTTAAGTATATTTATCTGAACAAGATGCAAAAAATAACCTGAACTACTCTAGGTTGATCAATCCCACTCAGTTGAATAATGTGTCATGAAAAATATAGTTCAAAATAGAAAGTATTTTCAGTTTGAAATTCAGAACAGCTTGAGGTCAAAAAGATGTTGAGTAAGAACAAAATTAAAGGATTCTCCATTTCATAAGCGAAGATTTGGATGGTGTAAAGAATTACAAAAGACGCTTTTAAAAAAAAAAGGTGGTACAAAAAGAATCTGGTCAAACCCTTGAGAAAATTTTCAGTGAGGATCTCTTCTTCCTAAGACATATTACAGGTTGATAAAATTAATACCTGAAAATTTAAATAAACTACTTAATATGTAAATAAATATTACTCTTTTCTTACCTTTTGCATATATAAAAAGCACCCAACAAAAATGGAAAATTTCAGACACGGTACAGGGCTGTCGCCTTTGGGGGAGGAAAAAAAGGTCATGAGACAACAGAAGAATTAGAAAAAGACATCCCAAATGACTGCAAATTAGGTGTGAAACAAAACCCACAGTTAGAGGAGTGATACCAGATTCAGCTTCACAAGGAAAATGTGCAAGAAATTCTGCCCCAGCCAAACATTATGAGGAAATAACTGGGAGCCAGGGAAAGAGCTCATCTCAGAAAGAAAAATATCTGAAAAAATTTTAAAGTTTTGAGGTCAAGATACATAGGGTAGAAAATAAAATGAAAAACAATAATTATCTTTATGACATTATCACAGCTAATGCTGCATTAAGACTCCTATAGGCGGTTGCATATTTCCCCATATCACCCCCCACCTGTTCTCATAGCTGAGAATATATATCTCCCTAAAAATATTCCCGACTATGTCAAATCATAAACAGGTCTTGTTAAGGTAAAGTCTGGCCTTCCTACGAGCCCTTACACTTCCATTCATTGACAGTACCTGTTATATTTTGCCAAGTTGTCTGATCGGATCTGCTTTAAATTTGGCTTTTCTACAAAAACCTCTGCAATGTTTAGACAAGATATCTGTGATCTCTACATCACAAAAGCCTTATTCTAACAGGGTACCAAGAAGAGCAAAATACCCTGAAGATGATCAGGAGATTGGGTTTAGTTCCAGTACTACCATTAACTGGGTATACTTCTCTCGCTGGGCATAAGTCCTCCATCTGTCAAAAGATTATTCTACGTGGGTATAATACTGTACTTAATTCAGCAGTCCATGGCAAGAATTAAAGTCAGTGCTCTGCTTTAAAAAGTAGCTTCCCTACCACAGCACATGATAAATTATTTCTAGCTTTGACTGCCCATCAATATAAATACAAAATTTTTAGCTTAATATTTAAGCCACCCTAAATTCGGGATCTGTAACTTGAGAGCCCAGAAAAAACTTGACTAACCTACTTGCTGCCAAATTTCCTCTTGCTTTGCTGCTTTTGTCTGTTGTTTTTCTTCCACATAAAAGGCTATGTATTTTTTCCAAATTTACCTGTCAAAATCCTGCCCATCCTTTAAGACCTATTTCTACTTAGTCCATTCCTTACCTGACTGACTCATCCAGATTTATTTTTGCTTCAGGAATCCTATATTTCTAATATATATTGCATTCTGGTGACTTTTGTAATAAGATGTATTACACAAACTGGAGTCTTTTTATCTGCCTCCTCACTTTGACAACACCGTAAACTCTCAAAAGACAGAAACTATGGGGTTTTGTTTGTGAATATCTGTGTCCTACATAAAACCTAACAAAGTACTTCCTAAAAGTAAGTGTTCAATAAATACTTGGTGACAAACTTTCAAATTATAGTGTGTGTAAGATGTAGCATACAGTCATAGTGAAGCACAGGGATTCTGCAATCAGACTACCTTAGTTTCAGTAGTAACTTCACACTCATATCAGTTGTGTGAACTTGGCCAAGTTATCTCCCAGGGGCTTATTTTCAATAATATCAGCCTCATAAGATTGTCAAGAAGATTAACTGAATAATATATGTTTATGTTTTAGAAGAGTCCCTGCCCCCCATAATAAATGCTCAGTAAGTGCTATACATTGTTAGTATTATTGTAAGCAGAAAGTGATAATAAAAAGTATAGAGTGTTATAGGACTGGGGGGTATAGTTCAGTAGTAGAACATGTGCAAGGCCCGGGATTCAATGCCCAGCACCAGAAAAAAAAAAAGTGATATAATATAAATTTTTTAAATAACCAGACAAGGTGGTACAACCCTATAATCCCATTTACTCAGTAAGGCAGAAGGATCACAGGTTCAAGGTCAGCCTGGGCAACTTAGTGAGACCCTGACTCAAAATAGAAAATAAAAGGGCAGGGGATGTAGCTCAGTGGTAGAGTGCTCCTGGCTTTAATTTGTGGTACCCCACCAAACACAAAATTTAAATTAATTTTATAGTTTTCTTTTTTTCTTTTTTTTTTTTTTGTGTGTGTGTGTGTGTGTGTGTGTGTGTGTGTGTGGTACTGGGGATTGGACCCAGGAGTACTCTACCACTGAGTAACATCCCTATCCCTTTTTACTTCTTTGTTTTGAGACAGGGTCTCACTACCCAAGACTGGCCTTGAATGTGTAATCCTCCTGTCTCAGCCTCCAGAGTCTCTGGGATTACAGGCAAGCACCAGAGTGCCCAGCTATAATTTTCTTAAATACAAGTAGGTAGTATATATATCCTAATAAATATCAAAACAAGTGCAATATAAAATCAGTTTCCAGATGCTCCAAAGAAAAAAGATATTCTGTATCTTTCTATAAACAATCACATTGGCCTTGCTGAATCTCAAAATAAAGCTTGTATCCAAAGTTTAGAATATTTAATTTGTAAATAGTCGATTCTTCCAAACTTCAAGCAAACTAGACCAGCTGCTTCCACGTCAGTAATGTCAACTATATAAAACTGTGGTTTGTCATATTTTCAAAAGTTTGTACTTATTGTAAACATCCTTCATAGCTTGGGAAAACTTTTCCATAACGAGAAGCAAACATTATTCATTCGGGTCAAACATAACTCCTTTTCCTGTACTTTATCAATACTTTTCTAGTTCTATTTTAAAAACAAATTTCCATTTCTATTTTATAGAAAACCTTCATCAAATTTGTATCCTCTGATTGCCCTTAGCTATAAGACAGAAGACAATGAGCCAGGATAAGTTACTGACTTTGCAGAGCTGATCAGAAAGCACAATTCATAATAGTTTCAGTTCCTCTAGCCTCCTCCAGTCTAGTTTCTGTATTCTGATAATAAATATCAAAATACATGGAGAAGTTATTTCAGGGGATTATTTACTCCTCAGTTTGACATAAAAGTCAAATTAAAGAATAGTCTATATAGAAAATATTACAGTCAACATGCAGTGTATACCAAAGATAGCTAATTGCTGAATATCCCTAATGTCTGACTTGTGCAGTCTGCATTTTTGGTTGATTAAATAAAAAGGGAAAGATTATACAAACAAACCCCATATATTTTGCAAAATGAAAGAAGCCATATTCTTCATAAAACACAATGAAAATTAAAAATTATTATTAAAAGAAAACTCTTGGGAAAAAAAGATTTTTTTATGAAATCACATTTCTTTTTTAACACTAGCAAAATTAACAGAGGTATCAAAACTGTAACACAGAAAGACAAAAACTTATTCCCAAGAAATGGGTATGAAAACCTACCTCTGTTTTCTTCCTCTCTGTTGACGAGGTTGCTCCTCTTGGGGATATTTAAAAATGTCTTGAAAAATGGGTTCATATTTCTTAAAAATTACAGCAGAAACAGTGAAGTTTCTTTCTAATCTCTCAGTACGTTCTCTGAAATGTGGGGGTAGATTTGCCATGTCTTCCCATTTCTTCATCTTGTTAAAAAATTCAATTAAGCTGATAATAAAGATATAAACGAGGTATTTTCATAACTAACGTAAAAGTGAAGTATATTTATATCAATATAAACATTAAAAGTAAACCAAAATTATTGCACTAAATTATATCACATTTAGCTGGGTGTGGTGGAGCATGACTGTAATCACAGGCATGGGGAGTCTGAGGCAAGAGGAATCTGGGCAATTTAGCAAGGTTAAGCAACTTGGTGAGTCCCTGTCTCAAATGAACAAAAAAGAAAAAGAAAATCACTGGCTGGGGATGTAGCTCAATGGTAAAGTGTCCCTGGGTAAATCCCCAATACCACAAAACAGTAAAATAAAAAATAAATAATATTACATTTTGACAGTGACATAAAGCCACAACTCATGTTTTTGACATGACTGGTTTATTACTCTGATCCTTACACCTGAGGATTTTTTTTTTTTTTTTTTTTTTTTTTTTTTTTTTGGTGTGTGAGGTTTTTTTTGGTACTGGGGATTGATCCCAGGGCCTCACGGATACTAGGCATACACTCTGTCACGGAGCTTTACGCCTAGCCCTTTTAAAAAAATTTTTTAATTTGAGCCAGGTACAGTGGCACACACCTGTAATCCCAGCAGCTCAGTAGGTTGAGGCAGGAGGATTGTTGAGTTCAAAGCCAGCCTCAGCAACTTATCAAGACCCTGTTTCTAAATAAAATATAAAAAAGGGCTGGGGGGGGGGGGCTGGGGTTGTGGTTCAGCGGTAGAGCACTTGCCTAGCAAGTGCGTGGCCCAGGTTCAATCCTCAACACCACATAAACATAAATGCATTACATTATGTACAACTAAAGCAAATAAATATTTTATAAATAAATATTTTTTTTAAAAAGGAGGGGCTGAGGATGTGGCTCAATGGTTAAGTGCCCCTAGGTTAAATTCCTGGTATGAAAAAAACCTTTTTAAATTTAGTTTTAAGATAGGGTCTTGCTAAATTGCTCAGGCTGGTCTCAAACTTGAGCTCCTCTTGACTAAGTGGGATTACAGGGTTGTGTCACTGCATCTGGCTGAGGTTTGTCTTTTAAATTATCAAATATATTTTTAAAAATATTTATTTATTTACTTTAGTTGTACACAATGCAATGCATTTATGTTTATGTGGTGCTGAGGATCGAACCTGGGCTGCGCACGTGCAAGGCAAGCGCTGTGCCACTGAGCCACAACCCCAGCCCAAATTATGAAATATTTTAAAACATACAAAAATGAACAAGAGTAACATAACTAGCAAACATGTACTCAACTTCCAGGACTAACAAATATTAACATACTGAATAAATTTTGCCATGTTTACTTCAGATTTCTTTAAGAACTAAAAACACTACATAAAGTCAAAATTCCCATTTGGACTCCTAATTTTAGTCCCATTCCCCTCCTTTGTCTTTCTTCCCCGAAGATAACCACACTGAAGTTAGTCTGATTCCTACTCATCTGTGTTTTCATACTTAGTACACAAATATGTGGATCCATAAACATAAGTACTTTTGCATGTGTTTCATATTTTATATGTAAGGAATCATATATTAAATAGTATTCTGCAACTTGTTTTTCAACTCAGTGCTTATGAGATTCATTCATGTTGATACAGATTAAATTCACTCACTTAATTGCTAAAAACATTCCTATTTATGAACATACCATGACTTTTTGCATTCATTCCCTAACTAAGGGAAATTTAGGTTGTTTCTAATTTTTCATAAAAAAATACTGTAATACACATCCTTGTTCATGTGTTTAGGAATTTATTTAGGGACCATCCCAAGAAGTAGAGTCAGAGAACATGAACTTTTCATTTTACTACCTGTTCCATGCATACAGATTAAGACATAGTCCTGTACATATGGTTACAAGCATAATACCATATAACTAATATTTTATTTACCTTTTCAATCTGGAGTGTCTCCTAAAGTTTCTTAATATCCTTATTTAGATTTCTCCATTATATTACAATGACTTTCAAAAGTAAATTCTTCCACACAAGTGTCTAATACATTTAATGCAAATATTTTCACCAAATTAGTAAAATATAATGAATACTAACTTTGAAGTGGTAAAGGAAAGCCATGATCTAGCTTCTAAATTCAGCAATCCATATACTCAGAGGATAATGAACAAAGAGAATTCTTTTTATCACTAAGACTTGTAAGTTTTTTTTTTTAATATTTTTATTTATTTGATTTAGTTGTACACAATGTGTTTTATTCAATGAGTTTTATTTGTACGTGGTGCTGAGGATCGAACCCGGGTCACCCACGTGCTAGGCGAGCGCTCTACCGCTGAGCCACAATCCCAGCCCCAAGACTTGTAAGTTTTTTCATTATTCTTCAAACTAATATAATTACCTCTGCTCTGAACATCGCAAGATTCTTGTTAAAGATACATAATTTCCTTCAACAGTCCCTTTGCTTACAGTTGGAACAGATTTTCTGCAAGCCACATATAAGGCACATGCTAACCAGTGAAGATCGTTTCCCTGTAAAATAAAGTAGATTTTTAGCTAATGAATTGCATATATTTCAATACAAAAATTCTTTTTTTTTAAAAAAAAATATTTATTTACTTTAGTTGTACATAATGCAATGCATTTATGTTTACGTGGTGCTGAGGATCGAACCCGGGCCGCGCACGTGCTAGGCGAGCGCTCTGCCGCTGAGCCAAAGCCCCAGCCCACAAAAATTCTTGTTTAAATTGAAAGTGTAGTTTATATGCTTATAGGAAATTGTATTCTCAAAAGATGGTACTATCCCACATACTTTTCATAAAATGTGACACATTTTATGGGGCGGGGGGGGGGGGGGGGGGAGTCTGTGTTTCCTTACCTTGAATCTGGGCAGAGGTCTATGTCCCCTTAAATTGATTAACTGCCTCAACAAATAACACAGGTGGAAGTGATACCACATAATCTTCCAGGACATGTACTTGGGAGTCCTAAACTAACATGTGAGAAGTCTGACTACCTTGAGTCACAATGCTGGAGAAAGACCATATGATACGGTCAGTCATATATAGAGAGATGCCCAAGGAGCTCTTCAGCTGTGCCAGTCCTTAGCAGCTCAATCCTTAGCTGCTCTGCTAGTGACTCAGGAGGCTGAAGCAGGATAGCAAGTTTGTGGCCTGCCTGGGAAACTTAAATAACATAAAATTTAAAACAAAAAGGACTAGGGATGTAGTTTAGTAGTAAAGCACCCTGAATTTAATCCCCAATAACGAAGGGAAAAACAGGAATAAATCAGACAAATAAAACAAAATAGAAAATAGTAAAAAAAAAAAAAAAAAAAAAGTCAAAGAGCCAGGCAGGCACAGTGGCACATGCCTGTAATCCCAGTGACTTGGGAAGCTGAGGCAGGAGGATTGCAAGTTCGAGGCAAACCTCTGCAATTTAGTGAGGCCCTAAGGACTTAGAGAGGTCCTAAGGTCTTAGTAAGATCCTGTCTCAAAATAAAACATAAAAAGTGGCTAGGGATGTGGTTGAGTGGTTAAGTGACCCTGGGTTCAATTCCTGGTATGAAAAATAAAAATAAAAAATAAAAGGTTAAATTCTATAACCAGTATTCTGTATTAAATATATCGTATGAGCTTTATTTTTCCATTGTACATTTCCATGAGATTCCCATCTCATGTTACTTTTCAGCATGCCTGACTATAAATTCCACAAGGGCAGGGAATTTTAGGTTTTGTTCACTGATTTATTCCTAGCAAGTAGTAATGGATACTAAAGAAATATTTGGTACATGAACAAATATTAATGCATTTATTAGGTACTCTGAGCCAAGAAGAGTCTCACTAATCAAAAAAAAATCAAATAATCAAACATGTTATCAAAATTAATTTTCTAAGTAAGCCTGATATGATGATGGCACATGTCTGTGATCCCAGCTGTGGGGAGGCTGAGGCAGAAGGATCACAAGTTTGAGGCCAGACTGAGCAAAGACTGAGCAATTTAGCAAGACTAAATCTCAAAACAATTTTTTTAAAAGGGAGGGGCTGGGAATGAAGCTCTTTGGGAGAGCCCTTGCTTAGCATGTGCAAGGTCCTGGAATCAATTCCCAGTACCAAAAATAATAATAATTCACTAACATCTGTTGCTTAGGTAACACTAGACTTAACATGACAATCTTTATGAGTTACAATACCTAAACTCTATGGTGATAATGCTTGTTCTAAGTTATAGGAATATCTTGAGGGTAAAATCAGAGCTTGTTTGGAGGCATTTATGTCCTTCAAACAAACAAAAAAAAAGAGGTTTTCTTTGTTTGTTTGTTTGTTTTAGGAAAGCACCCGGAGAGGTAGCCTCTTCAGCCACATCACCTCAATATACTTTAGTAAGCTCTGAAGCAGTATGCACGAGAGCTTTATGTGCCACACATTACCTTAGTTAACCTTAAAGACAGTTTTGTGGGGTAGGTATAAATATCTCTAGTTTACATATAACAAAATTGAGTTTTCCAGTGGTCAAGTAATTTGTTCAAAGTCACCCAGATCTTTCAGGTTCTAAAGCCATCACTATTGCCTTTTTTCTGTAGAAAAAGAAAGGGGGAGAGAGAACTAGTGATCGAATTGAAATTCTACTAATATCAGATTTTTTTTTTTTTTAAAGCGGTCAACAGAAAGACATACGCAAAAGCAGCATGTCACAGTTAAATCATACCTTGGTAGGAAGGCCTTCGTATTCTGAAACTATTTGCCCTACTCTTTCAACAAGCTACATGCAAAACTACTCGAGAAAATCAAATGGCCTCACGTCTGAATGCCACACACACAGGCAAACAGCCTACAAACAATCCGGACTTCCGTGTCACTTCCCATTGGCCCATGAAGGGGAGGCGCCTACAGAGTTGACAGCCACTGGCTAGAATGGCTATTTTTCTCATCTGCAAGCCCCGTCGGAAGAAAGGGACAAAACACACATCCGTATCACGGCGACAACCACAAAGATCCTCCAGGTAGTCGCAGTCCTGATTCCTAGCAACAACTGGGGACGTATGTCTCTGTCCCGGCAGGCAGAAAGCTCATTTCATTGGGCCGGGGGAAGAGTGTCTTAATTTGTTTACACGTACATAAACACGGCCCGAAACTTAACGACGGCTTTACTTAAATGGATGCAACAGCTGGACGAAGGTACTCCGGTAGAGCCCAGCACTCCAATCCGCCCATCGCTGCGCTAACGCGGACGAGTCTCTCCCTCTCTTCCCACGGTCTCGACAACGACACCTGTTCGTCCTACCAACTTGGTGGGCGGGGGGTTAGATTATCACACAGGCCCGCTTTTTGGTAATCGTGACCTCAGCGCATCTCAACCTGGTTGTGCAATTTGGGCGACAAATGTGCACCCCGTCCTAAACACAAGAGCGGGGAGAGAGTTCTCCTCCAGAGCAGCCGAGAGCCCTTTAAAAGCCGGTTTCCAGCACTACGGTGCGCAAAGAGGAACACACGCTCTCCGGGGACCGGAGACCCGGGGTCCCCGAGACCCGGGTTCGGCCGGGGGGGTCCCTGCCGGGCGCCCGACACCCTCCGGGAAGGCAACCCATCCCCGCGGCGGGGCGCGCCGACTAGGCCCGGGAAGCCCCTCGCCTCCTCCCCCGAGCGCACCTCCAGAGTGTAGCTCTCGCTCATGCTCCGGTAGCTGTCCCAGGCCTCGGCCCGCGCCGCCTCGTCCATGTTGAGGCGGCTACACAGCTCGTCGAACCGCTGCTGGATCTGAGGGGTCGGCGACCCAGCCGGCTGCGCGGCGTCCTCTGCCTCGCCGTCGTCCTCCTCCTCTTCATCTGAGCCTGCAGCTACTGGAGGAGGAGGCGGGGGCGGCGGCGACTGGTCGCCACCTGACGGCATAGCGTACGCCTGGACGGCTGGTCCTCAGGTGAGGTGAAGACCAGGGCCCGTAGCCATTCAAACAGCAAAGCGCCCGCCCGTCAGTCGCCCGTACCGCGACTGCGTCGCCGCCACCGGCGCTGGACCTCATGAAGCACCCGTAGTATTGAGCACGGCCCGCTGGGAAATGTAGTCCAAGCTGGAAGCTCACGGGGGCCAAAAACCATGAGAAAAAAATCAGTTTGCGTTGTTTTATTGGGGATGAAATACAAGCTACTTTTCCGCATATTAAGTATATTCCCATCGTGAGACCATTCAGAAGGCTGTTCTGAAGATAAAAAGTTCAAGAAACATGGACAGGAGAATATTCAGTATCCAAACTGTTACTTCCTTATCGTCTGGATGTTCTTGTCCAAAATGTAACAGGAAAGGCTTGTCACCTAAATTCAAACCTCAGCCCTGCTCCAAATTTCTCTTTCTTTCCTATGTTTTAATGTTATGTGAGCCTTTCAAATAAATATTGGATTTTTAAAAATGCAGTAATTTTCAACCCCCTCCCCACCATGACAAATTTACATTCACTGTGACATGTGTGTACTATCCTCAACCACCCAATTGGTGTAACTTTATTTCCTTTTTTTTTTTTTTTTTAATATTTATTTATTTGCTTTAGCTGTACACAATGGGTTTATTTGTACGTGGTGCTGAGGATCGAACCCGGGCCGCGCACGTGCGAGGCAAGCGCGATACCGCTGAGCCACAACCCCAGCCCCTTTATTTCCTTTTAATTTTTATTATTTTACTTCCTTTTTTCACATTTCTAGTGGACTTTAATCATTTTATTTCCATTCTTCTTTTTTCCACTTAAAAAACTTTTTTTTAATACCGGTCCTCTCTATTATTAGGTATAGTATAAAGCACTTTCATGGAGAACAGTTGTAAGGCATTGCTGTTTTGCTATTTTGTTTTGTTAACAAAACAAAAATACTTAAGTATAAATTGAGGGAAAGAAGTGCTGGGACAAAGGGGTGAGGTAGGAATCTATAATGGCAGGAAGGAGAAGAGACAACAGAAATCTGCAAATAGAGAGGGAGGTGGAAATATGTAACATGTTATCTCAGGAACAATTTTGACACAATGAAACCTTCTTCCCTAAAATTCACAAAAATTAGTAGCTGTTTTGGAATTGGATTTGCACAGACATATCAAATGTATCAGGTCTTTCACCTGGTTGACAAGTTCATTCTCTCTCTCTCTCTCTCTCTCTCTCTCTCTCTCTCTCTCTCTCTCCCCCTTCCCGCCCTCCCCAAGGCTTTTAATTCATCCACCATACCACAGTACACCAGAAGCCCAGGTCACATGAGTCAGCCTATTGTCAAAGATAAACCAAGCTGGACATTAGTTAAAGCATGAAAA
Source organism: Tamias sibiricus (assembly GCA_025594165.1). Classification (NCBI taxonomy): domain Eukaryota; kingdom Metazoa; phylum Chordata; class Mammalia; order Rodentia; family Sciuridae; genus Tamias; species Tamias sibiricus. The sequence goes on from CM046672.1 coordinate 32,080,090, forward strand.
CAGATTTTACTCAGTAGCTGCTGACAGTAAGGAGAAAGAGCTGAGTTCATTCCAATTTGTAAAAAGATGACCAGGCATTTTAAAAGGGAGGAGGAAGGAGTAGAGGGAGGGTGGAGGAGAACAGAGCTAAAGTGAAAATCGACAAAGGGCTGGTAGTATTATGTCATTAGGCCAGCTGGGTCTGCTAGCTGTTAATTATGAAAATCAGGATGCTATCCTCCCCCAGAGACTAGAAGAAGGCCTTAGCCTTCCTGATGACTACAGGGACTTCCAGGTCCTTAAGAACTCCTGTGAGCTGGGCGCCGTGGCGCGCGCCTGTAATCCCAGCACTTTGGGAGGCTGAGGCAGGAGGATCGCGAGTTCAAAGCCAGCCTCAGCAATGGCGAGGCACTTAGCAACTCAGTGAGACCCTGTCTCTAAATAAAATACAAAAAAGGGCTGGGGATGTGGCCCAGTGGTCGAGTGCCCCTGAGTTCAATCCCCAGTACCACAAAAAAAAAAAAAAAAAAAAAAAGAACTCCTGTGTTATAAAACGTTCACATATATCCCAAGGGGACCGAGGAAGAATTCAGTTTTAAATCCTTTGTAGTTTTAAATGTACCAAGAAAGGGAAGTCAGGTTTTGGTTTTGGTTGGAATAAACAGTAAATTCCCCTAGCATTGCTGACTTTCTGCAGCATATATTTAATGGAGATTGATAGGGGGCATCACTCTATTCAGCTTTAAGATGCTACAAGCCAGGCCCGAGTTTGGTGGTCTCTAAGTACAAACTTTTGACAGGAGTCTTTTTGTGTAAAGAATTCTGCAGTTCTCGACATGTGGCACGGACCCAAGCCCCTGGGCCTTCAGGCCCAGCTATGTTGAATGGGCCAGTTTGTGGGTAGATGCTCCAGGCTTCCAGTCAGGCTGTCCCACTGATACTGTATGTACAGTGGAGATGAAACATCTCACTGAGTCCTGTCCGAATTCTGGCAACAAAATTTGTGGGCAAAAGAAACAATTATGTTACCAGAGTCCTGGGTTCCAACAAACTAGGTCCAGCCACTTGCTCCAAAAAAACTAATAGAAGAAGCAATGGTAAAAAGCAAGAAAGGTGCTTTAATCAGTATGGTCATATTGTCATCAAGCAGCTCAGCCCTGTCTTCAGGGTCCTGACAAGAGCTTTAGGTTTAAATAGAAGAATTTGGGCAGGGGCTGAGGGGTATGCCCAATTAAGCAGTCTTGGTCAAACTGTAATCTAATTGATCATCATCTTGATTCTGGTTCTATGAGGTAGCTCCAGAAAAGTCCTTATCACTTGAGGAGGGCAATTTCCATTTGATGCTCAGGATGTTTATCTATCAGAGTTGTGATCTTGAAAGGATCCCACTAGGGGATCCTGCTTGGGGGCAGGGGTGACAGTCTCATCATGGGGGGGGGGGGGTGATCTGCCTACAAGGCTCTGCTGTTCCTGAAAGGCACAGGATCTGGAGATTCTAGGCATTATTTGGGGTATGGAACAGGGGTCCCTAAAAATCTTGACTCAGTCTTGAAGGGGGAAAAGATAAATAGATAGGTTAGGTAAATTTGGGGCTAATAACCTTTGTATTGCCAGTTTTTAGATGAATGCTCCTGTTTTAGTCAGCTTTTTTGCTGCTGTGACTAATGACCCAACCAGCACAACTGTAGAGGAGGAAGAGTATATATTTGAGGGTTCATGATTTCAGAGGTCTAAGTCCATAGACAGCCAATTCCATTCCTTGGGGCTCAAGGTAAGGCAGGACATCATGGTGGAAGAGTGTGGCAGAGAGAAGCACCTTACATGGTGATCAGGAGGCAGAGAGAGAGAGACTGCACTTGCCAGATACAAATATATACCCCATAGCTACTCCCCCAATGAATCACTTCCTCCAATCACACCCCACCTGCCTCCAGTTACCATTCAGTTAATCCCATCAGAAATCAATCCACTGATTAGGTTAATGCTATAACCCAGTCATTTCTCCTCCAAACCTTCTTGCATTATCTTACACATGAGCTTTTGGGGGACACCTCACATTCAAACCATAACATTCCGTGCCTGGCCCCCAAAAGCTCACACTCATCTAACAATGCAAAATACATTTAGTCCATTCCCAGAGTGCCCATAGTTTCAACAGTTCTGAGATCGCTCAAAGTTCAAGTCCAAAGTCTTCTCTGAGGCTCAAGGCAATCTCACCTTGTAAGCTCCTATAAAATTAAAAGTAATTTTAATCCTATATATAAAGGTACAGAGTAAACATTTCCATTTACAAAAATACAGGCATAAGCCGGGCATGGTGGCACATGCCCGTAATCCCAGCACTTTGGGAAGCAAGAGACAGGAGGATCATGAGTTCAAAGCCAGCCTCAGCAATGGTGAGGCACTTAGCAACTCAGTGAGACCCTGTCTCTAAATAAAATACAAAAAAAGGGCTGGGGATGTGGCCCAGTGGTCGAGTGCCCCTGAGTTCAATCCCCGGTACCACAAAAATAAATAAATAAATAAATAAAAAATAAAAAAAAAAATACAGGCATAGAAAGAAGGAATAGGACCAAAGTAAAACTGCAATCCAGCTGGGCAAAGTCCTGTAGCTCCAATTCCGGCCTCTAGAGCATATGGCATTGTGATGTTCTCTCCAAAGAGCTTGTGTAGATCTACCCCTGTGGCCTTGTTAGTTGCAGCCCAAGTGTCCTTTCTGTGGATTTGTCTCTGCTCAATTCCTGCAGCTTTCCTAGGACAAGTTTCCACATTATTGGCACTTCTTAAACTCAGGGATCTCCACTGCAGCTTCAGCTTCCTCCTCAAATCTCCACACCTTGCCTTCTCAGGGAGTGCCCGAAGGGATTCCAACCCTGCTGCACTTTGCCTGGGCCGTCCTTTGAAATCTTGGTGGAAGCCTCCACGAACCTCTAACTCCAGCATCCTACATTCCTGCAGAACCAGCACCACGTGGTTATGCTAAGGTCTTCTCAAGAGAATTTTCACTTTTACTCCCTTGAGCCTGAGATGGGTGTGGTCTTGCCAGCTCCTGAGATGTCCTGAAGCCATCTTTCTTTTTTTTTAAGACTATAAGTAAAAAGGTTTATTTGAAAATTTACAATAATATTTAAAGTCTTCTATAGTAGACACTGGTTCTCTTTCTTTTTTTAATTTATTTTTTATTTATAATAATTACAATTCATAGTGCACATATATAGCATCTTTTTACATACAACTGTTTGTATACAAAGTATATTTGTACCATTCAGGTCTTCAGTCATTCATTTAGGATAATGATATCCATCTCATTCAACCACCTTTTTTTTTTCTTTTCTCCCTCTCCCTGCCCCTTTGCTCCCTCCCTTCCCCTCCCTTTGACCATTCTAGTGTTCCTCTAATCCTCCTATGTACCCCCATCCAACAATACTGTGAACTAGCCTCCTTATATCAGAGAAATCATTCAGTATTTGGATTTTTGAGATTGAATAATTTCACTTAGCCCATCTTTCTTTTTTCTTTCATTTTATTTATTTATTTTTAGGTGGTGCTGAGGATGAACCCAGGGCCGCGCTCATACGAGCTCCGCGCTCATACGAGCTAGACTAGTGCTCTACCACTGAGCCACAACCCCAGCCCAAAAGCCATCTTTCTTATATCTCTGGACAAAGTCTTTAGCATTTCTTTTATGGCAGTAATGTCTTTAACAACTGCAACTTCCTTAGCCCCAGTTTTACTCCTGCCTTTCAAGTTCAAGTTTTTGGAATCTTTCTGCTCTGCTTTCTGCTCTTGATTTTCACAATAAATTTGGCTAAAAGCTTCCAGCAAGCTTTGCACAGTGGCAGTATTGTAGCCAATGAGGTTTATCTGAGGCGCAATTATCGCTAATTGGAAAAAAAAAAAAAGCTGCCAGCAATACAATATTCATGCCATTTCCTGAATGCTATGCTGCCTAGACATTTCTTCCTCCAGATAAGAAGTCCATTGCTTTTAAAATCAGCCTCAAAGAAAGTTTCAGGTCACAGGTAAAATGCCGACAACTTCTCATCCACAACGTAACACAAATGGCCTCTACTCCAAATTCCAATAGAGTCCTCCTTTTCTGAAACCTCTTGAACACTGTCTTCACTGACCATGGTCCTGAACACTGTCTTCACTGACCATGGTACTATTGCCATTCAGAACTTCTGAGCTCCCACCAGAATAAGCCATTAATTTCTGCTTACAACAATCTAAAGCATTTCTAGCTTGCACTGCTATGCATCTCAAAATTCCACTCATCAATTCCAAAATGCTCAAAAAGCTTCTGAATCACGTGGTCAGGTTAACTACAGCAACGACACCACTCCAGGTGCCAATTTTTGTTTTAGTTAGCTTTTTCGCTGCTGTGACAAAATGACCCAACTAGCACAACTGTAGAGGAGGAAGAGGGTTATTTGAGGGCTCACAGTTTCAGAGGTCTATGTCCATGGACAGCCAACTCCATTCCTTGGGGCTCAAGGTGAGGCAGGATATCATAGTGGAAGAGTGCTGGAGAAAGAAGCAGCTTACATGGTGATCAGGAAGGAGGTGGGGGAGGGAGACTGCACTTGCCAGATACAAATATGTACCCCACGGCTATGCCCCCAAAAAACCACTTCCTCCACCCACACCCCACCTGCCTCCAGTTACCATTCAGTTAATCCCATCAGAGATCAATCCACTGACTAGGTTAAGGCTATAACCCAGTCATTTCTCCTCCAAACCTTGCATTGTCTTACATGTGAGCTTTTGAAGGACACCTCATATCCAAACCATTACAGCTCCTTACCTGATTAACATGCCATAAAACTACAAGAGTGGGAAGTTACATTCCATGTAATTACAATATGTCAAAATACATCCTACTGTCATTTATAACTAGAAAGAACAAATAGAAATTGTTTCAAAAAATAGAAAAAATGATTAATATGCCAATGTGTAGAGCTGAGTTGGTCTCAAAGTTTAAGGTGATAAAGCAGACATTAAAATGAAGGCAGAGATGCCAAAAATTATCCTGCTTTTATTTACCTATTGGGCATCTGCAGGCTGAGTATTTATTACTTTTAGGAAAGACAAACTGTAAGTCTCTGTTATAATTATTTTCGTTTGAAGTCACCGAGTTTTAGGGTGGCTCTTATGAAGCAATAAATAATGAGAACAATAAGTGGAGAGCATGTATGTATTGATTATCATAAAAGAAAAATCATTTAATGACTATTTTTCTTGGTAATTTTCTTATGCTTTCCCTAACCTCATTAATGGCTTCCATTGTTTTTAACCTTAAAACGCTAAAATAACAAATAATATTAACATTCCTTTTAAGAAAAGAGGTAGGTACATTTTAAGTCATAGTCACTTTCGATAATGGAGGATAATTGACCTGGATGTAGTTTTTAAGCAAGTTGTTCAAAATTGACTCAGACTCCTAGACTATACTTAGCAAACACTTTGTTAAAAAAAATTTTTTAAAATATTTATTTCTTAGTTGTACATAATACCTTTATTTTGTTTATTTATATGTGGTGTGGAGGATTGAACCCAGGGCCTCGCACGTGCTAGGCAAGCTCTCTACCGCTGAGCCACAACCCCAGACTCAGCAAACACTTCTTTTCTGTATCTTATCCTCCTCCTCCTCCTCCCAGAAACTGAAGTGGCCACCTTATAACACAATGTGATCTTGCCTTTCCCTGCTTAACTATTTTGCTGCTGTTTGGGCAACAAAAATGCACCTTATTCTACCTGCAGGTGTCCTTCTTTCTGCCTTTTCATCCTCAGTGAAAATTGTTCTTCTACACTTCCCTTACTGTTTTTTTTTTTTTTTTTTTTTTTTTTTTTTTTTTTTTTTTTTTTTTTTTTTGTGTGGGGTGGTCCTGGGTTGTTTTTTTTTTTTTTTTTTTTTGGTTTGGTGGGGGGTGGTCCTGGGGTTTGAACCCAAGGGCCTGCACATGCTAAGCTAGTGCTGTGCCACTGAGCTGCATCCCCCTCTCCCCTCTCTTTTCCTTCTTTCCATTGGTCACGTGCCACCCTAATTGTCTCCTGAACATCCCAGTTGAATATTTCTCATACCACTTATTAAAACCATAATGAATAATTTACATGTTTGACCATCTGCTATGTGTCCATTGTCCTTTCTATGTGGTAAGTGCAACATCAGTGTCTGTTTAGTTCTGTGTTGTAACCTCAGTGCCTAAAATAATGCTGGGCATACAGTTGGCTCTTCACAAAATCTGTCAAGTGAATGATTATGATAATTGAGATATATCTTACTGGAGCCTTGGGTTTTGTGGATATAAAGTCCTTATTCATGTTGTGATCTGATAGTCCAACAGAATGGCAAATTAATATAAATTATAGTCATCTAAGAATAAATTACTCCTTTGCATTATATGTCCCACCTTTAAAAATGTGGCTAAACCAGGGAATGGGGATGTAGGTCAGGGTCAGGGCCAGGAATTCAAAAAAAAACGGGGCATGGGGCCCAATTACCCTCCCCCGGGCCCACAAATGTTTTGCAGAAAAGAGTGTTTGGCGTGTGTTACCGCCCGAATAGTGTTTATAACACCTGAAATGGGGGTTTCAATGTTGTTAGAAGGACCAGAGAGAAGTGACCCCAGGAGTAATAAACTCAGTTATCAGAATAAAAAGCTGTTTTCTCCTTCCCAATTTACATAATTCATTTAAAATGTCTCCAGTTTTGCTTCTGAAGTTCTGGAGCTGACTCTTCCATTATTAATTTACGCCAATGGCCCAAGCACTGGCCTCTGCAAAAAGCTTCAACCAGTTTAAGAGGCTTGGGATATAATATCCTCCCAGATAAAAGTGCAGTAATTTTAAAATGGGAGGATGATGAAGGCCATAAAGGAACATTTCAGCCTTATGTTTACCTAATCTACCGGTTACTTTATGGGGAAGAGATATTTTGCAACAAATGGGAGTACACCTTGCAACCAAGCCTGCAGATGTTAATGTGAAAACCTACAAGGTAATCTTAACCATAAAAGAACTCATTATCAAAACGTACAGAGTAATCTTAACCCTAAAAGTAGTACATTACTTGCCTAGCATTGATCCTCGGCACTGAAGAAAGAAAAAAAAAAAAAGTAAGGAAGGAGGGAGGAGGAGGAGAGATAGAGACTGAGAAAGGGAAAGAAAGAAGCTTAACTGTGATACTTTTATACAACAAAACACAGTTGTCTTCAAACTTCTTGGCATATCTCCCTAAAAGAATTACCTCCTGGTGCAGGAGCCCTGTTTGGGGATTGGCTTGAATTGCAGTTGACTATGAGCCGTGGAGATTTGGGCATTGTCTCCTCCCGTAGTCTCACGAGACTTGTTGCGGGATCTCGAGTGACTTGGCCGAAATTGCTGATCGGGTCAGGGCCATTTTTAGTGTTTGTGTTTGGCGTGTGTTAGTTGTTGTTAGAACCAGAGAGAAAAGTTATCAGAATAAAAAGCTGTTTGTCTCCAGTTTGCTTCTGAAGTTTTCCCGCGGCTCCGTTGCTCCAAGCGCTTCAGGCGACTACATCCTGGCATACATTAAAGTTGACATATAAATTTTTCATTAAACGTTTGATCAGAGCTGGGCATGGTGGTGCATGCTTGTAATCCCAGCAGCTCTGGAGGCTGAGATAGGAGGATCTCAAGTTGGCTGAAGGCCAGCCTCATCAACTTAGCAAGGCCCTAAGCAACTCAGTGAGACCCTGTCTCTAAATAAAATATAAAAAGGGCTGGTGAGCCGGGCGCGGTGGCGCACACCTGTAATCCCAGCACTTTGGGAGGCTGAGGCAGGAGGATTGCGAGTTCAAAGCCAGCCTCAGCAATGGCGAGGCACTTAGCAACTCAGTAAGACCCTGTCTCTAAATAAAATACCAAAAAAAGGGCTGGGGATGTGACCCAGTAGTCAAGTGCCCCTGAGTTCAATCCCGGGTACAACAACAACAACAACAACAACAAAAAAAAAAAAAAAAAAAAAAAAAGGCTGGTGATGTTGTTCAGTGGTTAAGTGCCCCTGAGTTCAATCCCTGGTACCAAAGAAAAAAAAGTTTAATTAGAACTGGGCACAATGGTGCACACCTGTAATCTTAGCAACTCAGGAGGCAGAGGCAGGAGGATTGCAAATTAGAGGCCAGCCTCAGCAATTTATTGAGGCCCTGTGTCAAAAAAATAAAGAAGGGGGGTGCTGATTTTATTGCTCAGTGAGTTCAATCAAGCAAGCAAGCAAACAAAAAAAGTTTGATTAGGTGCAAAGAATATAATATCCATCCACCATAATAACTATAAATCTTTAACAAAAAAACTATTATTGAACTTTAAATATATCTAATGGACTCTAAATACCATGGTAATTTGATACTATCATCCATGATAAGAGTATCTGAACAATAAATTGAAACTTTATGTCATTCTCTTTTTCTCCTTTAGTTCATAGTTTTATCTTGTTATCCCAATCCAGATTTATTCTTATATTTTGTGCTTGAAACTCCTTTATTAATTTCCCTTGAGCAAAAATGTACATTCAAATTCATTTTTTCAAGTATCCTGGTTATTTATAATGTCATTTTCATTGAGGTATAATTTTCAGGCAGTAAAATTCATCTTTTTAAAAAAATTTTTAGTTGTATATGGACAGAATGGCTTTATTTCATTTATTTATTTTTATGTGGTTCTGAAGAGTGAACCCAGTGCCTCATGCATGCTAGGCTCTGCCACTGAGCTACAGCCCCAGCCCTAAAATTCATCTTTTTAGGGGTACAGTTTTACGCATTTTGACAAATACAGTCAAGTAACAACCACTATAATCAAGACACGGAACATTTTCATCATCCTGAAAGTTTCCTAGTGTTTTGTACTATACCCCTTCTCTTCCATCCTCTAGCAACCACTGATCAGTTTTCTGTTCAAATAGTTTTGGCTTTTTTTTTTTTTTTTTTTTTTTTTGTACTGGGGATTGAACTCAGGGGCAGTTGACCACTGGGCCACATCCCCAGCCCTTTTTTGTATTTTATTTAGAGACAGGGTCTCACTGAGTTGCTAAATGCCTTGCCATTGCTGAGGCTGGCTTTGAACTCATGATCCTCCTGCCTCAGCCTCCCAAGTGCTGGGATTATAGGTATGCGACCTATCCCGGCTCATACTTGGCATATTACTCATATTAAACTATGAATTTTTGAGGTTAAAAAAACAGGCCATGAGCTTTGAGTAAAGGTCTGAACATTAATAATTGAGTTTAAGAGGCATGGTTCTTGGGGTCTGATTATCATTTATTTAGTCCATTTTCTGTTGCTATAACAAAACAGCTGAGTCCAAATAATTTATAAAGAATAGGAGTTGGTTTGGCTCACAGTGTTGGAGGGTAGGAAGTCCAAGCATGTGGTATGGGCATCTGCTCTGTATTTGGAGAGGGCCTTCTTTCTGCATCACCATGAAGGGAAATGTGGTGGCAACAGAGCAAGCGTGCAGTTCAGGTCTCTCTTCCTCATTTTAGAAATCCACTAATGCCATCATGGAAACACCATCCTCAGGACCTCACCTAATCCTACTTACTTCCTCAGGATCCAACCTCCAAATATGGTTGACATATGAATTTGGAGGTTATGTTTCCAATACATGAACATTTAGGGGACATATTCAAAATATGGCAGTTTGCTGGGTGCATTGGTACACACCTATTATCCAACTTCTTGGGAGGCCAAAACAGAAGAATTGCAAGTTCAAGCTCAGCCACAGCAATTTAGCAAGACCCTGTCTCAAAATAAAAAATTGAAAGGGCTGGGGATGTGGCTCGGTGGTAAAGTGTCCAATGGTTTCAATCCTCAGTACCACAAAATAAAGAAGAAACATAGCATCCATTCATGTATTTAGCCAGTGAGCCTGCCATTAATCCATTACAAGGAGGATCACATGTTCCAGGCCAGCTTGGGCAACTTAGTGAGACTACCTCAAAATGAAGTAATTTGAAAAAGTGCTGGGGGGTATAGCTCAGTGGTAGAGTGCTTGCTTGGAAGGCAAGATGCCTTGGATTCAATCCCCAGCAGCATAAAAAATTTTTTACAATTCAATGTTAAGTGTCTAGTGTATGTTGAGTACTTTGCCAGACACAGAGGATATCGTAGTAAACGAGAAAAGCACAGTTCCTGCTCCCATGGATCTTGTTATTCAATAGGGAAATAGACCCATAACAAGAATAGGTAAGTATGAATATACTATAAAAGAGAAATCCAGAGAGCATCACAGAACTATGCATGCATGCTGATAGAGAAAGAGAGCAAGGAACATGGAGCAGGGGTGGGGTGGGGGTGACTGGGTGTTTGGGGGTAGAGTAAGGCTTCCCTTTCTTCTTGATTTCCCTAAGAATAAATCTGGAAGTCTAAGATAAAGGAAGGGGGTAAAAATTGACTTTAGATTGGGAAAAAGCTATGCCAAGCCCCTGAATCAGGAAAAAGAACAGGTTTTCCAAGGAGTTGAAGAAATGTGAATGGGATGTAAGTGCAGAGAGAAAGGGGCAGTGCGGGGGTGGGGAGAGAGAGAGAGAATGGCACAACGTATGGATAGAGGTGAAGTCAGAGATCTCCTGAAGAGGTTGGACTTGGTTCTAAAGGTGGTCAGAAGCCACTTATGGTGGCTTTACCATTGCTGAGGCTGGCTTTGAACTTGTGATCCTCCTGCCTCAGCCTCCCAAGTGCTGGGATGATAGGTGTGTGCCATGGCACCCTGCCAGAAGCCACTTTACGTTAAGGAAGGTAGTCACATTCCTCGCTCTCCAGGACTGAGAACAGTCTGTGGCACTGTTAGGTGCTGGCAGACCTAAACCTAGTTTCACTTCTGAGCCACGGCTGAATGCTGTGAGACCCAGTGCTCCCGAGACAAAATCTGCCATGCCCATAAGACTGGTTTCCTCAGCCTTCGTGGTTTTGTCCAGGTTACCTCAGCCAGGATGAAATCTCTTTCCCTCACTGTCACCCATCCTTTCACCAGCCCTTGGGAAACCCCAGCTCATTTCCTCATATCCAACAGGCTTCAAGTATTGATAGATTGAAATTTTATCATAAAACATTCATTTCTAGTAACTTTTTAAAAAATATTTATTTATTTGCTTTAGTTGTACACAATGCGTTTTATTTTTATGTGGTGCTGAGGATTGAACCTGGGCCCCCTATGTGCTAGGCGAGCGCTCTGCCGCTGAGCCACAACCCCAGCCCCTCTAGTAACTTTTTGTTTTAATGTATATTTAGCTGATATTAGAATTGCCACTCCAGTTTTAAAACGTGGTTCGTATGATATACAAACAGAATAAGTTAATTTTGTTGCCAAGCTCTGCCTTTACCCATTCCTCCTTATTAGGAAATGGTGACATCCTTTTTCCACTTTAACAGACCAAAAAATTGAGTCATCTTTGATTCCTTTCTTTTATATTCGATATGCAATCCTCCTGTAATTTCTGTCATCTCAGTCTTCAAACTATTCAAAATCTGACCAGCTTTCCCCTCCTCTCTTATCAATTCTTTGAGAATTGATGTAAACTATCATCATCTCTCACCAGAATTAATCCAGTTCCCACCTATCTGGTCTCCCTGCATCTAGTTTCTTCTCAACAAATAAGTAAGTTGTTGTGGTTAATTTTATGTATTGTCTTGGCTGAGCAAAAGTACCCAGATATTTAGTCAAACATTAATGCTTCTGTGAGGGTGTTCTGGATCAGATTTACAAAACCAGAGGAATTTGAGTAAAGAAGATTTCTTTCCAAAATGTGGGTAGGCTTATCCAATCATCGTTTAAGGCGTGAGTAGAACAAAAGGCTGAGCTGGAGAGGGATGTGACTCTGGGGTTGTGTTTGATTGTTTGCACCAGCTATTGTATGAAGACAGGAGGAATAACAGTTACCTTCAGTGCTGAAGGACTCAGAGGAGCTAGGTGCAGTGGCACATGCCTATGATTCTAGTAATCCATGAGGCTGAGGCAGGAGGATCTCACATTTTGGTATGTTGTTTTCATTTATCTCATTTTCTAATTTCCCTTGAGATTCTTCTTCAAACCATTATTTATTTAGGAGTATGTTGTTTAATTTCCACATATTCATGAATTTCACAGCTTAGAACTGGGAAGTGGGAATCTGTTCTATTATAGTTGGAAAACACACTTGGTATGTTTCAACTTTTCCAAACCCGATGCTTGTTTTATAGCCTACCATATGGCCTATCCTCAATAGATAGCTCTTATGTGTAGGTGATTTATAGTGTTGTTCAAATATTGTTTTCCCTTTGCCTTGTTGCTCTATGCATTGCGGAAAGTGGGATACTAAAGTCTGCAAGTATTCCTGTTTCATTGTAGATTTCTTTCAATTGAGTTGCTTTTTGCTTCAGGCATTTTGCATCTCTGTTGTTAGGTATCTACATGCTTATAGTTGTTATATGTTCCTTCATGATAACTTTTTTTTATATCAGGTATTATTGAACACAGTGGCACTTAACCACCGAGCGATATCCCCAGCCCTTTTTCATATTTTATTTAGAGACAGAGTCTCACCGAGTTGCTTAGTGCCTCACTTCCTACCTTAGCCTCCTGAGCCACTGGGATTACAGGAGGATGCCACCACCACCTGGCAACTTTTTTGATTTAATGTACATCTGATATTTTAGTGTAGCCACTCTAGACTCCAGTATTTATTTATATTTTTGGTACTGGGGACTGAACCCAGAGGTGCTCAACCACTGAGCCACATTCCCAGGCTTTCTTTCTTTAGATTATGATAAATGGCAGCATGTAAATCAGTGGAGATATTGTATACTAAATAATGCTAGGGCAATATTTGAAAAAATTTAAATTATAATCTCTGTTTTATACTAGATGTTACCAAAATAAATTTCAATCAACAAAGACACTAAATATTTTAGAGAACAAATAAAATATGTATATAATTTGAGGGTGAAAAGACTTTCCTAAGGACAAAATATAAAAAATACAAACCAGAGCTGGGTGCTGTGGCACATGCCTGTAATCCCAGTGTCTGAGGAGGCTGAGGCAGGAGGATTGAAAGTTTGAGGTCAGCCTCAGCAACTTTGTGAGATCCTATCTCAAAATAAAAAGGGCTGGAGATATAGCTCAGTGGTAAAGTGCCCCTGGGTTCAATCTCTAGTAGTAACAAAAAACAATAAAACAAACAAACCAGAAAAGATGGCAGATTGAGATAACCACATAAAATTTAAAACTTGCACACTAAAGCTGTGTAGTCACGAGTACCTATTGTTTCAGCACTTAGGAGGCACAGACAGGAAAACCAATTGATTCTAGGAGTTCCAGCCAAGACAACAAAGTGAGAACCTCTCTCTCTGCATCCCTGACAAAAGAAACCAAACCAAACCAAAAAACCTTGCACATTAAAAAACAGGGGCTGGGAGTATATATAGCTCAGTGGTATAGTGCATGCTTAGTATGTGCAAGGACCTGGGTTCAATCCCTAGCACCAAAATAACAACAAAAATAGGCAAACTGAGAAAAATATTTACCACATATAACAATGCATGGCAGAAGAAATCCATGACAGGGCTGGGGTTGTGGCTCAGCAGTAGAGCGCTCACCTAGCATGTGTGCAGCCCGGGTTCAATCCTCAGCACCACATACAAATAAACACATTGTGTACAACTAAAGCAAATAAATAAATATTTAAAAAAATCCACGACAGAAGATCTATGGAAAGATAAGAAAAGACTTTAAAGTTACTAATAATTAAAGAAACAAACTTAAAAAAAGAATATATTTTCTTTTTACCTATTTTTTTTTTTTTCTCTTGGTACTAGGGATTGAACTCAGGGGCATTTGACCACTGGGCCACATCCCCAGCCCTTTTTTGTATTTTATTTAGAGACACTACAAACACATTGCTGAGGCTAGCTTTGAATTCGCGATCCTCCTGCCTCAGCCTCCCAAGTGCTGGGATTACAGGCATGTGCCACCATGCCTAGCTTTCTCTTTACTTATTGAAAAAGACTTTTAAAAAATTATAATGCCTTTCTGATCACGCAGCTGGCTGTCAATATGGCGCCCAAAGACAAGAAGCCTAAGAGAACCACTTGGAAGTTTAATTTGGACCTTACTCATCCTGTAGAAGATGGGATTTTTGATTTTGGGAATTTTGAACAGTTTCTGAGGGAGAAGGTTAAAGTCAATGGGAAAACTGGAAATCTCGGGAATGTTGTTCACATTGAAAGCTTCAAGAATAAAATCACAGTTGTTTCTGAGAAACAGTTCTCTAAGAGATATTTGAAATATCTTACCAAGAAATACCTTAAGAAGAATAATCTTCGTTATTGGCTTCGTGTGGTTGCATCTCACAAGGAGACTTATGAACTTCGCTATTTCCAAATTAGTCAAGATGAAGATGGATCTGAGTCTGAGGACTAACTAATCTCCCTTTTTAATAAAATAAATGAAGTATACATGAAAAAGAAACATCTAAAGATGGACTATCAGTGCATAAAAAAATTGTTCTCAAAAGAAAATTATAATGCCCTGTATTGGCAAGGAAACAGGGAAGTTACTTCAGGCTTTGCTGTTGGAGTATAAAATGGTAAAATCTTACAATCTTAACTCAGTTGTATAGTCTTGAAATATGAATATTTCATGCCTTGGTATTGATTCTAATGAAATAATCAGAAATGTACACAGAATTAACTATAAACACATTATGTTTAAACAGCCCAAAACTGGAAGAAAATCTAACCGTTCAATAATTGTGCATTAAATAAATTATATCTAAATGAAATTGTTATGTAAGATTCCTTAATTACATGTGAAGATGATATAGTAAATGAAGAGAGTAGGTTACAAAAAAGGGGATTGAACTCAAGAGTACTCGACCACTGAGCTACATCCCCTGCCTATTTTGTATTTTATTTAGAGACCGGGTCTGAGGCTGGATTTGAACTCGCGATTCTCCTGTCTCACCCTCCCAAATTGCTGAGATTACAGGTGTGTGCCACTGTGCATGGCAACTTCATTCTTATTAAAATAATAGGTAATATGTAAATACAAAGAGAAATTTTCAATTTTCTCATTTTTAACTAAGAAAAAGAATGTCAATTAAAAAAAATCAAAATTATTTTTGCCTATTGTTTGGCAAAGATTATTTCAAAAAACAATTCACAGCATTAGTAAGGACAAAATGTATGTGACTAATGAGAATAAAAATTACCACTAATATCTTCACCATAAATTTGGCAATATAGCACAATCCTTAAAAATAGAGGAAGTAGTGGTGCATGCCTATAATCTCAGTGGCTCAGGAGACTAAGGCAGGAGGATTGTAAGTTCAAAGTAACCCTTAACAACTTAGCAAGACCCTGCCTCGAATATTAAAAATAAATAAATAAATAAATAAATAAATGGTGAGGCATGTGGCTCAGTGGTTAAGCAGCCCTGGATTCAATCCCTGGAACCAAAAACAAAAATAGAGAGAAAGTATTTTCAGTTCAAGGAATTAACCTACTAGGGATGAATTTTAAAAATGCACATTTAAATCCAATGTTCATTTTTGAGTACATGAATAAGTGTTACCTGTATGAGCCAATAGCATGTATTAAAAATCACATTGCAGCTGGGTGAGGTGGTGCACACTGGAAATCCCAGCTACGTGAGAGTTCTGTGTTTTTCTGAAGTTTTGTGCTTTTTCTTTTTTTTCTAAAAAATATTTATTTATTTGCTTTAGTTGTACACAATGTATTTATTTGTACGTGGTGCTGAGGATCGAACCCGGGTCGCGCACGTGCTAGGCGAGCGCTCTACCCGCTGAGCCACAATCCCAGCCCGTTTTGTGCTTTTTCTGAAGCAGGAGGACCACAGTTCAAGGCTGGCTTCAGTAACTTAGTAAGACCCTGTCTCAAAAAAAAAAAAAAAATAAAATAAAAATAATACCAGTTAAAAAAATAAAAAGTTTCTCTTGGTCTTTCTGGAATTTCTAAAGGTCCAAGGGAAGAAAACTTAAGTTCTAAAAAAGAAGCGTTCTCTTTTTCTTGCAAATATCAGTATCACTGGGCCAACAATTAAATCAAAATGAAAAACTGGAAACATTTATGCTGCTGTGTGGATATAGTTATAGCAAATTTCTGTCTCTTAAAAATTCCTCTAAAGTATACCCTCCTTTTATAATATGGCTTCTTTCATAACTGGAATAAGATAAATCATATAAAATTTAGTTTAAAAAGTACTGTCATGTACAGAGACTGACATCATGGGTAGTCAAAGAATATGTTTAATAAAAAATAATTAAACTTCCATTTGCTCTATAGAACATCATAGAAAGTAATTTAATAAATTACAAATGACTTTTTAAGACGTTTGCTCAACTACAGAAAGCAAATTCAGACTACACAAAACACAACTGGTAAATATTGCAAATGTCCAAAAGAAAACTTGGACTAAGACTTGAATCATGAAACCTGAAACAAGGGCTATAAATACAAGGCAATACCAGCTATAATTCTTTAGTAACTACCAACACATACTTGGATATCCTTTCAACTGCAACTTTAGTATTATGTAATTCTACTGATTTTTTTCCTTATAACCCTTAACTTAACACAATCATATTTGCATGTGTTTTTTTTTTTTTTTTTCCTTAGCTGATAGCTGGACAACTCCCCCCCCCCCATCAATATTACATAGAAATGTCTTGAAACCCAAGAGAATGTTAAAGTTAACATTAGCTTTAATGCTATGAAAACTGTAATTGCCTTATTACATACAAAGAGAATCACTAGGATGTTAACCAAATTCATTTGACCATATTTAGGAAAATACTTTATCTTATAGATTTGATATAAATTAGGTTTTAGTTGACAATATCTAGGGATTTGTTCCTTTTCTTAATCTGTTGAAAGAAAGGAATAAAGATCATGTGGGTAGAACTACAGGAGGGAAGGGAAATATGGATGGTGTTGAAATACTCCACTGGCGAACTAAGTTAATTGTGTTTGAAAAACTTTGGCTATCTCAAAGGTGTATTCTAGTTAAACAAAAGTGCAATACTGCAAAGGGAAGATACTAAATATGTAATATAGCATTTTCATGATGAAAAATTACTACCCACTTCTCCTGGATGGGCATAAGAGTGACTATTGCTAAGACATTGCATAAAGGACTATCAATTCAAAAAACTATTTTGGGAAAATACAAAAATCAATACAATCCCGATGGAACTTATATAATTTTGTAAATACATATAACACTGTCTCTCTAATAAGGGGTTAGTTATTTTACATACAGAAACATAATTTACTGGTAAAGGTCTTGGAAAACCTAATACAATCGCTTACTTCATGACAAAACAACAGTTCTATCAAAATAGTAAAAGTTATTTTTTTCTGTAGGAGAGAACTGGGGTACTCCCCTTCCCTTTATTTATACCCTTGCAAACTTTATCACTGACTTATTTGGGTACCAGAAAAATGCAAACTTTTATCTCTCCTTAGGATGTAAATAATTTTATGTTCAATTCAGTTCTAATTGTTTACAACGTATATGAAGGTGAACCTGGACCTCTACCTTGTCAGAATAATAGCAGCTTTAGCAGGAGAAACTGAATCACAAATCAAATATCAGACAAATTTTACATGGCAAAGGATTCTAAGAAATTGAACAGAAGCCTTGGGCTTCATTTTTGTGGTTCATAGGTATGACTTGTACATCTTTTTGAGATTATTCAAAGTGCATTTGCAAAACGGGCAGCTCAGTATATTTAATATAAACTGATAACCCAACACTGATTCTGGGCAATATTTTGTCTGCTTACACCTAGAAACTCAAAATGAATTTAGGCTATCTGCATTATTACTTTACCACTATTATCTGCTATTTTGGAATATTTCCATGACACAAAACACAAAAAGAAATCTACACAAATAAAGCAAACAAACAATTTCTTTTACATGAAGTATGCTGTGTTGAAAGTTCTTTTCAGTGGCATTTCATGAGTCTGCCTTTTCTGAACCCTGGAAACAGACATTACTCATCTGAGACATAATTATTTCTAATAGGAGGCCAAACTTTGAAAAGTTAAATCTATGTCTATAGGGTGCCAAAATCACATGACACAGGATTATTTTATGACTTATTTTACTGATTTCCAAGTTAAGCTCAGCAAAAAGCAAGTCATATTCCTTGTCAGATTAACATGATATATAGGATGTGTTTAAAAAACCCCTGAAAACAAGTACAGAATTAGAAACGAATGTAAACTTCCTAAACTAACTCAGCTGAGGTAACAGGTAGCCAGTTAAATTGGCTGATTGGGAAACTTATTTCTTCTTTAAAACATACTTGTACCTGAATTGGAAACATCAGCAGTGCATCACAACACTAGAGCATTTTCATGTAATTAAAGCAATGGATGGTGATGTAGATTCTACAGCTTTCATGACATTCATTAGCTGCCCAAATTATTGCTGAGTTTTGATCTGTAAATTATAGGTGTCAAGGAGGCTGTAAAACTATATTCAAATTAAATCAGTAATATGCATAAAGTATTCTGTGTTCACTGCAAATATATTAAATATACAACTCTTATTGAGCATAATTTCCATAAAATTAACCCCCAACAAAATTATAATGCCTTTTGTTGTAATTTTATACGTTTATGTATTTGATAGTACATACGAGTTCAGAAACTTATGAATCTTAAGAAATATTACATGCAAAACGTCTCTGAAAGCAGTTTGCACTTCTAAACAAATAACTGAAATGTTCGGTCAGTAAGTTATTGATGCACTCAACACTGGGATATTTACAATTAAAATTAAAGAAAAAACTCAAAATCAGTTCATAATTTAAGTGCAGAGTCTGGGAATCAGTCTTCATTACTAGAATCTGAATCCTCGGATGATGATGATGTACTATCAGATCCAGATGAAGCATCAGCTTTCTCTGAACCATCATCTGTGCTGTTTTCATTGAGAGGACTAGGTTCAGTTCCCTGTTTGTCTTCCTGATCTTTAACTCTGGAATCTTCTTCCTTTACTTCTACAGACTTAGATGAGCCTAAGTCACTGTTTTTGCTTTTCTGTACATCAAAAGTATTGGACTGGGACAAAGATGGAATATGAAGATTAAGGCCTGGAGTGAGAAGCATCCCTGGATAAAGTATATTAGATAGTAATAGTGGGTTAAGAGCTAATGGGTTGGCAGCTGCAGCTGTATTTAATGCAGCAGTAGAAGAAGTTGAAGGAGAACTTGACACAGAGTTATCTCCACCATTCTCTGAACTTTGGCTCTCTGTCCTTTCTTTTTTTCCTTCTTGCTCCTTAGAGTCATTTCCCTTTTTCTCTTCTGCCCCAGAATCTGCAGGCTTTGTAAGGAGTCCTCCCATGCCCAACAGATTTGGTAATCCCGCCATTCCTGATAGCAGCATGGGGAACATAGCAGCCATGTTTTTAGCTTCTCCTCCAGAAGAAAGGCCAGCAGGCATTCCCATTAGCCCTGCAGTTACTTGCAACGATTGCAAGTTCTGTAGATTTTGTTGTAAGGCCTGAAGAGTTGTGAGATCCACACCTGGAAGTAATCCATTCGTTAACAAAGGATTGCCTGAAACACTGGTGGCAGTTGCAGCTGCTGCTGCTGCTGTGGCCTTTGCAATTCCACTTTTAGGGCGTCTCCCCCGCCTGCTGACTTCCTCTCTCACAACCGGACCAGTGAGAATACGTTCATACATACTTTCTGGAAGAAAACCCTGGAGGAAATATGTATTCATTAATAATTCAATGGCAATTTGTTAATAGCATATGAAAATAAAATCAATAGGAATTAGCCTATATAAGTAGCATATTAAAATAATGATTTGCCTGGCGCAGTGACGCACTCCTGTAATCCCAGCACTTTGGGAGGCTAAGGCACTTAGCAACTCAGTGAGACCCTGTCTCTAATAGAATACAAAATAAGGGCTGGGTATATGGCCCAGTGGTCGAGTGCCCCTGAGTTCAATCCCCGGTACCAAAAAAAAAAAAAAAAAAAAAAAAAAAAAAAAAAAAAAGAGATTTATAAACATTCTGTATTGATATGAAAAAAATCAATTATAGCGATAATCTAATTTTATTCTATTATAAACTGTGGATTGAAACAGCTCTTTCACTTCTGAATTTATCATAAAAAAAAGAGAATAGAAAATGCCTTTAGTTTCTTCCATACTGTAAGGCATGAAGTTTGTAGAATACAAAACATAAGATCCAAATAAATTTTTTCACTTATACTTTCATAACCCTTACATATTTCCCATTACCACTTGTTTTAGAAGACCAAAGACCCCTTGTAATCTAGAAGAACAATAAGGATAAGGGAAGTAAGTAAAAGCTTAAGGTTAAATTGAGATGTATCATATGAATTTCACTGACAGTTACTTTGGAATAAGGAAGATAAGAATGAAACTGAAAAAGATACACAAAAAGAGGAAAGATCACTTGGGCCAGGATAGCAGTAGAACCTGTACATTGGGAATTATCAAGTCCAGAAAAATGGAGAAGCTATGTTATTTTCACGTAAATTCTTCCATGATTTTCTGGGACACGCAAGTCTTAGTTTTAGAACTACTGTACCAGGGCTGGAATTGGGGCTCAGTGGTAGAGTCCTTGCCTTGCACATGTGAGGCACTGGGCTCCATCCTCAGCACCACATAAAATATATAAGTTAGTAAAACAAAGGTATTGTGTCCATATTCAACTAAAAAAAAAAAAAAAAAAAAAAGAACTACTATACCAGCATTGTCTAATAGAAATATAATGCAAGCCACATATGTAATTTAAAATTTTCTAGTTGACACATTACTAATGGCAAAATTGAAATTTGTGACAAAGCTATTTAGCAAGACCCTGTCAAAAAATTAAAAAAAAAAAAAAAAAAAAAAAAAAAAAACTGAGAGTAGCTCAGAAGTTAGGCACCTTTGGGTTCAATCCCGGTATCAAACAAAACAAAACAAAACAAAACAAAACAAAACAAAACACCAGCCAAATTTCAAGTGCTCAAAAATAGCCATATAAGCATAGTGGATACCATCTTTAACAGTACAGCTCTAAATAGTGGGGTTTAAGGAAAGACTAATGGGACCACTTTTTTTTTTCTTTTGTGATACTGGGGATTAAACCCCCAGGGGTGGTTTACCACTGAGCAATATCCCAGCCTTTTTTATTTTTTTATGTGAGACAGGGTCTCGCTAAGATTTTGAGGCTGGCCTTGACCTTGCCATCCTCCAGTTTTATCACAGGTAGCTGGAATTACAGGTATACACCATTGTGTCAGGCAAGAATACTCATTAATTTTGTTTTGAATTGATTAACATTCATTCATTCATTCATTCATTTGGTCCTAGGGATTAAATCCAAGGCTCTGAACATACCAAGCAAATATTCTACCTCTGGAGTTATATCCATAGCTAGACCAATTTATTATTATTTTCTCTTTGAATTAGAGTTCACTACAGAATCATGACAATAAATACAAAGAAAAAATATCATCCATAACGTCACTATTCAGAGAAAACTACTGCTAACATTTCAGGATGCATTTCTCATTTATACTTTTTGCACTTATGACACATTCTACAATTCTCCCACCTCCCCTTCTAAGATAAAAAATATAATCATGCTGAACTTAGACTTATAGGCTACCCTTTTCATTTGGACACCTATAGACCTGTAGAAATAATTATTATTTCATTGCCATTTACCATATGGTTGAGCTTTACTACTCCAAGATGTTAACTTTTATCACATTTAATATACTGTGAATGTTTTCTCTGGTCATCAGATGTTCTTCTAAGATATAATTTTTAAATTAGTTGCATAGTTTTCCAATGTGGATGGACCACAAGTTTATTCCCATTTTTTTTTTAACTATTACACCATGATGAATATTCTGTTTGTATATTTGTGTGTGTGTTTGTGTGTAATGTGGATTGAACCCAAGGATACTCTACCCCTGAACTACATCCGCATCTGTTTTTATTTTTTTTGAGACAGGCTCTCAATAAGTTGCTGACACTAGCCTCAAACATGCGATACTCTGACCTCAGACTTCTGAGTTCCTGGGATTATGGATATGTAAACCACTTTATCTGGCAAGTATCATTATATGTATTGATTTGCCCACATATTTGACTATTTTTTATGAAAGTGTTCAAACAGTGCTTAAAATAAACAAAAACAAACCATTTATATATTGGTTTTGTGTCCTTTATTTAAAATAATTTTGTAATACTGAGGATTGAACCCATGACTTCATGGCTGCTAGGGCACTATATACCACTGAGCTGTTTTATATTTTTAAAATTTTGAGATAGGGTCTTGTTAAGCTGCACAGGCTGGCTGCAAATTTATGATCCTTCTGCCTTTACTTGCCCATTAGCTGGAATTAAAGACATGCATTATTATTTCATTGCCAGTAAATATCTGAAACAATTTGCAACATGCTGTGAAAAATAACAATTGTGAAGGAGGAGGCTGAGGCAGGAAGATCACAATTTTGAGGCGATGCTGGACAATTTTTGGCAAGACTGGCTCAAAATAAAAAATAAAAGGGCTGGGAGCTGGTGTTGTAGCTCAGTGATATAGAGCGCATGGTTAACATGTGAGGCACTGGGTTCGATCCTCAGGATCACATAAAAATTAATAAATAAAATAAAGGTGTTGTGCTCATCAGCAACTAAGAATATTAAAAAGAAAAGGGCTAGGGATGTAGTTCAGTGGTAGGGCACCCCTGGATTCAATCCCCAGTACTCAAAACAACAACAACAACAACAAAAAAGTAACTAAAAAATTATTATTACATGTTTATGGAATATTTTATTAACTTTTTTTTTTTTTTTTTTTTGGTGTGTGTTTGTGTGTGTGTGTGTGTGTGTGTGTGTACTGGGGATTGAACTTAGGGGCACTTGACCACTGGGCCACATCCCCAGCCCTTTTCTGTATTTTATTAGAGACAGGGTCTCACTGAGTTGCTAAGTGCCTCATCATTGCTGAGGCTGGCTTTGAACTCATGATCCTCCTGCCTCAGCCTCCCCAAGTGCTGGGATTACAGGTGTGCGCCACCACATCCAGCTTTTATTAACTCTTAATTGAAAGCTTAAGATATCATTAAATGGGGCTGGGGTTGTGGCTCAGTGGTACAGTGCTTGCCTAGCACATGCACGGCCTGGGTTTGATCCTCAGCACCACATACAAATAAAGGCATTGTGTACAACTAAAACAAATAAATAAATATTAAAAAAAAAAAAAAGATATCATTAAATGACTGGGTGTAGTGGTGAATGCCTGTAAACCCAGTGACTCAAAAGGCTGAGACAGGAGGCTTGCAAGTTCGAGGCCAGTCTCTCAGCAAGTTAGCGAGACTTGGGATGTGGCTCAGTGGCACAGAGTTCCCGGGTTCAAGCCCCAATACCTAAACAAACAAACACTGTGTATATACTTTTAATTACATAATTAAATATATTATGACTGTATAATTAATGCTATTAATATAATAATTATTAAATGGCACCATTTTTTTTTTTTTTTTTGGTACTGGGGATTGAACTCAGGGGCACTCGACCACTGGGCCACATCCCCAGCCCTCTTTTGTATTTTATTTAGAGACAGGGTTTCACTGAGTTGCTAAGTGCCTCGCCATTGCTGAGGCTGGCTTTGAACTCGTGATCCTCTTGCCTTAGCCTCCCGAGTGTTGGGATCACAGGCGTGCGCCACCGCACCCAGCAGTATCTAACTTTTAAAATGATATGAGTTAGTATTTGTGAAATACTCACAGATTGCTTAACAACATCTCCCCATTCAGGAGCTACTCCATATTCTGAATTTTCTTTTAGGAATCTACATAAGTCTTTCAAAGGGGGAGCAAATGCACCTCCAACCTGTACATGAAAAACAGACTGTTAGATTCTTAACACATTATTCAATATAAAACTATTTCTCTTCTATTGTTTTTATTTGGTACTGTACAGAGTTTATTTCTTTGAAAATATATATATTTTGAACCATCTTCAACAATCTTTATATTTAAGGACTACAACAATCCATATGGACTATTGATACACTATATAAACGTGTGATAATGCAAATTTTAAATGTTTTAAGTGGAATAACTAGAATAGCAAAATGAAGAACTATCATTATTGTGCTGGTTGGGTAGTACAACCTGGATAAGAGTATAGTCTCTGGAGTCAGACTTAACAGTTATAGAAACTTGAACAAACCAGTAAATCTCTTTTGAGCCTCAGTTTCCTCATCTGTAAAATGGGGATAACAATAAGACTTCCTTCATGGTTCTCCCTTGACCCCAGTATTGAGGATTTAACCCAGGGGTACTCAACCACTGAGTTACATCCCTAGCCCTTTTTATTTTCTATTTTGAGGCAGAGTCTTGCCAAGTTGCCTCACTAAGTCTCTGAGGCTGGTTTTGAACTTGCAATCCTCCTGCCTCAGCCTCCTGAGTCACTGGGATTATAGGTATGTGCCTCCACACCCGTACTTCATGGTTTTCTATGTAGATAAAATGAGATAATTCAAGTGTCTTAGAATACTGTTCAGCATATAATAAAAATTATTATTATATGACAATATTATGCTAAGGACTTGAAATGTATTTTCATTCTTACAACTTCCTTTTGGGAAATTATTACTTATATTTTCCTAATGATGGAAAAGTTATATAATTCGTGTGAAGCCAGGTAGTAATGTTAATGATAGAATTCAAACTGAGGGGCTGGGGTGGTGGCTCAGTGGTGGAGCGTTCGCCTGGCACGTGCGCGGCCTGGGTTCGATCCTCAGCACCACATAAACATAAATGCATTGCATTGTGTACAACTAAAGCAAATAAATAAATATTAAAAAAAAAAAAAAAGAATTCAAACTGAGAACTCAAAAACCTATACTCTATTTATGATGTATATTAACACTGAAAGTATGAAATGATATATATCCCTTGTGAAAAGTCATAAGTAAATTTGAAAAGATAAAAAACAATACATATAATAATTAGCCTAACACTGAGACAAAGTATTTTCAGACTTAATATCAATATTATATTTGGGGAGCTGGAGATGTGGCTCAGTAGTGTAGCATTTGTCTGGCACGCATGAGGCTCTACGTTTGATCCCCAGCACTGCAAAATAAATACATAAAAATTACATTTGGGGGCTGGGGATATAGCTCAGTTGGTAGAGTGCTTGCCTCAAATACACAAGGCCCTGGGTTCAATCCCCAGCACTGCAATAAATAAAATAAATAAATAAATAGATAAATAAAATTACATTTGGATAAATGATTTGGACCTACCAATTTTTTTAAAAAAAAATATTTATATATTTGCTTTTAGTTGTACACAATGCATTTTTACATGGTGCTGAGGATTGAACCCGGGCTGCACACGTGCTAGGCAAGCGCTCTACTGCTGAGCCACAACCCCAGCCCTGGACCTACCAATTTAATGTCCCTTTAATTCTAAAGATAGTTCTTAATTCCTTTTCCATACCCTTTTGAGTTAATACATACTATATCTCTTTTTCTTTCTTTCTTTCTCTTTTTTTTTTTGTGGTTCTGGGGAAGAAACTCAGGGCTTTGTGCATGGTAGGCAAGTGCTTTTCCACTGAGCAACATCCCTAACACATGGGTACATATTATGCCTTGACAAGATATAGACAGGATTTACTGTAGTCAACTATATTACCTATAAATGTCCTTATCTAACATTCCTAATATTCTTAGTCTGTGCAATTTATCTTGCATTCTCCTTTTTCATTAATGTTCATTAAGCTTCAATTTAAATTGGAGGCCCTCTTGGGGATTTAGTAAAAAGATTCTTTTACTCAGTAATTCATTAAGCTAAGCCTGTACCTCACAGACTCAAGACAATAAAGAACTTTACAAATTAAGGAAAATGAACAGGACCCTCATGAGGCTACAATAATTAAAAATAAAATTTAAAATGTTTATTATTAAACCTACAAGTAAAAATCCAAAATTGTTTCATGTTAAAATTGGCTAAGACAAAAGAATAAAAAAAGGTGAAGACAAATTCAATCATAGCAAAGATCTGTCACAATATATGCAAGCACACAATTAAAATGCTACTAAATATTCACCTTATTCTTTTTCTAACACATCTATGTTATTACTGTAAAATACTAATAAAAGCTGAATGAACTATATCTCCAAAACTGGAGGAAAACTGGCATTAATTTTAAAGAGTTTGTGTATCAAACAATATTAAAACAGTTGAGGGGCCGAAGTTGTGGCTCAGTGGTAGAGCACTTGGCTAGCATGCAATGAGGCACTGGGTTCAATCCCTGGCACCACATAAAAATAAACAAATAAAGGTATTGTGACCATCTTCAACTAAGATAGTAATAAATAATAAAAAAATTGATATTATTCTTCTAATTCTAATATTTCTTATAAGAAATTAAAATTTTTTATCCTAGGAGTGAGAGTATTTAACAGAGTAAAACTGAATCAAGGAATTAACATGACCAATGTAAAGTGAGTTTTTAAAAAATATATTTTTATTAGTTGTTGATAAATTTATTTATTTGTATGTGGTGCTGAGAATCGAACCCAGTGCCTCACACATGGTATGCAAGTGCTGTACCACTGAGCCACAATCCCAGCCCTAAAGTGAGTTTTTCAGTCAAATAATTCAATGAGAAATTTGGTGTTCATACCATCAGACCATGTTTTCTTTCTTAGTTTGTCACTTATTTATCAGAATAAAAAATAGTATGTCAAAGCTACATTTACAAAAGGGTATCAAAAGACTTCTATCATTTACCTTATAAGGTAAAGACACATATTACTCATTTAAATATACAACAACTTCAGGAAACAAATACTGAATTAAATCTGGCTTCAGAAAAAACCTCAAATCTTAAAAAAAAAAAAAAAAAAAAAAAAGAGGAATAAGCATAGAAGTATCATTAGTCTACAAGGTACTTTTATTTAAGACATTTCATCTCCATCTACCATAAAATTATATATTATCCTGATTTTGACAGAGCACACATTTGAAGGTTATCTGATAGAAAATTATAGTGATAAAATATGACAAATTTTATGATGGCTATGATGTCAATGGTGTCTCTTGCTTAGATCAAATGTCCTCAACCCGTGCACTACAGACATTTTGGATTGGTATTGTGGGGTTGTCCTAAATACTGCAGAAGATTAGCAGCATCTGGGTTAACTGTCTTCTACTCATTAGACTCAAGTAACACCTCTCTCCTGCTTACCACTTACCCACCCTGCTCAGTCATGGTTACCAAAAATGTCTCCAGCTGAGGTGGCATATGCCTGTAATCCCAGAGGCTCAGCAGGCTGAGGCACGAGGATTGCAAGTTTAAAGCCAGCCTCAGCAACTTAGCAAGGCCCTAAGCAACTCAGAGATACCGTCTCTAAATAAAATATAAGAAGAGCTGGAGATCTGGGTATGTGGCTGAATGTTTAAGGTCCTCTGGGTTCAATCCCCAGTAAAGTCTCCAGATTCTGCAAATGTTCCCTGAGGAGCAAAATTGCCTCCTGAGGCAAACCAATGCCGTAGGTATAGTATCCTTGTGTAGGGCACAGCCACATGCAATGGCAAAGCTAAGACATAGATATGCTGAGCAGCTTGGTTATTTCATTTAGTAGCTCAGTCAGTGATGCAGGATTTAAAGTTAGGGTATATAAAATTATTATCCATGTCTTCTTCCATAAATCTATTTCCAGGTCCTGTTAGAAAATAATGCATAATGAATCGGTGTTCCAAGAGATCTCATTTAAAATCAATGTTAAAGATTAACCACAAATACATAAATACCTTTCTGGCATTTCTTCTGTTAATCAGCTGAACACGTTCTTCTCCAGTGAGAGTATTAACATCAAGTTTATTGGGGTTTCTGCAACGATGCCTTTTTTGTTTGGGTCTTCCCTCATGAAGCTGTACTCTCTAAAACAAAGAAACATCTTTAAAATGTGTGCTTCTGCAAAACTATTCAAAATATTACAACTGAGCTGATCCAAATTTAATCCTATGGTGTGGAAGCATCTATATTTAGTTATTCACACTTTTAAAATATTTAAACTTTAAATATTTTAATAAAAAGTTACTACATGAATATCTTCTTCAAATTTACATTTTAAAATTATTCACGGCTATCAGAACGATCACTTTTATGGTTCTATATGAAAGCAAGGGCCTTCTATTGGCTCTTGAAATGAGCAGGATTTTGCTATTTTTTTCCTTAAATGCCCTCAAAAACTACATAACACCTACATTGATACTTGAAGGGGTTACCAATGATGCTGGAGTGGTTTCCTCTAAATTGTAGTTCTTTACTTTTTCGTCTGTTAACTTTCTCCTTCCTGACAAGTTCTGAGAGAAATGCTCCAGACTTTCCCAGTGTTGTGACAATATATAACCTGTGCTAGTAACTTTCATTTTTCTTCATCTCACTAATTATTTTCCTCATATTATGCAATTCTCAATATTAAAAGGTATTCTTATTTTACAAATGTGATATCAAGGCTCAGAGAGGTGGTCTTCCTCAAGGGGATACAACTAGTAAGTGGAAGAGACAGATTGTGAATTCATATTCACAGGCCCTATAGCTCAGTGGTAGAACATGCCTACCATGTGTGTTTTAATCTTTAGCACTGCAAAACAAAACAAAAAACCACATCCAATAATATTAAATTTCTTTCCATCAAATCATGCTACTTTATCTCTACAAATGTTGACTAAAGCAGGCCTTGATGTTTGTAGCTATTTCTAACCAATCATAACATCCCAAGAAACAAATGATCAAATTCTTCAATCCCACCACAACCTGGAACTATTCAGTTCACGTTTTTTTTTATTCATTTACTATCACTGTACTCACTCTTCCACATATTCTGAAATATCAGACTAGCCACTGTTTTATGAATATATCTTACAGTCATATTCTCTTGTAACTCTCTTCATAACTTCTACAATGTTGACGTGTTCCTCTTGTGTTAACTTGGTCAATGCCTTCATATTCCTTTTTTAATGTATCAGATAACAGTTTGATTTTCTATCTTTCTGCCAGTACTGCACTCTACTTAGGTAGTTAATTATCCCTGTATCTGTACCCATGAATGGAACTTTATACACACCTCTATTATAATATATTCTATACCATAATTATTTAAAGACATATTAGTATCCTTGGAAAAGCAGGTAAATTAAATTATATCTTCTTCTTCTTCTTCTTTTTTTTTTTTTTTGGTACGAGATGTTTAACCCAGGGGAAATTTACCACTGAGTTACACGCTCAGCCCTTTTGTTCTTTATTTTTTGACAGGGTCCCAATAATTGCTTAGGAACTTGCTAAACTACTGAAGCTGGCCATGAAATTATGATCATCCTGTTTCAGTCTTCCAAGCCGCTGGGATTTCAGGCTTGTACTACCATGCTCGGCATATCTTCTATTCTTTTTTTTTTGGTACCGGGGATTGGACTCAGGGGCACTCGACCATTGTCCACATCCCCAGCCCTCTTTTGTATTTTATTTAGAGACGGGGTCTCACTGAGTTGCTAAATGCCTTGGCATTGCTGAGGCTGGCTTTGAACTCACAATCCTCCTGCCTCAGCCTCCCAAAGTGCTGAGATTACAGGTGTGCGCCACCGTGCCTGGCTATATCTTCTATTCTTTAATGGAAGAAATGCTGCCTTTGTGTTTGGGGATGGGGGTGGGTGGGGAGGGGTAACTGGAAATTGAATGCAGAGATGCTCTACCAAGAAGTTATATCCCTGACACATTTTAATTATATTTTGAGACATGGTTATGCTAAGTTGACAAGGCAGGTCTTGAACTTGCAGCCCTCCTGACTCAGCCTCCCAAGCAGCTGAGATTATGGGTGTACACCTCCAAACCCTGACACAAATGCTGCCTTTTAAAAACGTGTTTTTCAATCTTCATTAAAAAATTACATAAAACATTATGGTAAAAGGTTTATTTGCAATGAAAATGATGAATGGATAAAAAAATTGAGAATATTAATAAAAACTCTTTCAGTGATTAAGAGAAAGGTATGAGAATCCTTCAAAGACTAGAGTATAAGTGCCAAAAGAGCAAGAAAAACTTCATGTTGTTCACTATTATATTTTCAATCACTGAGATTATAACTGGCAAATAGCAGTCACTCAATAAAAATTTGTTGGCTGAATACATTAATTTATTTCTTTCTCTTCCTTTCACTCCTTCTTCTCTTCTTACTTCCATCTCTCTCTCTTTCTCTTCCTCTGTGCCTACCTGCTTGTACTGGGTATTGAGCCATTGAATCCAGGGCGCTTTACCATTGACTTATATCCCTAGCCCTTTTTTAAATTTTGAGGCAGAGTCTTGCCAAAGTTGCTGATCCTGGCCTTGAGCTTGTGGTTTTCTTGTTTTAGTCTCTGAGCTGCTGGGATTATAGGTGTATGCATAGTCTGGCAACGATTTTCTAACATATCATGAAATTACAGCATTAAAATGATGATTCTCATTGTTTTTTGAATTACAATATTCACTTTGAAATTGCCCACTTTGCCTGGAGTGGTCGCGCACACCTGTAATCCCAGCAGCTTGGGAGGCTGAGGCAGGAGATCGAGTTTAAAGCCAGACTCAGCAAAAATAGAAGCATTAAGCAACTCAGTGAGACGCTGTCTCTAAATAAAATACAAAGTAGAGCTGGGGATGTGGCTCAGTGGCCAAGTGCTCCTGAGTTCAATCCCTGGTAACCCTTCAAAAAAAAAAAAAAAAACAAAAACAAAAAGAAAAAAAGAAATTGCCCATTTTATTTAGTGACAAGCGCTCTCCTTGTAATTACAACAGCATTATTTGGCATCAAAATGAAAAGAAAATAAATAAATGCTTGAGAAAAGGCATCCAGAAGAAAAAAATCAAGAAAGCCTGGTCCAGTGGTGCATGCCTATAATACCAGTGACTTGGGAGGCTGAGGCAGGAGGATCTCAAGTTTGAGACCAGCTGGAGCAAGTTAGTGAGGCCTTAAGCAATTTAGTAAGACCCTGTCTCAAAAAATAAAGCTAAGCCAAGGCAGGAGGATTGTGAGTTCAAAGCCAGCCTCAGCAATTTATTGAGGTGTGGTGGCTCACGCCCGTAATCCCAGTGGCTTGGGAGGCTAAGAAAGGAGGATGGTGAGTTCAAAGCCAGCCTTAGCAAAAGCGAGGCACTAAGCAACTCAGTGAGACCCTGTCCCTAAATAAAATACAAAATAGGGCTGGGAATGTGGCTCAGTGGTCGAATGCCCCTGAGCTCATTCCTGGGTAAAACCCTCCACCCCCCCACACAAAATTAAGCTAGGCTTGGGGGTGCACACCTATAATCCCAGGGGCTCAGAAGGCTGAGGCAGGAGGATGGCTAGTTCAAAGCCAGCCTCAACAACTTATGATTATTTTTTCAAGATTTTTGTTTCTTTAAATCAGATTTAATAAATATTTACAGGGAGGTAATACTATTCTATGTTCTAAGCACGCATGTGCTCAGTCTTAGGTAAATAAGACATGGACTTTAAGAAGCCCATGGGATGGGGATAGGATTGTAGCAGAGTGGTAGAGCATTGCCTACCATGTGCAAGGCCCTGGGTTTGAACCTTAGCAGTGAGAAAAGTGGGGAGGGATGGGGAAGCTCTTGGAGTAACAGCAAGCTTTATTTTGGTTATCCATTTGATTTTCATAAGGAAGGCAAACAGAACAGGCCTGTTAACCTCACCATATATAGGATAATACTATATTCTTTTACCATATAAAGTACACAGAAATGTTAAGGATACTGACACAAAATTTGGTATGTTACAGTCTGATAATAAAGTTCCAGAAAATAAACATTTCTTTTTTTTTTTTTTTTTTGTGGTACCAGGGATTGAACTCAGGGGCACTCGTCCACTGGGTCACATCCCCAGACCTTTTTTTCTGTATTTTATTTAGAGACAGGGTCTCACTGAGTTGCTAAGTGCCTCGCTGAGGCTGGCTTTGAACTCACGATCCTCCTGCCTCAGCCTCCCAAAGTGCTGGGATTACAGGCGTGCGCCACCACGCCCGGCTCAGAAAATAAACATTTCTGAGTGAGAAAGCCCATAAGATAAGTAGACAGTATTTCAGAGGTTAGGAAGAATGCAAATTAAATATAAGATTTTCGTGTTTTATTTTTTTAATCCACAAATGTTTATTGTTCACCTTAAAGGGTGTTATGATTTGGATATGAGATATCCCCCAAAACTCCTGTTTTTCTTTTCTTTTTCTTAATTCAACGTTGTATATATAACAATAGTATTCACTACATTTCATGTTACATATATAGAGCACCTTTTAACATAACACTGTTTGAATACAAAGAATATTCATACTATTCATGTCTAAAACCATGCAGGTTTTCATCTTTAATTAACATAAACTTGTGCATCTGCAGAGACACAAAAGCCATACTCTTATGGCGTGAAGTAGAGCTGAAGAGCAGAAGTTTTGGGCTTAAGGTGTAGCTCAGTGGTAGACAACTTGCCTACCATGTGCAATTCTGGACTTTATTTGCTGTGTGGCCTTGGACTATTTATTTTATTTTATATGTGGTGCTGAGAATTGAACCCAGTGCCTCACACATGCTAGGCAAGTGCTCTATCACTGAGCTACAACCCCAACTTCTAATTTTCCTAAATCTTAATCAGAGCAAATATTTAACACAAGTAGATGAAAAATTATGCTTTATCATTATAGGTTTGACACATCACAGAAATGATATATACCAAGATTTAAAAATTATCACCTACAGGAATAAATGCTCCTAAATCTTCCACATAACCTGGGTGCTCCTTAAGCCATTTTTCCAAATCCTTTCTCTTCGGTGCATCATCTCCCGCAAGTCTTGTCCCATCTTTAAGATTAATAACTGGAACTGGACTTTCTGTATCAGGAATTCCTTGAGGTTGAGTATAGGATAGTGCTGGATTTATCCCTGTGGAAATCTGTGAGGTGGTTAAACCTAAAGTAACCTGAAGAAAAACACCGGATGAAAATTTATTTCCATGCTTCAATGAAGTAGTTCTTTCTTTTTTTTCTCTTTTTAAAATTGGTTCTTTTTATTTGATCATGATAGAATCTATTTTGATATTATTACATAAGCATGGAATATTTATTCTAGTTAGGATCCATTCTTGTGGATGTACATGATGGTAGGATTCACTGTGATGTTTTCACATACGTACATGGGAGTAGTTCTTTCTTGAAGAAAAAAAAAGGTATTCCACTAAGTTTTGCTAAATTTTAAACATAAATTTTCATGAATCTTGTCCAATATCAGATTCTACTAATAATACAAAACTTGAAAATATATAGTACACTTCTAATTTCTTTATTAACATATTTGTAAAATCACATAAGGGCAATGTGTATATTTATGGGATTGAATTTTAGACTCAAGGATCAGTAATTTTTAGTTACTTTACTTACATGATTAGGTGGTTTATTTCTGTTAAAAAAGAGGATGTCAACACCTTCTACATTCTTCCTCCTTCCCCGCCTTTTTTTGACTACAGGCTGGTTGTCTAAGATCACTCCATTGGCACCAATTGTTGATTGAATGGAAGTACCTAATTAAACACCCAAATTAAATCAAATTAAACACCCCAAATAGTGATAAAATTTTAGTTCTTTAAAAAAAAAAATCTTTATTTTATTTATTTGTTTTTATGTGGTGCTGAGGATTGAACCCAGGGCCTTGCACATGCTAGGCGAGCACTCTACTGCCGAGCCACAACCCCAGCCCCAATTTTAGTTCTTTAACAAAGTGAAAGTAATCAGTTTTCTAAATTTTATGAAAGTGTTAGTTCTTATTTTATACATCCTAAATCAAGCAATTCTTGGAATAAAAAAATCATCACCCCCACACCCACCTGCCAGGGCTGGGGATATAGCTCAGTCAGTAGAGTGCTTGCCTTGCATGCACAAGGTCCTGGGTTCAATCCCCAGCACTACAAAAAAAATCACCCCTGCTTCTCAATTTTAAGACAAACCCTCTCAAACCCATTAATTCCTACAGTTCCTGAAACCTTATTTTTAAAATCAATGATTTTTATTTTCTTGTGTTAAAATCTTTTTCTACTTCAGATTCTGGTTCTCAACTCAAAAATATGGCCAATGCAAACAGAAAATTAACTTCTTCTAGTCTTTGTAACTCCAAAACATTTTCAACTCAACTCTATCGTGCTTCTTCTTAATAAAGACACTAACTTACTTCTCAATTTCCCATTGTCAATTCCTGCTCTAACCTACTTAAAGTATTTTCTTTAGGATCATCAGAAAAGTTTTAGTCATCAAATTAAAGTTGACCTTCCTCATTTTCTTAGGCACTTAACAGTATGTCTCTGTAAGAGGTATGACACAGTTCCATGCATTAATATTTTTTAATAAATACCTAATAAGTAGCTATGCATTAGTGAAAAATGTATTTTCAATCATTAAAGAGAATTTTTTGAGAAGTTCTGTGTTTTCATGAATAAAGTGTAGCCCTTTGGCTAGCTCTGTAACCTTATAAAAAGTTCCTTTATTCATATGGTAAGGAATAACTAATTACAATTAAAAATAATTTATATATATATGTATATATATGTGTGTGTACACTAGAATGGGACAAAACACTACAGAAAAAAGAATTTTACTATATGTACATAATAAAATTTATCATAATTATATTAATAACAAATATGATCTGAAGTATTTTCACTATAAATAGTTCATTTTAGCTCTAATAACAATAATCTTCCTAAAGTACTTTTAAAAATGCCATTCTATATCATATTCTGTATGGCTTCCTATCCTAATATGAATGAACTACTTTGCATCGATCCTATTTCTACACGAGCAACTCTCAACCACTACCCTACAGCTTAGTGTTTGATCCTTTTTTTGTAACTCAGATTCACATTTCATAAGCAGACTCTAATCTTATATACATATCTCTCTAGTAAGAATTTATACACTAGCCAAGTCAGGCTTATCACAAAATCACACAATTTCCCTGATTTCTAATCTCTGGGTTAGTCTATATCTTATCCTTCTACCTCTCCTATTAACCCTATTTTCCAGAGATTAGATAGATCATTACCTAATGTTATTAAATCCTATTCAATGCAACCTCTTTCATTGGACTTTGTCCAAGTTTCTGGATAGCAGTGATCTTTCATTTTCCAACATTCATGAACAAAATGTTCCTTGTAGTAAGATAAATTACCCTGTATTTTTCTTTTTTCTTTTGGTAGCAGGGAGTGTACCCAGGGGCACTTAACCAATGAACCATATCCCAATCCCTTTTTAAAATTCTGAGACAGGGTCTAAGTTGCTGGGGCCTCACTAAATTTCTGAGGCTGACTTTGAACTCGTGATCCTCCAGCCTGAACCTCCCTAGCTGCTAGGATTACAGGCATGTGCTACTGTGCCTAGCATAACTGCCCTTGTTTTTAAACATATTACCTAATATTTATTGTATAAGTGTAGTCTACCAAGCAATGAGAGGGAGTGTATTACTATTTTTCCCTTTCCCTTTAGTGCTACCTGTGTACTATATAAAAGTACCTACTATAATTATCAATAGAAAAACATTTGTGCACACCAAAGCGTTCATTTATAAAAATATTCTATTTGGCCAAATCTTTGCTTTAATTACATATTAACCTATTTCTGAGGGTGATTTTAATAAATATTTTCAATGAATTTTAAGCTAGAATTTAAAAATGAAAATTTAACTTTACAAAGTCTTTGTTGTCATTACTTTAGATATAACAATAGCAATATTTAAAAAGCCTCTTTCTATTGAACACCTACTATGAGCCAGACATTGGACTACATTTTACAAATGCTATCTTAAATCATCAAAAACAGAATGAAAACACAGAGGTAGTGTTATTAAGTCTGTTTGATAAATGAGATCAGAAACATTAAGTTACTTGGTCAATGTCACAAGAGTTAATAAAAGACAGAATTCAACCACAGTTTCCTTAGCTTTGTCATCGTTTATCCACTACTCCACATAATTTCTGGAATGAGTGCTTTAGTTTTGTCTTCTTGTTCTAATTTGTGCTATTTTTTTTTGGGGGGGGGGGGGGGTACCAGGGATTGAATTCAGGGGCACCTCAACCACTGGGCCACATCCCCAGCCCTTTTTTGTATTTTATTAGAGACAGGGTCTCACTGAGTTGCTAAGTACCTCGCCATTGCTGAGGCTGGCTTTGAACTCAAGATCCTCCTGCCTTAGCCTCCTAAGTGCTGGGATTACAGGTGTGCGCCACCGCACCCGGCTAATCTGTGCTATTTTACTTTCCTTCACAAATTAAGTTATATTTCACCAGGTGTGTTTATTTAGGCTTTCAAATAAAATTCAAAAGGTAATCACAAGGAAAAAAAAAGCACAGCCTTTTGAAAATGAAGAATTTCAATAAAAACATCTGCTAAGCATTTAATTATAGAATCTGTGAGTTCCTAATTTTAACATCTATTTAGTATCAAATTGTATACCAAGATCTTTACCAGTCACTTCAGTGCAACCTTTTTCCTCCTCTTGTTATTCACTTCACAAATAAGAAAATGCTAAAAAATTGTTAAAGCTTTCCAAAATGTCATGTCAGAAAGACAGATTCCATATTTTTACATATGCAATTAAGACAGATGAGATATAATACTTAATAATAACTCTATATAGTGTTAACCTATTGTATAGCTGCAGAAGCAATGTTCCTACTGATACTTTTAAATAAAAGTTTTCATTATCAAAGAATTACTTATAGGTGAAGGCTATAATATTCAGCAGCCATATCAATAGAAGGTACAGATAACAGAGCCAATCCCATTTTATAGTGGAGTCATCAAGATAAGGGTTGTGATATTATTAAACTCTACTTAGGTTAGACAAAAGCACACTTTTATCGTCCCATCCATTCCCATTTTCTAGTGGAAAAGGAACTCCTTAATAACAAAACTTCAAATAATAAAATTGTAAGGCAAAATTTGGGGAACTTATGTGTTAGTAATAGAAGCAAAGCTGATTCAAATTTAAACTGTGATTAATGCATGTCTGAAAGTCTAATAATTGGAAAATGATTGATAGTGAATGATCAATGAATCCACAAGAAACCAAACTAATGCTTGACAAAGCTAAACTAATTTAAAATTTAAAAGTGGTAATAGCAATTGGAAACAGCAGTAAATTCAAGATAACACTTATAAAAAAGCCTTGTTTTTCCAAAACATAAGAATTCCACACACCATGCAATACACAGTAGTTCTGATATGCTTCCAAGTATTGTGTGGCAACCAGATTTAGTATAACACTGAAATAGAGTTCTTAGCCTTATGTAGCAAAGGTATAAAGAAATTCAACTCATTTCTTTGCTATAACTGAAAAATAGTATTTTGGGAGATTAGTATGTGGTTGTCAACCCTCTGAGACTAACTTGATCTGCAATGTCATTCTCAATTCTCAAAACTTTACAAAGCACACAGGCAAAGCACAATTAGGTCAGGTTAAAAGCAATGCCTAACGTATTCCTCAGTACCAACAGAGCACATAGCACCTGGTATCAATTACATATTCAGTAAATACTTATTGTTTCTATTTGCCAAAATTTTAGAAGAAATACAGATAGTCCCAAGGAGAGATATGACAATTGCTTTCAAAATGTTATGATTTATCATGCAGACATGAAGACAAGGCTCACTATACTGCTTACAAAGCATCTTTGAGGAAGAACCCATAGGAAGTAAATTTACTTCCAAATAAAAAAGAAGTTTCTGACAATTAGAGCTGCCTAACAGTAAAAAAAAAAAAAAAAGTTTAAAACAGTAATAATATTATTTCTACAAGAATTCCATGAGGGGGCTGGGATTGTGGCTCAGGGGTAGAGCACTCGCCTAGCACGTGCGCGGCCCGGGTTTGATCCTCAGCACTACGTACAAAACCCATTTAAACCCATTGTGTACAACTAAAGCAAATATAAATAGATATTAAAAAAAAAAAAAAAAAAAGAATTCCATGAGGATGAAAGGTTAACTTCTAGGGATTAGTCATAAATAATTCCTGTATACTATAATGTCTGGACTATACTATTTCTAAAACTTTTAAACTTTCTAAAATTTCTCATTTTAACTTTTACCAATCCCTATTAACTTTGTGACTTAGGTGTTTTGCTTTGACTTTTGTGATCCCCATGCCTCAGCCTCCCAAGTAGCAGTGACTATAGGTAGGTTCGGTGGCTTAGGTGTTTGTTTTTGAATTCACAATATACTTCATAATTGAAATGCTATTTGAACTTTATGTGTATAAAGTAATTTTACAAAAATGATGTCACCAGCTGGACATGGTGTGGCACATGCCTGTAATCCCAGCAGCTCAGAAGGAGTTCTAACCCAGCCTTAGCAACTTAGTGAAGCCCTAAGCAACGTAGTGAGACCCTGTCTCAAAATAAAAAATAAAAAGGGCTGGGGATTTGCTCAGGGGTTGTGCATCCCTGGTACAAAACAAGAGTCTTCACCCAAATATTCAAGCCCCCAAACTAAACTGACTTCTGTGATATAAAAAGTAATTAAATCACATTAAAAGCTCCTATATTATTAAAATTTAAATTATAGTTATTACTTTATAGACAACAGTGGTTCTGACATTAAAGGAAAAAATGAATTTTTACTACAAGAATCATAAAAGAGAAATGGTAGGAAATATTTCATAATAAGACAAATATTATTTGCATTTCACCTGACACAGGCATAGATTTTGGAAAATTGACGAGGCTTGTCTCTGACGCACTCTGAAGCTCCCGAAGTCGAGTCAGGTACTGCTGCTGCCCAAGAGCACCATCTTCACTATCAAATGGTCTTTTTTGGGCAAGTCCTTGTTTCTGAAATGTCAACTTCAAACCACCTTCCTGTTTTAAAAAAAAAACACCATTATTAAAACAGAAAATGTTAACAAAAATCTTATTGCATAATAGTAAAAGAAAATTTATACTTAGAAAAAGTGAAGTAATGGGCTGGGGTTGTGGCTCAGTGGTAGAGCACTCGCCTAACACATGCGAGGCCCTGGGTTCGATCCTCAGCACCACATAAAAATAAATAAATAAAATAAAGGTATGGTGCCCAACTACAACAAAAAATAAATATTAAAAAAAGTGAAGTAAAACTCTGAAACATTAATGAGTTATCATCTTCTTTATAAATCAATTGAATACAAATTTTAATTAACTTCTACAATGAATAATTTTCTACCTTAAGTGAAAAAAATTCATGTACTATATACTTTTTGAAGCAAAACAGTAACTAGTACATTATAACATTTTCAGCGTTAGTCATACATCTCCAGGTACATTATTCATAATGACACGCAGATGATGTGTCATTACCATATTCAAAAATCCTAGCCGGGCACGGTGGCGCACGCCTGTAATCCTAGCACTCGGGAGGCTGAGGCAGGAGGATCACAAGTTCAAAGCCAGCCTCAGCAATGGTGAGGCACTTAGCAACTCAGTGAGACCCTGTCTCTAATAAAATACAGAAAAGGGCTGGGGATGTGGCCCAGTGGTCGAGTGCCTCTGAGTTCAATCCCCAGTACCAAAAAAAAAAAAATCCTATTAAAATAAACTGTATAATAACATGATATGCTAAATGTTTAAAAGAGAAAGTACATTGATATATTAAAATATTATACAAAAAAGTCAAAACAGAAATTGTCACACTGTTTAAGAAAGCATCTTGATCAACAGAACTATTTTCAGAAGTATAAGTAGAGAAGCATATTTAATGATGATGATCCCTCTAGTAGAGTATTCAAGTTTAATAACCTGGATATCAAAAAAGAAATTGCAAATACCAGGAGACAAGTATGTGAAGGAAGGAAGAGTAAGAGCAGGCAGCCATTTGCAGGAAAAGCATGCTGCACACCGCAATCGCAATCAGGCCCTAGGGCAATAAAAATACACATACGTCTTTGATTTTCACTGTAAACTCCTTTTCTCGTACATGCTTCTTCACCTTTGACATCTGTGTTGACTGATCATGTTCTTCTTTGACACCAGCACCTGGGGGAGTGGGAACACTGGGCTCGCTATATTCTGTAGCTGCTCCGGGGCTGTCCAGTAGTTTTGTGGTATAGAAAGAAGCTACTGTATTAGCATCGTAAGTTCTTCTAGCAGAAGGCCACTTCCCTTTCAGAACTGTTTGACAAATACTGTCGAGCCGGTTGATCATCACACGATCCTAGAAAAGTATGCAACATCAAAGGATAATTTTAGTAATTAGGCCAGACCTTTGGAGATCCAACTCATTCCTAAAGTTGAGGATTTCTATACTAGTCTTGTAAGATAATGGGTGGAATTCAACTTTATTAATCCAGTCTTGGCTGCTTTAACCACTGATACTTCATGTACTTAAATGCACTTTTTTTTTTTTTTTAAAGGTCAGAATTGGCTACAATGAATTTCTTTACAGTCTCAGTTGAAAGCCTGTTATCATAAAGAAGCCCTTGAGTATTAACTTGGATATAACGATTCATTGTTTTTTACTCCAAACATTTTTGGGGGTACTAGGGATTGAAATCAGCAGTGCTTAATCACTGAGCCACATTCCCAGACCTTTTTTTTTTTTTTTTTTTTTTAAATTTTTGGAAACAGGGTCTTACTAAGTTACTTAGGGCCTCACCAAGTTGCTGAGGCTGGCTTTGAACCTGCAATTCTCCAGCCTCAGCCTCCCAAGCCACTGTGATTACAGGTGTGTGCCACCATGCCCAGCTACTCTAAACATTTGGAAATTATGTTGGGAAGCATACACATACATTTAAGTAGAACTAATGTAATGGACAGATATGATGT
The DNA here is from genome assembly GCA_025594165.1 of Tamias sibiricus. Classification (NCBI taxonomy): domain Eukaryota; kingdom Metazoa; phylum Chordata; class Mammalia; order Rodentia; family Sciuridae; genus Tamias; species Tamias sibiricus. The sequence goes on from CM046672.1 coordinate 32,120,946, forward strand.
ATATAATATTGATGCTAATGCCAAAATGCCATTCCACATTTTGCAATTACTTATTTTTCACACAATAAGAATACAGCAATATAGAAAATACTATAAAGCAACATAGAAAAATGCTAAAACAACAATTAATCATTTCTTTACCTTTGGCCAATATGAAGCTGCCAGCATGTATCCACCTTGTAAGAAGTAAGCAGATTCTGATGTCCCATTGTTTATTTGAAAACTGTCCTGGGTCTCATCCTGGGTAGTGCTTAGTGATGCAACACTTTCTTCATCATAGGCTTTCATGTGAGGGGTACTTTCTGCTAAGAATAATTATAATCATTTTTAAATGACTGCATAAGACAATTTTATATGCATTTATTTTCATTTTTTGCAATGCTGGGGATCAAACTCGAGGTTTTATGCATGCTAGCAATGCTCTACAACTAAGCTACATTCCCAACCCCTTCATATATGCTTTTAAAAATCTAATGTAATTATTCAGAGATATTTGAAAATGAAAAAGTAAAAACAAATGGTAGAAAAAAATGTTTTTTATAAAAAGGAAAAATTCACCTAGATTACAATAACGTAACCATTACTTTTAGAATGACTTCTTGATTAGAAGACTTCATCTGGATTGGGAGAAATACAAATTCTTGATGGAGATACCATAATTCTCTAAATAAGGTAACTCTTGGAATTGTGCATATTCTTTGTGGCAACCCTGAATATTATGTCTATGGAGTTGTTACAAGAGATTCCAGCTCCTGTGGGGTATGAGGCTCTTTAAACCAGAGTGGTTCTGGCACATGCTTAGTGTTGACTCATTTCCCTGAACCTGAAAGATACTTGCAAAGATACTTGCAGAAGAGAACCACCTAACACTACTCTGCTGACAAGCTGTAATTCTTATCCTATATCCTTCTGAGTAGATAGGGCCATGATACTCTTATTTGCCTATTTTAAGATTATTGGTAGTTGTTATACAACATTGACTTTTGTTTGCTAACTAATCAACTTGTTCCAGGGGAAAACATACGACCAAATTTCAGGCAATTATGAAGTTAGTGTAAAACTTCTAATTTTTCTGTCTAATCTATTTTGCAATATCTTGCATACAGGATAGGGAGTATATACCTGTATACCAGTAGTTCTAGTTTCCTTTTTAATGCTGAATTTCTAGGAAAAGTTATATGCATAAAATTTGAGCTAACAATTTTAAGCATGCTTAAGTTATATAAATCAAATTTTCATTTTCCCTTGAAAAGTTTTCTTAAAAATAGTGAAATTACTTTATGCATATACCTCGCTTTTGGACTTCCTCTTCTTCACTGTCACTTTCTTCTGATGAAGATGAAGAGGAGGAAGAAGAGGAGGAAGAGGAAGAAGATGAAGATGATGCTGACGAACATGATGAGGATGAAGAAGAACTAGAGCCTGATTGAGAATGGGAACAAGAAGAGGAGGAAGACGAAGAAGATGATGATCTGGAAGAACAGGATGATCTCTCAGAATCAGAGTCAGAATCAGAACTAGATTCTGATCCTCTTTTGTGGACTCTCTGTTTCTTAGAAGCTGGGTTTGGAGTTAGGGGTTCTGTTCTGGCTGCAACCATGCGTCTGTCTGTTTCAACTTTTCCACCAGATTTCTGGTCTCCAGTAGCCTGTGATAAAACACCATTCTTTGGACTTACAGGCTCAGACTTTATTAGTGTCCTGGTTTCCACAGAAGACATAGATTCTTCTTCAGAAGACTGAGGCTCTTCTTTAAGGGTTTCACTTTTAACTTTCATATCCTCTAGAATAATACCTTTAGCATCTAGGAGCCTAGGTAAAGAGGTAAGAGGAGAAGCGGAAAGTGCTACTTGGTATTGCTGTAAAAGTGGGGTAGAAGTCCTTGAATGAGTCATCTTACTTTGACTGTAGTTCCTTTGAGCTGCCATAAATGAGAGCTCAGGATCACGAAGAATATGATAATCTGTTCGGCTGACCCCATGTTTAGCAGCGCCAATAAGCAAATCCCTATCATGAGGGCCACATTCCCACCAGACTGGCAAGTCTGGATTTGGATGGCAAAGCTTCAAGCGTTCAAACAACTGTGGATGTCGAAGGGCCTGCTCCCGTACTTTCCTTAGAAGTTCAATGCGATACAAAGTCCTAGAAGCACGTTCTTCTGTGATTGGTTGGATAAAAATATTTGGATCTACCAATTCTGCATTGAAACAGGACAAAAATTTCAACTTCAAAAATACTTTATCAGAGACTTAAAAGAAATAATGTAACTTCTTAAATACACCTCTACTTAGTATCATTGTACAATTTCCAAAATTCCTTTTTAATATTTTTTTACACAAGAAAAATAAATTTTAAAAAGAATTAGTAAAAAGTATAAAAGATTAAATAGGTATGGTGGCACATGCCTGTAATCCCAGTGACTTGGGAGGCTGACACAGGAGGATCACAAGTTCAAGGATCACCTTAACAACTTAGTGAGGCCCTAAGAAACTTAGCAAGATCTTGTCTTAAGAAAGAAAAAAAAAAAAAAAAAAAAAAAAAAAAAAAAAAAAAAAAAAGGAAGGAAGGAAGGAAGGGGAAAAGGAAAAGGAGACTGGGGATGTGGCTCAGTGGTAACATTCCCCTGGGTTCAATCCCCAGTAAAATCAATAAATAGGGCTGGGGATGTAGCTCAGTTTGTAGAGTGCTTGCCTCACATGCACAAGTCCCTGGGTTCAATCCCCAGCACAAGAAGGAAGGAAGGAAGGAAGGAAGGAAGGAAGGAAGGAAGGAAGGAAGGAAGGAAGGAAGGAAGGAAGGAAGGAAGGAAGACAATGCACTGATCTTCTAAAAATAACTAAAACATAAGACTACTTTAGAAGTATGTTAACATAACTAGAAATTTACTTTTAAGAAATTCCCTATGAACTTTGCTTAAGGAGAAAAACATTTGCTTTCTGGGGCTAGGGTTGTGGCTCAGCATAGAGTGCTCACCTAGCATGTGTGAGGCACGAGGTTTGATCCTTATCACTACATATAAATAAATAAAATAAAGGTATTATGTCCATCTACAAAAATAAAAATTAAAAAATACAAAATAGAACTGTTAAATGATACCCCACAAAAAAATGTAAATTGCCACATTAAACTGCACAAGGTAACTTAGGGCATCGCAGTGAACTCATAGGAGAACCAAGGAATTTTTCAAATTGAGAGAAACACAGAGGCATATCTGCCAAATACCACACAAACTACCAGCTGGAGATAGTTCAGTTTCAACATCAGATTGAGTTCCATTGCTTTTGATGAGGTCATATATTAGTGAATCTAGGTAAGTAGTATTTAGCAAGCATTTAAAAATATAAGGGAGCCAGGCGCGGTGGCGCACGCCTGTAATCCCAGCACTTGGGAGGCTGAGGCAGGAGGATCACAAGTTCAAAGCCAGCCTCAGCAATGGCGAGGCACTTGGCAACTTAGTGAGACCCTGTCTCTAATAAAATACAAAAAAGGGCTGGGGATGTGGCCCAGTGGTTGAATGCCCGAGTTCAATCCCCAGTACCCCCCCCCCCACACACACAAAAGGATTTGTTGAAATAATGCAGGGACCAACCTGGGGAGGTCCTAATGGCCAAATTTGGAATAATTTCAGCTAAAAAAAAAAAAAAAGGATTGTAACCCATAGAATAAAATGAATATCCACGAACTCATATTGATATGAATGAGTAATTGATTAAATAGATGAGGGAGAAGAAACAGTTCTTCCTTGCAGTAGAATTCTATAGAAAAAAACTGTCGCAGATAAGATTTGATATCTGGGGCTGGGGTTGTGGCTCAGCGGCAGAGCACTCACCTCGCACATGCGTGGCCCGGGTTTGATCCTCAGAACCACATAAACATAAATGCATTGTTGCATTGTGTACAAATAAAGTAAATAAATAAATTAAAAAACAAAACAAAAAAAAAAAAAGATTTAATATCTGATAGATACTAAAATCAATGGGTGACAATTTGAGGAGAAATAGGATTTTTGAGACTCCTCAAGATATTTGTTAACTGTAGGGGCAAAGAGATAGTGGAAAAAAACACATCATAAAGTATCTAAACAATTAAAATCAACATAATGAGTAATAATGGATTGACATCATGAACTACACGATACTACATTGTGAGAAAGACACGTAATTTCTATGGTACTCCAGCCTAAAATACACAATCTCAATCCAATCATGTGAAAACACAAGACAAACCCAAATCAAAGGATATATGGCAAAATACCTATTCAATGTTTTTCAAGGTACTGAGATAAAAATGACTAAGAACCTGTTACAAACTATAGGAGGTTAAGGAGAGAGAATAATCCATTACAATGTGGAATCCTGGAACAAAAATGTACACTAGTGGGAAAACTGGTAAAATTTTTTTTTCTTACATATTTATTTATTTGCTTTAGTTGTACACAATGCGTTTATCTGTATGTGGTGCTGAGGATCAAACCTGGGCCGCGCACGTGCTAGGCGAGCGCTCTACCACTGAGCCACAACCCCAGCCCCAAAACTGGTAAAATTTAAACACTAATAGTCAGTCCTGCATCAATGGATTCAACTAACATTGGATGGAAAATAAAGAAACTTGTGTCTGTACTAAACACAGATGGACTTTGCTCCCCTTGTCATTACTCCCTAAACAATACAACTGTTTGCATACTACTTACATCATATTAGGTATTAGAATATAAGTAGGTTATATGGAAATACTACCCAATTTATTTAAGGACTTGAGCATCCTTGGGTTTTAATATTATCTGATGTCCTAGAACCAATCCCATGAAGATAATGGAGTTAATGATATTATGCTAACATTAATTTCTTGGTGTGGTAATTACAATTAGTCAGGTTAAGATTTTAATATTGGGAGAGGCAGACTGAGAAATATACGGAAACTTGTTATTGTTTATTTTTTGCAACTTTTCTATAAGTCTAAAAATAATTCAAAACAAATGCAACATTGTAAAAAAAATGAGGAAATAATTGGACAGACTACAATCAGGATTTGAGAATTTGTTCTCAAGTTCTTTAAAAAAAAATTACTACACTGTGAACTGAGGAAGTTTGACACCCTAAATAAAACTTCATATTTCTAAAAAGGAAGCCCTTTCTTTTCAATGATTATTTAGTAATTAGCATTATCTCTTAAAATTATAATCGAAAGTGACAGATTTATTCATATCACCATATCGTTTATGGGAATAATAAAAGAATGAAATACGAAACTTCTGGTGGGCTGGGATTGTGGCTCAGCGGTAGAGCGCTCGCGTAGCGCGTGCGCGGCCCGGGTTCGATCCTCAGCACCATGTACAAATAAACATTGTGTACAACTAAAGCAAATAAATAAATATTAAAAAAAAAAAAAAGAAAGAAACTTCTGGTAACCATACAAAATAAAAGACATAATACTTTGTTTTAAATGTACTGTTTAAATTCAATAATGGTCTTCCAATAGACCTGATAGTAGACTGAAACCTACCCTGCATCACCTGGTATTTGAGTAATCAAGTGATTAGTCACTGAACAGATTGACAAAAAAATTTGTAAGAAAATAAAATAAGAAACATAAGTGGAGTTGGGATCAATCCCCTTATTGGCAGAGCGCTGCCTACTATGTGTGAGGCACTGGGTTCCATCCTGAGCACCACATTATAAATAAATAGATAAATTAATTAATAAAATAAAGTTATGTGTCCATCTACAACTAAAAATACATAAACACACACACACACACACACACACATGAATGATATGGCTCACAGAAGGGACAAAGCAAGAGACAGCAGGGGTCAAACTACAAAATAAATAGTGTGTGTGTGTGTGTGTGTGTGTGTGTGTGTGTGTGTGTGTGTATGTGAATACTTTTGCAATACTTGGGATCAAATCCAAGGCTTTACCCATGTTAGGGGTAAGTCGTCTACCACTAAGTTACACTTTCAGCTCCACTACTTAAATAATATTCAATTAAAAAATGGAGACAAGTCCTCATACTGAGCATTATTGACAGGAACTGCTACAGGATGAGTTATTTCTCTGGGCTTTGAAGACACTAAATAAAATTCATTCCAGAGCAGTTCCTTAACTAAGTAGCTGATTAATTAGTTATCTCTTTTTGAAAATAGCCCTAAGTAGAGATCATATACTAAAATTCTTTAAAATGTCTTACAAGAGGGGACTTCATTTCTTGCAAAATTATTCAGGTAAATAATTCCTTTAGCAAGGTTTCTATAAGATGGACTAAAAACATAGGTTAGTTCTGTTTAGCAAAAGCTGTCCTTTACCTTTCACTTCTTCCTAATCATAAATCTGTGGTCAAATGTGAAGTATCTTAAAAGTCAGTATTTTTTATTCTCTTTTAGAGATAAATTTTCACAGTATGATTAAGAAATGGAGGATCTTTAAACATAGTTTATTTAAAATTCTGAAAAATTTCTGAATTTTAGTGATTTTGCTTCTTTGACTAAAACAAGGGGAAAAAATTTATACATACCTTCTTTGGAAGGAAGACGACAAACCCTCCGACACATGGACATGAATGCATACAAATATTTCTCCAAACTTTCATCAGTTTTCTTATGTAACCTAGCCATAGCTCTAAATTTTGTCCAATCAAATTGGCCTCTATCAGGGTCAAAAACAACTCCAAATGTAGATACAACTCGATAAAAATCAGCTTCTTCTCTTCTTGTCCATCTATTTTGATTCAGATTAAAGTAAAAACCACATTGGTCAATATACATTATTACTGAAAAAATGACTATAATACAAACTTAAAACATTTCTAGTACCTAACACTTTTATTTTATTTTATTTTTATTTATTTTTTGTTACTGTGGATTGAACCCAGGGGCACTCAACCACTGAGCCACATCCCCAACCCGTTTTATATTTTATTTTGAGACAAGGTCTTGCTAAGTTCCTTAGGGCCTCACCAATTTGCTGAGGCTGGCTTTGAATTAGTGATCCTCCTGACTCAGCCTTCCAAACTGCTGGGATTATAGGCATGTGGCACAACACCCAGCAGTACCTAATACTTTAAAGGATGGAAATCAGGGTTACTGTGTTATTAAGACATTTTAAAATGCTAATTGACTTAGCAATACAACCATACTTCATCTTCTTTAATTGCTGGGATTATAGACATGTACCACCATGCCCAGCTATTTTCAACCACATTTATAGTATAAGGTAGTATTTATGAGTTACAGAAATCAAGTACAGCATGAGTTACAGAAATAAAGAATTTTAGGAGGGCACAGATAATGAAAGGATCAGTTTAGACATGAACAATTAAGAAAAACACCACTGAGTAGGTGGCATTTCTCAAGGTAAGATGGGACAAGGATAAGATGGGAGGGGTGTTAGTAAGATAGCATGGAATTAGCAAAGTAGGAAGTACTTTTATTTTGTCGGGATGACAAGGATATGGCTTATAACGTGACAAAGAAAGTGAAAGCTAGGGTCAAATTATGAAATGCTTTAAATGCCTGGCTTAATAATCTCTTTTTAGGTAAAAGTTTCTTATAAGAACTTTTGTAAGAACTCTTATAAGAACTTTTTCCTAAAAAGGGTAATGTTATCATAAATCACAGATCTCCAAACCTTAGTCTTCATTTATAAAGACTTTTCCTTGCTTAACTCATTGAATTGTGTTAATGAGAAAAAGCATATGGGAAAGAACTTAGAAAAATATTAATAAGCCAATTTTTATCATAGTTATACATTAATTTAATGATAATGTAAAAACACCAAGTCTAGGAAGCCAATCAAGTCATATGAACCTTAGACCTGGGTGATAAGAATAGGGATAGAGTAGGAATAGAACTGGGCACAGTGGTGCATGACTGTAATCATAGACTCAGGAGGCTAAGGCAGGAGGAACACAAGTTTGAGGCCAGTCTCAGCAACTTAGCAAGGCTCTAAGCAAGTTAGAGAGAACCTATATCAAAATAAAAAATAAAAAGGGCTGGGGATAATGGCTCAATGGCTAAGTGACCCTGGATTCAATCACTAGTACCAATAAAACAAAACAAAAAAACTGGAGTACTGAGTTAAGACTATATAATACATTCTGGTAAAGGGAATTATACTGAGAAAAGTTAGAAATGGACTGAAACCTAACTGAAGAGAACTCTAACTTTAGGTTTAAAAATGTAAGATTTTATATCTATTTTAAATAAGGAGTCACTGAACACCATGATAAAATTATTATTCTAGGAAGATTAATATAGCTCCAATGAACTGAAGAAAAATGTATACAATATATTAAGGATGGACACAAATTCTTTGCATGGAGACATGGAATCTATTTTCCTTCCCTTACATATGGGCTGGCCCTGTGACATTTTTGACCCAAGACAAGGCGGTAGAGAAGTGACACTTTATAATTGATGAGACTGGGCCTTAAGAAATCAGCAGCAACTGCCTTTGCTACTTTCCTATTTGGAATGATCTCTCTTACAATTAGGGTTCCCAGCTGGCAGCTAGCACCAACTGCCATCTACGTGAGTGAGTGAGGTAAATCTTCCATCTATTTCAGAACCCCAGCCTATGCTTGCACACAAAAGAGAAGAAACATTTGGTCAACTCAAAACAATCAAAAGAATAAATGAATTCTATTTCAGTATATTTTGGGATAATCTGTTATACAACAATGGATAGTTTGAATAATATATTTACAGAGGTAATATTTAAAACTTAAGCTAGGATAGCTAAATTCTTAGATTTTATACTAAGTTCTAGCTACAATGAATATACTGAAAATTAAACAAAAGAATAATGATTTATCTTCCAGAAAACATCCCATGAGCCAGGTTTAACAAGGAGGCTATGGTACTGATTAATATTGCTATTCTTTTCCATGTACTCTTTTTTGAAGAAGTTGGAAGCTTTTGGGATAAGAGATGTTTGCCTGTCTTCTTAACAAGGTCTCTTGCATTTTCTTTCCATTAATACCAGTAGTTCTAAGGATGTATTCTGGTATGACTTAGAGGTGAACTTGCCTTCCATACATTCTTATATTCTGTAATTGTCTTAATATAAAATAAGAGAATAGAATTTATTTCACATAATTTAAACTTCTGTTGTATCAATAGTTTTATTCTTGGGTTTGCTCTGCATCTTTTTTTAAAAAATATCTCAATGTTCCTAAAATGAAAAGAGTGATTAAATATGAAGTATGGCTAATAACTGTAAGATGCAATAATCTTTATTAGTTCTATCATAATTCTTCATATATAAGTGAGTATATGTGCACAAGAACTTTGCATTGATCAGTTAGCAAGATAAACCCACCCTGACAGCCTTTAGAATAAACAAATATATTTTGATACTATATATTAAATATTTAGGGACTGGGGGCATAGTTCAGTGACAGAGCACTCTAGTCTAGCATGTATGATCTTTAGCATACATTGCCTTAAAAAAAATTAGTGCTATTGTCTTACCTCTGTTGTCTTTCTATCTTGGCTGCCATTTTAGGATTAAGAGTGGCTTCTTCATAAAGAGGATGCATTACACTGGCAGGCATTGAGAAGTTTGGTTGTATCTGCTGGATCTGTCTGTTTTTATTAGTGCGCTGATAGGCAGTGATGAGACGTCTCAACCTTGTGGTTAAAGCTGACTGAGTAGGCCAATAAATTTTATCACCCTCCATCACTTGACCATCTATATTTAAATTAATATTAAATTAATCTCAATTTAATTAGAAACAAAACAGTTTTAGTTATTGGGAGAAACATATACCTTAAAAATTCATTATGATAATGATAGCTTTTAAGATTTTCTTTACAGAATAAAGTACAGGATTTAACACTCTGCTTATAGGCAAAATATTATAACAATGCCATAATTAAAGTATACCCGTTCATATTAAGCAACTCCCACTTTCTTAGTTGAACTATAGGAGGCAGAGGCATGGATTCCCAGGTAGGGATAAGTGTATTCCAGCAACAATGTGTTTCTCTCTTAATACTGGAAGGAAGTAGAATCTTTGGATCATGCTCAGAAAAGCTTTGTAGAAACTGGGTAATAAGGAATGGTTCCTCATGTACATATGGAAAGCATAAGAAATTGAATGTATCACTACATTAACACTTGAATCATCAGTATCAATACTATAGAAACTCAGTGACCCACTGAATAAAGATGTGTAACAACTAAAAACATTGTTAAATTAAAAATCAACTAATATATCCTATGATTACAAATGTATTCAATAAAAATTTTACATACATAGCAACATTATAAAACTGGGATTGTTTATTGATCTCATACTGTCACGAGAATGTGAAATTACAATAATACAAAGTAAAGAAGTAAATGCAATTTACCTCCATCTGCTATAATAAGATCTCCAGGTGAGGAAACATCATCCTTTAATAAAAAGAAAAAAATTGTCACAGGTAATTGGGTCAAGAAAATCAAACTGTAAAGAGAATATTTCTTTGCAACACAATTAAAAATTAATTTAGCAAAAATAAAACTTATAATTCCTCATTCCTAATTCTCAGCCTGACACTCTAGACCAGTCACTGTTTACTAAGATTATTTACTTTTCTATTATTACTTTTAAAACAGTATTTTTCTCCTCTATTTTTCTGAGTATGCCTTAGGCCTTATCGCTAATTTTTTTTCTCTGTATAGCAACTCTCAAAAAAATTTACTCATTCTCATATTTGACAACCTACAAATCCTTTCTTTTTTAGCCTTGAATAGTTTACTTGTACTGTAGTTCCAATTTTTGTCCATCAACAGAGCATTTTCAATTGGGCAGCCTAAGAATATACTATACTTTGGCAATCTATTTCAATGTCTAACAATTTCTACTATTACTTTAGACAAGTCTAAAGTTAGAATTATCATAATTTCTGTGTAGGAGGGCTCTTTGTTTCTTTTTGGATGATGGCTTTTAATTGATCTGGTACCAGGGATTGAACCCAGTGGTGCTTAACCACTGAGCCACCTTCCCAGCCATTTTTTTACTTTTTATTTCAAGACAGAATCTTGCTAAGCTTAGGGCCTTGCTAAGATGCTGAGGCTGGCTTTGAACTTGAGATCCTCCTGCCTCAGCCTCCCAAACTGCTAGGTGTGCACCACTGCAACTGGCTGATGATGGCTTAAAAATTTTTTTTTTGAATTGTTTATTATTTTTCTGTGACTGGCCACATAGAGTCCTATACACCTCTCCAGTACCACTCACCTGGAGAAGTTGCCCTGGATGCCAGCTACTGTTTTCTCTCCCTTCCCAAACAGATCCAACTTGGACTGTAGCTGCACTGCCCCATAACAAGGAGATTCTGATGGTTTCTTTCTTTTTTCTTTTTGGTACTAGGGATTGAATGCAGAGGTACTTTACCACTACATGCCCAGTCCTTTTTATTTTTTATTTTAAGGCAGGGTCTCACTAGGTTGGTTAGGGCCTTGCTAAATTGCTGAGGCTAGCCTTTAACTTGGGATCCTCCTGTCTCAGCCTCCCAAGCTGCTGCGATTATAGGTATGCACCACTGTGCCCAGCTTGATTCTGACGTTTTTAAACTTCTTTTGTTTGGCGTATTTGCAGAAACTCCAGGATGTTTTTATAGAGTGGATTTAGTTTTATTTATCTTACAAAGACTCATTTTATTTCTTAAATCTGGAATTCACGTCTTTCAAGAGTTGGAAAATTTTCAGCTAATATCCCTTCAAATGTACTTCTTCCTTATTTTCTCCAGTTGTTCTTTCTGGAATGCCTATTACATATACGCCAGACATGACCATATTATCTTCCCTTATTTATAAAAATTTTTTTTTCACATATTCCATTGTGATGGTTATTAATTATCTCTCGTCAATATTTATTGCCTCTCTGAAATGTTTAAATATGTTTTCCTCTACCAGTCAGTATGTTGTTAAGCTTTGTTGACAGAGGAAGTAGAGAGAACATAGGAGAAAAAGATTTTTCATTTTTAGTTCAGGGGAGCTCTTCCACTGCTCAGCTCCTACACATAGGATACTTCCTGCAGTTTAAGCAGTTTACTTAGCACTACTGGCCAGAATTTTTTTTTTTTTTTCAGCAACCTCCGCCTTGGGCAGACTTGCAGCAAAGTATCCATACAACTTCCTCGGCAACCCTACAGGGCAGATTTCCAACAAGTGGAATCATTGCAGCATTGTAACAATTTTTTTGCCATCCAGTAAGCCATGGCGACATTCTCCCAACAAGGTCTGGACCTTGGCTCTGGGTAGATAGGGCTCTAACTTGGGTGCTCTACTTTAGTCCTAGGAGAGGTAGATGTTCCTTCAATCCGTGATTCCTGAATTTCTTAGAGTTCTTTTCTTTCTTTTTCTTTTTTTAAATAATTTTTTAGTTGTAGATAGACACATTACCTTTATTTTGTTTATTTATTTGTATGTGGTGCTGAGGATCAAACCAAGTGCCTCATATTTGTGAGGCAAGCACTCTATCAATGAGCCACAATCCCAGCCCTCTTTAACTTTCTGTAGTTATACTTTCATTATTGCAATCCCACTATAATAAATAAATATTTATATTAAACTTTACCTGTTTGAATTACTATGTGGTTTCTCCTTCTAATTGGTCCAGAATGAGCCATTGTGCAACACTTTCATAATTTCCTTAAATCTGTTTTACAAAGTATTTCTTCTCTCATGAGGTATATCTAATTTGTTCTCACTGTTATATTTATATTCAATTCTTTTTCACATATTCCTTGTCTATTTCTTGAGATGGGGTCTCACTATGTTGCTCAGGCTGGCCTCAAACTTCCAGGGTAATCATTTCCTCCAGGAAATCATTTCCTCCTATGCAGACAGATTTATAGGCATATGCCTCTGTACCTGGCTTTCCTAGTCTTTTAAAATCATCTTGTCTGTTATTTATTTAGTTAGTTCCTGGTTCTTTGTTCAATGTGGCTCATAAAGAACTGAATTCTAGTCAGGCATGTGGTGCATGCCTGTAATCCCAGCATCTCTGGATGCTGAGGCAGCGGATTGCAAGTTCAAAGCCAACCTCAGCAAAAGTGAGGCACTAAGCAACTCAGTGAGAACCTGTCTCTAAATAAAATACAAAATAGAGCTGGGGATGTGGCTTAGCGGTCAAGGGATGCTGAGTTCATTACCCAGTACCCCCACTTAAAAAAAAAAATGGTAAAAAAAATTTTCAGGACTGTAAACTTGTTCTTTGTTATATGTTAACATCTTTTATGGCAAACTTTTCCTCATATACTTTTTAAATGGTTTCATCTTCAGGAATCATGCAATCTGAATTAAAGAACCTGTTTCTTATAGAGTTGTTCTCCCTGCCCCTGCCTTGGCTCCCATACTGGGGATCGAATCTTGGGCCTCACACACGCTAAACAAATGCTTTACTGCTGACCAACACACTCAGCACTTTATAAAATTTTGTTTTCAAACAAAATTGTTGCTAATTTATCCAGGTTGGCCTTAAATTTATGTATGATCCTCCTGCTTCCTCAGCCTCCTGACTAGCTGAGATTACAGGCATGTGATACCATATCTAGCTAAGGACCTCTTTTTAATTTACATTTCTTGACTTAAGAGTTCCTGGATTATTCAGATAAAGTAAATGAACTAAATCATAAACTCATAAGAAGGTAGTCCTATGGTTATAAATTATTAGTGGAGATAATAACACACGCTGGCATGAATCTTGTCTTTCATTCTCATATTTACTCTTCTTAGTGACCACGAGGACCAAACCTACATGACAAACTGAAGCAATACCTAGTCTTTTACCATGCTCTCATAAATATTATAGAAACCCTCATCTCCTTCAACATCCTTTTCCCCATTCATGGATTATATTCCTCCAATTCTTCTTCCTTTTGACATTCTATGAATAGAGTACTTATTAAGTTTGCTATAGCTCCTTATAATGCCTCTAGGATCTGCCCTCTATTTCAAACCTCTTTATTTAGATATAGTTTCTATCTCTTACTGTATACCTTTAGCATCTAATTACTACTTTGCTTGGAGATTTTGGCCCTGCATACTGTATTTCCTAGCTTGAAGATGTGTAGCATGTGGGCAAAACCCATAACAGCAACATGTCCAAATCAGCTTTTGTTTTGTCTAGGAGAAGAGATCAAACAAATTCTAAATGATTATTTGCGATGTTTGTCAACTGAGGTTGATCACTTGCTTAGCCAAACAGGAGAATCATATGTACTGAAAACATACAAAGGAAAAACTTGAAAAACCAAGGAACACCTAAAGTGGAGAATTTAAAAAATATGATCCAAAGCATACCATACCTCTATATCATCTTTAAAGATAGCTGGGGCAGGCTTGTATTCTGGATCTTCCACATCCCTGTTAAAAAATTACAACAAATGCTATAATTATTTTTACAGTTATGATTTCTATTTACAGAACAAACAAATGAAATTTCACTGAGAGAATCTTAGTTTAAGAATCGAAATGAAATCTGTTTTCTAGGTAGATAGAGTATGACAAGCAATATCATAAATGCCACTCACTATATGGCAAGTAAGAAAAAAGCTAGTTCTAATTTACTCTTATTCCCAAGTTCAATTTTAAATGTACTTTTTTTTTTTTTTTTAATGTGGTGCTGGGGATCAAACCCAGTGCCTCATGAAAGCTAGGTAAGTGCTCTACCACTGAGCCACAACCCTAGCCCTTAAATGTACCATTTTAAAACTTGAAATCTCTCCTATTTTTTGGGAGAACAGAAAGATGATATAAGGCCTCATAACAGGGATAGTGAATAATATCATCTTTCTCTGCAACTATTATATTCTTGCCTTTCTTTTTCCTCTTATATCCCTAGAATTTTATGGACTAGTGGCCATGACACACAACTAGATTGAAAAACATCGCCGGGCGCGGTGGCGCACGTCTGTAATCTCAGCACTTGGGAGGCCGAGGCAGGAGGATCACGAGTTCAAAGCCAGCCTCAGCAATGGAGAGGCACTTAGCAACTCAGTGAGACCCTGTCTCTAATAAAATACAAAAAAAAAAAGGGCTGGGGATGTGGCCCAGTGGTCAAGTGCCCCTGAGTTCAATCCCCGGCACAAAAAAAAAAAAAAAAAAAAAAAAAAACAACAACAAAAAAAAACATAAAGGACTCATCAAAGGAACAGGTATTGTTAGGAGACATGGTGCAAACTGTCATCCCAGAGACTCAGGAGGCTGAGGCAAGATGTTTTGCAAGTTCAAGGCCAGGCCAAACAACTTACTGAGACCCTCTCTTGAAATAAAAAATAAAAAGAACTGGGGATATACCTCTGTGTATAGCTCTCCTGAATTTAACCCCCAGTACCAAATGGTTGGGGGACAATGGTATGGGCTGAGGTAGAGCTTAGTGGTCAAGCATGTGCTTAGCACGTATAACATCCTGGGTTCAACCCCAGGCACCAAAGTCAAAACAAAAAAACATCCAATCTGTTCCTTACCCTAATTTGTATGGTCAAGTACTAATTTCTTAGAGTATCAGTAGCTCTTTAAGATTTTGAACTTCAATTAATTCCATTATTTCTACATCATTTAAAGATAAACCTGACTGATATAGACAATGCTGAGTTGAACAGAAGACATACATGGAGAATTCATGACTCTGAAATGCACATACCCATCCATAAAATCATTGGCTCTCTGTTCAGCAGCAACTGCTTTGTCATCAGGTTTTCCCACTCTTTCCAAGAAGCATAATGCTGGATCTGCTCGGATAGTGTTATATTTTTCATATCCTGAAAGTGTCACCAATTACAAAAGAAAAAAGATTAAAAGAAGAAAGATGTATAAATATAAGCATATTTTTAGTGGGTGATATTTCTGAACTAAAGGGACCATATATTAAAACGAGAAAAGTTGAGTCATGTTTTCTAGAAATTATCACAAAATATTATATGATATGATAATAATTATCTGTAAAAACTTAGATGAAATTATCTGTTAAAGAAGGAAAACAGAATAAACTGATCATACACATACACGTTTCATATATTAATTTTTCTTGAGAGAGGAAACTGTATAAGATGTATGTCCTAAAGAGGAAGGTCATGAATACCACACTCTTATGAGGAAATGTAGTAACGAATGGACCTAGTTTTAGAGTATTATCTTTCTAATACAGAACATATTAAAAAGTGTTATAGAAATAAAGGTGTAAGGGGAAATCAATAAACTGAGAACTATTTGAATAACATCATACATAGAAAGGGTTCCACCTACCTTACCTCTTACTTACCATGTTTAAAAACACCTATAAGGAGAGACTTATCAGCATCAAAGTCCCACCACTCAGCAGGAACTTCTGAATGGTCTGGTTCTGGTACCCAAACATCAATATCACTTAAAAAAAAAAAAATCATGATAAGGCACAATGAATTACTTTTTGTGGTATTGAGGGTTGAACCCAGAGTGCACTACCACTGAACTGCATTTCCAGACCTGTTGTGAGACAGGCTCTGTCTTAAGTTTCCAAGGCTGGACTGAAAGATGAGATCTCTTGGATTAGCCTCCCAAGCAGCTGGAATTATAAGTGTGCCAGTGCATCTGGCAGATACAATTATTACAAACAAGTAAAAAAAATGAGGCAAAAACTTACATAGTTTTGAAAGCCCTGTGGTTTTTAAGAGATTAAGATTATATTCCAGGCCGGGCGCGGTGGTGCACGCCTGTAATCCCAGCACTTGGGAGGCCGAGGCAGGAGGATCGCGAGTTCAAAGCCAGCCTCAGCCATGGCGAGGCACTTAGCAACTCAGTGAGACCCTGTCTCTAATAAAAATACAAAAAAGGGCTGGGGGTGTGGCCCAGTGGTCGAGTGCCCCTGAGTTCAATCCCTGGTACCACCAAAAAAAAAAAGATTATATTATATTCCATGGCTATTTTTCATTTTCCACATTAAATTAATTTTCCAATTAAAATTATAAAACTGCGTGTGTGACAGCAAAAAAGACACCAGAAAATAAACTAATATTGTTAAAGTCAATGGAAGAAATAAGTTTCAACAAGGTTTATTATATAATTATGGAATCATATTCTTTCCACTTACAACTTGCCAAAAATTATCTGGTAGAAATATGTCATTTTGCATATAATAACATTGAAGACCTGAAAGAATAAATGAATTGCTTTACACTGCAAAACAAATTGTTTCTTCTATATCACTTTTTGCTAAGAAAATGGCAAGTCTAACTAAAATACATAAATACAATATTTATGCTTATACAAATAATTCTATGCTATAAAATGAGAATGTACTACCTAGAATTATAATAATAAATTCATAACGCTTTGGCATCTTGGCTATATTTTTCAAGAGTAAGAAAGAAGTATAACACTGGCTAATTTTGCAAATGCCTTTTTTTTCTCCTGTGCCTAATGTTTGAAATTTTTATTTTCCCAGAGACCCTTTTCAATTAACAAATATCTCTAAAAAAGAAGTCATATGTCCAGAAGAGAAATATTCTTCCTTTCTTTCTTTTTATTTGGTACCAGGGATTGAACTCAGGGCAGTTGACCACTGAGCCACATGCCCAGCTCTTTTTTTGTATTTTATTAGAGACATGGTCTCACTGAGTTGCTAAGTGCCTCGCCATTGCTAAGGCTGGCTTTGAACTCACAATCCTCCTGTCTCAGCCTCCCAAGTGTTGGGATTACAGGTGTGTGCCACTGCGCCTGGCCTGAAATACTCAATTCTTTATTGTAGTAATTTAAATCCTTGTTTCCTTTAGCCCAGCATGCATTTAGTCTTTCACAATTATTAGCAAGTAAGTATCATCAATCTTATCTATATTTACATTTTCTTTTATTATATTCAATAGTCAAAGAAGGGGTAGAGATCAAACGGAACAAATTATTACATAAAATCAAATGATAGTTGATTATAATTATCAAATAATTATTCTATTTGATATTCATGAATTATCAGTTTTGCAGAATTAGAGATACAATAAAATACAATAAAGTATACTGAGTAGAATTTCATCTGTCTTATTAGTATAATTTCATGAATTGACTAACAAAGATCTATAGATTTAAAGAAATGGGGAATTTCCTATTCACAGCAGGTTCTATGACAGAAGTTCAATTGTAGATTGGCTGTTGTTGGGAACTCAATTATGGCTTTGAAAAGATTTCTGTGGCTACTGTTTGAAGGAAAAGCTGGTGGTATGGTGGAAGGAAGGGTTGAGAAAAGAGGTGCAAGATGATCCTCTTAAGAAGTTGGAGGGTAAATTTACTAGCCACAGTGGTTAAACAGTCTGTGCTTAACCTTGTGTGATGTGAATACATCTCACATGGCTTGATATTTTTAACAATGTTTATCTGCTTAGAGAAACTGAGGAGTAAAAGGATATTTGGGTTTCACCTGAGCTGAGGTTAGACAGGTATGTAAACAGAAGGAAAGGTAGGCAAAGGGAATTAAGTAAATTAACTTAGGCATAGACACTTGGACTATAAAATCTAGGTTGAATAATGAGGAAAGAGTGGGCGTGAAAATGGTAATAGCTAATAAGTAATAGTAAGAAAAGGGACATTGTGATTAGATTAATGAATTATGAGAAGTATTCAGGTTAAGGAGTTGGAAGGAAGGAACTGATAGTCAAAATTCATATTTAAGAAGCAGTGCTATTGCCGGGCGCAGTGGCGCACGCCTGTAATCCCAGCACTTGGGAGGCTGAGGCAGGAGGATCGCGAGTTCAAAGCCAGCCTCAGCCATGGCGAGGCACTTAGCAACTCAGTGAGACCCTGTCTCTAATAAAAAAATACAAAAAAGGGGCTGGGGATGTGGGGATGTGGCCCAGTGGATGAGTACCCCTGAGTTCAATCCCTGGTCCCAAAAAAAAAAAAAAAAAAAAAAAAAAAAAAAAGAAGCAGTGCTATTAAGAGTGATGACAAGATGAAGTACATGACTGTGTGAGTATGTGTCTATAGCAGAGAGAAAAAAGATGATGGTTTAAAAAAAGCTCAAGAAACTGAGACTGCCAGGTGTGGTGCTGGAAGACTGAGGCAGAAGGATCACAAGTTCAAGGGCAAGAGAGGGAAACCCTATTTCAAAAGAAAATTTAAAAAGGAACTGGGGATATAGCTCAGTGGTAGAGTACTTGCCTAGAATGTGCAAGACCCTGGATTCAATCCTTAGGGCTGCAAAAAGAAGAAGGAAAAAAAGGTAAAAAGAAACTAAGATCTGGGTGTTGGATAGATCACACGTGAACACTATAATAAGAGGGAAAAAAGAAAAGAATGGGCCCAGAAAAGTTAAATTTAGATTTGGTAGCAAATAACTAAAGGAATTTCTGTTTGAAAGCTTCCCTACATTTTTTCTACAAAGGAAGAGGGATATCAGTTGCCAAGAATAAGCAGTTGAGTAGGAGGTTAAAATATGAATGTTCAAACTCCAGCAACACACACACACATACACAGATAAGAATTCTTAAGAGATGAATGAATCAGTTAATACATTTGTGTCTGCCTTAATGGCACCTAGGTTACAAATCATTCTTAACATTATCACCACCACCATATTGTTATGATTACAACATTTAGTGACAAGCCAATGATAAGAATAACAAAAGAATGAAAATGAATTGGAAAGGGTTAATTCCCAAGGTTGGGGAATTTTCCTACTTGTGAATTTCCCTGAATTAAGGAGCCACTTAACATACAACGTAATGTTTGCCTCATCATGTTAGCGGAAAATGAATATACCCATTATTTACTTTACCTTGCATCTACTCCATCAAATACTTTCTGACATTCATTTCCAATGACTTCTTGCTTTAGATAATATAGCATTCTTACACGAAGCAAAACCCTGAAAACAAGAGAAAATAAAAAGGAACAAAGATTATTCACTTAAAAATAATTCATCTATGGGGCTAAAGTTAGGAAGGAATTTGTACGTAAATTTTCTTGGGGAAGAGGGGTGTCTGGGGATCAAACCCAGGAGTGCTTTCTTTAGCACTCAGATATATCACTAATCCCTTTTACCTTTATTTTTAAATTTTGAGACAAAGTCTCACTAAGTTGCTAAGGATGGCCTTGAACTTGAGGTCCTCCTGTTTCAGTCTCCGAAGTGCTGAGATTACAACCATGTGTCACCGTGCCTTGCTGAATATATATACTTTTATAACTAATTATGTAAGAGTAAATGAACCTCATTACTATCAATATACGAAAGATTTCTCCAAAATCTCCACAACTATAATTATTATTTTCCCAGTAAAAGATAATAAGTTCATCTGAAGGCCGGTTCTATTTATCTGTTGGTAAAAACAGTGACACAAAGGTATCCTGATTGCTGAAGTATACATGATAAAATTACTAGCAGAATTAGCCTTAGACAATGCTATCTCTATATAACATGCTTTATGATTGTTGATAAATTAAGAAAGGTAAGCTTTTAAGAAATGGTATTAAAATACCCTACTACCTACTTATTACAGTGGTGTTTTATATGTTTTTTGTAGCCTTCATCTTGAAGTAGCTGCTCAGGATTATATTTTCGAAGCCATTCTGCTTTTTGTATATCAAACGAACTTGTCTGAGTCTTCACTTTCTTCCCTTTTCGACCCCTGGGTACAGGAGCTGATAGGCCTGTTAAAATGAGAAGTCCATGTGAAATCAGGAAAAGTTTGTAGAAAGAACTATAAAAATAATATGAAAGATTTTTTTCCATGCAAGAAATTTCTGGAGACTTTTTGAGGTCTGTACGGGGTATATAGGGATCTTTGAAATATCAATGGTTAACAATATTAACCCAATCACAAATCAGGATGATAATTTTACACATATTAAAACACCCCCAATTATCTAATAATTCTGTATGTCTAATTATAATGATCATTATAATTTCTGTTTTATTCCCAAACAGGTTGCTTTTTTTCTACATGTGAAAAGTACAAGATCAAACTTATTCCTCTGTTTTACTTTTGCTGCCTAGTTACTGAAAGATAGGATTAGCCTCTTGTCTTTCAAAATTGATACTACTAATAACATGGATTAGGTTAGCCATTGGGGGTTCCTGCTGAAGATACCTAAGTTCATTTTATTTCTTGAGATTTTATTGTACAATATTTTAAAAATACAAAAAGTATTCCTGCTCATCATTATCACATATTTCATATTTGTTTCTGAAGTCCTAACACAGTCTTTTCTCTTATTCAATTCACTCACTCCTTACCAGAGATCATCACTACCTTATATTTGTTTTTTTGTTCCATGCCTGTTTACGTATTATATATGAATGAGGAAATGTATTTAAGTATTTAGTATTAAGGGCACCAAATTTAAGTAGTCAGCATTAAGGATTACATTCTACATGTACTCCTACAACAAATCTCTATTTTCAAAGCTTCTTGAATGAGATTTTAGCAAATCTCTACTTTCACCTTCTTGCTTGGTGTCTAATAACATCGGTTTGAAGCTTAAAAACACAGATATTGTGCTGGGGTGGTAGCTCAGTGGTAGAGTGCTTGCCTTGCAAGCATGAGGTGCTGGGTTCAATCCTCAGCACCACATAAAGATGAATAAATAAAGATACTGTGTCCATCTACAACTAAAAATAAAAAGAATTAAAAAAAAAGATATTTTCCCACATCTGTCAATTTTTATATTTTCACAGGGAGAGATATATACATAGTGTGATTACATATATTTATTTTTACCACTTCATTGTTTTCTATCATTCCCTTCTTTCTGTGTTTTTGCAGATTGATGTATAGTTTTATATTTCAGTCCCTCGTATTCTCACTGGTTTGGAAACTGAACAGTGTATATTTTAAACATATGTACAAAAATTTCCTGCCGGGCGTGGTGGTGTACACCTGTAATCCCAGCACTTGGGAGGCTGAGACAGGAGGATCGCAAGTTTAAAGCCAGCCTCACCAATGGCGAGGCGCTTAGCAACTCATTGAGACACTGTCTCTAATAAAATACAAAAACGGGCCAGGGATGTGGCCCAGTGGTCAAATGCCCCAGAGTTCAATCCCTGGTACAAACAAACAAACAAACAAACAAACAAACAAAAAATAAATATTCCTTGATATAGTTTTCCCTTTTCCCCCAAGTTCATTTTAATGATTTAGTTTTAGCCTGTCTTTCATGTGAGAGACAGTCCTCAGATGTCTGATAATCTTTTGTTATGTTTGCTTTTATTTAAGAATGACAGATCAGGGCTGGGGTTGTGGCTCAGCGGCAGAGCGCTTGCCTCACACGTGCGTGGCCCGGGTTCGATCTTCAGCACCACGTAAACATAAATGCATTGCATTGTGTACAACTAAAGTAAATAAATAAATATTTAAAAAAGAAAAGAATGACAGATCAAAAAGCTAATATGTAGTCTAAAAGTGTTGAGCCTGTTGAATGTGAGATCACAGAAGAGCAAATGGATGGGATTTCCCCCTTAGATAATGGTCTGACAAAATTCACCAAAAAAACCCCGATTTTCTTACTTGAGTACTGTATTAGCCAGTATCCAAATATTCATTTACTCCTACCACATCTCAACTACCAGTTGAACCAAGAGATCCTTTATTTTACTCTATCTAAAGAATAAACTTCAGTCAGTTTTCATCCTGCTATATGAAGCTGAAGAGGTTATCTGGGGATCTGACCCTTTTTAAACAGCTTTACATTTACAATCCCCGCCTTTTCACATACACTTCTAGAGGTGTCATTTGCCAAAATTCTCGAGACTTTTGGGAAATCTGTTAAGAAAATCAGTCTTTTTTTTTTTTTTTTTTTCCTTTCCTTTTCCACAGCTAAGATTCAGCTCTCTTTGGTTGGTTAAGTCAGTTATCACTAATCTATTTGCTTTCAACTTCTAAAACTTTGTTGATATTTCCTCCCTCATCCTCCTCTTTTTTTTCAGGGTTTATGCTTATTTTAAAATAATGTGGAACATAAGCATATACAAAAGTAGATGGAATGGTATGATGAATCTCCATGAGTAACTATCTAATTTTAATAATTATCGCTCCATGGCTATTTCATCTACACTCTGTATACTACCCAAGTTCCCATATTACTGAAGTAAATCTAAGATATTAACCATTTCATTCATAAACATATTAAGGCTTCCTTAAAAATGTCTACGGAATACAGTAATAGTTCCTTCATATTCAATATTCAAATGTCCAATATAATAAATTGTTTATCTTGCTTATCTTAATCAGGGTCCAAATAAAGTCCCTAAAATGCAATTAGCTAATGACTCCAATATTTTGGGCTAGATAATTGTTCATTGTGAGAGACTGTGTATCTCTAATCTCTACCACACTAGATGCCAATAACGTGCTCAAAATTGAGATTAGCTGTGGTGGAGGGACTAGACTGAAGCATAAGATCACCTCTCTTGAGAAATACTAGTTTATAAATACTATCTTCCAATCACTACCACATCCACAATTTATTTTCGAAGAAATCAGATCCTTTGTTCTATAGAGTTTACAAAATTTAATGTCTTGTTATTTTCTTCCCCATTTAATCTATCTATCTATCTATCTATCTATCTATCTATCTATTTGATTTTTGGCACTGGGGATTGAACTGAGGGGTATGTTACCACTGGGCTACATCTCCATTTTTATTTTGAGACAAGGTTTTGGTAAGTTGTCCACTTCATAATGGCCTTGAAATTTTGATGCTCCAGCCTGGGCCTCTTGAGTAGTTGGGATAGCAGGCATGTACCAGAGTCGCCTGGTATCTTCCCTATTTTATAAATGGAGTTTCAAAGAACAGTGAAATCTGTGTGTTTGTTCTATCCTTACTCAGAAGTCAGTGCTTCATTAACTATGTGCCTGTTATGATGGGCTAATATCAACCATCCCACATAAAACATGTGCTTCCTTTTGTGCTCCATCTCAGGATTTGGTATATTTACTTAACAATATTTATCACAATCTGCAATTATTTAGCTAATTTATTTATATTCTTACTATTTCTGTCTCTCTGGCAAGGTTTATGAGCTCAGGGGTCTTGTCTAATCTTACTTCTATTTATTTATTCAGCACGTTGCACAAGAAACATACAACAGGGCTGGGATTGTGGCTCAGCAGTAGAGCGCTCGCCTAGCACGTGTGCGGCCCGGGTTAGATTCTCAGCACCACGTAAAACTAAAAACACATTGTGTACAACTAAAGCAAATAAATAAATATTTTTTTAAAAAATGAAACATACAACACGCAATCAATTATTATTATTATTATTTTTTGATTAAACAGGACAAGACAGCATCACAAATTTAAGGCACAGTAATTTTTTTTTAATAGAAAAGAACATTCTATTAGCAAGGCCATGGACAAAAGTACTTGCATATTCCTCTGATAAGAGTATAAACTCGTTTAGTCACATTGGAAAGCAAACTAAAGTATTTATGAAAATTTAAAATGAATATCATTGATTTTCAGACTTTAATATGCATGCTAATGGCTAAGGATCCCACTAAAAGGGGATTGAGCCCAAAGACTTTACATTTCTAAGATCTCAGAAGATGATGATGCTTTTGATCCAGAGACCACATTTAAAGTACTAAAGATATATGTTTGATATACCTCAATAATTCTATTTTTTGATATCTGCTTTACTGAAAGGTTTATTCATATGCATAAGAAGGACTATACAAAGCTGTTCACTGAAACTTGTTTTTTTATTTTCTAAAACTGAAAACCTATATGTCCATCATTAAAGGAAATGCAAAAAAATTTATGAAATATCCATACTATGGAATACTAAACAGAAATTAAAAACTGAGATGGATCAACATGGACAAAAATGGAAAGACCTCTAAGACATATTGTAAAGTCAACAACTTATAAACTGATACATATTTGGCAACAATAAGTAAAACCCAAATATCTACCAAACTAATAACACTGGCATTTTCTGAAGCTGGAACTTTAAGTGTGAAGATGAAGGTTCTTTAATACCACTTAAATGATGTAATATTTTATAAAAGAATATGTTAAGCATTACTTATGTAACAAAAAAATTTAAAAAGAAAACAAAAAAATGTTTTTACCCAGATGATTTTGTAATTCTCGTGTCTGCCCATCTTCAGTTGGAGTAATAAGATCCCATATGAAACCTTTAATTTTCTCATCTCCTCGGTAGTGAACAAGGCAATATGCCAAGAGAGCTCGGCAAATTATTTCTACATCGTGCTCATTTAACTGCCTTTTAAAACGTCCATGAGACAGAATCTCTCTCCATCGGCCCCACCTATTTATAAAAGATATATTTACATTGATATTAAGTAAAGTTCTAGAAAAAAACAACTCACAGCTAAAGGGCAAGAACGAACACACACACACACACACCACCAAAACCACCACCACCACACACACAAAAACAAAACAACTCTCTCACTAACAGATTTTGCTGATGATGTTGTCCTCCATATATGAACAAAGAGAAATAATGTGGTAATTTCTAGTATTTTTACTCAATAATGGATTATAACTTTATCTACTTTGTATTACTAAACAAGGAGTTTGATGTGATAAATTTATAATTTAAACACTTTACCTATCTCCTCATTATCCAAATGAATATTGTTAAATACAGAAATTCTGGATATTTGAAAAATAGATTTTATTGATTCTAACAAATGAAAATTACTGGGGAACAGTAATTTTCACTAATTTTACATGACTACTTAAAAGAACATTAAAAATAACATTTTACCCATAAACTAGCAAGTTTTTCTCTACTCTGAAGCATTCAGTTCTTCCATAGCCATTGGAACGATCACAGGGTCTCCGTAGTTTGGGTTTTTCATCTCCTTCACTTTCAGCTTCAGATAATTCAGCCAATTCATCTTTTGTGGCACTAAAGGGTCTTGTTTGTTTCCTAATTCTTGGAGTGTCAATAACCAAGCTGTTCTGTAAAATTTAACAGCTATTAACTTGAAGATATTTTTATACTTTTGCTTATAATAATATTTTAGATTTTCACCTTTCAAATTATACAAACAATAATTTTAGAAAGCAAGAAAAAAATGAATTATTAATAGTTCTGCCACTCTACCAAATCACCTTAAAAATTTTTACATTGCTCTAAAATTTTTACCACATATGTACAATTTTATAACATTACAGACAAAAGCTTAATGGAATTTGGTATTCTGCTTTATTATAAATATAAAAACTATTGCACTTCTACAATAATTATAAAATATATTTAGGCTAAATTTATGCCTCACAATTTGTTTTACCTAATTAAATTCACAATTTAATTTAGACTTTTGATTTTTAACATAAATAATTCTAAAGTAAATATTTGTGATCTGAATTTATCCTGGAAGTAAATCTGAAAGAAGGAAAATATCTAAGAATTGAAACACTGGTCAAAAGTTGAATATTTTGTAGATTTAGAAATGTTTTAATAATCTCTAAGAGTTATACTAATATTACAAAAGCAAGGCAATATATGTATCATCCTCCCTGTGTTAAATTTAGTTTAATTCATTCAAAACACACCTTCTAGTTTTATTTTAAAACTTCCCTAAGTTGGCACTATTTTATGGATTGTGGACATAAAGATGAATATGACAGCTTCTACTCATAGGGAAACCATACTCTTGAGGGTCAGATACATATTTAAAAAAAAAATGCCATTCAGAATGAAATCTGTTAATGTAGAAGAGGGTCTAAAGAAAGTCAGAGAAAATATCACAAAATACCAGACATTGCCAGGCAGGCAGGAAACAGCATTACAAGAGGAGGAAAGAACAAGGGGCTTGAAAAGGAATCAGATATTTAGGCCATGTCTGAATCCTAGAGCAGAAGAGAATACAACTCATTTATGATTTTTAATAGTGATTTGCAGAGTTCACTGCTTTTTTAGCATATGAAATTGCCTCAGACTATAACATTTTTATAATAGTTTTTCAAATTTACTTGCTTCAGCCAGGCGCGGCGGCACACACCTGTAATCCCAGTACTTAGGAGGCTGAGGCAGGAGGTTCAAAGCCAGCCTCAGCAATAGTGAGGCACTTAGCAACTCAGTGAGACTCTGTCTCTAATAAAATACAAAAAAAGGGGGGGGGGGGGGTCGTGCTGGGGATGTGGCCCAGTGGTCGAGTGCCCCTGAGTTCAATCCCTGGTACAAAAAAAAAAAAAAAAATTTACTTGCTTCACAAAATTATATATATTTCAAAAACACATTAAGTATTAATGATTGTGAATGGCAGTGATGTTATTCATAACTGTTAAACTTTACATGTTAAAAAATTATCTAAAAAAGATTCCATGTATCAATGCTTAATATGAAGTTAATCATTAGGATGTTATTTTGAAAGTAAGTAAGGCTTACAAACATTAATTCCTATAAAATTATTGGACAGGTGTCTTAGAATGTAGGCAGTTAATGCTATAATTATCAGTTCCATGAATTTTATTTTAGCTTTCTGACCCTGTCCTCCTCAGCTCTAGAGAAGTCATAAAAGAAAAAGTTTACTAACACCACTTCCTGACTGCTTTTTTACTGGATCATTAATGGATTTTGACACTAACAAAACAAAAAGGAGAAAAGTAATTTATGAGTTTAAGACATATAAAAAGTATTTAATTGAAGTAATGCCTAACTCATTCTTCTACCTCGTTTCAATTTATGTGTGCAGAAATTTTTATCAGTTACTTTTACAACAGAATACCTTAAAATATATAATGTTATTGCCAAAATATCTCAAAACAAAATTACTTTTAGAGGGAAATAAATACTTACTCTGCCACTGATGGCATCTATATCTATTTCTGCCTTTTTAGCCCATTTTTGCCAGAAGTTGGGATCATCTAAGGAAATATCTGTCCTGTTTCCAGATGCCACAAAACTCGCCTGAAATATACAATGGCAGTTTTTCAAGTCATTATGAAGTTGAGAGGGAAAATCTATGAAACTATACTTAAAATATTATCTCCTCACATTTGAAACTATACTTAAAATATTATCTCCTCACATTTACTGTGGATAGAATATGAATTCAGCATCACATTCAGACTCAAAGCATGTTTCAAATCTAGTGGTCTGAAATATAACACAGCATTTGTTTAAACCAAAGGCTTAATGCCAATACAGGTTAGAGTTTATGAGCAGCATTAAGTAAGTTACTACTGTTGGTTAACTTTTAATCTTCGTAAGCAAGGAAACTGCATAGGACAGATATACTTTCTAAAAAGATACACAAACATGAAGCAATTAGGGTATAAAAAGAGTAACAAAATCTACCTACACAATATAGTTCATTTTCTGGTATCATACTTTATATCCATCACATTTTCAAATATGTATTATCTCCTGAAAAAAATGCAACATAATATATGGAAAACAAAAATGAATTACTGTCTATCTTCATTTTTAAAATTCTTTTCCAGTGGCAGGGGATGTAGTTCAGTGGTAGAATGCTTGTGAACCATGTGCAAGTATATATATTTTCCTTACAATAAATGTACTGAATAAATGTTGTAAAAATTTAAGAAAATATAGAACAAAAGAAAATAAATATTTTACTTGGAAGAAACCTTAGTACATTTCAACTCTATAGTCTATGGATTAATAACCATTATTTATAATTTAAGTTACTGAGAACAGAAATGCCATGTTAAAAAAATCATCAAACTCAGTGCCGGGCACGGTGGCGCATGACTGTAATCCCAGCACTTAGGAGGCTAAGGCAGGAGGATAGCAAGTTCAAAGCCAGCCTCAGCACTGGCGAGGCACTTAGTAACTCAGTAAGACCCTGTCTCTGATAAAATACAAAAAGGGCTGGGGATGTGGCCCAGTGGTTGATTGCCCCTGAGTTCAATCCCCGGTACCAAAAAAAAAACAAAAAAAAAAACTCATCAAACTCTTAAAAAAAAAGAAGAAGAAACAGATACATGATGCTTTAAGCAAGTAAAGGGACTGAACAAGTGATGCCAAATCTTATACAAGTAAATAGAAGAATGTTTTACATCAAAAAAATTTTAAAGGTGAACATAAGAGGTAAATTAAAATACTGCCTAATTATTGGAATGTAGTTGAAGAACTTAAACATTCATTTAAAAAAAACATTTTGACTGAATTTTTAAATGTTGAAAATCATACATTAAAAGAGAATAAAACTTAAAAACAAGCCAATTATGACACTCAGGATAACTGAAGTTTGAGCAAGATAATTAACATCAAGGAATTATATCTAATTTTATTTTTAAATGTTATCATATTGTGGTTATGATTAAAAAAAGTCTATCTTTAGTGATACTTTGGAAACATAAAGTGATGACATGAGAACTGAGATTTGCTTCAAAACAATATGAAAGATGGGTGGGTGGAAATGAAACAGTTTAGTATGAGTTGATAATGTTGAAGATGGATGAGTATACATATTTCATCATGCTATTCTGTCTGTATTAGTAGTTTGAAACTTTATAAAATGTCTACAAAATGAATAGGAACAAAATTGAAATATTAAATGACTCCGTTCGAAATTTAGATTCTAGTCTTGTCATTGCTTACGAAGTAATAAGTACACTCATTCATTCCATCTAGCTTTCTTCTGAAATTGGGTTTTTAAGGTGTTTGTATAAAGTAAGTGTTAAATATTGTAAGTGTTTATTTTCCTGGAATATTTATGAAATTGAAGTGACAGTAGTAAATGCTTTAATGAAATGAATTTAAATTCCTTTTTTCTTTTTTTGCTTCCTCTAAGCTGCAGCGTAAATATTATAAAACTTTTTAAAAATTATAATTTTTTTACTTGTTTGAAATGGTGAGTGTGGTAGATTGAATTATGGCTCCTGAAGATATCTGGTCCTAATCCCTGGAACCTTGTATTGTCTTATATGATAAAAGTGACTTGGCAGATAATGATTTAGGATCTTGAAATGGCATATTAGCTTATCCATGTGGCTGCTAAATGTCATTACAAGTGCCCTCACGAGAAGGAGGCAGAGGAAGATTCGTCTATAAAAGAGGAAAAGGATATGACACAACAGAAGCAGAGATTGGAGTACTGTGGCCACAAGCCAAGGAATGCAGACATTCTTAGGAACTGGAAGAGATAAAGAGATTCTCCCCCTGGAGCCTCCAGAATGAACCAGCTTTGCTGACTCTTGATTTTAACCCTGGCAGACTGATGTTGGACTTCTGACATCCAGAACTATAAGAGAATAAATGTGTATTGTTTTAAACCACTGAATTTGCAGTAAATTTTTACAGTGGCAACAGAAAATAATACAATGAGACACCTATTAATAATAAGCCACATATTAAAAACTCATATCCAACTTGAAATAACAAAGACTAACTAGCTTGATGAAACCAAAAGAAGAAAGCCATCATTATCTGTATAAAAGTATGAACAGATTGACTATCCCATAAGCAAAATGCCTGGGACTACTTCTATTCAGATTTTACAGTTTTATTTATGCAATGTTTGCTTAGACTTTACTGGTTGAGTATTTCTAATCCAAAAATATGAAACTGGAAATGCTCCAAATCCAAAACTGTTTAGGCATTGTGTTGATACTAAATTTTGGATTTTGGAGCACTTTGGATTTTGGATGTTCAGAGTACAGATGCTTAATTTGTTTATGATAACATTTCATCAAACTGGTATATGAATAAGTACAACGGACAGATATCTAATTATGTGCTAGTAATTCCTAAACTATGAAGGACTTCCCTTTGTTGACTCAGAAAATAATTCCTGGCTGAGCATCATGAAGCACAGAGGTACTCTCAGCTACTTGTGAGGCTGAGGCAGGAGGATTCCAAGCTCCAAGCCATCCTGGGTAACTTAGTGAGACTTTGTCTCAAAATAATTTTTTAAAAAAATATATATTTTTTAGTTGTCAATGAAACTTTTTTGTTTTACTTATTTATTTAATATGTGGTGCTGAGGATCAAACCCGGGGTCTCACACATACCAGGCAAGTGCTTTACCACTGAGCCACAACTCCAGCCCCCTCAAAATAAAATTTAAGAAAAGGGTTGGGGATACACTCCAGCAGTAGAGTGCTTGTCTATCTTGTGCAAGCTCCTAGGTTCAATTCTTAGTACTACAAAAAAGACAGAAAGAAAGAAAAGAAAAAAAAAAATGCATTTCTTAGAGCCAAGGATATATGATATTTTTATATCTTCAACGATATAAATTTACCAATTTTCAGGAACTGTAAAAAGTTCACTGAACATAGTTCACAGGGCTTTATTTTTAATTATAGTTCACTGATACATGTACCTTGAATTGACCCCAGGCCTCAGTACTGGGGCTTGAACCCAGGGCAATCTACCACTGATTATCCCATCCCTTTTTAATTTTTTTATTTTGAGACAGGGTTTAGATAAGTTGCTAAAGTTGGCCTCAATCTTATGATTCTCCTGTCTCAAATTCCCCAGCAACTGGGATTATAGGAATGAACCTTTGTAACCAGCTTGTCCCTTGAGATTGAATCAATCTAGTAAAATGCCTATGTTTTATATGTATTGGAGAACACTCAACAAGAAATGCGATAAATACCAAAAGGCACTGAATGGAAACAGATTTTTAAATGTTATAGTGGATAATCATTTTTATTCTGCTACCATGTAACAGTTGAAAATTAAAATAATTTGCTAACAAGAAACTAAATTTCAAAATTAAATAGCTTTGGTTACATTCATTATAAAAAAACAAGTTAATATTTTTCAAACAAAAATTTTCTAAAGTTCCTAAATAATTAAAGATGATATTATGAACTGACAAATAACCTATTTTCAAGATACTTATATGATTCTCAAGGATTATGACAATGGAAATAATGGCTATGGAAATGAAAAGCCCACTGTGGAAGATGTCATGCATTCCCAGTTGATGCAAACTTTTTGTCCCACACCAAATTTTTTTAAAACCACAGCAGCCTGGGAATGCAGCCTGGTCTAGCATGTGCAAAACAAAAACAACAACAAAAAATCTGATAACAATAAACTTTTCTATTTCTAGGACAAACCTAAATGTCCTTATGAAAATATCTCAGAACAAGGTTTAGATGATAGCCACATATACATGAAGTTACGAATAATGAGTTCTACTTGATGGTTATGCACAAAGCATAAATATTCTTATTTTTGAGATGGGGACTTACTATGTTGCTCAGGCTGGCCTTGAACTTGGATCCTTTTGCCAGAGATGTCTGAGTAGCTGGGATTACGGGCATGCAAAACTGCACCTGGCTTAGTCTAAAAATTCTTTTTTTTTTTTTTTGGTACTGGGGATTGAACTCTGGGGCATTTGACCACTAGGCCACATCCCCAGCCCTTTTTTGTATTTTATTAGAGACAGGGTTTCACTGAGTTGCTAAGTGCCTTGCCATTGCTGAGGCTGGCTTTGAACTCACAATCCTCCTGCCTCAGCCTCCCACGTGCTGGGATTACAGGCGTGCGCCACCACACCCGGCTTTTATTTTTATTTTTTTTTTTTTTTAAATATTTATTTATTTGTTTCGGTTGTACACAATGCCTTTATTCTTCACGTGGTGCTGAGGATCGAACCTGGGCCGCACACATGCTAGGTGAGTGCTCTACCGCTGAGCCACAATCCCAGCCCTTTTTATTTTTTTAATATTTAAATACTTAAGTGTTACTTATTCTCACAATATAGCTGATTATGAGTAGCATATATCTGAGTTATATAAGTAATACTTTCATAGTACTTTTATAGAAAAGTATAGAAGGCTAAGTATGATGATTATGATCTCTTTAAAGACTAGAAAGACTCAAAGGTTAAGTTAATTATCCAAGGTCACTCAGCATATGAGTCAGAATTGAAACACTGGTGTTTTGACTTCCATGATTATTATCATTAACATTTTAAATGAGGAAGCCTAGACTCATATGAGGTCATTATGTGCTTTTTTGTATGCCTTCATTTAAAACAACAACAACAACAACAACAAAAACTATGCTTAACCTAATCAACAAAGATGACAATTAAGACTAATAATACCTTTGGTATTAACTGGATTTCACTGAATTTTACACATAAGAAAAAAATATCTGTATAGCCAGGAGTGGTGAAATCTTAGCTATTTGGGAGGCTAGGGCAGGAGAATCCAAATTCCAGGTTAAGCTGGGAAACATAGCTAAGACCAACCCATCTTAAAATAAGAAAATAAAAATAAGGAATGGGAATAAAGTTCAGTGTTAAAAGTGCTCTGCCCTAGGTTCAATCCCCCGACCCACGACACATGAAGAACAAACGAACCAAAAGTAAACAAGATTTCCAAAGAAAGACATAAGAGCTAGCCATCATGATCACTTTTATTTAAAGCCTTATACTGAAGCATTATTTCTTTTGTTTCTATGATACTACTATCTACTATACTACTATTTATTTTCTATTAACTATTAACTTCCCCAATGTTTTACCTGTATCCCAGCCAACTCTCCCGGATGCCCTATAAATGTTGCAAACAACAGCTCCAATATTTTGTTTTCCCCATATGAACTTCCTTCTCCTGCATTCTTCATCTTTTATAACAATATGACCCTACTGGCTACTCAAGTCAGAATTTTCAAGTCATTTTTGATAATTTGTTCCACAAACTTCTAGTTGGTCATCAACTCCTATCAATTTAAATGGATCTCTACTCTCCTAGTTCACCTGTCATTATTTGCTAAACACATTTTTTTAAGATCTCCCTGCTTCTACTCTTTCCCCTTTCCAACTTGTTTCCCACACTGCTGCTAAAGTTAAATTTTGAAACTAGATTACATGTGACTATTTTCTGGTTAAGGAGCTTTTAAAAAAAGTTGAACTGCCTTCCAAATGGCACACAGATTTCTTTACAAACTGGATCCAACTTCCCTAACTTCTTCACTTTCAACTCCATCTAATTCATTCCATGCCATATTTCTGAAACCTTCTTTGTACATTAGCAATGTATGATTAAATTATGCAGATTTCTCTTTTTCAAACACAATGAAATTAACAATTCTTTCAATCCTCAACTAAGGCTTTCCTTACTCTCTGCCCTTCTATTTTACACAGATCAAACAATTTCTTATTTTATTTTTTCCAGCAACTATAGTCCTTTCATTTTTTACTATAGTATTTAGGAGGGTACCTGACACAAGATTTCATTGGACTATGAGTGAATGCAAGTAGTTTCTATCTGAAGAATGATATCATTACTTTTGGTGAAGCACATACAAGACTACTATAACAAAGGGATCCCCCACAAAGACAGACAAAGACTTCTGGGTTGGAAGCAAAATGGGGATGGGGATGGGGATGAAGGAAAATGCAGAAAAGAAGATGAAATTAAAAAACTTGTAAGAATCAGTACAGATGATAAAGAGTACTGTGATAAAAAAACTCTTCAGATGAATGAAAGACATAGGTTTATCATGTCTCTATTAAAAAGAAACGAGGGGGCGGGGGCTGTGGCTCAGCGGCAGAGCGCTAGCCTGGCACATGCGCGGCCCAGGTTCGATCCTCAGCACCACATAAACATAAATGCATTGCACTGTGTACAACTAAAGTAAATAAATAAATATTAAAAAAAAAAAAGAAGCCGGGCGCGTTGGCGCACGCCTGTAATCCCAGCACTTTGGGAGGCTGAGGCAGGAGGATCGCGAGTTCAAAGCCAGCCTCAGCAATGGGGAGGCACTTAGCAATTCAGTGAGACCCTGTCTCTAAATAAAATACAAAAAGGGCCAGGGATGTGGCCCAGTGGTCGAGTGCCCCTGAGTTCAATCCCTGGTACCACAAAAAAAAAAAAAAAAAAAAAAAACGAGTAAAAAAGAAAGTGTAAAAAAATATAGAATATATAAAGAATATTAGTAAACTCTCAAAGTTTTTCCTACAAATTGAACATAGTTATTAATTTTTCTTTTAAATAAAGAAATTTCATTTTATTCTCCCAAAATTAAATTTTAGTATTTTTAAAAAAATTGGAATTCTTTCCTTTAAGTTCTTTTAATTATTAAGGTTAACGTAAGGTGATTTAACCTCTTACATTATTACTTATATTTTGCTCTGTCACTGGTAAGTAGTTTTTAGTTTCTAAATTTAGTTTCTAAATTTGAAATTTTATGTAAGATCAGAAAAACTGAAGGAAAGGGATATATTATTTATAACTCTTAGCTAAATTAGCATACTTATAGATTGAGAATAAGAGACATTAAAAATTTTCAGTAATGGGGACACAAACATTATTTGCTTATGTTTAAAAAATATAGTACTCACTATTACCTTGGCAAATGTAGACCCACGTCCTTCTGATTCAATTGTAATTGTTTTTGTACGACGCAGTAAAATCTGATCTATATCCTCTTCACAGAATTTAGAGCCTTCATCTTCTTCTTCCATAATGGCACCATAAGCACCTCTTCGAAGCAGATCTTCTATTTCCTTTTTAGAAAGCTGCTGAATCTAAAGGGAAAACAATACTGGTAATAACAGTATTTCTATTTTTATTTTTTTTTATACTTATTTTTTAGTTGTAGTTGGACACAATACCTTTATTTTATTTATTTATTTATTTATTTTGGTACCGGGGATTGAACTCAGGGGCACTCGACCACTGGGCCACATCCCCAGCCCATTTTTCTATTTTATTAGAGACAGGGTCTCACTGAGTTGCTAAGTGCCTCGCCATGGCTGAGGCTGGCTTTGAACTCGCGATCCTCCTGCCTCAGCCTCCCAAGTACTGGGATTACAGGCGTGCACCACCGCGCCCGGCTTATTTTATTTATTTATTTTTAAGTGGTGCTGAGGATTGAACCCAGGGCCGAGCATGTGCTAGGCGAGGACTCTACCGCTGAGCCACAACCCCAGCCCCAATAACCATATTTTTAGAGTTTATAGAATGTAGAAGTATCCCGAAAGAATGTCAAAAACGTGAGAGGATACGTTTAACTTGCATTTGGGTTGGGATGCAAATGAATTCATGGAAATAATATATTTAAGTTATTGTCTCTTCTTTGACTGCTTTAAAATAAGAATTACCTCCTATTTCAAAAGGCTACAATTAAACCAAAGCCTAAGGGACAGGTAAACTCAGGGTTCTTCTTAGTACTAATTTTTTTTTTGGTACTGCAGATACAACTCAGGGGCAAACAACCATTGGGACATATCCCCGGTCCTTTTTGTATTTTATTTAGAGACAGGATCTCGCTGAGTGGCTTAGAATATCGATTTTGCTGAGGCTAGCTTTGAACTCACGATCCTCCAGCCTCATCCTCCCAAGCCACTGGTATTATAGGTAGCTAGTACTAATATTTTATATTAGAGAAAATTATCTTTTTTAAAAAATATTTCTTAGTTGTAAATAGACCTTTATTTTATTATTTGTAAGTGGTGCTGAGAATCGAACCCAGTGCCTCACACATGTTAGGCAAGTGCTTTACCACTGAGCCATACCCCTAGCCCTAGACCAAATTCTTGAGGCAAAAAAATTCCACAAACTATCACTTATAACAAGATGAAGATAAAACTAGAAGTTTGAAATTTAAAATTTTTGAAAAACTTCATAAGTAACAAATTCTAGTTTGCTATGCCATCATACAAACATCCTAAAAACGGATGAGATTCTTTCTTTTTTTCTTTTTTTGGTACCAGGATTGAACCCAGGGGTACTTGATCACTGAGTGATATCCCCAGCCCTTTATTTTGAAACAGGATCTCATTAAGTTGCTGAGGGCCTCATTAAATTGCTGAGGCTGGCTTTGAACTTGTGATCCTCCCGCCTCAGCCTCCCAAGCTTCTGGGATTATAGGCTTGCACCACTGCACCCTGCAGAGATCAGAACATTTTATCTGGAAAACAGATTCTTAGAAATCATAAGCTCTGAAGCTATGTAGACAGACCAAAAAGTACTCAAAAGTATTAACTAAACATAGTCTATTCTGGAAGCCTGTTAGTGGTCCCTGTGGACCAAAATTGAGAGATACACTACTTGAGGTAAAACTAGATACAAACAAAATTAACACAAAAACTTGAAGTGAAAAAATACATATACATACACCACCAACATTACTTTCTCTTCCGCTCATGCTCTGTAACACAGCTTTATCTAGGCCCAGTTTCAGACTGGCTCGGTCAAACATCTCTCTCTCATAAGAATTTCGAGTAACTAATCTGTAGACTTTAACTGCTTTGTTCTGACCGATTCTATGGCAACGAGCTTGGGCCTATAAAAAAAGAAAAGATACAGATTCAGTCTTCTCCACAAAAGACATTTAATAGTCTACCATATATATGGAATAAAAAAGTAGAAGATAATTTTTAGGGACATTGGCTACTAAACTAAGATAATTTTTTTCTAGAAATAAACACAGAACTTTGTATAATGAGATATAATCCCACAATCATCGTTAATATTTAAGATTATACTCCAAAGAATATAAATCCATGAAGAATTACTATGTTTTAATGGGGGTATAGCTAAGCACCCCTAATTTGGAAATCTAAAATGCTCCAAAATCTGGTATTTTTTGACCATCAATGAAATGTCACAAGTGGAAACTTTCATACCTGACCTGATAGACAGGTCAGTGAAAAGCTCAGGCACACTAAATTACTCTATAATATTAACTTCAAGGTATCTTTATAACATTAAAGAATTTTGTGTTTAGACTTAGGGCCTCAAGATATCACATTAGATATATGCAAATATTCCAAAATCCAAAAATATCTGAAACCCAAAACACTCTGGTGTCAAGCATTTTCAATAAGGAATACTCAACCTGTAATTCTAGAAATGAACACAAAATATGTTTTTCATTGATGGCAACTCAAACTTTAAAGTCTTTAAGTCTAACCCTAAATTTCTAAATTTTTCCTTACTATGTTATTAGCAATCTTTTCTAAATATTTATGTTTAAGCTGGGTAACTGGAGATATAAATTTTATTTAATGGAAGAACTAATTAATATATACACATTAGCAAAAGTGAAGATATCAAAGATTATATACGTGTTTCATATTTTATCTTGAGTTTGTACTAAACTTAAAAGTTCGTATGATAAATCTAGACTATAAAGGTTCTACAGAATCTATATAGTCTTTGTGTCAAATATAAATCACATTCCAATTCTACTCAGATTAAATCACAAACTGTGGGTTCAACATTCTTTTTAATCTTTATCATGAAATCAAAATTAAAATAATTTCACCTATTTTACATAGCAGATATTTCTTTGGAAAACATACATATTAGTCTGCTAGGTAAAAAAATAAAAGATGTGGATTGCCAAAAATACAGTTATATGAATTTTTAAATAATTATGCTTCTTGTTAGCCAAGGAATTTATTACCTGAAGGTCATTCTGAGGGTTCCAATCAGAATCAAAAATTATACATGTATCAGCTGCAGTTAAATTGATGCCCAACCCACCAGCTCGGGTACACAGGAGAAAAACAAATCGATCTGAATCAGGTTTACTAAATCGATCTATAGCAGCTTGTCGAAGATTCCCTCTGACTCTTCCATCAATTCGCTCATATAAATATCTATCAAATGAAATGCACTAAATTTAGATAGATGAATATAATGAAAAGGAAGATACATTCTATCAAAGATAAAGTCAGTTTTCCTGCAACATTATGTTTAATTATAAAATTAAGAAGATCATCCGATTAGTTTCTATGGCTTTATACTTCTTGCTGAGAAGCACAATGTTAAGGACAAAATAAAAAGTAATATAAAGATTCAAAATGTCTGCATTCCTGAATATACAGATAAAACAGTATTACAATAAATACCATTTTCAAAGGTTGGAATAACAAAAGACAGTTCATGAAAACTACATATTGTTCACATCACCATAAATTGCTGTTTTACAAGTAAGGACCTTTACACAACTATCCAATAGGTCTATGAATTTTTTTGTGTGTGTGTGGTACCGGGGATTGAACTCAGGGGCACTAGACCACTGGGTCACATCCCCAGACCGTTTTTGTATTTTTTTTTTTTTTTTTTTTTGGTACCGGGGATTGAACTCAGTGACACTCAACCACTGGGTCACATCCCCATCCCTTTTTTGTATTTTATTAGAGACAGGGTCTCACTGAGTTGCTAAGTGCCTCGCCATTGCTGAGGCTGGCTTTGAACTCGCGATCCTCCTGCCTCAGCCTCCCAAAGTGCTGGGATTACAGGCGTGCGCCACCGCGCCCGGCTCCGTTTTTGTATTTTATTTAGAGACAGGGTCTCACTGAGTTGCTAAGTGCCTCACCATTGCTGAGGCTGGCTTTGAACTCGCAATCCTCCTGCCTCAGCCTCCCAAAGTGCTGGGATTACAGGCGTGCGCCACCGTGCCCGGCTCAATTTTTTTTTTGGTCAAAATTCCATGTTACTTTTTCAACTGATATACTTGCATATTATACACTATGATTTATTTAGGGTAAACTGAAACGTTGTAGGAGTTTTTACATTCATTACTCTAAAGTAAATCTTTTCACTTCTTTTATCCTTCCCCATTTAACATACAAAACTCAAAAAACTGCAATACATTAATAAGAACAAAATACATAAAAGTTTAAGAGCCATGAAATAAATGGGCATATGTGTGACATTTGCCACTTTTCTCCAATACGGACAGTTCCTTCCCTATGCAATTTCCTAGAGTTTTAGCAACAGCTCCACCATTATCTCTAATACCTGCAAATTGAGTGTGTGAATTCTAATAATGTTACTTATGATGATAATGAAACATGGGTTCTCCATTAATCCATCATAATGCAAATTTATATGTACAAATTTATCTCTGTACAAAGTTCATTGGGTAAGAAAATCAACAAAATATAAGAATGGCTGGTTTTAGGAATATTGCAATTTAATGTTCTTATACTTATATGGTCTAAAATTGAGAAAAATATACATTTTGGAACAAGGCTACAGAAATGAAAACAGACAAAAATAGAAATAAAAGGTGGAGATATAGCTCAGTGGTAAAGTGCACTGCATGGTTACTATGCAAAGAAGCCCTGGGTTAGATCCCCAGCACAGTAAAAGAAAGAAAGGAAGAAAGGAAGAAAGAAAGGGAGGGAGGGAGGGAGGGATAGAGGAAGGAAAAAAGAAAGAAACTGGAAAAAAAAAGATAAAATTAACAATAAACTATGAACTACATGCTCTCTGATAATATAAACCAGTGTTGATCTTTACTAATGTATAAAGGTCAAAATTGTTTGAGAGTTAAACTCTACTGCTGTAATATCTGATTCCCTTTTATTTCAGATTGAATCTCTAATATTCTGATTAAATATCCAATAAATATCCTATTTATATAAACACAAAGCAATAGTTAAGACTATCTTATAGTCATAAACTCAAAAAGCAAAACATAAACCCCACATTAAACAAATAAGAAATTAGATTAAGGTTCTAATTTTATAGAGCATATGATAAGACTCGAAGCAACAAGGTTCTAATTATTAATAATAAAATAGATCCAAATGCCTCTTGAAACACCTTTTCCAATGAAGAGGGTTGTCTTAAATACATTTATAAATGGGTTTAATATTATATAGTTAAATGAACTTACATGTCCATTTAAAGTGTCAGTGCCATAAGGTTTACAAATACATTAATAAATACATTCCTAGGTCAAACATCGCTTGCCCAAGACTTAATAACATATACTTAGCATAATACACAGTATAATTAAATGTATTACAGTATGTCTTACCTTTTATGTATGAGATAGTCCTCCAGAATATCAAGGCAGCGTACCATCTGAGAGAATATGAGCACTTTATGACCTCCTGCTTTCATTTTGGGAAGCAATTTATCAATAAGGACCAATTTACCAGCTGACTGGATCATTGCTTGAAGGTGAAAATCAGCAGCAGCTGGATTATATGTATCTCTAAATTCTCCAAGTATTTTCTCCTCAGCACCTGTCAAAGAAATATTAACAAAGATAGCAGCAATGCACAAATGCAGGCAATTCCCAATTGCTTTTATTTTAACTCACATTTAGTGCTCCTACATGCTTCTGTAACATAGCATTATTTTCTGATGTCAAGTACATTGCTTTTACTAGAATTATTTGTTTATGGCTAAATCCCCACCAACACCAAACTGTTAATTCCATTGAGAACACAGATAATGTCTTAATCATATTTTCACCTCTGCAGAAACCTGGCATAAGAGCTTGTATGAATTTATGTTTGCTAAATACTTCATGAATGCCATTAGGAAAAGAAATTACAAAACTGTGGTCCTGACCCAAGTGAATAAATGTATCTATTTATTTAAAAAATCTAATATTTAGCCGGGCAAGGTGGCGCACACCTGTAATCCCAGAACTTGGGAGGCTGAGGCAGGAGGATCGCGAGTTCAAAGCCAGCCTCACCAATGGCGAGGCACTTAACAACTCAGTGAGACCCTGTCTCTAATAAAATACAAAAAAGGGCTGGGGATGTGGCCCAGTGGTGGAGTGCCCCTGAGTTCAATCCTCAGCACCAAAAAAGAAAAGAAAAAAAAATCTAATATTTAAACATAAATCATAACAATGGTCATCATTGAAGGGTGATCATAATTGCTGTGGATGTGACTATAGTAAATCTTGTTAGCATGAAAACAAGAAAAAAGTAAAAAGGAAGTCATGTTATTGATCCATGATGCATACTTCCTTTAAAGAATCTAGATCAGAATTAAAGGAGCCCTCGGCATTTCTAAGCCATAAAAGTGTACTGGGATTATAAGAGAGAGATCAATTGTTTTAGGCAAAGTAAGTAGATGAGTAGGATATTCACAGGAATACATACATGAAAAGACTCAAACACTGTATAGAGAACATTGGTAGAGAACTTGACAAGACCTTAAAAAGTATCATTGTTGTGCCACAAAAACTGAATTACTAACTGGAGCATGTGGAGTAGAAACAGAGCAGGGCTCAGCAGCAGTGCACTTGGCTGGCATGTATGAGGCACTGGGTTTGATTCTCAGCACCACATATAAATAAATAAAATAAATATCTATCAACAAGTTAAAAAAAAAAAAAAAAAACAGAACAGTGGGGGAAAATGTATACACAGAAGCTCAAATATGGGTTTTAAACTTTGTCCATAAGGAAGATTAGGAGATTTTCACTCTCAAACAAACTGAACAAACTTTTGCTGCTCTTGGAACCTGGTATGCTAATGTTAGACACTAAAATGTAGTAGTTCACTCTGCCCATAAATCTGAAACACTTGTGATTACTCAGAATAGTAGAATGGAGAGCTGTTAATAGCCTCTATAACTGTAGTGGTGTTCTGATAAATGGTTCATTAATATTTGACAAAAGAAAAAAGTATATGTTCTAATACATTTAGCTACCTTTGATAAGATATGGATGATTACAGCATTTTCTAAGCTCCATCATGGTGTTGACCAAGTTAGGAACATTAGTTTGTCCTGCTCCTTTGGACAAAAATGAAAAATTCTTCTCCAAAATAGCCCGGTAGTATTTTTTTTGAATGTTAGTAAGTTCTACTTCAATGATAGTTTCTTCCTTAGGTGCCAATTTCTTTTCAACATCTTCTTTTAACCGTCTCAGCATCATTGGTTTCAGGATAGCTTGAAGTTTTTGCACCTAAATAAACATAATAAAAATATATATGACACAAGAACACATTCAATTGTGTACATATAAAATAATTACAATAACAGATTTGATGTACTTATTTACAAAGAACAGTAGTATACCTGTTCCTCTGTTTTCAGATCTCCAAATTCTTGCATAAATGTTGATTCAGAAGGAAACCTTAAGGGTTCAAGAAAGTGAAGAAGACTGAAAAGTTCTTCAACTGTATTTTGGAGAGGAGTGCCAGTCAAAAGTACCTTGTGTTCCTATACAAAGCAAGAACAATTGCATTCAAATGCCATAGTACTAAAATTAAATGAAAGCTGATTTAGGGTATCAAATGTTTGAAAGTATTCTGTGGCCATAATTTTCAAGAATAAACTTAAAACATCTCTATCCACAAATCTTCAGCAATGTACTTTTCTAAACATGATAAAAATCTTCGTGAAGCACAGACCTTCAATTAAAAATAAATAAAAAATAAATAAAAATTTTAAGACCTCTTCATCAATCTTGGAATATGTTATGTTGCATGCTATCTTTACCTATCCATATCTTTAAAACATTCCAAATTTTTGAAGATGCATATTTCAGATCATCTCAAAGAAATAAAAAAAAATTTTAAGAAAACAAAAGGGGGATTTTTAATTTTGTACTCATTCATTGTTGGTATAATTTGTATACCAAATAGTGTTCACACTTTTAAAAAAAATATTTATTTATTTATTTTAGTTGTACACAATACTTTTATTTGTACGTGGTGCTGGGGATCGAACCCGGGCCTTGCACGTGCTAGGCGAGCGCTCTACCGCTGAGCTACAACCCCAGCCCCTAGTGTTCATTCTTTGTAATTTGAATGATCATCATTTAATTTTTCACATAACAAATTATCAAGTCAGTGAAGTTACAATCCAAGAATGTAAGGAGAAATTGGAATATGCTTTAAAGTAGAATTTCATTAAAACTTGAACCCAATAGAAACAGAAAAATATACAGAATATTTTAAATAGTATAACTTATCATTTAAAATTTGATTTGACAACACCTCTAAATTACCAAATTAAACATATGTGTACATATACCTGCATATATGCATATATATATATATATATACGACAGCAAATGGCCAGATACACATCTAACTTTAAATACCGGAACGAGGAGTCAAACTTGGTGGTGGCATAGGTGGAGAGGGAATAGAAAAGGAGCACTGCAATTTTTATTGCATGTGATTCCGTTTATTTATTTGTTCAAGTACTGATGTACTAATTATGTAATCTTAGTTAAAAGTCAAAATATTATAAAAAAAATCCTTTTATTTGAAAGCTTGGAATATACTACAAACAAGGTAACTTTAAGAAATTCCATTTTGGGGCTGGGGATAAAGCTCAGTGGGTAGATTGCTTGCCTAGCATTCACAAGGCCCTGGGTTCAATCTCCAGCACCACACACACACACAAATGAAATTCCATTTTAAATATAACCAATATATGCTAAGTATATATAATTGTGTAAGAACTTTATCTCTTTATCATAAATTACTGAGTAACTTCGATGAAAGGGCTTTTTAGCAAGTACCTTGCAGCTTGAAATTTATCATGTGATTTTCTTTTCAGTGGTACATACCTACAGAGATTTCTCTTAGTTTTTTTTTTTTTTTTTTTTTTTTTTTTTTAATAAATTAATTACTAAAGCTTTTTGGTAAAAACTAAAAATTTTCAAGTCTAAGAAAACTGCTCAGATTTCCCGCCCCCCTTACCAACTGAAGCAAAAATTTTCTCAATTATAACAGATAGGATTCAGCTATCTCTATAAAATTTTTTAAAAGTACATTTTTAGCATTTAGCTTTCTCACTGGCCATGTCCATGA
This sequence comes from Tamias sibiricus, assembly GCA_025594165.1. Lineage (NCBI taxonomy): Eukaryota > Metazoa > Chordata > Mammalia > Rodentia > Sciuridae > Tamias > Tamias sibiricus. The sequence continues at coordinate 32,165,351 of CM046672.1, forward strand.
TCTTTCACTATATAGCTAGGAAATTAAGTCCTCCCCCCAGCCCTTCTTCCCCCAAATCTTAGGATACTTACCAGATTCATCAGCTTCAGACCTTCGAGGAGTTTACAGTTTTTATTTTTTAACCTGTGTGCTTCATCAATAATCACACATCGCCATTCAATTGCATTAAGCTCTCCACAGCCTCCAAGAATCATTTCAAAAGTGGTGATGATGGCTTGGAATCTGTAAGCTCCTCGAATGATGCGCCCCTGGTAATTATCAAATATAACATTCTAGAATGTCTTAAGTACACTTTTTATTCTTGACAAATGGCATAAAAGTAAACTAGTGATATTTGTTGTGCATTATTTTCCACTGAAAGAAATTTCACTCCCTTGAAAGAAATTTAAGCAATGAAACTGTATTAGAGTGCGGTTTCTGATATCAATCTCAAAATGCATGCCTACATATTTATATTACTTGAAAATATATTCGAACAAGTGTTCCCTGTAAAATGTTTTAAGAAAATTTTTTTAAGAATTGTAATAAAAGCAGGGTGCAGTGATGCACACCTGTAATCCCAGCAACTTGGGAGGCTGAAGCAGGAGGATTGTAAGTTCCAGGACAGCCTCAGCAACTTAGCAAAACCCTGCCTCTAAAAAAAAAAAAAGAAGAAGAAGAAGAAGGAAGAATTGTAGTAACAATTTAAACTAAGAAAGAAAGCCATTATAAAATCTGGTCAATGAGATTTCAGTATTAATCCTTATGATTTACGTCCCTGAGGACACATTTATAATGGCGAATAAGTAATGAATATCAAAATTAGCCATCCAAATAATTTATTCAGCAAATATTTATTGAATGTCTATGTGCCAGACTCTGTTCTAGTTGTTGGAGATAAAGCAGTTAGCAGAATAAACAAAATTAATTGTTAGGGTGGAATGTACAGTTTTTAATGATCCTAATGCAGGACACAGTCAGTAAAAAAACAAGTCATATTTTAAAAAAAAATTTAGAACACAATAAGGGAAGAGGCATAAAATAAACCATGGATATGAAGTAAGAATTATAGGATTAGAGGTGACCATTACAATGTTACATAGGGTGGTTGGGAGACCATTACTGAGAAATGATACATGAATAAAGATCTGAAGTTGAGGAAGGAAGCCATGTTGATATCCAGAGATCTGGAAGAAAAACCATTCTTGGTAAAGCAGCAAGTGTGAAGGTCATGTATATTTCCTAATACTCAGATCACAGCAAGAAAGTCAGAGTAATTGAAACGCAGTGAATGGGGAAGGGATGAGGCAGACAGAATAGGGACTTGAAAACTGTGACAAGAACTGGTTTTTCCTATAAGCAAGAGGCTATGATGAGATTCAGGGAAAATATTTTGACTGCTATGATGACAACACACAGTAAAGGATCATAGAGACCATAAAAGCTGTCATAGTGAAAAATCATCATTAGAGCTGGCGTAAAGCACTCACTTGTAGACATCTTTTGAAGGCAAAATCAACAGAATTTTTAAAGAGATAGATAATGGTGTGAGATTAAGAGATGACTCAAATTTGACTCTAAAAAATTTTAGTTTGTACAACTGGAATTTGGTGTTGCAATTTACTAACACGAGGATGTTCATGATATTGGCTATGTACAAGGTAAGTTTAAGATGTCTATTATAGAGATATCCAAATGAAGGTGTTAAGTAGGCATTTGGATATGACTGAAATTTAGGCGAGAGTTTAGAGCTGGTAATTTAAAAGTTTCTAGTAATACAGATGTAGTATAATGTTATGCACATGTATGAAATCTCCAAGGGAGTAAGTATCATCGTAAAAGAGTTTGAAGGCTGTGTACTGGATCACACCGATGTTTAGATATGGGGATGAAGAGGAATCCATAAAGGGAACATAAGAAGGAATAGGTGGCAAGACAGCGTGAAGTTCAGGAATCTAAGTAGAGACAGTTTAATAGATTGAAAACTTAAAGAAAAGGTTAAAAACAATTATGTATTCTCCAGTAGAATGTTATCAAAACATGAAGTATAGATTGATGTATTTACACAAATCTGACAACCTGGGATATATTACATTGGGTTCTTCAGTCTGATTGACTTGGGTATATTAATATCAGTTTTACTCTGTGTTTTGGGGCAATCTACCTTAATGGCTAACATCCTTAATGGCTCAGTGTCTACATGTATAAAATGGAGACAATATTATCTATTTCACAAGGTTACCATTGAAAAGATGAAGTGAATACAGGTGAACTTTCAGCATAATGCCTGGGACATGGTGATACTCAAAACATGTTTGTAGTTATGGGTGGTATTATTTTTGCTCACAGGGCAATTTGGAATATTGCCCTAATGTGTTTTCAAGCAATTTCATAAATTGATAAAAAAAGAAAATATTCAATTAATTTATACTAAAATTTATCTGTAAGACTTAATTGTGAAAAGGTATCTCTATATTTGAAGAACAGATCATTATATTACATAAGACATCATCTCTTTTTTTTGGTACTGATTGAACTCAGGGGCACTCGACCACTGGGCCACATCCCCAGCCCTTTTTTGTATTTTATTTAGAGACAGGGTCTCACTGAGTTGCTAAGTGCCTTGCCATTGCTGAGGCTGGCTTTGAACTCTCGATCCTTCTGTCTCAGCCTCCCAAGTGCTGGGATTACAGGCGTGCACTACAGCACCTGGCTAAGATATCATCTTTTGAAATTTAAAACCTCTTCAGTTAATCCTAGAATGCATAATGTTTACCATAAAAATATAATATTTATTAAACATTACTCAGTTTATTATGCATCAAGAATCTTTCAGTTTGATTCCTTAATGTTTATATCAAATTCATATAACATGTATTAAAATTGAAACATTCTTAGAAATTTCTTAAAGTCTCAAGATTTCAGTTGTGCCTTGTGTAAAAATAATGAAACTAAATCATTTCTATGATACCACAAAACTTTAGAACAAAATCAGTTAATTCATTCATTGTAAGCCTCAAAAAGGTAGAAAGTCAGTTATAATTAGGAGGCAAAAGTAGAAGGCTATGTATATTATCTTACTTTACTTCTACCGTATATGATCTGACCATATGTTATAATAATCTTTTTAGAATGAACAATGAGTGAAAGACAAAGAAGATATTTAGAGGCTATAGAGGTAGAATGCCAGGCAATACACATTTCCCAATTAAAAAGTTCAACTTGCTATAAATTATGTTTATGAATTTTGTGTCTTCTTTCTTAATAAAAATTTTTATCCAAAAAGATTCGTATGAACATTGAAGATTACAACTTGGCACTTCATGTTTTCTTGCTAGAAAATTCTTTCTTATATTGTCATCTTTTTTATTTTTTAGTTTTGTACTTAGGAAAAATAGAAAATCCTTTCTTGAAGAGTAAATGGGTGTAGAGGCTTCAAGATGACATTATCGAATTCTTAAGAAAACAACTATTTCCTATATTGTCAAACACTTGGTTGAGAAATTTTTATAAAATGTTAAATAAAAACTTGCTTAAATTAAAGAAGAAAAAAGTAAGTGACTAAAGTAAAATGGAACATGTGCCTCCAGGATTTGAGGAAGGAGAAAACCATCAGATAATCACTAAAATAGTGATATAATGGATTCTGGGAGAAGGTATGCTTGATCAGTACACAAAACAAATTTTTTTTCAGTGCTGGGGATTAAACCCAGGGCTTTGTACATGTTAAGCAAATATTCTATCTCTGAGCTATACCTCCAACCCACAATTCAAAAACTTTAAAAATGTCTAAAAGCAAAATCCATTGAACATGAAAGAAATTTCATAATATCACTTCAATAGACATTTAAAGACCTGGTGTTCACTGAATGTTTTTTTAAAATAAAAAAGGGAAGAAAAAAGCTAGAGAATGATCAAAGAGGCAGTTATCTCTAGAAATAAATTTAATGTGTACTTAAAAATAATCATTTTACTTAAAAATTATTCTAGTTGAAATATTAAAGATTACAAATTTCTGCATATGTATAAATTTCATACTTCACTGTAAAGAAAAACAGATTAAATGCTTGTCATTGTTTTTAGTTACTACAATTTATTGTAAAATAAATAAGTTTAACCTAAAATTTTAAAATGCAATTAAAATCTATGCTAAATTTGAAAGTAATTAGCATGTAATGCATATCTTTTTCAACCCTGATGGTTTAACAACAAGCAAAAGCATTAATAACACACCTGTGAGTCCCTGAAGTACATCTCATATTGCTGTATCATCTGTCTGCTAATCAGGCTTCCATGATAAACCACAACATTAATATCAGTCCATGTACGAAATTCTCTCTCCCAGTTTGCAATGGTAGAAAGTGGTGCAATAATCAGGAAAGGTCCTTTAATACCAGTCAGAAGGATTTCGTAGAGGAATGTAATTGATTGAATGGTTTTGCCAAGACCCATTTCATCTGCTAAAATGCAGTTTCGTCTGAAATAAACAAATATATTATCCATGCATACATTGGGTTTTTCTGTATACTACAAAGTTTTTAAAGACAAATTATGAAAATAATCAAAGATTAAATAAAAATATTTGCATTTATAAAACAAAAGTTTCTGAAGTACAGAATAAGCTCAAGATTACAATTTTATTATAATCCTGCAAAGGGAAAATTAAAGATTTTTATAGCTCCAAAATAAAGATATCACCATTAACTGTTTGATTTTTCTAAAAACTGAAAAGAGCAATGCATATTATATAATTTATTCAGGAAGCATTTATTAAATACCTTCTATTATCTCAGGACAGTATGAGAAGATGGGATACAAAAGAAATAGAACATGTTCTCTGCCTTCCAGGGGCTTGTATCTATTAGAGAAGCAGACATGCAAATACATAAATAAATAATCATACCATGTGCTACTGTAGAAGCACACTATAGTATTGATTTTCAACCATAGCTGTGCATTAGAAGAGCCTACAAAGCTTGAAAAAGAAACAAAACAGATATTTAGCCCCCCCACAACTTTTGCATTATGTTTTAATATGTATGGAGTAGGATCAAGTCAGTTCTAATTTTTAAAATAAGCTCTGCAGATGATTATGCTATGTGGCCAGTGAAGACTATCAGAATAATGCTTATTATGGTAGCACAGAGGAAAAACAAACAACATTTAGCTAGAAGAGAAGAAAGAAGAAACTTCTTCAGCAAGAAAGTCAGTTATGGTTAGGATTTTGCTAGAGGACAAAGCAAAGCAGGGTGGGTGGGAGACCAACCAAGGGACCAAAAGTTATTTAATATGCTTAACATGAGAAGGTAAAGGAAGGAGACAGAAGTGAGATAAGTAGGGTTCTTAAACATAAGAAGTTAAACATCATTCTTTTATGCAATGGGAGGCACAGAAAATCTTAATGGAAACCCTATAACGTTAGGTTTGCATTTTAAACTTTATTTTGATGATACTGAGAATATAACAGGGTAAGGGGATGAGAAGTTGGGAAATTAACTGGTTGAATATTGTAATAGAGAAGAAATTATGGAAATATATACTAAGGAGAATAAACGAAGTTGACAGAAATGATGTCGGAGTCAATTATGGGTTAGAATGAATCAGCCCTAGGAAACCACTCAATATATAGGGTATAGGATGAGAGCCAGATTTTAGTTTGGGTAACAAAATGAATTAGTAGTAATCAAGATGAAAAATATGGAGGAAAAAAAACAAGTTTGACACAGAGGAAGTAGAAATTAAGATTTATTTGGGGGGGGCTGGGGTTGTGGCTCAGCGGTAGAGCGCTCGCCTAGCACGTGCACAGCCCGGGTTCGATCCTCAGCACCACGTAAATAAACGCATTGTGTACAACCTAAAGCAAATAAATAAATATTTTTTAAAAAAAGATTAATTTGGAAGTCTGCTATGTTTAGAGAATTGTTGTGTTGGACATTCAGGTAGCCAGAAGATGAACAGAAATATGGGACCAGAATTCAAGGCCTTAGAGATAAAAATATGGGACCATTAAAATATTATTGGTAAATAGGGCTAGGTATATGGCTTAATTGTATAGCACTTACCTAGCATGTGAGAGGTCTTGGGTTTGATCCCAGGTACCACACACACACACACACACACACACACACACACACACACGTATCTGTGGGTATCCTTATTCATAGAAGACATGATTATGTGTGTGATGGTGTGTGTGCATGAATGAAATAGTAAATGAAGGCAGATGGGGCAGATTACAGAGAATGGCTGAGGGAGAACAAACATGTAATATGAGAAGAGAACAGAACCTGGGGCAGCAAAAAACATCTAGATGATAGGGGAAGATGAACCAGCAGACTACTGAAAGTAACAGTTACAGAGGGTACTGGAGAGCTGTAAGAGTCTCAATGTGCAAGCTGTCAGGAGTTAGAATGGGGAGAAAGTTTAAGGGAAGGAGTGGCAATTTCTATCAAATGGATCAGAAAATAAGTTAAGGCTAAAGAATATCCTTGGGATTAGAAAATTAAGTTTCAGAAAAGAGACAGAAACAAAATCTATACTACCACAGGTTGAAAAGAGAAATGGAAATAAGAAAATGGGAAAAGAGTGCAGACTACTCTACCTAGGAATTTCCTGGAAAGCTACAAAGAGAGTTCAAGGCAGCTAAAAAGAGCAGAGCCAAAAAGATTTACCACTATTTTGGCTTTCTATAGGATTTAAGAGACAGAAATAGTCTTCAGGGATGATTTGAACATATAAAAAAGAAGGATGATAACTGAATGAAGTGAAGCTCTGAAGAGACTATGTGAAACAGCATGTCAAGAGCTGAGGTAACATGATTCATCCTTGTCCTAGGGTAAGATCTTTTACCTTGCAGTGCACGAGGTTAGAGGTAAGAATGGCTGTAGATGCACTTGTAGATTTGAATGTGAGGGCAGGCAAGAATTTTCCTACTTTCCCTGGGTTTATCTGCAAACCAGTCATATACAGAAAGTGAATGAAACAAAACTATGCCAAAGAGGGGCTGGGATCGTGGCTCAGCGGTGGAGCGCTCGCCTAGCACGCGAGCGGCCCGGGTTCGATCCTCAGCACCATGTAAGAATAGACCACATTGTGTACAACTAAAGCAAATAAATAATTATTTAAAAAAAAATAGAAAAAAAAAAAAAAGAAAACTATGCCAAAGAACTTGAAGGAAATGATGGAAGTTTAAAACAGGCAATGTAGGAAATAAGAGTATCAATAAAGGAAGACAAGTTTTAAAAAGTTTTATTACCTTGTTTATATAACTGATTCTTGAGAAAAATGATTAATATTCAGAAAATAAAAGCAGGGAAAAGAATACTGTGGAATTATTATGACTTCACTCCATCTGAGTCCCATAACTCACAATTACTAAGTTTGACAACCCAAAAAAGAATATAAGTTAAAAAAAATCACAGAAAAATGACTTCGAATTAAAGCATCATCAAATATTGCTTAGTAACAATGCCTTCATTTGCTCTTTTGTGGATACTACTATACTTCTTTCTGAATCATGATATCATGTTTTTCTTTCAAAATTCTCTTTGCATCTCAAAGAAGAACTTGAGGCTTGAGGGCTGGGAATGTAGCATAGTGGTAGAGTGCTTGCTCAGCATGCATGAGGACCTGGGTTCAATCCTCTGTACCAGATATATGCATAAACACACACACACACACACACACACACACACAAAGAAATGAGCTTTTTTTTTTTTCCCAAAGGAATTGGTAAATTGTGAAGAATACTAACAAAGAGGCAACGTTACCCCTTTTTATGTTCTATTCTTTATTAATAGCTGACAATATACTTCATGGAAAGCATATTAAGAAACAGAGATCTATCAAATTCATACAGGTCTAATGTGCTTACAGTTCACTAATTAGAACCAACTGTAGACACACACTAGTATAAATGGATAAGGTGAAAAACTTCCTGTAACATAGCAGATGTTTTAGGACTCTTGGCAAAGGTATTTAAAATTTAATTATTAATCACTGTAATTCTGAGTGACACACATTTAGAGGAAGCAGTGTAGTTGACATTCTAAACTAATTTACATATTTCCTAAGGTAACTTCACCTTATTTTATTTATTTTTCAGGGGCACCAGGGATTGAACACAGGGGTGCTTAACCACTGACCCACGTACCAAGCCACCCTGTTTTAAAAATTTTTAAAAATTTTGACACAGGGTCTTGCACAGATGCCAAGGCTGACTCTGAACTTTCGATCCTCCTGTCCCAGCTCCCAAGCCACTGCGATTCCAGGCACAGACCACGGTGCCCAGAGTAACTTCACTTTAAATCAAATACTTCATCAAAATAATAATATGGTAACATAATATCAACTTTATATAATGTATGTTGACATATATAAGAAAAAAATTATAATACACTAAAATTTTTAAAGATATACTACATACCTGTTGTACCAATTGAACAAGAGCCAGTTGAGTCCTTCCAGTTGATATTCCCTGAGTTGATTGCCATTTTTATAGTCCCTGGATTGATCTATTTTCTTCCAAATATTAGAGGGAGGGCGGTCCTTTGTAGAAAAACAAAGAATGCATGGTGAAAAAGCCAAAACTAGTATCATTCTTACAAGGAGAACCACTAAATGATTTCCCCCTAAGATCAGAAATAAGGCAAAGATGTCCACTGTGACATCTATTCACCATTGTACTACAGGCTGTGACAAGGATAATTAAGCAAGGAAAGCAGACAAAAGTCAACAAGTTTGGAAATGAAAAACTAAAAGTATCTTTATTCATATGATATCTCTATGTAGAAAATCCTGTGGGATCTATTAAAAAGCTAAACTAAGTAGTTTAGCAAGGTTATATAATACAAAAATTGATATACAAAAGTCAATTGTATTCTATGTTCTAGCAAAAATAATGACTGAGTTATTTAAGAAATAGCCATTTTATAATGGTATCTAAAATGCTAATTTTTAAAAAAATAATTCTTATCAAAAGTTGTATAACGCCAGTAAATTTGAAGCCATAAAATACTGAGAAAAACTAAAGAAGGGCTGAACAGAGATATTCCCCGATTTGAGACTTAACATTGCTAATATATTAATTCTTCTCAAAGTGAACAGAATCAACACAATCCAATCAAACTTAAATCACACTTTTTGCAGAAATTGACAAGCTAATTCTAAAAGCACATGGAAATGCAAAGTACCAGAAAGAGCCAAGACAGCATTGGGAGGTGTAAGGAGGATGTAGATAAAGTTTGGGGGCTTATGCTAACTGATTTCAAGACTTGTAAAAGTTGTAGAACCAATACTATGTAGAACTGATGTAAAGATAAAAAGTTCAAGCCGGGCGTGGTGGCGCATGCCTGTAATCCCAGCACTTGGAAGGCTGAGACAGGAGGATAGCGAGTTCAAAGCCAGCTTCAGCAATGGCGAGGCACTTAGCAACTCAGTGAGACCCTGTCTCTAATAAAATACAAAAAAGGGCTGGGGATGTGGCCCAGTGGTTGAGTGCCCCTGAGTTCAATCCCCAGTGCAAAAAAAAAAAAAAAAAAAAAAAAAGTTCAGTGGAACATAATAGATGGCTCAGAAATATACTCTCAGGCATTTAGTCAACTGACTTTTTATAACCCTGGAAAGGCAACTGAGTGCAAAAAGAATTTTTTCAACAAATGATGTTACGATGATTGAACACCCATGAACACAAGGAAAAATTTTGATCCATATACTGACTATACACAAAAATCATAGCTCTGAATGTTACCTGACAAATTTTCCAGAAGAAAGCAAGAGAAAAATCTTTATGAACTTAGGTTATACAAAGATTTCTCAGACACATAAAAATATGATCATAAGAAAAATATAAACTGGAGTTCACCAAAACTAAGAACATTTGCTCTTTAAAAGACACTGTTAAGATAATGAAAAAGGGGGCTGGGGTTGTGGCTCAGCGGTAGAACGCTCACCTAGCACATGCGTGGCCCTGGGTGCAATCCTCAGCAGCACATAAAAATAAATAAATAAAATAAAGGTATGGTGTCCAACTACAACTAAAAAATAAATATTAACAAAAAAGATAATGAAAAATCAACCAAAAATTGGCGGACAATATTTATAAACCAAAGGTCACAAGACCTTTGTTTCTAATAGCCAACACAAATATTCATCAACAAGCGAATGGATAACAAACTGTGGGCTATTACATCAGAAAATAATACTTCTCAGTAATAGAAAAGGTATCAACTATCAATGCATGCAATAATGTGAATCTCAAAATCATTATGCTATGTAAGAAACCCTAAGAAAAGAGAATATAGTGTCTATTTACATAAAAATTATGAGAGGAAATGAAAAAGAATTGATAGTGATATAAAAATTACTAGTTTCCTAGGATAAGAAGTAGAGTACATAAGAAAGATGAATTGGAAAGGAAGGATTACAAAAGCACACAAGAAAAATTTGGGGAGCCATAGTTCTTCACTGTGATTATGGTTATGGTTTTTTATGTCAAAAGTTATCAAATTGTACATCTTAAATATTTGGAGTTTACTGGATATTATATATTATGAACCTCAATAAAGCTATATATAAAAAAGATGAATGAAGCTGGGAGTAATGGTGCAAGCAAGTAATTCCAGCTACTCAAGAGGCTAAGGTAGGATGATCTCAAGTTTGAGGCTAGCCTGGACAACTTAGTGAGACCTTTTCTCAAAATAAAAAATAAAAAAGGAATGAGGTTGTGCTCAGTGAAAAAGTGACCTTGGGTTCAATCTCCAGTACTGTAAGAACAACAACAACAAAAAGTGAATGATGCTTATCAGATTTTCCTATTTTATTTTTTTCAGTATTAGGGACTGAACCCAGTCTTGTTCTATCACTGAGCTACATCCTCAGCCCCTTCTAATTTTTATTTTGAGAAAAGTTCTTGCTGAATTGCTGAGGCTGATTTCAAACTTGGGATCCTCCTGCCTCAGCCTCTGGAGCTACTGGGAATCACAGGTGTGCCACCATGTCTTGCTTCACATATATTTTTAATCTATCATACATACTACTACTTTTATATACTTTTTAATATTAATGGTAAAAAGCACTTTTCAAAAAAAATCATAGAAGCATAGAAGTATAATACTGTAAGTTAAAACTATTCATTTACATAGCTACATTTAAAAAATTTATTTTTTTCATCAGAAATAAAAAGTTAAATTATTCTGCATAGCTAAAACATAACCTGTCTGAAGTTGCTGCACAGGTGAAGAAATAATATCCTAGCCAAAAATTAATAGGTTTTAGGTCTCAGATAGAGGTTTCTGTAAAACAAGCAAACGATGGAATGGAATGTCTTCTATTTCAAAATTTATATACTATTACTAATTAACAAACTTATACTTCTAAAATTGTCTGTATGATCAGGGCATCTGTATGGTAACTGTAAATGAAAAATAAAACATGCTTTCAGTATACAGATAACAACTGGTTACTGATATTATGCTATTAACCTAATACAAATAGGGCTTATAAAGAAAACAGGGCTTCATTCATGCTAGGCAAGCATTCTACCACTGAGCAACAACCCCATCCCAAGAAAACATTTTTAAATCATAGTCAATGAACTTTAAAATTATTAACATGACATTTCAGTTAGTGCTAAAAATAATTTTCACATTAAATTCTATTCTATATATGCTTCTTTTCAGTAATCCAATCACTGTTGATATTAGCTTGAGAGAGGGCAAAATTTCATTTTTGGAATCTCTAAAAATACATTATTTATATGCTATATTACTTAACAATAATAGACTAACAACAGAAATCACCTTCTACATTATTTAAGTATTGTATACTAACATTATGTCATTGATTTTACATTAATTAAGGGAACTAATTCTACTGGCTCAAAACCTATTAACAGAGAATATACTATATATCTAAGGAATCTCTAATTTCTGAAAATCTCGAAGAGATTCTGATATGCTAAGATTTTGTGAAGCTGTCTATGATAGGTTCTTACCAAATGTCTCGTGTCAGGCCTCATAGCTTGTAGTTGTTCAAACTCTTCTATTTTTGCCAGATCTACATCTTCCTTTAGTTCCCATGTACTATCTTCATATGGCAATGAGCACCACTTTACTAAGTAGTAAATAACAGGCTGTAAAAAAACATTTTTTTTCAATTTATCATTTTAAAAAAGAGAACAGTAAATAGTTTAAATAGAGCATGATTACAGATAGTTTAAACATACTAATCACTAACATGTCAATTAAAAAAAAGTGTTTCATTTGTTTTTCAGAGTTTTTAGGCTGTAAGTTTTAAAAAGAGTATTAAGTTTTAATATTTGGAATGTTTCAGGGTTTTCTTATATAAAAATATATTTTTTTTTATGAGCATGTGTGAAGCCCTGCATTTGTTCCCCAGCACACAAAAAGGGAAAAAAAAAAAAAGATAAAAGTATTTACCTCACCAGTATCCTTATCTTCACAAAAAGAGACTTCTAATACTCTGTCTACTTCAACATAGTCTGGGTTAAATGGTTCTTCTTCCATCTACAAAAGTACAAAGGAAGACAAATTTACTAGTGCTTCACTATAGAACTAATACATCAGTTTGACTCCAATTAAATTTTCAATAAAGAGTATTTTTCTAGTTTAATTTCCAATAGACATTTAGGATATTACAAATCGCCATGTTATAAATAATAAAACCAACCAAACAGCACTAAAAAAAAAAAAAAATTAAGGTATTAGAGATAAGTAAGTTACTCTAGGATATGTGTTTTAAATTTTTCCTAAAAGTAGCCTCTCTACCTGTCCTTTGCTACTTAGTTCAGGTTGTAAAAGTTGAGGACTAATCAACCCAGCTTCAGACTCTGTTTACAGTACTATAACTCTTTATCTTTACCTGATAGTGCTGTACTGAGGATCTACTCATCTAGCTGAATGTAAACTCTCTACTTGAGGATCTACTCATCTAGCTGAATGTAAACTCTCAAACTTAGTTGCATTCATTTATTCTTAAACTTACACCTCCTCCTATATTTTCTAACTGGGTTAATGGAAACACAACGCCTTCTCCAGGCCCCCCACTCTCAGTCACACAAGCCAGAAAAGGAGAAGTTGTCTTTAGAGTCCTCTTTCTTCACCTCCAACTGACTTGTACAAATTTTATTTATTTATTTTTTCAGTACCAGGGATTGAAAATAGGGGCAGCACTTAACCATTGAGCCATATTCCCAGCCCATTTTTATATTTTAAATTTTGAGACAGAGTCTCACTAGGTTGCTTAAGACCTCACTAAATTGCTGAAGCTGGCTTTGAACATGTAATCCTTCTGCTGTAACCTCCAGAGCCACTGGGATTACAGGCATGTGCTATCACACCTCACCAGACTTTATTTTTAATTGAAATCCAGATTGGATCCTTCTTCCTCATTCTCTGCATCATTTCTAACATGGATCTTTAAAAATAACTCCTAACTTGTCCCCCAATGCCTGTCTTGCCTTCCTTTATTCCGTTTTTCACATTGTTGCCAGAGTAATCTTTCCCAAATAAAAATTTTTACTTACAGCTTCCTTGTTTAAACTCTTTCAGTGATTCTGCCTTGTTTGAGGATCAGGTTCAAATTAGTTTTTTTGTAATAGGTAAGATCCCTCCTTTTCTTCCAGCCTTATCGCCTATGCTTGCTACAACTTTAACTCAGATTGTAACCTACCTCAGTGCAAAACCATGTTGTTTAAACTCAGTATTCTGTCACACCTTCATGTTTTTATGCTAATTTTGCTCTCTTCTGACTAGTTTACCATTTCTTGGCTTCTGCACTTGGGCAATTCCTGCTCATCTCTGAAAGACTTCTAACATTCATCTCCGCTTACTTTACTGCCCTCCTCATCTGTTTACCCTCTAAGTGTTGTGTACCACATGGTTCTACCTTTAGTTCTCTTCACTATCTTAATCCACTCCTCCTCAAGCCCATGTTTCTATATAGGATACACCTGATAACAATGAGTATAGCCCAACACCAGAATGGCAATGTGATGTTTAAAAACGAAAAGGTGTTGGATATACTCATTAGTTAGAGATAATTATTTTACAATGTATAAATGTATTAAATTATTGATGTTGCATTCACATAAATGAAGGCTGGCAAGGAAAATATGCAATGCTTGTAATTATTTAATGTGTAATATTTACTACACAATACTAGAAATTTTAATTTCATTTATTTGCTACATTATCATTTCCTTTACTTAAATAATTTGCTGATAAATGATTTGTGATATTAACACAACCAGATTCAACTATATGCATTGAAATAATGCTAACTTAAAAATACAAATATTATTTACCATTCTGAATTATCAGTATTTTTGTTTCAGCTAGTTTCCAAGTCAATTTTGGAAAGAAAAATTCTGTTGATAGCATTTATATTTGAATATCAATGTTGGAAGCCTAAAAATTAAAGTAATGCTTAAATTTTGGATAAATAAATCTACATATATTCAGAGTCTAACACATAATAGTCTTATTTTTTTCTTACATCTGCAAAAAAATGTGCTCTTTGTGCTTGTCTCAATTTGAATCGTTTAATTTTCTGCTGGATCCTTTTATCTTTCAAAAGCTGCTCTTCTGTGGCCCATTCACAGTGAAGATAGGAGCTAAAATTTTTATAGAAGTGGTATATTAGAACATTACGAAAAACATGCTTAAGGTGCATTTTTAATTATAATATCCAATATAAAATATTATTTTCAATTATACAGTTTAGCACTATTTAATTTTAATAGACTTCATATAATTTCTAAAATTCAAACAATCATGATCCCTATATCCTTAGGATTGTAGTCTCAAGGTGTACAATTTGCCATATAAAAACAGAATAGTAAACTGACTAAAAGTATAACAGCAAGATGTACTTCATCTTTTATTTTTTCATTATAATGGATCTGTCATGATCAGAATGTATACTTATTTTGAAAACAATGTAATTTTATTTAAAAACTTTCATGAAAGTATAGAAGACAACAGAAAAATGTAGAAAAAGAATAACTTTTTCACAATTAGTGGCTGTATAAGTCATCTATGACCAAGATTAAGATTTAAAACTGTAAAGTCAAAGCATCACAGTATATACATTTATTGCAATAACAGAAATACAAGGTTTTTTGAGGGGGGAAAAAAAAAAAGAAAGAAATCTGAAAAGTTTAACATACTAGGGGCTGGGGTTGTGGCTCAGCGGTAGAGCGCTCGCCTAGCACGTGCGCGGCCCGGGTTCGATCCTCAGCACCATGTACAAATAAACGCATTGTGTACAACTAAAGCAAATAAATATATATTTAAAAAAAAAGTTTAACATACTATAAATAATGCCTATAATTTGTAAATGCATGTTTGTAAATTCCTGCATTTTAAGATTAATAATGAACAGTTTCTGGGAAGGTTTTCTTTTTCTTTTTTTTTTTTTGGTACCGGGGATTGAACTCAGGGGCACACAACCACTGGGCCACATCCCAGCCCTTTTTTGTATTTTATTAAAGACAGGGTCTCACTGTGTTGCTAAGTGCCTTGCCATTGCTGAGGCTGGCTTTGAACTCGTAATCCTCCTGCCTCAGACTCCCAAGTGCTGAGATTACAGGCGTGCGCCACCACGCCTGGCCCATGGAAGGTTTTCAAAAGGCTTCCACTCTTTAATGATTTTTAAGTCCATGTAGTTATAAATGATAAAAATATTTTTAAATGCAAATAAAATGAAAACCATAATTTTAATTCAATATTTTCTATTAACTATATTAAAATATCTACCAACTTCACATTAATTTTCTAACTCAAATACTTACTAATTCTTGTATTTTACAAAAAATTCTTCTGTATCAATCATCACTCCAGGTGATATCTATGAAAATAAAATTAATAATTATAAATCCTCAACAGGACATGGAATATAAAGTGTGAAATATAATATGCCATAACTTACTTCCTTCTTTACAATTCTAGAAGACAGTATTTTGTCTACGATTGCAGCATCTTCTTCACTTGGGTTCTCCTATAGGAGAGTAAGGAAAAAAAATATGCAATGGAACACATTCTGAAATACCTTTTAGTTGCCCTTTTTTTTTTTTTTCTTGGTACCAGGGATTGAACTCAGGGGGACTCAACCACTGAGCCACATCCCCAGCCCTATTTTGTATTTTATTTAGAGACAGAGTTTCACTGAGTTGCTTAGTGCCTCACAGTTGCTGAGACTGGCTTTGAACCCACAATCCTCCTGCCTCAGCCTTCTAAGATGATGGGATTACAGTCACGTGCACTACCACACACGGGTTAGTAACTATTTTATGTGTTTATGAATACACTAAAATTCAACAAATATTAATGTAGCAGAGGTGCCCAGTACTATGAATGTTAGGAATATAGTAAAATAGAAAAAATATATATATCATCATTTTTATGGTTTTTGTCATCATCAACATCATTCTAAACATATTGTGCTTTTTCATGTGCTAGGCATTATACTAAGCACTCTGCATTTATTAATTAATCTACTCCATTATCATATCCATTATTATCCTTCCTATTATCATCTCTATTTTACATTTTAAGAAACACGTATTCAGAATTATTACTTGCCCCAAATTTTTGATCACTCAGCTAATGGAGGAGTACTTGGCTCACAGTGTAGATAAATAAAAAGAATTATAGAAGAGGAAAGCATATATGCAAGTTATAAAGGTACCAAAACATGGCATTTAGGAAACTTCGTAAGGCAGAGTTGCGTCCTCATAAAAAAGTGGCAGGAGACAAAGTCAGAAAACCCACACAAAGGGCTTTCTTTATACACTGTGCTAAAAAAGGCATTATTATTTGAGATTTAGGAGATTATTAGAATTTTCAGCCAAAAGTAATCCCTATCCAACTTGCTCATGGATTATTACTGTCTACCTAACAATCAGACTTTTACTTTAGAAACATTCTGCAAAGGAAAGACAGTTTTGAAAGAGTTTCAGGTATATGCTTTGGAAGAAAAAAATGATGGCATATATGATGAGGAAACCAAGGAAAACAAGGAGAGGTATGAATTTCTACCATTTTTAAACAATTTATATTTATTTGAAAATGTAGTAACAATTCCAAATATGTCTTACCACAAATAATTGTAAAGGCTGTTCACCAGGCAAAGGAGCTGAATTCTTTTTTATTTTTATAGAGCCTTTAACCTCTTCTTCAGATTGTTTCCCTTCTGCATCTTCTGCATATTTTTTTCTTTTAATTTGTCTATTTGATCTTCTTTTCTGTAACGAACCACAAGGATCAGATTTATACAATTTATTTTTTTTAGACAACTTAAAATCTTTGCAACAAAGATTTTAAAAATATTACTTCTAAAGTTGGCAAATTCTTTATTAATTTTCAAACTCACACTCAACACTCATTTTTTCTTACTTTTCTTTTAAAAGGAAGAGTATAATTTGCCCCTTGCCGCAGGTTTACAATCATTCTCAAGTTTTACTTTCCCACAATTTTAAGTATCAAAGATTAGTAATAATATTTTTATTTATTTCTCTTTAGAAGTTTTAAGAAAAGAAAAACTCTGTTGGTTTTAAAAAACTATTTTACAGCTTGGGCAAATGTATTTTATTAGTAACACCTTTATTGCTGGGTTCCTTTTCTTTTTAAACTATTGTTAGGAAGAGCAAAAAGGTTATTTTATTTTATTGAACTATTTCAAACCTTAGGCATTACATATTTAAAACTATACATGCTTTCACATTTTTGCCCCAAACTTAAAAATTATATTAGATAAAGATTGGTTAACTAATTAGTTAGGTACATAATCCTAGAGGACATTAGAGAATATTTACAAAAATATGAAACTGTTTAAAGTAGAATAAGATAAAATATCTGAAACACATAAAATATTTATTGAATTTACCAAATAATTCAACTTGAAGGAAGAAATAATATTTCTAACTTGACTAGCTTTCCTAAAATAAAAACATTACTATCATATGTTTTTTAAGCTGGGCGTGGTGGTGCATGCCTGTAATCCCAGCATTTGGGAGGCTGAGGCAGGAGGATCTCGAGTTCAAAGCCAGCCTCAGCAATGGCGAGGCACTTAGCAACTCAGTGAGACCCTGTCTCTAATAAAATACTAATAAAATACAAAAAAGGGTTAGGGATGTGGCCCAGTGGTCAAGTTAAAAAAAAAAAAAAAAGTCTTTTAAATAAAAGAATTATACGCAGTATTACAATTTTTTAAATAACCTAAGTAACTTAAAATCAAGAATCAAATATACATGGTTTTACTTACCTAAGTATCTAATATTTGTTTGAAAAGTTTTTATATTTAAAGGAGAATTTTTAAAAACAAGGTTACGTATCTTTTTGACAATCCCACTAAAAGTCAAAAGCTTAGGTTGTTTTGAAAATTCCAAAGGACTTAATTTTTACTTTTTTTGTTTTTCAAACACTTCTCCAAAATCTCATAGGGTGGAGGCACCTCAACCAACTGTTCTATTGCTTGATATTTGGCAAATCTATCCCTTCTTCCTTTTTATTCTTTATAGTGAAATTCCCATGATAGTCCCCAGAAATGGAAACAACAAAATAATGCATGCATTCTCCTTTTGGTTTCTGCCAGTGTCTTCTATTTGAGTGACCTTTTGTTAGTCCACAGCCATGACAAAAATGGCTCAGTCAGCGCATAGCACAAGAGCAAGTTGTTCTCTGCATCCGGTAAGGTGGCAGTAGCAGCCTTTGTAACATCATACTTCTGCCCCTTTCTCTTATAAGTAGTGCAACATTGAGAGAGAAAGGCAACATATGGCAGTCAAAAGTACACAGGGACAACTCAATACCTCTTTCAAGATGGGTCACCATCTAGTTAAACTCCATTTCTTTGGGTGGGGGCAGTGAGGAGGAAGGATATTGGGGATATGGAACCCAGTAGTACATACATGCTAGACAAGCACTCTGCCTCTGAGTTGTACCCTGAGCCCCCACTTTTGTTTTGTTTTGTTTAGTTTTTGGTGGCCATGAAGATATTTACATTTTCAAATGCCAAATAAGCATTTTTATTAATACAGGAGACAGGGAAGGTGGGATAAAATTATAATAAAAGGACTTTGAGAAACTCAGTATTCCCAAATACTATTTTGAAAAAGACATGAAATATTTATTGTTCCCTGGGGAGGAGGAAGTCTATGACTCTAGGCAAAAAGAATGTTTAAAACAGGTATAATAGAGTCTCTTTTCTGGTCACTCAGGCATCTGAGTACTCTCAAATGCCTTGTCTGTGGTAAACAGTAAATGAGGAACCAAGTATGGTAACACACACCCGCAATCCCAGTGATTTAGAGCCTGAGGCAGGAGGATCACAAGTTTGAGGCCAGCTTGGGTAATTTAGTGAGACATTGTCTCAAAATAAAATAAAGAGGGCTGGGGATGTAAATCAGTGGTAAAGCACCCCTGAGTTGAATATCCTACACCACACACACACACACACAAAAGTAGATCAGTGATCTGAAAAACTTTCACTTACAAATAGAATGAGGACCACTTATGGTAAACTACTTCCTCATCCTATGAAATCAGGCTAGCAGATTAAAACTCCATGAATTAAGGGACTGTACTTGATTTCATAATAAATTATACTCCATAAGAGTAGTAATAATACATTACTTGATGCCAAGTAACCCTCAGCAATTATTTTTCTGTGTTATGTATTATCTCTACTAGTTTAAAAATTATATAAATATTAACCTAATGCCCACATATTTGGCTAATATGCTTTTTTTCTTGCTTTCTTTCTCCATAATGTTTTCAAAACACAATTTAAAATAGTGACAAACTATAGTAATTTCTTATTTCTGGCTTTTTTCTTATGTCTTAGAGAATCTAACAGATCAGCACACAGCATTTTGCATAAAGAGGTCAGAAGAATGATGTTTTTAAATAACTAATACCTCATTATGACAAGATATCTGCTGTAGAGGCATTAAAAAAAGATTTAGGCCTCTAAATATAGTACAACTACTAAAGTACTCTACTTAAAGGTAAAAAATTAAATACTACAACAAACACAGTTCTAGATTTCCTCCTGATAAGAAAGTTTAAGTAGTTTTCTACAGTTCAAATCCTGACAATGCATTGTGGTTAAAAGCTACACAGACCTAATATATCAATAATATAAATTTATAATTGTTTATTAGAAAATACCCCCCTTTGGTGTTACAGCAACATGCTTGTCAAAGTATAATACTATACTGAAGAGCATGGAAGAAATGTACGTGTTGACCTATACTATCATTTCATTGTTTCGTAATTACATATGGGAAAATGGCCAGCATTATTATAGTAAAAATTAAGCTATATTTTCTCATATTGAATAAGTTAAATATAAGTTTGCCTATGTTTAAGGATAACATATGAAGAAAAAGCCAGGCCATATAATATTAGGAGCTTTGATCACTGCCCTTACCTCAACTCTTGCAGCAGCCCAGGAGCCTTGAGCCACTACTCTCCAAATGGATAAGAAGCTGCATAAGGAAGAAGAAAGGCCATTCAGGGGCTTTCTGGCCCCATAATTCAACAATTGCCACCACCCCTATGGCCTACAGTTGTTTTTAAGTATTAGAAAGCAGAGGGTGGCCTGAATTATTATGACCTTCACTACATATATATATTTTTAACTTCACAGGTTATTATGAATATCCACCTATTTTTGTAAAAAAAAAAAAAAAAAAAAAAAAAAAAGTAAAAAGCACAATATTTATGTCTATGTTAGGGGATTTTTAATATATTAAGTTATCTTTTCTTCAACAGAGGCAGACTAAAGGAATTGTCTCTAGTAATGACTCAATCCATTTTCTTTGTCATTTGTACATAATTTTTAAAATGAATATTCTATCATTACGTTCACTTAAAAGCACTCAATAAGCATAGGATAATACCACTAGATACTTCTCCATGTTAAAAGCCATCAAGGACTTTGCATTATTACTTAACCTCTGAGGGCTTCAGTTTCATTATCTTGAAAATGAAGGGTTTAGAGAGGATATGTAAGTTTCCTCCCAACTCTAATATTCTATGGTAATACTACTAGGAGCATATTGTAATAATGCTGTCTTATAATTTATACCACATAATAAAATGTATTTTTAGTATTAAACTGCAGTGTAAGTAGACATAAGGCAGTATTTTGCTACCTAAATAATTCTAACAGTGTTTCATTTCTTGGAAAATAAGTTTAATACTCACTTGAGAGTCTTGATCTTTGAATGTATGCGGTGGCATATTGTCTGCATCAGATATTTCATCTGAAGACTCATTTTTTCTTTTCTGTTTCTTACCCAATGTAATAATGAGTTTGCTGTATCAAGAGGAAAAGAAAAATAGTAAGAAATTTGTATTTTTCCACTTTGGGTCAAATTAAGATTGTCATTATAAACTTTTGTCATTATAAACTCCTATTTTTTACTGCTTGCATATCCAACCAAATTATTCAAAAATCCACAAAGACATTTTCAAAACTTAAACCTCTATTCTATTGGACTGAACAAAAACCAATACTATAGTTAATGTCCCTGTAAGCATAGAAAGGTAGTCAAGACCTATCACTTATTTTTAGGATATACTTAGCTTTTTAGGATATACATAACTATTACATAAAAACAATTCATTGATTATCTCATAGATTTGGACTATGAGATAGTGGGGGGGCTGTTTTTCACTCCTACCTTTTATTAAATTAAAATTCCATTTATGGACCATGAATACTTCCAGATGCCCTAGGAAGTCTCTACTTCTTTCTACCCTATGGTAACCTCTCCCTTATTTAAGACAAATCTACAATTAATTTTTCTTTAATACTTTAATTTATGTTAAGAGTAAGAAATAAGGTGGGCATCATGGCACACACCTATAGTCCTGGTGACTCAGGAGGCTGGAGCAGGAAGATTGCAAGTTCAAGGCCAGCCTCAGCAACTTAGCAAAAAAACGCGGGGATGGGAGGTGGCAAGCTGGGGATGTGGCTCAGTGGTTAAGTTCAATCTGTGGTACCAAAGGAAAAAGAAAACCACTTTTTTTTTATATATATATATATATTTCTACAGTATGTATGTGTCCTCATAATATCTCTATATGTGTTTATATATATCCAATATTTTCAAATATATCAAGTAGATGTATCTAAACTAAGAGTGTAATTTTTTTTCCTTGATGACAGAAGGAAGTACATGGCTCCCACATTTTCTTATCTGCCTTAACAGCACATTATTAAAACACTATATTAATCATAAAGCATTCTAATTACTAATCAGCAAAATTCTACTTTAGATATCTATATTCCAAAAACTGAAAAGTCCCCCAAATATTTTTAGCAATGGTATATCAGAATGATTTCAGAATTCTTTCCATAATTATTTACTAACGTGGGAGAGCTTGAACATTAAAAGCATGTACTTTGTAATCACAGGACCAAAGATATAAACCCTGAATCCACCAATCACCTATCTGTGGGACCCTGAGCAAATTACTTGCCTGTAAACATTGGGGTAGTATAATAGTTAACTATTCTCTTGAAAATTAAGTAGGACAATGTATGTGTCATGGTTTAGATCTTAAATGTCCCCCATAAGTTCATGTTTTGAAGGCTTGGTCCCCACCTGATGGCACTACTAAGAGGTGGTAGAACTTTTAAGAGGTGAGGCTTAGTTGGAGGAAGTTAGATCACTGGGGTCATGCACTTGAAGGGGATGGGACCCTGGCACCTTCTTCTCCCTCTCTTTGCTTCCCATCTGTCACAAGGTAAGCAGCCTACCACATGCTCCCAGCCATGATGTTCTGCTCCACGACATGCCTTCAGTGACCATGGACTGAAACCTCTGAAACTATGAGACAAAATAAATCTTTCCTCCACATAAGTCATTTATCTCAGGAATTTTGTCACAGCCATGAAAAGGTTACCAATATAGTAAGTTACCTTTTAGCACAGTCCTAACTAATGTAACCTACTTCTAATATGTTCAGCTCTTTCCTAGGTTCTGGGATTGAATATGAAGTGATAGTCTTTAACCTTAAAGTATCATAACTAGACCAATGATCACAGCCAAAATGCTAAAGTAGATATTAGCACAGGAAGCAATGTGAATAGTGTAACTTCTTTCATTGAAAATTAAAAGTGATACAGCTGGTGTGGTGGCACATGCCAGTAATCCCAGAGGCTTGGGAGGCTGAGGCAGGATCATGAGTTCAAAGCCAACCTCAGCAACTTAGCAAGACACTAAGCAACTCAGTGAGACCCTGTCTCTAAATACAATATGTAAAAAGGGTTGGGGATGTGGCTAAGTGGTTAAGGGCCCCTGGGTTCAATACTTAGTACTAAAAAAATAAATAAATAAATAAGATAAAGAAAGTATTACAAAAATGATACAATTTGAGATAGCAACTGAATGATGAAACAGTTTAACAGGTAGTGAAAAAAGAGACAGGGTACATTCCAGGAAGGGGGATACCACAGAAGAGTGAAGTGAATATGCCGTGGTGATAGCATGACAGGGACACAGAGGAAGGGACACAAAAGGAGGAAGCAGAAAACTGAAATATTATATATGGTGAAGGCCTTGAAAACACAAGAGAGTTAATATTTTTTTTTTTGGTACCGGGGATTGAACTCAGTGGCACTTGACCATTGGGTCACATCCCCAGCCCCCCCTTTTTTTTTTTGTATTTTATTAGAGACAGGGTCTCACTGAATTGCTAAGTGCCTCGCTGGCTTTGAACTCACAATCCTCCTGCCTCAGCCTCCCAAAGTGCTGGGATTACAGGCGTGCACCACCACACCTGGCTAAGAGAGTTAATATTTTAAGATAAGGTTTTAAGCTCCACAGAGTAAGAATTTAAACAAAATCTACCTATCAGCACTGGAAAAAAATACTTAATAAATAGGCACTGAGATATTTTTAAATAAATAGAAACAAAAAGCAATAAGAGAAAAGAATTTTAAACAAGGGAATAATGTGATTTGGAAGGAAATAAAGTACAGAGAAACTATTGATAAGCTAAATAACAATTCAGGTGAGATGAAGAATGTAATCCAGGGCCATAGCACTATGGATGAATATTGAAGAAAGACCCAGTGTTTTACTGTGGAAGCAGAACCAACAGGATTTGGTTAATGACTAGCTGACTAGATGTGAGGAAGAAAAAAAAACTGTACAATGAGTTTTTCCCTACATTACTCTTGTAGTGACTATGTACAACAAGATAATGGCAATTCAACTAGCTATCTTACCTGCACTGTTCTGAATATGTAAACAAAGTAAATAAGAGTGTATGTATATAGCTCATGTTGGAACCAGAAAATACAAAAAAGATATTCTGAAACAAAGTTAAGGAACCAACCAAAGCTACACTCTTTTCCTCTTGCCATTTTCATTGCTTATTTCTTCTTCTTTTTTTTTTTTTTTTTTTTTTTTGTTTGTGGTACTGGGGATTGAACCCAGGGCCTTGTGCCTGCAAGGCACGCACTCTACCAACTGAGCTATATACCCAGCCCAATTTCTTTCCTTTGACACTCATTTTTCCTTACTCTGGTTTCACAACTAAAAAATCTCCCTGGAGGCGACATCAACTGTTAGATCCCACATGTTCTTGATCTTTCTCCTTATCTGTAGCTTTCAAAAGTCATTTCACACCAGGTGTGGTTGCCCACGCCTGTAATCCCAATGACTAGGGAGGATAAAGCTAAAGGATCACAAATTCTAGGCCAGCCTCAGCAATTTTGCGAAGCCCTAAGCAAATGTTCAACCCTGTCTCAAAATAAAAAGGGCTGGAAATGTAGCTCAGTAGGAAAACCCCCCTGGGCTCAATTCTCAGTATGGAGAGGAGGGACTATCATTTCACTTTTGTTTCTAAACCAACTATAATCTGAGCTCTTGAAACTACTTTTCATATTCTATTTCATAAACTACTTTTCATATTCATAGCTTCCATTGTTTACTATGAGTCAGCATCTGTGCTGACTTTACATGTTTTCCTTCAACTGATGTTCACACAACTTGGAGAGGCAAGTATAATTTTATAGAGATGGGAAATTGAAACTTGGAGAAGTTTAATAACTTGATTAAAGTCACACAAATAGTAAGAAAAGAGACAGAAATTACATAAGCCTCACACCAAAGCCTAAATTTCCAATGTGTATAGCCACAAATGACCTTTTAAAAAAATTTTTTTTTGGTAATTATAGGCGGATGGCATGCCTTTATTTATTTTTGTATGTAGTGCTAAGGATCAAACCCAAGACCTCACATATGCTAAACAAGTGCTCTGACACTGAGCCCCAGCCCCAGCGCATGAATGACCTTTAAAATGCCAAATCCAACAGAAAATTTCAAAGTCCTATATACCAACATTTAACTAATCATCCTTTTCTTTTTTGTACCCTTGGCTACGTGATGCAATGGTCAAATTTCCTCTCACTATACTTTGGTTCCTCTTCCTCCATTTATTCCTTGAATGTTGATTTTCAACAGGATTAAATTCCTTTTTTTCTCCCCTGGGGTGGGGGTACAGGGGGTTGGTACTGGTGATTGAATTTAGGGGCACTTTAACACTGAGCTACATCCCCAGCCCTTTGTTCATTTCTAAATTCTGAGACAGGGTTTTGCTAACACACTTAGGGCTTCAATAAGCTGCTAAGGATGGCTTTGAACTTGAGATGCTCCTGCCTCAGCCTCCTGAGTTGCTGGGATTACAGGTGGCCACCATGCCTGGGCAGAATTCAGTTGTCTTTTCTGCCAGTCCCTCAAACTTTGGTGTTTCTCAAAGTTGCGTCTTCAGACTTCTTACTTCTCCACATACAGTAAATGGGAGATGTTATTTATTCTATAGTCATGCACCACACAACTTTTCAGTCAATGATGGTACCAAAATATTATTAGGAGTTGAAAATTTCCTATCACCTAACAACCTCTTAGTTGGTCTTAGTGTAATACATTGTTCAACATGTTTGTGATGATGCTGGTATAAATTAACCTACTGTGCTGCCAGTCATATATATTATAATCATAAGATTATCTATTATAAGCATAAGATATATGTTATAATCATAAGATTAAAATATGTAACTGGCCAGGCACGGTGGCGCACGCCTGTGATCCCAGCACTTGGGAGGCTAAGGCAGGAGGATCGCGAGTTCAAAGCCAACCTCAGCAACGGCAAGACACTTAGCAACTCAGTGAGACCCTGTCTCTAATAAAATACAAAAAAGGGCTGGGGATGTGGCCCAGTGGTCAAGTGCCCCTGAGTTCAATTCCCAGTACCAAAAAAAAAAAGAAACAAAAACAAACACACACACACACACACACATGAACACACACACACACACACACACACAC
The DNA here is from genome assembly GCA_025594165.1 of Tamias sibiricus. Taxonomy (NCBI): domain Eukaryota; kingdom Metazoa; phylum Chordata; class Mammalia; order Rodentia; family Sciuridae; genus Tamias; species Tamias sibiricus. The sequence goes on from CM046672.1 coordinate 32,191,698, forward strand.
ACACTTACATATATATATATATATATATATATATATATATGTAACTGACAGCACAGTAGGTTTATTTACAATGCATGTGACTGGGAGCACATGTAATTCATAATACATGACAATAAATTACCATTTCTGTAATTATACATTTTATCATTAAATTCTTTATATTATTACTTATTTAAAAAAAACACATTTACTATAAAACATACTGTGTTACCCCACCAGCAGCCTCATACATTTTGTATATACAGTCTCTTAATCATGTTGAGGAACTGACCTGTATCATCTAGTTTTGTACTAAGTATAAGTACACTCCATGGTTAACACAAGGTCAAAATCACCCCCAAGGGACTGGTGGTATAGCTCAGTTCAAAAGTGAATGCTTAGCATCCTCAAAGCCCTAGGATTAATCCTCAGCACCAAAGTGGGGAGTAGGGATCATCACCTAATAACACATTTCTCAGAATGTGTCCCCATCATTACTAGACATGTACTATTCTTTACTGCCACCTAGAAGTTGAAGATTCTCAAATCCATTTTAGACTTTTCTCCCAAGCTTCAGACTCACATAGCCAGACTCTCATGGATATCTCACAAGTATCACAATCTCAAAATGCCCCCATAAATTTAAGAGTGTAACAGTCTGATATTAAACTATGATGTAAATGCAGAAAGGTATATATATCAAAGATCAATGAATTTTCTAAAAAAAAATGTATGTAATCAGCTTCCATATCAATAAACAAGAAACTGGTTTTCCATAAGCCCCCTCATGCCTCTTCTTCAACTAATAACCTCCTCCTAAGGACATCTATCTATTATTCTCCTTGTGATTATTTGATAAAACCTCAGGTTTTTCTACAGATGGCAAGCTCAGCAAGTAAAACTGGGCAGTAGGAATATATATTTGATGCACTTTCTCACATTTTATCATTAAATTCTTTATATTTATCATTAAATTCTTTATATTCTTTATATCCATTAATGGTCCATTGCCACCATTAATGGATATCTTACACTAGTCAACGGAGAGTTCCATTCTTAAGAATTTCACATGAAATGCAAATCAAAGTCTATTAATATGCTTTAATATACTGCTTTAAAAGCATTTTCTTCATGATTGGTTAGCTAAATGAATTATGTAAAACAAATGTTCTGATATAATATCTATGTGGCTGCTTAAAGACTCAAATCCCATTAAATAAAAGCTTCAACAAGGTGCAGTGGTGCATGCCTGTAATCCCAGAGTGCTTGAAGGCTAGAGTGGGTGGGGTGGGGACGGTTGGGTGGGTGGGAATAAGCAAGTTCAAAGCCAGTCTGAGCAATTTAGCAAGACCCCATTGCAAAATAAAAAATAAAAAGGACTGGGAGTGTAGCTCTGTGATAAAGTGTCCCAGAGTTCACTTCCTAGTTGGATCAAAACAAAACAAAGCAAGAGAGATTCCTCAGGAGGAAATGTCAAATTAAGAGACTTTCTATAAAATAACTGGCCAAGATGCTTCAAAAATTAAAACCCAGGACTGGGAATGTAAAAGCGCTTGCCTCACAGGCCTAAGGCCTTGGGTTCAATCCCCAGTACCATTAAAAATCAATCAATCAATCAATCAATCAATCAATCACAAAAGAAAGAGACTGAGGAATTATTGCCAATTAAGAGGAGTTTAAGGAGACATGAAAACAAAATGAAATGTGGGATCCTGAATTGGATTCTGGCCAAATAGGAAATCTACAACAAAAAAGGTAAAACTGGGCTGGGTTGTAGCTCAGTGGTAGAGGGCTTGCCTAGCATGCATGAGGCACTGGGTTCAATTCTCAGCATCGCATATAAATGAATAAATAAAAAATAAAGGTCCATCAACAACTAAAAAAATACTGAAAAAAAAAAGGAAAAACTAAAAACATCTGCATGAGGATTAGCTAATAGAATTAGTAAAAGGGTTGTATAAATGTTTATTTCCTGATTTTGGAATTATGGTATGGTTACATAAAATGCTGACATTTAGAAGCTGGGAGTAAAACCTAAGGGAACTCTGACTTATTTTTCAAGTCTAAAATATTTTTTAAAACATCAACAACAAACAAACAAACAAAAAAACACCAGTTGTTCAAGTCCCAACCACATGATTCTTATTTGGTAAGTGGGGTTCCAATATGACTTTTAAAATATAACCCCAAGAGATTCTGATGCTCTACCAGGTTTGGGAAACACTGACACAAAGAATGGCAACTAATGTAGAAAATGCTAGAAACAAATATTCAGGATAATAAAACTATTTCATATTTATAGAACACTTAAATTTTAAAGTGTCTTTGCCTCCAAAATCTCAGTTGATTCTAAGAAAAATTCTAAATGACAAGGAAGATATTGGTCCTGAAACACAGAAAAAGCAAGCTCAGCCCCAAAAAGATGAAACAAACTGCCAAAGTCACAAGTCTAGTAAAACAACAAAGGGTCCCTTTATTCCTAGATTTCTATTTCCAACATATCTTACTGATTTTAAGATAAAATGATACATATACTTCAACCAGTCAATAAAGATTTTAACGTCAATAAACATGGTCTAATGAATAAAGAGAAATCTAAAACTATATTATCTTTTAGTAAATCATTAACAAAGATTTATCTGACTCTTCCCGCCCACTGGTATTAAGGATTGAATCCAGGGGCCTTGAACTTGCTAGGCAAGTACTCTACCACTGACTTACATCCCCAGCCTAGTTATCTGTCTGTTCATCAGAAATCTCTATTGCCTGTACAATAGCCACAATAGCAAAAGATAGCCACAAATATTACCTAAAGAAAACCATTAAATTGAAAAGAATACAAATAATATAATTAAACAAAATACCTAACAGCCACAGAGCATCGCATTCTTCTATCATGGCTTAGTTTCCTATATGAATCCTATAAACTAAAACTTCATTATAAATAAAAATAAAAGGTCACTATAAATCATTCTTCAAATAAAGTGACCATTTGTTATCTAACAAGATATATTTCCAAAGGAAAGTAATAAAGTAATATAGAACATGCCGGGCGTGGTGGCGCACGCCTGTAATCCCAGCACTTTGGGAGGCTGAGGCAGGAGGATCGCGAGTTCAAAGCCAGCCTCAGCAATGGCGAGGCACTTAGCAACTCAGTGAGACCCTGTCTCTAATAAAATACAAAAAAAGGGCTGGGGATGTGGCCCAGTGGTCGAGTGCCGCTGAGTTCAATCCCCAGTACCAAAAAAAAAAAAAAAAAAAAAAAAAAAAAAAAAAAAAAAAAAAAAAAAAAAAGTAATATAGAACAAATTTAATAACAAAGGCTTTACACAAGTTTTGAGTCTTAAAAACATGAACAGAATCTGTTAATTAGTATTAGCAAACTACAGCAACAGATATTAAGGCAAGTAAAAAAAAAAAACGAAACTGAATAGCAAAACATAGTTTATTTCTGACAGAAAAGGGCAATTGAAACTAAGGTATGAATTTGAAATGCTAATTCATTTAATAAGTATAGCCACTAGAAAACTGCAGTGTTTATACCTGACATGTCTATACTTGATTTTTAGATGTAATTTATGCACTCATCAAATCCTGCCCACAGGTTATTAGATGCTGTGTAACAAGTTGTGTTCTCTAAATGTGTCAATCAGTAATTGCCCCCTGTTGATTCTCTCATTGCAACAACTGGACAATGAATCTAAACTAATTAGTCCATTTGTAATAATTAATATACCCAATTCATCATAAGTGAAAAAACAGACAATACTTTTTTTTTTTTTTTTTTTTTTGGTACTGGGGATTGAACTCAGGGGCACTCGACCACTGGACCACATCCCCAGCCCTTTTTGTATTTTTATTAGAGACAGGGTCTCACTGAGTTGCTAAGTGCCTCGCCATTGCTGAGGCTGGCTTTGAACTTGTGATCCTCCTGCCTCAGCCTCCCAAGTGCTGGGATTACAGGTGTGTGCCACCGCACCCGGCTTAGACAATACTATGAATATTCACTTTTTTTTTTTTTTTTTTGCAAGCCAAAAAAGGAAGTGAGGTTATTTCAAATGTCAAAGATAAATTTTATTACTTTTCTAAATAAAATAACTCAAGAGAAATGCTTCCTATTTAAATTTAAACTCAAGGTCCCAACTTAAACTAATCTTGCAAAAACAAGTAAACTTTTAGGTAGATTCAATTTAGTTTAAACTGTAATCATTGAATATGCAATAACAACATTTTAAACTTTTGGTAACATGGATTATTATTTCCTGATTAAAGTTGGACATCATTTTTTTTCAAAAGACTGAATTAAATGATATGTCAATGTACACTCTCCTGTCATGTATAACCTTTTACAAAGAATGAAAAAAAAGCATATGAATTGAGCTAAATGTGGTGGCATAGGGCTGTAATCTCAGCAACTAGGGAGGCTGAGGCAGAAGGATTGCAAGTTCAAAGTCAGCCTCAGCAACTTAGTGAAGCTCTAAGCAATTTAGTGAGTCTTGGTTTCAAAAAATAAAAAAATGAATAAAAAGGGCTAAGGCCAGGCGCGGTGGCGCACGCCTGTAATCCCAGCACTTTGGGAGGCTGAGGCAGGAGGATCACGAGTTCAAAGCCAGCCTCAGCAATGGCGAGACATTTAGCAACTCAGTGAGACCCTGTCTCTAAATAAAATACAAAAAAGGTCTGGGGATGTGACCCAGTGGTCGAGTGCCCCTGAGTTCAATCCCCAGTACCACAAAAAAAAAAAAAAAAAAAAAAAAAGGGCTAGGGATGTGGCTCAGTGGTAAAGGTAAAGCACCCGGAGTTCAATCCCTTATAACAAATAAACAAATAAAACCCCAGAAGGATCCATGTATCAGATAAGTATTAATCAGTTAATATATTTTCCAGGGCTATTTTTTTTCAATTTCTAAAAAAGATATATTTTTCCCAAATTAACATCTCTACAATCAGGATCCCTTTAGTAATATGCAGTAGTTTTAGCTAACAACATTTTTTTCATACTTTTCTTTTTGTACTGGGGATTGAACCCAGGGGTGCCATCCACTGAGCCATATTCCCATCCCTTTTTTAACTTTTATTTTCAGATGGGGTCTCATTGCTTAGGGCCTCATTAAGTTGCTGAGGCTGGCTTTGAACTTGTGATCCTCCCATTTAGCCTCCCAAGCCCTTTTTATTTTTTCTTACTGACATAAAATAATGGTCCATCTTCTTGGATACATATAGTGCTGCACACTTCTAATCCCAGAACATCAGGAGGCTGAGGCAGAAGGATCACATATTCAAAGCTAGCCTTGCTGGGCACCTTAAGACACTGTCACAAAACAATTGTTTTTAAAAAGGCCTGGGGATGTGGCTCAATGGTAGAGCATTGCCTAGTATATGCAAGGTCCTGGGTTCAATCACTAGTACCACAAGGAAATTAAATGAAACAAAAATAATGGTGTGTTTTATAATCAGAGACAGCTTAGTTTCAATAAAATATGGCACATCTTTTCCTAATGTTAACCCTTACTAGATCACGTAGAGGTATAATTCACAAAATTGAAAATTAAATTTTTTTTGTGTGTGTGTGGTTCTAGGGATTGAACCCAGAGCGTTGTGCATGTGAGGCAAGCATTCTACTGAGCTATATCCCCAGCCCTGAAAATGTAAATTTTGACTGAAACTCATGACAACATATATTTCAACTCTTTCTGCAGAACATTTCATATTTTCATCAAGTATTATAATTTAGATAAAAGAAGTAAAATCAATAATGCATTTTATCTGCTTGGCTTTAAAAAAATTTAGAACTTATATAAACACAACTAATAAAAATACATAATAAATTAATGACATGCATTTTTACAACTGGTTTTTACTTGTAAGGCAAAGAATGAACTAATTCGTGTATTTATATTCTATTCAAGAAGACATTTCAAAATTCCTATTAATTTGAAAAAAATTACAATCATTGGCTCATGTGTCATCTTATTAACATGGAGTGACAATTTGTAATGATTCCTCCTGTTTTTCCCTCAGGTTTTATTCGACCTGATTTTTCCTTTCAATTTTATTAGATGGATAGAAATCTCTAGCTTGTTTCTTTTTTAAAAAAGATATATATGTGTATATGCAATGGTAGGTACTAACAAATGTTATTTTCTTCTGTCCTCTTTTGTTTAATTTTTTATTTTGCAAAACTGGTGATTGAACCTAGGGTTGTACTACTACAGAGCTACATTTCCAGACTGTTTTATTTATTTTTTTATTTTATTTTATTTTATTTTTTTGGTACCAGGGATTGAACTCAGGGGCACTTGACCACTGGGTCACATCCCCAGCCCTTTTTTGTATTTTATTTAGAGACAGGGTCTCACTGAGTTGCTAAGTGCCTCGCCATTGCTGAGGCTGGCTTTGAACTCACGATCCTCCTGCCTCAGCCTCCCAAAGTGCTGGGATTACAGGCGTGCGCCACCGCGCCCGGCTGTTTTATTTTTTATTTCGAGACAGTGCTTTGTTAAAATTTCTGAGGCTACCCTTAAACTTTCTATCCTCCTGCTTCAACCTCCCAATCACTTGAATTAAAGGTATGTACCACAGTGCCTGGCTGAGATTTTTGGATTGTATTTTAATTTTTTTGTGCGGGGAATCAAAGCCAGGGCCTTGTGCATGTCTGGCAAGCACTCTACCACTAAGCTACATTCCTGACCTCTACTGTAGTCATTTGAATTTTCAAAAAGAAAAAGGAACTGGTGAGACACACCTGTAATCCCGGTGAAGAGGATAGCAAATTTAAGGCTAGCCACTGAAATTTAGCAAACACTCTTTCAAAACAAAAAATAAAAGGGCTGGGATTGTGGCTCAGCAGTAGAGCGCTCGCCTAGCACGTGCGCGGCCCAGGTTCAATTCTCAGCACCACGTAAAACTAAAAACACATTGTATACAACTAAAGCAAATAAATAAATATTTAAAATTTAAAAAATAAAAAGAACTGGGCATGTGTCTCAGGGACAGTGCACACCTGGGTTTAATCCCAAGTACTGCAAAACAAACAAAAATTCAGGTATTTCCCACCATAACTAAAGAGAAAAGGCTACTTCTAATAGTTGATAAGTAGTATTTCTGTAATAAATAAAATTATGAATAAAAAAGGAAAAGTTTAATAACAAAGGGCTGTAACTGATTAAACTTATACAGCTATGAGAATATTCATTGTCATTCATTCATTCATTCATTTATTTGTGATACTGCCAGTGCCAGGCAAGCACTCTACCACTGAGCTAGAACCCCAGCACCATGAGAACATTTTTAAATACCCAAAGTATTCTATGTATATTAGTCAGATAATCTAACACAAAGATATGGATTCTACATGACAACATGGAAACAATTTAAATGTCACAAATTTTAAAATGCTTCAATCAAATTATGTGAAATTCTCTTGAATAATACCAAACCAAGCCATCCAAAAATTTCTACTGAAATCCTACTGTGGGTCTTAGAATAAATTTTACTAATTTATTAGCATCTAACTCTAATATTACTAAACCATTGTTTATGATCCTATGGCTTTATACATGGATTAGCTTGCCATTTCTATTTTCAGTTCAAACATTTGGTATCATTTAGTATTTAATCTTCTTTCCATTCATTTATTCCATAAAATTCATTCCATCCATGAAGTATGTACATATTAAAAGAATACCTGCTATTCCACATCTGGTAGCTACTTAGAACTTGACTGCCTTGTTCATGAAAAATGTCAAAGTTTAAAATAAGTTGCTTTCCAGGCCTATCACACCCTTCATTTTGCTCCTGCCATTCCTATTTCGACTAACACCCTTCCACATAACCATGGGCAATTCTCTTAAATTTCAGGGACATTTCAAACAAAATTTCCTTACCATCCCAAATGCTACTTTAGTTAACAAGATAAGTAGAAGCAAGCTTATAAGAAAAATAGCCATTAATGAGTTAGTCTATCATCTTCCTTAAAAAGTGGCAACCAAACTAGGTATGGTGGCCCACACCTGTAAGCCTAGGTACGTGGGAGCCTGAGGCAGGAGGATCCCAAGTTCAAGACCAGCCTGGGCAACCCTGTCTCAAAATAAAAAATAAAAGGACTGGGGATGTAGTTCAGAGGAAATGTACCTCAGGTTCAATTCACAGTACCTACACCTGAAAAATAGTCACTACCATTGGGCTGGGGATACAGCTCAGTGGTAAAGCACTTGCCTAGAGTGTATGAGGCCCTGGGTTCCATCTCCAGAAGCATAACCACCAAAAAACAAACAACACACACAACAACAAAACTGTAATAACGGGTATGTGTCCTCCTGCACCTCGCTTCTATTTGATTTAGGAATGGAAATTTAAGAGAAAGAGAACCCAGGCACCTGAGTGAGTATAAACTTAAAGGAAAGTGTGTGGCTCCTAGTCTTGGCTTTTTCCGTAAATAAATGTATGCTATTTATGGTATCAGAAAATATTAACAACAAATGCTTTATAAGCACCAAGCATGTTGCAGATATCATTTTATATGCTTTAAATGTTATTAACTTATTTTGTTCTCAAAATAACACTAGGAGGCAACTACTGTCATTATTCCCATTTTACAGATTAGAGGTTAAGTGTCTCAGGTTTATACCACTTGTAACTGATGAAACTGGAAATAGAACAAATAAAACTGGTTTCAGAGCTAAAAATACTGAATGCCTACCTTAGTGTGCAGAATTATTATAAAAATTAAATGAGACCATGAGAATACTCTGAAAAGGACATTCTATTCCTTTCATTGAAAAAGAAAAAAATTCAAAGTACAAAAGTGATAAAAAAATTTCAAGCACACTTAAAAGCAAAGGGAATAATAGTAGTATTTTTTTTTCAGATTAATCTTCTCAGATTATATTAAAACATATTTAAGTTAAATAAACATGAACTGACTATACACCAACCATAAATTATTGTTTACAACTTACTTCTTAAATTTTTATTTCATACTGTTAGTGGATAAGTTGCAACATACACTGCCTTCCAATTAACTGATAAATAATTTGATATTAGCAGATTCTAAAAATAGCATAAGAGTTTTAAAAGGTTTCATATATCATAAAATGCTGCTAGTTAAAATGATGTAGTTGATCTTAAGTTAAATGATAATTCTTGACATAAAATTAAAAACAGCAAATTCAAAATTTATAGTTGCTTACTGGAAGGCACAGTAATGAAATATTTCAATTCACACTAATACTAAAACTCTGGGTTTTATATGAATCTCACTTATTCCAATTCTGTTTTTTCCTCCAACATGATCATAACTTTTTGTCTTTAGCTGATAAATACAATCAGGATTTTTATTCTAAGATATAGGCAAGATTCAAATTTATTTACCTATCTGCAATGCATAAATATCTCTACCAAAAAGGCCTAGGACTGGGCATATATTCAATAGTACAGTGTTTGCCAAGCATGCACAGGGCTCTAGGTCAGTATTTCACCATGTATTTAAACAAAGGGGGGGTGGTAGTTATTTCTAGTACATTTCTTTTTTCTGTTTTCTAGAGTCTGTCACCACTAAAAACAAAGCACTAGGGCTGTGGATATAGCTCAGCTGGTAGAGTGCTTGCCTTGCATGCACAAGGCCCTGGGTTCTAATCCCCAACACTATAAAAAAAAAAAGCACTAGATTGATAAAAATTGCATAATATTAAAATTCATTGTGAATAATCTACCTACTACAGTGTTGCTACTTCCAACTATATTAACTTATCCTTTTTTAAAAATATATTTATTTATTTGCTTTTAGTTGTACACAATGCAATGCATTTATGTTTACGTGGTGCTGAGGATAGAACCTGGGCCGCGCACGTGCTAGGCGAGCGCTCTACCGCTGAGCCACAACCCTAGCCCAACTTATCCTTTTTTTAATATATATTTCTTTCAGATGTTGATGGACCTTATTTTATTCATTCGTTTATGTGTGGTGCTGAGAATCGAACCCAGTGCCTCACACATGCTAGGCAAGTGCTCTACCACTGAGCCACGACCCCAGCCCCAGCTTATACTTTTTTTTTAAATCCCACATTTCTCTCTAATTTAATTATTTGTGATTTTTTTTTTCCTTTGGCACTTTGGTGTTTTTTTTTTTTTTTTCCTTAAACCAGATTCACTTCTAGTATTTTTTGCTCTAGTTGCTCAAGTCCCCTATCCCCTCAAATTTAAAGCAAAAAATAATAGTAACTATAATTTTTGAAATTTATCTACTATTTTCTTCTTGTATGCTTTTCAAAGTGCTATCCTTCTAAACAGGACACTACTCTGCTTGTATCACTTAGAAATTAAAACTGGAAAACCTTAATCATATTAATTTTTAGTATAACAAAAGATTAAATATGGGCTTCTTGAATTAAAACTAGATGTAAGTATGGAAAAATAAATACTTTCATACTGAAAACTTAAGAAATAAATTAGTAGAAATCTAACTTCTAAATTCCATTTTACCTGTCTGCAAATAAAATGCAAAATCAACAACTATCACTTATTAATCTATTATAACAAGAGACCACATTATTTAATGGTTTGGATTGAAGGGCATCACAACCAAACTAAAAAATTGAATTTGGTGGTTGCATTTAAAATGGTAAGAATTCATTTGGTTTACAAAATGTTTTTTATTCTAAACATCTACATAATGTATTAATAATTTCTTGAGCAAATAACAAGGGAATTCTTTCTTCATTGTATACTTTTGTTTTAAAGAAAAGGAAACTCAGATTAAGCACTGCACATGAAATATTCTAAATGACCAAACAGTCCTGCAAAAACAATTCTAATCTATGTTGGCCTTAGGTAATGCTTATCCTTGCTGGTATAACATACATATAAAGCCAATAACTCTTATTATATTCTATTTTTGAAAATGTGTTGAACAGTCAAATAAAAATACACAGGACTAATTTACTCTCCTACAGCAATTCTTTGTCCTTCAAATTCTCTTGGGAGCATTAATCCTCACCTGGCCTCTTTATTACATAAGGTAAATCAGAACCTATATGGGAGTAAATCAGTAAGAGCCAAGAGCTAGTTGCTATTGTTGACTTACATGGTCTTGGTTTTATTGCCATTCCATTTAGTCCAAAGTTGTTGAGTTTTAGAAAATATTGTACTTCGTGTTTCTGAATGGTAAGGTGCAGTGAGGCATAGTAGAATTAAGTGATAAAGAAATCTTTTAAAGAATTGACGCGTATTTGTAAAAAAGTAAATTTGGAACTGGCACAGTCATATGGATTTTATTTTTTATCCCCTTGTTTCATATTCTTTCATTAATACTAATACACAAAAAGCTACACAGAATAGTAAAATTTAGTATGTCCTCCTGCCTAATTCATCCAAAAAAAGAAATAAGGTACACATGGTATCTCATAATGTAAAACTCTAATGTTGGAGTAAACATGTCATATTCAAAAGTAGAAGGTAAGACAGGCTGCACTTTAACAAAAATTTAAATAAATTAAGTTTAATAACCAACTTACCCGATTTTTGTCTTCTCTTTTAACTTAGAACAAGTTTTTGTTTTTTTGTTGTCTTTGTCCTTTGGCTTGGATTTTGTCCTTCTACCTTTCTTTTCCTCTTTGCCTTCAACTGAAGCACTAGGAAAGTTTTCAGGGCTCATTACTCGTGGAATATTGCGTTCCCCACGCTCCTTTGCTTTTGCTATGGCCTCTGATATTATACGATTAGCCTTTTCTTGCTTGCTTTCTGATTCCACCTTTTTTCTCTGCTTCTTCTCAGACATGACCCTCACCTGGGTATTCTGCAACTTAGTATATGTCCCAGAACCATCATTCTTCTTGGAAGATGGAGGCTAGGGAAACCAAAATATTATTTTTATGGAATGTACCAAAGTATATTATAAAAACAACTGACATAAATATCTGAAAATTTTAAATTAAGCTTAAATAGAAGTAAAATGACATGAGCAAATATGCGAGTGCTACAAACAAATTTAAAATCAAGATATTTTGCTTATTTGGAAATCAGTAAAGGTATAAACAGCTGACTGCTGCTTTGAAAATGAAGGTTAAGGAAGGATAAATATAGATTCATTGATATTTTCATAGCATTCTTGGTTCATTAGTTGGTTCAGATTTTGTCCTGTACATGTATGTAACTTATTCAAATTTTGTCCTGTAAATATTCTTGGCAATTGGAATTAAAGTTTTTTCTTTCCTCTCCACTCTAAAACTCTGAAAATTATTAGTAAATTTAAAATAGCAATTTTAATTTAGAATCACTACTCTTTATAGTTTATCATGGCTTTTAGAAAAACAAAGCCTCTACTTTAAAACTAGAATGCGAACCTGAAATCATTTAAATCATTTTAATGCAGCAACACAGTAGTTAGTAAACAGACATTCTCATATTTAAAATTAGAGAAAGTTTTAGTTTTACCATTAAAGAGTTAAACAGATTTTTTTTCCTTTTTCTGTATCATAATTATTTTGCTCAAGCAGTATGGGAAAGAAACAAGTTTTACAGTTTTACATTAAGATTATTAATGTTTTAGCAATATCACAGGAAGCAGATCAAGAGCATTTAAAAAAGAATTTCCTCGTCAAACACACATTCATCCACATACTTAGATTACAGTTTTGTTATGTTCTTACCCGTAAACATGCCTCTGACTATAGCAAAGAAAAAAAACATCAGGAATTTCCAAACACATTTTCATGCTGATTCCAGTGTGTTTCACCGGTATCTTTTCTATACCTGCCTCATCAAAGGTTTCATAGCAGTGCTGCAGCACTGGGAAAAGAAGGAGGGCTTAGAATCGCTCACTAAAATGCCACCTTAAGGCCTACAGGCTATAACAAATAACCAAGACTCGAGAAAACAGCAACAAGCTCAAGATGGCGATGCAGTACGACTCCCGCAGCAGCAGCCAGTAATAAGGAAGGTTATTCAATCCCATTAGCCTTTTAGCCCAAAGAACCCCTCCTCCTCCCACTCATTCAGGCTTTCACTTACCCTTCCTCTTGGCCTCTTCACTGAAGACATTTTTGGCGTCAGACAAAGGCTTGCCCTCTGCTTTTTCACCACCCCAGGCAGTGCTCAAGAAAAAAGCATTGAAAGAAGATTCCTAAATGGCCTATTTAGCAAGCTGCAACCAAGAGATGCACAACCCTCCACAAATACACATTTTGATTTATCAACACATTTCTGCCTTGGCAAGTTTATATCTACTGTTCATCCTATTTAGGAATGATAAAGACTGTAAACCCTCCTAAAAAGCTGAGTTTCCTCAATAGCTGTAAGCAGATAGCCAGATTCCAACAAAGCACAGAAAGAAATGAATGCACAAAGCATCAAAATGCATCAGCATGAATATTAGAGATGTCGTTAAAAATACTGACTCCTTCTGCGGAAGTAGGCCAGCAGATGGTGCTACCAGTTATTATTCCATTAGACTCTGCAATTTAACCCCCAATGGACTGTTCTTCCCTCCATATAACATATTAACTCTCTCTCTGCCATTTCCTGCAATGAAGTTTTTAAAAAATATATATACAAAAAAATCTGATTAAAAAATAATTTGGAAACTACAATTGTGGTGAAATAACTTTATGTGGCTATCAATATTTTTAAAAATCCAATACAATTTTCATTGAGAAAAATAATTTTACATGACATCTTCATAAAACTGTGAAACATATCATATATTGAAAGTAGCTGAAGATGTGCAAAGTATTAAGAACAGGACATGCAAATGGACACTTAAGTAACTACTTAAGAAATTAGATAAAGATTCTTCTAACAAAAAAAGCTGTTTTTTAAAAAGAGAAATGAAGCTATTTTGCTTTAAATTATAAAATTGGCTTATGATTTTGAAATGTACAAATGAGAGCTTTATAAAATATTACTAAATACATAAAAATTTTTTTCATTATCAATCTGGATGAATATTAACTTATTTTCCTAATTAAAAAATCATAAAAACCTTTCTGACCTTTACTCTTCATATCCTATTTTGATTGAACTGCTGAGTTTTTCAGATAAAATTTTAGGTTCAATTCTTTGCTAAAAATAAATTGCAAGTTGAATTGATCACTGGTACAACTTTTCTGTTTAGAAAAAAATTGAGACTATTCTAGGAATGCCTCTAAGTAGCTAAAACAAAATTTCACTGCTTCAAAATTAGTTTACATTTTTCATCAATGCCAACTTTTTCAGCTGGTCTTGGCTAGTCATGTGATATGGCTACCAAATACCAAAGCACACTGTTTTGTTTTTGTTTTTGTTTTGCTTTTTGGGCACCAAAGGTCACAAAACAGAAACAGCACTATCTGAACAGTGTCCTAGAAAGATCAATCTGGACAGCATGAGAAAAGATTAACAGCAAAGGCCCATTAAAAGCAAGAAAAGGATCTCACTGACCTAGAGATCATCCATGAAAAAAATCATGATAAGACTGAACACATACTTAGTACTTATTAAGTGCCAAGCATTATTCAAGCACTTTGCATGTATTAACTAATTTACTCCTGAATGGTAAATGGGTAATAATAGAGATAATGGAGAGAATGGGGGTGGGCCCAAATGAGAGATTTTTATTTTATTTTTTGGTGGTATTGGGCATTAAAGCCAGGTCTTCCCACATGCTAGGCAAATGTTCTTCCACTAAGCTACTACACTCCAGCCCTTTTTATTGTATTTTGCCCAAGCTGGCATAATTTTAGATTCTGCACCTTCAGACTCCTGAGTAGCTGGAATTATACATCATGCATCATGCCTTTCAACAGATACTCTTACTGCAACATGACAGAACAGAAGGATCTTTACAATTACAAAATTGATATCAATAATATAAATAAAAGCATGACAGGGCATGGTAGCACACACACCTATATAATCCCAGCGATTTGAGAAGCTAAGGTAGGAGAATCACAAGTTTGAGTCTAGCCTAGGCAATTCAGAAAGACCCATCACCAAATATATATATATTTTTAATCAGGTGGGGGTATAGCCCAGTGGTATCACATCCTCACTATTTCAATCCATCAATTGATCAGTCAGTGTAAGAACTAAAACTTGCTTTGAATGCCAAGTCTTATTCCTAATATTTCACATATATTGCCTCAATCTTCAAGCAATTCTATGAAGCTGGCTGTGGTGGCGCAAGCCCGTAGCCAGCCTGTAATTACAGCAGCTCGGGAGGCTGAAGCAGGACTACAAGTTCAATGCCAGCCTCAGTAACTTAGTGAGACCCTGCCTCAAAATAAAAAATAGAAAGGGCTGGGATGTGACTCAGGTTAAACCCCATTGGGATCAATTTCCAGTACCCGCCCCCCCAAAAAAAGGGAGTGTGTGTGTGTATGTGTATGTGTGTATGTGTGTGAGAGAGACAGAGAAAGATAAGGTTAGCTCTTTTCACACTGAGTATGAAATGGGGAGCTCCAACAATTGGAAATTTGGGACTAGATCCTCAGGGACTGAGTAGACAGGGCTGGGGATGTGGTTCAGAAGTAGAGTACCTGCTTAGCAAATCCAAGGCCCTGAACTTAAGCCTTGAAACAATTAGGGGGAGGAGGAGGAGATGTAGATTCCCCTGTTCTTTCTTTACCCTTAACTCACTGATATTCTATTCACAGAACCAAAAACTTCTAAAATATCTTACTTCTCCTATAAACGCTTTTCAATCAATTCTATTACCTGATTTAAAGTCCCAATTGCTTAATGATAAATATTAACAGTAAACAACAGTCAATCTGTGATCAAATATTCCTTCTGCTACTAGAATACAAAACTTTATCTTCATAGAACATCAACATCAAGGTGTTAAGTAACTAAACATCCTAATATCAATCATTTCCCGATTCACACACAGACAAAAACATACTATGTTAAGGTTCTTGGGTCCCTTTCCCCCATCTAACCAGTATGCAAAATTCCGTCAAATCTACTTAATTGTATTTTGTTTTGTTTTTCTCTTCTCAGTCCCACAGCATCTATTTGTATTAATTACCCACATGTGGTTACCTAGAGAAATATCCTCAATTGTATAAAATACACACTATAGTGTTTAAGGGTAACAGAATGTCAGGTCTGCAACCTGCTCTCAAATGGAATAAAGGAATTTCTTAGTACTATACTTGCAATTTTTCTTTAAGTTTCTGATAGTTCAAAATACAAGATGTCTTAAAAATTTTAAACAAATCCACAGGCCTTGTTCCCCAAGTACCTGTATGTTAAATGATTTTTTAAATACAAAAAGTAAATACATTAATAACATATTCAAATATTCACAAAATAAGAAAAAGAAATCATAAGAAAACAGATGATATATGTGATACTTTGACAGCAAATAGGAGGAATAAATGGAAAACCCTGGACATCATATTTTAGTATTGGGGAAACTCAAGGATTTACAGTATGAGTATTTTTTAAATCATGGGTCATGACCAAAAAGCAAGTAATAATGTATATTCAGTAGGTCAAGACTAGCACTTTAAATATGAAATAAAATAGGATGGTATCTAAGCTTTGTGGATGAATTTCATACCTCTTAGGAAATCAGAATGTTTTTACCATGTGGTATTCCCCTTTTCCTTCATGAGGGGAAGCAGCAGAGATTTGGTCTAAAAATCAGAGGGTTTGAAATCTGAATAGGGATTGTTGCCTCTTCTTGAAAATTTTTCCACCTACTCACTCTCCCACACTGAGGTATTTAGCCATTTCAGTTGCATACAAATAAGTAAAATTATTGAATTACAATATGTAGACATGAGTAAAAATTGTAAATTTCCAAATTTAGGAAAAACACACAAGTAATTTTCAAAAACATATATATATAAAATAGCACTGTAGCTAAAAATTTCCAATTTTCTCATGAGAGAGGACTGTCAGTTGTCAGGCTTGGGGGTCTAGGTAAAAGGAGGTTGCAATGGAAGAGGATGTAAAAGAGACACTTAGCAAGACTTGAGTAAGAATGATTTTGACTATGTAGAGAGACAATGCAGAATAACTAGGAATGAAACTCAAATACTCTTAAGTTTAAAGAGCTAGCATATGAAGAGGGGTTAATGAAGGAAAACAAAAAGAAAATGAAAGAATAGTAAGATGAGTCAGAATAGAGTGGTGTCAGGGAAGCAAACAGAAAAATTGAAGTTAAAAACACTACAAGAGGGCGGGGGTTGTGGCTCAGCGGCAGAGCGCTCGCCTCGCACGTGTGCAGCCCAGGTTCCATCCTCAGCACCACATAAACATAAATGCATTGCATTGTGTACAACTAAAGTAAATAAATAAATATTAAAAAAAACCACACTACAATAAAAAAAAATCTACAGAAAATATCATATAAGAATTTGTTATAATGACACTTTATAAGGAATTTTTTTTTTCTCTTAAATTGTTTATAGTCACTTGGTGTGCTAGTTCTTAATTTCCTTGTTTAAAAAACAGGAGCCTAAACTTACTTAAATATTTATATTAAGTCAACCTTCTAAAAAATAATTCATAGTTAATTTTAGTAATATGTATCAAACATCAGTTTTTTTGGAGGAGGGGGGATTTTTTCTTAATACATAACATTTTTCTCCAAGTTACCAAAAAAAAAAAGTATTTAAAGAAGAGAGAAAATGGATCAAAGAACAAATTATAATGTAAAACTTATTTTCAGAGTTATGCCCTTAAATTTGATTTCAGTGTTTTTGATCAAAATGGAGTGATTATTTCACTTTACTTACTTTCTTTTCTTTTTTCTTTTTCTTTCTTTCTTTCTTTTTTTCTTTTCTTTTTCTTTTTTTTTACAGCCCTAGGGATAAAAACTCAAGAATGCTCTACTGCTCAGCCACATCCCTGGGCATTTTTGCTTTTTAATTTTAGACGGGGTCTTGTTAAGTTACCCAGGTTGCCTAGAACTTGAGATACTCCTCAATCCCAGGAATGCAAAATGAATAAACAAATCTTTGGTTTTCATATATAAGCAAAAATATTTACAAATGAAGTTATATGACTGAGATGTGCTCCATAAACATTCACAGAGCAGGTGAGTATGATAGGAGGTAATATAAATTAAATAAATGGTGGCCATAAATTAAGAGCTGTTGTATCTGGGTGATGAATACTCTACTTTTGTGTACACTTGTTATTATATAGCACAATACATTTTAGAAGTAATATTCTGTAATAATAAGTAGTTTAGCATGATGAGAAAACTAAAATCAAGTGGGAGAATGAGACGCAATAAGAATTTAAATGAATGTTAGATTATCAAAGTGTCATAAATTATGCTAAAATATCTAAACTTTATGTGAAGGATTAGAAAAAAGTGATTACACACAGACAAGTAACAGAATCAGATTTTTAGATATAGGGTTGCTTAGCAATTTCAACAAAAATATCAGAATACTGACAAAAAAAAGTTGATTTAGCAAATGAAACTATTATGTTTACATGACATAAAAATAAGTAGTATTTAATATTTTATCTTATGTTATAGTAGTTGTGTCACTTTTTCAATGCTTCCAAATAAGTCAAGCAAAATTGGGCTGGGGTTGTGGCTCAGCGGTAGAGTGCTCGCCTAGCGCATGCGAGGCCCTTGGTTCGATCCTCAGCACCACATAAAAATAAATAAAATAAAGGTATTTTTTTTAAATCTTAAAAAAAAAAACTGCAAAACTTTATCAAGTTCACAACTTAAAACATTAATTTCATTAAATTCATCAGCCCAAAGTTACCCCTGACACTAAAAGCTTCTCAGCATAATGATGTGATTAAGAGAATGAGCTTTGGAGTAAGCCAGCCCTCTGTTCAAGTTCTAGTTTCATCATTTACTTGGGCCTCAGCTTCTTCAACTGTAAAGTGGAGATAATAATATCTACCTTACCATTGTGAGACCTAATATATGATGCAAGGAACAGAAATACAGACATAAGATATTGTTCTTGTTATGATATGCTCTTCTCAATATATCATATCAGTGAGTAAATGATGCCAGTATGTCTCATTACTGGTGATGTTAACTTTGATCACTTGGTTAAAGTAGTGTCTACCATGATTCTCCACTATAAATGTCTCCTTTTAGAACTAAAACACATCTTATGGGAAGATTTGAGACTATGCAAATATATGATTTCTCACATATATGTGCCCAATAATTGTAGCATGAATTAATGTTATTGCCTATAAAATAATTGTTGTGAGCCAGGCGCGGTGGTGCACTCCTGTAATCCCAGCACTTGGGAGGCTGAGGCAGGAGGATCGCGAGTTCAAAGCCAGCCTCAGCAATGGCGAAGCACTTAGCAACTCAGTGAGACCCTGTCTCTAAATAAAATACAAACAAGGGCTGGGGATGTGGCCCAGTGGTTGAGTGCCCCTGAGTTCAATCCCCGGTACCAAAATAAAATAATTATTGTGGCATTTACCTAATGAAAATTTTCCATTTCCATCATTCCTTGTGCATTTTCAATAGGAATTCTACCATAAATAAAAGCTCTCTCTTTGCCATTTATTTATTCATTCAATAATTACTTATACCAGTACAAACTAACGGATGGTTATTTTATTCTATGAGTTATAATGTGATACTATGATTATTTATTTGTTTAGATTATTCCATTTTTGCCATTTAAAACACCTTTAAGTTGCATACTGTGTTTATTGGACATATCCCTATCACATTTCAAGTACTTCCTTACTTTCTGATACTATAAAATATTCTAGGGTTGTGGTTAAAATAGTTCAATTGAGTGGTTGCAATGGAGGGCATACTCAGGAGGCTAAAAAGTAAACGAGGAAAAAAAGTTAATGAGAAAATAATTGGATATAATAAATGTTACATGCTTTTCCTAAATAAAAAAATAAAAACTAGAAACTGAAGCATGATTTTTTTCCTGGCTAAAAATCAAAACAAAACAAAACAAAGACTGGCACAGAGCAGGGCGTGGTGGCGCACGCATGTAATCCCAGCACTTGGGAGGCTGAGGTAGGAAGATGTGGCCCAGTGATTGAGTTCAACCCCCAGTACCACAAACAAACAAACAAAAAAACAAAACAAAACAAAACAAAAAAACCCACCTAAACAAAAACCAGCATAGAGGGCTTGGAGATACGAGGGACGGGGAATAGATAATTTGAGTAGAAAATTTTAAAGTACTTTCCTACAACAATTTTTTAAAAATCACATTGATTAAAAATGTAAACATTATATATAAATAATTCTTTGGTAAATAATACAAGCTTTCTATGATATCAATTATAAAATGCATCTAGTGGGGGTAGGGGCGGAAGCCTGGAAGTATTTAAAAAGACTTCTTCAATAAATTTAATCACAAACAATTTTTCCTGAAAGTTTCCACAATTTCCAGCATATTTTCTTATTTGATTCCACAATTACCTAGGTGGCACTCAAAGAATAAAAATTACTCCTAAATTTGCAAATGAAAGAATTCAGGCCTGGACAGAATAAATACCTATCAAACTGAAATAACTTGTAGAGTTCAACTCGTCAAAAATCATTCTGCTAGCTATTGTCAACATCTACCATGACCACATAGTTGACTGTTGATCTCAAGCTCAAAAAGCATTCAATATAACAGCCTCTTAGGAATCAGTAACCTTTCCAAAGCAGTATGCCAAATTGCAGCTATTCTTGAGATTGCTATAAGAGATTGCTACAGTGGCAATCTGTCAAAAGTTCATAAGTGAAATATACTTGTACAGCCTTGATAGGTCCCAGTAAAGTAGAAAGGCAACAGGGTAAGTAAATTAGCCAAGCAATTGCTTGATAACACTGACGTCTCTAAATTCTTTTGCAAACAATGTTTCTATATGTCTTAAACACAAAGGGAAAAAAAAAAAAAACTCTTTCAAAGGGAGTTGGTTCCATTAAATAACTCATTTTATGCAATTCATTACAAGAAATCAACATTTCATAATTCAGAATTCTGATACAATTAAAAAAATTATTTGAACACTGAAGTGATTATTAATATAAATACAAATATTACTAAGAAACTAGTATAAGTGTATATACAATAAGGTACGTTCTAAATATAAGGCATTTAAATCTGCCATGCAGTTTTAGGCAAGAGAAAATGATGAAGAAGGAGATATCACAACAGACACATCTGAAATACATGAGATAATTAGAAACTATCTTCTTGAAAATTTATACTCTAATAAAAGAGAAAATACCAAAGACATCAACAAATTTCTAGAGACATATGACCTAGCCAAACTAAATGAGGAGGTCATATATGATTTAAACAGATCAACTGCAAGTAATAAAATAGAAAACGCCATCAGAAGCCTACCAAGAAAAGCTCAGGACCAGATGGATTCTCAGCTGAGTTCTACAAGACTTTCAAAGAAGAATTAATACCAATACTCCTCAAAGTATCCCATGAAATATAAAAGGAGGGAACCCTTCCAAACTCATTCTATGAGGCTAATATCACCCTGATACCAAAGCCAGACAAAGACACATCAAGGAAAGAAAATTTCAGACCAATATCCCAGATGAACATAGATGCAAAAATTCTCAATAAAACTGGCAAATCGCATACAAAAACATATTAAAAAGTTAGAGTACCATGATCAAGTGGGATTCATCCCAGGGATGCAGGGTTGGTACAACATACAGAAATCAATAAATGTAATTCATCATATTAATAGATTTAAAAACAAATTTAAGGGATACAAATAGGGAAAGAAGAACTCAAACTATCACTATTTGGTGACGAGATGATTCTATATCTAGAAGACCCAAAAATTCTACCAGAAAACTTCTAAAACTAATAAATGAATTCAGCAAAGTAGCAGAATATAAAATCAACATGCAGAAATCAAATGCATTCCTATACATCAGCAATAAAGCCACTGAAAGAGAAATTAGGAAAACTACTCCATTCACAATAGCCTCAAAATAAAATAAAATAAAATACCTGGGAATCAATCTAACAAAAGAGGTGAAAGACCTCTACTATGAAAACTATGGAACACTAAAGAAAGAAATTGAACAAAACTTCAGAAGATGAAAAGATCTTCCACGTTCCTAGATAGGCAGAATTAATATTGTCAAAATGGCCATTCTTCCAAAAGTGTTATACAGATTTAATGCAATTCCTATTAAAATCCCAATGACATTCTTCATAAAAATAGAAAAGGCAATCATGAAATTTATTTGGAAAAATAAGAGACCCAGAATAGCTAAAGCAATCCTTAGCAAGAAAAGTCAAGCTCCTATCATGGCCTCACAATACCATACCTTAAACTATACTACAGAGCTATAGTAACAAAAACGGCATGGTATTGGCACCAAAATAGACTTGTAGACCAATGGTATGGAATAGAGGACACAGAGACAAACCCACGTAAGTATGGTTATATCATACTAGAAAGGGTGCCAAAAACATTCACTGGAGAAAAGATAGCCTCTTCAACAAATGGTGTTGTCAAAACTGGAAATCGGTATGTACCAAAATTAAAACTTCTCTCACCCTGCACAAAAATCAACTCAAAGTAGATCAAGGACTTCGGTACTAGAACAGAGACCCTGTGCCTAAGAGAAGAAAAAATAGGACAAAATCTGTACCACGTTGGCCTAGGATCTGACTTCCTTAACAAGACTCCTAAAGCACAAGAAATAAAATCAAGAATCAATAAATGGGATGATTCAAATTAAAAAGCTTCTTCTCAGCAAAGGAAACAATTAATAACTTGAGAAGAGAGCCTACAGACCAGGAGAAAATCTTTACCATATGCACCTCCGATAAAGCATTAATCTCTACGATAAAGAACTCAAAAAACTTAACACCAAAAAAAAAAAAAAAAAAAAAAATAACCCAATCAATAAATGGTCTAAGGAACTGAACAGCTGAGGTTGTAGCTCAGGGGTAGAGTGCTTGCCTAGCATGGGTAAGGCACAGGTTTCAATCCTTAGCACCACATGTAAATAAATAAATTAGAAAAAGGTATTGTGTCCATCTACAACTAAATGTGTGTGTGTATGTGATTTGAAGGGAAAAAATTGTATTTCTAAAAATGATAGTTACAGCCCTAAAGATTTCAAAGGGCAAAGAACAAAAGAAAAATGTACAAAAAAAAAAAAAAAAAAAAAAAAAGATTGGGGTAATTAAAAATGCTCTATTAGTGGTTTTGAACAAGAATGGCTAAGATCTTATGAGCATGGTATACAGATAGCAGTGAGGTGTACAGGAAAGGAAAACTAGATAATGAGGGTGATAGAGCACAGAGAACATCATTTTTTTTTTTTTTTTTTTTTTTTTGGTACCAGGGATTGAACTCAGGGGCACTCGACCACTGAGCCACATCCCCAGCCCCCCCCCCCCCCCTTTTTTTTTGTATTTTATTAAAGACAGGGTCTCACTGAGTGCTAAGTGCCTTGCCATCGCTGAGGCTGGCTTTTTTTTTTTTTTTTTTTTTTTTTGTGGTACCAGGGATTGAACTCAGGGGCACTCGACCACTGGGTCACATCCCCAGCCCTTTTTTGTATTTTATTTAGAGACAGGGTCTCACTGAGTTGCTAAGTGCCTCGCCATTGCTGAGGCTGGCTTTGAACTCGCGATCCTCCTGCCTCAGCCTCCCAAAGTGCTGGGATTACAGGCGTGCGCCACTGTGCCCGGCTTGAGGCTGGCTTTGAAGTTGTGATCCTCCTGCCTCAGCCTCCCAAGTGCTAGGATTACAGGCGTTCATCACTGCAACCAGCTACATCATTTTTTTAGTATTATTAATATTTATTTCTATACTATGTTACAAAGAGAAAACATTTAGGTAGGAAAGGATATAACTCCAATGTTAAATCTCAACCAGTAGAATCATGCTGTATATTTTAAGAATAAAAAGAGATCAGGCACAGTGGCACAGGTCTGTAATCTCTAATTGAATAATTTCAATTTAAATTATGAACTGATGCCATCTGGTTTATCTTCTGAATTCTTACTGCCCTTTCACTTCAGCTTAATATCTCTTCAGCAACCCTACCGTGAGTTCTTAAATTAGCCTCCCCTTAGTTGAATGATCATATTTTTTAAAATGCTGACTACAAAAAAAGAAAAAAACTTATGTGGCAGGCTGAATCTATTAATGGACACACATGGGTGTACACACAGAACTACCTAAATATGAAATAAATGGTGCATGCATTAACAGCAGCTCATATAAGAAATACCACAGAGTTGGGAGCAGTGGTACACACCTGTAATCCCTACAAAGCAAAATGACCAAAGTACTGGTTTTATATCTCAATAGTAAGCATTAATTATATTTTCCAGTCTGTTCATTTGAAAACTGTCTCATGTTAGAACCAAGTACTCTGACCTCAATTTCTACCCAGATCTTATCTGTTCAGGTCCTACAACTTTAAGCTTATTCCTTTTAGTAATGAGTCATCATCATAATTCTCAATAGTTGGTTGAGAAAAGACACTGTTTTTGAATTGTAAATTGCAATCTCATTACTGGCCATCAATTTAGTGGACAGCAAGTAACATTCTTTATAAATGAAATAGACCCAAAGTGCTTTGTGAAACACTGGTGAAATCTAAATACACACACACACACACACACACACACACACACACGTATTCATAAACATTTGTAAGCAGACACTTTCATTTTGGGTTCCAGTCAAAGGCTTACAAAACAATATTCTAAGAAGTCAGCGAATGCTTGCATTTCATTTAACAGGGAAACTAATGCAATTCAACAGAGATATTACTTTGGTCTGTGCCATTTCGGAGAAGTTGGCTAATACATAACTACAGAATCAAAGAAAAAAATACAAAACTTACACAAGAAGTAAGCTCCATAAGAGTAGAAATATTCATATCCTTATGTACCTAACACCATCCATGTTACATAGAATGAGAACTACCTGGTGAAGGAATGAATAAATGAAGACTGAACAACCTTCTAACACTAAGTATATTTCTGCAGGAAATAATTTGGCTTCTATGAGTTAACTTACATAATACTTGACAGGAGTGTCTTTGTTTAGGAACGAGACTGCCCACATAAGAAAGATTCTGGATGGGGGCTTGGAATTACCTATTATCAGATGATTTGGAGGCTGAAATTGATCTCACAAACTATTAACCATGCTTGTATACTAAAGACTTAATAAAAACTCTTGCCACTGAGGCTCAGTGAGTTCCCTGGTTGGCAATATTCCATGTATATTGCCACACATTAATGATGGGACCTCATTCTTAGGGAAGAAGACAACAGAAACTTCGTGTTTAAAACCCTTTCAGATTCTTCCCTATTCATCTCTTTCTGGACTAATTTTAATTTGTTGCTGCAGGAGCCCTGTTTGGGGAGATGGCTTAAATTGTGGTTGACTACGGGCTTTGGACATGTTTGGGCATTGGCGCCTTCTGTAGTCTCATGGGACTTGGCCCGGGATCTTGCGAGACTTGGCCGGAGATCTCGAGGGACTTGAGCGAGAATGCGGAGGAGGTCTGTGCCATTTTGGAGGTTAGAGGAGCGTGGACGGCGTGTCGGGGTGTAGTTAGAGCCAGAGAGAAAAGTTATCAGAATAAAGGGCTATTTGTTTCCAGTTCGTCTCTAAATTTCTTCCCGCGACTTCTTTGCTCCAAGCGGCCATCGCTTCAGGCGACTACAGGTGGTGGCCCGGACAGGGAATCGCACGGCAGGTAAGAACTGAGGAACCTCGCAGGAGTCTCTAGTCAGAGCAGTTAAAATGGGTTCGAAAATAACTAAGACCCAAGTGTACAAGGCTCTTGATGGATTCTTTGATATAGCTGAGTCAGTTATTAGTGAGGAGAATTTGGAAAAAAGTGAAAGTGATCATGAAAGCTTGGCCTCGGCTGAGTCAGTTAGGACCAGTAAGGATAGTATCAGTGCGGGCTCAAAAATGACAAAGATCCAAGCTGCTAAAGCTGTTCAAGATTTATTAGAGATAGTTCAAGGATACATGCTCTCAATTAAATCCGGGACTCAGGATGTTACTGAGTCAGTTAGGACCAATGAGAGTAGTAGTAGTGAGGAGGAATTAAGTAAAAGTGATTCTGAGAAAATGAACAAAAGGAAATTAAGGAAGACCAAGATAAGGGACCATCAAGTGGAGGAACCTATGTCCTCCACTCCCCCATGGGTGGAATCTATTACAGAAAATATGAAGGGTATCACTAGGCATTTGCATACCCTAGAAATAGAAATAAAAAGTCTTTCTGAGCGCTTATGCGCTCTCGAGGGTAACTCACACATACGTTGGGAACTGCCAGTATTTGAATATGAAAATGGAGAGAAGGGCCACCAGTCAGTAGATTTCAAAACAATAAAAAATCTCAAAGAGGCAGTAATGACTTATGGACCCCAAGCTCCTTTCACGTTGAGTATACTGGAGTCCCTTAACACCTTTAGCTTAACCCCCTCAGACTGGAAACGTCTATGTAAAGCAACATTAAGTGGGGGACAATACTTGGTTTGGCGATCGCAATTTCAAGAACTTTGTATAGAAACAGCTAAAATAAATGCAGATGCAGGGTTTGGAGACCATAATATAGAAATGCTCACAGGAGAAGGGCCATTCGCAGACGTACAGGTTCAAAAATATTATACCCCAGGAGTATATGCTCAGATAAACGCAGCTGCCTTAAAGGCATGGAAAACTGTACAAGGACCTGGGGATCTACAAGGTAGCTTGTCCAAAGTAATTCAAGGACCTAATGAACCATATGCTGAATTTGCTGATCGACTTTTGAGAACTGCAGGTAGAGTTTTTGGAGACGTTGATCAAGTTATGCCATTAGTTGTTCAATTAGCATATGAAAACGCTAATAAATATTGCCAGGAAGCCATCAGGCCATGGAGAAATAAAAAGGATCTTTCCATATATATACAACTATGTAAAGATATAAATGATGCCTTTGTCACAGGGAATATGATTGCAGCAGCTGTTAGAGATGCTGCCCCTCAGAATTTCACAAGGACTCAACCTAGACACTATAATCAATCAGGATATTCCAGGAAAAATTATCATAATCAATCAGGCTATTCTAGGCAAAATCCCAAAAGAGAAATAAGACCAAATTCATACCGTGCTCCAGGTTGCTGACCCAGGTGTAAAAAGGGAAATCATTGGGCCAATAAATGCTATTCAAAATTTGACATCCATGGAAATCCTTTGTTCAGGAATTCAAAAAACGGGGCACGGGGCCCAATGCCCCAGGGCCCACAAATGTACGAGGCATTGGAGGAGAAGTATCCTCAAGCATCCATTCAGATGCTTCCCCGACACAACCCCTATTACCCATCCACTCCCTCACCAGAGGATCAGGAAGAAATGCAGGATTAGACCTCTGTTCCACCGCCCGAATAGTGTTAACACCTGAAATGGGGGTTCAACTGATTCCCACAGGAGTCAGGGGACCTCTTCCCTCAGGGACTGTAGGACTTATTATCGGGGAAAGTCCTCAAAGCTTAGTAGGTTTGCAAGTGACCCCAGGTGTAATAAACTCAGACTACAAAGGGGAAATAAAAATAATGCTTAGCTCACCCCAAAGTATAAGTTCTGTTAATCAAGGAGATAAAATTGCTCAGCTGCTTCTCCTTCCAAATTTACATAATACATTTAAAATGAGTATGCCTCAAAAAGGAAACAATAGAAGATTTTGTTCCACTGATTCGAGACCCATGGCTTGCTGGGTTCGAGACTGTACTAGGAGGCCTATGTGTAAAATAAGAATCCAAGGAATAGAAATGGAGGGACTTATAGATACTGGAGCTGATTCTTCCATCATTAATTTACGACAATGGCCCAAACACTGGCCTCTGCAAAAAGCTTCAACCAGTTTAAGAGGCTTGGGATATAATAACCTCCCAGAAAAAAGGGCAATAATTTTAAAATGGGAGGATGATGAAGGACATAAAGGAACGTTTCAGCCTTATGTTTTACCTAACCTACCAGTTACTTTATGGGGAAGAGATATTTTACAACAAATGGGAGTACACCTTGCAACCAAACCTGCAGGTGTTAAATGTGAAAATATACAGGGTAATCTTAACCCTAAAAGAAATCATTATCAAAAAGTACAGGGTAAGCTTAACCCTAAAAGAAATCATTATCATATAGGAAAAAGACATTTTTCTTCGGGGCCACTGAGAAAATAATTATGAAGATACCATGGCTTTCTGATAAGCCAGTGTGGGTCCCTCAGTGGCCTCTATCTAAAGAGAAATTACAAGCGGCCCACCTACTAGTTCAGGAACAATTAGAAGCAGGACATATAGAACCTTCCACCTCTCCCTGGAATTCCCCCATATTTGTGATCAAGAAAAAATCAGGAAAATGGTGATTATTACATGATCTTAGACAAATTAATAAAACCATGCAAGTCATGGGCCCTACTCAACCTGGACTTCCGAATCCTGTAGCTATTCCAAAAAGTTTCCATGTTATTAGTCTTGATATAAAGGATTGCTTCTTTTCTATTCCCCTACATCCTCTGGATGCCCCCAGGTTTGCTTTTTCAGTTCCTTCTATTAACAATAATGGCCCTGATCAGAGATATCAATGGAAGGTTTTGCCGCAGGGAATGGTAATAGCCCCACCATATGCCAAATATATGTGGACAAGGCTATCCAACCCATTAAAAATAAATATCCAAACCTCATGTGTCTACATTACATGGATGATATTTTACTGGCCCACCCTAATCAAAAAATCTTATTTAATATATTCAGTGACGTGGTAGAAAATTAAAAAAAAAAAACGGATTATATATAGCAGAAGAAAAAGTTCAAACCAGATCTCCCATATTATATTTAGGATTTAAAATCATGGATACTTTTGTTAGACCCCCCAAAATTTTAATAAATAAAGAACATTTAACCACCTTCAATGATTTCCAAAAACTGCTGGGAAACATTAATTGGCTTCGCCCTACACTAAACCTCACTACTGGCCAATTAAAACCTTTATGTGATATCCTTCGAGGGGACCCTGATCCATCCTCACCGCGAACACTGACTCCAGATGCTAGGAAAGCTTTAAAGTTAGTAGAAAAAGCCATTGAAGGAGCTCATTGTGACAGATTTGATTTAACTCAACCGCTGATATTGATTATTATTTCTTCACAATATACACCCACAGGAGTATTTTGACAACAAGGGCCTTTATTATGGATACATTTGCCTGTCTCTCCTAAAAGCATAATTGAGTCTTATACCTCCATGGTGGCTAAACTTATTCTTCAAGAACTTAAAACTTCTACTAAAATATTTGGCATTCACCCTGCTACTATTATTACTCCCTATTCATCGTCACAGATTGAATATTTATGCTTCAACGATAATGACTGGGCTATAGCTAGATGCTCTACCTCTGCAAATTTTGATAATCACCTTCCTAAGTCTCCTATATTATCTTTTTGTATTAATCATCCTATTATATTTCCACAGGTAATAAAAAAAATCAACCTATTCCTAAGGCATTTAATGTATTTACAGATGGGTCCTCAAATGGTACTGCTGCAATAGTCACTACAAAAGAAAATATGACTTACATAACTGCACACAAATCAGCTCAACTAGTGGAATTGGAAGCTGTGGTAAGAGCTCTGGAAAATTTTAGAGACCAGCCCATAAACATTTTTTCAGATAGCCACTATATTGTACAAGCCGTCCCAAAATTAGAGTTAGCAGGACCAATAGCACCTCATACTCCAGCTTTTAAATTGTTTTATCAAATACAAAAACTTTTGTGGGCAAGAAAAGAACCTCTATTCGTAGGCCATATTAGAGCACATACTAATTTGCCTGGCCCCCTCCATGAAGGTAATCAAAAGGCTGATGAACTTACAAAAACAATATTTATATTTTCAGCGCTACAACAAGCTACTTTATTTCATTCCCAGTTTCACGTCAACAGCAGCACCTTGCAACGTAGGTTTAAAATCACAAAAGAGCAAGCCAGAACAATTGTAAAAGATTGTAAATCTTGTATGACACATTTGCCCAATCCTCATTTTGGTGTTAACTCTAGAGGATTAATGCCCAATCATTTGTGGCAGATGGATGTTACTCATGAGCCAAGCTTTGGAAAATTGCGATTTATTCATGTAACCATAGATACATGCTCAGGCATGATTTTTGCTTCCTTACATTCCGGAGAAAAAGTTAAAGATGTCACATCTCATTGTTTAAAAGCTTTTGCTGCATTGGGCATCCCCAAAATGCTTAAAACAGATAATGGCCCCGCATATACATCCTCATCTTTCAAAAAGTTTTGTGCAAAATTCAACATATCCCATAAAACAGGCATCCCATACAATCCTCAGGGTCAGGGCATTATTGAAAGAGCAAACCGCACACTGAAAATTATGTTATTAAAACAAAAAGAAGGAAATTGGAAAAGTCCTAAGGACAGATTGGCAGTTGCCCTGTTTACCTTAAATTTTTTAACTTTAGATTCTAATGGTTATTCTGCTGGAGACAGACATTGGAATCCACACCAACAACATAAACCCTTGGTTTACTGGAAGGATGTTCTTTCAGGTACATGGAAGGGTCCAGATCCAGTATTAATTTGGGGGAGAGGATCTGTTTGTGTTTTTCCAAAGCACGAATCCTCTCCAATATGGATACCATCTAGATTAATAAAGCAGGTACCACATCAAAATGATCAAGATGTAGTTGTTGAGGAATCAAGATTAATAAAAAAGGTACAAAATCAAGAAGACCAAGATGAAGATATAGAATGATTCCCTCAAAAGTGTCCTTCAAAATGTTTCACAACTCAAGAGTCATTCCTCCCGGCCGGGACGAGGAGATCTCTCTTTAGTGTGCACACAATTGTATTTTTTTTTTTTTTCTTTTTATACATGTCTTTATGTCTGTACATTTGTCTACATTTCATGTTAATGAGACGTCACAAATATATGTTTGTATGTTTGTTCGTCTGTCCAGTGTGACGTCACAAAGAACAAAGCGCTTATGAAAAAGAATATATATATATATGGATCCAAATAACTTTAATTCATTTTAGGTTAAGAGTATTCAATTTAGGTAAATAATTTTATAAATGAAGGTACTTTCAATTTTGATTATAGGTATCCCTGGGACTTCTCTTTAGCAAACAATATGACTAGTGCTATATAACCTAATATTTTGGTGTTTTGACATAAGATTGTTTATTTGTTATTAACTTCATTTGTTTAATAGCTGATTAATTTCAATTATCTCAACAGGTAAAAAATTGCTGTGTATACAGAGACTTGAGTGTTCCAGCTAACAAATTATTTCTCCAAAGTGCCTTTAGCTTTTCTTTAATCTATCTTTAATACAGTAAATACCCTCAGTCTTTCTTTCTTTTGTTCTCAATATGATATTTTGCCAACTTATGTTTGTGTGAGCTCAAACAACAATGTGTGTGAGCAGAAATCAACTTTAATTTTCTAATCTAATAATTCTGTTATTTAGTTTGACAACTCGACTCTTCACTCAGTGCTGAAATAACACTGCCTTTCCTTTAATAATTGATGCTTGAGTTTCTAGGTAGCGGGCCCTAAAGATTTGCCGGTGGCATTGTCTTGACATAAAAAAGACGGCTGCTGCTACAGCTGCAGGGAACGCGGTCACCACAAGCATCCCTGCTGCTCAAGCATCAAACAACCTCACCAACAGTGTGGCCTCTGCTCTACATACATGGGACCTCCTACATCAACGTGTTATAACAAATGGACATTTTGATCTTTCATTGTTTGGGACTTTACGGGACAATGCCTTGCGGACATTTGTCCAAAGAATTCAGTGTGTTACTTGATGAAACTTAGGGCAGCTAATTTGTTTAAACAATTTGATATGCTATACAATTTGGCTCGTCACCAAAAGGCTTGTTGCCTTAAAGCCGCACCATCTCCTCACAATTGGACGACTGTTAGTCATCATACACAGTCGATCCTAAAGGGCTCCATTGGATGGCTGGTTAGCCAATGACGGGTAAGATCCCCAGAGGGGGACAACCTAAGACAGGCACAGTCGCACGGGACAGTCTCATGTGGCCGACATATCAACCTAAGACAGGAGTCAAGGGCACAGCCTTGATTATCCGATGACGGGTAAGAATGTTGGTTGCACATAGACGTCCTAGAGCATTACCTCTTTTAAAACAAAAGGGGGGAAATGCAGGAGCCCTGTTTGGGGAGATGGCTTAAATTGTGGTTGACTACGGGCTTTGGACATGTTTGGGCATTGGCGCCTTCCGTAGTCTCACGGGACTTGGCCCGGGATCTTGCGGGACTTGGCCGGAGATCTCGAGGGACTTGAGCGAGATTGCGGAGGAGGTCTGCGCCATTTTGGAGGTTAGAGGAGCGTGGACGGCGTGTTGGGGTGTAGTTAGAGCCAGAGAGAAAAGTTATCAGAATAAAGGGCTGTTTGTTTCCAGTTCGTCTCTAAACTTCTTCCCGCGGCTTCTTTGCTCCAAGCGGCCATCGCTTCAGGCCACTACAGGTTGCCTCCTTCTGGAAATAAAACTGTAACTGTGAAAGTAAAGATTTTAGTGGGTTTTGTGAGTCCTGCTAGAAAAATCTTTGAAACAGCCACCCTCAAAACCTGTAGCTAGTGTCAGAAGCGAGGGTAATGTTGGGATAGTGCTAAAAGTAGCCTGCCTGACTCTGAGAAATGTTCTCAATAAAAAAAATAAGCCGGGCGTGGTGGCGCACGCCTGTAATCCTAGCACTTGGGACGCTGAGGCAGGAGGATCATGAGTTCAAAGCCAGCCTCAGCAATGGCGAGGCACTTAGCAACTCAGTGAGACCCTGTCTCTAATAAAATACAAAAAAGGGATGGGGATGTGGCCCAGTGGTCGAGTACCCCTGAGTTCAATCCCTGGTACCAAAAAATAAATAAATAAATAAATAAATAAATAATAATAATAATAAAGTAAATCTGATGGGAAAATAGCAATCTTAATCTGCTAACTGCCTTCAATTGTTAGCTCCAATTTTAAAAAGATAGTCAACTTTTTATAAGACTTAAAAAAAGAACGAAAAGTAGAATTAACAATTCCACTCTATCAAAGGATTGTCTATAGGAAATCTGGACTAAGGAAACTGCTTCCTTAACTGTGCCTACGCAAAAGTCTAAAGAAATCTGTACACAGGAATACATCAATGTGACAAAATTCAATAATCCAATGTGAATTAATAACAACAACAAAAATCTAGCATGTCTGATTTAACAGAAAAGGAACAAAAGAAGACATGATAGCTCACTTGCATATCACACAAAAGGAATTATTTTTTGAGACTTGAAAGAAAGTTCAATTCTTTAAACAAATATTGAATGTTTATCATTAATAAGGCACTACATTGGTGTTACAAACTATGACATGAAATCTCTCACCTGAAGAAACTTATATCCTGGTAGCAAAGAACTATTACTTCTGGATACTTTTCTATAGCAATCTCAATGAATAAAAGACCAAGTAGATCAACCACATGCCAATTATATATATGAAGCAAAGAATGTTACTCAAATCTTACTACAATTAATAAACAGGATAGATGATTACAGATAAAACTAATATTTGTATGTTATCTGAAGATTTACAGAGGATTTTAATCTGTATTATCTCATTTATTTCTTCCATCCCACAAAATGGCTACAAGTGATATATGGTATTTCCATTATAAAATGTAGAAAATATGTAACAAGGACCTAAGATTATCCCCAGCACCAAGAGAAAGGGGGTAAAAAAGACAATGTAGTCTTTAGCCAAGTCCCATAATCTTTCCTAATTTTTCTTTTATGCTAGTCTACCATCAGCTCTCAGACTCTTGTCTACTTCCTTATTTTTCACATAGGAAACATATTCACCATAATAGTACATCCCAACACTTACAGAACCTCAAGTGAAGGGAGTAAAATGGCACATACTAGTAAAATTTTTTTTTTTTTTTTTGTACCAGGGATTGAACTCAGGGACACTCGACCACTGGGCCACATCCCCAGCCCTTTTTTAAATTTTATTTACAGACAGGGTCTCACTGGGTTGCTAAGTGCCTTGCCATTGTTGAGGCTGGCTTTGAACTCTCGATCCTCCTGCCTCAGCCTCCCAAGTGCTGGGATTACAGGCGTGTGCCACCGCGCCAGGCTCCTAGTAAATTTTTTTCTGAGATTCAGATAGCAGAGGTGCATCTTAGCTGTTGGTCTACCAATGAGAATCATTGTTCTACACTTTTCTTCTTTTTTTTTTTTTAATATTTATTTATTTGCCTTAGTTGTACATAATGCTTTTATCTTTACGTGGTGCTGAGGATCGAACCCGGGCCGCGCACGTGCTAGGCGAGCACTCTACCGCTGAGCCACAATCCCAGCCCCTGTTCTACACTTTTCTACTGAAGCAAACATACTAATCACTAACATATAAACCTTATACTAAAGAAAATTGAAGGGACAAATTTATGAGCAAAACAAAACTTAATTTCATGGGAGAGAAAATCTTATAAAATTTCAGTTTGGCTTAGGAACTTCTAAAAATGCCCCACAATTTACAGAATATTTTAATCCAAAATTGAATCTGATTAATCATTGTCTTTAAAACTTCACCACATGAAGACTAGTCACAGGTTCAT
The DNA here is from genome assembly GCA_025594165.1 of Tamias sibiricus. Classification (NCBI taxonomy): domain Eukaryota; kingdom Metazoa; phylum Chordata; class Mammalia; order Rodentia; family Sciuridae; genus Tamias; species Tamias sibiricus. The sequence goes on from CM046672.1 coordinate 32,226,274, forward strand.
TCATTTATCTAAAAAGTTTGAATGTTTCTTTGAGCAGAATTTGAAAGTGAATTCCCAATGACTCAAGCTGTTGTATAATCCCTCTGCTTGTGTAGACTGAACCTAGGAACATGACAGAATATTACAGGGTATGTGGCAAAAGTGAAAGGATTTCATAGATGTAATCAAGGTCTAATCTAGTCAACTTTGAGTTAATCAAATGGAGATTAACTAGGTAACAGTGAGCCTGACCTAATCAATTATAGACTGTATGATTTCATTTCTATAACATGCTTGAAATGGACAAATTATAAAGAAGAAGAGATTAACATTGCCAAGGGTTAAAAATGGGAGAGTAGGAGAGAAGATGATGTAGCTATAAAAGGGCATAATTAAGAAATGTAGATAGTGATTTAACTGGGCATGTTTGTGTTCACTTATAATCACAGCAACTCAGGAAGCTGAGGCAGAAGGATCATAAGTTCAAAGCCAGCTTCAGCAATTTAGCAAGGTCCTAAGCAACTAAGACCTTGTCTCAAAATTTAAAATAAGCCAGGCGGGGTGGCGCAAGCCTGTAATCCCAGCACTTGGGGAGGCTGAGGCAGGAGGATCTCTAGTTCAAAGCCAGCCTCAGCAATGGCAAGGCACTTAGCAACTCAGTGAGACGCTGTCTCTAATAAAATACAAAAAACGGCTGGGGATGTGGCCCAGTGGTCAAGTGCCCCTGAGTTCAATCCCTGGTACAAAAAAAAAAAAAAAAAAAAAAAAAAAAAAAAGCCACCATTGAGGGAGACTGAGTAAAATGCACACTGAGTTTCTTCCTTCCTTCCTTCCTTCCTTCCTTCCTTCCTTCCTTCCTTCCTTCCTTCCTTCCTTCCTTCCCTTCCCCCCCCCCCTTTTTTTATACCAGGGATTAAACCCAGGGGTACTTAACCACCAAGTCACATCTCCAGCCCTTTTATTATACTTTATTTAGAGACAGGGTCTCACTGAGTTACTTAGGACCTCGATAAGTTACTGAGGCTGGCTTTGAACTCATGATCCTCCTGCCTCAGCCTCCCAAGCCTCTGGAATTACAGGTGTGTGCCACTGTGCTTGGCCACTGTATCATTTCTTACAACTGCACGTGAATTTGCAATTACCTCAAAATAAAGTGTTAGAGAGAAAATGTGTGTGTGCACGCGCGCTGCCCTTCTCTGAGACACTCTCCACTGGCTTTTTAAAAAACAAACTGCTCTAAGTTCTACAGCTGCAAGGAAATGAAAAAAGAGGACCCTAGGCTTCACATGAGATGCAGTTGAGTTGATACACTGGCAAAAGTCTTGTGAGAGCCTGGGAAGAGACCTAGCTAACTTGTGCCCAGAAATGTGACCCCAAGGAAATGATGAGATAATAAATGTGTGCTGTTTAAGATCACTAAGTTAAACATGTGATAATCTGTTTCTATATAGCTTTAGAAAATGAATACATTCACATATATAGTAACTGAACAACTCCATTCTTGGACAATACTCAATATAAATACATATAAAATTCAATAACTATATGTATATGCAAAACGTTTCTATTAGGTCAGAGGAATGATTACTTAAGGTGAGGGCAAGTAGTGACTACAAAGAGAAAAAATTATAACTTTTGGGAGGAAGGAGGAAAGGTACTGGGGGAATGAAACTGATCAAATTGCATTGTTTTATTATGTGCATGTATATATAAAAGTAAAAATAGATTCTACTATTATATATTATTATAATGCACCACATTAAAAAATTTTTTTAAAGTGGACAATTTTTTAAAAAATATATAAAATAAAGCAAAACAGGAAACTATTATTTAATCTTATTGCCATTGATTTGAGTAAACAATTCATTATATCCAGGTATTTATGAAAAAGAACAAATGATCTCCTGCTGCAATGATGTTTTGACACAAAGCATAGATTATTTTTCTTTATTATATGATATAAATATTGTGATATTTCAGATGGTTTTCATTTAGAAATAAAAAGGGAAAGTCAGAGCATATTTCCTCCAATTCCAGGAGAAATCTACAAAATGATGAAAAGAGCTCTTGAGAGTTACCTCAACCAATGTTATTAGTGGTGGAGAACAGGAGGAGCAGGAGGAAAGGTTTTTTATTTGTTTCATTGTTGTTTTTGTGATACTGGGGTTTAAACTCAGGGGTGCTCTACCACTGAGTGACATCCAAATGGTAGCAAATGTCTATTCAAAATTCACTTTTGGGGCCAGGTGTGTAACAGAGATAGAGGACATGCTTAGCATCCACAAAGCCCTGGATTCAATTCCCAGCACTACAAGACAAAAACAAAAACAAAATACTCAAAAATATGAAAACAAGTATTCCAATTTTAAAAATGGGAAATTTTGAACAGGCATTTTACCAAAGTAGACAAATGGATGGCAAATGAACAAGATGCTCACATTGTTAGCTGTTGCTCAGTGGTAAAGCACCCCTCCATTCACTCCCTCAGTACCAAAATAAATTTAAAAATAAATAACAATATTAACTGCTAGAGAGGATATAGAGCAAATCAAAGTCATACACTACTAGCAGGAGTGTACAATAGTGCTACCAATTCGGTGGTGATTTATTATAGTTAAACATACAATTAAACAAATGATCCCAGCAATCCTACTCTTAAATATTTTCCCCAAAGAAATGAAATAAATGATTCCATTTGATTAAAAAAATTTGCACACAAATGTTCATAGGGACTTTATTCATATTTGTCAAAATCAGAGAACAATCTAAATGTCCTTTAACTGATAAATACATGAAGAGTCTGTGCTATCTTCATAAAATGGAATACTATTACACAGTAATAGAAAGGGGGGAAAAAACCCTATATGCAACCAAAAAATGTAATATACTAAAATACAATATACAAAAGAAGCCAAACTCATAAGGCAACAAACTTCATGATTCCATTTATACAACATTCTCAAAACTACAAACATAAGAAGGAATGTTGCTCATTGGTTGTCAGGGTCTGGGGTTAGGGGAAACTTGACTACAAGGGGTATTAGGGAGTTTGGGGGATGATGACAATAATCCCAATTGTGGTGTGGTTACACAATTGTGTACATTTTTCTAAAGTCATAGAACTATACAATAATAAAGACAATTTTACAGATGCAAGTTATATTTCAAATATCACCATCCACCAAATTAGTGTTCTTTAGGCCTTGATTCTTATAATAAAAAGCTAAGGTCTCATCATTTGTGGTGGTACATGCCCCCAATTTCAGTGATTCAGGAGATAGAGGCAGGCCAATTGCAATTTGAGACAAGCCCCAATAACCTATTGAGGCCCTGAGCAACTTAGTAAAACCCTGTCTCAAAATAAAAAAATAAGGGCTGGGATTGTGGCTCAGCAGTAGAGCGCTTGCCTAGCACGTGCACGGTCCGGGTTCGATTCTCAGCACCACGTAAAACTAAAAAAAGAAAAAAAAAACACATTGTATACAACTAAAGCAAATAAATAAATATTAAAAATATAATAATAATAAAATGGAAAGGGCTGGGGATGTGGCTCAGTAGTTAACATCAACCTCCCCTCAAAAAAATTAGGCCTCTAAATTTCTGGATACTATTTTCTTACTCATCTCCTTTCTGGAGTCAATATTATACATGGCTAGACCCCCTTTATCAAACAAAATTGGCTAACTAGACTTCTCTATAAGTTACATCTGACTTTTATAATTCTTACTCCAACTCTCCTTCCTTGTTTTTTTTTTTTTAAGTTGGAGATGGACACAATACCTTTATTATTTATCCTTTATTATTTACTTATTTATTCTTATGTGGTGCTGAGGATGGAACCTCACACATCCAAGGCAAGTGCTCTGCCAATGAGCTACAATCCCAGACCTCCTTCCTTGTTCTTAACACACCATAAAAACACATATATGCAGGCACATACAGTTCTTTTGGTCTTTGTCATGTTAGAGACATTGACCTCCTCTATGTATGACTATGACTTTTTTTTTTTTAAGAGCAGGGTATGTAGCTTAGTAGTAGAGTGGCTTCTCTAGTCTGTGCAAGACCAAGGGTTTGATCCCCAGTACTAAACAAACAAACAAACAAACAAAAACCCAATAACCTGAAAAGACATAGATACATCTTAAAAATATTATTATGTACAATGAAAACAGCCAGATTTAAAAAGTACATACAACCCAATTTCATTTATATGGAATCTAAAATAGGCAAAACTAATGTATAATGATTAGGGGTAAGAGATGGAAAGATGCAGTAATTAATTTTGCACTGACTACATAAACAATTTCTCTTATTATTTTCACTCCAAATGAAAATTAGATTACATAATTATAAATTATATATTATATAAATTCTGTAATTTGTACTATTTATTGCTAAGGCAGATACCCAATTTAGAAAATACTGACCAAGAGCACACTGCAGTTAGACACAGTGGCAGGTTTTTTATTTATATATATATAGTTTGTTTGTTTGTTGGTAGATGGACACAATACCTTTATTTTATTTGTTTATTTTTATATGGTGCTAAGGATCTCCTTCCTGCATAACAGACTAGGCCCAGGAATGCTCCTGCTCTGTGGGATGGCCAAAAGGTGGGAAATAGGTGGGCTGAGGGGGAAGGGCAGGATGGTGCAGCCCAGGACACATAAACAACTGTACAGCTCCCTGTAGAGGACAGGTTACCTTGGGGCTGGGGTTGTGGCTCAGAGGACAGGTTACCTTAGCAACAGTTGGAGCAGGGGCAGGTTCTTTTTTTTTTTTTTTTGGTACTGGGGATTGAACTCAGCGGCACTAGACCACTGGGCCACATCCCCAGCCCTTTTTTTTTGTATTTTATTAGAGACAGGGTCTCACTGAGTTGCTAAGTGCCTAGCCATTGCTGAGGCTGGCTTTGAACTCACGATCCTCCAGGGGCAGGTTCTTGATACGGGTGGAGGTAGGGCTCTGAAGGAATTAACATTTCAATCCCTCAGGGGCTGGTTTCCAACTTCCCAGGATTCACTCAAACAAAAATTGGCTTTCTTGATCCAACCTGACTTGATTTACCTATCTATGTCGACTGCCTAATTCTGGCTTCAAGTTCCTACAAATTAGGTGACAATACAGTCTCAGAACTAATCTTTCTTTAATTCTGTTGTTGTTCTTTCTTCCAAAGACTCTTACATTTTCTGTTTCTATTACTTTGTTCCATAGCTTCAGCCACCACTTACACTTTGCACTAGATACATCCAAAATACATATCTTCTGCATTCTTTTTTTAAAAATTTCAACTGACTATAGGCCTACCTCTCTATCTAAGGTAGTCATACTGTTGGATTCTGGACAGGGAAAGGCACGCCTCCCAGGCAGCTCAACTAGCCACACTCCCAGGCGCCTTGAGACTCCCAAGCACCCCAGGTCAGCTACACTGCTGGCCACGCCTCAGGCTGACCATGCCGCTGACCACTCCCCAAGTGCCTTACTGAGCCAATTGCCACATATGGGCTTGCCTTCTGACCCCCGGTGGCCTATGGAACTGGGGCTCCTTCTGGGGGGTCCCTCAGACCACCAGTCCACTACTTAAGCGCCCTCCAGACTGAAACCGGCCCCTTTTTTCTTCTTTTCCCCTTTTCCTGTTCCACGCCACGATTCTCCCTTCCCCCCACGTGTCCCTTCGGCTGATTAATAGCCCCCCCCTTTTTTTTTACATGGCGGTCCCAGTGTGTTTCGTCTATCCTTCACATACTGCTTCTACTGTTAAGCTTGGGGGTGTAGAATGCTTGCCTCAGCCTTGAGAAGCTCTGGCTTAAATCCCCATCAACACTACCACAAAACAATGACAACAGGGGAAAAAAACAACAACAACTAAGTTAATCAGCTATAGTTTTATTGTGAATTTTGCCAGCACAAGTCTTCACTTAGCCTTAGCCTAGCATTCAAGGCCTTGTAAATGGTACCCATTTAACTTCCCAAATCTTTCCAAATCTTAGTATTACCCATTCATTAAAATCAAGGCATTTCCCCTTCTTTAAAAATTACAGTATAGGGCTGGATGTGTAGTCCAGTGGTAGAGCACTTGCCTAGCACAAACTTGATCCCAGCACAGCAAATAATGACAAAAAATAGAAAATAAAAGGAGCTGTCCAAGTCACAAAATATTACGTACAAATGTCTACATCTTTTAGTTCCATATCTTTTAGTGATTAACGAAGAATAGAAAAATATCTTTTAAAAGCTTGAAAAACAGATACTCAAAAATTATTAGTGAGTTATCACACTAAACACCACCTGGATTAGCTCATTTTAATACAGAAAACAATCTTATATGGCAAATATCAATATTATCTACATTTTATGAAGGAGGATATTAAAGTTTAGAAAATACTAACAAATTTACTCAGCGTAACAATGGCCAGTAAGCAAACAATACAAAAAAAGTTTTTTTCCCCCTGTATCCAGAGCTACCTAAATCCAAAGCCACTGTTTTGTTTTATTGTGAAGACTTAATTATACAATTTTTAACATTGAGAAAATAAATGAACAACCATGAAATGGGATTAAATAGATGTTAATGTTTGAGTTACTTGCTTCAAATTCTTCTTTTTAAATAAACAAACTGTAGTACCTCTCCTCTCCATTCCTTCCCTTTCCTTCCTCAGATGTTTAAGGATGGGGAAATTATTAGATATGGAAAATGACAAACCCCAGAAGTAGTGAGACCTGGGGAAAGGGGAGTGAGAAGGAAAGCCATACATTGAAAGCATTAATCCTTTCCCTATACAATTCTTTCCAGGTGATAAAACAAACCCTGAGGAAGAGGTGTCCATCAAACCTGGAAAGGCAGGGAAGAGGCTGAAGCATTAATCTTCTGTAAACAAATCCTTCCCAGATACCAACCATTAACCTTAGGCCCTCCATCATGTCTAGTACAATAAATTCCAAACTGACCACTTACCCTAGACTCCCTCCCATTTTGCCCTATAAATAGACCCTTAATTCCTAAGCACTAAAACTGACTTCCTTCATTAATTGACAAACTCCAAATTCTGGTACCCAAAGAAAATTGGTTATGTTCACTAGACCACCTCTCAGAATAACCTATATAAGCCAGGCCCTTTCTTTATTTGAGGGGTCATTTTCCACCAGGAAATCGGGTCCCACCAAGGCTTCATTTCGTCCCTTCATCACTTGCTCCTGAATAAAGTGCTGAGCTGATTTGTGAAGTTTGTGTTTGTCCTGGTCTTTTTGCACTAACAGATTGGTTTCCTGACCAGGAACGGAGAACAAGGTAATATTCCCAACTTCCTGTAACCCATTTCCCACCACCCCCACCCCACAATGAGTTTAAACAGTTGATGAAGCCTGGAAAGTGACCCCGATTGTCTGGCACCTCAGAGGCTCTCTGAAAACTGGGAGACCCTCCCAGCCACCACTCATAGGAGCTAGGGCTGAATCTCTAAACTGATTGCATTTCCCTGCCCTGTTGAATGTAGGCCTCCAGTGCCCTGTCCGCTTTATGCGGAAGACTTCCAGTTCAAGGGAGAGGCAAGAGGCAAGAGGCGGCGGGCCCAAGCCAATTGAATTCACGTGGCCAGGGCCACTCTCTTGTGCTGTATGAAGGTATTAGGTCTAAAATCTCACACCTCGACAGCCCTTAGGGGTACCAAATATCAACAGCTGTATGGGGGAAGTACAGTGCTTGTGGCAAGAGGAGTGCTCAAAGTGACTGAAGTCATCTGGCTAGGGCAACTCCCTAGTATTGCACAAAGACTTTGAGCCTAAAACCTGACTCCGACAGCCCTCAGGGGTACCAAATATCAACTACACATTAAACTTTTGTGGCTTCATGCCATGTGGACAATAAAGGGATTCATACCAAGCCCACTGTTGGCATTAAAGAAGACCTACTCCTTCCTGTCCCCAACCTTCCCTTCTCTTGCGCATTCAGGATCTTCATAAATCAGGGACTTACTTGCCATTTTGCTTCTACATCCACCACTGGCCTTCTCATCTCTTTGAAGAGGTAAGGCTTCGCCCTTAAGCTAACTGGGACCCTGTCCCTCTCTGCTGGACAGAGAGTCCGCCCTTAGGCTAAAAGGGACCCTTTCCCTCCCTGCTGAACAGAGACTCCACCCTTAGGCTAACCAGGACCCTGTCCCTTACCACTGGGATTGAGGGAAAGACATTTCCCCAACCCCTCATGGGAGAAGTCCAATCCAAGACTGGCAGATTGGTGACATAAAAGAGTGCAGGGGATGCTTGCTTTCCATTGAGCATCTCCAAAGATGGTAACTACTCAGTCAATTCCCCAAAACACCCCCTCTTGGGTTGTCTCTCTGCCAGTTTAAAAACCTTCTATTCCCATACTGTTCTAAAAATTAAATGCCTCATTAAATTCAATACTAAAGTCTAGCCATAGTACAAATTAGATGGCCAGCACACATGGCCCAAATATGGAACTCTTGATAAAGTGATTTTTCAGGCTTTAGAAAAATATTTCACCCCAAATTGCAAGTACCTGGAACTGCAGGCTTTACCCCCTCCTCCACTCAAACCCCTCCCTACATCAACCCTGTACTACTTTGCAGTTACTCACAACAAATTTACAACCCGTTTAGCTTCATTCACAGCCCAGAGATAGCTGATGAAACCCCTCTATGAAGCCAGAATTAGACAGGCAGTGGACATAGATAGGTAAATCAAGTCAAGTCAGGTCGGATTAAGAAAGCCAAATTTTGAGTGAATCCCAGGAAGTTGAAGACTGTCCCCTGAGGGACTGAAATGTTAATTCCTTCAGAGCCCTACCTCCACCCTTATCAAGAACCTGCCCCTGCTCCAACTATTGCTAAGGTAACCTGTCCTCTATAGGGAGCCATACAGTTGTTAATTTATGTGTCCTGGCTGCACCATCCTGCCCTTCCTGTCAGCCCACCTGTTTCCCACCTTTTGGCCATCCCAAGAAACATGAGCATTTCTGGGCCTAGTCACATAAGCAGGAAGGAGAAAGATAAGGGGAAGAGGGCAAGAGAACAAAGGAAGCCTAGGACATATAAAAAGGGCATAACACCTCGCTTCTTGGGATAGCAGGATACTAGCTATGGCCCCTTCTCCCTCCTGGAAGAAGTCTATGTTACCATTTTTAAATAAACCCTGTTTTATATGCTTTCCTAGGCAAGCTTCTCTAATGTTCAAACTTCAATCTGTGAGGCAACTGGCGGTATCATCCCTACAGATCCCAGGGTCCCAGGCTCCCCCTCCCCTGTGGAATCCCCTTCCCAAAGCACTGTTGCTTCCCTACCAGACCCCTTCCTCCAGAGTCCTACAGCTCCCCCATTAGACCCCCTTCACAGACTCCACATTCTCCCTCCCTTTCACCATCCCCTCTCCAAAGCTCTATCACTTCCCCTCCAGTTCCTCCTCCCCAGAGTCCCCCCATCACACAAACTCCACAAACTCCACATTCCCCCTTCCCTTTGCCATCCCTTCCTGGCAAAAGGTCAAAAATGCTCCCAGCAAGATATGTGTTTCCTCTCTGGGAGGTGGCAGGGGCTGAAGGGACTGTTCGAGTTCATATCCCCTTCTCTGTCATAGACATGTCCCAAACAGAAGCCAAATTAGGCTCATTTTCTGAAAACCCTGCCAAATATAGAAAGAAATTCACCTGTCAGACTTAGGTATATCATCTCACTTGGACAGACATATATTATATATTAATCTCTACTCTAACCAATGAAGAATGTGCCCACATTTGGCAGGCTGCTAGAGATCATGCAGACCTCCTTCATGGCCAAAATCCTGAAATCCACCTGGCAGCCTCGGTCCCCTCAGTGGAACCTGACTATAGACCTACCAACCTCAAGACCCCCCCCCCCCCCCCCCCCCCCGGGGTTATCAGGTTACAACGTAAGGTCACTTGCCTCCTTGAGGGAATGTCTAAAAATTCTCACACCCAAGTAAACTGGGACAAGGTAAAAGAAATTACCCAGGGACATAAAGAAAATCCTGCCCTGTTTTTAGCCCTACTTAGAGACAACCAACAAATATACAACTTTGGATGTGAACAGTCCTGGTGGCAATCTCTTTTTAATCCCTTTCCCTATCCCATTCCTCTATAGTTATGCCAAGTTGCCTAGTTCCCTTATTGGGTGGAGACCTCCTCCACAAATTAAAAGCTTCCATTATCATTCCCCCTTTAAAGTCTTACTACCACCTTTTTAATTCATTCTAGTCCAAACCAGGCCCAGTGCCCCCTAAACCTCCTGATGGTCCTTTGCTTGCTGAGATTAACACCTTATTCTCGGGTAAATAGCAAGACATCACCTCCCATTCATATCCAGTTAAGGGACCCCACCCATTATGTAACCATTCCCCAATATACTCTAACCCCCTCAACTCTCAGAGGTTTAAAGCCCATCATATCCTGGTTATTACAGGCCAAACTCCTAATACCAACACATTTGCCTCATAATTCCCCCATTCTTGGAATAAAGAAATCCAATGGTGCCGGGTGTGGTGACTCACGCCTGTAATCCCAGCACTTGGGAGGCTGAGGCAGGAGGATCGCAAATTCAAAGCCAGCCTCAGCAATGGCAAGGCACTTAGCAACTCAGTGTGACCCTGTCTCTAATAAAATACCAAAAAAAAGGGGGGGAGGGGGCTGGGGATGTGGCCCAGTGGTCGAGTGCCCCTGAGTTTAATCCCTGGTACCAAAAAAAAAAAAAAAAAAAAAGAGAGAGAGAGATCCAATGGCCAGTTTCAGCTAGTCCAGGATCTCAGAAGAATCAATGAGGCAATTGTTCCCACATTCCCTGTTTTGCCTAACCCTTACACCCTTTTATCTCATATCCCAGCCTCCACTACACATTTCTCAATATTAGACCTGAAAGATGCTTTCTTTATTATTTGCCTCCATCCAGCCTCATGCCCAGCCTACTTTTCGCCTTTACTTGGACAGACCCAGACACTAATTACTCACAACAGCTCACCTGGACCATTCTTCCCCAAGGTTTTAGAGATAGTCCCCACTACTTTGGCCAGGCCCTCCAATGTGACTAGGCCAACCTAGATTTATTCCCTAGTCACCTAATACAATATGTAGATGACCTTCTGCTCTGGGTTTCTCAATCTAAGGCCCAACTTTGTTCCCCCCAGGTACAATATTTAGGCATCCTATTAAGCCCCACCTTGTTTGGGGGCTCATTTTCCACCAGGAAAGTGGGTCCCACCACGGCATAGTTTCATCCCTGCATCCCCTGCTCCTGTGTGAAACTTCATTCCTGAATGAAGCACTGAGCTGATTTGTGAAGTTTGTGTTGGTCCTGGTCTTTTTGCACTAACAGACACACACAAACCTACCTCTATGGAGTTACAAAAACACAATGAAAAGATACACAATATCAAAATAGAGGTTTGCTCTGGAAAGGGAAATAAATGGGATTAGGGATTTCAAGGGTTATTTACAATGTTTTATTTCTTTAAGAAAATCTAGTTGGAACAAAAGTTACTTAAACCTAAATGGTGAGTTTATGGGTATATGTATACTACCTTCCACACTTTTATGCTTTTGCACTGCTACATTTAATACCAATATACAGGTTAATTTGTGCAATCTGGTCTATAAATGATATTTTTGTTTTTAGAAACTGATATTTTAAAATGGTAAAATCATTTTAATTCTAATAGTTTAAAAAATGTTATAAAATGGATGGGTATTAATTGTAATTGTTAAAAAAGAATTTGCATTCTGGGCTGGGATATGACTCAGTGGTACTCCTGTATAGTACTCCTGTATAGCATGCACAGGGTCCTGGTTTAATCCCAAGCACTTCAAAAACAGAACTAACAAGAAAAATCTGTGCTCCTGAACCAAACTGACAGCTAGTTCAGATCTAACTTTATAAATTAGGTAGTCTCAAGGATATACGTATGAATATACTTAAATGATCACACATGATATTAACTTTGAAATAATTGATTTTAGTTGGGCACGGTGGTGCATGCCTATAAACCCAGCACTTGGGAGGCTGAGGCACTTAGCAACTCAGTGAGACCCTGTCTCTAATAAAATACAAAAAAGGGCTGGGGATGTGGCCCAGTGGTTGAGTGTCCCTGAGTTCAATCCCCAGTACCAAAAAAAAAAAAAAAAAAAATTGATTTTATTGGGGATGTCCAATTCCACATAATAAATTTTTTAAAAATATTTTATTTATTTGCTTTTAGTTGTACACAATGTATTTTTATGTGGTGCTGAGGTTCGAACCCGGGCCATGCACGCGCCAGGCGAACGCTCTACCACTGAGCCACATCCCCAGCCCCTCCACATAATAAATTTAATGACAAAGTTTTCTAAAATGTTTAACTTATTAAGAGAATTAAGGACATATGTTATGAAATCTCATTTAATTATAAAAACTAGCCAGGTATGAACAGCACACACCTGTGACCCAGTGTCTTAGAAGCCTGGGGCAGGAGGATGGCAAGTTTGTGAGCTTCACCAATTTAGTGAGACCCTGTCTCGAAAAAATAAAAATAAAAAGAGCAAGCTTGGGATGTGGCTCAGTTGTAGAGCACTTGTCTAGCATGCATAAGGCCCTGGATTTAATCCCTAGCACTGCGGGGAGGGGGGGGTGGATGAGAAGTGCTGGATGTAGCTCAGTGCTAGAGGGCCCCTGAGTATAATTCCCAGTACTGAAAAAAATATATAAAAATTAAATTTACTTTTTCACTTAATTAGGCTAGATTTCTTTCTTTCAGTTCAAATTCCTATGCATATTTAAATAAGTAGTGAAGTCTGATCAATGAAGGGTTTTTCTAAAAATAAAAGATGTGTCAGGTGGGGTGGCACATACCTATAATCCCTACAACTAGGTAGGATGAGGCAAGAAGATCTCAACTTTGAGGCCAAACTGAGCAATTTACCAATACTATCTTGAAATTAAAAATAAAGAGGGCTGGGGATGTAGTTTCAATAATTTAAAATGTGGGGAAAAACTGATTCACTTAGAATACGAGAAACCTTTAACTCAAACATACTATCAAAATGATAACACAAATTATAGTAAACCCAGATGAAGAATCTTTATCAATACTCTTTCCAGACTCAATTTAGATGAGTGTCTTCAAAAGAGAATGTTCAGGCTGGGCACAGTGGCACATGCCAATAATCCTAGAAACTTGGAAGGATGAGGCTAAGAGGCTGCAACTTAAGACTCTGCCTCAAAATAAAATAAAAAACAGTCTGGAAACATAGCCCACTGGTAAAGTGCCCCTGGGTTTAAATCCCCAGTACCACAAAGAAGAAACAAAGAGAAAAGAAGCTTCTTCTAACATTGTAATAAATCAGACTAATCAGTTAAGAATAAAATCATCAGCCTGGGGTTGTGGCTCAGCAGTAGAGCTCTTGCCTAGCACGTGTGGGGCCCTGGGTTCGATCCTCAGCACCACGTATTAAAAAAAAAAAAAAAAAAAAAAAGGTATTGTGTCCAACTACATCTAAAAAAATAAATATTAAAAAAAAAAAATAAAATCATCAAAGCTGGGCATGGTGGCCTATACCTGTAAACCTAATGTCACGGGAGGCTAAAGCAGTGGATTGCAAGTTGGAGGCTAACCTCAGCAACTTAGCGGGCATTAAGCAACTTAGTGAAACATTGTCTCAAAATTAAAAATTAAAAAGGGCTGGGGATGTAGCTAGGTGGTAAAGTGTCCCTGGGCTTGATCCCCCGTATCAAATGAAATAAAATAAAATGATAATAAAATAAAATCATTAAATGAAAAAGTCTTAAAAAATCCATCAACTATCTATAATAAAAGCAAATACTGATATAATTTAAGCATGAAATTATAATGCTTAATTAATCATATGGGGAAAATTTTTTTTTTACTACTTTTAATCAAAGACACTCAACCTCAACAACTTTTTAAAGATTTTCCCTACTGAAAGAAATTAAATAGTGTGTTAAATGTTCACTTGTAGTATGAGGCTCAGACATTAAGTTTGTCTTAGGTACTGGATTTGACTTGCCTACATTAAATACAATTTAATACTCAGAAGTACATCTAAGCTATCGCAAAAAAAATTTAGTTTACACAGTATCCGAGCAAAAATTCTTTTATTCTTTTTAAAAAAATTTTTTAAAGTACTAATATATGTTGCACATTGGCTAATTCTTTTCTTTTTAAATATTTATTTTTAGTTGTACACAATGCCTTTATTTTTACGTGGCGCTGAGGATTGAACCCAGGCCACTAGGCAAGCGCTCTATCACTGAGCCACAACCCCAGCCCCTAATTTTTGTTGTTGTTGTTGTTATAGATGGACAAAATACCTTTATTTTATTTTTTATTTTTATGTGGTGCTGGGGATTGAACCCAGTGCCTCACGCATGCTAGGCAAGCACTCTACCATTAAGCCACAATCCTGGTCTCTCTTTTATTCTTTTCTACTATTTATGATATTGGTCTGCTCATTTCCTTTTTCTGAAATTTTTGGTGGTACCAGGAATTGAACCCAGGGGTGCTTAACCACTGAGTCACATCCCCAGCCCTTTTTATTTTTATTTCAAGTCAGAGTCATGCTAAGTTGTGTAGGGCCTCACTATGTTTCTGAGTCTGGCCTCAAACTTGTAATCCTCCTGCCTCAGCCTCCCAAATAGCTGGGATTATAGGTGTGTGCCACCCTGCCCAGCTGGTCCGCTCATTTCTATAACTGACTTTCATGTAATCATTCTAATTTTTGCTTAAATATACAAATTACTACATCATAATTACTGTTCCTGAAAAACTTTAATGACAAATGTGTTTTACATATGCCCATGTTCAGCTACAAATTAAAATTGAGAAACTGTGACATTTACCCTCACTAGAGATGTTTGTTTTTAATAAACATATCATTATTAATAAATATCAGAATGGTGCTGACAGGCACTTAAAAACCCCACAAAGATGAAAATTAAACATATCTCTTTTCTACATCTAAATAAACATCCCCACCAAAAGTATCCTCATCTTTTTTTTTGGTCCAGAAATTGAACCCAGGGTCACCCAACAACTTAGCCACATCCCCAGCCGTTTTTATATTTTATTTAGAGACAGGGTCTAGCTGAGTTGCTTAGGGCCTCACTAAGTTGCCGAGGGCTGGCTTTGAACTTGAGATCCTCCTGCCTTGGCCCTCAACCTGGTGATATTACAGGCATGAGCCACCACACCCAGCCACCACACCCTCATCTTCATTTGCCCTTAGAAGATCACTATTTGCATAGTTGACCACAGCAAATAATCAGATTTTATTTACTGGTAACTAAAAACTATAGTCCATGTTTCTTTTTTTTTTTTTTTTTTTTTTGGTACCGGGGATTGAACTCAGAGGCACTCGACCACTGGGCCACATCCCCAGCCCTTTTTTGTATTTTTATTAGAGACAGGGTCTCACTGAGTTACTAAGTGCCTCGCCATTGCTGAGGCTGGCTTTGAACTCGCGATCCTCCTGCCTCAGCCTCCCAAAGTGCTGGGATTACAGGCGTGCGCCACCGCGTCCGGCTCATGTTTCTTAATTATGTGCTTACCATCTCATTTCATAGTATTACTTGCACAACATTGTATTAAAACGTTTTCTCAATTTAAAATAATCTCAGTCTAATTATCTAAATAGAGAAACCTGGTCACTCATGTTTTAATATTCCAAAACAGCTTTTTCATTTCTGTTACAATAAAAGGAATAAAATCCAATGACTCCATAGATGGCAAAACATTGTTAAGCCCCATCAATACAATTTAGAGTCATGGAATTTTGTTAGAACTTCTTTGAAGTTTGGTTTGACTCTCATACTCTTCACATAGTATACTAATCCACAAATTCCTTACCAACTGCTAGTCCTCCAATACCCCCACGGTCAAATTTATTTCCTGTTCATCTCTTACCCCTAAGTAAGCAAGCTCATACTGTAAGGTTAATAGTATGAGTTAACTTTCAGTTCTTGTTAACAACCAGAGTTTCTGTTACTCTGAACCCTGGGAGACAGTGTAGAGTTTACCTCTTCTATAATGTAAAATAGTACAAATAGTTTAATAATTAAGATGTTTCAGAACTACCTAGTATTCTCCAATTTCTTAATTAAAATAGAACACTGTAATCTAGAAGATTTGACAGAAATGTTAAAACCAAAATCTGGTCCACTTTAACTGAAAAAGCAACTAAAACAGAAAATGTTCAACATCTCTAGCAGTTAGAGAAGTGCAAATTAAAACTACACTGAGATTTCATCTCACTCCAGTCAGATGGCAAATATCAAGAAGACAAGTAACAATAAATGTTGGCAAGGATGTAGGGAAAGAGGTACACACCTACGTTGCTGGTGGGACTGCAAATTGGTGCAATC
Organism: Tamias sibiricus; assembly: GCA_025594165.1. Taxonomy (NCBI): domain Eukaryota; kingdom Metazoa; phylum Chordata; class Mammalia; order Rodentia; family Sciuridae; genus Tamias; species Tamias sibiricus. The sequence goes on from CM046672.1 coordinate 32,242,629, forward strand.
ACTCTGGAAAGCAGTATGGAGATTCCTCAGAAAACTTGGAATGAAACCACCATTTGACCCAGTTATCCCACTCCTCGGTTTATACCCAAAGGACTTAAAATCAGCATACTATAGTGACACAGCCACATCACTGTTTATAGCAGCTCAATTCACAATAGCTAAACTATAGAGCCAGGATAGGTGCCCTTCAACAGATGAATGGGTAAAGAAAATGTCGTATATACATATATGATAGAATACTACTCAGCCATAAAGAAGAATGAAATTATGGCATTTGCCAGTAAATGGATAGAACTGGAGACTATCATGCTAAGAGAAATGAGCCAACCCCCAAAAACCAAAGGCCAAATGTTCTCTCTGATGCTGACTCAAAATAAGGGGTAGGGAGTAGGGAGTAGAAATACTTTGGATTAGACAAAGGGGAATGAAGGAAAGGGAGGGGGAATAGGGAATAGGAAAGATAGCAGAATTAATTGGATATTACTTTCCTATGTGCATATTTGATTACATAACCAGTGTAATTCTACATCATATACAACCAGAAGAATGAGAAGTTATGCTCCATATATGTATAATATGTCAAAATGCATTCTACTGTAATGTGTAACTAATAAGAACACATAAAAAACAAAACAACAACAAAAATTCCTAGATGGAATTTCTATTTTGTGCTTTGGATGAGTAAATCAACTAAGAATTTTGAACCTTTTTATAAGCAGTATCATGCCAAATACCATGTATAGATTTAAATAAATTCTGGCAAATAGACAGTATCTTCTGATATTTTAATTTTAAACCAGTCAGATGGTACACATCTGTGATTTCAGAGACTCGGGAGGATATAAAGTTCAAGACCAGTCTCAACAACTTAGGGAGACCCTGTCTCAAAAAATAAATAGGATTAGGAATATAGCTTCGTGGTAGACTGTATTCAATCCCCAGTAATGCAAAGAAAAAAAATTAAGGTGGCACTTCAAATATTACTTAGGTGTTTTTTTCTTTTTTTTTTTTTTTTTGTCTATGATACATACAATGGAGTGAAATTTTTAAAACATTGTGCATACATTTTCTGCTTTTCGGACTTAGGAAAATTACCACTGAAAAATAATAGCAGATAGTTTGAGGCCCTCTTAATGGCTATAAACAAAGAAGAACAAATATTTATTTAGTTTTATGTCTACCCCTTTTCGTAATAATTCATAAAAAGCCGGGCGCAGTGGCGCACTCCTGGAATCCCAGCACTTGGGAGGCTGAGGCAGGAGGATTGCGAGTTCAAAGCCAGCCCCAGCAATGGCAAGGCACTTAGCAACTCAGTGAGACCCTGTCTCTAATAAAATACAAAAACAGAGCTGGGGATATGGCCCAGTGGTCGAGCACCCCTGAGTTCAATCTCTGGGACAAAAAAGAAAAAAAAAAATATATATATATATATAAATTAGCTACATTTCTGCGTAAATTATTTTAAAATATCTAATGGGTTCCATTAGAATCTAATTTAAGTGAGAGTAATTCCTGGAGATTTAACACTAATAATAAAAAATGTGAACACATAAGACCTTCCTATTTTAAAAAAACTTAAAATCTTTCTTCATCTTTTGCTAATGTGGCATTCTATCACCATCACAGAGGAGTGGGGTGGTGATATATTAAAGTTTTGAATGCATTTTTTCTTCTTTCTTTTCTTCTTTATTGGTACTGGGGATTGATCCCAGGGATGCTTAATTTCTTAAGCACATCCCCATTCCTTTTTTAAAATTTTGAAACAGGGTCTCACTAAGTTACTTAGTGTCTCAATAAGTTGCTGAGGCTGGCCTAGAACAAGTGATCCTCCTACTTCAGCCTCCCAAGTCACTGGGATTGGAGGTGTGCACCACCACACCCACATTAGTTTTTAATGTTTTTTTTAATATTTATTTATTTGCTTTAGTTGTACACAATGTGTTTATTTTTAAAAAATATTTATTTATTTACTTTAGTTGTACACAATGCAACGCATTTATGTTTACGTGATGCTGAGGATCAAACCCGGGCCGCGCACGTGCAAGGCGAGCGCTCTGCTGCTGAGCCACAACCCCAGCCCCAGTTTTTTATGTTTAACAAAATATATTTTAACTATCTAGAAAATTATGTGTAATCAATAACTCCCAGACATTGTTGGATATCTGTAGACTTGTCATGTTTCTTCATCATTTGTAATTGATACTCAGGAGAAAAATAGGTATTGTAAATGATATATACTGTAATGAAACCTAAAATTACAACCATAGAAACTTAAGAGTTGGAATAATCAACCAATTTCGTTTTTTCCACCCACTAAAAAATTATTAAACATTCTGAACTTCGAACATTCAAAGATAATTATTGTGTTTTAACTTTAGGGCATTTGCTCTTATCATCTTTTTTTTTTTTTTTTTTTTTTTAGTTGCACACAATGCCTTTATTTTTACGTGACGCTGAGGATTGAACCCAGGCTGCACACATGCTAAGAGAGCGTTATACTGCTGTGCCACAACCCCAGCCCTGCTCTTATCATCTTATATAAAATCATATAAAAATACCAGAGCACTTTTGGAAGCAATATAGATTTTAGTTTAGCTTTTGTTTGTTTGTTTTGTTTTAGGGTTGTTTTCCTATGCTAATGGATGACAGATTATCAATACAGGCAGGAAATAGCATACTCATAGTCTTTTCCATTTAAAGATTCCAAAACAAGTTTTTGCTTTACTAGTAGATTTTTGAATGCTGAAAACAGGAAGAAATCATTTAGAATATCCTTTTATACATAAAATGTAGTAAAATATATTGAAGTAAAGTGATAACAGAGAAAAATTGGAATTGGATCCAGATTGGTCTCTTACTGGGTGCCTTTAGGTTTATTACTTAATTTCTCTGTACCTCAGTTTCTTCCCATATAAATGAAATAATCATACTCAAATAAAAGGACTGTTGTGAGATAGATCAATGTATATGTTATATGTATATGTATATGTATATGTATATGTATATGTTAAATATTTAGAGCAGCTGGGCAGAGTGGTGCACACTGGTAATCCCAGTAGCTTGGGAGGCTGAGGTAGGAGGATCATGAGTTCAAAGGAACTTAGCTAGGTCCTAAAGCAACTCAGTGAGAACTTGTCTCTAAAATATGGAAAAGGGCTGGGATGTTGCTCACTGTTTAAGCACCACTGGGTTCAATCCCTGGTACCAAAAAACAAAAAAACAAAACAAACAAAAAACCCACAACAATTTAGAGCAGTGCTTGGCACAAAGTAAATGTTGTATCTGTTAGATACTGTAATTCATTATTAATATGTGCTTAATTTAAATTCAACTATTATGATAATATATACAAGAAAAATATGAAGATATTTTAATCACCTTAATTCAGATTTTCCCAGAACCTAGTAATAACCTTACTTTTTAAAAAAAAAAATATTTATTTATTTGCTTTAGTTGTACACAATGCGTTTATTCGTGTGTGGTGCTGAGGATCGAACCCAGGCCGCGCACGTGCTAGGAGAGCGCTCTACCGCAGAGCCACAATCCCAGCCCAATAACCTTACTTTTATACTATAATTTAGTAATCTTAAAATGGCAAACTATTCAGGCATTCAACATCATTTTCAAAAAAATCTTTAATAGCATGAAAAGTGTATGCAACATATTGACTAGAAGGTTAAAAAGCACTCTGCCAAAAAGTACAAATTCTATCTTCTCAATTTGGTTTCTTAAAAATGCGAAACCACGGAGTTGAGGGACAAGAAAGAGACAAGATTCTTTTTTTTTTTTTTTAAACAGAGAATACTTTTTTTTTTTAATTTTTATTTATTTACTTTAGTTGTACACAATGCAATGCATTTATGTTTACGTGGTGCTGAGGATCGAACCCGGGCCGCACACGTGCGAGGCGAGCGCTTTGCCGCTGAGCCACAACCCCAGCCCCAGAGAATCCTTTTAAAAAAAAAAAAATTATTTTTTTGTTTTAGTTGTACATAATGCCATTATTTTTATGTGGTGCTGAGGATCGAACCCGGGCCGCGCACATGCTAGGTGAGTGCTCTACTGCTGAGCCACAACCCCAGCCCACAAGATTCTTTAAATGTCAATAGTAGATACCTTTTGATAACGATATTACAAGTAAAAAAAAAAAAAAAAAAAAAAATCAGTGTCTTTAAAATATGACTTACATGGGCTACCTAAGTCTGTGTTGTTTTTTAAAAGTAATAGCCAGATGTGGTGATGCACACCTGTAATCCCAGTGATTTGGGAGGTTGAGGTAGCAGGAGCTCAAATTTAAGATCAGCCTGGGTGACTTAGAGGTCCTGTCTTAAAATAAAAATTAAAAAGTTAGGGGATGTAGCTCAGTGGTAAAGTACCCCTGAGGTCAATCCCTAGTACTGAAAAATAATAATAATAAAATTAACAGCCAGACATGGTGGCACATGCCTGTAATCCCAGCGGCTTGCAAGATCAAAGCCAGCCTCAGCAACTTTGTGAAGCTTCATGAAACTCCACAAGACCCTGGTCTCTAAATAAAATATAAAAAAGGATGGGGATGTGGCTCAGTGGTTTTGTGCCCCTGGGTTCAATCCCCAGTACCAAAACAAACAAACAAAAATTAAAATTTTAAGTAATAAGTGTCTCTATCTTCAGGAAAAAAAAAAATCAAGGTATTAAAGTAAATTCATCATAATTTAAAAGTTAACAAAGCATTATATAAGCACATTCTAAAATTCTATTTCCTCTTTTGTTAGTCATCCCATGTTTCACTGCTGTAAAACTTTTATACTAAATTTAATTTACAAACATTGAAAAATCAGGGCTGGGGTTGTGGTTCAGCAGTAGAGCGCTCACCTAGCACGTGCGTGGCCCGGGTTCGATCCTCAGCACCACGTACAAATAAACGCATTGTGTGCAACTAAAAAGCAAATTAAAAAAAAAAAAAAAAACATTGAAAAATCACATAGTGCAATACATTTGTTTCCACTTCACACACACACACACACAAAAAGACAAAAACTAAAGATTATGTGTTACAAAACAGAAAATGTCATAAAAGAACAACAAAAAGTTTAGTCTGATTCTCTCAAAATTCCATTGCTTCAAAAATTAGATTTAAGATAAACTAGTATTTTCTCTATGCCACAGTTGGTATGTATTAACATTTAGAAAAGCATTTGTGATAGGTTTTTACCCACCCCGTCCTCAAGCCTTTTCCCTTAAGCATCTGGGCTCTCTTCTTTTTTTAAGTGGTAACATTTTAGAGTCAATTTTTTTTTTTTTTTTTTTTTTTTTTTTTTTTTTTGGTGGAGGGGTGGTGGTGCTGGGTATTGAACCCAGGACCTTGTGCATGCAAGGCAAACACTCTACCAACTGAACTATATCCCCAGCCCTAGAGTCAAATTTTTAAGTGTTAAAATTCTAGAGTCAAATTCTAGAGAAGTTATCTCAGCCATACTCACTGTTTTTAACAATTGATACAGATGTCAGGAACTCTAAAATATTTGAGATTTTATCTACATTCCTTCTACTGCACTTGAGGAATAAGAAAATTTAAGGCTTAGAATTATTCACTGAACATCCAACATTTTCAATGCAGTTTTCTAGAATTCTGAAGAGTGGCATCAGTGGTTTTTCAATCAATAGATTAAACAATACCTTATTTAGACTATAACAAAATGACTCAATTGTTTTTGATAAACTAAAAAGTGTAACTATTATTTTTAAATCTCTAAATTTCTAATTTAGTGTAACATAAAATTATTGCAAATAAATGAAATAGTTAAAAGAAACCTGATAATAAACCTCAGAAAAAATCTTCTACAGAACATGATAAGAACACCTATTAAAATAACATATCAGGGGCTGGGATTGTGGCTCAGCGGTAGAGCACTCTAAGCGCTTAGTACGTGCATGGCCCGGGTTCGTTCCTCAGCACCACATACAAAAAAAAAAAAAAAAAAAAAAAAAACCACATTGTGTACAACTAACTAAATAAATATTTTTAAAAATTAAAAAAATAACATATCAGCTTTCTGAATAATGAAGTACACATTCCCAAAGTTGAAAAATTAAAAAATAACGTTAGCACACATAAACAACCAGAACATGCCAAAAATTACATACGCAAAAAGCTTAAATGCTCTGCCAGAACTTGTCATAAATTCCACGAATAATTTGAATTATTAGCCTATATGCCTATAATTCTGTAAATAAATTTGACATGCAACATATAATAATAATCACAATAGAGAAGGCTGATTATTATATATTTTATTTCTACTCTTTACCTTCCACAATCTACAAAACCCATTACTTTTTTTTTTTTTTTTTTTGGTACCAGGAATTGAACTCAGAGCACTCAAGTACTGAGCTCCATCCCTATCCCTTTTTGTATTTTATTTAGAGACAGGGTCTCACTGAGTTTCTTAGGGCCTCACTAAATTGCTGAGGCTGACTTTGAACTCGAGATCCTCCTACCTCAGCTTCCTGAGCTGCTGGGATTACAGGCATGCGCCACCGTACCTGGGTACAAAATCCATTACTTTTAAACACTAATAAGTAAGAAAAAAATTGAGAATAGACTTTCAGTAGTCAAAAAAGTATTCCAAATGGACTACATTATAAGTTTGAGATATATTTAAGAAACAAAGAAGAAAAAGAAGAAGCAGTAGTAGCTGGCAAACAATCTCCAAAACTAAAGGTGTGTAGATTTTAAAACTTATATATTTTTGTATAGAATAAACATGATTTATGAAAGGCTGCTTATGACGGGTCTGAAAAGAATTTTTCTTAGACATGTCTAAATGCTGGCAATAGAAACTACTTTAGTTACTTATTCCAAATCCGTAAGAGTCCTTACTATTCCTTCATTCCAAATCTCTTATAATGAGTCCCTACCATTTTCTAAAGCTGGGAAAACATTTAGAAATACATTAATGAAATGCATGAATTAAGATACACAACACACACACACACACACACAGATTAATTAAAATGATAACAGGTCTTAGAAAAATGAAATTTAAAAGTTAACAAATTTTATGGTCCATAAATTCAGTTATTCAATGGACAAAATGATAGATCAAACTAGTCAGAAATCTACATACAGAGTGGACAGATGAACCTAAATTCAATCCAATCTGTGGAGATATTCCCCAGAATTCTTCTAAGATGCGTGATCCTCCTCCAGTAGAGTGAGCAAAATCATAATACTCAACTTGTCACAAGAAGGGAGATGAGTTTATAAGCACCTTTTAAGTATCTTTACATCCATCTAGACATTTCAAAAAATGTGTGGAAAATACTCTTTGAAATATGACTAAGCTGGGTGCGGTGATACACGCCTGTAATCCCAGTGACTTGGAGGATTGAAAGTCTGAGGCCAGCCTCAATCAATTTAGTGAACCCTAAGCAACTTAGTGAGACCTTGTCTCAAAAAAATATAAAAATAAAAAGCGCTAGGAACTCAGTCTTGGGTTCAATCCTGAGTACAAAAACGAAAGAAAGGAAGAAAAAAATACAACTAAAGTAAACCTTATGGAACACATAAAGATTTCTTTTTTTCTAAATGCTTTAAGTCTTTAAAATGAAAAACTGGCCCCAAATTTTTAATATAAAGAAACATGGTATATTTTGTTGTACAGAGTCTCAAAGGTAACGAAGGTATTAAAGCATCTTGTAAATCCCTAATTTAACAAGAGTTCATAGAAATGTAAAATATTAAGTCGGGCACAGTGGTGTACACCTGTAATCCCAGCACTTGGGAGGCTGAGGCAGGAGGATTGCTGAGTTCAAAGCCAGCCATCAGCAACGGTGAGGCACTTAGCAACTCAGTGAGACTCTGTCTCTAAACAAAAATTGTAAAAAAAACAAATGAAAGAAAAGTGTAACTGTACTACCCTAAACCAAACTATTTCTTCTGGTATTTTTTCATGCATATTTTCAAATTGCTATAAGTGTAATTATAAAAACATTTACACTTAACTATAAGCTAGGCAGAGTCTGCAGCACTTTTACCCATTATAACTGTTAATCCTTTCAAAAGCCTTACTAGATAGATCCTATTATTATTTCATATTTTAAAGACAAGAAAAAAGAGACACATAGAAATTAGAAAACTAGCTCAAAGTCATACAACTCATAAGAAAGAGGAACTAATATTCGAACATATGTGCTCTGGAACCAGAGCCTGTTTTCTGAACCACTTTACTGTGATCGTAATTTTGAACCACTCTTCTCTCTCATCATTAACATATTTTCAGTGTTAGTTTTCAAAGACTTTTTAATACTTACATTAGACCATCTAATACAGATATCAAATGAATATGCTGTTTCCAGTTGTCCCTTAGAAAAACCATAAGATAAATATCTGCAGGTATATTACTTTTGAAATGTTGGATTATTCTAATATACCACCAAATTGCTTTCCAAAATATTTATTTTAATTAACAAAGCCACATAAGTACCAATTTCATCAAAAATATACAGCATTAAGCATTAACATTCTAAAAATTTGTTTCTAATTGATAAAAATGAAACCACACTCCACACTGAATTATTATTAAAATTGAAGATTTTCCTGGTTGTTTACTAATTTGATATCCTGTTTTGTGAATTTCAATTTATGAGCTTAATCCAGTTATCAACTGCAATTTTAAGATCTGTAATCAATTTATGTGAGCTTTTCACAGGAATGTTAACAGTATGTCCATCACATCTGCAATAAAATTTTCCCAGTCTTTGTTTCTTATTTTATTATGGTTTTAAAAGTTTTATTTTTGGTAAAATCCCTTCCATTAAAGGTAATAACAATTAAAAGTTACAAAAGAGGTTTCAAAACCTCTCAATTTTCTAGACATAAGTTAGTCTATTGCTTTGAGGACATCAATGAATCACTTTCAGTAAGACTTTTAAAGCAAGATAAACCTTTGTTAACATATGCATATCCAATAGAATTCTGAGTTTAAGAAATCTTTAATAGGCCACAAATTCAATGAACTCAATGAATAAAATCCCACTCTACTCCAAATATCAAACTTAAAGGGAGCTACATACCTGTCGCTGTAAACACAGACGATTCCTGTCGTGTAAATGCTGATGATTAGAAAATGATGAATGCCAACTCCGAGCCTGACATTGCAACTGAGTTTGAGCCATATCAGAAGACCGGGCTACAATATGTGAAGTAAAGTGTCGGTCAAGGTCATGATCTAAAACATGATTTGAATTATCTTGTCCAAATGTTGACTCATCAAATTGTGGAAGCAGACCCTCCTGAAGGAGGTCCTCTGGGTCAAGTCCCGTGAATGGCTCAGATTGAGATTCCACTTGATGAAGTAAATTGTCTTCTAAAGATGAAAAGCCATTTGTTTCTACATGATCATTGAAATGGCCCATTTGAGTTCCTGAGTCAACAGGATCTGGAAAGTTCATATGCACAGGAGATAATTTTGAATTGCTATAATTACCCTGAGGATGTGATGAATGCAACATTTGGAAATTATTTGAATTCAATGATGTGCTGGGGTTTAGGATATGCTGAGTAGATTCCTGCTTGATTCCCCTATGAGGTGAAAAGGAATTACTTCCAGTAAAATCAGATAAAGTCTGATTTGCATGATTAGGTGCAAGAACTGCAGAGGACTGAAGGAGACTGTTTGGTGAAATATGATTACTAGAAAAGGAATAATGTGAAGAAAACTGCTGAGAATTACTAACAGAACAAGAAGTCATATTTGGAGAAGGTCCATTAAAACTTCCTTCTTGATGATTGTTACACTTGAGGAAGTGTACTGAAGGATTTGATGTTTGAGAAAATTGCATCGAAAGAGACTGTTGTGAAGTAGTTGCATTAGTAATTTGTGGTGGGTGGTTAACACTGACTCTGTGAGGACCAGGAACATTAACATCCATGAAATTTTTAGACTGGCTAAGAGAATTTTGCCCCGGGGTAAGATTATTTCTATTTTGTTGTGAGCGTAGTGAAGTACACTGTGTTTGTTGTTCATTGGCCTGAAATAAGGCAAAGTCATGGTGTGCCACAAAGCTTTTATTTTGATGCATAGAATGTGAATGTCCTTGTTGGTGAAAAGGAGATCCATTTTGATTAGAAATGTTAGTAGCTGTCTGATGACCCCACATTGGACTGCCATCTGCCACATCTGGAAACAAACCATTGGGCTGGTTTTGGGGATGGATAGGAGAACAATTAAACTGAGAGTGTGGTGATAACACATGTTCAGCTGGGCTACCAAAAGACTGATTAACTTGGTGAAATTTCATTGAATCAAATTGATTTAACTGTTCAAAATCAGTCATCTTCTGATGTGTTGGTGTACCATGAACATGGTTCAGGGAGTCTATATGCAAAGGTTCGAACTCTGCACCCAAGTTCAATTCATCAACTAATGAAACAGGTCCTGGTTGTACAAATGCATCATCTGATAAACCTTCTAAGGTCTCACCAAAAAGATTGGCATCATCAAAAAAGTCCATCATTGGATCTGTCATCTTTTAAGTCAGTAACAATCTGGGCTGTTCACTCCAAATTGAGTATATTCAACTTCTCTGTGGTAGATATTATTAGATCATTACCAGAGGTCATCAACTAATCCAAAATAGGCCATTATTCATTATTGCTGTAGATAATGACATGTCATCAAGTGTCAGAATCCTAGGGGGGAAAAAAAAGAATAAAAACAACATAAATTTAATGATTATTCACTAAACTTACATAAACAAAGCTTATATATGACTTAAAAAGCATAAAATAAGTGTATAGTTATTTTATTTTAGAATAATCATGGCAAACTGCTCATTAACATTCCCTAAAAAGGGGGGGGGGACTGGGATTGTGGCTCAGCCGTAGAGTGCTCGCCTAGCACGTGCGCGGCCTGGGTTCGATCCTCAGCACCACGTAAAAATAAATGCGTTGTGTACAACTAAAGCAAATAAATAAATGTTTTTTTTAAAAAAGGGTGGGGGAATCTCCTAGAGTGGATATAATTATATGCATTTACAAGCAATAGGGTTGAGTTGGGTGCTCTGGCGCATGCCTGTAACCTTTTTGATTCAGGAAGCTGAAACAGGAGGATCACAAATTCAAAGCTAGCCTCGACAACTCAGCAATCTTGTCTCAAAATTAAAAATAAGTACTGGGGATGTAGCCCAGTGGTAATGTGCTCCCAGGTTCAATCTCCAGGACCATCCCTACACATACACACACATACACACACACGCACACACACACACACACACAGAGCAATAGGCCTGGGGATGAAGCTAAGTGGTACAGTACTTATCTAGCATGTTCAAGGCCCTGGGTTTAATCACCAATACCAGAAAAATAAAGTAATAATCATAAATTCTTTTATAGTTCATATATTATTATGATGAAAGAAAGTAAACCTAGAAATAGTTCATTGTACTTTCTCCCATACCATGGAATGGTCATCATTCCCTAGCACTTTTCACCAATGTAAAAAATATTTATGCAGGCTGGGAAGATACCTCAGTTGGTATACCTCAGTTGCACAAAGCCCCGGATTCAATCCCCAGCACGACCAAAAAAAAATATATATGTATTACACTTCAAAATATGTCTTGTTAAGATAGCTGATATCAAGCCGGGCGCGGTGGCGTACGCCTGTAATCCCAGCACTTTGGGAGGCTGAGGCAGGAGGATCACGAGTTCAAAGCCAGCCTCAGCAACGGCGAGGCACTTAGGAACTCAGTGAGACCCTGTCTCCAAATAAAATACAAAAAAAAGGGCTGGGGATGTGGCCCAGTGGTCGAGTGCCCCTGAGTTCAATCCCCGGTACCACAAAAAAAAAAAAAAAAAAAAAAAAAAAGATAGCTGATATCAGACCTTCTCAGATTAGTAATTACATTGCAATATTTTACTTTAGACATCTTGAGCAGATAAATCTATTATTTCATAAGGTGTATGTAAAACTGCATCCAGGAGAGCAACTACATGAGATTATAAAGTGGCCCAAAATGAGATTGCAATTAGCTATCTGGTTAGCTGACAGCTAAACTGTACAAATACTGAGAATCACACTGAGAAGAAAACATAGTAGCTAAGCAAAAAAGTGGTCTTATAATAGTCTTATGAGAAAAACAATTATAATTATGTATACAGAGTTGCCCCTTGGTATCTAAGGGGGGCTGGGTATCATGATTCCCTGTCTTTTCCTGCAGAAATACCAAAATCGATGGATGCTCAAGTCCCTTATTTAAAATGCATGCTGGGTGTGGTAGTGCACACCTGTAATCCCAGCAGCTCGGGAGGCTGAAGCAGGAGGATCAGAAGTTGATAGCCAGCCTTGGCAACTTAGCAAGACCCTAAGCAATTTACTGAGATCTTGAATTAAAATAAAAAGGGCTGGGGATGGCTCAGTGGTCAAGTGCTCCTGTGTTCAATCCCTCCTACCAAAAAGAAAAGAAAAAGTAAATGCAGGTAAAACAGCTGAGCACCTTCATGTTAGTAACCTTCACAAATATTCCCATATACATAAATCACCTCTAGGCAACATGTAAAACCTAATACAATGTAAATGTTATGTGATCTTCAGTTGATTGAACCTTTTGATGAAGAACTCAAAAACCACAGATGGCTAACTATATATGTTTATATATAGGAAAACATATATATTATTTATATGTAAAAAGAATCTAACAGATTACTTGCTAATATTAAATAACTATTATCGTTCTAGGTCTGCATCATTCCAAACACTCTTTTTTTAAGTAAATTTTTGTTATTTTTTTAATATTGCTTTTTATTTCTAGGTAGACAGAATACCTTTATTTTATTTATGTGGTGCTGAGGATCGAACCCAGGGCCTCTGACAAGCGAGACAAGCACTCTACCACTGAGGCATAGCTCCAGCCCCTCCAAACTTTCTTAATACAGATAATTTTTATTCTGCCCCTACTGACTTGCATGGAGAGAGCCACAAGTGAAGGTACTTGCTCTTCTAAATTTGAGTTTATTCAAAAATAAACAAAGGACTAAGAAACTTTTTCAGAACTTCTACACTGGAAGACCAATATAAGGAAATATAAATTCCTAAGGGCTGGAGATATAGCTTAATTGCAGAGCACTGCCTAATACATGTGAGGATCTGGATTCAATCTCTGGTACAACACAAACACACATACATGAAATAGGAAATTTATAAACAAACAAACAAACAAATAAATGTATATATAGGTAGTACTAGGGATTGAAGCCATGGGCCCTCTATCACAGACGTATATCCCCAGTCCTTTTTAATTTTTTTTAAAATTTATTTATTGGGGATGGAGTTGTGGCTCAGCGGCAGAGCGCTCGCCTCTCACGTGTGCGGCCCGGGTTCGATCCTCAGCACCACGTAAACATAAATGCATTGCATTGTGTACAACTAAAGTAAATAAATAAATATTTTTTAAAAAATTTTATTTATTTGCTTTAGTTGTACACAATGCGTTTACATGGTGCTGAGGATCCAACCCGGGCCACGCACGTGCTAGGTGAGCGCTCCACCACTGAGCCACAACCCCAGCCCCTATTTTTTTTAATTTTGAGTCAGGGTCTCGCTAAGTTGCTCAGGCTAGCCTCAAACTTTTGATCTTCCTGCCTCAACCTCCAGAGTCACTGTGATTACAGGCATGTGCTGCCCTGCCTAGCTCCTAAACAAAACTTTTGTTTACTATTTAAATGTAAAAATGCTTTTAAAAACTCTGAGGAGTAAAAACTACCAAATCCAGATTCATTTTACCTAGAAATTAACATAGTAACAATCACAATGATATTCATGTGCTTTTATAAACACCTTATTTTAGAAAATATTAGTGTATTATTAGTGAAAAATGCAATTTGAAATTTAGCATAATATATGTGTGTGTGTGTGTATATATATAACTTTTTTTTTTTAAGTAGGAAGCTCAGAGACTGTTGAGCAATAAATATTTAGTGTCCCTCCGCGCCCCCCCACCCCCCCCCCCACCCCCGTACTGGGGACTGAACCAAGTCAGATTTTACCATGGAGCTGTAAACCAGTTCTTTTTATTTTTTAAATTTTTAATTCATTTATTTTTGGCTGGGGGGACCACGGATTGAACCCAGGGGCACCTAACTACTGGGCCACATCTCCAGCCCTTTTTTACATTATTAAACACAGGGTCTCAATGAGTTGCTTAGGGCCTACTAAGTTGCTGAGGCTAGCTTTAAAACTTGATAGCCTCCTGCCTCAGCCTCTCTAGCCACTGGGATTACAGGCATGCGCCACCATGCCTGGCCCCTTTTTATTTTTTGAGGTAGGGTCTTGCTAAATTGTTCAAGCTGGCCTCGAACATGCTATCCTCCTGCCTCATTGTTCCTACTAGATGGGATTATAGACGTGCACCACTGCACTCAGCAATAAATATTAATTGAAAAGGCATAAATATTAAATAATGAGTTCAATATGGTCCCTTAATTATTTAGAGCCGATCTTTTCAAAGGTAACAAAGACTGCTAAATTCTGTATACAATAAGGACTAAAGTAGGAAAGGACTTCCCATCCAGGCTTTTCTATTTATTTCTTGATTTGATCTTATTTCCTAGACATCTTACCAGGATACAGATCTTCACACACAAATAACTGTCTCCTATCTCCAAACTTAAGAATTTCTGAATTACATCCCTAAACTACATCACAAATAAACCTGAAATTATTAGAGGACATTACTTTTTAAAAAAATTTCCTCTGCTATTTTAAACGTTGAAAAATGTCTGGTTTTTAGAACAAGATAAACAATGAATACTTTTCTTCCTCTCTCACTCACCTATTCAAAGACACTGCCTCCAAAATTCACCCCTGAACCATCAATTTGCCTCATTCAAGTAAATCACTCCATCAGCATATAAATAAGCTGTTATTTTTTTCATCTCCAGAATTCTTCTGTCTTGAGTCTCTTTCTTCCTCCAATTTTGTCCCTTTTTTCTTCCCTTTATAATTAACAAAACTCAAAAAAAACTTGTTTCTCTTCCCAAACCCCCTAGCACTCTATCACTGAGCTACATCCCCAGTACTTATATTTATTTATTTTGGTACCAGGGATTGAACTCAGGGGGCACTTGACCACTGGACCACATCCCCAGCCCTTTTTTTTTTTTTTAATATTTATTTATTTGCTTTAGCTGTACACAATGGGTTTATTTGTACGTGGTGCTGAGGATCGAACCCAGGCCGCGCACGTGCCAGGCGAGCACTCTACCGCTGAGCCCACCCAGCCCTTTGTTTGTATTTTATTAGAGACAGGGTCTCACTGAGTTGCCAAGGCTGAGGCTGGCTTTGAACTCGTGAACCTCCAGCCTCAGGCTCCCAAGTGCTGCAATTACAGGCATGCCTGGCTCCCAGTCCTTTTTTATTTGGTCTCCTTAAGTTGCCCAGGCTGGCCTTGAATTTGTAAACCTCCTGCCTCAGCCTCATGAACTGCTAAATGCAAGGATTACAGGAGTGTGCCATTGTGCGCACTCTATCTATACTCACTCCAAAAATGATTTCACCCAGTCATATAGCTTGAATCACTATGTAATCTTATAAGTATTATATAGTAATGATCAAATTTATAGCTATTATATCTCTACCTCAACTCTAGCCCCATATATCTAACAAACTACTTGGCTTCTCTTGGATAATAAATAAGCCACTAACACTAGGCTTTTCACCTTGCCCTATTTCAAAACAGCAGCAACAATGACCTTATTAAATGCAAAGCATTTCAGGTCATTTTTCTATTCACAACCCTCCACTGATGCTTTATCTCACTCATAATAAGAGCAGAAATCCTTGCTATGACTTGTCAATTCCTATATTATAGCATTCCTCCCCACCCCCACCTAAACAGCTCTCTACCCCCATCTTCTATCATCCTTCCCTCACACTCACTCCCTTCCTTCAGTCACAAGCCTCTTCAGGCCACTAAAAGAGCCAAGCTCCAGAGATTAATGTCACAAAATGGCAAATTAGATCATTTGGAGGAGGTTTGGAGCCAAACTCCTTCTCTCCACTGAAATATCAAGAAGAAAAAAAAAAAAATCCAACAAGCAGAAATTGTCAGAATCCACTTCATCAGAACTCTGAAAAAATGACAATGTTAAAAAAAAAAAAAATGCCCCTAGCATTCAAGGAACCCTGGGTTAAAACTCCAGCTGAACACAGGCTAACATAATAGAGACTTCAGTTAACCAAATACATAAGAAATAGTCACTATGGAAAACAGTTGGAAAAAGTCACTAAATAAATGGATAACTCCAGCCTTCAACAACAGAAACAGAAAATGCTGAGGCAGGGAGGAAAATCTTATTTCCAGATTTACAACGTATATCGACTGTTTGTTTAAAAGGAAAAACAAAAAACCTCAAAGCATTAAAAAAAAAAAAAAAATGAAAGGATAGCATTTTTTTTTTTTTTTTTTTGTGGTACCGGGGATTGAACTCAGGGGCACTTGACCACTGGGCCACATCCCCAGCCCTTTTTAGTGTTTTTATTAGAGACAGGGTCTCACTGAGTTGCTAAGTGCCTCACCATTGCTGAGGCTGGCTTTGAACTCGCGATCCTCCTGCCTCAGCCTCCCAAAGTGCTGGGATTACAGGCGTGCGCCACCGCGCCCGGCTAAGGATAGCATTTTAATAGAAACAAAATTGACAAGAAAGCCCATACACTAAACTTAAGAGACAAAAGATTTTAAATCAACTGTCTTAAATATGCTCAAGGATCTAATAGAAACTACAGCTCAAGAGTGAAAATGAATCGGGAAGATGACATGAAGACAATAAAAATATCAACAAAGCCAGGTGTGGTGAGGCATGCTACTTGGAGACGAAGGCAGGTGAATTGTAAATTTGAGGTCAGTATAGATGATTTAGTAAGAACCTGTGTTAAAATAAAATTTAAAAAACAGCGGTCAGGGCAGGGGCTGTAGCTCAGTGGAAGAGAGCTTGCAAAGCATATGTAAGGCTCTGGGTGGAAGGAAGGAGAGGAGGAAAGAGAAAAAGAGAAAGGAGGAAATAGAAAAGATAAGGCAGAAGTAGAATTTATAAAAAGGTAACAAACAAGAATTCTGGAGCTGAAAACTACAATAACCGAAATAAGAAATTCATAGCAGTGGTTCAAAAGGTGACTTGAGCAAACAAAGGAAAATAAGCAAACTCGAAGATAAGAAATTTGAAGTTGTCCAGTCTGAGGAACAAAAGAGAAGAGTAAAAAGAGTCTGAAAAACATGTGAGGCAACATCAATCACACCAACTTACTAGTGTATCCTGGGCATCCCAGAAGGAAGAAATTGAGAAGGAGGTAAAGAGAGTAACTAAAGAAACAATGGCCGAAAATTCCCTTAGATGAAAGGCATGAATCTCACACATTCAGAAAGCTCAACCAACCCCAAGCAGGATAAACTCAAAGACAACCACACTGACACACTCTGTAGTCAAACTGCCAAAGACTAAGACAAAAAGAATCATGAAAGCAGCAAGCAAGAAAGATCTCAGTCCCCCAATGGCACACTTCTGTAATTCCAGAAGCTCCAGAGACAAGAGGATCAAAGTTCAAGGCTGGCCTCAGAAATTTAAGGAGGCCCCAAGCAACTCTAGGACTTTTTTAAAATTCTGAGACTTTGTCTCAAAAAAAAAAAAAAAAAAAGAAAGAAAAGAAAAGAAAGTCTAGGGATGAAGTTCAGTGGTTAAGATGCCCCTGGGTTAAATTCCCATTAACCCCCCGCCACCCACCAAAAAAAGAAAGATCTCAGCTAACATGGTGGGGTGGAGCACACACTCTGGTAAGGTAATTCCAGTGACTGAGAAGGCTATAAAACAGGAGGATCACAAGCTCAAGCCAGGCGCGGTAGCGCACGCCTGTAATCCCAGTACTTGAGAGGCTGAGGCAGGAAGATGGGGAGTCCAAAGCCAGCCTGAGCAATGGCAAGGCACTTGGCAACTCAGTGAGACCTTGTCTCTAATAAAATACAAAAAAGGGCTGGGGCCAGTGGTCGAGTGCCCCTAAGTTCAATTCTCGGTACAAAGAAAAAAAAAAAAAAAAACAAGTTCAAGGCCAGCCTCAGAATTTAGCAGGACCCTATCTCAAAATAATAATTAAAAAAAAGGAAAGGACTGGGATACAGCTCAGTGGTAAAGTGTCCCTGGGTTCAATCCCCAGTATCAAAAAAGAAGAAAAAAAAAAAAAAAAAAAAAGAAAGGTAGGTCTCAAAAAGTAGAAGAGATTATCAATAAAATAGGACTGGAGGCATGGCCCAGTGGTAGAGTACCATGCATAAGGCCCTGAAATCTATCTCTAGTTCCACTAACAAATAATAAATAATATAAAATAAAAATAAGATTAATAAAGGGTTCCTCATCAGAAAACATGGAAACTAGAAGGCAGTAGGATATTTCAAATGCTGAAAGAAAAAAAAAAAAAAATCATTGAGTAGCGGGGCACAATGGCACACTTCTGTGATCCCAGCTTAGACAGGAGGATTTCAAGTTCAAAGCCACCCTCAGCAAAAGCGATGTACTAAGCAACTCAGTGAGACTCTGTCTCTAGATAAAATACAAAACAGGGCTGGAGATATGGCTCACTGTTTAAGTGCCCCTGAGTTCAATCCTGGTTACCAACACCCCCCCCCCCAAAAAAAATCATTGACTAAGAAATCTATATCCAAAAAACTTCTCTTTTAAGAATGAAAGAGGGTGGGGATGTAGCTCCACGGCAAAGGCCTGGGTTCAACCCCCAGTTCCAAAAAAGATTAAAAAAAAAAAAAAAAAAGGGATTCCTGGTTTCCGGGTCCCCTTCTCCCTCTGGGGGAAGTCTTTTGCTATCCTTTCAATAAAGCTGTCCACTTTCCACTCTAAAAAAAAAAAAAAAAAAAAAAATGAAAGAGAGGGGCTGGGGTTGTGACTCAGTGGAAGAGCACTTGCCTAGCATATGTAAGGCCACGGGTTCAATCCTCAGCACCACATAAAAATATAAATAAATACAAACAAAGGCATTGTATCCATCTACAACTAAATGTGTGTTTGTGTATGTGTGTGTTTTAAAGAATGAGAGAAATTAAGACATGCTAAGGTAGTTATTAGAACTGTCCTAAAAGAAATGTTTATGAGAGTCCTTAGGATGAAGTGATGGACACTAGAAAGTATCTTTTTTCCTTCTTCTTCTTCTTTTTTTTTTTTTTTTTTTTTTGTGTGTGTGTGTGTGTGTGTGTGAGTGGGGGGGGTGTACTGGGGATTAAACAGGGGCACTCCCTACACCCCCACCCCCACCCCTTTTTTTAAAATTTTGAGACAGGGTCTTACTAAGTTGCTGAGGCTGGCTAGCCTGAAACTTGTGATTCTCCTGCCACTAGCAAGTATCTTGAAGAAATAAGAGCATTGGTAAAGGTTAGTACATAAATTAAAAAAGACAGTATTGGGGCTGGGGCTGTAGCTCAGTGGTAAAACACTTGCCTCACATGTGTGAGGCACCGGGTTTGATCCTCAGCACCACATAAAAATGAATAAAGATACTCTGTGTTCATCTACAACTAAATAAATATTTAAAAAAATAAATAAAAAATAAAACTCATTTCAAAAAAAAAAAAAGACAGTATTATGGTACCTCTGCAATATGAAGTCCTCCTTTTTTCTTATACAATCTTAAATACAAAGGAATAAAAAACACACTTACTACAAATCTGTTGGATGGGTAGAACACGCCTATAATCCAAGATATGCAGGAAGATGGCAAGTTCCAGAGACACCTGAGCAATTTACCAGGATCCTGTCTTTAGTTTTTGGGTACTGGGGATTGATCCCAGAGGTGCTTTACCACTGAGTCACATGCCCAGTCCCTTTAAAAAAAATTTTTTTTTTTTTTGGTACCGGGGATTGAACTCAGGGTCACTGGACCACTGGGCCACATCCCCAGCCTTTTTTTGTGTTTTATTTGGAGACAGGGTCTCACTGAGTTGCTAAGTGATAGATGGGCTACCCTCTCCCCCCCAAGAGTTTTCCACATCCTGAGAGAAGCAACCTTGTTTCATTCTCCAGGCAGGATGTTTCTTTTTCGGGGGGGGGGGGGGGGGGGAGCCAATAGGCTTAAAGGTTGCCCTGTTCTATGGGCAAAGAGCCAATGGCATTGGGGTTGTTCTGGTGCACCTCCCACCAGAAATCCCTATATAGGGCCGTGTTAGAGAGACTCAGAACACACACACAGATGCACACATCAGCTCGTGGTTGCTGAGAGGAGGAAGCCACTCAGACACATCAGCTCGACCCTGTGGAGAGGAGGAAGCCACTGCTACAGCTCCAGACCCATCGCCTTCAGCTGAGGGCAGCTGCCCCAGCCAGCAGTTCCAGACCCATCACCTTCAGCCCCACGGCCGCTCACAGCTCACAGCTCCAGCCTTCAGCAAGACAGCAGCTGCTTTAGCTGATAGCTCCAGAGATCCTAGCCGGTGTGACCAAGCACCCACCTTCTGTCCAGAGCTTGCACACTCCCTTCTCCCTGACTCCCTCTCCCAGCACCTCTTCTCTGGTTTTGCTACCAGCCACAAAGGTTGTTGAATAAATCTCTTGGCTGCACAGCTGTCCCCGGTGTGATGTTTTGCCCTTCACTGAGTGCCTTGCCATTGCTGAGGCCGGCTTTGAATTTGTGATCCTCCTGCCTCAGCCTCGCAAGTGCTAGGATTACAGGCATGCACAACCACACCGGGCCCTTTTTTAAATTTTGAGACAAGGCCTAAGTTGCTCAGAGTCTTGCAAAGTTGCCAAGGCTGACCTTGAACTTGTGATCCTCCTGCCTCAGCCTCCCAAGTCTCTGGGATTACAGGTGTGTTCCACCATGCATAGCCCAAGTAACAAAAATAAATCTGTTAATGAGCACACACACAAAATATAATCTTTGACAATTACAATATAAGGCGGAAGAACAGAGGTATTTAAGAGCAGAGTACGTGTACTTGTTTTTTTGTGACTGGCTATTTTATTTAACATAATGTCCTCACTGCTCCTCTATATTCTGCCATGTGCCAGAATTTCTTTCCATTTTAACACTGAATAGCTGCATACATTATGGCCTACTTCTGTAGACTTTTTAAAATTTTTTTTAAGTTTCAATTTTTTAGATGTTGATGGACCTTTATTTTATTCATGTATTTATATGTGGTGCTGAGAATCGAACCCAGTGCCTCATACATGCTAGGAAAGTGCTCTATCACTGTGCCACAACCCCAGCCCTTTTTCTCAAGTTCTTTTAGAACAAGAAGCACGATCTGTTACAGAGTCCAGGCCTCAGTAGCATTCTTAGCTTTTTAATAGAAGCAAAAGATGTCTGGGTAGCAAATCTCAAGTTATAACCCAATTTTCAGCTCTAAACTGCTTAGGAAATTAGCCAAAGGATTCTGAAAATTTGTTTGTTCGTTTTAGTGATTACATTTCCTAGGCTGTTCTTAGACTTGAGATTTCCCTGCCTCAGCCTCCCGAGCAGCTGAGATTATAGGCATACTCCACAAGGCCCAGTGAAATTTAATTTTTTAAATACTTTTTTAAAAAAAAATATTTAGTTGTAGGTGGACATAATACTTTTATTTTATTTATGTGGTGCTGAGGATCGAACCCAGGGCCTCCCACATTTGAGACAAGTACTCTACCACTGAGCCATGGCCTCAGCCCTTTAAAATACTTTTTATTGAGCCAGACTGGGGATGTAACACAGTGGTAGTAGAATACCCCCTGGTTCAATCCCTAATGCCAAAGGGGGGGCGGGGAAGAAACAAATATAAGAAAAATTTTATTAAGAAAAAACTTATTAGGAAAAAATCCCAGCAAGCTTGAGGCCAGACTCAGCAATTTAGCTAGACCCTGTCTCAACATAAAAAAATAAAAAGGGGTGGGGATACAGCTCAGTGGTAAAATGCCAGTACCAAACCAAACCAAACCAAAACCAATACTTAAAAACAAAAATACAAAAAAAAAAAAAAAAAAAAAAAAAGGAAGGAAAGGAAAAGATATGCCAGGCACTGTGATGCACCCCAGTATCCCAGTAGCTACTAGGAAAGCTGAAGCAGGAGAATCGGAGTTCAAGTCCACCATTTAGCAACTTAGTGACACTGTCTCAAAATTTTTAAAGGGCTGGGCATGCACTTCTGTGGTAAAGCCCTTGCCTAGCATGTGGGAGCTCCTGGGTTCAAATGCAAAACTGCCAAAATTAAAAATTAAAGAGATTTTTCCCCCCCTCTTCAGAACGTTATAGTCATATGTTGTAGACCTCAAAAAAAAAAGTTAAAAGAAGTTCAGCCAGGCGCGATGGCGCACGCCTGTAATCCCAGCACTTGGGAGGCTGAGGCAGGAGGATCACGAGTTCAAAGCCAGCCTCAGCAATGGCGAGGCACTTAGCAACTCAGTGAGACCCTGTCTCTAATAAAATACAAAAAAGGGCTGGGGATGTGGCCCAGTGGTCGAGTGCCCCTGAGTTCAATCCCCAGTACCAAAAAAAAAAAAAAGTTAAAGAAGTTCACTATATTAATTCTGGGTGTATTTCTATTCTCATTCCTTTATTTTTCAGTCTAATACTATATTTATATATAACAGCATTAGTCCTAACGAAAATTAGAATCTAGAAGAAAAATAATACAATTTGTAATTTTTATCCAGAAGTACATCCTTCTAAATTGTTTCCAGTAGTTAACAAATCCTTAGGTCGTTCAATTATGAAATCATTATAGAAGACCAAATAGTAAGAGGCTTTAAATTTTATGCCACTCTATAAAATCCCACCCCCGATTTGTTCTATATATCCTTGGCATATTTCTAATAATCTAATTATGTTATCTATACATTCAACCAAATTGAAATTAAGATTTGCCAATCAAATAGAAAAATATCTGGCAAATACAAATTACAGCATAGCTGAAGAAGCTCAGTTCAAATTCTAACTGCCATCTCCATGCTATGTTACTTTTTTTGGGGGGCGGGGGGGCGGTTAACTGGGGATTGAACCCAGGCACACTTTACTGCTGAGCTACATTCCCAGTCCTTCCTAATTTTTTGAGACGAATCTCTCTAAACTGCTTAGGGTCTTGCTAAGTTGCCAAAGCTGGCCTCAAACTTGTGATCCTCCTGTCTCACTCTCCCAAGTCACTGGGATCACAGGCCTTGAACTCCACATCTGGCTATGGCTACCTTGAGTAATTCTTAAAACCTCCCAGTGGTTTCTTTTTTTTTTAACATTTTTTAGTTATAGGTGGATAAGGTATCTTTATTTTTTAAAAATATTTGCTTTAGTTATACACAATGCAATGCATTTATGTTTATGTGGTGCTGAGAATCGAACCCCAGCCGCGCTAGGCGAACGCTCTAACCGCTGAGCCACAATCCCAGCCCTCTTTATTTTACTTCTATGTGGTGCTGAGGATCGAACCCAGTGCCTCATGTATGCTAGGTGAGTGCTCTACCTCTGAGCCACAACCCCAGCCCCTCCCAGTGGTTTGTTCACCTGACTATGTAAGTTATAGGGCTCAAAAAGATGTCAGAAGCCGGGCGCAGTGGCGCACGCCTGTAATCCCAACACTTGGAAGGCTGAGGGGCAGAAGGATCGCAAGTTCAAAGCCAGCCTCAGCAATGGTGAGGCACTTAGCAACTCAGTGAGACCCTGTCTCTAATCAAATACAAAAAAGGGGCTGGGGATGTGGCCCAGTGGTCAAGTGCCCCTGAGTTCAATCCCCAGTACCACAAAAAAAAAAAAACCATCTCCATGCTATGTTACTTTTTTTGGGGGGCGGGGGGGCGGTTAACTGGGGATTGAACCCAGGCACACTTTACTGCTGAGCTACATTCCCAGTCCTTCCTAATTTTTGAGACGAATCTCTCTAAACTGCTTAGGGTCTTGCTAAGTTGCCAAAGCTGGCCTCAAACTTGTGATCACAGGCCTTGAACTCCACATCTGGCTATGGCTACCTTGAGTAATTCTTAAAACCTCCCAGTGGTTTCTTTTTTTTTAACATTTTTTAGTTATAGGTGGATAAGGTATCTTTATTTTTTAAAAATATTTGCTTTAGTTATACACAATGCAATGCATTTATGTTTATGTGGTGCTGAGAATCGAACCCCAGCCGCGCTAGGCGAACGCTCTAACTACCGCTGAGCCACAATCCCAGCCCTCTTTATTTTACTTCTATGTGGTGCTGAGGATCGAACCCAGTGCCTCATGTATGCTAGGTGAGTGCTCTTACCCTCTGAGCCACAACCCCAGCCCCTCCCAGTGGTTTGTTCACCTGACTATGTAAGTTATAGGCTCAAAAAGATGTCAGAAGCCGGGCGCAGTGGCGCACGCCTGTAATCCCAACACTTGGAAGGCTGAGGCAGAAGGATCGCAAGTTCAAAGCCAGCCTCAGCAATGGTGAGGCACTTAGCAACTCAGTGAGACCCTGTCTCTAATCAAATACAAAAAAGGGGCTGGGGATGTGGCCCAGTGGTCAAGTGCCCCTGAGTTCAATCCCCAGTACCACAAAAAAAAAAAAAAAAAAAAAAAAAAAAAAAAAAAAAAAAGATGGCAGACTTTAGAAAGAATATTTTCAAATTCTTAAAACATAGTAAATGCTCATTATCAATAATATGCCTAACTTTATCTTTTCCCTCTCAACATCATATATATTTGGTATTTATTCCCTTCTGAGAACTACTGATGTCCTACTCTTATTTGTTTCCTATATATAGATAATCTATATTTTAACCACATTAAGATATTGCTTGAATTCATCAAACTTCTCACATCTCAATTAATGTGGATAGGAAGTTCTCCACCTATATCTCCCAGTCTTTCTCCAACTTATAAAACTGTCTTCAAGACTAAATTTAGGCTAGAAACATGCCTGTAATCCCAGTGGTTCAGGAGGCTGAGGCAAGAGGATCACAAGTTCAAAGTCAGCCTCAGCAACTTAGGGAGGCCCTAAGAACTTAGTATGACCCTGTCTCTACAATGTAAAGTATAAAAGAGGGCTGGGGATGTAGCTCAGTGGTTAAGCACTCCTGGGTTCAAAACATGATACAAAATAAATTACTAAATTTATATACTAAATCTACAAACTTTTAAACATAGACACTTAAGCCAGTCATGGTGGCATATGTCTGTAATTCCAGCAACTCAAGAGGCTGAGGCAGGAGGATCCCAAGCTCAAGGCTAGCCTCAGCAACTTAGCAAGGGCCTATGTAACTTAGTGAGAGCTTGTCTCAAAATAAGAAAAGTAAGAAGGGCTGGGAATGTGGCCACATGGTTAAGGATCCCTGGGTTCAATCCCCAGTACCAAAAAAAAAAAAAATTTTTTTTAAAAATCCACACTTGGGGGCTGGGATTGTGGCTCAGCGGTAGAGCACTCGCCTAGCGCGTGGGCAACCCGGGTTCGATCTTCAGCACCACGTACAAATAAAACGCATTGAATAAAATGCATTGTGTACAACTAAAGCGAATAAATAAAAATGTTTAAAAAAAAAAAAAATCCACACTTGGGGCTGGGTTGTGGCTCAGCGGCAGAGTGCTTGCCAAGCACGTGCACGGCCTGGGTTCGATCCTCAGCACCACGTAAAAATTTAAAAAACGCACTGTGTACAACTAAAGCAAATAAATAAAATATTTAGAAAAAAACCCCACACTTAAGTGTTGTTATGCACTGGGCTAGGAATATTGCTCAGTACTAGAGCATGTGTGAGGCCCTGGGTTCAGTCCCCAGCACTGCAAAAAAAATAAATAAATACATAAAGTAAAGAGTAATACACTAATTTTTATATTACACATTCCGCTCCCCCCTTCATGCTTGGGATTGAACCCAGGGCCTTGTGCATGTGAGGCAAGTACTCTACCAACTGAGCTATATCCCCTGCCCATATTCCATATCTTACACACTGTATTATCATTCTTGGTCTATTTGCTTATTTTCCCTATTAAAAACAATGAATGTGGAGACTGGTGCTTATTCATCTTTTTATTCCTAACGACTACCATAATTCCTGGCACATAATAAATACTCAAATGTTTTTAGAAAGTCAACAAGTCAAAATCAGATAGGGGTTTAGGATAAAGAGATATACTAAATATTAAAGGAAACGCCCACAAGCCATCAAGATGCAGAAAGTGCAGTTGTAAACTTTAAGCTTGATTGACATGCCCTTGTAAAATGAGGGAAATGTGCAAGCAAAAGAAAAACTGGCATAAAATTGTGTAGCTCCATCCTGCCTCCACCTCTTATACAGCCCCTAGCACCAACCTACTATGAATATTAACACCCTACACCAATGGGTGGCTGTCTCTCCCTCTGTAGACAGCTCGAAGTCTCCCTTGAAAGCCTCTTACTTGCTTTTACCCCAATGGAATCTCTCTTTTGAGATTGCCTGCCCTCCTTGAATGTGTATCTACTTTCCTCAATAAACCTCTGTCTAAGCATTTGACTGGCACATGCTGAGATTATTTTCCATCACATATGCCAATAACCCTGCTAGTTCTGAGTGGAGTTCCTGCTTCTCTCTGGGACCTTCTCCAGAGATATCTCTTCTTCCATGACAATAACAGACTGCATGGTCCCATAGGCCAGTAATCCCAGTAACTCAGGAGGTTGAGGCAGGAGGATTTCAAGTTTGAGGCCAGCTTCAGTAAACTAAGCAAAACCCTGTATCAAAATAAACTGGGGAGCCAGGCACGGTGGCGCACACCTGTAATCCCAGCACTTGGGAGGCTGAGACAGGAGGACTACGAGTTCAAAGTCAGCCTCAGCAATGGCAAGGCACTTAGCAACTCAGTGAGACCCTGTCTCTAATAAAATACAAAAAAGGGCTGGGGATGTGGCTCAGTGGTAGAGTGCCCCTGAGTTCAATCCCTGGTACCAAAAAAATAATAAAATAAAACCGGGGAGGGGGGGGTGTGCTGGGGATTGAACAAAAAAAAAAACAAGAATTCTTTGGCTTAAGGGAACTGAAAATCACAAAACTAGTACTTGTGTACTGTTTATATTATTAACATCTTCCTCTACAGATTGCTAGCCATTTACTAGATGCAAATTACTTATTTTATTGGCATTCACACTTAAAATCTTTAATACATAATCTCATCTATACTCATGGTAAAAAACTGAGTGAGGATAATTTTTGAAACTGAAATTAAATTACAAATTTCCTAGTAGCTACTGAGATGGGTTGGAAGTACTAGTCTGGAACATCAATCATACCCACACCAAATTAAGTATAAATATGCATTCTAAAGCCAAATAAATTTCAACTAGCACTAAAAATAGGAAACTTTCAAATGCAAGGTTTTTCAAAAGTTTGAATATAAAAACTAAAACCTGAGGGCTGGGGTTGTGGCTCAGCAGTAGAGCGCTCGCTAGCACATGCATGGCCCGGGTTCGATCCTCAGCACCACATAAAAATAAAACGCATTGTGTACAACTAAAGCAAATGAATAAATGTTAAAAAAAATAAAATAAAACCTGAGACAGCCTTAATTATCACTACCTAAATTGAAGTGCCATTGTAGGATTTAGAAAAAATACATTAAAAATATGGAATGGGGGACTAGGGATATTACTCAGTGGTAGAGCACTTGCCTAGCATGCATGGCATCAGGTTTGATCCCCAGCACTGCAAAATATATATGCTTAATTAATGTAGCCTTCCCTTTCATACCTATCATTTCCATCATCTCCTTTCTGCCTTCCCAAGACCCTATAGTCATTCAAACCCTGCCACAACTATTAGGCTTTTCTAGAACTTCTCAAATTCTTCTACCAGTAATCTCCAATGCTGTCTTATCAACTTCAATATCCTGGTGACTTTTTTCATTCACTCAATCTACCGCACTGTATAATAATCACCACTGTAATTTTATCTCCAGGTCTCCACCTAATTCAATTCAATTAATATTTTCTGAACATTAATTTGTTTATTATAAGCACCTTATTAATACAAGGTTAATACTGAGTTATACACTTTACCTTCAAGTGGCTCTTGCCTCTGCTTAGAAATTTTTTTAATTTTTTTTTTATGCTTCTAGGCTATCTCTTTATAGTTATTTTGTGTTATCTTTCCTCAAGCCTCATACTAAATTTCCCTTTTCAGCTAAGGACAGTCTTACTTGTTAGACTTCTGGGGTTTTTCAGTTGAAATTCATCACAAAATCATCTTTTCAGAACTAAGTATGTCTTTGCACCTATCCTATTTTTTCCTACCTATTCTCAGGAAAGGAAGCATGGTCCTTCTCCAAAGCAAATCTTTCACCTCTTAACACCATTCCATTCAGCCTTTCAAAGGGACTTGTGCCCACATGTATTCCAACTCTCTGAAGGTCTTTAATCATCCTCTTGCACCTGCCTGCATCTCTTCTAACTGAGCATCAGCACATTATCCCTACCTTAACAAAAAGGTACAAACCAAACCATCCCATTTCTCTCTTTCCATTAAATGCCAAATACTGAAAATAAGTGATTCACTACCTCTGAGATAGGGATTTTTTTTTTTTTTTTTTTTTTTTTTTTTTTTTTTTTTTTGTGGTACCGGGGATTGAACTCAGGGGCACTTGACCACTGGGCCACATCCCCAGCCCTTTTTTGTGTTTTTATTAGAGACAGGGTCTCACTGAGTTGCTAAGTGCCTCGCCATTGCTGAGGCTGGCTTTGAACTCGCGCTCCTCCTGCCTCAGCCTCCCAAAGTGCTGGGATTACAGGCGTGCGCCACCGCGCCCGGCTTAGGGATTTTTTTTTAAATATTTATTTTTTTTAGTTTTAGGTGGACACAATATCTTTATTTTACATTCATGTGGTGCTGAGGATCGAACCCAATGCCTCATGCATGCTAGGCAAGCACTCTACCACTGAGCTACTACCCCAGCCCCGAGATAGAAATTTTGGGGTATATAAAAATGACAGGAAGCCGGGCGCAGTGGCACACACCTGTAATCCCAGCACTTGGGAGGCTGAGGCAGGAGAATCACGAGTTCAAAGTAAACCTCAGCAATGGCGAGGCACTTAGCAACTCAGTGAGACCCTGTCTCTAATACAACACAAAAAAAGGGCTGGGGATGTGGCAGCCCAGTGGTCGAGTACCCCAGAGTTCAATCCCTGGTACCCAAAAAAAAAAGACAGGGGCTGGGGTTGTAACTGAGTGGTAGAGCGCTTGCCTAGCATATGTGAGGCACTGGGTTTGATCCTTAACACCACATAAAATTAAATAAAAGAAAGATATTGTGTCCATCTACAACTAAAAATGTATTAAAAAGAAATAAAGACCTCCAGTGACATCTCCATTTTTCTAAATACTTATTTGCCTATTAACCTTTTGTGTTTTGTAGTTTCTGCCAATATAAAATTACTGCAACTAGGGCTGGGGTTGTGGCTAGGTGTAGAACACTTATCTCATGTATGAGGCACTGGGTTCAATTCTCAGCACCACATATAAGTAAATGAATAAAATATAGGTCCATCGACAACTAAAAAAATTTTTTAAAAATTACTGCAACTATACTATTCATGGTTATTTTCTAGACAAATCCAAAGGCTCCCTTAAAACCTGTCTTTGACCACTAAGAAAACATTTGCCATCATAACCAAAGTGACAATAGAGATTAAACACAAATGCTGTCCTTCATATGAAAACTGCCATCATTCATGCACACTCATTTATCATATACCATTTAGGTTTTGAGTATCTTAAGAATGAAGACTACGGCTGAGCGTGGTGGCACACCCTTGTATTCCCAGTGGCTCAAGAGGCTGAGGCAGGAGAATCCCAGGTTCCAAGCCAGCCTCAGTAGCTTGGCGAGGCCCTAAGCAACTTAGCAAGACACAATTTCAAAATAAATTAAGGTTTGGGGATATGGCTCAGTGGTTAAGTGCACTTGGCTTCAATCCCTGACACCAAAAAAAAAAAAAAAAAAAAAAAAGAATATGTTCAAGCAGGGAAATAATCAACTATGACATTCTTCTCAGGTACCAACCACCACACTGCTTGGCCCATAAGAAAAGTTGTTGAAATGTTTTGTAAACTCAATTCAATGAACCCCTTCATTTCCTGGAAATTCTCTAGCTTCTCTTATACAGCATTACCTTGGATTTTCTTTCCTGAGGCTTTTCTGATTGAATTAAAATAGTTTAATAGATACAAGTTTCTATGCAGTGACTTCATGTCTACCAAATTCACTTAGCATTTCAATCAAATCTTAATACATCTTTAACATATCCTCTAAAATGTAATTTCACATTCAAATCTTTGAGAAACTCCATTTTTCTTGAAATACTATAAATTATTGCTTTAATATTTTTTTTACTACTGGCATAAAATAAAGATATGAAATATAACTTTGTAGTACTTTAAGGAGACCACGTAATGAATACCTTAGTGCCCTTCTTGAAGTTTCTGACCTAAAGTATGCTAAGAAAGCAATACCCTAGGTCCCTATTTACATGATATACATACCCCATCTGTAGTGCTGGGAACTTTGGTCATTTCTGACAAATTTCTATGATCTCAGGAATAATACAGAGTGTTGTAATACTTTCCCCCCTCCTTCCCTAGAACCTTATTCCAAAGCATACTGTACATTTTCTAATAGTTACGAAATTTACCTTGACAAAACATTTTCTCCTCCTCTCTCTCTTTAGGTAACATTTAATTAAGTTATGTATTTAATTCTTCACAAATTATACCCCCAAAATGGTATACTGTTCAATCTACCTTTCTATCTGTTCTATCTGCCTTTCTATTATATATCCTTTAGGCAGAATAGCTATTCATCAAATATCTATCTTTGGATTTTTTTTTAAAGGAACATAAGATTTACAATACATTAGTATGTTAATCAAATCACATAGCCAAATGTGGGGTAACTGGCCTTTTTTTCATACACAGCTTAAAAAAAAATGTGAATTAGAACAACAAATTTGGAAAACTATAAGGCATTACCACTAATGTTGAAAATACATGTATCTATGACTAGGTTTTTCATTTCTAGAAATATAAACTCTACAGAAATGTTTGCACATGTGTGCCAAGAGACATGCATGGTAATGTTCATATCAATATTATTCACAGTAGTCTAAAATAGAAAACATGTCTATCATACATTAGAATCAACATCAATTAGAATGAAAGAAATACTTCTGCATGGAAAAACAGAAATATTATACAGAAGAGTATATGAACCCAGACACAACGGCCCACACCTATAATCCCAGCAATTTGGGAGGGCAAGGCAGGAGGATCACAAATTCAAGGCCAGCTTGAGCAATTTAGCAAGACCCTATCTCAAAATAAAAATAAGAACTAGAGACATAGCTCAGTGATAAAGCACTCGCCTAGCACATGTAAGCCTCTGGGTTTGATCCCTAGCAAAGGGGGAAAAATCTTTTTTTTTCTTCTTTTATTGGTACCGGGATTGAACTCAGGGGCACTTGACCACTGGGCCACATCCCCAATCCCTTTTTGTATTTTACTGGAGACAGGGTCTCACTGAGTTGCTAAGTGCCTCACCATTGCTTAGGTGGGCTTTGAACTCGTGATCCTCCTGCCTCAGCCTCCCAAGTGCTGGGATTACAGGCATGTGCCACCTCACCCAGCTGGGAAAAAACTTTTGCCTAGTAGTCAGCTCACTTCTGAGAAGATAGAATGGAAGTGATAACTAAGGATGTGAGGGGAGCTTTGGTACTGCAGATGATTTTTTCCTTTTTTTTTTTTTTAAATTTGGGTGCTAGTTTCAGAAATGTGTTCACTTTGTAATAAATCACAGACATACACATATGATTTATATGCTTTTCTGCATGTTATGACTTCAAAAGTTTTTTTAACTCTAACTGAAATAAGATAATGTGTTAAGGGGCTGGGGTTGTGGCTCAGCGGTAGAGCGCTCACATACCACGTGCACGGCCAGGGTTCGATCCTCAGCACCATGTAAAAAACGCATTGTGTACAACTAAAAGCAAATAAATAAATACTAAAATAATAATAATAATAATAATAATGTGTTAAGTAGATATTTGTAAAAAAAAAAAAACGAAAAAACAGAGTATATGTCATTTTAAAAAATGGCAAATATAGGGTGATCTCAAAGAACCAGTAAATTCTGTACATTACTGATTTCAACACATTTTCATCAAAACAGAATAAGCATGTTTATACATTCTGAGATGAGTGAACTCACTAAATTAAGTAATCTGAGTCTTCCCTAATGTTAGAAATCTTGAGAATTCAGTTTCTCTGTACCTAGATTACTTTATAAAACAGACTAAATAAATATACCAAATCTATAATCCTAAATTTCCAGTTTATTTATTTATTTGTGGTGCTTGGGATTGAACCCAGGGCCTTGTAAATGTGAGACAAGCACTCTAACTGAGCTATATTCCCCAGCCCTAAATTTATTTTAGGTAAAGAGAACCAGTTTCTAGAAAGGTGATTTTTTTAAGTGGTAGTGGTGGGGGATTGAACTGAGGGCACTTTAACACTGTGTTACATCCCCAGTTCATTCTTTTTCTTTTTTAAAATATTTTTTAGTTGTGAATGGACCTTTATTTTACTCATTTATATGCGGTGCCGAGAATCAAACTCAGTTCTTCACACATGCTAGGAAGTGCTCCACCACTGAGCCACAACCCTAGCCCTCATCATTCTTTTCTTTTTTGTGATAGAATCTTGCCATGTTGCTGAAGAGCTTGCTAAATTGCTGAGGCTGACCTTAAACCTGAGATCCTCCTGCTCAGACTCCCAGACCGCTGGGATTATAGGTGTGAGCCACCTCACTCAGGTGGTAAAAACTTTTTTTGTGTGTGGGGGATGTGGGGGATACTGGGGATTGAATCCAGGGGTGCTTTACCACTGAGCTACATCCTCAGCCCTTTTATTTTTTGAGACATGGTCTCACTAAGTTGTTTAGGGATTCGCTAAATTGCTGAAGCTGGCATTGAACTTGCAATCCTGCCTTCAGGGCTAGGGATATAGCTCAGTTGGTAGAGTGCTTGCCTGGAATGCACAAGGCCCTGGGTTCAATCCCCAGCACCACCATAAATAAATAAATAAAAATAAAATAAAATCCTGCCTTCAGCCACTCTAGTAGCTGGGATTTCAGGTGAGAGCCAGCATTATATTGTCTTTCACTTTTGTGGTGCTGGAGATCAAACCCAGGGTTTCACCTGGCACAGTAGTGCAGGTCTATAATTCTAAAGAATCACTCTCAGCCTTTTTAAAAACAAACATTGCAAAGACAGAAATGAACTTGTAAAAAATTTACCTAACCTGTGATATGGAATACAATTTTAAGATAAAACAAACTTTGCCAGGTATAATTCCAGCAATTTGGAAGGTTGAGGCAGGACAATCTCAAGTTTGAGGCCAGCCTAAGCAAGTTAGCAAGACCCCATCCGATGGAGGGATTACAAATTTAGCATTGGGCTGCCCGCGAGTTAATAACTGACAAGGCTGCTATTGTACTAAGAACATCAAGACCACAAAACTTATATTCTGCACCATCACCTATTCATCTAATATTATCTTGGTTGAGAATCCCTTATCTGAAACACTTGAGACTAGAAGTGTTTTAGATTTTGTAATATTTCCATATGTGTATATGAGATATCTTAGGGATGGGATCCAAGACTAAACATGAAATGAATTTGTTTCACATACACCTTCTGCAGATAGTCTAAAGATAATTTTATACAGTATTTTTACTGTGCCTTCATTTTGATTGCAATCCATCACATGAGTTCAGGTATGGAATTTTCCATTTGAAGTGTCATGTCAGTACTTAAAAAGTTAGGGATTTTGATGCATTTTGAATTTCAGGTTTTCAGATTAGGGATGCTCAATTTATTTTATTTCTTTCACAACTTTATATCTAATATAATCTGAATTATGAGACTATTTACAAACAAAACTTCAAAAATTGAAGTAAATGGTTAAAAAGATCATCTCAGGTTGTGTGCAGTGACGCATGCCTGTAATTGTTCAATCTCTGGCCCACCTACACAGCCCGCCAAAATTATCTCAGTTACCAGTTTAAAAAAAAAAAAAAAAAACAGTAGAGCACACAGTGGAGCACAACTTGTAATCCCAGCAGCTCAAGGAGGCTGAGGCAGGAGGATCTAAAGTTCAAAGCCAGCCTTACCAACTTAGTGAGGGCTCTGTCTCAAATTGAAAAATGAAAAGTGCTGGAGATGTGGCTCAGTGGTAAAGTGCCTCTGGGTTCAATCCCTGGCACCAAAAAAATAAAAATAAGAGCTGGGCACGGTGGCACATGCCTGTAATCCTACCGGCTTGGGAGGCTGAGGCAGGAGAATCGCAAGTTCAAAACCAGCCTCAGCAACAGTGAGGCACTAAGCAATTCAGTGAGACCCTGTCTCAAAACAAAATACAAAATAAGGCTGGGGATATGGCTCAGTGGTCGAGTGCCTCTCGAGTCCAATCCCTGATATCAAAAAAATAAATAAGTTTAAAGAATAAAATCTTTAAAAGATAAACATGAAGCTTGCTATGGCATCACATGTACTTATACCTATCCCATCCTGAGGTAACTATCATTGTCGCATAAAGGCAAACTTCATTTTCTAAAGCACTTCTCTGACAATGGTGTTCAAAACTTCATTTCTTGCCAAACTTTTTCTTCCCTTCATCATCTTCACCTCAATCACTGTCACCATCTATCTAGTTCCTTAAGTCAGGAACCATTACTGAAATAATTTTTGACACCTTTCCTCTAATATCCACTCAAGCCATCATCAAGTTGTTAATGGCTCATCCTACCCCCAACCTCACCATCTCCTCTTTTTTTATCTGTATGTATGTATGAGAGGAAAAAATAAAGGAAATCTATGGAAAGAAGATAATGCTTTATTTCACCTCTACAACTGCCACCCTAATTCCAGCTACCATTATGTCTTGTCGAAACAACTACATATTAAAATATCTTTGCTTCACTCTGGCCTTATCCAATCCATTTTCACACTTTTTTTTTTTTTTTTGGGGGGGGGGGTTGCCAAGGATTGAACTCTGGAGCACTTGACCACTGAGGCACATCCCCAGCCCTATTTTATATTTTATTTAGAGACATGGTCTCACCGAGTTGCTTAGCACCTTGCTCTTACTGAGGCTGGCTCTGAACACTTATTTACTTGTTCTTTACCTATCTCCATAATTAAACTGTATATCCCATAAAGGTAAAGATCACTGAACTTAATAAATGTAATATCTAATAAATTAACAACATTTAAATTTGTTTAATAAATGGATGTGAACAACCCAGAGACTAAATTATAGCTGAAAAGTGGCTTCCCCTTCTCTGTATCTCCCATTGTCATTTGATTAGCTTTCCAACTGTTTCTAAAAAAGAAGAGCAAAAATGTTCCTGAAAACTTAAAGGCAATGCAAGAGAGATGTCAGGAAGTTACATATGATACATATGAGACAAAAAAAACAATGCTTCATGGGAAGAAGAAATCCCTAAGGGCCACAACAAGAGATGAGGGCCAGGCATGGTGGCACACTCCTATAATGCCAGTGGCTTGGTAGCCACAGGAAGAAGAATTAATTCCAAGTTCAAACCAGTCTCACCAACTTAGTAAGAACCTGTCTCAAAATAAAAAAATGGCTGAAGATGTGGCTCAGGGGTTAAGCACTCCTGGGTTCAATCCTTGGTGCCAAAAATGAAACAAAATAAGACAAAAACAAGAGATGATCTTATTCACAAGGTGGAATCAGACCTGAGTATTCAAACTGGCAAGTTACAAGAGGTAGAAAGGGAATGAAACTCCAATAAGGAAATAAACAAGCATAAAGTGCTAGATTAGAGCACCCATAAGTAGTAACTTATCTTTACAAAGTTACAACAAAGTATAAAAAAGCAAAATCTTACATTTTGTAAGAAATTATGTAAGAAATCTTGTTAAAACTACAAAGAATTTAAAAGGTTAAAAATAAAATCAGGGCTGGGGATGTGGCTCAGTGGTAGAGCACTTGCCTGGTATGTGCGCGGCCCAGGTTCAATCCTCAGCACCACGTAAAAATAAAGGCATTGTGTACAACTAAAACAAATAAATATTAAATAAATAAATAATAAAATCATTCTCTCTTAAGTGTCCATAAATCTTTTATAACTCCAGTCTTTGGTTTTTAAAGTTTTTCAAAAGGGCTGGTGATACAGTTCAGTGGTAGAGTACTGGCCTAGCATGTGTGAGGTTACAGGTTTTATTCCCAATACCAAAGGGCAGGGAATGAGGGGAATATAGCAAAGGGCATGTCTGAGTTGGACATATACAGCTTAGTAGTAGATTGCTTGCTTAACATGTGCCCAGGTCCCAGGTTCCAATCCCCAGCCGAAAGAAAAAAAAAAAAAAAAAAACTTTTTCAAACACTTATATAACATGCTTTCACCAGTTTTCATGCTGACCAACCGCCTCAAGTTTTGATATTCTTCCCTATGCTGTTTATTCACTGTACTGATTCTCTATTGATTATCTGATAAAATTTCCCCAGTAGATCTATTATTTGTCATTTTTTTTTTTTTGTTCTCTGACCTCTTTTGAATTTCATTTTTCTTTTATTTCTAGTTGGCTTTTTCTTCTACTGCATTAACAACACGTTTAACCATTTAGAATATCTAAAATTTTCACATACCAAAATTAACTGCATTAGATAAATGATTTGAAGCTGAGTTCCTCAAAATACATTCAAATTGAAAAAAATATATATTTTTTCCAGAGCTGGGAATTGAACTCAGGAGCACTCTACAACTTAGCTACATCCTCAGCCCTTTCCCCTTTCTATATTTTGTTCTGAGACAGGGTCTTCCTAAATTGCCCAGCTGTCCTCAAATTTATGTTTCTCTGGCCTCAACCCCCAAAGTAGCTGGGATTACAGGTTTGCACAATAGCCAGTTTCATTAATCTTAATCTTGTCCTAGGCCTTTTTCATTAAGGATGCTGCTTTTTTATCTTTATTCATACCTGTCCCCCCTTGAGATTTTAATAAAAATGTGCTTTGCAAAAGGCCAACTCTACCAATACTTGTTTTTAAACATTGGCCTTTTCTTAACACTTGAAATCCAAATAGTTTTTGTTATTTCAGAGGACAGACTTCATGAAGTACTGAGAACCCTAGAATTGTACAACTGCAGGAAACTAAATTTTACAGTGAAGAAATCTAAAGCTGATAGAGGTCAAGAAACCTGACTACAGCTACCCGAGTTAAGTCTTTATTCTCTCCAACTCAAGAAGAGGGTTTTACTGGTCATAATAACAATATTGCGGTTGTTGTTTCCAGTGGTTATTTCCTATGTCCTTAGGACAGCATCTCCCCTTAGTTGATCAATCACAAGTTGTGTTTTTTGTTTTGGTTTTGATTTTCTTACACTATATTATCACCTCCCTGAAATCCTTCATGATGACAGTTACCCTTAACCAAACCTGAAGGACAACTTTTTCTCCCCAGTGCATTTCGTGTCCATATTAAATGGTCTGTAGCTTATAGGAAACTCCCTGAGGACTGAGACTTACTAATATTTGTAGTACATCGTAATTATTTAATATTGTCAAATTCAATGAAGAAGCCTTCAAGATACATAACAGGTTTAACTTGCCCTAAGAAAACAGATGTTTTTCACTTAACACTTATCAAATACCCTGTAAGTTTCCATGTTGCCTGCTGTTAGCAAAAAAGCTTCATCTAAATTCAAGTTCTGTAAATTCAAGAGAACAGAAAAAATACTATGATCATCACTTTGCACTACAAAGAACTTAAAAATCTCCTCCTCCTGCAATGTGGAAAACTCTCAAGTTCACCTTCTGTATATTCAAGTGTTTCCAGACCTAGTGGTTTCTTTAAAACTACCTAGAGCTTAGGTAGAAAATAACATCACATAAGATAGGAAATCTTTCCAGTTCAAATCATGTTTAAGAACTGGAGAATGTGAAATCAAAGAAAAGGAAAAGGTGAAAAGCAGCATGCAAAACTGATGAACTAAACTGTGACAGTGGTTTTATTAATGAACATAAACTTTATTTAATAGGGGGAAGTCCGAAGATGTTATTTCACATAAATGGATAAAAGTCACAATAGTGTCAAATCCCAAGCTTCGGTAAAGAAATTGTGTAGCACTACTAATATCGCAACTTTAATTCTTGTCTACTTTGTTCCAAAGTTTTTTCTTTCTTTCTTTTTTTGAGGCAAAACAAAACCAAAAAAGGAACAAACAGAAACCACTCTTTTGAGCTGGCGGCTGCAACAAGCCAGTAAGACACTCAGGCTTTCTGAGTCGTTCTTGGCTTTGGGATGGATGTCCGAGAAGAGTCCTGGAACCACCCATCGCGTCCCACACCCAGAAATACATCGAGAAGGAGCAGCACTGGCCGGACTCAAACGGGCTCGTGGGGTCCTGGCCACGCATCTGAGGTGGAGAGGCCCTGGGGGTTGCCCCCCGGGGCGAAAGAACACAGGAAAAGCTGGGTGCTGGGAACCAAGAGGCGAGGCCTGGGAAAGTGCCGGGGGCGTCCAGTGCTCCGGGGCTCCCGGCACTCGCGCGGGACGCCCTGTCATGAGTCACGCAGGCGAGACAGCAGGCGGGGGAAGAGGTTTCTGGATGGAGGGAAGCCCGACCCTCGGGAGGGAACCCAGCCTGGAGGGAGGCCCCGACCTCTCGCGGGGCAGGGAAGGGGGACCTACCTCCCCCACGCCCTGCCCGCGCCTCCGAGCAACGCAACAGGCACGGTGGCCGGGTCCCGACCCCAGGGTCTGCGGGCTGGGGGGCGGGGGCAGCAGCCCGCAGCCATGACAGTCGCGGGGCGGGCCGCAGGCTAGCTGGGCCGCACGTGCGGGCAGCACCCCCTCCCCGGCCTCCCCGCGCGCCCGCCCCTCCGGGGCGCTAGCCCCTCACCTCAGGCGGCGCGGCCCTGCCTACCCCGACGCCCCCACCCCGGCCAAGCAGCGGCGGCGGAGAAGGCACGTACTCACCGCCGCTCGCTGGCTCTCGCGCTTCGCCATGACTGAGGCGCCCCCGCCGCCCCCTGCCTCCACCAAGACTGACACGCGCGGCTGGCCGGGCGGGGGCAGCCGCAAGCGACCACCCGGCTGACAGAGCCCTTTCCCTCCTCTCCTCTCCCCACCAGTTGAGCCGCAGCCGCTGCCCCCGCAGTGTCCCCGAGCTTCCTCCCCACGCCTAAGGCGGCGGGTGGCAGTGGCGGGCGGCGGCGGCACTTACCCGCGGCGCGGCCAGGCCCCCCTGTCAGCTCGGGACCGGGAGGGAGAGGAGGGAGGAGTGAAGGGGCACCGCCTCCCCCGCGCCGCCACGCACCCGCCTGATTGGTCCAGTTCACTCCCCCAGCGCGACCCCACCAGCCCCAGCGAGCGGCACTCCGGCAGCACCGGCGCATCATTTGCATATTTGTACCCGCGCCGCTGATTGGTCAGGCGCGCGGGGGGGCGGCGATGACCGCTGTAGCTCCAGTCGCCACACCGGCAGCGTCGGGCTACCCCGGAGGGAGGATCCCCCTCGCCGCGCTCCTTCCTTCACGGCCCGGCTTGACCTAGAGCGGAGGGCGGTGGAAGGCGGAGTTGCAGTTCTGCTCCAACATGGCCCCGCCGCACCACCGACCCAATCGCCAGCGCGGTTATTCCTGGAGCCCCAGGCGTCCTCGGGGCGGGGAAGGGTTGGGGCCGGGCGCCCTCTGGCCGGAGCGTGGAGCAATGCAGTGGCCGGGGCTCCCCTCTCTGCCCCGCGGCGGCCGCCACGTCAGGCCGCGCCCTCCCGGCTGCCTCTCCCTCTCGCCGCCCACCCCGCGGCCCCGCCGCCACGTCAGGCCCCAGAGGGCACGCCCCGGCCGCGAGCTGACCAGTGGCGGGGTCGACATCGAGGTCACTCACGCAGGGCATCTCTAGGCCAGCCGGGGTTCGCACAGGAACGGAGAGGGTTTCTAGAACCGCTCTTTCAAACGACCGTGAATTCCTACCCACGTTCTCTTT
This sequence comes from Tamias sibiricus, assembly GCA_025594165.1. NCBI lineage: Eukaryota > Metazoa > Chordata > Mammalia > Rodentia > Sciuridae > Tamias > Tamias sibiricus. Next base: position 32,282,614 of record CM046672.1, read on the forward strand.
TCGCGCTGAGACCCCGGGGACACGCGTCTGTGCTTCAAAATCGGGAGTATGGCGAGTGCCGCCGCGATGATGCAGCGATTCAGGCCAGGTGCTAAACACCTGCCGTGGAAAGACCCTGCCACGAGTCCTGATCCACAGCGAGAACGCGCAGCCCAAGAGGTGGAAAGCTGGGGCTGAAACCTGGTCTGCCCAAGGTTCAGGCTCACCTTCCAAATTGAACAGTTAAGGAAGGGAAAGAAAGAAGGGGGAGAGAGATCAAAAGGGGATGGGAGGGCAACACTGGTTTAGGAGTAGGGGGCTTACTGGAAAACTCACCGTCCAACGAATGAGTTGGGGCACTTGGGTTTCGTCTTTGTCACTAATTAACCCGGTGACCTACATTAAATCATAACGTGTCCCAGGGCCTCGGTTTTCCCTTCTGTAAAATGAAGAGGCCGGACAAGTTTTCTAAAGGCCTCCAAGCTCTAAAATTTTACTTTCAGGCCCAGAGCTGACCTTATACCTAATTAAAAATTTAAAATCCATATTAAAACGCTAGATAGACAAAATAATTAAATGTTTGAACTTCACACAGCCTGTTTGTTGAAAGCTTTGGGACTGGGGTGTGGCTCAGTGGTAGATTACTTGCCTGGCATTTCCCTGTGTTCCATACTCAGCATCAATAAATAAATAAAAGGAAATAAAACAGCACTTGCTAGCAAAACTGTTTGCTGTTTCCATATACAATATGGGTGATATATAACATTCACCCACCAGTTGATGGAAATCTCTTAAATTTCAGCCTCCACAAAAGAGCGGTCAGGGTCCTTGTTTATGTCTGACCAGAATAGAATGTCTGCTGTATACACAGTACTAGTTGCTCAGTAATTTCATTCTTTATATTTCCTCATAAAGGCCTTCCAGAGTAGAACAATTCTAGCTGAGATACTGAAGAGGCTGGGAGGAAACCCTGCCAGGAAAAAGAATTACAATTACAGCTTAGTCCCCTCCAGGATACTTAAGAACAACCCCCCATACTGTACTAGAATAAGGATGCACAGGAAGAATCCAGGAGCTCCTTACACTACTTTCTATTTGAATAATGCTTTGGTTTGCAAATTCAACTTGTTGAGTCAATTTTAAGGCCAGTAACATCTCATTTATCTGGCATCATAGAAAATTAAGATAGTCCATATAAATGAAAACCTGGCTGCTTTAAAGAACTGCCCTCCCACCATCTGATGGAAAATGTGTTTTCTTAAATATAGCTCTGGAAATTACCTATTATGACTGAGGTCATTATAATTATTAACATTATTGTGTCTTATGTCCTCAAAAGTTTTTTTTTTTTTTTTTTTTTTTTTTGAGGGGGGTATACTGGGGATTGAATCTAGGGTGCTCTACCACTGAGCCACATCCCCAGCCCCCACTTTTAAATATGTTTATTTTGAGACAGGATCTTACTAAGTTCCCAGGATGGCCTTGCAGTCCTCCTGCCTCAGCCTCCTGAGTCACTAGAATAACAGACATGTTCCACTGCAACCAGGAAAAGTAGAATCTGTCCCTATAACAAATGGCTTAGAATGCTGCTTTTATTTTCAATTTATGTCTTTTTGTGTGTGTCTTCTTCCTCACTAACGAGCTGACACTTTTCATTGCTCCTACCAAAAAACCTCTTCTTTGTTTTGATGTTTGTATGCCAAACAAATTGAGATGCAGATACACTCTTATTAGTTTAGTCTCTCAGGTTTTAAATAAAGATTTTTTGGTAGGGTTCTCCTGCAAGTGAAGTTCTTGTGACTTCTATTTTGAGTGTGCAGTGACTGGCTTTCACTTATTTTTAAAATCTTAGTGATATTATGAGTATTTGAAGTTTATGGATATGTGGAATCTGGAGAGGTTATAGCAGAGGATGAATCTCAGAGTTTAGGAACTAGATCAGTACATATTATCCTCTGCAATTGAAGTTAGCAAGTATCAATATTACGAACAATACCAAAACCTAGCAATACTAGCCTACCATTCTTGTGAGGCAAGGGAATGTCCAAAGCCAAGTGGTAACCACATTCTTCAAGTCCCCTCTTCCTACTCCAGGTTAAGAATGGCTACATTCTTACCCAATGTCTTTCAAAGCAAAAAGGCCTCACACCTGTAGATATAATAATTTGGGTCACCAGAAAGCCTGTGCTATATGACAGAGGGATTCGCCAACGCCCTGAAGAAAATATCCTACAATAGGTGTCATTTACTGAAATTTAGTACCAAAGCTCCATTTATGACATTTGTTATTTCATTTTACCTTTATAACCACTCAATGAGGAAAAAACTATTTTTTCAACATTTTACAGAACACGGTCCAAAATCTTGCCCTAGCTATAACTATCTGACGCCACCAAGCACGGTGTCACATGCCTATAATCCTGGCTACTCAGCAGGGTAAGGAAGGAGGATCACAAGTTTGAGGCCTGCTTGAGCAACTGGGTGAAACCCTATCTCAAAGTAAAAAAGGACAGGGAATGTGGCTCAGTGGTAGAGCACGGGTGGGTTCAATCCTCAGTACCATGGGGAAAACAAACAAACAAATCTGCCTGGCTCCAAAACCTGCAACTCTTTTTTATTTTTATTATTCTAATTTGTTATACACATTTGCAGAGTACATTTCATTTCATATTACATATAAAGAGCACAATTTTTCGAGTTGCTGGTTTAATATAAAGTATTTTTACAATTGTGTCTTCATACATGAATTTAGAGTAATCATGGATAACTCAGTCTGCCATTATTCCTATCCCCTTACCCCCACCTCTTCCTCCCCCCTCTTTGTTCTATTTAAAACTCTTTCATTCCTCTCATTCCCTCTCTTTTGCCTTTAAAGTTAGTATCTTCATATCAAAGAGATCATTCGACCTTTGGTTTTTTAGGATTGGCTAACTTCACTTAGCATTATTTTCTCCAACTCCATCCATTTACCTGCAAATGCCATGATTTTATTCTCTTTTAGTGCTGAGTAGTGTTTCATTGTGCATATATACCAAAGTTTCCCTATCCATTCATCTGCTGATGGGCATTGGGGTTGGTTCCACAATCTAGCTATTGTGAATTGTGCTGCTATAAACACTGATGTGGCTGTATCCCTGTAGTAAGCTGTTTTTAAGTCCTTTGAGAATAGGCCAAGGAGTGGGATACCTGGGTCAAATAGTGGTTCCATTCCCAGTTTTCCTAGGAATCTCCATACTACTTTCCAGATTGGCTTCACCAATTTGCAGTTCCACCAGCAATGTAAGAGTGTGCCTTTTTCCCCACATCCTCGCCAGCATTTATTGTTGTTTGTTTTTTTGATAGCTGCCATTCTGACTGGAGTAAGATGGAATCTTAGAGTTGTTTTGATTTGCATTTCTCTAATCGCTAGAGATGTTGAACATTTTTTCATATATTTGTTGATTGTTTGTATATCATCTTCTGAGAAGTGTCTGTTTAGTTCCTTGGCCCATTTATTGATTGGGTTATTTGTTTTTTTGGTGTTAAGGCTTTTAAGAGCTTTATAAATCCTTGAGGTTGGTGTTCTATCTGATGTGTTTGTGGTAAAGATTTGCTCCCATTCTGTAGGTTCTCTATTCACCTCATTGATTGTTTCTTTTGCTGAGAAGAAGCTTTTTAGTTTGAATCCATCCCATTTATTGATTCTTGTTTTTAGTTCTTGCACTATAGGGGTCTTATTGAGGAAGTTGGAGCCTAAACCAACATGATGGAGATTTGGGCCTACTTTTTCTTCTATTAGGTGCAAGGTCTCTGGTTTAATTCCTAGGTCCTTGATCCAAATCCTCAGAAAGAGAAACTAGGAAATCCACCCCATTTACTATAGCCTCAAAAAAATAAAAATAAAAATAAAATAAAATAAAATAAAAATAAATTGGGAATCAACTTAACAAAAGAAGTAAAAGACCTCTACAATGAAAATTACAGCATGCTAAAGAAAGAAATTAATGAAGATCTTAGAAGATGGAAAGATCTACCTTGTTCATGGATAGGTAGAACTAATATCGTCAAAATGACCATTCTCCCAAAAGCACTATACAGATTCAATGCAATACCAATCAAAATCCCAATATCATTCCTCATAGAAATAGAAAAAGCAATCATGAAATTCATCTGGAAAAATAAGAGACCCAGAATAGCCAAAGCAATTCTTAGCAAGAAAAATGAAGTGGGTGGCATTACTATCCCAGACCTTAAATTGTACTACAAAGCAATTGTAACAAAAACAGCATGGTATTTGCATCAAAATAGACCAGTTGACCAATGGTACAGAATAGAAGACTCAAGAGACAAACCCACACACCTACAGTTATCTTATATTAGACAAAGGTGCCAAAAATGTTCACTGGAAAAAAGACAACCTCTTCAACAAATGGTGTTGGGAAAACTGGAAATCCTCATGTAATAAAATGAAATTAAATCTCTTTCTCTCACCATGCACAAAACTTGCAACTCTTAACCATTATGCTATATCCCTCCATTCAGCTTGAGCGTCAAACTCCATGTTTATCAAGCATGTTTGTTTCTTTTTCCTTCCTTCCTTCCTTCTTTCCTTCCTTCCACTCTTTCTTTCAGTCTTTCTCTCTCTCTCTCTCTCTTTTTTCTTTTTGCAGTACTGGGGATTAAACGCAGGATCTTGCACATGCTAGGCAAGCTACATCTGAGCTACTGAGCTACATCTCCAGCCCTAAGCATGTTTTTGTTTTGTTTTGTTTTGGTACCAGGGATTGAACTCAGGAGCACTCAACCACTGAGCCACATCCCCAGCCCTATTTTGTATTTTATTTAGAGACAAGGTCTTACTGAGTTGCTTAGCACCTTGCCATTGCTGAGGCTACCTTTGAACTTGCAACCCTCCTGTCTTCCTGTCTTAGCCTCCCAAGCCACTGGGATTACAAACATGCGCCAATGTGCCTGGCCTAGCATGTTTTTTTTTTTTTTTTTTTTTTTTTTTTTTTTTTTAAGTAACTAATTTGCCAATCTAAAGGAGAGAGTTTCCTGTAAAGGCATTTTGATTCAGGTCACCAAAAGAACACTCCACAATGCAAATGTGTGGAATTTTCCTGCAAGTTTGAGGAATATGAACCAATGTTTTAGTATATGTTCACTTTGGGGACAAATTGACACCACCAAGATCATGAAACTTCAAAACTAAGGATTAGACCCTATCTTAGTGATACCTGCAAAAGTGATACTCAAGGGCTGGGGATGTAGCTCAGTTGGTAAAGTGCTTGCCTCGCATGCACAAAGCCCTGGGTTCATTCAATCTCCAACATTACCAAAAAAAAAAAAAAAAAAAAAAAAGATACTCACATTTTCCAGAATAACCCAATCCTAGTTTATAAGGACTGACTGGCCTCAAGGTACTAGGGGACTGAAGAAAGAGAAGCAGACAGACATATCTAGGAGATTGCAGTTTATTGGGGGACTTAGTAACATAAGCATGGTCCTAGGCAGTAACAAGACCACATGGATCCTCACAGTTTGGGTCAGATAGAGGGACATATTTATGGTACAGGATAAAAGTGACTTTGGGACTGGGGATATAGCTCTGTTGGTAGAATGCTTGCCTCACATGCACAAGGCCCTGGGTTCAATCCCCAGCACCACCAAAAAAAAAAAAAAAAAAAACAAAACAGTGACTTTATCCTAGCTGGAATGTACCTAGTTTATCTTAAGACAATATCAAAGAGGCATATCCCTGGAGCCAGGGTCCAGTTGTAAAGTTCTGCATATGACTGTAATGGTTTTATGTATTATAATTTGATGGGAAACTATGCAGGAAGAACTGACTAGGATTTCTCTGGGGCAATCATGGTGATTATGACCCAAGATGGCTGCAGTCATGTTAAGCTGAATCAAAACATCTAGGAGCAGTCCAAACAACCTTGAAAAAGGAAATAGTAGGAGGACTCAACCCACATTCTGATTTCAAAACTTAATATAATGCCATAATAATCAGGAAAATATGCTACTGACATAAGGACAGACATACACAATAATGGAACAAAAGAGAGAGCCCAGAAAGAAACCTTTACACATATGGTTGACAGAAGCATCAAGACATTAAAATCCACTATGGCACACACCTGTAATCCCAGCAACTCGGGAAGCTGGGACAGGAGGATCATGAGTTTGAGGCCAGCTTCAGCAACTTAGTGAGACCCTATCTTAAAATTTAATAATTAAGGGCTGGGGTTGTGGCTCAGTGGCAGAGCGCTCGCCTAGATGTGCGTGGCCCAGGTTCGATCCTCAGTATCTGTGTAAGAATAAAGGCATTGTGTACAACTAAAAAATATAAAAATATATATTTTTTAAAAAATTTAAAAAGCGGACCGGGGATGGAGCTCAGTGGTAAAACTCCCTGGGGTTCAATCCCCAGTTAAAAAAAAAAAAGACATTTAAATGGGGAAACAGTAGTCCTTTAAACAAATGGTGTCAGAATAACTGACTATACACACCTACAGAAGAAATTTGGAGCCGGGTGTGGTGGTGCATGCCTGTAATCCTAGCAATTGGGAGGCTGAGGCAGGAGGATTGAGAGTTCAAAGCCACCCTCAGCAGTGGCAAGGCACTTAGCAACTCAGTGAGACCCTGTCTCTAATAAAATACAAAAAAGGGCTGGGGATGTGGCCCAGTGGTCGAGTGCCCCTGAGTTCAATCCCCAGTACAACAACAACAACAAAAAAAAAAAAAGGGAGAATAAATTTGGATACCTCCCCAAACTAAACAAAACAATAAATCAAAAGGATCACATAATGCTGGGTGTGGTGGCATATACCTGTAATCTAGTGACTTAGAAGACTGAGGCAGGAGAACTGTTAAGTTTGAGGCTAGCCTCGGCAATTTAGCAAGATCCAGTCTCAAAATTAAATAAGAACTGGAGATGTAGCTCAGTGGTGGAGCACCCATGGGTTCAATCTCTATTACTGCAAATTAATAAATAAACAAAGATAAACTAAAACAAAGGAAAAATAGATAAATGGAACATCATCAAAATAGGAAATCTTTTTGGAGGCTAAAGCAGGAAGATCACATAGCCAAGTCCAGATTGGAAATCATAGCTGGACCTTGTCTCAAAATAAAAAATAAAAGGGTCTGGGGATGTAGCTCAATAATAGAGTGCACCTGAATTCAATCCCCAGTGGTGGTGGTGGGGCAGGGTAGGAAAACTTTGTGTCCCAAAGAAAACCAGTAAAAAGGTGAAAAGATGACAAACACAAAACGAATAAAATATTTTCGAATTACATAACTGATAAGGGTTTAACATTCAAAATATATAAAGAGCTCTTACAATTCAACAGAAGGATAAATAACCCAGTTTAAAAGTAGTGAGTTATCTAAATGACCATTTCTTCAAAGAAAACATACTAATGGCCAGTATACACAGGCAAAGAAGCCCAAAACATTAGTTGTTAGAAAAATGCAAATCAAAACTATACAGATGCACAAAAATACAAATAAATCAAAAAACCACTTCATACCTATTAGGATGGTAATAACAGAAAAAGATAAACAATAACAAGTATTGTTGAAGATTTGAATAAATTAGAACCCTCCCACAATTGCTGGTGGGAGGAATATAAAATGATGTAGCCATTTTGGAAAACAGCAAAGCTAAACTTAGTTTTTATGTGACCCAGTGACCCAAGAGAAATGAAAACATATATCTGGCCTGGCACGGTGGCAGATGCCTGTAATCCCAACAAGTTGGGATCCTGAGACAGGAGGATCACAAGTTCGAGGTCAGCTTCAGCAACTTAGTAAAACCCTGTTTTTTTTTTTTTTTTGGTACCGGGGATTGAACTCAGCGGCACTTGACCACTGGGTCACATCCCCAGCCCTTTTTTGTATTTTATTAGAGACAGGGTCTCACTGAGTTGCTAAGTGCCTCGCCATTGCTGAGGCTGGCTTTGAACTCGTGATCCTCCTGCCTCAGCTTCCCAAAGTGCTGGGATTACAGGCGTGAGCCACCGCGCCCGGCTTAAAACCCTGTTTTAAAATAATAAATTTAAAAGGACTGGGGATGTAGCTCTATGGTAAAGTTCCCCTGGGTTTAATCCAATGCCTAATACCCCCACCCTCTGCCCAAAATAGATCCACACAAAAACATGCACACAAATGCTCATAGCAGCATTATTCATAATAGCCCTAAGGCGGAAACAACTCAAATGGATAAACAGTGGTGCATCCATACAATGGAAAACTATATCATTCAGCCATAAAAAGTATTAGGTACCAATATAAGGTACAACACAGATGAACTTTGAAAACATAATGCTTTGTGATAAAAGGCAGATACAAAAGGCTTAACTGTATAATAATATGTACTGTAAACAAAATTTTCAGAATAAACAAATCTATACAGACAGAAAGTAGATTAGTGGTTGCCTGGGGCCAAGTTGGAAATAATGGAATGAAGAATGAGAGTGACTGCTAATAGGCATAGGTTCCTTTTGGGTGATGAACTATTTTAAAATTAGATGGTAGTAAGCAAGGGATATACCTCAAAGGTAGAGCATTTCCCTAGCAAATGTTCAATCCCCAATAGCAAAAAATGAATTGATTAATTAGATGGTGATTGTATAACTCTGAATATACTAAGATCCACAGAAGTATGAACTTTGTGGTAAGTAAGTACTATCTCAACTAGCCGTTTAAAACAAAATGATGAGTCAGGTGAAGTGGCACACACCTATAATCCCAGCAACTCTGGAGCCTGAGGCAGGAAGATTGAAAGTTCAAAGCCAGCCTCAGCAACTTAGTGAGGTCCTAAGCAACATAGCGAGACCCTGTCTCTAAATAAAACATAAAATGTGGCTCAGTGGTTAAGTGCCCCTGGGTTCAATCCCTGGTACAAAAAAACAAAACAGCCGGGCGTGGTAGCACATGCCTGTAATCCCAGCACTTGAGAGACAGAGGCAGGAGGATCACGAGTTCAAAGCCAGCCTCAGCAATGGCAGAGGTACTTATCAACTCAGTGAGACCCTGTCTCTACTAAAATACAATAAAGGGCTGGGGATGTGGCTCAGTGGTTGAGTGCCCCTGAGTTCAACCCCTGGTACCAAAAAAAAAAAAAAAAAAAAAAAAAAAGTGATGTCAAGCTAGTAACTTCCAACTTTGTCATTGTATTATGTACATTAAATCCATATATGTCTATGTGGACACAGATTAAGACAAAAAGATTGGGCTGGGGATATAGCTCAGTTGGTAGAGTTCTTGCCTTGTATGCACAAGGCCTTGGGTTCAATCCCCAGCAACACACACACACACACACACACAAAGACAAAAAAATGTATTTTAATTATATTATAATATCAGTTAAGCAGCCAATAATTTTTAAAAATCTGAATATTGTTATAGTAGCACTGTTACTTTTCACACTAGACTTGTTGGGTTTGTGATTTTGTTATAATTTACATATACATGTGTGTGTTGGTATGTGTGCATTTTACTTAGGATCAAACTCAGGGCCTCACCCATGTTAGGTGAGCACTCTTCCACTGAGCCATACCTCCAGCTTTACATGTGTTTAAATTCCTGCACCACATATACATACTAGGTGAGATACTGTGTTGGCTACAAAATAAAGGATTAGTATTCTCACAGAAATGCTATTAGATTAGTAATAATGAATATGGACTAAATATTGAACAAATGTATATATAAAATATCTTCTTGCTCATCTTTGACAGTCATTCAGAGGTTGAGGAACTAAAGAAAAATGTTCCTTCACTGACCAGTGATAAGTTCTTGTAAATGTTAAAGTATGCTTTTTAAAATATTATACACATTTTATATAGGTCTATAATGTGAATATTTTATGCCCCATTACAATATAGAATAGGATATGATATCCATCTCTGCAGTAATGAAAAGTAACCCGAACAGCTCAGGTACTACTCTACTTTAGGGAAGGAATTGGAAAGTAACTCTAGTTAACATTAACTTCACATTAGCTCCTGGGACTTGGGAAATTCCTTTTAACTCAATGAAGAGTTGTTAGAACAGGAGTGAAGGATATTACTAGAAAACTCTTTAGACTTCTTCTTTTTTTTTTTTTTTTTAGGTTCTTATTCAAGTATCTAGAAATGAGGGCTAGATAAACATTTAGCTGTAGCTTAAAGCACCTCAAAGATCATTTACTGCTGGGCGTGGTGGTGCACACCTGTAATCCCAGTGGCTCCAAAGGCTGAGTCAGGAGGATCCCAAGTTTGAGGTCAGCCTCAGCAACTTAGCAAGGCCTTAAGCAAGCAACTTAGTAAGACCCTGTCTCAAAATAAAAACTAAAAAAGGCTGGGGATGTGGTTCAGTGGTAAAGCACCTCTGGGTTCAAGCCCCAGTACCAAAAGAAAAAAAAAAAAAATCATTCAGCTGCATGCTATTTTCAAATCTAGAGGCTGTGGATAATAACAACAACCAAACAATACGTTCAGCCAGGGAGCTGTTCTTCAGATTCTTACTCCTAGGCCCATTTAATCAGGGACAGATCGTAGAGTCTCCAAGTTTTATCTAGTTGATCCCCTGCTTTTAGCCAGGAATATACTTCAAAGCATGATTCTACTTGACAGTTCAAATCTTACACTGTGAGCTTTTATAAACTGCTGCTTGTCCTAATCTAAAATGTCTTCAGGAAAGAGAAGTTTTGCTGTTATCCTTGATAAAAACATCTCTGAGCATCTCATTCCCTCTTTCTGTGCATCTGCTTCTCTTTGGGTAATATAAGCACTACTGGAGAAGTTGCATCTAAATCAAGTTTGGAGTGATCAAGTGCATGAAACGTGGCTGATGTTTTAAAAATGAATTCACTCAGCAAGTATTTAAAGAGTATCTGTTGATGTGTCAAGCACATTGCTGGGTGGTGGGAATATAACATTGAACAAAATATACGTGGTCCTCTGGCCTTATGGCAAATTATTCCATGGAGTATTTATTTATTTAAATACCAACTCACTGATTGTTTTTATTAATTTTGGTAATACTTAACCTTCAGGCACTATAATTGGATTTATTTATTTATTTATTTATTTATTTATTTATAGTACTGGGGATTGAACTCAGGGGCACTCAACCATTGGGCCACATCCCCAGCACGTTTTTGTATTTTGTTAGAGACAGGGTCTCACTGAATTGCTAAGTGCCTCACCATTGCTGAGGCTGGCTTTGAACTCATGATCCTCCTGCCTCACTCTCTCAAGTGCTGGGATTACAGGCATGCACCACCGCACCCAGCCAGGTACTATAATTGGCATGTTTAAAAAAGCATGTATGAAGCCGGGCGCGGTGGCGCACGCCTGTAATCCTAGCACTTTGGGAGGCTGAGGCAGGAGGATCGCGAGTTCAAAGCCAGCCTCAGCAATGGCGAGGCACTTAGCAACTCAGTGAAACCCTGTCTCTAAATAAAATTACAAAAAAGGGCTGGGGATGTGGCCCAGTGGTCAAGTGCCCCTGAGTTCAATCCCCGGTACCACAAAAAAAAAAAAAAAAAAAAAAAAAAAACATGTATGAGCCGGGCGCAGTGGCGCACGCCTGTAATCCCAGCACTTTGGGAGGCTGAGGCAGGAGGATCACGAGTTCAAAGCCAGCCTCAGCAATGGCGAGGCACTTAGCAACTCAGTGAGTAGCAACTCAGTGAGACCCTGTCTCTAAATAAAAAATACAAAAAAGGGCTAGGGATGTGACCCAGTGGTCGATTGCCCCTGAGTTCAATCCCCGCTACCACAAAAAAAAAAAAAAAAAAAAAAAAAAAAAAGCATGTATGATCTATATCACTAAGCCTAAATTCTGATGGAAACTGTAAACATGTATTTTTCTAATCGACGTTTGCTTTATAGGCATTATAGACATTTTATATCCAGAAGAAACCCATCCTTCTTGTCTTGTTTAAGGTTCAAAATAAGAGAAAACAGCACCTGAGTTTCCTTATTTTTCGTTTTTCCTTCTTTCTTTTCTTCCTCCCTCCCTCCCTCTCTTCCTTCCTTCCTTTTTTCCTTCTTTCCTTCCTTTCTTTTGCCCTGATTATACTTTGGCTGTCATTTTCCCATAGAAAATGGCTAGATTTGATACCACTACTTGAGTCTTAGGAAGACCTTCCAAAACTCATACATTTTTGTTAATAATAAAACAAATCTGAGCCGGGCACAGTGGCGCACGCCTGTAATCCCAGCACTTTGGGAGGCTGAAGCAGGAGGATCGCGAGTTCAAAGCCAGCCTCAGCAGTGGCGAGGCACTTAGCAACTCAGTGAGACCCTGTCTCTAATAAAATACAAAAAAAAAAAGGGCTGGGGATGTGACCCAGTGGACGAGTGCCCCTGAGTTCAATCCCCGGTACCACACACACACACACACACACACACACACACAAATAATAATAATAATAATAATAATAATAAAAAACAAATCTGGGCTGGGGATGTAGCTTGTTCACAGAATATGTACCTAGAATGTGCAAGACCCTGGGTTGGATCTCCCACGCAGCAAAACAGGAAAATAAACAAACAGAAAAACCCAAATTCTTGCACCCCTGTAATCCCAGCAGCTCAGGAGGCTGAGGCAGGAGAATCGTGAGTTCAAAGCCAGCCTCAGCAATGGTAAGGCAAATCAGTGAGACCCTATCTCTAAATAAAATACAAAATAGAGCCAGGGATGTGGCTCAGTAGACAAGTGCTCCTGAGTTCAATCGCTGGTAGCCACCCCCTCCAAACAAAACAAATTCTTTCCTTTAACAATTACCATAGTCTTCTTTTTTATTTTTTTATTTTTTGCATTACACAGTCAATTCTTCTCTTATGGATTTCTTTTTCTCTCTCTCTCTCTTTTACTATATTTGCATATTCCATTTGAAAATAATGTGATATTAATCAATTCTCAAAATTATACTTTTCTCTCCAGCTTTATTGAATTATAACGGATATGCCAGAAAAGAGTACACAATTAATGAAAATTAATTGGAAGAATTTAAACATGCAAATACCTTCATGTTCCCATCCACACAATGCAGGTAACAAACATATCCATCGCCTCTTGAAATTTCCTCCTGTCCTTTTGGGTTTTCTTTGGGGGGGGGGTGTTAAGGAAAGTTACCTTTCTTGTTAAGACCCAGTTTTAAAGCACTCCTATTTTATTAAGACACTATTATCCCTTATTTAAAAACATTTGGGGTTTATTGGAATTCTTGGACCTTTGGTAGAGGATGCATATCAATTATAGTTGCTTTCTTTGCACTGAATTCCATGGTTTTATAGAGGATGAGTAACCACATGCCAACCATGAAAATTAATTCCAGGTTATATAATTGAAAACAAATTTAATTTAAGAGCAGTGGGCTCTTAGAGAGTTTTGCTGAAAATAGATCAGTATAGCCTTTTTCTCTGGTTACCATTAGTGGTTAAGTAGTAGTGGCCTTGTATAATCGAAGCAGAAGTAAGTCTTGCATGGTAACAGGAAAGATGCTTGCTTGGTTGTTTTCCTTTTTTTTTTTTTTTTTTTTTGGTACTGGGGATTTAACCCAAAGCACTTTACCACTAAGCCATATCCCCCAGTCCTTTTTATTTTTATTTTGAGATGGGATCTTCACTAAGTTGCTTAGGACATCAATAAGTTGCTGAGGCAGGCTCTGCACTTGTGATCCTCCTGCCTAGCCTCCCAAACTGCTGGGATTACAGGTGTGCACCACCACACCTGGCTGAAAGATGCTTTTCTTAAACTATGAAATTCATAGAGATATTTAGGTCTCATGCATGTATGTTTGATTTCTCATGTATTATAGATATTTGCGAAATAGTCCACCTTCCAGAAAGATAGATTGAGTAAAGACCTCAAAAATATTATGTCGGATGCTGGAGATGTAGCTCAGTACTAGGGCACTTGTCTAGCATGTGTGAGGTCCTAGGTTCAATTTCCAGTATTTGGGGGATTTAAAAAAAAAAAAATTCTAACATATCCTAGTGACTCAAAAAGCTGAGGCAGGAGGATCACAAGTTCAAGGCTATCTTCAGCAACTTACTGAGACTCTAAGCAACCTAGTGAGACCCTGTCTCCAAATTTTAAAACAATAAGAAGGACTGGGGATGTAGCTCAGTGGTAAAGCACCCCCAGGTTCCATCCCCAGTACCAAAAATAAACAAACAGTATGCCAAGGGTGGGGGAGCATGTCAGGGATTAGAGGTAGCTCAGTAGTAGAGCACATGCTTCCCATGCTCAGGACCCTGAGTTCAGTCCCCAGCACCCCCTTCCCCAAATCACACACCCCAACACACAAACCCATATCATAGAACGAAATGTCTGAGGCCAGTTTGTCACACTGATAGCCTGTATTCTATAGTTCTGCCACACTAATAGCCTACAGTCAAGTGATTATTAGCAATAGGATAAAAGAAGATTATCAAATATGTAATTGAGTGTTCTTTTTTGTTCCTCCTTTTCCTTCTTTATCTCAGTGTCATGTAGGATTGCCTAACTTTTTCCTCATAGTTGGCAATTTTTGGCTAGTATAGTATAGCCTTCTCTTTGTCTAGCATACATTACCCTGGCTCCTAGAAGATGGCTTTCTCTGTATTTCCTTTGCAGACTGTGTAAAAGCACATACTGAGTGATTTATGTAAATGATAAGAAATGTCAGGCAGGTACTTACTATCTGTTACTCCTTGTTCTAGATAACTGAAAGCAACAAGAATCTTCTTTCTTTCTTTCTTTCTTTCTTTCCTTCCTTCCTTCCTTCCTTCCTTTTCTTTCTTCCTTCCTTCCACTTCCCCAGTCTTTCTTTCCCTTGGGCACTACTGGTGATTGAACCCAGGGGCAGTTTACCACTCAGCCACATCCCCAGTCCTTTTTATTTTTTAATAGAGACAAGGTCTCGCTGAGTTGCTTAGGGCCTTGCTAAATTGCTGAGGCTGGCTTTGAACTTATGATCCTCCTGCCTCAGCCTCCTGAGCCACTGGGATTACAGGCCTGTGCCACTGCACCTGGTTAACAAGAGTCTTTGTGTTCCTCAAACACATGATGCACTTCCTTGTCTCAGAC